>OY720368.1:20000-1483065 GCA_963082945.1 Cerastis leucographa
TCGGAGTTGAGAGACAACTCCGAGAAACTTGAAAAACTCCGAGACAGTCTGGCCAGCAGGGAACTCGTGGGGGAGACTACCTACGCGAGTGTAGCGGCCGTCAGTAAAAGCCACACCGGGGCACAAGCCCTGGAGCGAACGACGCTGCACTCCGTGGTGGTCTCCTCGACACAGGAGATGGACACGGGGGACGAAGTCCTCGAAAGAGTGCGAAAAGCGGTGGATGCGAAGGAGGGCTGGGTGCGCGTTGAGCGGGTCAGGAAGGCCAAGGATCAGAAGATCATTATGGGGTGCGCAACGCAGGAGGAGAGGCGCAAACTGAAAACAAGGCTGGAAGCCGCCGGAGAGAACCTCGTCGTCGAGGACGTGAAAAATCGGGACCCGCTTCTGATCCTTGAGGACGTCTTATTGATTCACAGCGACGAAGAATTGAAGAGAGCCCTTAAGAATCAGAACCGAGAGATATTCCACGGGCTCGACGATGAGCAACAAAAGATTATTGTTAAATACAGGCGAAAAACACGGAACCCTCATGTGAATCACGTTGTGCTTGGTGTGTCTCCTACGGTCTGGAGGAGGTCGATTGAGGAAGGAAAACTCCGCATCGACCTCCAAAGAGTTCGCGTCGAGGACCAGACACCTCTGGTGCAGTGCACCCGCTGCTTGGCTTTCGGGCACGGCAAGCGCCTATGCACGGAGCCAGCCGATCTGTGTAGCCACTGCGGTGGGTCTCACCTCAGGGCGGACTGCCCGGATATACAGATCGGCAAAGCGGCGGCTTGCGTGAACTGCACCAGAGCAAAACTAGGGGCCACCGAGCACAACGCATTTAGTAACGAATGCCCCGTGCGTAGGAAGTGGGACGCATTCGCAAGAGCTTCGATAGCATATTGCTAAAGTTGGCGATGCGACCACTTCCGAGCACAGTTCGGTAAAAACGAAAACCAGGCAAGTTGAGCAGACCACTAGGGTCGGCAACATGCAAAATTGTAACTCAAGTATGTTTCATGAGAAACTGTCGCGAGTTACTCTGGAACAGGTGCTGACCCTAGTGGGCGGATCACGTTGTGTTGTGTTGGCCGATATGATTTACCAATATATAAAATTCAAAATAGTACACATAATGATATTTAAATATATATTGAATATATAGCTTCGATATCATAAGAATATATTATATACAAAATAATAAGAAAATAAAACAAATATTTAAAAATTGGGTAAACAAATGAAATAGGTGTAGAAAAAGTAAAAAGTGAAAGGAATCCCAATATCTAGGCTAATTCACATTAGTGTATTCGTAAAAAACATAATATTAAATATAATAGATAGAAGTAAATTGTAATAGGAATATATAATATAAGAATTTTTCAATAGCGGTAATACATAAATATTAAGCATCAATAAATAGCAGATACAAACAATTATCGAAAAAATATAGCGTCTGAAACAAAAGTAAAATAAATAAAGTAAATATCATCGCACTGAAAGTGGGCTCTCCGGCCTTTCGAAGCTTATAAAAATTCAAAACCTAGTAAAAAGGTCTCTGATAATGTCAGAGGGACACTGGCAAGGCAGGAGTGGTTTTTAGCCGGTTCGAGTCCGGCACTACCTCGACTGTCTCACAAGTCGTGAGATAGTCGAGGTGTCCGTGGGGATTTCCCACTCCTGCTCAAACAAAAAAAAAAAAAAAAAAAAAAAACCTAACCTAACCTAACCTAACCTAACCTAACCTAACCTAACCTAACCTAACCTAACCTAACCTAACCTAACCTAACCTAACCTAACCTAACCTAACCTAACCTAACCTAACCTAACCGATATCTTCGCCATTAAGGGTGCGTTTTTGACGCTGTTTTCAGCATTTTTAGACTTTAGTGGGCCTCCGCCTACGTTTTGACAATATTTTACCACCCTAGAAGCGTTTTCAAAAATCTTCCCTTACGACACTTAGAAAATTTTTAATATTTCAAACAAAATCTTCCAAATTTAGTGTTCTTCCAAATTTTTCTACAAATATTACTTTAGAATATAGTTGCAATAGTACTCACCTACCATCCCTGCGTTCCGGTGCCCGTTTCGTGTCCCGGACTCAAGGTTGGGGGTTGAAAACCAAAATTTTTTGACTCAAAAACTGGTTTTTTGAGCAAAACCCAAAATTTTTGTTCGGCACTCACCCCTTTCTATTTCGTAGTTAGCTAGCCCGCGCGAAGCCGCGTCTCTGGACACCACACTCGCGGGTCTAGCTCAAATAGAACTTGCAAAATTTTCAAAATTATTGTTTTTCTTATAGATTCTGCTACTACCAAAATCCACCTAAGGGATCACGCTAAACACTAAAACGTTGATATCTTCGCCATTAAGGGTGCGTTTTTGACGCTGTTTTCAGCATTTTTAGACTTTAGTGGGCCTCCGCCTACGTTTTGACAATATTTTACCACCCTAGAAGCGTTTTCAAAAATCTTCCCTTACGACACTTAGAAAATTTTTAATATTTCAAACAAAATCTTCCAAATTTAGTGTTCTTCCAAATTTTTCTACAAATATTACTTTAGAATATAGTTGCAATAGTACTCACCTACCATCCCTGCGTTCCGGTGCCCGTTTCGTGTCCCGGACTCAAGGTTGGGGGTTGAAAACCAAAATTTTTTGACTCAAAAACTGGTTTTTTGAGCAAAACCCAAAATTTTTGTTCGGCACTCACCCCTTTCTATTTCGTAGTTAGCTAGCCCGCGCGAAGCCGCGTCTCTGGACACCACACTCGCGGGTCTAGCTCAAATAGAACTTGCAAAATTTTCAAAATTATTGTTTTTCTTATAGATTCTGCTACTACCAAAATCCACCTAAGGGATCACGCTAAACACTAAAACGTTGATATCTTCGCCATTAAGGGTGCGTTTTTGACGCTGTTTTCAGCATTTTTAGACTTTAGTGGGCCTCCGCCTACGTTTTGACAATATTTTACCACCCTAGAAGCGTTTTCAAAAATCTTCCCTTACGACACTTAGAAAATTTTTAATATTTCAAACAAAATCTTCCAAATTTAGTGTTCTTCCAAATTTTTCTACAAATATTACTTTAGAATATAGTTGCAATAGTACTCACCTACCATCCCTGCGTTCCGGTGCCCGTTTCGTGTCCCGGACTCAAGGTTGGGGGTTGAAAACCAAAATTTTTTGACTCAAAAACTGGTTTTTTGAGCAAAACCCAAAATTTTTGTTCGGCACTCACCCCTTTCTATTTCGTAGTTAGCTAGCCCGCGCGAAGCCGCGTCTCTGGACACCACACTCGCGGGTCTAGCTCAAATAGAACTTGCAAAATTTTCAAAATTATTGTTTTTCTTATAGATTCTGCTACTACCAAAATCCACCTAAGGGATCACGCTAAACACTAAAACGTTGATATCTTCGCCATTAAGGGTGCGTTTTTGACGCTGTTTTCAGCATTTTTAGACTTTAGTGGGCCTCCGCCTACGTTTTGACAATATTTTACCACCCTAGAAGCGTTTTCAAAAATCTTCCCTTACGACACTTAGAAAATTTTTAATATTTCAAACAAAATCTTCCAAATTTAGTGTTCTTCCAAATTTTTCTACAAATATTACTTTAGAATATAGTTGCAATAGTACTCACCTACCATCCCTGCGTTCCGGTGCCCGTTTCGTGTCCCGGACTCAAGGTTGGGGGTTGAAAACCAAAATTTTTTGACTCAAAAACTGGTTTTTTGAGCAAAACCCAAAATTTTTGTTCGGCACTCACCCCTTTCTATTTCGTAGTTAGCTAGCCCGCGCGAAGCCGCGTCTCTGGACACCACACTCGCGGGTCTAGCTCAAATAGAACTTGCAAAATTTTCAAAATTATTGTTTTTCTTATAGATTCTGCTACTACCAAAATCCACCTAAGGGATCACGCTAAACACTAAAACGTTGATATCTTCGCCATTAAGGGTGCGTTTTTGACGCTGTTTTCAGCATTTTTAGACTTTAGTGGGCCTCCGCCTACGTTCTGACAATATTTTACCACCCTAGAAGCGTTTTCAAAAATCTTCCCTTACGACACTTAGAAAATTTTAAGAATTTCAGACAAAATCTTCCAAATTTAGTGTTCTTCCAAATTTTCCTACAAATATTACTTTAGATTATAGTTACAATAGTACTCACCTACCATCCCTGCGTTCCGGTGCCCGTTTCGTGTCCCGGACTCAAGGCTGGGGGTTGAAAACCAAAATTTTTTGACTCAAAAACTGGTTTTTTGAGCAAAACCCAAAATTTTTGTTCGGCACTCACCCCTTTCTATTTCGTAGTTAGCTAGCCCGCGCGAAGCCGCGTCTCTGGACACCTCACTCGCGGGTCTAGCTCAAATAGAACTTTGCATTTTTCAAAATTATTGTTTTTTAATAGTTTCTGCTAGTACCTAAAATCCACCTAAGGGATCACGCTAAACACATAAACGTTGATATCTTCGCCATTAAGGGTGCGTTTTTGACGCTGTTTTCAGCATTTTTAGACTTTAGTGGGCCTCCGCCTACGTTCTGACAATATTTTACCACCCTAGAAGCGTTTTCAAAAATCTTCCCTTACGACACTTAGAAAATTTTAAGAATTTCAGACAAAATCTTCCAAATTTAGTGTTCTTCCAAATTTTCCTACAAATATTACTTTAGATTATAGTTACAATAGTACTCACCTACCATCCCTGCGTTCCGGTGCCCGTTTCGTGTCCCGGACTCAAGGCTGGGGGTTGAAAACCAAAATTTTTTGACTCAAAAACTGGTTTTTTGAGCAAAACCCAAAATTTTTGTTCGGCACTCACCCCTTTCTATTTCGTAGTTAGCTAGCCCGCGCGAAGCCGCGTCTCTGGACACCTCACTCGCGGGTCTAGCTCAAATAAAATTTTGCCCTCCCACCCGCCCTATTGTGTATAGGAAGGCTGGAGTGGGATTTTAGGCAAAACTTATTTTTCTTGTTTAGCTCTTCTAGCAACTCTTGGGTCTGTAGAAAGAGTCTGAAGGGAAATAGGGGCTTTTTATTCTGGCTAAGTGTGACAAAATAGTAAAATTTTAAATTGACCGTCATTGTCCGTGATCATATTTTATTTATTATTGTAATTTAATTTAGTATTGTAATTATTTTAATCGTTTATTATATTTTGACAACTTACTGTGCCCCCCCCTTTACAGGGACACAGAAGTACATTTGACTTTAAATTTAATTAGAATTTTTAAATTACTTGTTATTTTATCGTAATAATTGCATACGTTCTGTGTACCCCCTTTACAGGGACACAGAAGTACATACCAGTGTCCTTTAACATCTCTCTCCTCCCTAGCGATTGGTATTCACCAGACCCCTCTTTACAGGGTCTGTTTTTATACTATCTGTCACCAATGATGCTGATGTTCCGCACCCCATCCGCAACCATGAGAACAATGGGCTCCGGTAGCTCGCCACGATCGTCGGAGAAACAGGTTCCTTCGCCCACTGACGCGCGGAGGAGGATCTCCTTTGGAGAAGACACTCCCTCTGCGTCTCAGAAGGGCCCTGCTACTCCGGGGACGCGCCGAGCTGCTGTGGATGCCTCAGCACCGCTCAAAGAGACTGAGGCCGGGTACCCCAGTCGTACTGCGGAGGCGAGAGCTTGCCTAAATAAGGCAAAGCTTAACTTGGGCAACTCTCGCAACCTTAAAACTGATATTAAGACTGCGGTACTCGGGGCCATAAACAGGCTTTTTGAGTTGGTGAAGGAGTCGGAAGGAGACAGGGCTCCTCTCGCACCTGCAGCCGAACCAGCACCCGCACCCACTGCTGACTGTTGTCCCCGGTCCATTTCTGAGAGTCTCGCTAGCCAGACTGAGCTCATTACCACCTTAAAGGAGCACATCTCGATTGTTAAGGAAAATTCCGAGCATGTGGAAAAGCTCCGAGACAGTCTGGCTGGCTGGGAAAAGGTTGGGGAAAAGACTTATGCTAGTGCAGCAGCTGCGAGTGAGCGCCAAACTGGGGGTCAGGCCCTGGAGCGAGCAACGCTGCACTCGGTGGTAGTCTCCTCAACGCAGGAGATGGATACGGGGGCTGAAGTCCTGGAAAGAATCCGGAAAGCGGTGGACGCGAAGGAGGGCTGGGTGCGAGTCGAAAAGGTCCGTAAGGCCAAGGACCAAAAGGTCATCATGGGGTGCGAGACAAGAGAGGAGAGGGAGAAGCTTAAGAAGCGTTTGGAATCGGTCGGAGAGAACCTCGTCGTCGAGGCAGTGAAAAATCGGGACCCGCTTCTGGTTCTAAGGGACGTGCTGCTCGTACACACTGACGAGGAAGTCGTCAGAGCCCTTAGGAACCAGAACCGGGAGATATTTCACGGCCTTGGCGACGAAGAGCAAAGAGTGTCAATTAAATTCAGGAAAAGGTCGCGTAACCCACATGTGAACAGCATTGTGATGAGCGTTTCCCCAGCAATCTGGAGACGCGCGCTCGATGTAGGCAAGCTTCGTATTGACCTGCAGAGAGTGCGCGTCGACGACCAGACGCCTCTGGTGCAGTGCACCCGCTGCTTAGCATACGGCCACGGCAAGCGTCTCTGCACGGAGCCGGTGGACCTGTGCTGCCACTGTGGCGGTCCACACGTTAGGGTGGACTGCCCAGTCAAACACCTAGGCGAGGCAGCGGTTTGTGTGAACTGCACCAGAGCCAAGCTCGGGGAAAGCTCACACAATGCTTTCAGCACGGAATGCCCGGTACGCAGGAAGTGGGACGCATTCGCGCGAGCAACCATAGCTTATTGCTAAAGTTGTCGGTGCGCCCACTTCCTCGTACACCGAAACGACTAGATCAGTGCTAACAAGGAACAGACGCGTTGTGCAAACCGCTGGGGCAGACTCTATGAAGAATGGTAACTTGAGTCACTTTCTTGAGAAAGTGGCTCGAGTTATGCTGGATCAAAAGTTAACCCCAGTGGAAACGTCGGGCTGTGTTAAGACTGTTGCAAATATTTTTGTTCGTGTTTTGTTGTGTTTGTGGTTTTATCTGGTTGGTTTTAAAAACTGTGATACGTGATTATTATATATTAAGTATATAGGGTAGTATTGCAAAAATAAACCCAAAACTGAATTATCGGATGCAGAACAAAACAGTAGAAATAGTGTATGGGCATAAATACAAGGGTAAATCGTTAAAATAAATGAAGAAGATAAGTAGTAAAACGTAAATCAGAAGAATTGTACATAGACATTAAAACAAGTTTAATTAAGTATTTCTTTTATAGTATTGAGTATTAAACAGACAATAAAAATAAAAAATTGTATAAATAGAAAATAATTAAAATAAATCCATATTAATGATAAATTGAAAATTGTGTAGTAAAGTAATAAAATAAAATAGTCAAAATTAAACCCATAGAGAGTGGTCTCTTCGGCCTCAAAACAATAAATCGCTATACAAGCCAAACAACGGTAAACAAGGTCTCTGATAATGTCAGAGGGACACTGGCAAGGCAGGAGTGGTTTTTAGCCGGTTCGAGTCCGGCACTACCTCGACTGTCTCATGAGTCGTGAGATAGTCGAGGTGTCCGTGGGGATTTCCCACTCCTGCCCAAACAAAAAAAAAAAAAAAAAAAAAAAAACCTAACCTAACCTAACCTAACCTTTTTTTTTTTTTTTTTTTGTTGCGAGGTGGAAAATCCGGAAACGGATGTCCTCCGCCTGGGGAGGGCGGAGGGGTCTGTCAGGCTCCAACTGACTAAAAACCACCCCGGTGTTCCCTCGCACACTTGCGTCTGGGGGCAGCGGGAACGAATGTGACTTCCGCTGCCCCGGACTAGTGCCGGCCCGCTCAACCAGTGCGGGCCTCGTCCCTGGGGGGAGTGAGGTGTACTCCCCCGTTACGTCTGTGAGAGGCGCGCGTGGAACACTACGCGCCGCCGTCTCGGGTCCAGTGATATGGGGGGCGACGGATGTCCCCGAATTCGTCGCCCCTGGACCTGTTTAGGGGGGCCGGAAGAGGGCGTTATCCGCCCTCTGCCGACGCCCGGTGCGTCTGCTGCGGGATGGGAAGGAACTCGAGATCTCCCTCTCCCTCTCCGCAGCTTCCTTCTGCGACATGACGGTTTCGCAGAAGGACACCACCGCGTCCCAGGACTCTGTGCTGTCGACCATCGCGTGAGCAACGGTCGGCAGCGACAGGTCTCCACCTATCTCTGTGACGAGGGCACGGCGCGGCTCGTCCCACGCGGGACATTCTGCCAGCGTATGCCGCGCCGTATCCTCCGGACAATGGACGCAGTGATGGCACCGAGCGTCCGGCTCCCTGCTTATGCGACACAGGTACTTCCCGAAGCAACCATGCCCCGAGAGCACCTGCGTCGCCCGAAACGTCAGGGAGCCGTGCTTCCTCCCGAGCCAGTCGTCGAGTACTGGCCGGATCGCCTCGATTGTGTCGAGGCCGGCGGAGGGATGGTCAAGCCTCCCCCGCCATTCCGCCACCATGACCTGTCAACCTAACCTAACCTAACCTAACCTAACCTAACCTAACCCGTTGATATCTTCGCCATTAAGGGTGCGTTTTTGACGCTGTTTTCAGCATTTTTAGACTTTAGTGGGCCTCCGCCTACGTTTTGACAATATTTTACCACCCTAGAAGCGTTTTCAAAAATCTTCCCTTACGACACTTAGAAAATTTTTAATATTTCAGACATAATCTTCCAAATTTAGTGTTCTTCCAAATTTTTCTACAAATATTACTTTAGAATATAGTTGCAATAGTACTCACCTACCATCCCTGCGTTCCGGTGCCCGTTTCGTGTCCCGGACTCAAGGTTGGGGGTTGAAAACCAAAATTTTTTGACTCAAAAACTGGTTTTTTGAGCAAAACCCAAAATTTTTGTTCGGCACTCACCCCTTTCTATTTCGTAGTTAGCTAGCCCGCGCGAAGCCGCGTCTCTGGACACCTCACTCGCGGGTCTAGCTCAAATAGAACTTGCAAAATTTTCAAAATTATTGTTTTCTTATAGATTCTGCTACTACCAAAATCCACCTAAGGGATCACGCTAAACACTAAAACGTTGATATCTTCGCCATTAAGGGTGCGTTTTTGACGCTGTTTTCAGCATTTTTAGACTTTAGTGGGCCTCCACCTACGTTTTGACAATATTTTACCACCCTAGAAGCGTTTTCAAAAATCTTCCCTTACGACACTTAGAAAATTTTTAATATTTCAGACAAAATCTTCCAAATTTAGTGTTCTTCCAAATTTTTCTACAAATATTACTTTAGAATATAGTTGCAATAGTACTCACCTACCATCCCTGCGTTCCGGTGCCCGTTTCGTGTCCCGGGCTCAAGGTTGGGGGTTGAAAACCAAAATTTTTTGACTCAAAAACTGGTTTTTTGAGCAAAACCCAAAATTTTTGTTCGGCACTCACCCCTTTCTATTTCGTAGTTAGCTAGCCCGCGCGAAGCCGCGTCTCTGGACACCTCACTCGCGGGTCTAGCTCAAATAGAACTTGCAAAATTTTCAAAATTATTGTTTTCTTATAGATTCTGCTACTACCAAAATCCACCTAAGGGATCACGCTAAACACTAAAACGTTGATATCTTCGCCATTAAGGGTGCGTTTTTGACGCTGTTTTCAGCATTTTTAGACTTTAGTGGGCCTCCGCCTACGTTTTGACAATATTTTACCACCCTAGAAGCGTTTTCAAAAATCTTCCCTTACGACACTTAGAAAATTTTTAATATTTCAGACAAAATCTTCCAAATTTAGTGTTCTCCCAAATTTTTCTACAAATATTACTTTAGAATATAGTTGCAATAGTACTCACCTACCATCCCTGCGTTCCGGTGCCCGTTTCGTGTCCCGGACTCAAGGTTGGGGGTTGAAAACCAAAATTTTTTGACTCAAAAACTGGTTTTTTGAGCAAAACCCAAAATTTTTGTTCGGCACTCACCCCTTTCTATTTCGTAGTTAGCTAGCCCGCGCGAAGCCGCGTCTCTGGACACCTCACTCGCGGGTCTAGCTCAAATAGAACTTGCAAAATTTTCAAAATTATTGTTTTCTTATAGATTCTGCTACTACCAAAATCCACCTAAGGGATCACGCTAAACACTAAAACGTTGATATCTTCGCCATTAAGGGTGCGTTTTTGACGCTGTTTTCAGCATTTTTAGACTTTAGTGGGCCTCCACCTACGTTTTGACAATATTTTACCACCCTAGAAGCGTTTTCAAAAATCTTCCCTTACGACACTTAGAAAATTTTTAATATTTCAGACAAAATCTTCCAAATTTAGTGTTCTTCCAAATTTTTCTACAAATATTACTTTAGAATATAGTTGCAATAGTACTCACCTACCATCCCTGCGTTCCGGTGCCCGTTTCGTGTCCCGGGCTCAAGGTTGGGGGTTGAAAACCAAAATTTTTTGACTCAAAAACTGGTTTTTTGAGCAAAACCCAAAATTTTTGTTCGGCACTCACCCCTTTCTATTTCGTAGTTAGCTAGCCCGCGCGAAGCCGCGTCTCTGGACACCTCACTCGCGGGTCTAGCTCAAATAGAACTTGCAAAATTTTCAAAATTATTGTTTTCTTATAGATTCTGCTACTACCAAAATCCACCTAAGGGATCACGCTAAACACTAAAACGTTGATATCTTCGCCATTAAGGGTGCGTTTTTGACGCTGTTTTCAGCATTTTTAGACTTTAGTGGGCCTCCGCCTACGTTTTGACAATATTTTACCACCCTAGAAGCGTTTTCAAAAATCTTCCCTTACGACACTTAGAAAATTTTTAATATTTCAGACAAAATCTTCCAAATTTAGTGTTCTCCCAAATTTTTCTACAAATATTACTTTAGAATATAGTTGCAATAGTACTCACCTACCATCCCTGCGTTCCGGTGCCCGTTTCGTGTCCCGGACTCAAGGTTGGGGGTTGAAAACCAAAATTTTTTGACTCAAAAACTGGTTTTTTGAGCAAAACCCAAAATTTTTGTTCGGCACTCACCCCTTTCTATTTCGTAGTTAGCTAGCCCGCGCGAAGCCGCGTCTCTGGACACCTCACTCGCGGGTCTAGCTCAAATAGAACTTGCAAAATTTTCAAAATTATTGTTTTCTTATAGATTCTGCTACTACCAAAATCCACCTAAGGGATCACGCTAAACACTAAAACGTTGATATCTTCGCCATTAAGGGTGCGTTTTTGACGCTGTTTTCAGCATTTTTAGACTTTAGTGGGCCTCCACCTACGTTTTGACAATATTTTACCACCCTAGAAGCGTTTTCAAAAATCTTCCCTTACGACACTTAGAAAATTTTTAATATTTCAGACAAAATCTTCCAAATTTAGTGTTCTTCCAAATTTTTCTACAAATATTACTTTAGAATATAGTTGCAATAGTACTCACCTACCATCCCTGCGTTCCGGTGCCCGTTTCGTGTCCCGGGCTCAAGGTTGGGGGTTGAAAACCAAAATTTTTTGACTCAAAAACTGGTTTTTTGAGCAAAACCCAAAATTTTTGTTCGGCACTCACCCCTTTCTATTTCGTAGTTAGCTAGCCCGCGCGAAGCCGCGTCTCTGGACACCTCACTCGCGGGTCTAGCTCAAATAGAACTTGCAAAATTTTCAAAATTATTGTTTTCTTATAGATTCTGCTACTACCAAAATCCACCTAAGGGATCACGCTAAACACTAAAACGTTGATATCTTCGCCATTAAGGGTGCGTTTTTGACGCTGTTTTCAGCATTTTTAGACTTTAGTGGGCCTCCGCCTACGTTTTGACAATATTTTACCACCCTAGAAGCGTTTTCAAAAATCTTCCCTTACGACACTTAGAAAATTTTTAATATTTCAGACAAAATCTTCCAAATTTAGTGTTCTCCCAAATTTTTCTACAAATATTACTTTAGAATATAGTTGCAATAGTACTCACCTACCATCCCTGCGTTCCGGTGCCCGTTTCGTGTCCCGGACTCAAGGTTGGGGGTTGAAAACCAAAATTTTTTGACTCAAAAACTGGTTTTTTGAGCAAAACCCAAAATTTTTGTTCGGCACTCACCCCTTTCTATTTCGTAGTTAGCTAGCCCGCGCGAAGCCGCGTCTCTGGACACCTCACTCGCGGGTCTAGCTCAAATAGAACTTGCAAAATTTTCAAAATTATTGTTTTCTTATAGATTCTGCTACTACCAAAATCCACCTAAGGGATCACGCTAAACACTAAAACGTTGATATCTTCGCCATTAAGGGTGCGTTTTTGACGCTGTTTTCAGCATTTTTAGACTTTAGTGGGCCTCCACCTACGTTTTGACAATATTTTACCACCCTAGAAGCGTTTTCAAAAATCTTCCCTTACGACACTTAGAAAATTTTTAATATTTCAGACAAAATCTTCCAAATTTAGTGTTCTTCCAAATTTTTCTACAAATATTACTTTAGAATATAGTTGCAATAGTACTCACCTACCATCCCTGCGTTCCGGTGCCCGTTTCGTGTCCCGGGCTCAAGGTTGGGGGTTGAAAACCAAAATTTTTTGACTCAAAAACTGGTTTTTTGAGCAAAACCCAAAATTTTTGTTCGGCACTCACCCCTTTCTATTTCGTAGTTAGCTAGCCCGCGCGAAGCCGCGTCTCTGGACACCTCACTCGCGGGTCTAGCTCAAATAGAACTTGCAAAATTTTCAAAATTATTGTTTTCTTATAGATTCTGCTACTACCAAAATCCACCTAAGGGATCACGCTAAACACTAAAACGTTGATATCTTCGCCATTAAGGGTGCGTTTTTGACGCTGTTTTCAGCATTTTTAGACTTTAGTGGGCCTCCGCCTACGTTTTGACAATATTTTACCACCCTAGAAGCGTTTTCAAAAATCTTCCCTTACGACACTTAGAAAATTTTTAATATTTCAGACAAAATCTTCCAAATTTAGTGTTCTCCCAAATTTTTCTACAAATATTACTTTAGAATATAGTTGCAATAGTACTCACCTACCATCCCTGCGTTCCGGTGCCCGTTTCGTGTCCCGGACTCAAGGTTGGGGGTTGAAAACCAAAATTTTTTGACTCAAAAACTGGTTTTTTGAGCAAAACCCAAAATTTTTGTTCGGCACTCACCCCTTTCTATTTCGTAGTTAGCTAGCCCGCGCGAAGCCGCGTCTCTGGACACCTCACTCGCGGGTCTAGCTCAAATAGAACTTGCAAAATTTTCAAAATTATTGTTTTCTTATAGATTCTGCTACTACCAAAATCCACCTAAGGGATCACGCTAAACACTAAAACGTTGATATCTTCGCCATTAAGGGTGCGTTTTTGACGCTGTTTTCAGCATTTTTAGACTTTAGTGGGCCTCCACCTACGTTTTGACAATATTTTACCACCCTAGAAGCGTTTTCAAAAATCTTCCCTTACGACACTTAGAAAATTTTTAATATTTCAGACAAAATCTTCCAAATTTAGTGTTCTTCCAAATTTTTCTACAAATATTACTTTAGAATATAGTTGCAATAGTACTCACCTACCATCCCTGCGTTCCGGTGCCCGTTTCGTGTCCCGGGCTCAAGGTTGGGGGTTGAAAACCAAAATTTTTTGACTCAAAAACTGGTTTTTTGAGCAAAACCCAAAATTTTTGTTCGGCACTCACCCCTTTCTATTTCGTAGTTAGCTAGCCCGCGCGAAGCCGCGTCTCTGGACACCTCACTCGCGGGTCTAGCTCAAATAGAACTTGCAAAATTTTCAAAATTATTGTTTTCTTATAGATTCTGCTACTACCAAAATCCACCTAAGGGATCACGCTAAACACTAAAACGTTGATATCTTCGCCATTAAGGGTGCGTTTTTGACGCTGTTTTCAGCATTTTTAGACTTTAGTGGGCCTCCGCCTACGTTTTGACAATATTTTACCACCCTAGAAGCGTTTTCAAAAATCTTCCCTTACGACACTTAGAAAATTTTTAATATTTCAGACAAAATCTTCCAAATTTAGTGTTCTCCCAAATTTTTCTACAAATATTACTTTAGAATATAGTTGCAATAGTACTCACCTACCATCCCTGCGTTCCGGTGCCCGTTTCGTGTCCCGGACTCAAGGTTGGGGGTTGAAAACCAAAATTTTTTGACTCAAAAACTGGTTTTTTGAGCAAAACCCAAAATTTTTGTTCGGCACTCACCCCTTTCTATTTCGTAGTTAGCTAGCCCGCGCGAAGCCGCGTCTCTGGACACCTCACTCGCGGGTCTAGCTCAAATAGAACTTGCAAAATTTTCAAAATTATTGTTTTCTTATAGATTCTGCTACTACCAAAATCCACCTAAGGGATCACGCTAAACACTAAAACGTTGATATCTTCGCCATTAAGGGTGCGTTTTTGACGCTGTTTTCAGCATTTTTAGACTTTAGTGGGCCTCCACCTACGTTTTGACAATATTTTACCACCCTAGAAGCGTTTTCAAAAATCTTCCCTTACGACACTTAGAAAATTTTTAATATTTCAGACAAAATCTTCCAAATTTAGTGTTCTTCCAAATTTTTCTACAAATATTACTTTAGAATATAGTTGCAATAGTACTCACCTACCATCCCTGCGTTCCGGTGCCCGTTTCGTGTCCCGGGCTCAAGGTTGGGGGTTGAAAACCAAAATTTTTTGACTCAAAAACTGGTTTTTTGAGCAAAACCCAAAATTTTTGTTCGGCACTCACCCCTTTCTATTTCGTAGTTAGCTAGCCCGCGCGAAGCCGCGTCTCTGGACACCTCACTCGCGGGTCTAGCTCAAATAGAACTTGCAAAATTTTCAAAATTATTGTTTTCTTATAGATTCTGCTACTACCAAAATCCACCTAAGGGATCACGCTAAACACTAAAACGTTGATATCTTCGCCATTAAGGGTGCGTTTTTGACGCTGTTTTCAGCATTTTTAGACTTTAGTGGGCCTCCGCCTACGTTTTGACAATATTTTACCACCCTAGAAGCGTTTTCAAAAATCTTCCCTTACGACACTTAGAAAATTTTTAATATTTCAGACAAAATCTTCCAAATTTAGTGTTCTCCCAAATTTTTCTACAAATATTACTTTAGAATATAGTTGCAATAGTACTCACCTACCATCCCTGCGTTCCGGTGCCCGTTTCGTGTCCCGGACTCAAGGTTGGGGGTTGAAAACCAAAATTTTTTGACTCAAAAACTGGTTTTTTGAGCAAAACCCAAAATTTTTGTTCGGCACTCACCCCTTTCTATTTCGTAGTTAGCTAGCCCGCGCGAAGCCGCGTCTCTGGACACCTCACTCGCGGGTCTAGCTCAAATAGAACTTGCAAAATTTTCAAAATTATTGTTTTCTTATAGATTCTGCTACTACCAAAATCCACCTAAGGGATCACGCTAAACACTAAAACGTTGATATCTTCGCCATTAAGGGTGCGTTTTTGACGCTGTTTTCAGCATTTTTAGACTTTAGTGGGCCTCCACCTACGTTTTGACAATATTTTACCACCCTAGAAGCGTTTTCAAAAATCTTCCCTTACGACACTTAGAAAATTTTTAATATTTCAGACAAAATCTTCCAAATTTAGTGTTCTTCCAAATTTTTCTACAAATATTACTTTAGAATATAGTTGCAATAGTACTCACCTACCATCCCTGCGTTCCGGTGCCCGTTTCGTGTCCCGGGCTCAAGGTTGGGGGTTGAAAACCAAAATTTTTTGACTCAAAAACTGGTTTTTTGAGCAAAACCCAAAATTTTTGTTCGGCACTCACCCCTTTCTATTTCGTAGTTAGCTAGCCCGCGCGAAGCCGCGTCTCTGGACACCTCACTCGCGGGTCTAGCTCAAATAGAACTTGCAAAATTTTCAAAATTATTGTTTTCTTATAGATTCTGCTACTACCAAAATCCACCTAAGGGATCACGCTAAACACTAAAACGTTGATATCTTCGCCATTAAGGGTGCGTTTTTGACGCTGTTTTCAGCATTTTTAGACTTTAGTGGGCCTCCGCCTACGTTTTGACAATATTTTACCACCCTAGAAGCGTTTTCAAAAATCTTCCCTTACGACACTTAGAAAATTTTTAATATTTCAGACAAAATCTTCCAAATTTAGTGTTCTCCCAAATTTTTCTACAAATATTACTTTAGAATATAGTTGCAATAGTACTCACCTACCATCCCTGCGTTCCGGTGCCCGTTTCGTGTCCCGGACTCAAGGTTGGGGGTTGAAAACCAAAATTTTTTGACTCAAAAACTGGTTTTTTGAGCAAAACCCAAAATTTTTGTTCGGCACTCACCCCTTTCTATTTCGTAGTTAGCTAGCCCGCGCGAAGCCGCGTCTCTGGACACCTCACTCGCGGGTCTAGCTCAAATAGAACTTGCAAAATTTTCAAAATTATTGTTTTCTTATAGATTCTGCTACTACCAAAATCCACCTAAGGGATCACGCTAAACACTAAAACGTTGATATCTTCGCCATTAAGGGTGCGTTTTTGACGCTGTTTTCAGCATTTTTAGACTTTAGTGGGCCTCCACCTACGTTTTGACAATATTTTACCACCCTAGAAGCGTTTTCAAAAATCTTCCCTTACGACACTTAGAAAATTTTTAATATTTCAGACAAAATCTTCCAAATTTAGTGTTCTTCCAAATTTTTCTACAAATATTACTTTAGAATATAGTTGCAATAGTACTCACCTACCATCCCTGCGTTCCGGTGCCCGTTTCGTGTCCCGGGCTCAAGGTTGGGGGTTGAAAACCAAAATTTTTTGACTCAAAAACTGGTTTTTTGAGCAAAACCCAAAATTTTTGTTCGGCACTCACCCCTTTCTATTTCGTAGTTAGCTAGCCCGCGCGAAGCCGCGTCTCTGGACACCTCACTCGCGGGTCTAGCTCAAATAGAACTTGCAAAATTTTCAAAATTATTGTTTTCTTATAGATTCTGCTACTACCAAAATCCACCTAAGGGATCACGCTAAACACTAAAACGTTGATATCTTCGCCATTAAGGGTGCGTTTTTGACGCTGTTTTCAGCATTTTTAGACTTTAGTGGGCCTCCGCCTACGTTTTGACAATATTTTACCACCCTAGAAGCGTTTTCAAAAATCTTCCCTTACGACACTTAGAAAATTTTTAATATTTCAGACAAAATCTTCCAAATTTAGTGTTCTCCCAAATTTTTCTACAAATATTACTTTAGAATATAGTTGCAATAGTACTCACCTACCATCCCTGCGTTCCGGTGCCCGTTTCGTGTCCCGGACTCAAGGTTGGGGGTTGAAAACCAAAATTTTTTGACTCAAAAACTGGTTTTTTGAGCAAAACCCAAAATTTTTGTTCGGCACTCACCCCTTTCTATTTCGTAGTTAGCTAGCCCGCGCGAAGCCGCGTCTCTGGACACCTCACTCGCGGGTCTAGCTCAAATAGAACTTGCAAAATTTTCAAAATTATTGTTTTCTTATAGATTCTGCTACTACCAAAATCCACCTAAGGGATCACGCTAAACACTAAAACGTTGATATCTTCGCCATTAAGGGTGCGTTTTTGACGCTGTTTTCAGCATTTTTAGACTTTAGTGGGCCTCCACCTACGTTTTGACAATATTTTACCACCCTAGAAGCGTTTTCAAAAATCTTCCCTTACGACACTTAGAAAATTTTTAATATTTCAGACAAAATCTTCCAAATTTAGTGTTCTTCCAAATTTTTCTACAAATATTACTTTAGAATATAGTTGCAATAGTACTCACCTACCATCCCTGCGTTCCGGTGCCCGTTTCGTGTCCCGGGCTCAAGGTTGGGGGTTGAAAACCAAAATTTTTTGACTCAAAAACTGGTTTTTTGAGCAAAACCCAAAATTTTTGTTCGGCACTCACCCCTTTCTATTTCGTAGTTAGCTAGCCCGCGCGAAGCCGCGTCTCTGGACACCTCACTCGCGGGTCTAGCTCAAATAGAACTTGCAAAATTTTCAAAATTATTGTTTTCTTATAGATTCTGCTACTACCAAAATCCACCTAAGGGATCACGCTAAACACTAAAACGTTGATATCTTCGCCATTAAGGGTGCGTTTTTGACGCTGTTTTCAGCATTTTTAGACTTTAGTGGGCCTCCGCCTACGTTTTGACAATATTTTACCACCCTAGAAGCGTTTTCAAAAATCTTCCCTTACGACACTTAGAAAATTTTTAATATTTCAGACAAAATCTTCCAAATTTAGTGTTCTCCCAAATTTTTCTACAAATATTACTTTAGAATATAGTTGCAATAGTACTCACCTACCATCCCTGCGTTCCGGTGCCCGTTTCGTGTCCCGGACTCAAGGTTGGGGGTTGAAAACCAAAATTTTTTGACTCAAAAACTGGTTTTTTGAGCAAAACCCAAAATTTTTGTTCGGCACTCACCCCTTTCTATTTCGTAGTTAGCTAGCCCGCGCGAAGCCGCGTCTCTGGACACCTCACTCGCGGGTCTAGCTCAAATAGAACTTGCAAAATTTTCAAAATTATTGTTTTCTTATAGATTCTGCTACTACCAAAATCCACCTAAGGGATCACGCTAAACACTAAAACGTTGATATCTTCGCCATTAAGGGTGCGTTTTTGACGCTGTTTTCAGCATTTTTAGACTTTAGTGGGCCTCCACCTACGTTTTGACAATATTTTACCACCCTAGAAGCGTTTTCAAAAATCTTCCCTTACGACACTTAGAAAATTTTTAATATTTCAGACAAAATCTTCCAAATTTAGTGTTCTTCCAAATTTTTCTACAAATATTACTTTAGAATATAGTTGCAATAGTACTCACCTACCATCCCTGCGTTCCGGTGCCCGTTTCGTGTCCCGGGCTCAAGGTTGGGGGTTGAAAACCAAAATTTTTTGACTCAAAAACTGGTTTTTTGAGCAAAACCCAAAATTTTTGTTCGGCACTCACCCCTTTCTATTTCGTAGTTAGCTAGCCCGCGCGAAGCCGCGTCTCTGGACACCTCACTCGCGGGTCTAGCTCAAATAGAACTTGCAAAATTTTCAAAATTATTGTTTTCTTATAGATTCTGCTACTACCAAAATCCACCTAAGGGATCACGCTAAACACTAAAACGTTGATATCTTCGCCATTAAGGGTGCGTTTTTGACGCTGTTTTCAGCATTTTTAGACTTTAGTGGGCCTCCGCCTACGTTTTGACAATATTTTACCACCCTAGAAGCGTTTTCAAAAATCTTCCCTTACGACACTTAGAAAATTTTTAATATTTCAGACAAAATCTTCCAAATTTAGTGTTCTCCCAAATTTTTCTACAAATATTACTTTAGAATATAGTTGCAATAGTACTCACCTACCATCCCTGCGTTCCGGTGCCCGTTTCGTGTCCCGGACTCAAGGTTGGGGGTTGAAAACCAAAATTTTTTGACTCAAAAACTGGTTTTTTGAGCAAAACCCAAAATTTTTGTTCGGCACTCACCCCTTTCTATTTCGTAGTTAGCTAGCCCGCGCGAAGCCGCGTCTCTGGACACCTCACTCGCGGGTCTAGCTCAAATAGAACTTGCAAAATTTTCAAAATTATTGTTTTCTTATAGATTCTGCTACTACCAAAATCCACCTAAGGGATCACGCTAAACACTAAAACGTTGATATCTTCGCCATTAAGGGTGCGTTTTTGACGCTGTTTTCAGCATTTTTAGACTTTAGTGGGCCTCCACCTACGTTTTGACAATATTTTACCACCCTAGAAGCGTTTTCAAAAATCTTCCCTTACGACACTTAGAAAATTTTTAATATTTCAGACAAAATCTTCCAAATTTAGTGTTCTTCCAAATTTTTCTACAAATATTACTTTAGAATATAGTTGCAATAGTACTCACCTACCATCCCTGCGTTCCGGTGCCCGTTTCGTGTCCCGGGCTCAAGGTTGGGGGTTGAAAACCAAAATTTTTTGACTCAAAAACTGGTTTTTTGAGCAAAACCCAAAATTTTTGTTCGGCACTCACCCCTTTCTATTTCGTAGTTAGCTAGCCCGCGCGAAGCCGCGTCTCTGGACACCTCACTCGCGGGTCTAGCTCAAATAGAACTTGCAAAATTTTCAAAATTATTGTTTTCTTATAGATTCTGCTACTACCAAAATCCACCTAAGGGATCACGCTAAACACTAAAACGTTGATATCTTCGCCATTAAGGGTGCGTTTTTGACGCTGTTTTCAGCATTTTTAGACTTTAGTGGGCCTCCGCCTACGTTTTGACAATATTTTACCACCCTAGAAGCGTTTTCAAAAATCTTCCCTTACGACACTTAGAAAATTTTTAATATTTCAGACAAAATCTTCCAAATTTAGTGTTCTCCCAAATTTTTCTACAAATATTACTTTAGAATATAGTTGCAATAGTACTCACCTACCATCCCTGCGTTCCGGTGCCCGTTTCGTGTCCCGGACTCAAGGTTGGGGGTTGAAAACCAAAATTTTTTGACTCAAAAACTGGTTTTTTGAGCAAAACCCAAAATTTTTGTTCGGCACTCACCCCTTTCTATTTCGTAGTTAGCTAGCCCGCGCGAAGCCGCGTCTCTGGACACCTCACTCGCGGGTCTAGCTCAAATAAAATTTTGCCCGCCCACCCGCCCTATTGTGTATAGGAAGGCCGGAGTGGGATTTTCAGCAAAATTTATTTTATTGTTTTTGTTTATTTTTGGCCTGTAGATAAGTGTTAAAAGGGAACCAGCGCTTAATTTTGACGGTACGTCGCTTAAACAGCGGATGACCAATATTTTTTAAATATTTTATTTTTACTGACTACTTACTGTGCTTCCCCCTGTACAGGAACACAGAAGTACCATTGTTTTAACGTTGTTTTAGTGTTGACGGCTATTTTAAGTAATTTTATTCAGTCATTTGATTTTTAATATATATAATCTATAAATTTATTTGAAAATCTGTTTGTAATTTAAGTCGTCGAAAAAATTTTAATTTTATTTCAGTTAATTACCGAGTTCCCCGTTTACAGGGACTAAGAAGTACCTACTTACTGTGTTCCCCCTTTACAGGGACACAGAAGTACCAGTGTCCAGTGCCTTCACCTCTCCTCTTGAGCAGATATTGTTGTCTAGACCCCCTCCATACAGGGGTTAGTTCTTACAGTTTCGGCCGCTAATGAAGCTGATGTTTCGCACCCCATCTGCAACCTTGAGAGTAATGGGCTCCAGGAGCTCGCCGCGATCGTCGGAGAAAGTGGTGCCTTCACCTACTGACGCGCGGAGGAGAATCTCCTTCGGAGAAGACACTCCTTCCGCGCCTCAGATGGGTCCTGCTACTCCGGGGACGCGCCGAGCTCCTGTCGACTCCTCAATATCGCTCGAGAAGCCTGAGACCGGGCACCGCAGTCGCATTGCGGAGGCGAGAGCTTGCCTGAATAAGGCTAAGCTGAATTTAGGCAACTCTCGCAATCTCAAAGCCGAGATAAAAACTGCGGTGCTCGAGGCCATAAACAGGCTTTTTGAGCTTGTTAAGGAGTCGGAGCGTGACAAGGCCCCTGCCGTACCCGCACCCGTAGCTGTACCAGTACCCGCGCCCACTGCGGACTGCAGTCCACACCCCATTTCCGTCGAGGTTCTTGCTGGCCAGACTGAGCTCCTAAACACCATGAAGGAGCATATCTCGGAGTTAAGGGACAACTCCGAGAAACTCGAAAAACTCCGAGACAGTCTGGCCAGCAAGGAACGTGTGGGGGAGACAACCTACGCGAGTGTAGTAGCCGTAAGTAAGAGCCATACCGGGGCACAAGCCCCGGAGCGAGCGACGCTGCACTCGGTGGTGGTCTCCTCAACACAGGAAACGGATACGGCGGACGAAGTCCTGGAACGTGTGAGGAAAGCAGTGGATGCGAAGGAGGGATGGGTGCGAGTGGAAAGAGTTCGCAAGGCCAGGGATCAAAAGGTGATCATGGGGTGCGAAACAGAGGAGGAGAGAAAAAAGCTGCAAAATCGATTAAAATTAGCCGGGGAGAACCTCGTCGTCGAGGCTGTGAAGAATCGGGACCCGCTTCTGGTTCTTAGGGACGTACTGCTCGTTCACACAGACGAAGAAGTGCTGAAAGCCCTTAGGAACCAGAACCGGGAAATTTTTCACGGCCTCGACGACAAAGAGCAAAGGATGTCCATAAAATTTAGGAAGCGGACTAGAAACCCACACACAAACAGCATTGTGCTAAGTGTGTCCCCCACGATCTGGGGACGGGCGCTCGTGGGGGGCAAGCTTCGGATTGACCTCCAACGAGTGCGCGTCGAAGACCAGACGCCTCTGGTGCAGTGCACGCGTTGCTTGGCATACGGACACGGCAAACGCCTTTGCACGGAGCCAGCTGATCTGTGTAGCTACTGTGGCGGTCCACACCTACGGTTGGACTGCCCAGTCAAACGGATCGGCGAAGCAGCAGCGTGCATAAATTGCACCAGAGCCAAGCTGGGGGAGCACCAGCACAATGCCTTCAGTAGCGAATGCCCTGTACGTAGGAAGTGGGACGCATTCGCCAGAGCATCGGTAGCTTATTGCTAAAGATGTCGATGCGCCCACTTCCACGTACACAAAGACCACCATTTCGCACTTCTCGACACAACCAGATAGCAGCAGCATTAAGCGAACCACTGGGGTTGGCTTAATGGTGAATGGTAACTGGAGTCACTTTCTTGGGAAAGTGGCTCGAATTATGCTGAACTGTAAGTCAACACTAGTGGTCTCGTCATGTTGTGTCGAACTTGGGTTACAAGACCGTTATTACCTATATGTATTAAAAATAAATATTTTATGTGAAATAAGTTTAGCTATAAATTTATAGATAGTTAAATATATATTAAATATATAGTTTAAGTATCAAACATAGTATAAAATTAGAAATGGTTGGGCAAAACACAGTTATATAAAGGTATCATATAAAACCAGTAACTAAAATAAAACAAATGGAAGTTACTTAAATAAAGGGTCAAATTACTAAAAATAAAAGTATATAAATATTAAGTTCACAAAATTTAAATATTAAACATCATGGATATTATACAAGAAATTAAAGAAAAAGGTTCAAATTAAGGGCACAGAGAGAGGTCTCCTCGGCCTTATTCGAAAACCAGCAGCTAAAAAGAATCAAAAACAGAAAACTAAGGTCTCTGATAATGTCAGAGGGACACTGGCGGGGCAGGAGTGTGGTTTTAGCCGGTTCGAGTCCGGCACTACCTCGACTGTCTCACAAGTCGTGAGATAGTCGAGGTGTCCGTGGGGATTTCCCACTCCTGCCAAAAAAAAAAAAAAAAAAAAAAAAAAAAAAACCTAACCTAACCTAACCTAACCTAACCTAACCTAACCTAACCTAACCTAACCTAACCTAACCTAACCTAACCGTCGATATCTTCGCTTTTAAGGGTGCGATTTTGAAGCTGTTTTCAGCATATTTAGACTAAAGTAGGCATCCGCTTACGTCCTGACCGATTTAAACCACCCTTAACGCACGTTGGAAAAGTTTCCCTACCAACCCTTAGAATTTCTTAAAAATTTCAGATAAAATCAACAAAATCTAGTGTTCTTCCAAATTTTCCTTTGAATATTACTTTAGATTATAGTTGCAATAGTACTCACCTACCATCCCTGTGTTCCGGTGCCCGTTTCGTGTCCCGGACGCCCGGCTGGGGGTTGAAAACCTAAATTTTTTGAACCAAAAACTGGTTTTTTGGCCAAAACCCAAAATTTTTGTTCGGCACTCACCCCTTTCTATTTCGTAGTTAGCTAGCCCGCGCGAAGCCACGTCTCTGGACACCTCACTCGCGTGTCTAGCTCAAATAGAACTTGCAATTTTTTCAAAATTATCGATTTCTATTAGATTCTGCTACTACCAAAATCTACCTTAGGGAGCTTGTAAAATATTAAATCGTCGATATCTTCGCTTTTAAGGGTGCGATTTTGAAGCTGTTTTCAGCATATTTAGACTAAAGTAGGCATCCGCTTACGTCCTGACCGATTTAAACCACCCTTAACGCACGTTGGAAAAGTTTTCCTACCAACCCTTAGAATTTCTTAAAAATTTCAGATAAAATCAACAAAATCTAGTGTTCTTCCAAATTTTCCTTTGAATATTACTTTAGATTATAGTTGCAATAGTACTCACCTACCATCCCTGTGTTCCGGTGCCCGTTTCGTGTCCCGGACGCCCGGCTGGGGGTTGAAAACCTAAATTTTTTGAACCAAAAACTGGTTTTTTGGCCAAAACCCAAAATTTTTGTTCGGCACTCACCCCTTTCTATTTCGTAGTTAGCTAGCCCGCGCGAAGCCACGTCTCTGGACACCTCACTCGCGTGTCTAGCTCAAATAGAACTTGCAATTTTTTCAAAATTATCGATTTCTATTAGATTCTGCTACTACCAAAATCTACCTTAGGGAGCTTGTAAAATATTAAATCGTCGATATCTTCGCTTTTAAGGGTGCGATTTTGAAGCTGTTTTCAGCATATTTAGACTAAAGTAGGCATCCGCTTACGTCCTGACCGATTTAAACCACCCTTAACGCACGTTGGAAAAGTTTCCCTACCAACCCTTAGAATTTCTTAAAAATTTCAGATAAAATCAACAAAATCTAGTGTTCTTCCAAATTTTCCTTTGAATATTACTTTAGATTATAGTTGCAATAGTACTCACCTACCATCCCTGTGTTCCGGTGCCCGTTTCGTGTCCCGGACGCCCGGCTGGGGGTTGAAAACCTAAATTTTTTGAACCAAAAACTGGTTTTTTGGCCAAAACCCAAAATTTTTGTTCGGCACTCACCCCTTTCTATTTCGTAGTTAGCTAGCCCGCGCGAAGCCACGTCTCTGGACACCTCACTCGCGTGTCTAGCTCAAATAGAACTTGCAATTTTTTCAAAATTATCGATTTCTATTAGATTCTGCTACTACCAAAATCTACCTTAGGGAGCTTGTAAAATATTAAATCGTCGATATCTTCGCTTTTAAGGGTGCGATTTTGAAGCTGTTTTCAGCATATTTAGACTAAAGTAGGCATCCGCTTACGTCCTGACCGATTTAAACCACCCTTAACGCACGTTGGAAAAGTTTCCCTACCAACCCTTAGAATTTCTTAAAAATTTCAGATAAAATCAACAAAATCTAGTGTTCTTCCAAATTTTCCTTTGAATATTACTTTAGATTATAGTTGCAATAGTACTCACCTACCATCCCTGTGTTCCGGTGCCCGTTTCGTGTCCCGGACGCCCGGCTGGGGGTTGAAAACCTAAATTTTTTGAACCAAAAACTGGTTTTTTGGCCAAAACCCAAAATTTTTGTTCGGCACTCACCCCTTTCTATTTCGTAGTTAGCTAGCCCGCGCGAAGCCACGTCTCTGGACACCTCACTCGCGTGTCTAGCTCAAATAGAACTTGCAATTTTTTCAAAATTATCGATTTCTATTAGATTCTGCTACTACCAAAATCTACCTTAGGGAGCTTGTAAAATATTAAATCGTCGATATCTTCGCTTTTAAGGGTGCGATTTTGAAGCTGTTTTCAGCATATTTAGACTAAAGTAGGCATCCGCTTACGTCCTGACCGATTTAAACCACCCTTAACGCACGTTGGAAAAGTTTCCCTACCAACCCTTAGAATTTCTTAAAAATTTCAGATAAAATCAACAAAATCTAGTGTTCTTCCAAATTTTCCTTTGAATATTACTTTAGATTATAGTTGCAATAGTACTCACCTACCATCCCTGTGTTCCGGTGCCCGTTTCGTGTCCCGGACGCCCGGCTGGGGGTTGAAAACCTAAATTTTTTGAACCAAAAACTGGTTTTTTGGCCAAAACCCAAAATTTTTGTTCGGCACTCACCCCTTTCTATTTCGTAGTTAGCTAGCCCGCGCGAAGCCACGTCTCTGGACACCTCACTCGCGTGTCTAGCTCAAATAGAACTTGCAATTTTTTCAAAATTATCGATTTCTATTAGATTCTGCTACTACCAAAATCTACCTTAGGGAGCTTGTAAAATATTAAATCGTCGATATCTTCGCTTTTAAGGGTGCGATTTTGAAGCTGTTTTCAGCATATTTAGACTAAAGTAGGCATCCGCTTACGTCCTGACCGATTTAAACCACCCTTAACGCACGTTGGAAAAGTTTCCCTACCAACCCTTAGAATTTCTTAAAAATTTCAGATAAAATCAACAAAATCTAGTGTTCTTCCAAATTTTCCTTTGAATATTACTTTAGATTATAGTTGCAATAGTACTCACCTACCATCCCTGTGTTCCGGTGCCCGTTTCGTGTCCCGGACGCCCGGCTGGGGGTTGAAAACCTAAATTTTTTGAACCAAAAACTGGTTTTTTGGCCAAAACCCAAAATTTTTGTTCGGCACTCACCCCTTTCTATTTCGTAGTTAGCTAGCCCGCGCGAAGCCACGTCTCTGGACACCTCACTCGCGTGTCTAGCTCAAATAGAACTTGCAATTTTTTCAAAATTATCGATTTCTATTAGATTCTGCTACTACCAAAATCTACCTTAGGGAGCTTGTAAAATATTAAATCGTCGATATCTTCGCTTTTAAGGGTGCGATTTTGAAGCTGTTTTCAGCATATTTAGACTAAAGTAGGCATCCGCTTACGTCCTGACCGATTTAAACCACCCTTAACGCACGTTGGAAAAGTTTCCCTACCAACCCTTAGAATTTCTTAAAAATTTCAGATAAAATCAACAAAATCTAGTGTTCTTCCAAATTTTCCTTTGAATATTACTTTAGATTATAGTTGCAATAGTACTCACCTACCATCCCTGTGTTCCGGTGCCCGTTTCGTGTCCCGGACGCCCGGCTGGGGGTTGAAAACCTAAATTTTTTGAACCAAAAACTGGTTTTTTGGCCAAAACCCAAAATTTTTGTTCGGCACTCACCCCTTTCTATTTCGTAGTTAGCTAGCCCGCGCGAAGCCACGTCTCTGGACACCTCACTCGCGTGTCTAGCTCAAATAGAACTTGCAATTTTTTCAAAATTATCGATTTCTATTAGATTCTGCTACTACCAAAATCTACCTTAGGGAGCTTGTAAAATATTAAATCGTCGATATCTTCGCTTTTAAGGGTGCGATTTTGAAGCTGTTTTCAGCATATTTAGACTAAAGTAGGCATCCGCTTACGTCCTGACCGATTTAAACCACCCTTAACGCACGTTGGAAAAGTTTCCCTACCAACCCTTAGAATTTCTTAAAAATTTCAGATAAAATCAACAAAATCTAGTGTTCTTCCAAATTTTCCTTTGAATATTACTTTAGATTATAGTTGCAATAGTACTCACCTACCATCCCTGTGTTCCGGTGCCCGTTTCGTGTCCCGGACGCCCGGCTGGGGGTTGAAAACCTAAATTTTTTGAACCAAAAACTGGTTTTTTGGCCAAAACCCAAAATTTTTGTTCGGCACTCACCCCTTTCTATTTCGTAGTTAGCTAGCCCGCGCGAAGCCACGTCTCTGGACACCTCACTCGCGTGTCTAGCTCAAATAGAACTTGCAATTTTTTCAAAATTATCGATTTCTATTAGATTCTGCTACTACCAAAATCTACCTTAGGGAGCTTGTAAAATATTAAATCGTCGATATCTTCGCTTTTAAGGGTGCGATTTTGAAGCTGTTTTCAGCATATTTAGACTAAAGTAGGCATCCGCTTACGTCCTGACCGATTTAAACCACCCTTAACGCACGTTGGAAAAGTTTCCCTACCAACCCTTAGAATTTCTTAAAAATTTCAGATAAAATCAACAAAATCTAGTGTTCTTCCAAATTTTCCTTTGAATATTACTTTAGATTATAGTTGCAATAGTACTCACCTACCATCCCTGTGTTCCGGTGCCCGTTTCGTGTCCCGGACGCCCGGCTGGGGGTTGAAAACCTAAATTTTTTGAACCAAAAACTGGTTTTTTGGCCAAAACCCAAAATTTTTGTTCGGCACTCACCCCTTTCTATTTCGTAGTTAGCTAGCCCGCGCGAAGCCACGTCTCTGGACACCTCACTCGCGTGTCTAGCTCAAATAGAACTTGCAATTTTTTCAAAATTATCGATTTCTATTAGATTCTGCTACTACCAAAATCTACCTTAGGGAGCTTGTAAAATATTAAATCGTCGATATCTTCGCTTTTAAGGGTGCGATTTTGAAGCTGTTTTCAGCATATTTAGACTAAAGTAGGCATCCGCTTACGTCCTGACCGATTTAAACCACCCTTAACGCACGTTGGAAAAGTTTCCCTACCAACCCTTAGAATTTCTTAAAAATTTCAGATAAAATCAACAAAATCTAGTGTTCTTCCAAATTTTCCTTTGAATATTACTTTAGATTATAGTTGCAATAGTACTCACCTACCATCCCTGTGTTCCGGTGCCCGTTTCGTGTCCCGGACGCCCGGCTGGGGGTTGAAAACCTAAATTTTTTGAACCAAAAACTGGTTTTTTGGCCAAAACCCAAAATTTTTGTTCGGCACTCACCCCTTTCTATTTCGTAGTTAGCTAGCCCGCGCGAAGCCACGTCTCTGGACACCTCACTCGCGTGTCTAGCTCAAATAGAACTTGCAATTTTTTCAAAATTATCGATTTCTATTAGATTCTGCTACTACCAAAATCTACCTTAGGGAGCTTGTAAAATATTAAATCGTCGATATCTTCGCTTTTAAGGGTGCGATTTTGAAGCTGTTTTCAGCATATTTAGACTAAAGTAGGCATCCGCTTACGTCCTGACCGATTTAAACCACCCTTAACGCACGTTGGAAAAGTTTCCCTACCAACCCTTAGAATTTCTTAAAAATTTCAGATAAAATCAACAAAATCTAGTGTTCTTCCAAATTTTCCTTTGAATATTACTTTAGATTATAGTTGCAATAGTACTCACCTACCATCCCTGTGTTCCGGTGCCCGTTTCGTGTCCCGGACGCCCGGCTGGGGGTTGAAAACCTAAATTTTTTGAACCAAAAACTGGTTTTTTGGCCAAAACCCAAAATTTTTGTTCGGCACTCACCCCTTTCTATTTCGTAGTTAGCTAGCCCGCGCGAAGCCACGTCTCTGGACACCTCACTCGCGTGTCTAGCTCAAATAGAACTTGCAATTTTTTCAAAATTATCGATTTCTATTAGATTCTGCTACTACCAAAATCTACCTTAGGGAGCTTGTAAAATATTAAATCGTCGATATCTTCGCTTTTAAGGGTGCGATTTTGAAGCTGTTTTCAGCATATTTAGACTAAAGTAGGCATCCGCTTACGTCCTGACCGATTTAAACCACCCTTAACGCACGTTGGAAAAGTTTCCCTACCAACCCTTAGAATTTCTTAAAAATTTCAGATAAAATCAACAAAATCTAGTGTTCTTCCAAATTTTCCTTTGAATATTACTTTAGATTATAGTTGCAATAGTACTCACCTACCATCCCTGTGTTCCGGTGCCCGTTTCGTGTCCCGGACGCCCGGCTGGGGGTTGAAAACCTAAATTTTTTGAACCAAAAACTGGTTTTTTGGCCAAAACCCAAAATTTTTGTTCGGCACTCACCCCTTTCTATTTCGTAGTTAGCTAGCCCGCGCGAAGCCACGTCTCTGGACACCTCACTCGCGTGTCTAGCTCAAATAGAACTTGCAATTTTTTCAAAATTATCGATTTCTATTAGATTCTGCTACTACCAAAATCTACCTTAGGGAGCTTGTAAAATATTAAATCGTCGATATCTTCGCTTTTAAGGGTGCGATTTTGAAGCTGTTTTCAGCATATTTAGACTAAAGTAGGCATCCGCTTACGTCCTGACCGATTTAAACCACCCTTAACGCACGTTGGAAAAGTTTCCCTACCAACCCTTAGAATTTCTTAAAAATTTCAGATAAAATCAACAAAATCTAGTGTTCTTCCAAATTTTCCTTTGAATATTACTTTAGATTATAGTTGCAATAGTACTCACCTACCATCCCTGTGTTCCGGTGCCCGTTTCGTGTCCCGGACGCCCGGCTGGGGGTTGAAAACCTAAATTTTTTGAACCAAAAACTGGTTTTTTGGCCAAAACCCAAAATTTTTGTTCGGCACTCACCCCTTTCTATTTCGTAGTTAGCTAGCCCGCGCGAAGCCACGTCTCTGGACACCTCACTCGCGTGTCTAGCTCAAATAGAACTTGCAATTTTTTCAAAATTATCGATTTCTATTAGATTCTGCTACTACCAAAATCTACCTTAGGGAGCTTGTAAAATATTAAATCGTCGATATCTTCGCTTTTAAGGGTGCGATTTTGAAGCTGTTTTCAGCATATTTAGACTAAAGTAGGCATCCGCTTACGTCCTGACCGATTTAAACCACCCTTAACGCACGTTGGAAAAGTTTCCCTACCAACCCTTAGAATTTCTTAAAAATTTCAGATAAAATCAACAAAATCTAGTGTTCTTCCAAATTTTCCTTTGAATATTACTTTAGATTATAGTTGCAATAGTACTCACCTACCATCCCTGTGTTCCGGTGCCCGTTTCGTGTCCCGGACGCCCGGCTGGGGGTTGAAAACCTAAATTTTTTGAACCAAAAACTGGTTTTTTGGCCAAAACCCAAAATTTTTGTTCGGCACTCACCCCTTTCTATTTCGTAGTTAGCTAGCCCGCGCGAAGCCACGTCTCTGGACACCTCACTCGCGTGTCTAGCTCAAATAGAACTTGCAATTTTTTCAAAATTATCGATTTCTATTAGATTCTGCTACTACCAAAATCTACCTTAGGGAGCTTGTAAAATATTAAATCGTCGATATCTTCGCTTTTAAGGGTGCGATTTTGAAGCTGTTTTCAGCATATTTAGACTAAAGTAGGCATCCGCTTACGTCCTGACCGATTTAAACCACCCTTAACGCACGTTGGAAAAGTTTCCCTACCAACCCTTAGAATTTCTTAAAAATTTCAGATAAAATCAACAAAATCTAGTGTTCTTCCAAATTTTCCTTTGAATATTACTTTAGATTATAGTTGCAATAGTACTCACCTACCATCCCTGTGTTCCGGTGCCCGTTTCGTGTCCCGGACGCCCGGCTGGGGGTTGAAAACCTAAATTTTTTGAACCAAAAACTGGTTTTTTGGCCAAAACCCAAAATTTTTGTTCGGCACTCACCCCTTTCTATTTCGTAGTTAGCTAGCCCGCGCGAAGCCACGTCTCTGGACACCTCACTCGCGTGTCTAGCTCAAATAGAACTTGCAATTTTTTCAAAATTATCGATTTCTATTAGATTCTGCTACTACCAAAATCTACCTTAGGGAGCTTGTAAAATATTAAATCGTCGATATCTTCGCTTTTAAGGGTGCGATTTTGAAGCTGTTTTCAGCATATTTAGACTAAAGTAGGCATCCGCTTACGTCCTGACCGATTTAAACCACCCTTAACGCACGTTGGAAAAGTTTCCCTACCAACCCTTAGAATTTCTTAAAAATTTCAGATAAAATCAACAAAATCTAGTGTTCTTCCAAATTTTCCTTTGAATATTACTTTAGATTATAGTTGCAATAGTACTCACCTACCATCCCTGTGTTCCGGTGCCCGTTTCGTGTCCCGGACGCCCGGCTGGGGGTTGAAAACCTAAATTTTTTGAACCAAAAACTGGTTTTTTGGCCAAAACCCAAAATTTTTGTTCGGCACTCACCCCTTTCTATTTCGTAGTTAGCTAGCCCGCGCGAAGCCACGTCTCTGGACACCTCACTCGCGTGTCTAGCTCAAATAGAACTTGCAATTTTTTCAAAATTATCGATTTCTATTAGATTCTGCTACTACCAAAATCTACCTTAGGGAGCTTGTAAAATATTAAATCGTCGATATCTTCGCTTTTAAGGGTGCGATTTTGAAGCTGTTTTCAGCATATTTAGACTAAAGTAGGCATCCGCTTACGTCCTGACCGATTTAAACCACCCTTAACGCACGTTGGAAAAGTTTCCCTACCAACCCTTAGAATTTCTTAAAAATTTCAGATAAAATCAACAAAATCTAGTGTTCTTCCAAATTTTCCTTTGAATATTACTTTAGATTATAGTTGCAATAGTACTCACCTACCATCCCTGTGTTCCGGTGCCCGTTTCGTGTCCCGGACGCCCGGCTGGGGGTTGAAAACCTAAATTTTTTGAACCAAAAACTGGTTTTTTGGCCAAAACCCAAAATTTTTGTTCGGCACTCACCCCTTTCTATTTCGTAGTTAGCTAGCCCGCGCGAAGCCACGTCTCTGGACACCTCACTCGCGTGTCTAGCTCAAATAGAACTTGCAATTTTTTCAAAATTATCGATTTCTATTAGATTCTGCTACTACCAAAATCTACCTTAGGGAGCTTGTAAAATATTAAATCGTCGATATCTTCGCTTTTAAGGGTGCGATTTTGAAGCTGTTTTCAGCATATTTAGACTAAAGTAGGCATCCGCTTACGTCCTGACCGATTTAAACCACCCTTAACGCACGTTGGAAAAGTTTCCCTACCAACCCTTAGAATTTCTTAAAAATTTCAGATAAAATCAACAAAATCTAGTGTTCTTCCAAATTTTCCTTTGAATATTACTTTAGATTATAGTTGCAATAGTACTCACCTACCATCCCTGTGTTCCGGTGCCCGTTTCGTGTCCCGGACGCCCGGCTGGGGGTTGAAAACCTAAATTTTTTGAACCAAAAACTGGTTTTTTGGCCAAAACCCAAAATTTTTGTTCGGCACTCACCCCTTTCTATTTCGTAGTTAGCTAGCCCGCGCGAAGCCACGTCTCTGGACACCTCACTCGCGTGTCTAGCTCAAATAGAACTTGCAATTTTTTCAAAATTATCGATTTCTATTAGATTCTGCTACTACCAAAATCTACCTTAGGGAGCTTGTAAAATATTAAATCGTCGATATCTTCGCTTTTAAGGGTGCGATTTTGAAGCTGTTTTCAGCATATTTAGACTAAAGTAGGCATCCGCTTACGTCCTGACCGATTTAAACCACCCTTAACGCACGTTGGAAAAGTTTCCCTACCAACCCTTAGAATTTCTTAAAAATTTCAGATAAAATCAACAAAATCTAGTGTTCTTCCAAATTTTCCTTTGAATATTACTTTAGATTATAGTTGCAATAGTACTCACCTACCATCCCTGTGTTCCGGTGCCCGTTTCGTGTCCCGGACGCCCGGCTGGGGGTTGAAAACCTAAATTTTTTGAACCAAAAACTGGTTTTTTGGCCAAAACCCAAAATTTTTGTTCGGCACTCACCCCTTTCTATTTCGTAGTTAGCTAGCCCGCGCGAAGCCACGTCTCTGGACACCTCACTCGCGTGTCTAGCTCAAATAGAACTTGCAATTTTTTCAAAATTATCGATTTCTATTAGATTCTGCTACTACCAAAATCTACCTTAGGGAGCTTGTAAAATATTAAATCGTCGATATCTTCGCTTTTAAGGGTGCGATTTTGAAGCTGTTTTCAGCATATTTAGACTAAAGTAGGCATCCGCTTACGTCCTGACCGATTTAAACCACCCTTAACGCACGTTGGAAAAGTTTCCCTACCAACCCTTAGAATTTCTTAAAAATTTCAGATAAAATCAACAAAATCTAGTGTTCTTCCAAATTTTCCTTTGAATATTACTTTAGATTATAGTTGCAATAGTACTCACCTACCATCCCTGTGTTCCGGTGCCCGTTTCGTGTCCCGGACGCCCGGCTGGGGGTTGAAAACCTAAATTTTTTGAACCAAAAACTGGTTTTTTGGCCAAAACCCAAAATTTTTGTTCGGCACTCACCCCTTTCTATTTCGTAGTTAGCTAGCCCGCGCGAAGCCACGTCTCTGGACACCTCACTCGCGTGTCTAGCTCAAATAGAACTTGCAATTTTTTCAAAATTATCGATTTCTATTAGATTCTGCTACTACCAAAATCTACCTTAGGGAGCTTGTAAAATATTAAATCGTCGATATCTTCGCTTTTAAGGGTGCGATTTTGAAGCTGTTTTCAGCATATTTAGACTAAAGTAGGCATCCGCTTACGTCCTGACCGATTTAAACCACCCTTAACGCACGTTGGAAAAGTTTCCCTACCAACCCTTAGAATTTCTTAAAAATTTCAGATAAAATCAACAAAATCTAGTGTTCTTCCAAATTTTCCTTTGAATATTACTTTAGATTATAGTTGCAATAGTACTCACCTACCATCCCTGTGTTCCGGTGCCCGTTTCGTGTCCCGGACGCCCGGCTGGGGGTTGAAAACCTAAATTTTTTGAACCAAAAACTGGTTTTTTGGCCAAAACCCAAAATTTTTGTTCGGCACTCACCCCTTTCTATTTCGTAGTTAGCTAGCCCGCGCGAAGCCACGTCTCTGGACACCTCACTCGCGTGTCTAGCTCAAATAGAACTTGCAATTTTTTCAAAATTATCGATTTCTATTAGATTCTGCTACTACCAAAATCTACCTTAGGGAGCTTGTAAAATATTAAATCGTCGATATCTTCGCTTTTAAGGGTGCGATTTTGAAGCTGTTTTCAGCATATTTAGACTAAAGTAGGCATCCGCTTACGTCCTGACCGATTTAAACCACCCTTAACGCACGTTGGAAAAGTTTCCCTACCAACCCTTAGAATTTCTTAAAAATTTCAGATAAAATCAACAAAATCTAGTGTTCTTCCAAATTTTCCTTTGAATATTACTTTAGATTATAGTTGCAATAGTACTCACCTACCATCCCTGTGTTCCGGTGCCCGTTTCGTGTCCCGGACGCCCGGCTGGGGGTTGAAAACCTAAATTTTTTGAACCAAAAACTGGTTTTTTGGCCAAAACCCAAAATTTTTGTTCGGCACTCACCCCTTTCTATTTCGTAGTTAGCTAGCCCGCGCGAAGCCACGTCTCTGGACACCTCACTCGCGTGTCTAGCTCAAATAGAACTTGCAATTTTTTCAAAATTATCGATTTCTATTAGATTCTGCTACTACCAAAATCTACCTTAGGGAGCTTGTAAAATATTAAATCGTCGATATCTTCGCTTTTAAGGGTGCGATTTTGAAGCTGTTTTCAGCATATTTAGACTAAAGTAGGCATCCGCTTACGTCCTGACCGATTTAAACCACCCTTAACGCACGTTGGAAAAGTTTCCCTACCAACCCTTAGAATTTCTTAAAAATTTCAGATAAAATCAACAAAATCTAGTGTTCTTCCAAATTTTCCTTTGAATATTACTTTAGATTATAGTTGCAATAGTACTCACCTACCATCCCTGTGTTCCGGTGCCCGTTTCGTGTCCCGGACGCCCGGCTGGGGGTTGAAAACCTAAATTTTTTGAACCAAAAACTGGTTTTTTGGCCAAAACCCAAAATTTTTGTTCGGCACTCACCCCTTTCTATTTCGTAGTTAGCTAGCCCGCGCGAAGCCACGTCTCTGGACACCTCACTCGCGTGTCTAGCTCAAATAGAACTTGCAATTTTTTCAAAATTATCGATTTCTATTAGATTCTGCTACTACCAAAATCTACCTTAGGGAGCTTGTAAAATATTAAATCGTCGATATCTTCGCTTTTAAGGGTGCGATTTTGAAGCTGTTTTCAGCATATTTAGACTAAAGTAGGCATCCGCTTACGTCCTGACCGATTTAAACCACCCTTAACGCACGTTGGAAAAGTTTCCCTACCAACCCTTAGAATTTCTTAAAAATTTCAGATAAAATCAACAAAATCTAGTGTTCTTCCAAATTTTCCTTTGAATATTACTTTAGATTATAGTTGCAATAGTACTCACCTACCATCCCTGTGTTCCGGTGCCCGTTTCGTGTCCCGGACGCCCGGCTGGGGGTTGAAAACCTAAATTTTTTGAACCAAAAACTGGTTTTTTGGCCAAAACCCAAAATTTTTGTTCGGCACTCACCCCTTTCTATTTCGTAGTTAGCTAGCCCGCGCGAAGCCACGTCTCTGGACACCTCACTCGCGTGTCTAGCTCAAATAGAACTTGCAATTTTTTCAAAATTATCGATTTCTATTAGATTCTGCTACTACCAAAATCTACCTTAGGGAGCTTGTAAAATATTAAATCGTCGATATCTTCGCTTTTAAGGGTGCGATTTTGAAGCTGTTTTCAGCATATTTAGACTAAAGTAGGCATCCGCTTACGTCCTGACCGATTTAAACCACCCTTAACGCACGTTGGAAAAGTTTCCCTACCAACCCTTAGAATTTCTTAAAAATTTCAGATAAAATCAACAAAATCTAGTGTTCTTCCAAATTTTCCTTTGAATATTACTTTAGATTATAGTTGCAATAGTACTCACCTACCATCCCTGTGTTCCGGTGCCCGTTTCGTGTCCCGGACGCCCGGCTGGGGGTTGAAAACCTAAATTTTTTGAACCAAAAACTGGTTTTTTGGCCAAAACCCAAAATTTTTGTTCGGCACTCACCCCTTTCTATTTCGTAGTTAGCTAGCCCGCGCGAAGCCACGTCTCTGGACACCTCACTCGCGTGTCTAGCTCAAATAGAACTTGCAATTTTTTCAAAATTATCGATTTCTATTAGATTCTGCTACTACCAAAATCTACCTTAGGGAGCTTGTAAAATATTAAATCGTCGATATCTTCGCTTTTAAGGGTGCGATTTTGAAGCTGTTTTCAGCATATTTAGACTAAAGTAGGCATCCGCTTACGTCCTGACCGATTTAAACCACCCTTAACGCACGTTGGAAAAGTTTCCCTACCAACCCTTAGAATTTCTTAAAAATTTCAGATAAAATCAACAAAATCTAGTGTTCTTCCAAATTTTCCTTTGAATATTACTTTAGATTATAGTTGCAATAGTACTCACCTACCATCCCTGTGTTCCGGTGCCCGTTTCGTGTCCCGGACGCCCGGCTGGGGGTTGAAAACCTAAATTTTTTGAACCAAAAACTGGTTTTTTGGCCAAAACCCAAAATTTTTGTTCGGCACTCACCCCTTTCTATTTCGTAGTTAGCTAGCCCGCGCGAAGCCACGTCTCTGGACACCTCACTCGCGTGTCTAGCTCAAATAGAACTTGCAATTTTTTCAAAATTATCGATTTCTATTAGATTCTGCTACTACCAAAATCTACCTTAGGGAGCTTGTAAAATATTAAATCGTCGATATCTTCGCTTTTAAGGGTGCGATTTTGAAGCTGTTTTCAGCATATTTAGACTAAAGTAGGCATCCGCTTACGTCCTGACCGATTTAAACCACCCTTAACGCACGTTGGAAAAGTTTCCCTACCAACCCTTAGAATTTCTTAAAAATTTCAGATAAAATCAACAAAATCTAGTGTTCTTCCAAATTTTCCTTTGAATATTACTTTAGATTATAGTTGCAATAGTACTCACCTACCATCCCTGTGTTCCGGTGCCCGTTTCGTGTCCCGGACGCCCGGCTGGGGGTTGAAAACCTAAATTTTTTGAACCAAAAACTGGTTTTTTGGCCAAAACCCAAAATTTTTGTTCGGCACTCACCCCTTTCTATTTCGTAGTTAGCTAGCCCGCGCGAAGCCACGTCTCTGGACACCTCACTCGCGTGTCTAGCTCAAATAGAACTTGCAATTTTTTCAAAATTATCGATTTCTATTAGATTCTGCTACTACCAAAATCTACCTTAGGGAGCTTGTAAAATATTAAATCGTCGATATCTTCGCTTTTAAGGGTGCGATTTTGAAGCTGTTTTCAGCATATTTAGACTAAAGTAGGCATCCGCTTACGTCCTGACCGATTTAAACCACCCTTAACGCACGTTGGAAAAGTTTCCCTACCAACCCTTAGAATTTCTTAAAAATTTCAGATAAAATCAACAAAATCTAGTGTTCTTCCAAATTTTCCTTTGAATATTACTTTAGATTATAGTTGCAATAGTACTCACCTACCATCCCTGTGTTCCGGTGCCCGTTTCGTGTCCCGGACGCCCGGCTGGGGGTTGAAAACCTAAATTTTTTGAACCAAAAACTGGTTTTTTGGCCAAAACCCAAAATTTTTGTTCGGCACTCACCCCTTTCTATTTCGTAGTTAGCTAGCCCGCGCGAAGCCACGTCTCTGGACACCTCACTCGCGTGTCTAGCTCAAATAGAACTTGCAATTTTTTCAAAATTATCGATTTCTATTAGATTCTGCTACTACCAAAATCTACCTTAGGGAGCTTGTAAAATATTAAATCGTCGATATCTTCGCTTTTAAGGGTGCGATTTTGAAGCTGTTTTCAGCATATTTAGACTAAAGTAGGCATCCGCTTACGTCCTGACCGATTTAAACCACCCTTAACGCACGTTGGAAAAGTTTCCCTACCAACCCTTAGAATTTCTTAAAAATTTCAGATAAAATCAACAAAATCTAGTGTTCTTCCAAATTTTCCTTTGAATATTACTTTAGATTATAGTTGCAATAGTACTCACCTACCATCCCTGTGTTCCGGTGCCCGTTTCGTGTCCCGGACGCCCGGCTGGGGGTTGAAAACCTAAATTTTTTGAACCAAAAACTGGTTTTTTGGCCAAAACCCAAAATTTTTGTTCGGCACTCACCCCTTTCTATTTCGTAGTTAGCTAGCCCGCGCGAAGCCACGTCTCTGGACACCTCACTCGCGTGTCTAGCTCAAATAGAACTTGCAATTTTTTCAAAATTATCGATTTCTATTAGATTCTGCTACTACCAAAATCTACCTTAGGGAGCTTGTAAAATATTAAATCGTCGATATCTTCGCTTTTAAGGGTGCGATTTTGAAGCTGTTTTCAGCATATTTAGACTAAAGTAGGCATCCGCTTACGTCCTGACCGATTTAAACCACCCTTAACGCACGTTGGAAAAGTTTCCCTACCAACCCTTAGAATTTCTTAAAAATTTCAGATAAAATCAACAAAATCTAGTGTTCTTCCAAATTTTCCTTTGAATATTACTTTAGATTATAGTTGCAATAGTACTCACCTACCATCCCTGTGTTCCGGTGCCCGTTTCGTGTCCCGGACGCCCGGCTGGGGGTTGAAAACCTAAATTTTTTGAACCAAAAACTGGTTTTTTGGCCAAAACCCAAAATTTTTGTTCGGCACTCACCCCTTTCTATTTCGTAGTTAGCTAGCCCGCGCGAAGCCACGTCTCTGGACACCTCACTCGCGTGTCTAGCTCAAATAGAACTTGCAATTTTTTCAAAATTATCGATTTCTATTAGATTCTGCTACTACCAAAATCTACCTTAGGGAGCTTGTAAAATATTAAATCGTCGATATCTTCGCTTTTAAGGGTGCGATTTTGAAGCTGTTTTCAGCATATTTAGACTAAAGTAGGCATCCGCTTACGTCCTGACCGATTTAAACCACCCTTAACGCACGTTGGAAAAGTTTCCCTACCAACCCTTAGAATTTCTTAAAAATTTCAGATAAAATCAACAAAATCTAGTGTTCTTCCAAATTTTCCTTTGAATATTACTTTAGATTATAGTTGCAATAGTACTCACCTACCATCCCTGTGTTCCGGTGCCCGTTTCGTGTCCCGGACGCCCGGCTGGGGGTTGAAAACCTAAATTTTTTGAACCAAAAACTGGTTTTTTGGCCAAAACCCAAAATTTTTGTTCGGCACTCACCCCTTTCTATTTCGTAGTTAGCTAGCCCGCGCGAAGCCACGTCTCTGGACACCTCACTCGCGTGTCTAGCTCAAATAAAATTTTGCCCGCCCACCCGCCCTATTGTGTATAGGAAGGCCGGTGTGGGATTTTCGGCAAAATTTATTTTTTGTTTTTAAGCTCTTCAAGCAACTCTTGGGTCGGCAGAAAGGGTCTGAAGGGAAACTTGCGCTTTTAATTTAATATTTCTTGACTAAATGTGACAAGGTTACAAAATTTTTAACTGATCGTCGTTGTCAGTATACGACCTTATCACCAGTATTGTCATATTTTATTTATTAATGTTATTAACTTTATTTTGTAATCATTTTTAGAATTGTTAAATCATTTAATTGATATTATTGTGTTTTCTGTGTCCCCCTTTTACAGGGACATAGAATTAATATCCAGTGTCCCAAGCTTCTCTCCTCCTGAGCGGGTATTGTTTGACCGACCCCCTTTTTACAGGGGTCCATTATTATAGTATCGTTCTGTAATGATGCTTATGTTCCGCACCCCATCTGCAACCTTGAGGACGATGGGCACCAGGAGCTCGCCGCGATCGTCGGAGGACGTGGTGCCTTCGCCCACTGACGCGCGGAGGAGAATCTCCTTCGGAGAAGACACTCCCTCTGCGTCTCAGAAGGGCCCTACAACTCCGGGGACGCGCCGAGCTGCTGTGAATGCCTCAGCACCGCTCAAAGAGACTGAGGCCGGGTACCCCAGTCGTACGGCGGAGGCGAGAGCTTGCCTAAATAAGGCAAAGCTTAATTTAGGCAACTCTCGCAACCTTAAAACCGATATTAAGACTGCGGTACTCGGGGCCATAAACAGGCTTTTTGAGTTGGTGAAGGAATCAGAGCGGGACAGGGTTCCTCTCGCACCTGCAGCCGTACCGGATATCGCGCCCGCCGCTGACTACTGTCCCCAGTCCAATCTCGAGAGTCTTGCTAGTCAGACTGAGCTCGTGAGCACAATTAAGGAGCACATTTCGCTGATTAAGGCAAACTCGGAAGAATTGGTGAAACTCCGAGACAGTCTGGCTAGCAGAGATAGCGTGGTGGAGAAAACCTACGCAAGTGCGGTGTCTGTGAGCCACACCGGGACACAAGTCCTGGAGCGAAAGACGCTGCACTCCGTTGTTGTCTCCTCGACTGAAGATATGGACACGGGGGACGAAATATTGGAAAGAGTCAGAAAAGCGGTGGATGCGAAGGAGGGCTGGGTGCGGGTTGAAAAGGTTAGAAAGGCAAAAGACCGCAAAATAATCATGGGGTGCGAAACCAAAGAGGAGAGAAGCAAACTTAAGGAACGACTGAGGGCCGCCGGAGGGAACCTTGTCGTCGAGGAAGTGGCAAACCGGGACCCACTTCTGGTTCTCAGGGACGTGTTGTCAGTACACAGTGATGATGAAGTACTCAAAGCCCTGAAGAACCAGAACCGGGAGATTTTCCACGACCTCGACGGCAAGGAACAAAGAATGTCGGTGAAGTTTAGGAGGAAGACGAGGAACCCACATATGAACAGCATTGTGCTGTGTGTTTCCCCCGCGATCTGGAGGCGCGCACTCGAAGGAGGCAAACTTCGGATTGACCTCCAGCGAGTGCGCGTCGAGGACCAGACGCCTCTGGTGCAGTGCACCCGTTGCCTGGCATACGGGCACGGGAAACGTCTATGTACAGAGCCAGCCGATCTGTGCAGTCACTGTGGCGGACTACACTTAAGGTTGGACTGCCCAGTGAAACAGATCGGCGAGGCAGCGACGTGCATAAACTGCACCAGAGGCAAGTTGGGGGATCACCAGCACAATGCTTTCAGCAGCGAATGCCCAGTGCGTAGGAAGTGGGACGCATTCGCCAGAGCATCAATCGCATACTGCTAAGGATGTCGGTGCGCCCACTTCCATGCACACTGGGATGTCCACTTCAGCGCGGGCGACGAAGCAAACTACTGGGGTTGGCAAAAGTGATGGAAGTAACCTGAGCCAGTTTCATGAGAAACTGCCTCAGATTATGGGAAACACAAAAATATTCACAGATGCGAAGTCGGGCTGTGCTGAATCTGGTGTAAAAGAAAATCTTTTCCCATTTAGTAAAATTAGTGTAAGATTAATAACTGTTTACATAAAATCATATACAAGAGAGCATTTAAAATATTTGATATTTAACTATATTATAAGAATATAGCATTATAATATCAAAGAAATAAATAAAATTGTATATATAAAATGGTAATAAAAGTAATAGTAAAAAATTTATAGTTATAAATAATTGTAGTATATTAGTTAGTGTAGTATAGTAGTCTATAATCATTGAAGTAACTTAAAGAAAATATAATATAAAGTAAAATAAACGCAAACAATAACTTTCATTATAGTAACATTAGTACACGTAAAAATTGACATTAAAATACAGCAGGAAAACATTATAAAGAGAGTGGTCTCCTCGACCTCCTAAAATTCACCGAAAGATAAGACAAAACCTCCGCAACAAAGGTCTCTGATAATGTCAGAGGGACACTGGCGGGGCAGGAGTGTGGTTTTAGCCGGTTCGAGTCCGGCACTACCTCGACTGTCTCACAAGTCGTGAGATAGTCGAGGTGTCCGTGGGGATTTCCCACTCCTGCCAAAACAAAAAAAAAAAAAAAAAAAAAAAAAAAAAAAAAAAAAAACCTAACCTAACCTAACCTAACCTTTTTTTTTTTTTTTTTTGTTGACGATGTGGAAATCCTCGATGGATGTCCCCCGCCCTGGGGAGGGCGGAGGGGTCTGTCAGACTCGTACTGACTAAAACCACACCGGTGTTCCCTCGCACACTTGCGTCGGGGGGCAGCGGGAACGAATGTGACTTCCGCTGCCCCGGACTAGTGCCGGCCCGCTCGACCAGTGCGGGCCTCGTCCCTGGGGGGAGTGAGGTGTGCTCCCCCCGTTACGTCTGTGAGAGGCGCGCGTGGAACACTACGCGCCACCGTCTCGGGTCCATTATGATGGGGGGCGACGGATGTCCCCGAATCCGTCGCCCCTGGACCTGTTTAGGGGGGCCGGAAGAGGGCGTTATCCGCCCTCTGCCGACGCCCGGTGCGTCTGCTGCGGGATGGGAAGGAACTCGAGATTTCCCTCTCCCTCTCCGCAGCTTCCTTCTGCGACATGACGGTTTCGCAGAAGGACACCACCGCGTCCCAGGACTCTGTGCTGTCGACCATCGCGTGAGCAACGGTCGGCAGCGACAGGTCTCCACCTATCTCTGTCACGAGGGCACGGCGCGGCTCGTCCCACGCGGGACATTCTGCCAGCGTATGCCGCGCCGTATCCTCCAAACACTGGACGCAGTGATGGCACCGAGCGTCCGGCTCCCTGCTTATGCGACACAGGTACTTCCCGAAGCAACCGTGCCCCGAGAGCACCTGCGTCGCCCGAAACGTCAGGGAGCCGTGCTTCCTCCCGAGCCAGTCGTCGAGTACTGGCCGGATCGCCTCGATTGTGTCGAGGCCGGCGGAGGGATGGTCAAGCCTCCTCCGCCATTCCGCCACCATGACCTGTCGGAGCTGAGACCGGGGCAGCGTGATCTGTCGCTGCACCAGCCTTTCGCCCCGATCCTTGGCGTCCTCGCGCCACTGATGTAGCGTCGCGAGGGTTTTCGCCTCCAGGTCCCACGGCGGGGATCCGGCCAGTACACAAGCCGCCTCGTAGGAGATCGTGCGATATCCCCGTATGACCCTGACGGCCATCGCTCTCTGCGGTTTGCGCAGAACTGCGATAGTGCGGGCCGTCAGGTCCGTCGCCCATACTGGGGCCCCGTAAAGGGCCATGGATCGCACGATCCCCACGTACAACCGCCTACAGGCGGAGCTCGGGCCCCCCAAATTGGGAAGCAGCGTTGACAGCGCGCCCGCCGCGCCCATCAACTTGGGCACCAGCCGCTGAAAGTGGGGTCCGAAGTCCCAACGGCTGTCGAGCACCAATCCCAGGTACTTCATGGTGGACTCGACAGCGATTCGGGCCCCCCCGACCACTATGTGTGATCCCAGCGGTGGCGCCCGTCGGGGGCCATGAAACGCAATGGCCTCCGACTTGTTGAGGGCCACCTCCAGGCCCAGGCGCCGGATGCGGCTCACCACCTGTGAGACCGCAGCCGTAGCCAGCAACGCTGCTTCCCTGTACGAGCTCCCCCGGGCAATGACCAGCGTGTCGTCCGCATAACACGTCAGGTTCACTCCCGGTGGAAACTCGCACCGCAAAACCCAGTCGTAACCGATGTTCCACAAGGGAGGGCCCAGAACCGACCCCTGTGGAACACCGCACGACATCTCGCGACGGCCATCGCCGTCGCGTCCCATGTAGGTGACACACCTTCCCGACAGATAAGCCCCCACAATGTTGCGGAGGTAGAGAGGCACCCGGTGGTAGCGCAGGGCCTCCCTAATGCAACCCCAGGGCAGGGTGTTGAAGGCGTTGGAGATGTCCAAGGACACCGCCAGCACCACCCCGCCCCGAGACACTGCTTCCTCCGCCAGGACTCTTACTCTCATTATGGCGTCAATGGTAGAGCGCCCACGACGGAACCCAAACTGGCTGTCGTCCAGGTTCGGCCCCTCTGTACACAAGTGGCTGACGAGGCGGTCTGCGATTATTCGCTCCATCATCTTGCCCGCCTCGTCCAGCAGCACTATGGGCCGATAAGCGGACGACGAGTCCGCCGGGCGCCCCGCCTTCCTGAGCAAGACCAGTCGACCAGTCTTCCACCGGGTAGGGAACTGGCCCTGCTCAAGGCATGCCGAGAAGAGTCCTCTCAGTGGGGGCTCCAGCTCCTTCATGGCGAGGACCAGAGCGCGGCCAGGCACTCCATCGGGCCCCGGAGCAGTGTTTTTGGCCCGGAGCCGCAATATGGCCGCGCCCATCTCTGCCTGTGTCACCTCTGGGATGGTTTCGCTTCCTTCTTCCGGCTCTGCAGCTGTGTGCAGAACCATCGGCGGTGGCTCGAACTCGGCTCTCTCAGGGAAGAGGGCCGAGACCACTCGCTCCAGGAACTGCGGCTCGAGACTTTCCGATAGTGGGGGCGCCCACGGCCGAAGTTTCCCTCGGACCGACCGGTAAGGGCGCCCAAACGGATCCCCGTCTAAGCTCGCCAGCATTTCCTCCCTGGAGCGTGTCTTCGACTCGCCGATGGCCAGCCACAGAGCCAGCTTCGCCGCGCGGTACACCTCATACAGCGCGGCTTCTTCGTGAGGAACCCGTGGACGTCTTCTCCGGCACCGCGTGTACGGGCGTCTGGCGTCTGCGCATTCGACGCGCAGTCGCTCGATTTCGACGGACCACCAGTACAAGCGGCGCCGTGCGGACAGAGAGGAGACGCGTGGCATGCATGCGTCGCAGATCTGCATCATCGCATCGGCAAACCACTGCGCCTCCAGTTCGACGTCGACGGGACCGACGGTGGCCGACTCCCGGATCCAGGCCTGAACTATGGCGGCTTCTTCGAGAGCTTCCCTGTCGAGGCGTTTCAGCGCCCAACGCGGGCCGTCTCTTCGGGGCCCCGATTGGCGACGGTCTCCAGCGGTCAGGGTGGAGACGTTGAAGCGGATGTATCGGTGATCCGATAGCGTCTCCACCTCCACTTCAACGTGCCAATCACGGACGCGGTGCACGACAGCAGGACTAGCGAACGAGACGTCCACTATGGACCCGCCCCGCTGCCGTACACACGTGAAGGCCGAACCCCGATTTAAGACGGCCAGGCCCGTCGTAATGGCCCACTCCTCTAGCACTTCGCCTCTCGGGTCCGTGATCGGGGAACCCCACGCCGCAGACTTGGCGTTGAGGTCACCGAGAAGCAAAATGGGTCGAGGGTGAGACTGGCCGACGACGGCTCCCAACTCGACAAGGAAACTCTCGAAGTCGGCGAGACTCCTGTTGGGCGAAAAATACGCCCCGATCGTGACGATCCCGTTCACAAGGGCCGCAACCCAACCGTGACCACGAGATACGTCGACAAGAGTCGCGCCGATGATGGCCACCAGGCCGTCCAGATCCCCTGCCCAGTTATCCCGGGGGGGGATGAAATACGGCTCAGCGACCACCGCCACATTTATCGACCACTGCGCCATGCTCTGGAGCAGGAGATCCTGAGCTCTGGTGCAGTGGTTGATGTTCGCCTGGAGGAAATGGTACTGTGCCATTACTGGCACTCCATTTCCTCGGCGCTACGTCCAACCACAGGCCGGGAGTCGGCCGAAGAGGTGCTAGGTTGCGGGGGGGGTGCGTCCCCCGCAGCCTTGGCCCATCGCTTGCTGCGCTTTCTGGGCGCGCCGCAGGCTTTACCACCTACTCTGTGCCCCGCGGACTTTCCTGCAGCTGCACACAAACTGCAGTTTGGCTCCGCAGAGCACTGGGACGCCTTATGGCCAGGCTGACCGCAGCGATAACATAAATCACTGCGGTCTGTGTCGCAGGTGCACAGTGCCCGGACGTGCCCTTTCTCCAGGCACCGGTAACACTGCATGGGCCTGGGTGCCAAGAGTTTAACTCTCGCTGACACCCAGCCCACCAGCAGACGTCCCGCATCCGCGATCTGCCTCGCCGCAGCCACCGGACACCGCACCCATATAGTGCCAAGTCCGCCAGCATTGACGCGGATGCCACCCGCCCGTACATTTTCGGGCAAGCAGCCGCCGCTTCGGGCTATGGCCGCCACCACCTCCTCCGGGGTCACGGAGTCGTCCAGCCCATCGACGCGAACCTCAGCCGTCTTAATGGGCCTGGAAACCCGGGCTTCCTCAGGGTTGAGGACGTCCCTTAGCTTTGCAGCTAGCGCGTCTGCCCTCTCAGAACTGCTGGTGCCCGCCAATTCAAACATTTTGGCCCCCGTGGCTGCCGTTCTGAAACGGAAGCCGTCTGGGGTGCCGAAGTCAGCGAAGACCAGCTTGCCTCTCGCCTCCGTTAATACCTTTTGGTAGGTGACCCCCTTCTCTTTGGCTTCGGGCTGCAGCGTTATCACTACAGCCGCGGAGCGAGGAACGCGGATTTTTGGGGATTTCTGACCGCCCTTGGCGGCCGACTCCTTGGAACCCGATGCTGGATTGCCTTTGCGGCCCCTCTTCCGCCTTTTCTTACGGCTTTCGGCCGTCGTCCAGGCGTTCTCTTTGGGAGGCCGATCGCTCCCTTCACTTGGCTTTTGTGCCACTGCCTTCGGCTTTTTAGCTCCTTCTGCAGGCTTTTTGCCCGCCATAGAGGGCTTATTGGGCACCTGGGTTGGGTTTTTGGCCACCTGTAACGGCTTTTTTGTTGTGGGTGGTCCACTTGTCACCTGTGCCCACGTAGGCCTAGATGTCGGAGCGGGCTCCGCCCCCTTTCTCCTCTTATCCGCCGCCAATGGTGGGCGGAGATTTATAGGGGGATTAAGCCTAGGCTCTATACTGTCCAAGCGGGCGGTCATTATTGACAACAGCCGATTGAAAAGATCCTCCCCCAAGGACCCATCCTGAGGCAGAGAATTACTGACCGTAGTTGTCGCAATCTGCTGCCGGCTGAAGTCCACCCTCAGGGCGCTGACTTCCCGTTGGAGCTCCTCCATCCTAGCATGGAGACGGTTATTTTCCTCCTGTAGCTTTGCCGTCTCCTCTGAGGTCGTCCGGTCAAAAAGGATTTCCACCGCCTCCCTAATGCCGTCTGCTGCCTCTTTTAGGGCCCGCGTGAACGTTCCCTTCAGGTTGCCCGACTTTGTGGCAACCTTCATGACGACGTCCACGCCGTCCAAGACCTGGCGGCTTAGGGCCTCAGCCGTCAGTCCCTCAGGGTCTGCGGCAGTTTGCGACCGCCTTTCCCTTGCCATTCGGGCCATCTCAGCGACCTCATCAGTCGCGATGGCCTTCCGGCCCTCTCGCCTCGCGGCGTTGAGCTCCGCCTTGGTGCTCACCAATGAAGTGGAGGGCGCAGAATCACTCTGCTCCACCTGCATGGTCCCCTCGGAGTCACTTACTCCGCTGGCCACCGACATATCGGGGCGCTTTAGGTAGCGGCCCCTGGTGTCGCGCGACTCTGCCGCTGGAGTGCTGGCACCAGAAGGTGTCCCGCGACCTCTGCCTCTCCTTGCGGTCCGAACCTTGGCGGCCGGCAGGTTCTCCTCACTTGAGGACAAACCTGCCGACAATGCGTCCGATTCAAAACCCCGCGGCCGCTTCCCCCAAAACTTGGAGGGGCTGGCCGCAACTATTTGCGGTGCGTTGCCGGACTCCGACAATACACTCACTCTCTCCAGAACCACTAACGGTTCTCCTGGAGCAGCTGCTCCCATCGTCAGTGACGCAGTGCCAGAACCTGACGCTGCGTCCGCCTTCTCCACAACTTTCTTTTTGGTGCTATTTATATCCATATAATTCCCACGAGTATGGGGGATATAAAACGTCCATCCGGGCAGTGCCCCCTGTACCCGGATAAGCCTTTAGCATTTATAACCCGCCAGGGGGTCGGCTGGTACCCTGGCGGGGGTCGCACTAGAGACTGATTGTTCCATGGGAACACCCGTCAGCCATTCATCCCCTCACGGTGCGCCGCCGCTTGAGATTCGGGGTAACTTTTTATAGAGGTTTTCTACCTCGCGGTCCGGGCGGTTAAGCCAAGACCCTCGGTCCCATTGAAGCCGCGAGACGTGATCCACGACACTCCAATGATGGGATTACGAGAACGACGGGGACAGCGAAGGACTGAGTCCCTCACTGTCTGCTCGGAGGCAGGGTAAGTGCACACCGAGCCCGTTGTTACTCCTCCACTGTGCCCTCTGCTGTTCAGAGGGTCACGCGGAACAGCGCCCCATTGGTCCATTTAGTTGGACCCCCTCCTATGTCAGAATATTTGCCACGAACAGTAACATTCCCCGAAGAATGAGAATCTCTTCCCATTCCTTGGGGAAGGCCACTGCCCGCGCCCAGGATGCACCGTCCATGCCGGCTGCTGTTCCCTCCAAACGTATCGAGAGGGACCGGCAGCCGCCAGGCCCACGAGGAGGTTTTCTGACCCAGCACCCCAACCTAACCTAACCTAACCTAACCTAACCGTAACAGCCTGTTCAACGGACTTGCTGGACTTGGTGGAGGACTGGCGGGTCGAGGAAGGACTCACGAGCTCGGACCATAACGGTATTGTTTTCAAAATTAACCTCAAAAAATCAAAAGGAATCAGTATAAACAGGACGACCAGAGTATACAAAACGAAAAAAGCAAATTGGAGCCAATTTCATTCGAAATTGGCCCAATTAAACGCTGATGCAAATTTAAATTCAACAGAAATAGGTAAAATTAATAACAGCATTAATCTAGAACATTATGTAAATAAATATGTAGACAAAATTAAAGAAACGTGTGAAGAAACTTTGGTCAAAATTAGTAATAATAACCAACTCACCATTCCGTGGTGGTCCAAAGAGCTCGCTGAGTTGATGTCGGAGGTGAACACCCGAAGACGCCGCATCCGATGCGCTGCAAGAGTCCGAAGACAAAAAGTCATCGATGAGTACCTGCAAGCAAAAAGGAATTATGAGTCGCTGGCTATTAAGGCACAGACAGAAGGATGGAAGGGGTTCTGCGGAAGACAGGATAGGGAAGGTATGTGGGAAGGGATCTATAGGGTCATAGGACGAACCGCCAAAAGACAGGAGGACCTGCCGTTAGTGAAGGATGGAGTACCGCTGAGTGCGCAGGAATCGGCTATGCTACTGGCCGAGACCTTCTACCCCGAGGACCTGGAGGAGGGTGAAACCGAAGACCACCGTCGGACACGTGAAGCGGCCAGTCGTGTAAACGATTGGGCGCATGATGAACAACATGACCCACCGTTTACACTTCAAGAGCTGAAAACCGCGGTGGATAGTTTCAATCCTAAGAAGGCACCCGGGGCAGATGGTCTCACACCCGATATCTGTGCCCAGGCTATATCCCGGGACCCAGGAACGTTCCTTGCACTGGCCAACAAGTGCCTAGAGCACGGACACTTTCCTGGGGCCTGGAAAGTGGCTACGGTGGTGGTCCTCCGCAAACCTGGCAAGGATTCCTACACCACCCCTAAGTCGTACAGACCAATTGGCCTTCTACCGGTCTTAGGTAAAACGCTGGAAAAACTTCTTGTAGCAAGACTGAAGTGGCACCTTATCCCGCGGCTCAGTACTCGCCAGTTTGGTTTCATGCCACAGAGGAGCACCGAAGACTCCCTCTACACCATGATACAACATATCAAGGGAAAGCTAAATGAAAAGAAGCTGATCACTGTTGTATCATTGGACATAGAGGGAGCCTTCGATAGCGCATGGTGGCCGGCCATCAGAACCAGACTGGCTGAGGAAAAGTGCCCGGTGAATATCAGAAGGTTGATAGACAGCTACCTGACTGGTAGGAGTGTCCGAGTGAGGTACGCGGGCGCTGAATGCCATAGAGAGACGAACAAGGGGTGTGTGCAGGGGTCCATTGGCGGTCCGATCCTATGGAACCTGATCCTGGATCCCCTACTGAAGGACACAGAAGACACAGGGGCCGGGTGTGTCCGATGCCGAAGCACCGGAAACACCGTAGAGGCTGGTCCTCGAGTGCCCGGACTACACCCAAGCTGAACCCGACCAAAAGACGTCCCTTGGCAAGGACGGCTTTGGCAGCGGCGATTGGGCACTCGAGGCGAATAGTGCCCATGCCGCCGCGGCCGGGCCTTATGTCCCGGCCTTGGACCGCTGCGACGCCACAGCCCCCTATCGCTGCGACCGCCGCCACCACCTCCTCTTTGGTGACGGAGTCATCGAGGTCCGTCACCTCTATGGCCGCCGACTTGACCGGTCGGGCCACCTTGGCCGAATCTGCGATGACCTCTTGCAGCTTCGCCGCGAAGAGGTCCGCATGGGCGCTCCCCTCTGCCCCCGGGAACTCGAAAATTCGAGCCCCGGCTTGGGTTCTTCGGCAGGACACACTGCCGATCCCCAGTTGGGTGGGATCGGCATTGGCACGCGCCCGCACCAAAATGGACATGTAAGTCTCCCCTCGCTCCGCAGCCTCCGCGGTGAGCGTCACCACGACGGCCGCGGTTTTTGGGGAGACTAGCTGCCTCCTTTTCCCTCTTCCCTTCCCCTTTCCCTTGCCGGTTGTCTGCGACTGGCTGGGAGCGGTGGTGGCGGGGACGGCAGGGACGGCTGACGCCGACTTTTTGCCCTTCCCCTTTCCCTTGCCGGTTGTCTGCGACTGGCTGGGAGCGGTGGTGGCGGGGACGGCAGGGACGGCTGACGCCGACTTTTTGCCCCTCCCCTTGCGGACCACTTCCGTCCACTCATTGGACGGGGTGGTCGAGGGGAGAAGGGCGTCCTCCTGGACCTGGGATGAGGAGGACGGCCCCGGCTCGGAGCGCCCCTTATCCGCCGCAAGCGGCGGTCGGAGGCACTTTACCGGCAGGAGCCGGTCCTCTATTCCTGCCAGGCAGGCTCGCGTGAAGGCCCGCTCCTCCATTACCACCTTGCGGATTATGTCCTCAAGGTTGGAGTTGGAGGAGGGGCCCCCTGCCGCAGGACTCGTCTTCTTAGACGACTTCGTCGTCTCGGCGGGGGCCTGCTGCGGCTGGGCCGTGGCTTCAGCCAGCTTGCGATGAAGCTCACTGACTTCCACCTGCAGGCGATCCACCCTCGCCTGCAGTTGCCGTGTCTCGTCAGTGGCCTTCCGCTGGACCAGCTCCGTGACCACACCGCGCAAGCTCGCGGCCCGACATTTGAGGGCCTTTTGGAAGGTCCCCTTCAAGTTTGAGGACTTTGAGGCAACTTCCAAAATTTCCTCCTCGTCCTCCTCCGCCATTCTCTCCAGCTCTGCCAGAGAATGGTCCACGTACATGACACGGGACGCACCGTACCCGGCCTTGGCCCGGGCGACGTGCACCCGTTGCTCTTTTGCGGCCACCCTCTCTTCCAGCTCTTGCTGGAGCTGCGCCCGCCGAGCCAGATCCAGCTGGCGTTGGGCGTCCGCGAGCCCAACGTCATGAGTATACGCGGCTGCCGTCGGCTTTTTAGCCTTTGACAGCCTCGTCGACCCCGAGGCCGAGGAGCCCTCGGACCCCCGGACCCGTTTCCGCGACCGAGAGTCGTCCGCGTCCGACACACTAATAGACGAGTCGTAGTCAGACGACTCGTCCACCCCTCCGAAGAAGCTAGCCGCAGACGGCGCGCGGCTAGTTTCTGACGCCGGCGCGTCAGAGTGGCCCTGAGAAGGGCCTTTAGGTTGGCCCTGAGAAGGGCCTTTGGGTTGGCCCTGAGAAGGGCCTTTGGATTGGCCCTGAGAAGGGCCTTTGGGTTGGCCCTGAGAAGGGCCTTTTTGTTTTAAAAACCGCCCGCAGGCGTCCCGCGTAGGGTTTGGCATAGCCTCCGCAGGTTCGCACACTCAACAAGTCAGGATAAAAATAAGCAGCGAAAGCACAGTGCACTTTGGCCAACCCAGTCTGCCACTCCGTTACGGTGGTCAAACTGGGCCGTTTCCAGGGGACGCGACGTGGACGCAAGCACTGTGGGGTGGTCCCCCAACCTAACCTAACCTAACCTAACCTAACCTTTTTTTTTTTTTTTTTTTTTGTTGCGAGGTGGAAAATCCGGAAACGGATGTCCTCCGCCTGGGGAGGGCGGAGGGGTCTGTCAGGCTCCAACTGACTAAAAACCACCCCGGTGTTCCCTCGCACACTTGCGTCTGGGGGCAGCGGGATCGAATGTGACTTCCGCTGCCCCGGACTAGTGCCGGCCCGCTCGACCAGTGCGGGCCTCGTCCCTGGGGGGAGTGAGGTGTGCTCCCCCCGTAACGTCTGTGAGAGGCGCGCGTGGAACACTACGCGCCACCGTCTCGGGTCCAGTGATATGGGGGGCGACGGATGTCCCCGAATCCGTCGCCCCTGGACCTGTTTAGGGGGGCCGGAAGAGGGCGTTATCCGCCCTCTGCCGACGCCCGGTGCGTCTGCTGCGGGATGGGAAGGAACTCGAGATTTCCCTCTCCCTCTCCGCAGCTTCCTTCTGCGACATGACGGTTTCGCAGAAGGACACCACCGCGTCCCAGGACTCTGTGCTGTCGACCATCGCGCGAGCAACGGTCGGCAGCGACAGGTCTCCACCTATCTCTGTCACGAGGGCACGGCGCGGCTCGTCCCACGCGGGACATTCTGCCAGCGTATGCCGCGCCGTATCCTCCGGACACTGGACGCAGTGATGGCACCGAGCGTCCGGCTCCCTGCTTATGCGACACAGGTACTTCCCGAAGCAACCGTGCCCCGAGAGCACCTGCGTCGCCCGAAACGTCAGGGAGCCGTGCTTCCTCCCGAGCCAATCGTCGAGTACTGGCCGGATCGCCTCGATTGTGTCGAGGCCGGCGGAGGGATGGTCAAGCCTCCCCCGCCATTCCGCCACCATGACCTGTCGGAGCTGAGACCGGTGCAGCGTGATCTGTCGCTGCACCAGCCTTTCGCCCCGATCCTTGGCGTCCTCGCGCCACTGATGTAGCGTCGCGAGGGCTTTCGCCTCCAGGTCCCACGGCGGGGATCCGGCCAGTACACAAGCCGCCTCGTAGGAGATCGTGCGATATCCCCGTATGACCCTGACGGCCATCGCTCTCTGCGGTTTGCGCAGAACTGCGATAGTGCGGGCCGTCAGGTCCGTCGCCCATACTGGGGCCCCGTAAAGGGCCATGGATCGCACGATCCCCACGTACAACCGCCTACAGGCGGAGCTCGGGCCCCCCAAATTGGGAAGCAGCGTTGAAAGCGCGCCCGCCGCGCCCATCAACTTGGGCACCAGCCGCTGAAAGTGGGGTCCGAAGTCCCAACGGCTGTCGAGCACCAATCCCAGGTACTTCATGGTTGACTCGACAGCGATCCGGGCCCCCCCGACCACTATGTGTGATCCCAGCGGCGGCGCCCGTCGGGGGCCATGAAACGCAATGGCCTCCGACTTGTTGAGGGCCACCTCCAGGCCCAGGCGTCGTATGCGGCTCACCACCTGCGAAACCTAACCTAACCTAACCTAACCCAGTTGCACTCGGTCTCTCGAGCGGTAAGCAGCAAAAACTCACGCGCTCCGCACTTAAAAATACAAAATAATTGGTTTTTCTGCTCGTATTATCACAAGTGAAGTGTCAGTGGATGCGGAAAATTGTGCCGCACAAAATGACGTAAAAAATTTTTGTCGGACTTCAGTGACAAAGAAGTTTTCAGCGAAAAACCTTATTTTTAGAGGTTAGGCGAAAAACTACAAACAGGAAAACGCAAACGCTGCTGAATCCAGATCGGGGACCCCCTGTTTTTTCACCGGCTTCCTGTGGACATCTTGGTTCCCGACCACCTGGACTACCAAAAACCACCCTGACGGCTCGCAACTTTGAGTTATTCAGGAAATTGTAAAAACCACGTGCCCTGAAAAAGTGGAAGCAGTGGAGCCAGCGGCGTGAAACTTGGCGTCAACTTGGACCCCTATTGGAAAAGGCGAGTGCAACTTACTTTGGATTTTTACGACAACTGGTATATTTAATATAACAGTTGAAACTTACAAACTCTCAACATATATATCTCCGGACAGAAGACCTTTTTGAAATTTTTTCAACTGCAGCCTGGTGCGCGCTTATCAGAAGAATAGAAACCTTAAGTTTTAGATTTTTAGTTATAATAGTTTTTAAGTTACATTATAATTTACATAAAAACCATATTTTTAAAAATTTTTCGACTTGGTTTTTAACTTTTTTATTTGTTGTTTTATTTAAATTGTAGCGCTTTATTTATAGTATTTTATATAAATTTTTCAGAATTTTTTGACCAATATCTCAAAAGATATTGAATTTTAATTGTTTTTCTGCCATAATTCTAAATTAAATAGAAATAAATTATTTTTGATCCCAGGAGATTGTTCAATATACCCATTGCGACCAAATTAAGCCCAAACTCGGGCTATATATCTTGTACTTTGGCCGTTTTGACAAAAACGCGCCATCTTGGTTTTTTGGTTTTTATTTTTAAGACAGGATATCTTGAAAACCGCTGGCTTTGTTGCGAGGTGGAAAATCCGGAAACGGATGTCCTCCGCCTGGGGAGGGCGGAGGGGTCTGTCAGGCTCCAACTGACTAAAAACCACCCCGGTGTTCCCTCGCACACTTGCGTCTGGGGGCAGCGGGAACGAATGTGACTTCCGCTGCCCCGGACTAGTGCCGGCCCGCTCGACCAGTGCGGGCCTCGTCCCTGGGGGGAGTGAGGTGTACTCCCCCCGTTACGTCCGTGAGAGGCGCGCGTGGAACACTACGCGCCGCCGTCTCGGGTCCATTATGATGGGGGGCGACGGATGTCCCCGAATCCGTCGCCCCTGGACCTGTTTAGGGGGGCCGGAAGAGGGCGTTATCCGCCCTCTGCCGACGCCCGGTGCGTCTGCTGCGGGATGGGAAGGCACTCGAGATCTCCCTCTCCCTCTCCGCAGCTTCCTTCTGCGACAAGACGGTTTCGCAGAAGGACACCACCGCGTCCCAGGACTCTGTGCTGTCGACCATCGCGTGAGCAACGGTCGGCAGCGACAGGTCTCCACCTATCTCTGACACGAGGGCACGGCGCGGCTCGTCCCACGCGGGACATTCTGCCAGCGTATGCCGCGCCGTATCCTCCGGACACTGGACGCAGTGATGGCACCGAGCGTCCGGCTCCCTGCTTATGCGACACAGGTACTTCCCGAAGCAACCATGCCCCGAGAGCACCTGCGTCGCCCGAAACGTCAGGGAGCCGTGCTTCCTCCCGAGCCAGTCGTCGAGTACTGGCCGGATCGCCTCGATTGTGTCGAGGCCGGCGGAGGGATGGTCAAGCCTCCTCCGCCATTCCGCCACCATGACCTGTCGGAGCTGAGACCGGTGCAGCGTGATCTGTCGCTGCACCAGCCTTTCGCCCCGATCCTTGGCGTCCTCGCGCCACTGATGTAGCGTCGCGAGGGTTTTCGCCTCCAGGTCCCACGGCGGGGATCCGGCCAGTACACAAGCCGCCTCGTAGGAGATCGTGCGATATCCCCGTATGACCCTGACGGCCATCGCTCTCTGCGGTTTGCGCAGAACTGCGATAGTGCGGGCCGTCAGGTCCGTCGCCCATACTGGGGCCCCGTAAAGGGCCATGGATCGCACGATCCCCACGTACAACCGCCTACAGGCGGAGCTCGGGCCCCCCAAATTGGGAAGCAGCGTTGACAGCGCGCCCGCCGCGCCCATCAACTTGGGCACCAGCCGCTGAAAGTGGGGTCCGAAGTCCCAACGGCTGTCGAGCACCAATCCCAGGTACTTCATGGTTGACTCGACAGCGATCCGGGCCCCCCCGACCACTATGTGTGATCCCAGCGGCGGCGCCCGTCGGGGGCCATGAAACGCAATGGCCTCCGACTTGTTGAGGGCCACCTCCAGGCCCAGGCGTCGTATGCGGCTCACCACCTGCGAGACCGCAGCCGTAGCCAGCAACGCTGCTTCCCTGTACGAGCTCCCCCGGGCAATGACCAGCGTGTCGTCCGCATAACACGTCAGGTTCGCACCCGGTGGAAGCTCGCACCGCAAAACCCAGTCGTAACCGATGTTCCACAAGGGAGGGCCCAGAACCGACCCCTGTGGAACACCGCACGACATCTCGCGACGGCTATCGCCGTCACGTCCCATGTAGGTGACACACCTTCCCGACAGATAAGCCCCCACAATGTTGCGGAGGTAGAGAGGCACCCGGTGATAGCGCAGGGCCTCCCTAATGCAACCCCAGGGCAGAGTGTTGAAGGCGTTGGAGATGTCCAAGGACACCGCCAGCACCACCCCGCCCCGAGACACCGCTTCCTCCGCCAGGACTCTCACCCTCATTATGGCGTCAATGGTGGAGCGCCCACGGCGGAACCCAAACTGGCTGTCGTCCAGGTTCGGCCCCTCTGAACCTAACCTAACCTATGTGGGACTCCCCGGTCTGACCCGGTATACCCACTAAAACGACCCAGCGGCATTCCCGCTTCGTCCAAGTGGCGGGGGACTGGGAAACCGGCACAGCCTTTACTTCCAGTCCTCCGCCGACGATGACCCGCACAGCGGACCTCACGCCCTCCCCGTGGAGGGGGGGGCGGGCCCGGGAATGACAGACGAAGGTGGTGACGGGTGCAATGCGGGCGAAGGCACCCCCGCGCCTGTCGCCCGCCCGTCGCCACCATGAAGAGGGAGAAGACCGCGTCTTCTCCGACCTCTTCTTCTTCTGCGGAGCGGCGCTGCGAGAGGGTCTTCCTCCCGCGCGCGCTCCGCCGCCTCCTTTTGCGAGATTACGTCCTCGCAAAAGGAGGCGACCGCTGACCAGGCCCCCTCGCTCCCCAGCATGGCGTTGACCACACCGGGAAGCGAGAGGTCCTGTCCGATCTCCGCGATCAGACTGCGGCGCGGCTCGGACCAAGCTGGGCACACTTCGAGGGTGTGCTGCGCCGTGTCCTCCGCCGCGCCGCAGTCGTGGCACGACGGGGCTTCCTCCCTCCCGATCCGGTGCAGGTACGTTCCGAAGCAGCCATGCCCGGACAACACCTGCACCAGACGGAACGAGAGGAAACCATGGGGCCGCTCGAGCCAGGCCCGGAGGACCGGACCGAGCGCGTCCAACGTCCGGCGGCCAAAGGTGGCGGTGGCGAGGTCCTCCGTCCAATGGAGGACGATGGCGTCCCTCGCCTCCCGCCGCACGGCCTCCCGCTCTTCGGCGACGGGGCGCTCCCCGAGCGCCCTGCGATGCGCCGTCCACTCATACACCCTGGCCAGCACCCAAGCCTCCAACTCCCAAGGAGGGGTGCCGGCCAGAGCGCACGCCGCCGAGAAACCCACCGACCGGTAGGCCCTCGCCACCCGCAGTGCAATGGCCCTTTGGGGCTTGCGGATGGCGGTCGCGTTCTCTCTCCTGTGGAGGGAGTCCGCCCAAATGGGGGCCCCGTACAGGGCCATGCTCCGCAAGATGCCGGCATAGAGGCGCCGGCATTTCGCCTTGGGCCCCCCCAGGTTCGGGAGGAGCCACGAGAGGGCGTCCGCGGCCTTCAACAGGCGCGTCGACAGCCCGCTGAAATGCGGGCCGAAGCGCCACCTGTCGTCCAGCACCAGGCCCAGATATTTCATCCGGGGCTGGACCTCTATACGGACGCCCTCCACGACGATGTGGGCGTCGGGTGGGCAGCGCTGCCGAGGCCCGCGAAAGAACACGGCCTCGGTCTTGTGCAGCGCCACCTTCAATCCCAGGCGGCGGATCCTCTCTGCAACCAAGGATCCGCCAGCCGAGGCCAGACAGGCCGCGTCCGCGAATCTCCTCCCCCGTGCAGTGAGCAGAGTGTCATCCGCGTAGCAGATGACACTCGTGCCCGGGAGGAGGGCTCCCCGCAGCAGCCAATCGAACCCGATGTTCCACAGCGGGGGCCCAAGCACCGACCCCTGTGGAACACCGGACTCTGCGCCGTACCGCCTCACTGTGGCCGTCTTGTCTACGAGGAGGACCTCTCGGTCCTCCAAGTAGCTGGCCAGGAGGCTCCGCAGATATTGGGGCACTCCGTGATACCGGAGCGCCTCCAATATCGTCGAGTGGGGCACGGAGTTGAAGGCATTGGCAATGTCGAATGACACCGCCAGCACTCCGTCCCCCGCCTCGACTGCCTCCTTCACCTGGCCCTTGAGTAGGGCCAGCGCGTCGATCGTCGAACGCCCACGACGGAAACCGAATTGGGCGTCCGACAGATCCGGCCCCACATCCCGCAAATGGCGCCCGAGCCGGGAGGCGACTATCCCCTCGAACAATTTACCGACCTCATCGAGCAACACGACGGGCCGGTATGCCGAGGGGGAGTCCACCGGGCGTCCCGCCTTTCGGAGGAGGCAAAGCTGCCCCTCCTTCCACAGTTTCGGGAACTTCCCAGCCGAAAAGCACGCGCTGAAAAGGTCCCAAAACCTGTCCTCCATCTCGGAGGCAGCTATTGCCACCACCCGTGCGGGGACGCCGTCCGGCGCGGGGGCCGTCTTCTTGGCGCGGAGGCTGAGTACCCCCGCGTAGATCTCCACCGCCGTCACCGGGGGGACCTACTCCTCCGGCGAAGCCGCCCCTTGCGGGGGATCCATTGTTGGTGGGGCGAAGTCGGTCCTGCGCGGAAACAGGGACCGGACCACCCCATCCAACAGTGCTGGCTCGAGGGTCTCCGACAGTGGGGGACCATAGGGGCGGAGCTGGTTCCGCGCCGCCTTGTATGGCCTCCCATAGGGATCCCTGTCGAGACCCTCCTGCATCTCGGCCCTCGCCGAGTCTCTTGCAGCGCCCATTGCAGACTTGAGGACCGTCGTCGCCTCTCGGTAGGAGGCGTATAGGCGGTCCTCTTCTGCCCGGACTCGGTTTAGGACGCTGCGCCGCCGGCTGCGCGCGTAGGCCCTTCTGGCCGCCACGCAGGCGGTCCGAAGCCCCTCCAGCTCCTCCGTCCACCAATAAACGGCGCGACGGGGAGGCGGACGGCGAGACCGAGGCATGCTGGAATTGCACACCTCGGTCAGGGCCCCTCTGATCCGAACCGCTGCGGCGTCCACGTCCAGGACCTCAACAGGGGGCGACAGCCAGTCCTGGAGGAAAGCCGCCTCCCTGGCTGCCTCCCGGTCCAGGCGGGTGAGTGCCCACCGCGGGAAGGGAGATTGCCCAGCGCGGGCCATCCCCCCCCCCTGGGTGGAGATGTCGAACCGCACGTATCGGTGGTCCGACAAGGTCTCCACCATCTCAACCCGCCAGTTCACGACGCGGGCGGCCAGCGCGGGGGTGGCGAACGTGACGTCCACCACCGACCCACCCTGTTGCCGCACACACGTGTGGACCGTCCCCCTGTTGAGGAGGGACATACCGCTTGAGGCCGCTCAGAACTCAACGGCGCGTCCCCGGACGTTGCACCTGGCGGCCGGGTTGCCCCAGGCCGCCGACTTGGCGTTCAGGTCGCCCAACACCACGACCTGGCGAGGCGCCGCCCTCCCTACGACTGCAGTGAGGACCTCCAGGAAATCCTCAAAGTCCGAGAGAGGGCGGTTTGGGGAGAAATAGACCCCGACCAGGGCCATGCCCCCCCACGCGGCGGCCACGTATCCCGGTCCCCTCTCTAAGAGCGAGAGGGGAGGGGAGTCCGTGGAAGACCGCGCCACCAACGCCACCAGGCCATCCCGGTCACCCAGCCAACGGCCAGGGACCGAGTAAGGCTCGGCGACCACCGCCAAGTCCACCAACCACTCAGCCATTGTCTGCATCAGCAGATCTTGGGCTGCCCTGCAGTGGTTGGCGTTAGTCTGAAGGATGCGATGTTCGACTATATCCATCAGTCGGACATCGCACCCCCCTCCGCAGCCGCCGCAGGAACGGCGGTACCGGCAGCCGCAACAGACCCGGTTGGCGCCTGTACTTTGCCACGCTTAGGGGGAGGATTGCAGTTCCTCCCCTTCATCACGTGGTCCGCTTGGCAGCCACTGGCAGCACAGACCGAGCAGTGCGGCGTGGCGACCTCACAGGAGGCGGTTTGGTGGCCCCCCATGCCACAGCGGTAGCAGGTGTCTGACCTGTCTACCGCGGACGGACACAGAGCCCGGGTGTGGCCGATGCCGAAGCACCGGAAACACCTCAGCGGCTGGTCCTCGAGTGCCCTGACCGCACCCGAGCTGAAGCCGACCGTCAGCCGGCCCTTCGCCAGGACGGCTCTGGCAGCGGGAATCGGGCACTCAAGGCGGACGGTGCCCATGCCACCGCGGCCGGGCCTTATGTCCCGACTCTGGACCGCCGCGACGTCGCAGCCCCCTAACGCTGCGACCGCCTCCGCCACCTCCTCCTTGGTGACGGAATCGTCGAGATCCGTCACCTCGAGTGTCACCAACTTTACCGGTCGGGCCACCTTGGCGGAGTCCGCGATGACCTCCTGCAGCTTAGCTGCAAAGAGGTCCGCGCGGGCTCCCCCCTCTGCCCCCGGGAACTCGAATAATCGAGCCCCGGCTTGGGTCCGCCGGCAAGACACACTGCCGATCCCCAGTTGAGTGGGATCGGCATTGCTACGCGCCCGCACCAAAATGGACGCGTACGTCTCCCCTCGCTCCGCTGCCTCCGCGGTGAGGGTCACCACGACGGCCGCGGTTTTTGGGGAGACTAGCTGCCCCTTTCCCCTCGCTCTACCTCTACCTCCCCGCTTCCCCCCCCCTCTGCCGGTCGTCTGCGACCGGCTGGGAGCGGGGACGGCTGGGGCGGCAGCCGCCGACTTTTTGGCTTTGCCCTTCCGTCTCCCGACCACTTCCGTCCACTCATTGGACGGGGTGGTCGAGGGGAGGAGGGCGTCCTGCTCCGCCGCCTCCGCGGTGAGGGCCACCACGACGGCCGCGGCCTTTGGGGAGACCTGCTGCCCCTTTTCCCTCGCTCTACCTCTACCTCCCCGCTTCCCCCCCCCTCTGCCAGTCGTCTGCGAGCAGTTGGGAGCGGGGTCGGCTGGGGTGGCAGCCGCCGACTATTTGGCTTTGCCCTTCCCCCTCCCGACCACCTCCGTCCCCTCATTGGGCGAGGTAGTAAAGGGGAGAAGGGCGTCCTCCTGGACCTGGGGTAAGGAAGACGGCCCCGGCTCGGAGCGCCCCTTATCCGCCGCAAGCGGCGGTCGGAGGCGCTTTTCTGGCAGGAGCCGGTCCTCTATTCCTGCCAGGCAGGCTCGCGTGAAGGCCCGCTCCTCCATTACCACCTTGCGGATTATGTCCTCAAGGTTGGAGTTGGAGGAGGGGCCCTCTGCCGCAGGACTCGTCTTCTTAGACTTCGACGGCGAAGGCATCGATGACGTCTTCGTCGTCTCGGCGGGGGCCTGCGGCGGCCGGGCCGTGGCTTCAGCCAGCTTGCGATGAAGCTCACTGACTTCCACCTGCAGGCGATCCACCCTCGCCTGCAGTTGCCGTGTCTCGTCAGTGGCCTTCCGCTGGACCAGCTCCTTGACCACACCGCGCAAGTTCGCGGCCCGACATTTGAGGGCCTTTTGGAAGGTCCCCTTCAAATTTGAGGACTTTGAGGCAACCTCCAAAATTTCCTCCTCGTCCTCCTCCGCCATTTGTTCCAGCTCCAGCAGGGAGTGGTCCGCGTAGAGCACACGGGACGCACCGTACCCGGACTTTGCTCGGGTGACGGCGCCGTGCCCGGGCTTTGCTTTGCTTTTTTGCTCGGGTGACGTGCGCCCGCCTCTCCCTCGCGGCAACCCGCTCCTCAAGATCCTGCTGGAGCTGCGCCCGCTGCGCAAGATCCAACTTACGTTGGGCGTCCGCGAGCCCAACGACGTGGGTGTCCGCGGCCGTCGTCGGCTTTTTAAACTTTGAAAGCCTCGTCGACCCTGACGCCGAGGAGCCCTCGGACCCATCCCGCAGGAAGGCCCGCTTTCGCGACTGCGACTCGCCTGCATCCGAGACGCCAACCATTGACTCATCGTCGGAGTCAGACAAATCCGACAAGTCCGTTCTTCCGAAGCTAGCCGCAGACGGCGCGCGGCTAGCCTCTGACGCCGAAGCGTCGGTTTGGCCCTGAGAAGGGCCTTTGGGTTGGCCCTGAGAAGGGCCTTTGGGTTTAAAATATCGCCCGCAGGCATCCCGCGTGGGTTTAGGCATAGCCTCCGCAGGTTCGTACTCGCAAGGCAAAATGAGCTACGATAATCACAGTGCACTTTGGCCGAGCCCAGTCTGCCACTCCGTTACGGTGGTCAAACTGGGTCGTTTCCAGGGGACGCGACGTGGACGCAAGCACTGTGGGGTGGTCCCTAACCTTTTTTTTTTTTTTTTTTTTTTTTTTTTTTGTCGCTGGGAAAAAATGCATTACGCATACCCGTCCATCGGGGGATGGGCGGGCTATGTGGGACTCCCCGGTCTGACCCGGTATACCCACTAAAACGACCCAGCGGCATTCCCGCTTCGTCCTAGTGGCGGGGGACTGGGAAACCGGCACAGCCTTTACTTCCAGTCCTCCGCCGACGATGACCCGCACAGCGGACCTCACGCCCTCCCCGTGGGGGGGGGGGCGGGCCCGGGAATGACAGACGAAGGTGGTGACGGGTGCAATGCGGGCGAAGGCGCCCCCGCGCCTGTCGCCCGCCCGTCGCCACCATGAAGAGGGAGAAGACCGCGTCTTCTCCGACCTCTTCTTCTTCTGCGGAGCGGCGCTGCGAGAGGGTCTTCCTCCCGCGCGCGCTCTGCCGCCTCCTTTTGCGAGACTACGTCCTCGCAAAAGGAGGCGACCGCTGACCAGGCCCTCTCGCTCCCCAGCATGGCGTTGACCACACCGGGAAGCGAGAGGTCCTGTCCGATCTCCGCGATCAGACTGCGGCGCGGCTCGGACCAAGCTGGGCACACTTCGAGGGTGTGCTGCGCCGTGTCCTCCGCCGCGCCGCAGTCGTGGCACGCCGGGGCTTCCTCCCTCCCGATCCGGTGCAGGTACGTTCCGAAGCAGCCATGCCCGGACAACACCTGCACCAGACGGAACGAGAGGAAACCATGGGACCGCTCGAGCCAGGCCCGGAGGACCGGACCGAGCGCGTCCAACGTCCGGCGGCCAAAGGTGGCGGTGGCGAGGTCCTCCGTCCAATGGAGGACGATGGCGTCCCTCGCCTCCCGCCGCACGGCCTCCCGCTCCTCGGCGACAGGGCGCTCCCCGAGCGCCCTGCGATGCGCCGTCCACTCATACACCCTGGCCAGCACCCAAGCCTCCAACTCCCAAGGAGGGGTGCCGGCCAGAGCGCACGCCGCCGAGAAACCCACCGACCGGTAGGCCCTCGCCACCCGCAGTGCAATGGCCCTTTGGGGCTTGCGGATGGCGGTCGCGTTCTCCCTCCTGTGGAGGGAGTCCGCCCAAATGGGGGCCCCGTACAGGGCCATGCTCCGCAAGATGCCGGCATAGAGGCGCCGGCATTTCGCCTTGGGCCCCCCCAGGTTCGGGAGGAGCCACGAGAGGGCGTCCGCGGCCTTCAACAGGCGCGTCGACAGCCCGCTGAAATGCGGGCCGAAGCGCCACCTGTCGTCCAGCACCAGGCCCAGATATTTCATCCGGGGCTGGACCTCTATACGGACGCCCTCCACGACGATGTGGGCGTCGGGTGGGCAGCGCTGCCGAGGCCCGCGAAAGAACACGGCCTCGGTCTTGTGCAGCGCCACCTTCAATCCCAGGCGGCGGATCCTCTCTGCAACCAAGGATCCGCCAGCCGAGGCCAGACAGGCCGCGTCCGCGAATCTCCTCCCCCGTGCAGTGAGCAGAGTGTCATCCGCGTAGCAGATGACACTCGTGCCCGGGAGGAGGGCTCCCCGCAGCAGCCAATCGAACCCGATGTTCCACAGCGGGGGCCCAAGCACCGACCCCTGTGGAACACCGGACTCTGCGCCGTACCGTCTCACTGTGGCCGTCTTGTCTACGAGGAGGACCTCTCGGTCCTCCAAGTAGCTGGCCAGGAGGCTCCGCAGATATTGGGGCACTCCGTGATACCGGAGCGCCTCCAATATCGTAGAGTGGGGCACGGAGTTGAAGGCATTGGCAATGTCGAATGACACCGCCAGCACTCCGTCCCCCGCCTCGACTGCCTCCTTCACCTGGCCCTTGAGTAGGGCCAGCGCGTCGATCGTCGAACGCCCACGACGGAAACCGAATTGGGCGTCCGACAGATCCGGCCCCACATCCCGCAAATGGCGCCCGAGCCGGGAGGCGACTATCCCCTCGAACAATTTACCGACCTCATCGAGCAACACGACGGGCCGGTATGCCGAGGGGGAGTCCACCGGGCGTCCCGCCTTTCGGAGGAGGCAAAGCTGCCCCTCCTTCCACAGTTTCGGGAACTTCCCAGCCGAAAAGCACGCGCTGAAAAGGTCCCGAAACCTGTCCTCCATCTCGGAGGCAGCTATTGCCACCACCCGTGCGGGGACGCCGTCCGGCCCGGGTGCCGTCTTCTTGGCGCGGAGGCTGAGTACCCCCGCGTAGATCTCCGCCGCCGTCACCGGGGGGACCTCCTCCTCCGGCGAAGCCGCCCCTTGCGGGGGATCCATTGTTGGTGGGGCGAAGTCGGTCCTGCGCGGAAACAGGGACCGGACCACCCCATCCAACAGTGCTGGCTCGAGGGTCTCCGACAGTGGGGGACCATAGGGGCGGAGCTGGTTCCGCGCCGCCTTGTATGGCCTCCCATAGGGATCCCTGTCGAGACCCTCCAGCATCTCGGCCCTCGCCGAGTCTCTCGCAGCGCCCATTGCAGACTTGAGGACCGTCGTCGCCTCTCGGTAGGAGGCGTATAGGCGGTCCTCTTCTGCCCGGACTCGGTTTAGGACGCTGCGCCGCCGGCTGCGCGCGTAGGCCCTTCTGGCCGCCACGCAGGCGGTCCGAAGCCCCTCCAGCTCCTCCGTCCACCAATAAACGGCGCGACGGGGAGGCGGACGGCGAGACCGAGGCATGCTGGAATTGCAAACCTCGGTCAGGGCCCCTCTGATCCGAACCGCTGCGGCGTCCACGTCCAGGACCTCAACAGGGGGCGACAGCCAGTCCTGGAGGAAAGCCGCCTCCCTGGCTGCCTCCCGGTCCAGGCGGGGGTGGTCCCTAACCTAACCTAACCTAACCTAACCTAACCTAACCTATATAATACAAAAAAAGCAAATTGGAGCCAATTTCATTCGAAATTGGCCCAATTAAATGCTGATGCAAATTTAAATTCAATAGAAATAAGTAAAATTAATAACAAGACTGACCTAGATCATTATGTTAATAAATATATAGTCAAAATTACAGAAACGTGTGAGGAAACTTTGGCCAAAATTAGTAATAAAAACCAACTTACCATACCGTGGTGGTCCAAAGAGCTCGCTAAGTTGATGTCGGAGGTCAACACCCGAAGACGCCGCATCCGATGCGCTGCAAGAGTCCGAAGACAAAAAGTCATCGATGAGTACCTGCAAGCAAAAAGGAATTACGAGTCACTGGCTATGAAGGCACAGACAGAAGGATGGAAGGGGTTCTGCGGAAGACAGGATAGGGAAGGTATGTGGGAAGGGATCTATAGGGTCATAGGACGAACCGCCAAAAGACAGGAGGACCTGCCGTTAGTGAAGGATGGAGTACCGCTGAGTGCGCAGGAATCGGCTATGCTACTGGCCGAGACCTTCTACCCCGAGGACCTAGAGGAGGGTGAAACCGAAGACCACCGTCGGACACGTGAAGCGGCCAGTCGTGTAAACGATTGGGCGCATGATGAACAACATGACCCACCGTTTACACTTCAAGAGCTGAAAACCGCGGTGGATAGTTTCAATCCTAAGAAGGCACCCGGGGCAGATGGTCTCACAGCCGATATCTGTGCCCAGGCTATATCCCGGGACCCAGGAACGTTCCTTGCACTGGTCAACAAGTGCCTAGAGCACGGACACTTTCCTGGGGCCTGGAAAGTGGCTACGGTGGTAGTCCTCCGCAAACCTGGCAAGGATTCCTACACCACCCCTAAGTCGTACAGACCAATTGGCCTTCTACCGGTCTTAGGTAAAACGCTGGAAAAACTTCTTGTAGCAAGACTGAAGTGGCACCTTATCCCGCGGCTCAGTACTCGCCAGTTTGGTTTCATGCCACAGAGGAGCACCGAAGACTCCCTCTACACCATGATACAACATATCAAGGGAAAGCTAAATGAAAAGAAGCTGATCACTGTTGTATCATTGGACATAGAGGGAGCCTTCGATAGCGCATGGTGGCCGGCCATCAGAACCAGACTGGCTGAGGAAAAGTGCCCGGTGAATATCAGAAGGTTGATAGACAGCTACCTGACTGGTAGGAGTGTCCGAGTGAGGTACGCGGGCGCCGAATGCCATAGAGAGACGAACAAGGGGTGCGTGCAAGGGTCCATTGGCGGTCCGATCCTATGGAACCTGATCCTGGATCCCCTACTGAAGGGGCTGGAGGAGCAAGGCGTCCACTGCCAAGCGTTCGCCGATGATGTCGTGATGATCTTCGACGGTGACACAGCGTTGGAAGTCCAGAGGCAGGCCAATGACGCCCTCGAGTATGTCCGGATGTGGGGCATTCGTAACAAGCTGAAGTTTGCACCGCATAAAACATGTGCAATGGTGATTACCAGGAAGCTTCGGTACGATGTCCCACTCCTGAGCATGGGCGGGGTAGACATTGGCATGTCTAAGGAAATAAAAATACTGGGGCTCACCGTCGACCACCAGCTCACTTTCAACACCCACGACGCCAATGTGTGCAGAAAAGCTGTTAATATTTACAAACAGCTGGCACGTGCAGCAAAAGTGAGCTGGGGCCTTAACCCGGAGATCATTCACACAATTTACACGGCAGCAGTGGAGCCGGTTATACTGTACGCGGCGAGCGCCTGGGCGCCGGCAGCGAAGAAGATCGGAGTACAGAAAAGCCTGAACACAGTCCAACGAGGATTCGCGCAGAAGCTCTGTAAGTCCTACCGCACCGTTTCGCTGAACGCGTCCCTGGTGCTGGCTGGGATACTCCCTCTCGACCTCCGAATACAGGAAGCAGCCGCTCTATATGAGGCAAAAAGAGGGGTGCCACAGCCAGCACTAGCGGGCAGGGAGGTGGAACGGGTGGTGGCATTTACGGAGACTCCGCACCCGGCGAAACATATGCCCATGGAGTTCGTGTGCTTGGAAGATCAGGCGCTTGTGGAGACCCACAACCGTCAAGCAGTGAGAGTGTTCACGGATGGCAGCAAGATTGAGGGCAAGGTCGGAGCAGCACTGTCATTTTGGGACGGTGAGGCCGAGATCAGGTCCGCTAAACTTAGCCTGCCTCCGTACTGCACGGTCTACCAGGCTGAACTTCTGGCCATATGCGTAGCCACGCGCGAAATCCTCAAGCGCAAGGAGGGAACCTTCGGTATCTATAGTGACTCAAAGGCCGCACTACAAACAGTCACAAATCAGGGTTCCCTCCACGCCTTGGCCGTGGAGACGAGAGCGAACGTTGCCGTGGCTTTATCCCAGGGCCAAGATGTGTCTTTGTTCTGGGTAAAGGCACACGCTGGTCTAGAAGGCAATGAGCGAGTAGACCACCTCGCGAAGGAGGCTGCACTCCGATCCAAAAAGAAGCCGGACTACGACCGCTGCCCGGTTTCATTCGTCAAGCGGCAGATCCGTATGGGATCGCTCGACGAATGGAATCGGAGGTACCAGAACGGTGAAACAGCCTCTGGAACAAAAATTTTCTTTCCCGATGCGATCGACGCGCACAAAATTGTCCTTAAGTTAAAACCGGCTGGCATATTGACGCAAGTCTTGACGGGGCACGGTGGGTTCTCCGAATATTTGCACCGTTTCAAATGTAAGGAGAGCCCAGCGTGCATCTGCGAGCCGGATAAAGCGGAGTCGATCGCACACATATTGACAAAATGCCCAGTATATCATACTGAGAGATATGAAGCTGAGCAAAGGCTAGAGACTGTAATAACTATTAACAATATTAGTAAACTTATGTTAGAATCAAAACAAAGAAAATTGTTAATAGAATACTGCGTAAATTTAGCCGCTAAAGTCATTAAGCGCAACAAAGTAAATTAGAATCTATGCTATTTACAAATATAGATATTTCTCTTCCAGAAAGGATATTTTAGAAATAGGCTATAACGTAACTTATTTATTGTATGAAATTTTGAAAACTTTGTAACTTGTATAAACTTTATTTATTATGAAAGTAAATGTAAAATAAGCAGTAAAAACTAGAATGTATTAAAAAGGTCTCTGACCATGTCAGAGGGACACGAGCAAGGCAGGAGGTGGTTTTAGTCAGTTGGAGCCTGACACTACCCAGACTGGATCGATTTGTGAAACAGCCTGGGTGTAAAAAAAAAAAAAAAAAAAAAAAAAAAAAAAAAAAAAAAAAAAAAAAAAAAAAACCTAACCTAACCTAACCTTTTTTTTTTTTTTTTTTTTGTTGCGAGGTGGAAAATCCGGAAACGGATGTCCTCCGCCTGGGGAGGGCGGAGGGGTCTGTCAGGCTCCAACTGACTAAAAACCACCCCGGTGTTCCCTCGCACACTTGCGTCTGGGGGCAGCGGGAACGAATGTGACTTCCGCTGCCCCGGACTAGTGCCGGCCCGCTCAACCAGTGCGGGCCTCGTCCCTGGGGGGAGTGAGGTGTACTCCCCCGTTACGTCTGTGAGAGGCGCGCGTGGAACACTACGCGCCGCCGTCTCGGGTCCAGTGATATGGGGGGCGACGGATGTCCCCGAATTCGTCGCCCCTGGACCTGTTTAGGGGGGCCGGAAGAGGGCGTTATCCGCCCTCTGCCGACGCCCGGTGCGTCTGCTGCGGGATGGGAAGGCACTCGAGATCTCCCTCTCCCTCTCCGCAGCTTCCTTCTGCGACAAGACGGTTTCGCAGAAGGACACCACCGCGTCCCAGGACTCTGTGCTGTCGACCATCGCGTGAGCAACGGTCGGCAGCGACAGGTCTCCACCTATCTCTGACACGAGGGCACGGCGCGGCTCGTCCCACGCGGGACATTCTGCCAGCGTATGCCGCGCCGTATCCTCCGGACACTGGACGCAGTGATGGCACCGAGCGTCCGGCTCCCTGCTTATGCGACACAGGTACTTCCCGAAGCAACCATGCCCCGAGAGCACCTGCGTCGCCCGAAACGTCAGGGAGCCGTGCTTCCTCCCGAGCCAGTCGTCGAGTACTGGCCGGATCGCCTCGATTGTGTCGAGGCCGGCGGAGGGATGGTCAAGCCTCCTCCGCCATTCCGCCACCATGACCTGTCGGAGCTGAGACCGGTGCAGCGTGATCTGTCGCTGCACCAGCCTTTCGCCCCGATCCTTGGCGTCCTCGCGCCACTGATGTAGCGTCGCGAGGGTTTTCGCCTCCAGGTCCCACGGCGGGGATCCGGCCAGTACACAAGCCGCCTCGTAGGAGATCGTGCGATATCCCCGTATGACCCTGACGGCCATCGCTCTCTGCGGTTTGCGCAGAACTGCGATAGTGCGGGCCGTCAGGTCCGTCGCCCATACTGGGGCCCCGTAAAGGGCCATGGATCGCACGATCCCCACGTACAACCGCCTACAGGCGGAGCTCGGGCCCCCCAAATTGGGAAGCAGCGTTGACAGCGCGCCCGCCGCGCCCATCAATGAAAGTGGGGTCCGAAGTCCCAACGGCTGTCGAGCACCAATCCCAGGTACTTCATGGTTGACTCGACAGCGATCCGGGCCCCCCCGACCACTATGTGTGATCCCAGCGGCGGCGCCCGTCGGGGGCAAACCTAACCTAACCTTTTTTTTTTTTTTTTTTTTTATTAAGTGGTGAAAAATGCCTAACGCATACCGCGCCGTCCGGGGAGACGGTTTGGTTATGTGGGGCTTGCACCCACTAAAAAAAAACACCACCGTGAGCCTACTGTCGCCTTGGTGGATGGGCCACGAGAACTGCTACGCATGACATTCGCGACCCACCCAGCGTAGCCCGCCTCCGGGCACCAACTCCTTTGGCGATGTCCGGGCTCACCTGAGACATCGCCACCGCTCGCGAGGGCCGTACAATGCGACAGCGATAGACTCCCCGATCTATCGCCCGCTGGCACCTCCTAAGGCGGCATCAGGTCGCCATGGCGCCTCCTCCGCCGCCCTGTCCTCCTGCGACGAATCGCGTCAGCGAGAGCGTCTTCCTCCCTGACGCGCTCCGCCGCTTCCTTCTGCGAGATGACGTCCTCGCAGAAGGATGCCACTGCTTCCCAAGCCCCCACGCTGTAAACCATGGCCTTGGCCACAGCCGGCAAGGAGAGGTCTGCCCCGATTGCTGCCGCGAGAGCACGGCGCTGCACCACCCAAGCTGGGCAATGCTCGAGGGTGTGAAGGGCCGTGTCCTCGCTGCAGCCACACTGGTGACACACGGGAGTCGCCTCCCGTCTGGCCACTTTGTACAGGTATTTGCCAAAGCAGCCATGCCCTGACAACACCTGCACTATACGGAAGGTCAACGTCCCGTGTCGCCTCCGTACCCACTGTTCCAGGATCGGCTGGATAGCCCCCACGGTCCAGTGTCCTGCGCTGGGCGTCTCCAGCCTTACCCTCCACAGCCTCAGGGTTTGGGCTTGAGCCTCCCTGCGCCACCTCATGACCAGCTCAGGCGGCGGGCGTCTGCCGCTCTCTGCCTGCAGGTCTGCGCCTCGTCGGTAGATTTCGGCGAGCACTCGGGCCTCCAAGTCCCACGGGGGTGTGCCCGCAAGGGCGCATGCCGCTTCCGTGGACACAGTGCGGTATCCGCGTATGACCCTGACCGCCATGACTCTCTGTGGCCTCCGCAGTAGAGCCATGTTCTGGGCGGACAGGGACTCCGCCCACACCGGGGCCCCGTAGAGTGCCATCGAGCGAACCACCCCTGTATATAGCCGTCATATATAAATTTTCCTTGAGAATTGACGTTAGATAATAGTTACAATAGTACTCACCTACCATCCCTGTGTTCCGGTGCCCGTTTCGTGTCCCGGACGCTAGGCTGGGGGTTGAAAACCAAAATTTTTTGACTCAAAAACTGGTTTTTTGAGCAAAACCCAAAATTTTTGTTCGGCACTCATCCCTTTCTATTTCGTAGTTAGCTAGCCCGCGCGAAGCCACGTCTCTGGACACCTCACTCGCGGGTCTAGCTCAAATAGAACTTTGCATTTTTCAAAATTATTGTTTTTTATTAGTTTCTGCTAGTACCTAAAATCCACCTAAGGGATCACGCTAAACACATAAACGTTGATATCTTCGCCATTAAGGGTGCGTTTTTGACGCTGTTTTCAGCATTTTTAGACTTTAGTGGGCCTCCGCCTACGTTCTGACAATATTTTACCACCCTAGAAGCGTTTTCAAAAATCTTCCCTTACGACACTTAGAATTTTTTTAATATTTCAGACAAAATCTTCCAAATTTAGTGTTTATACAAATTTTCCTTGAGAATTGACGTTAGATAATAGTTACAATAGTACTCACCTACCATCCCTGTGTTCCGGTGCCCGTTTCGTGTCCCGGACGCTAGGCTGGGGGTTGAAAACCAAAATTTTTTGACTCAAAAACTGGTTTTTTGAGCAAAACCCAAAATTTTTGTTCGGCACTCATCCCTTTCTATTTCGTAGTTAGCTAGCCCGCGCGAAGCCACGTCTCTGGACACCTCACTCGCGGGTCTAGCTCAAATAGAACTTTGCATTTTTCAAAATTATTGTTTTTTATTAGTTTCTGCTAGTACCTAAAATCCACCTAAGGGATCACGCTAAACACATAAACGTTGATATCTTCGCCATTAAGGGTGCGTTTTTGACGCTGTTTTCAGCATTTTTAGACTTTAGTGGGCCTCCGCCTACGTTCTGACAATATTTTACCACCCTAGAAGCGTTTTCAAAAATCTTCCCTTACGACACTTAGAATTTTTTTAATATTTCAGACAAAATCTTCCAAATTTAGTGTTTATACAAATTTTCCTTGAGAATTGACGTTAGATAATAGTTACAATAGTACTCACCTACCATCCCTGTGTTCCGGTGCCCGTTTCGTGTCCCGGACGCTAGGCTGGGGGTTGAAAACCAACATTTTTTGACTCAAAAACTGGTTTTTTGAGCAAAACCCAAAATTTTTGTTCGGCACTCATCCCTTTCTATTTCGTAGTTAGCTAGCCCGCGCGAAGCCACGTCTCTGGACACCTCACTCGCGGGTCTAGCTCAAATAGAACTTGCAATTTTTTCAAAATTATCGATTTCTATTAGATTCTGCTACTACCAAAATCTACCTTAGGGAGCTTGTAAAATATTAAATCGTCGATATCTTCGCTTTTAAGGGTGCGATTTTGAAGCTGTTTTCAGCATATTTAGACTAAAGCAGGCATCCGCTTACTTCCTGACCAATTTAAACCACCCTTAACGCACGTTGAAAAAGTTTCCCTGCCAACCCTTAGAATTTCTTAAAAAATTCAGATAAAATCAACAAAATTTAGTGTTCTTCCAAATTATTCTTGAAGTATTACTTTAGTTTATAGTTGCAATAGTACTCACCTACCATCCCTGTGTTCAGGTGCCCGTTTCGTGTCCCGGACGCTAGGCTGGGGGTTGAAAACCAAAATTTTTTGACTCAAAAACTGGTTTTTTGAGCAAAACCCAAAATTTTTGTTCGGCACTCATCCCTTTCTATTTCGTAGTTAGCTAGCCCGCGCGAAGCCACGTCTCTGGACACCTCACTCGCGGGTCTAGCTCAAATAGAACTTTGCATTTTTCAAAATTTTTGTTTTTATTAGTTTCTGCTAGTACCTAAAATCCACCTAAGGGATCACGCTAAACACATAAACGTTGATATCTTCGCCATTAAGGGTGCGTTTTTGACGCTGTTTTCAGCATTTTTAGACTTTAGTGGGCCTCCGCCTACGTTCTGACAATATTTTACCACCCTAGTAGCGTTTTCAAAAATCTTCCCTTACGACACTTAGAAATTTTTTAATATTTCAGACAAAATCTTCCAAATTTAGTGTTTATACAAATTTTCCTTGAGAATTGACGTTAGATAATAGTTACAATAGTACTCACCTACCATCCCTGTGTTCCGGTGCCCGTTTCGTGTCCTGGACGCTAGGTTGGGGGTTGAAAACCAAAATTTTTTGTGTTAAAAACTGGTTTTTTGACCAAAACTCAAAATTTTTATTCGGCACTCACCCCTTTCTATTTCGTAATTAGCTAGCCCGCGCAAAGCCGCGTCTCTGGACACCACACTCGCGGGTCTAGCTCAAATAGAACTTTGCATTTTTCAAAATTATTGTTTTTTATTAGTTTCTGCTAGTACCTAAAATCCACCTAAGGGATCACGCTAAACACATAAACGTTGATATCTTCGCCATTAAGGGTGCGTTTTTGACGCTGTTTTCAGCATTTTTAGACTTTAGTGGGCCTCCGCCTACGTTCTGACAATATTTTACCACCCTAGAAGCGTTTTCAAAAATCTTCCCTTACGACACTTAGAAATTTTTTAATATTTCAGACAAAATCTTCCAAATTTAGTTTTTTATATAAATTTTCCTTGAGAATTGACGTTAGATAATAGTTACAATAGTACTCACCTACCATCCCTGTGTTCCGGTGCCCGTTTCGTGTCCTGGACGCTAGGTTGGGGGTTGAAAACCAAAATTTTTTGTGTTAAAAACTGGTTTTTTGACCAAAACTCAAAATTTTTATTCGGCACTCACCCCTTTCTATTTCGTAATTAGCTAGCCCGCGCAAAGCCGCGTCTCTGGACACCACACTCGCGGGTCTAGCTCAAATAAAATTTTGCTTTCCCACCCGCCCTATTGTGTATAGGAAGGCCGGAGTGGGAATTTAGCAAAAATTTTTTTTTTTTGATTTTGTCTCTTAAAGCCATTTTCGGGTTCATTGAGGGTGTTTGAGGGGAAATTTGCGTATTGTTTTTACTCTTTTTGACGAAATTTATGACATTTTAATTGATTTTAACCGTTCGGATTGGACGACTATTATATAATACATACTTTATCATCTAATTTTATTTATATTTGTGATCCCAATTTTTGTTATTATTTAAATACTTACTGTGTTCCCCCCTTTACAGGGTCACAGAAGTACGTACCAGTGTCCCTAAATATCTCTCTCCTCCTTAGCGATTAGTATTCACGAGACCCTCTCTTTACAGGGGTCCGTTTTTATATTTTCTATCGCCAATGATGTTGATGTTCCGCACCCCATCCGCAACCTTGAGAACAATGGGCTCCGGTAGCTCGCCGCGATCGTCGGAGAAAGTGGTGCCTTCCCCTACTGACGCGCGGCGGAGAATCTCCTTCGGAGAAGACACTCCTCCTGCGTGCCAGAAAGGCCCAACCACTCCGGGGACGCGTCGAGCTCCTGTAAATGCTCCAAGATCGCTCATGAAGTCTGAGGCCGGGCAACCCAGTCGCATTGCGGAGGCGAGAGCTTGCCTAAATAAAGCTAAGCTTAATTTGGGCAACTCTCGAAACCTCAAGGCCGAGATAAAGACAGCGGTGCTCGAAGCCATAAACTGGCTTTATGAGTTGGTCAAGGAGTCCGAGCGAGACAAGGCCCCCGCCGCACCCGCACCCGTTGCCGTACCGGTACCCGCGCCCACTGCTGACTGTGGTCCCCGTACCATTCCCGTCGAGGTTCTTGCCGGCCAGACTGAGCTCCTGAACACTATGAAGGAGCACATCTCGGAGTTAAGGGACAACTCCCAGAAACTCGAAAAACTCCGAGACAGTCTGGCCGGCAGGGACCGTGGGGCTCCCCCCCACGGTCCCTGCCGGCCAGCCAACCGGCCAACAACCTACGCGAGTGTAGCAGCCGTCACCAAAAGCCAAACCGGGGCGCAAACCCTGGAGCGAACAACGCTGCACTCCGTGGTTGTCTCGTCAACAAACGAGATGGATACGGGGGACGAAATACTCGAGAGAGTAAGGAAAGCGGTGGACGCGAAGGAAGGCTGGGTGCGTGTCGAGCGAGTACGAAAGGCCAAAGACCAAAAGGTCGTGATGGGGTGCGCAACGAAGGAGGAGAGGGAAATGCTAAAAAAGAGACTTGAATCAGCCGGAGAGAACCTCGTCGTCGAGGCGGTGAAAAATAGGGATCCGCTTCTGGTTCTTAGGGACGTGCTGTTGGTACACAGCGATGAGGAAGTGCTGCGAGCCCTTAGGAACCAGAACCGGGAGATCTTTCACGGCCTCGAGGACGATGAAAAGAAAATTGCTATTAGGTTTAGGAAAAAATCACGCAACCCTCATGTTAATAGCATTGTGCTGAGTGTTACTCCAGCAATCTGGAGGCGGGCACTCGATGTGGGCAAGCTCATCATTGACCTGCAGCGAGTGCGCGTCGAGGACCAGACACCTCTGGTGCAGTGCACCCGCTGCTTGGCGTACGGTCACGGCAAACGCCTGTGTACGGAGCCAGCCGATCTGTGCAGCCACTGCGGCGGCCCACACGTCAGGGTGGACTGCCCGGCCAAACAGATCGGCGAAGTAGCGGTGTGTATAAACTGCACCAGAGCCAAGCTGGGGGAACACCAGCACAATGCATTCAGCAATGACTGCCCGGTACGCAGGAAGTGGGACGCATTAGCTCGAGCATCAATAGCTTATTGCTAAAGGTGTCGATGCGCCCACTTCCACGTATACGGAGAATTCAAGCTCGACACAATATAGATGCACAGAGCGAACCACTGGTGTTGGCTTCGTGGAGAACCGTAACTGGAGCCAATTTCATATGAAAGGGACTAAAGTTAAGCTGGATCATAAGTCAACCCTAGTGGAGTCGTCGAGTTGTGTCGTAGTTATCAAAAATTGTCTACTAGCAATTAAAAATCTTTTTATTTTTTTTAATTTTTTATTGTTGTACAAAATTTAATAATATGATATCTAAGTATATATTTAATATATAGTGCCGATATCTTAGAAACAAAACTAAAAAACGACAAATAAATTAAATATTGAAATTAAATTAAAGTAATCACAGAGAAATATAAACATGAGGGTAAAATAAGAACAAAAAACATAGAAATAAATAGTAAAAATTAAAATTTAGATCATAGATAGAAAATTAGATAAACAGGAATTAAAATAAATTGTATAATTAGAGTAATAATCAAAAGTAAAACAAAACGTTTTATTTATTAAGTAAATTGAATTATTCGTACCAAATAGCACTTTTCATTCTAGTAGGAAACAAAAAACAGGGTACGGTCTCTTCGGCCTCCAAAACAAATTGACGCCAATGAAAGGCAAACCACCCGCAAAAGAAGGTCTCTGATCATGTCAGAGGGACACTGGTGGGGCAGGAGTGTGGTTTTAGCCGGTTCGAGTCCGGCACTACCTCGACTATCTCACGCATCGCGAGATAGTCGAGGTGTCCGTGGGGATTTCCCACTCCTGCCAAAACAAAAAAAAAAAAAAAAAAAAAAAAAAAAAACCTAACCTGACCTAACCTAACCTAACCTAACCGTTTGACCGATTAAGGGTGCGTTTTTGACGCTGTTTTCAGCATTTTTAGACTTTAGTGGGCCTCCGCCTACGTTCTGACAATATTTTACCACCCTAAAAGCGTTTTCAAAAATCTTCCCTTACGACACTTAGAAATTTTTTAATATTTCAGACAAAATCTTCCAAATTTAGTGTTTATACAAATTTTCCTTGAGAATTGACGTTAGATAATAGTTACAATAGTACTCACCTACCATCCCTGTGTTCCGGTGCCCGTTTCGTGTCCCGGACGCTAGGCTGGGGGTTGAAAACCAAAATTTTTTGACTCAAAAACTGGTTTTTTGAGCAAAACCCAAAATTTTTGTTCGGCACTCATCCCTTTCTATTTCGTAGTTAGCTAGCCCGCGCGAAGCCACGTCTCTGGACACCTCACTCGCGGGTCTAGCTCAAATAGAACTTTGCATTTTTCAAAATTATTGTTTTTTATTAGTTTCTGCTAGTACCTAAAATCCACCTAAGGGATCACGCTAAAGCCCAGAAAAAGGGCAAGGTGGCTCCTCAGGTGGTGGCAGTGCCAGCAGCAAGCCGGCCGCAGCCACCACCGCCACCCACCATGCCTGCCACGGCCGAAACCGAGTGGCAGGTGGTCGGGGAAAAAAGGAGGAAGGGACGAAAGGCGGCCAAAAAGGCCCGCAATGAGGAGAGAAGGCGTCAGCACAAGGCGCGAAGCGTCGCGGCTCGACTCCGCGCCCCGAAGACCGCAGCTGTAGTGATCACACTACAGCCGGAAGCGGAAAAGAGGGGCGTGTCATACCGCGACGTGCTGACAAAGGCGAAGGCGACGGTGAATCTCGGGGAGCTTGGGATCACCGGGGGACTCCGGCTCAAAGTCACCGCGACAGGGGCTAGAGCGCTGGAGATCCCCGGAGAAAATAGCGGCCTGTCTGCTGACGCTCTGGCTGAAAAGCTCAGAGCGTCCCTAGATGCGGATGAGGTCCGAGTGTCCAGGCCCGTCAGATGCGCAGACATGCGCATCCTGGGTCTGGACGACTCAGTGACCCAAGAGGAGGTGGTCGCCGCCGTCACCAGGACCGGTGGGTGCCCTGCCGAGCAGGTCAGGGCAGTCACCCTACGTCCGGACAACTCGGGCATGCGAACCGTAATGGTAAGCTGCCCTGTGACGGCGGCAAGAACGATCGTGGAGGCTGGAAGGCTCCTGGTAGGCTGGGTGTCAGCGCAGGTTAAGCTGCTGGAACCCCGACCTCTGAGGTGTTACCGGTGCCTCGTGGGACACCACGTGAGTTGTCAGTGCACCTCGGAGGTGGACCGCAGCGACGTCTGCTTCCGTTGCGGTCAGCCCGGTCATATGGCCGCGGCCTGCTCTGCCCCACCGCACTGCACTGCATGTGCGGCAGCGGGCAAACCGGCCGATCACCGGGCTGGGGGCAGGGCCTGCGTACCACCCACCAGGACCAGGGGCAAGGGAAGGCCCTCAGCCACCGCCACCACCGTCGCCATCGCCGCAGCAGCTGCCGCCACTGTCGCTCCCGCCACTGCCCCCAGTACTGCCGCCGCATCAACATCTGTCGCGGGGCCCTCACAGGGGGCCCGGGAGGGGGCTGAAATGGAGTGCCAATAATGGCCCCATTACGCCTCCTCCAGGCGAACATCAACCACTGCCGCTGTGCTCAGGATCTGTTGCTCCAGAGCATGACGGAGTGGTTGATTAACGTCGCCGTGGTCGCTGAGCCGTACTTTGTCCCGCCCAGGGAAGACTGGGTGGAGGACCTGAGTGGCTCAGTGGCCATAATTTCGTCGGCCGCCACCGGTACCCCGACCCTTGAGAGTGTCAGGAAGGGTCAGGGTTGCGTAGCAGCACGGTTCGGGGAGATCGTCGTAGCGGGAGTCTACTTCTCCCCGAGCCGAACTCTCGCCGAGTTCCACAACTCCCTCATGGAGTTGAGTGTCGTCATCCGAAGCTATTCCCTCCCCGTGCTTGTGCTCGGGGACTTCAATGCCAAAAACTTGGCTTGGGGTTCTCGTTGCACAGATGTGCGGGGTAGGATGGTGGAGGACTGGGCTCTGGAGGTGGGCCTGGTCGTCCTAAATCGGGGTTCTGTCCCCACGTGTGTGCGGATGCGGGGCGAGTCGGTGGTGGACATCTCGTTCGCTAGCCCCGCTCTGTCACCGCGTGTCGTTGACTGGCGCGTTATGGAGGGGGTGGAGACCTATTCCGACCACCGGTACATCCGGTTCGATGTCTCCGCCCAGGACTCAAGCGCGCCGGTCTCACAGGCCCCGAGTGGTCCGCGTTGGGCGCTGAAGCAGCTGGACCGGGAGCTCCTCCTGGAAGCCTCGATAGTGCAGGCCTGGGTGACATCACCGAACAGGCCTGCCGACATCAACAACGAGGCAGGGTGGTTCCAGGAGGCCATGTCCGACATATGCGACGTGGCAATGCCCCGAGTTCGGCCAGGACGCGCCCGGCGTCAGGTGTACTGGTGGTCGCGAGAGCTGAAGTCTCTGCGCGAGGCGTGCGTCGCCGCGCGCCAGGCATCGCAGGCTCCGCATCCGCCCTACGGATGCGGCAGCCATTGAGGCGGAGCTGTACGAGGGATACAGAGCAGCGAAGACCGCCCTCCAAGAGGCTGTCCAGCGGGCCAGGGACCTGGGCCGCGAGGAGATGCTGGGGACTCTCGACAGAGATCCGTGGGGGCGCCCTTACAAGATGGTGCGGGACAAACTCCGCACCTGGGCCCCCCCGCTGACGCAGAGTCTCCGCCCTCAGCTCGTGGAGGACGTGGTGAGCGCTCTGTTCCCTCTGCGAGGGGAACATCCTCCCCCGCCTATGGCTCCGCCGCTTGCGGTGCCAGATGTGGACCACATCGAGGACGATGACGACATTCCGGAAGTGACCGGGGTAGACCTGAGAGTGGCGGTAGGCAGGCTTAAAGCCAAAAATACCGCCCCGGGACCCGATGGCTTGCCTGGCAAAGCCTGGTTCCTGGCCTCGGAGGCTCTCGGGCCCCGACTGGAAGGGCTCTTAAGCGCATGCTTGGAGAGAGGCCAGTTCCCGCTTCGTTGGAAGACGGGGAAGCTGGTCCTCATCCGGAAGCCGGGGCGCCCTGCGGACTCTCCGTCCGCATACCGGCCCATTGTGTTGCTCGACGAGGTGGGCAAGCTCTTTGAAAGAGTCATTGCGAACCGCCTCGCCGGGCACCTTGTGGGGATGGGGCCGGATCTTGCGGATCACCAGTTTGGTTTCCGCAGGGGGCGCTCGACGGTGGACGCCATCATGCGCGTGAGGGCTCTCACGACGGGGGATGCGGTGTCCCGGGGTGGGGTCGTCGTGGCGGTGTCTCTTGACATCGCCAACGCCTTCAACACCATGCCCTGGACCTGCATTAGGGAGGCACTCCGGTATCACCGGGTGCCGACCTACCTTCGTCGTGTGGTCGGGGACTACCTGACGGACAGGGCCGTCATCTACCCTGGTCGCAACGGAGAGTGGAACCGGCGAGAGATGTCATGCGGTGTTCCACAGGGATCGGTTCTGGGGCCGCCCTTGTGGAACATCGGCTACGACTGGGTGCTGCGCGCCGACCTCCCTAGCGGTGTCAGCGTAGTTTGCTACGCTGACGACACGCTGGTGCTGGCACAGGGGAGGTCGCACGAGGCGGCGGCCGAACTTATGACACGCGGGGTTGCGATAGTCGTGGAGAGAATCCGGCAGCTGGGTCTCGAGGTGGCATTGCACAAGTCCGAGGCCATGTGCTTTCATGGGCCTCGGAATGCGCCACCGTCGGGATCCACACTGACGGTAGGAGGGGTTTCCATCGGCGTCGAGTCGACGCTAAAGTACCTAGGACTTGTCCTCGACAGCCGGTGGAACTTCGTTGAGCACTTCCGACGTTTGGCCCCAAAACTGGAACGGGCAGGGGCCGCATTCAAGCGGCTCTTGCCCAACCTGGGGGGTCCAAACGCCTCCTGCCGGAGGCTCTACGCGGGGGTCGTGCGGTCCATGGCCCTTTATGGGGCCCCGGTGTGGGCGCATTCTTTGAGGCGGCGAGCCGCCCATTACCTGAACGCGCCCCAGAGGGTGGTAGCCGTAAGGCTGATCCGGGGGTACCGCACGATCTCCGGCGAGGCGGCGAGCCTCTTGGCCGGATTGCCACCATGGGATCTGGAGGCGATGGTCCTCGCGCGCCTGCATGAATGGCGCGCGGAGGCACTACGCCGGGGGGAAACTCCGCTGCCGCGGCAAATTGTCACTCAGCGGACAGACCTCCGGCGCGATCTCATGGTGGCATGGAGACAGCGACTATCGCAACCACGTGCAGGGCACGCCACAATAGTGGCGATAAGTCCCCTCTTTGAGGAGTGGCTAGAGAGGCGGCACGGCGCCCTCACCTGCCGCCTGACGCAGGTCCTCACCGGACACGGTTGTTTCGGGAGGTTCCTGCACCGAATTGGGCGGGAGGAAACGCCCGGGTGTTACCATTGTGAGGATCGGCCGGAGGACACGGTGGTGCACACCGTGGAGCTCTGCCCCGCTTGGGCTGAGCACCGCCGTGTCCTCGTAGCGGCGATTGGCGGCGGTGACCTCTCGCGACCGGCCCTGGTTCAATCCATGGTCCGGAGCGAGAGGGAATGGGAAGCCGTCGCCTCCTTCTGCGAAGCAGTCATGCTAGCGAAGGAGGTGGCGGAACGTGAGAGGGAGAGAACCTCACGTCCCAGCCGCCGCGGGAGACGCCCCGGGCGTCGGGGGGCAACCAGTGGCCCCCGGCCACCGTAGGCGCGAGCCTGTGGACGGTGAGTAATGGGCTAGCTCACCGTCCGTCCGTCTTATGACGACAGGCCGTGTCGACGGCGCGTACGTGTTCCACGCGCGCCTCAAGGAGATGTCAGCAAACCGGATGGGGCCCGAGAGGGCCGATGCCTGCCAGGGCTGCGGGTTGTTCGAAAGAGATACCGCGGCCCTGGAACAAAAAGGGCGAAGAAGGAACACGGGTGGGTTTTAGTCAGTACAAGTCTGACACTCCCTCCCGCTCCGCCCAGAGCAGGAGAAGTCATTTGATGATTTCCCATCCAGAAAAAAAAAAAAGGGGATCACGCTAAACACATAAACGTTGATATCTTCGCCATTAAGGGTGCGTTTTTGACGCTGTTTTCAGCATTTTTAGACTTTAGTGGGCCTCCGCCTACGTTCTGACAATATTTTACCACCCTAGAAGCGTTTTCAAAAATCTTCCCTTACGACACTTAGAAATTTTTTAATATTTCAGACAAAATCTTCCAAATTTAGTGTTTATACAAATTTTCCTTGAGAATTGACGTTAGATAATAGTTACAATAGTACTCACCTACCATCCCTGTGTTCCGGTGCCCGTTTCGTGTCCCGGACGCTAGGCTGGGGGTTGAAAACCAAATTTTTTTGACTCAAAAACTGGTTTTTTGAGCAAAACCCAAAATTTTTGTTCGGCACTCATCCCTTTCTATTTCGTAGTTAGCTAGCCCGCGCGAAGCCACGTCTCTGGACACCTCACTCGCGGGTCTAGCTCAAATAGAACTTTGCATTTTTCAAAATTATTGTTTTTTATTAGTTTCTGCTAGTACCTAAAATCCACCTAAGGGATCACGCTAAACACATAAACGTTGATATCTTCGCCATTAAGGGTGCGTTTTTGACGCTGTTTTCAGCATTTTTAGACTTTAGTGGGCCTCCGCCTACGTTCTGACAATATTTTACCACCCTAGAAGCGTTTTCAAAAATCTTCCCTTACGACACTTAGAATTTTTTTTATATTTCAGACAAAATCTTCCAAATTTAGTGTTTATACAAATTTTCCTTGAGAATTGACGTTAGATAATAGTTACAATAGTACTCACCTACCATCCCTGTGTTCCGGTGCCCGTTTCGTGTCCCGGACGCTAGGCTGGGGGTTGAAAACCAACATTTTTTGACTCAAAAACTGGTTTTTTGAGCAAAACCCAAAATTTTTGTTCGGCACTCATCCCTTTCTATTTCGTAGTTAGCTAGCCCGCGCGAAGCCACGTCTCTGGACACCTCACTCGCGGGTCTAGCTCAAATAGAACTTGCAATTTTTTCAAAATTATCGATTTCTATTAGATTCTGCTACTACCAAAATCTACCTTAGGGAGCTTGTAAAATATTAAATCGTCGATATCTTCGCTTTTAAGGGTGCGATTTTGAAGCTGTTTTCAGCATATTTAGACTAAAGCAGGCATCCGCTTACTTCCTGACCAATTTAAACCACCCTTAACGCACGTTGAAAAAGTTTCCCTGCCAACCCTTAGAATTTCTTAAAAAATTCAGATAAAATCAACAAAATTTAGTGTTCTTCCAAATTATTCTTGAAGTATTACTTTAGTTTATAGTTGCAATAGTACTCACCTACCATCCCTGTGTTCCGGTGCCCGTTTCGTGTCCCGGACGCTAGGCTGGGGGTTGAAAACCAAAATTTTTTGACTCAAAAACTGGTTTTTTGAGCAAAACCCAAAATTTTTGTTCGGCACTCATCCCTTTCTATTTCGTAGTTAGCTAGCCCGCGCGAAGCCACGTCTCTGGACACCTCACTCGCGGGTCTAGCTCAAATAGAACTTTGCATTTTTCAAAATTATTGTTTTTTATTAGTTTCTGCTAGTACCTAAAATCCACCTAAGGGATCACGCTAAACACATAAACGTTGATATCTTCGCCATTAAGGGTGCGTTTTTGACGCTGTTTTCAGCATTTTTAGACTTTAGTGGGCCTCCGCCTACGTTCTGACAATATTTTACCACCCTAGAAGCGTTTTCAAAAATCTTCCCTTACGACACTTAGAAATTTTTTAATATTTCAGACAAAATCTTCCAAATTTAGTGTTTATACAAATTTTCCTTGAGAATTGACGTTAGATAATAGTTACAATAGTACTCACCTACCATCCCTGTGTTCCGGTGCCCGTTTCGTGTCCTGGACGCTAGGTTGGGGGTTGAAAACCAAAATTTTTTGTGTTAAAAACTGGTTTTTTGACCAAAACTCAAAATTTTTATTCGGCACTCACCCCTTTCTATTTCGTAATTAGCTAGCCCGCGCAAAGCCGCGTCTCTGGACACCACACTCGCGGGTCTAGCTCAAATAGAACTTTGCATTTTTCAAAATTATTGTTTTTTATTAGTTTCTGCTAGTACCTAAAATCCACCTAAGGGATCACGCTAAACACATAAACGTTGATATCTTCGCCATTAAGGGTGCGTTTTTGACGCTGTTTTCAGCATTTTTAGACTTTAGTGGGCCTCCGCCTACGTTCTGACAATATTTTACCACCCTAGAAGCGTTTTCAAAAATCTTCCCTTACGACACTTAGAAATTTTTTAATATTTCAGACAAAATCTTCCAAATTTAGTTTTTTATATAAATTTTCCTTGAGAATTGACGTTAGATAATAGTTACAATAGTACTCACCTACCATCCCTGTGTTCCGGTGCCCGTTTCGTGTCCCGGACGCTAGGCTGGGGGTTGAAAACCAAAATTTTTTGACTCAAAAACTGGTTTTTTGAGCAAAACCCAAAATTTTTGTTCGGCACTCATCCCTTTCTATTTCGTAGTTAGCTAGCCCGCGCGAAGCCACGTCTCTGGACACCTCACTCGCGGGTCTAGCTCAAATAGAACTTGCAATTTTTTCAAAATTATCGATTTCTATTAGATTCTGCTACTACCAAAATCTACCTTAGGGAGCTTGTAAAATATTAAATCGTCGATATCTTCGCTTTTAAGGGTGCGATTTTGAAGCTGTTTTCAGCATATTTAGACTAAAGCAGGCATCCGCTTACTTCCTGACCAATTTAAACCACCCTTAACGCACGTTGAAAAAGTTTCCCTGCCAACCCTTAGAATTTCTTAAAAAATTCAGATAAAATCAACAAAATTTAGTGTTCTTCCAAATTATTCTTGAAGTATTACTTTAGTTTATAGTTGCAATAGTACTCACCTACCATCCCTGTGTTCCGGTGCCCGTTTCGTGTCCTGGACGCTAGGTTGGGGGTTGAAAACCAAAATTTTTTGTGTTAAAAACTGGTTTTTTGACCAAAACTCAAAATTTTTATTCGGCACTCACCCCTTTCTATTTCGTAATTAGCTAGCCCGCGCAAAGCCGCGTCTCTGGACACCACACTCGCGGGTCTAGCTCAAATAAAATTTTGCTTTCCCACCCGCCCTATTGTGTATAGGAAGGCCGGAGTGGGAATTTAGCAAAAATTTTTTTTTTTTGATTTTGTCTCTTAAAGCCATTTTCGGGTTCATTGAGGGTGTTTGAGGGGAAATTTGCGTATTGTTTTTACTCTTTTTGACGAAATTTATGACATTTTAATTGATTTTAACCGTTCGGATTGGACGACTATTATATAATACATACTTTATCATCTAATTTTATTTATATTTGTGATCCCAATTTTTGTTATTATTTAAATACTTACTGTGTTCCCCCCTTTACAGGGTCACAGAAGTACGTACCAGTGTCCCTAAATATCTCTCTCCTCCTTAGCGATTAGTATTCACGAGACCCTCTCTTTACAGGGGTCCGTTTTTATATTTTCTATCGCCAATGATGTTGATGTTCCGCACCCCATCCGCAACCTTGAGAACAATGGGCTCCGGTAGCTCGCCGCGATCGTCGGAGAAAGTGGTGCCTTCCCCTACTGACGCGCGGCGGAGAATCTCCTTCGGAGAAGACACTCCTCCTGCGTGCCAGAAAGGCCCAACCACTCCGGGGACGCGTCGAGCTCCTGTAAATGCTCCAAGATCGCTCATGAAGTCTGAGGCCGGGCAACCCAGTCGCATTGCGGAGGCGAGAGCTTGCCTAAATAAAGCTAAGCTTAATTTGGGCAACTCTCGAAACCTCAAGGCCGAGATAAAGACAGCGGTGCTCGAAGCCATAAACTGGCTTTATGAGTTGGTCAAGGAGTCCGAGCGAGACAAGGCCCCCGCCGCACCCGCACCCGTTGCCGTACCGGTACCCGCGCCCACTGCTGACTGTGGTCCCCGTACCATTCCCGTCGAGGTTCTTGCCGGCCAGACTGAGCTCCTGAACACTATGAAGGAGCACATCTCGGAGTTAAGGGACAACTCCCAGAAACTCGAAAAACTCCGAGACAGTCTGGCCGGCAGGGACCGTGGGGGGGAGACAACCTACGCGAGTGTAGCAGCCGTCACCAAAAGCCAAACCGGGGCGCAAACCCTGGAGCGAACAACGCTGCACTCCGTGGTTGTCTCGTCAACAAACGAGATGGATACGGGGGACGAAATACTCGAGAGAGTAAGGAAAGCGGTGGACGCGAAGGAAGGCTGGGTGCGTGTCGAGCGAGTACGAAAGGCCAAAGACCAAAAGGTCGTGATGGGGTGCGCAACGAAGGAGGAGAGGGAAATGCTAAAAAAGAGACTTGAATCAGCCGGAGAGAACCTCGTCGTCGAGGCGGTGAAAAATAGGGATCCGCTTCTGGTTCTTAGGGACGTGCTGTTGGTACACAGCGATGAGGAAGTGCTGCGAGCCCTTAGGAACCAGAACCGGGAGATCTTTCACGGCCTCGAGGACGATGAAAAGAAAATTGCTATTAGGTTTAGGAAAAAATCACGCAACCCTCATGTTAATAGCATTGTGCTGAGTGTTACTCCAGCAATCTGGAGGCGGGCACTCGATGTGGGCAAGCTCATCATTGACCTGCAGCGAGTGCGCGTCGAGGACCAGACACCTCTGGTGCAGTGCACCCGCTGCTTGGCGTACGGTCACGGCAAACGCCTGTGTACGGAGCCAGCCGATCTGTGCAGCCACTGCGGCGGCCCACACGTCAGGGTGGACTGCCCGGCCAAACAGATCGGCGAAGTAGCGGTGTGTATAAACTGCACCAGAGCCAAGCTGGGGGAACACCAGCACAATGCATTCAGCAATGACTGCCCGGTACGCAGGAAGTGGGACGCATTAGCTCGAGCATCAATAGCTTATTGCTAAAGGTGTCGATGCGCCCACTTCCACGTATACGGAGAATTCAAGCTCGACACAATATAGATGCACAGAGCGAACCACTGGTGTTGGCTTCGTGGAGAACCGTAACTGGAGCCAATTTCATATGAAAGGGACTAAAGTTAAGCTGGATCATAAGTCAACCCTAGTGGAGTCGTCGAGTTGTGTCGTAGTTATCAAAAATTGTCTACTAGCAATTAAAAATCTTTTTATTTTTTTTATTTTTTATTGTTGTACAAAATTTAATAATATGATATCTAAGTATATATTTAATATATAGTGCCGATATCTTAGAAACAAAACTAAAAAACGACAAATAAATTAAATAATGAAATTAAATTAAAGTAATCACAGAGAAATATAAACATGAGGGTAAAATAAGAACAAAAAACATAGAAATAAATAGTAAAAATTAAAATTTAGATCATAGATAGAAAATTAGATAAACAGGAATTAAAATAAATTGTATAATTAGAGTAATAATCAAAAGTAAAACAAAACGTTTTATTTATTAAGTAAATTGAATTATTCGTACCAAATAGCACTTTTCATTCTAGTAGGAAACAAAAAACAGGGTACGGTCTCTTCGGCCTCCAAAACAAATTGACGCCAATGAAAGGCAAACCACCCGCAAAAGAAGGTCTCTGATCATGTCAGAGGGACACTGGTGGGGCAGGAGTGTGGTTTTAGCCGGTTCGAGTCCGGCACTACCTCGACTATCTCACGCATCGCGAGATAGTCGAGGTGTCCGTGGGGATTTCCCACTCCTGCCAAAACAAAAAAAAAAAAAAAAAAAAAAAAAAAAAACCTAACCTGACCTAACCTAACCTAACCTAACCGTTTGACCGATTAAGGGTGCGTTTTTGACGCTGTTTTCAGCATTTTTAGACTTTAGTGGGCCTCCGCCTACGTTCTGACAATATTTTACCACCCTAGAAGCGTTTTCAAAAATCTTCCCTTACGACACTTAGAAATTTTTTAATATTTCAGACAAAATCTTCCAAATTTAGTGTTTATACAAATTTTCCTTGAGAATTGACGTTAGATAATAGTTACAATAGTACTCACCTACCATCCCTGTGTTCCGGTGCCCGTTTCGTGTCCCGGACGCTAGGCTGGGGGTTGAAAACCAAAATTTTTTGACTCAAAAACTGGTTTTTTGAGCAAAACCCAAAATTTTTGTTCGGCACTCATCCCTTTCTATTTCGTAGTTAGCTAGCCCGCGCGAAGCCACGTCTCTGGACACCTCACTCGCGAGTCTAGCTCAAATAGAACTTTGCATTTTTCAAAATTATTGTTTTTTATTAGTTTCTGCTAGTACCTAAAATCCACCTAAGGGATCACGCTAAACACATAAACGTTGATATCTTCGCCATTAAGGGTGCGTTTTTGACGCTGTTTTCAGCATTTTTAGACTTTAGTGGGCCTCCGCCTACGTTCTGACAATATTTTACCACCCTAGAAGCGTTTTCAAAAATCTTCCCTTACGACACTTAGAAATTTTTTAATATTTCAGACAAAATCTTCCAAATTTAGTGTTTATACAAATTTTCCTTGAGAATTGACGTTAGATAATAGTTACAATAGTACTCACCTACCATCCCTGTGTTCCGGTGCCCGTTTCGTGTCCCGGACGCTAGGCTGGGGGTTGAAAACCAAAATTTTTTGACTCAAAAACTGGTTTTTTGAGCAAAACCCAAAATTTTTGTTCGGCACTCATCCCTTTCTATTTCGTAGTTAGCTAGCCCGCGCGAAGCCACGTCTCTGGACACCTCACTCGCGGGTCTAGCTCAAATAGAACTTTGCATTTTTCAAAATTATTGTTTTTTATTAGTTTCTGCTAGTACCTAAAATCCACCTAAGGGATCACGCTAAACACATAAACGTTGATATCTTCGCCATTAAGGGTGCGTTTTTGACGCTGTTTTCAGCATTTTTAGACTTTAGTGGGCCTCCGCCTACGTTCTGACAATATTTTACCACCCTAGAAGCGTTTTCAAAAATCTTCCCTTACGACACTTAGAATTTTTTTAATATTTCAGACAAAATCTTCCAAATTTAGTGTTTATACAAATTTTCCTTGAGAATTGACGTTAGATAATAGTTACAATAGTACTCACCTACCATCCCTGTGTTCCGGTGCCCGTTTCGTGTCCCGGACGCTAGGCTGGGGGTTGAAAACCAACATTTTTTGACTCAAAAACTGGTTTTTTGAGCAAAACCCAAAATTTTTGTTCGGCACTCATCCCTTTCTATTTCGTAGTTAGCTAGCCCGCGCGAAGCCACGTCTCTGGACACCTCACTCGCGGGTCTAGCTCAAATAGAACTTTGCATTTTTCAAAATTATTGTTTTTTATTAGTTTCTGCTAGTACCTAAAATCCACCTAAGGGATCACGCTAAACACATAAACGTTGATATCTTCGCCATTAAGGGTGCGTTTTTGACGCTGTTTTCAGCATTTTTAGACTTTAGTGGGCCTCCGCCTACGTTCTGACAATATTTTACCACCCTAGAAGCGTTTTCAAAAATCTTCCCTTACGACACTTAGAAATTTTTTAATATTTCAGACAAAATCTTCCAAATTTAGTGTTTATACAAATTTTCCTTGAGAATTGACGTTAGATAATAGTTACAATAGTACTCACCAGGCCCGAAGGCTCCTAAGAAGCCGATTCCTGCCGGCTTCCCTTTGGGAACAAGGCACTATACGTAGTGTCTAGTGTCTACTGTAGTCAAATAGTAAATTATGTACACATCTGAGGTTATCACATCACAGTACAGCAATAAAAACATCATAGGATTGAAAACATTACATAAATGCCAGCATTTTTCATGTCAACAAAGAAAGCAACATGTGGCTCCAGTAAGCCGACGCTCGGGTGTCAGAATTCAGAACTAAATTCGTATGAACGCGGACACGTGACTTCGCAGTTATCAGCAGCGTTTTGTAAGGACTAGGTAAGCCGAAGATTTTCGAGTTACGACAGGGAACTTTCAATGTTTGTATGTATAGTAAGCTAAGTTAGAACCACTTTCCTATGCCCGATTGAGCTGAAATTTAGCGCACGCCTTTGGTTTTAAGAAAAATACATTTTTATGACAGACATAACTTAATCCTGCAGCCAGGATCGTCTCCTCACGAGGGAACTCCTCAACGTTTAATAGCACAGACACGAAAATTTGTGTACAAGTTCATATTTGATGGATAAACATGAATCTATCATGATCTCATCCTGCAGCCAGGATTGTCTTCTCACGAGGGAACTCCTCAACGGTAAATAGCACAGACACGAAAATTTGTATGCACGTTCATATTTGATGGATAAACACGAATTCTATCATGATCTCATCCTGCAGCCAGGATTGTATTCTCACGAGGGAACTCCTCAACGGTAAATAGCACGGACACGAAAATTTGTATGCACGTTCATATTTGATGGATAAACACGAATTCTATCATGATCTCATCCTGCAGCCAGGATCGTCTTCTCACGAAGGAACTCCTCAACGTTTAATAGCACAGACACGAAACTTTGCATACGAGTTCATATTTGATGGATACACATGAATTCTATCATGATCTCATCCTGCAGCCAGGATTGTCTTCTCACGAGGGAACTCCTCAACGGTAAATAGCACGGACACGAAAATTTGTATGCACATTCATATTTGACGGATAAACACAAATTCTATCATGATCTTATCCTCCAGCCAGGATCGTCTTCTCACGAGGGAACTCCTCAACGTTTAATAGCACAGACACGAAACTTTGCATACGAGTTCATATTTGATGGATACACATGAATTCTATCATGATCTCATCCTGCAGCCAGGATTGTCTTCTCACGAGGGAACTCCTCAACGGTAAATAGCACGGACACGAAAATTTGTTTGCACATTCATATTTGATGGATAAACAAAAATTCTATCATGATCTTATCCTCCAGCCAGGATCGTCTTCTCACGAGGGAACTCCTCAACGTTTAATAGCACAGACACGAAACTTTGCATACGAGTTCATATTTGATGGATACACATGAATTCTATCATGATCTCATCCTGCAGCCAGGATTGTCTTCTCACGAGGGAACTCCTCAACGGTAAATAGCACGGACACGAAAATTTGTTTGCACATTCATATTTGATGGATAAACAAAAATTCTATCATGATCTTATCCTCCAGCCAGGATCGTCTTCTCACGAGGGAACTCCTCAACGTTTAATAGGACAGACACGAAACTTTGCATACGAGTTCATATTTGATGGATGATCATGTTTTGTATCATGAACTTATCCTGCAGCCAGGATCGTCTTTGCACGAAGGAACTCCTCAACGTTTAATAGCACAGACACGAAACTTTGCATACGAGTTCATATTTGATGGATACACATGAATTCTATCATGATCTCATCCTGCAGCCAGGATTGTCTTCTCACGAGGGAACTCCTCAACGTTTAATAGCATAGACACGAAATTTTGCATACGTGTTCATATTTGATGGATAATGACGATTTGTATTATGAATTCATCCTACCGCCAGGGTCCTCTTCTCATGAGGGAACTCCTCAACGGTTAATAGCATAGACATGAAACATTGTATTTATACGCGTTCACTTTTATGAAAAAGATCAAGTTGGGTCCTTCGAAAATTTTTGTGTATACTGATCATGGGTGACATTTTCGTGGTTTTCGGGGTCGCTGACAATCAAAATGAAATTTAAAAATGCGATGACGAATAAAAGGATTGTGTGGTTTTATGAAACCACGGTAAAAGTGAAACTTTTTTTCACACTATAGCGCGGAGTAGACCGCGGAATAGGGATAAAGTGAAAGGCGCTCTGACGAGCGCCTTTCATTTTATCCCTGCTCCACGACCGATCGTCACGCGACATGCAACACACAGACGAAAAAGTTTGAGACGATGTAATAAAAGTTTTACTTTAAAAACAAAATTAATGATCTTATTTTTTTCGTCGGCTTCCCCTTACAAAATTTTGACCCTTCGCCACTGGTACTCACCTACCATCCCTGTGTTCCGGTGCCCGTTTCGTGTCCCGGACGCTAGGCTGGGGGTTGAAAACCAACATTTTTTGACTCAAAAACTGGTTTTTTGAGCAAAACCCAAAATTTTTGTTCGGCACTCATCCCTTTCTATTTCGTAGTTAGCTAGCCCGCGCGAAGCCACGTCTCTGGACACCTCACTCGCGGGTCTAGCTCAAATAGAACTTTGCATTTTTCAAAATTATTGTTTTTTATTAGTTTCTGCTAGTACCTAAAATCCACCTAAGGGATCACGCTAAACACATAAACGTTGATATCTTCGCCATTAAGGGTGCGTTTTTGACGCTGTTTTCAGCATTTTTAGACTTTAGTGGGCCTCCGCCTACGTTCTGACAATATTTTACCACCCTAGAAGCGTTTTCAAAAATCTTCCCTTACGACACTTAGAAATTTTTTAATATTTCAGACAAAATCTTCCAAATTTAGTGTTTATACAAATTTTCCTTGAGAATTGACGTTAGATAATAGTTACAATAGTACTCACCTACCATCCCTGTGTTCCGGTGCCCGTTTCGTGTCCCGGACGCTAGGCTGGGGGTTGAAAACCAAAATTTTTTGACTCAAAAACTGGTTTTTTGAGCAAAACCCAAAATTTTTGTTCGGCACTCATCCCTTTCTATTTCGTAGTTAGCTAGCCCGCGCGAAGCCACGTCTCTGGACACCTCACTCGCGGGTCTAGCTCAAATAGAACTTTGCATTTTTCAAAATTATTGTTTTTTATTAGTTTCTGCTAGTACCTAAAATCCACCTAAGGGATCACGCTAAAGTGCGGTCCATGGCCCTTTATGGGGCCCCGGTGTGGGCGCGTTCTTTGAGGCGGCGAGCCGCCCATTACCTGAACGCGCCCCAGAGGGTGGTAGCCGTAAGGCTGATCCGGGGGTACCGTACGATCTCCGGCGAGGCGGCGAGCCTCTTGGCCGGATTACCGCCATGGGATCTGGAGGCGATAGTCCTCGCGCGCCTGCACGAATGGCGCGCGGAGGCACTACGTCGGGGGGAAACTCCGCTGCCGCGGCAAATTGTCGCTCAGCGGACAGACCTCCGGCGTGATCTCATGGCGACATGGAGACAGCGACTGTCGCAACCACGTGCAGGGCACGCCACAATAGTGGCGATAAGTCCCCTCTTTGAGGAGTGGCTAGAGAGGCGGCACGGCGCCCTCACCTTCCGCCTGACGCAGGTCCTCACCGGACACGGTTGTTTCGGGAGGTTCCTGCACCGAATCGGGCGGGAGGAAACGCCCGGGTGTTACCATTGCGAGGATCGGCCGGAGGACACGGTGGAGCACACCGTGGAGCTCTGCCCCGCTTGGGCTGAGCACCGCCGTGTCCTCGTAGCGGCGATTGGCGGCGGCGACCTCTCGCGTCCGGCCCTGGTTCAATCCATGGTCCGGAGCGAGAGGGAATGGGATGCCGTCGCCTCCTTCTGCGAAGCAGTTATGCTAGCGAAGGAGGTGGCGGAACGTGAGAGGGAGAGAACCTCACGTCCCAGCCGCCGCGGGAGACGCCCCGGGCGTCGGGGGGCAACCAGTGGCCCCCGGCCACCGTAGGCGCGAGCCTGTGGACGGTGAGTAATGGGCTAGCTCACCGTCCGTCCGTCTCATGACGACAGGCCGTGTCGACGGCGCGTACGTGTTCCACGCGCGCCTCAAGGAGATGTCAGCAAACCAGAAGGGGTCCGAAAGGGCCGATGCCTGCCAGGGCTGCGGGTTGTTCGAAAGAGATACCGCGGCCCTGGAACAAAAAGGGCGAAGAAGGAACACGGGTGGGTTTTAGTCAGTACAAGTCTGACACTCCCTCCCGCTCCGCCCAGAGCGGGAGAAGTCATTTGATGATTTCCCATCCGGAAAAAAAAAAAAAAAAAAAGGGATCACGCTAAACACATAAACGTTGATATCTTCGCCATTAAGGGTGCGTTTTTGACGCTGTTTTCAGCATTTTTAGACTTTAGTGGGCCTCCGCCTACGTTCTGACAATATTTTACCACCCTAGAAGCGTTTTCAAAAATCTTCCCTTACGACACTTAGAAATTTTTTAATATTTCAGACAAAATCTTCCAAATTTAGTGTTTATACAAATTTTCCTTGAGAATTGACGTTAGATAATAGTTACAATAGTACTCACCTACCATCCCTGTGTTCCGGTGCCCGTTTCGTGTCCCGGACGCTAGGCTGGGGGTTGAAAACCAAAATTTTTTGACTCAAAAACTGGTTTTTTGAGCAAAACCCAAAATTTTTGTTCGGCACTCATCCCTTTCTATTTCGTAGTTAGCTAGCCCGCGCGAAGCCACGTCTCTGGACACCTCACTCGCGGGTCTAGCTCAAATAGAACTTTGCATTTTTCAAAATTATTGTTTTTTATTAGTTTCTGCTAGTACCTAAAATCCACCTAAGGGATCACGCTAAAGAATAAGAATAAGAATAAGAATAAATTTATTAAGCCATTGTTACAAACTTTTCCTTAATCTAACTTAGCGCTATGAGTAATCGTAACAAGTAATATTTAATATAGTTAAAAAAAAAACAGAGGAACCCAAACTAGGCTGCGCCTGTATCTTGGGGGCCGGAGTTGCGATATCTTAGAGTTAAAACACATATTTGTTGATGTGGTAGTAAACAACGCATAAGTAGGTAATTGGGGATTACCTTTGAACAAAAAAATAAAAATAAAAAGATATAAAATAAAAGTACTCTAAAATTCAATGATGTTGAGTGAGCGATGTTGAGTGTGTGCGTGCGTGTGTGTATGTGAGTGTGTGTGTGTGTGTGTGTGTTTGTGTGCTGATATGTATATTATTAGCAGTTATTTCATGTTTTTTAGTTTAAGTGTTTTAAGATTTCTTCCGTCTCTTCATATGTTAGTTTCGCAAACCATTTTATTAAAGTTTTCTTGCATGAAAAGTTGTTCATGTCTTTAATGTCGCAGCTTTTGCTGATTTTATTATAAATATGGATATGCGAGTAAAACGGACATCGTCTGGCTAAGAGGCTTTTTGCTTCGGGAATGGGAATGTTGAAGACGCGTTTAGAGACAAGTTTGTTATAATCGGATCTATTTTTTAGGGTTTTGTGAACATGCAATGTTGCGTTTAAGATAAATAATTGCCGCACTCTTAAGACGGCGAATTCCTTATGGATTAGATCTGTTGGGTAGCGGAAAGGTTTTCTTAATGCTACTTTTATAACGGCTCTTTGAGCTCGTTCCACTTCAATAACAGTGCTTTTCCCTGCTGCACCCCAAACAGAAATCCCGTATTGAAGTACAGACTGACACAGACCAAGGTAAATTGTACGTAGAATTTCAATGGGTGTACAGTCACGTAGTTTTTTCATCACGTATATCAGCTTCCTAACGCGTCCAGAAAGCAGGTGTACATGTGATTTGAATGAGAGGTTTTCGTCTAATGTGATTCCAAGGTATTTAATTGAGGCAGTGTGATCTATAACTGGACAGGTACAGTGTGTAAGCGTTGATGTCTGGTAGCTGAAGCATGTATGGTATTTAAGTATAAGATGACGTGGAGGTCGAGAAGCTATTGTTTTGTAGAAGGTTATGAACTTAGTTTTCTTTATATTCAGAGTAAGGAGATTCGCGTCAAGACACTCAGAAACAGTTAGTAGTCCTTTCTCTGCAAGAGGGTACACTTGTTCCCAGGTTTTTGCGTGGAAAATTATGACCGTGTCATCAGCATAGGATATTATTTCTGCGTCGTTTAGTTGAGAGTTTAGAATATCATTCATGTAGAAGGTGAAAAGAGTTGGGCCGAGCGTGCTGCCTTGTGGAATTCCAAAGTCGATGGGAAGCACGTCACTCGAGTGTTCATCTACTTTGACTAGCTGTTTGCGATTCGATAGGTAATTCGTGAACCAATCAAGTGCAGTCCCTCGTATACCTGCACATTCTAGTTTCCTCAGAAGAAGTGCAACTGATATTGTATCAAAGGCCTTTGCCAGATCTAAAAAAACTCCTATCGACTGTTCTCCATTTTCGGTGAAATTAGCCACTAAGTTAGTTAGTAATGTAGCCGCATCTTCAGTTGACCTTCCTCGTCGGAATCCGAACTGTCTGTCTGATATTAGTTTGTGTTTTTCAAAATAGTTCGCTAGCCTGTTGTTAACCAATTTTTCCAGTATTTTGGACAAAATGGATAGAAGTGCGATTGGTCGATAATATTCAGGTAAGTCTGTAGGGCCGTTCTTGTGTATCGGTCTAACGGAAGCAACCTTCCAGCAATCCGGAAAGGTCCCAGATTCCAAGCTTAAATTATAAATGTGGGTGAGTGGTTTAAGGATTGCATTTTTAATTTTTATTATAAATCTTGTAGTGATACCATCAAGTCCTGGTGCAGTGTCAATTTTAAGTTGGTGGATATATTTAGTTATTTCTGCTTCGTCTGTCGGGTGAAGAAAGAAAGAGTGTGGGAAGTTTTCACAACGTTGGTATTTTTTTACTAGAGATTCCTGAGTCTCATTGATTCGTGATAGTATTTGATCAGATAGATTTTTTCCAATCGAGGTGAAGTACGCATTACAATTGTTAAGTGAGTTAACGGGATCCTCCGAATTGGAAATTAGCTGTGATGAGTCACTTCTTTCATTATTTGGGCTATATATAGATTTGAGAGTGTTCCATAGTTTTTTAGGGTCCTTTCGGCTTTCAGTTATTAGCTGGCTATTGTGTTTTGTTTTTAGGTTATGTAAAAGATTGTTGCAAGAATTCCTGTACCTAGTATAAATCAGTCTTTTCATCTCATCGTCTGGGTTGGAATTTGACGCTTGATGAAGACAGTCTCTGTGCTTAATGCACCTCATAAGACCTGGAGTGATCCATGGTTTAAGTGTGAATCTACTTCTGCTTATTTTAACTTTGTGTGTGTGTTTAATTACTAGATTAGTTATAATAGTTGTTAGTGTGTTTGTAGAGGTGTTGGCACAGTTAGAATTGAGAATATCAGACCAGTCGATGTTCAGTAAGTCCTCCGCGATTGCATCATAGTCAGTTCTGTTTGTCCATCGGGATCTTTTATGAGATTTAATGCCATTGTTTTCTAGTGAAATGACAGCCAGAGCCATATCGTGGTCTGTTATAGAGCATTTGCTGATTATTCCTTCGGTTCTGTAGCTTGACTTAACAAAGATGTGATCAAGACAAGTACGCCCCCTGGTAGGTTCAGTGATAGCAGGAAGAAACCCATGTGAGGCCATAAGGCTCAAGTATTCGGCGTGATTTGAGATAGTAGTATTAATTATGTCGATATTGAGGTCTCCGGCAACTACAATAGTTGGATATCTTTTTATTTGAGCTAAAGCAGTGTCTAGAGATTCAATAAAGTTATTTAAATTTAAAAAAGATGGCGACCTATAAACTCCTATTCAAAGTCAAAGTCAAAGTCAAAGCATTTATTTCAATTAGACCATTACAGGCACTTTTGAAAGTCAACAAAAACAAAATAAAACGCGAAGCTACAGTCCCAGTCACAAGGCATAATAACTTGTGAAAGTACTGTAGTTGCCCATTCCGTAGCGTAGATCTCTATGGAGAAGAACGGGCAAGAAACTCCATGGACACTCTTTTAAATCAAAATATGTTACAAAATCTTGGTTACATCATTCATGTCAAGAATTACAAATATGTGAGAACAATGTAGAAATACGGGCAAGTTAAGAGCGTCCAGAGTAAAAGATTTAATCAGTAATAAAAAAAATAAAGTAATTAAAATAAACCGTGGCAGCTAAGAGATGACCAGTCACAACTGACAGCGCCCGTTCACGAACATGACGCATGTATCAGCCATCATTCAACTCAACCATTTTGAAGGGAACTAAACGACCCGACACACCCGCCACCATCAGCGTGACATTTAAGTGAGCATGACATTCACTCAACCACCAGGGTAATTTCGCGTCAATGAAAGATTTAGTTACTCATTAAATAGTGGCTTTACAGTACATGGTACTCACACATGTGCTATGAAATTATATAATACTAAGAGATTGAATCTATACAATGCAAATATATTTTTACAATCTTCTGCAGCTTTCACAATAACTTCACTTTCTAATTCTGATGATTCCGATTGCCCCTATGGTTGTGGAGCAGGACCAGCATTGAGCCAAGCATTTTTATCATCAATATAATCCCCCAACTTATAATATGCTTGCCTACATAGTGTGCGTTTTATGCAAGATTTAAATTTCGTTTCATTCAGTTGTAGAATGTGGGGAGGTATTTTATTGTAACATTTTAAACAGTACCCCATGAAAGATGAGTCTACTTTAGCTAACCTGAAACCTGGCTGAACTAGTTGGTCTCTGTTTCTAGTATTATAGTGGTGCCGGTCACCTCTTTTACTAAATAAATGCAGATTTTTTCTAACGTACATGATGTTTTCATAGATGTATTGACAAGGTACCGTCATGATGTTAATTTCCTTGAACAGTTCTCTTAGAGAATCGCGCCTACGAAGATTATATATGGCTCTGATAGCTCTTTTCTGCAGAATAAATATAGACTCGATGTCTGCAGCCCGTCCCCATAGTAAAATACCATATGACATAATACTATGAAAATAACTATAATACACTATCCTCGCGGTATCTACATCAGTAAATTGACGGATTTTTCTGACAGCATATGCTGCTGAACTTAGCCGTCCTGCAAGAGATGTTAAATGAGGACCCCATTGTAGCCTTGAGTCGAGCGTGATCCCCAAGAAAACAGTTTCATCGACAAATTCAAGTTTCTCTTGATTCAATACTATGTCACAGTCACTGCTTTTGACATTTGGTAGAGAAAATCTTATGCACTTAGTTTTTTTCCCATTTAATACTAAATTATTTGCGGTAAACCATTTATGGACCTGCATTAGAGCGTTATTTACATCGTCAAGGTTTGTTGCACGTCTGTTTATCTTAAATATTAACGAAGTATCGTCCGCAAACAACACCATTTGTGGTTGGTTTTTAAATAAATGGGGAAGGTCATTAATATATACTAAAAAGAGGAAAGGACCCAATATCGAACCTTGTGGTACACCCATTTTTACTTTCAGAGCCATTGAATTTACACCATTTACCTGTACTTGCTGCTGTCTATCATTTAAATACGATTTTACTAAACTGAGCGCAAGTTTACCTAAGCCGTAATGCTCAAGTTTCAAGAGCAAGGTTTGGTGATTTACGCAATCAAATGCCTTCGAGAGGTCACAGAAGATTCCTATGGCATCTTGTGCCTCTTCCCACGCAGTATATATGTGTTTTAATAAAGTGACACCGGCGTCAGTTGTACAACGTCCCTTGGTGAAACCATACTGTTTCTCGTGTAAGATTTTGTTGGTGTTAAAGTGGGTGAGCATTTGATTAAGCATTACCTTTTCAAACACCTTGCTGAAAACCGGCAGCACGGATACGGGTCTATAATTATTCGTATCTTTACTGTCCCCAGATTTGAAAAGTGGTATTACCTTGCTGTATTTCATAAGGTCTGGGAAGACCCCTTGGTCCACACACAAATTAAAAATTAAAGCCAAGTACGGTGCTATAGTGTCAATAATAGCTTGACACACTTTAATAGACAATCCCCATAGATCTTCTGTTAATTTGATTTTGATTTCCTTAAAAGCTTTAATGACTGCTATGGGGTTTATATGCTTAAATTGAAACTCAACCGGGCATGCTGAAACGTTCGCTTTTAATAAATCAATAGAAAGCAAGGGTGAGGAATTTAAGGTTTCGGTAGTTTTAAGTGGGATATTGGTAAAGAAATCTACAAATTCTTGAGCTACTTCGTTTTTAGAGCTTAGAAGACCACGTGAAGTCTCTAGTCTGATATCATTATTATATTTTTTATTTCTATTGGATTCACTATTGATAATTTTCCAAACCGTCTTTATTTTGTTATCGGCGGACTTAATCTTGTTGCTAATGAATAGGGCTTTGGCTACTTTGCAAGTGTTTTTAAAGATTTTTGAATAGGTTGCAACATATTTATTAAAAGTTTCCGAGTTGATGTAAGGCTTAAGGCCGTACAACTCAAACAATCGCTCCCTACTTATCCTAATACCCTTAGTGGCCCAGTCACTGAACATAAACTTAGGGTAAATAGATTTTGTTTTCATTTTTAATGTATTATTGAACTCTACGTGAACTACCGAAAAGAATTCCTCATAATATATTATAGCTACTTCATTGTCAAGGATAAGTGCGATACTGTCAGCTTCTGTAATGGACGACTCTATCACTTTTACATTTCTACTCATTTTGGTGTAAATAATGACACCTCCATTTTTGTTCGATTGTGATTGAGAGCGAGAAACAGAATAACCTGGTATTGGCTCCAATATTGTCCCTTCATTTAGCCAACATTCTGTCAAAACAATAGCATCGAATTCAGCGTCTAGTCGCTTTAAAGCTATGCAAAAATCGTCGAAGTTGCGCTGGTAACTTCTTATATTAAACGTGAGTATTTTACAGTTATTATTCTTCGCTATGATTTTCCTACAGTCTTCTAATTGGTCGTATGTGTGACAAGCAATATTTATGTTTTCGTCTATATCCTGTATAACATCAAGTAAACACATAAACGTTGATATCTTCGCCATTAAGGGTGCGTTTTTGACGCTGTTTTCAGCATTTTTAGACTTTAGTGGGCCTCCGCCTACGTTCTGACAATATTTTACCACCCTAGAAGCGTTTTCAAAAATCTTCCCTTACGACACTTAGAAATTTTTTAATATTTCAGACAAAATCTTCCAAATTTAGTGTTTATACAAATTTTCCTTGAGAATTGACGTTAGATAATAGTTACAATAGTACTCACCTACCATCCCTGTGTTCCGGTGCCCGTTTCGTGTCCCGGACGCTAGGCTGGGGGTTGAAAACCAAAATTTTTTGACTCAAAAACTGGTTTTTTGAGCAAAACCCAAAATTTTTGTTCGGCACTCATCCCTTTCTATTTCGTAGTTAGCTAGCCCGCGCGAAGCCACGTCTCTGGACACCTCACTCGCGGGTCTAGCTCAAATAGAACTTTGCATTTTTCAAAATTATTTTTTTTTATTAGTTTCTGCTAGTACCTAAAATCCACCTAAGGGATCACGCTAAACACATAAACGTTGATATCTTCGCCATTAAGGGTGCGTTTTTGACGCTGTTTTCAGCATTTTTAGACTTTAGTGGGCCTCCGCCTACGTTCTGACAATATTTTACCACCCTAGAAGCGTTTTCAAAAATCTTCCCTTACGACACTTAGAAATTTTTTAATATTTCAGACAAAATCTTCCAAATTTAGTGTTTATACAAATTTTCCTTGAGAATTGACGTTAGATAATAGTTACAATAGTACTCACCTACCATCCCTGTGTTCCGGTGACACCTCACTCGCGGGTCTAGCTCAAATAAAATTTTGCCCTCCCACCCGCCCTATTGTGTATAGGAAGGCCGGAGTGGGATTTTAGGCAAAAATTATTTTTTGTTTTTAGCTCTTCAAGCAACTATTGGGTCTTTTGAAGGGGTCTGAAGGGAAATTTGCGCATTTCTTTTTAACATTTTGACTACATGAGACATATTTTAATTTTTTTTTTTTTTTTTTTTATCTTGACAGTCGTTTGTCAGTGGACGACTTAATAATATATAAGTTCTTTCACATTTTATTAATTAATTGAATCATTGTTATTTCCTTTTTATCCTTTTAATTTATCCTATATTGTAATTTAATTTATTAATACTACTTGCTGTGTTCTCCCCTTTACAGGGACACAAAAGTACCACTGACGGAGTTTTTAAGTTTAAATTAGGATTTTAAGACCGTGTTAAAGTAGAGAATTTTAATTAGTGATTAATTATCATATATACCTTCCGTGTACCCCCCTTTACAGGGACATAGAAGTACCTACGTACCAGTGTCCATACATACCTCTCTCCTCCCGAACGATTAGTATTGACCAGACCCCCCCTTTACAGGGGTCTGTTTTTACATATATCTGCCGCTAATGATACTAATGTTCCGCACCCCATCTGCAACTTTGAGGACGATGGGCTCCGGGAGCTCGCCGCGATCGGCGGAGAAGGCGGGGCCTTCGCCTGCTGACGCGAGGAGGAGAATCTCCTTCGGAGAAGACACTCCTTCCGCGTCACAAAAAGGCCCTGATACTCCGGGGACGCGCCGAGCTGCTGTGGACGCACCGCTCAAGAAGCCTGAGGCCGGGTACCCCAGTCGTACTGCGGAAGCGAGAGCCTGCCTAAATAAGGCTAAGCTTAATTTGGGCAACTCTCGCAACCTTAAGACCGACATAAAGACTGCGGTACTCGGGGCCATAAACAGGCTTTTTGAGCTGGTGAAAGAGGCCGAGCGCGACGGAGTTCCTCTCGCACCTGCAGCCGTACCGGTTGCCGCGCCCACCGCTGACTGTTGTCCTACGTCCATTTCCGAGAGTCTTGCCACCCAGACTGAGCTCATCACCATATTAAAGGAGCACATCTCGATCGTCAAGGAGAATTCCGAGAATGTGGAAAAGCTCCGAGACAGTCTGGCGGGCTTGGAAAATGTCGGGGAGAGGACCTACGCTGGTGTAGTGGCCGCGAGTAACCGCCACACCGGAGGACAGGCCCCGGAGCGAGCGACGCTACACTCAGTGGTGGTCTCCTCGAAACAGGAAATGGACACGGCGGACGAAGTCCTAGAACGAGTGAGAAAAGCGGTGGATGCGAAGGAGGGCTGGGTGCGAGTGGAAAGGGTCCGTAAGGCCAAAGACCAAAAGATCGTCATGGGGTGCGCCACAAAAGAGGAGAGGGAGAAATTAAAGAAGCGATTAGAATCGGCCGGAGAGAACCTCGTTGTCGAGGCAGTGAAAAACAGGGACCCACTTCTGGTTCTTAGGGACGTGCTGTTAATACACAGCGATGAGGAAGTCGTCAGAGCCCTTAAGAACCAGAACCGGGAGATCTTTCACGGCCTCGGGGACGAGGAGAAGATCGCAGTAAAGTTTAGGAAGAAGTCCAGAAACCCACATGTAAACAGCATTGTGCTAAGTGTTTCCCCAGCAATCTGGAGACGCGCGCTCGATGTAGGCAAGCTTCGGATTGACCTGCAAAGAGTGCGCGTTGAAGACCAGACGCCTCTGGTGCAGTGCACCCGCTGCTTAGCATACGGCCACGGCAAGCGTCTCTGCACGGAGCCGGTGGACCTGTGCAGCCACTGTGGCGGTCCGCACGTTAGGACGGACTGCCCAGTCAAACACCTTGGCGAAGCAGCGGTTTGTGTGAACTGCACCAGAGCCAAGCTGGGGGAGCACCAGCACAATGCGTTTAGCACGGAATGCCCGGTACGCAGGAAGTGGGACGCATTCGCGCGAGCAACAATAGCGTACTGCTAAAGTTGTCAGTGCGCCCACTTCCGCATACTCAGAGACGACCAGTTTGACACAACCAGATTGCAGACGCATTGAGCGAACCACTAGGGTTGGCTTAATGGAGAACGTTAATTGGAGCCACTTTCATGAGAAAGTGGCTGAAATTATGCAGAACCGTAAGTCAATTCTAGTGGAATCGTCAAGTTGTGTCAAACCTGGAGAAAAATACTGCTGCCACCTCTTAAAAACAAAAGTAAAAATCTGTAAAAATAAAATAATTCATAAATTTGGCATCTTATTGAATAAATTTGGCAAATACTGATATAACATTATATACTGAGTATATTGTGCAGATATCAGAATTTTTGTTTTACCAAAAAAATATGAAATTAAATTAAATATCATCTGAGGACATACGCGCAGAAATATGCCAGGGCGGGCATAAGTGCTATTAAATCTTTAAATTAGGGTAAAATAGTAGACATCAATAGTAAAAATACATATAGTAAATTATAATACAGACATCAATTGTGAGGCATATTTTGTTAGTAATAATAGTAAATAAATAAGTAAATGTAAAATAGTTTTGATTTCCTGTTCATGTTTTAACAAGAAAATAGAGCATGGTCTCTTCGGCCTCCTACGAATCAATCGCTATTCAAGGCAAAAAATCCGCATCTAAGGTCTCTGATAATGTCAGAGGGACACTGGCGGGGCAGGAGTGTGGTTTTAGCCGGTTCGAGTCCGGCACTACCTCGACTGTCTCACACACTGTGAGATAGTCGAGGTGTCCGTGGGGATTTCCCACTCCTGCCAAAACAAAAAAAAAAAAAAAAAAAAAAAAAAAAAAAACCTAACCTAACCTATCCTTTTTTTTTTTTTTTGTTGCGAGGTGGAAAATCCGGAAACGGATGTCCTCCGCCTGGGGAGGGCGGAGGGGTCTGTCAGGCTCCAACTGACTAAAAACCACCCCGGTGTTCCCTCGCACACTTGCGTCTGGGGGCAGCGGGAACGAATGTGACTTCCGCTGCCCCGGACTAGTGCCGGCCCGCTCGACCAGTGCGGGCCTCGTCCCTTGGGGGAGTGAGGTGTACTACCCCCGTTACGTCTGTGAGAGGCGCGCGTGGAACACTATGCGCCTCCGTCTCGGGTCCATTATGATGGGGGGCGACGGATGTCCCCGAATCCGTCGCCCCTGGACCTGTTTAGGGGGGCCGGAAGAGGGCGTTATCCGCCCTCTGCCGACGCCCGGTGCGTCTGCTGCGGGATGGGAAGGAACTTGAAATCTCCCTCTCCCTCTCCGCAGCTTCCTTCTGCGACATGACGGTTTCGCAGAAGGACACCACCGCGTCCCAGCACTCTGTGCCGTCGACCATCGCGCGAGCAACGGTCGACAGCGACAGGTCTGCTCCTACCTCTGTGATGAGGGCACGGCGCGGCTCGTCCCATGCGGGACATTCTGCCAGCGTATGCCGCGCCGTATCCTCCGGACACTGGACGCAGTGATAGCACCGAGCGTCCGGCTCCCTGCTTATGCGACACAGGTACTTCCCGAAGCAACCGTGCCCCGAGAGCACCTGCGTCGCCCGAAACGTCAGGGAACCGTGCTTCCTCCCGAGCCAGTCGTCGAGTACTGGCCGGATCGCCTCGATTGTGTCGAGGCCGGCGGAGGGATGGTCAAGCCTCCTCCGCCATTCCACCACCATGACCTGTCGGAGCTGAGACCGGTGCAGCGTGATCTGTCGCTGCACCAGCCTTTCGCCCCGATCCTTGGCGTCCTCGCGCCACTGATGTAGCGTCGCGAGGGTTTTCGCCTCCAGGTCCCACGGCGGGGATCCGGCCAGTACACAAGCCGCCTCGTAGGAGATCGTGCGATATCCCCGTATGACCCTGACGGCCATCGCTCTCTGCGGTTTGCCCAGGACTGCGATAGTGCGGGCCGTCAGGTCCGTCGCCCATACCGGGGCCCCGTAAAGGGCCATGGATCGCACGATCCCCACGTACAACCGTCTACAGGCGGTGCTCGGGCCCCCCAAATTGGGAAGCAGCGGTGACAGCGCGCCCGCCACCGCAACCTAACCTAACCTAACCTAACCATTTTTGAAATGTATAAAATGCCCTTGTCTAGTGTTAAAAGTATTTAAAACTGATCACTTAAAAGAAAACAAATTAAATGATACCTTAAGACTCCTTAGTAAACAATCTAATGACTGCATATGGATTGTGGATTACACTGATAGATTTAACGTTTTCAATGCTTATGGGTTATGCGACAAGATTAATTCAGTTCTAGACCAGATTGACTACGACTCAAAATTTTTGCATTTTTATAAAAACTCTGAACATACGAGGCGACTAATACATCTAAAAAAGTACCCCCCTGCACAAAGACGACTAACGGAGTTGAAACCTATGCTAAAAGACTCTAGTACTCAAACAATTGATATAGTATCCCTTGAGGAGATCGTACCTAGTACCTCTAATGGCAACCACATAAGCGTGTCCCAAAGTAATGAACCATGTGGCACGAGTACACAGAAGTTTTTTCGAGACTAATTTCTTAAGAGTAGTTCACCAAAACATCGCCGGCTTACTAAACAAAATTCACTTGCTAGAAATACATTTGTCAGAGTTATCGAATCTTAAAATGAGTCCGGATATTATCTGTGTATCGGAAACGTTCATAGAACGAGGTAATGAAAGTCTCATAAAAATCTCTGGTTATAGTTTGGCAACCTCTTACTGCAGGACAAAGAAACAAAAGCGTGGTGGAGTCTCTATTCTCGTAAAAAAGGGTACTATATTTAAAGAACTATCATTCTTAAATCAGCATTGTATTGACAACATATTTGAGTGTTGTGGCATTGAGCTCATGAACCAAAATCTTTTTATCTTATGCATGTATAGAACTCCAATTTCTAATATTACGAAGTTCTTCGAAATACTTGAAACAGTGCTTCAATTTATATCATGTAAATTTAAGAAAAAAATCGTTATCGCAGGCGACTTGAATATCAACACGCTACAAGTAAATAATAAATCCAAGGCATTAATCGAAATTGTTCAAAATTATGATCTAATACTCCATATTCAAGAACCAACACGCCAAAATTCTTGTATAGACCACATAATCAGCAACATCAAATCTGCTAAAGGTGAACTGTTACACCTGGGTCTTTCTGATCATAATACTGCACAGTTATTGAATATACCAGTGAGAAACAAAGAAACAGCTCTTACAGAATATTCAGCGTATAAAAGAGACTATAATAAATCTCACATTATTAAATTTAAAGAATGTATGTCCGAACTATCGTTTTCAGAAATATTTAAAGAATGCAATATGGACGTAGCTTACGAAAAGTTTTACGAGCTAATAGATCTATTTTATAAATTATGTTTCCCAATCACAAGAGTAAAGATATCAAACAGGGATCGCCCCCTAAAATGGATATCTAAAGGTATTAGAGCAAGCTGCAAAACCAAAAGATCATTAAGAAACCAATACTACACTAACAAAACTGGTGAAAATAAAGCAAAGTTTAAAAACTACTCTAAACTCCTACGACGTTGCATATATGGATCCATCAAAAGAACGCATCATCTATTTATCAGTAATTCGAAAAACAAATGCAAGGCAGCATGGCAACTGATAAAAAAACAGTCCATCGGTATTAGGCGCAAACAAATTATAGAAAAACTAAAGAACAAAGGCAGTGTAGTAAGTAACCCTAACAAAATTGCGGAAACATTCAATGACTACTGGATTAATCTAACAAACGATACCCAAAAAAATCCTCGTATTAGCCTTAAACAATCTGTTAGTGAGAGTATTTTCCTAAAACCATATGGATATGAAGAGATCTACAGAATTATTTTATCTTTGAACAACACAAACTCAGTAGGTTATGATGAGTTAGCAACAAAAATTATAAAAAGTTGTTCAGTTGAACTAACACCTGTCATAACATTTTTATTAAATTTGTCTTTTGAATCTGGATGTTTTCCTAGCCTACTTAAAAAATCAGTTGTAAAACCACTCCACAAAAAAGGTAACAGGGAAGATCTAGATAACTACAGACCAATTACTCTCATACCCATTTTATCAAAAATTTTCGAAACTGCCATGTATAAACGCCTTACTCAATTCATCGATAAGCATGCTATACATAAGGAAGAACAATACGGTTTTCAAAAAGGAAAGTCCACAACACTAGCCTGTTTTAACCTAATTCATACAGTCGTTACTAATTTAGATAAGCGAATCCCTACAACAAGCATATTTTTTGACATGTCGAAGGCCTTCGACTTCGTATCACACGAATTGCTATTAAATAAATTAGAAAAGTATGGGATACGGGGTCCAGCACTCCAATGGATAGAAAGCTATTTAAATAACAGAATGCAGTGTGTAGAAATTGAAAAAATAGTTAATAAACAAATACTAAAGTCACACAGATCAAATTATAGACATAACAGGTCTGGTGTGCCCCAAGGAGGTGTGCTTAGTTCCCTAATGTTCTTACTATATATAAATGACCTCCCTGAAGCTACTAATCACCCTTGTTTTCTGTTCGCTGATGACATATCTTTAATAATAGCATCGGATAATACTGACATTAATACATTTACAACTGACATCAACAATACAATTGAATCGATAGTAACATGGCTTGAAGAAAATAATCTGCGTGTAAACCTCACAATAACGAATTTTATACAATTTAGTACATATGGACGAGAAAACAAGACCTTAGACATCAATTATAGAGGACTTAAATTAAAAGAAGTAAATGAAACTACATTTCTCGGTATCATGATTGATAAACACTGCAACTGGAAGGCACACGTCAATAAAGTATGCAATAAAATAAATAAATTCGTGTTCGTTCTATACGAACTTTCAAAAACGTCGGCTTTAGAAACCGTATTATCTGCATACTACGGGTACGTTGATTCTGTGTTGAGATATATGGTCTTATCACCTGGGGCCACTCAACAGAATGTCAAAGAGCTTTTATCGCACAGAAAAAATGCATCCGCGCCATAGCGGGAATACGCCCATGGGAATCATGCAAACCCTTTTTCGAAAAGTTCAAGATACTAACCCTTCCAAGCCTTTATATCTTTGAATGCGCTAAATTTGTTAAGATGCACCCGGAGTTATTTGTAAAAGCACATGAAGTTTTTCAAAAAAGTAATAGGCACAAAAATAGAATAGTTTTGCCCATAATTCCGAGGACAGCATTATACAGTAAAAATAGCTATGCAATATGTGTTCGCATATTTAATGCTATACCTGACAGCATAAAAATTTTACCGGCACATAAATTTACAGGGCGTCTTAAGGTATGGTTAAGGGAAAAGAATTTCTACTCAGTAAGCGACATATTTAATAAGAGATTAAAATAAATAGCAATTAAATATAATACTAAGATAAATAAGCATCTACTCTCTGACATCAATAATATTTTAAATGTATCTGATAATATTGCTACTCAATTTATATTTTTGTTTGGATTAAATCTAAGAACATTATAATTTAGGACTACGTATAAACCCAAATGTTTGCATGTCACAGTATTATGACTAAGTGTTCTGGATCTATATTGATTTATGTTAAGACCGAAATTGTACCAAAACTTATCGCAAATAAACTGATTTGATTTGATTTGATTTGATTTGAAGCCGGACTACGATCTGAGCCCCGTTTCATTCGTCAAACGAAGAATCCGATCAGAGACGCTCGACGAATGGAACGAGAGGTACCGATCAGGTGAGTCTGCCTCGGGCACGAAAATTTTCTTCCCTGACGCGGTAGCGGCGTACAGAGTAGTGCGCAAAATGGTCCCAACAAGCATCACCACGCAAATGCTCACGGGGCATGGGGGGTTCTCTTCATACTTGAGTCGCTTCAAGTGTAAAGAGAGCCCATCGTGTGCTTGCGAGCCCAGCAAAGAAGAGACGGTGCTTCACATACCTCACACAGCTTGGAGTGCCCGATCTCCGCCAAAGCTCGATTTGAGGCGGAACAGCAGCTGGGTGTCGGGCTCGTGGCGGAAAATCTCCCAAGCCTACTGCTAGAAAATAAAACAAGAAATAAATTTTTAAAATATTGTACAGGAATGGTAGCCTTGGTAATAGATAGAAATAAGTAGGGTTAGTAATAAAAATACTGAATATATTATATGTATATAGGGTAAGTATTGTAAAAAACCGGGTATTTATATTTATTGATGGGTCTAGTATTATATGTATAGTATTTATAGGTATCATTTAAATTGTTAGAAAAATTTATTAAGGCAGACTCTACCGAGAGAAAATGTCTCTCAGGATTCTCTTTATTTAACAGTTAAGAAAAAATATTGAGATGAAAAATTTAAATTTGCTCAAAACGGCTCTGATAATGTCAGAGGGCACTGGAAAGGCAGGAGTGGTTTTTAGCCGGTTCGAGTCCGGCACTACTTCGACTGTCTCACAAGCCGTGAAAGTGAAGTGTCCGTGGGGATTTCCCACTCCTGCCAAAAAAAAAAAAAAAAGCCTAACCTAACCGTCGATATCTTCGCTTTTAAGGGTGCGATTTTGTAGCTGTTTTCAGCATATTTAGACTAAAGTAGGCATCCGCTTACTTCCTGACCAATTAAAACCACCCTTAACGCACGTTGAAAAAGTTTCCCTACCAACCCTAGGAATTTCTTAAAAAATTCAGATAAAATCAACAAAATTTAGTGTTCTTCCAAATTTTCCTTGAAGTATTACTTTAGTTTATAGTTGCAATAGTACTCACCTACCATCCCTGTGTTCCGGTGCCCGTTTCGTGTCCTGGACGCTAGGTTGGGGGTTGAAAACCAATTTTTTTTTTGTTAAAAACTGGTTTTTTGACCAAAACTCAAAATTTTTATTCGGCACTCACCCCTTTCTATTTCGTAATTAGCTAGCCCGCGCGAAGCCGCGTCTCTGGACACCACACTCGCGGGTCTAGCTCAAATAGAACTTGCAATTTTTTCAAAATAATCATTTTCTATTAGATTCTGCTACTACCAAAATCTACCTTAGGGAGCTAGCAAAATAGTTAACCGTCGATATCTTCGCTTTTAAGGGTGCGATTTTGTAGCTGTTTTCAGCATATTTAGACTAAAGTAGGCATCCGCTTACTTCCTGACCAATTTAAACCACCCTTAACGCACGTTGAAAAAGTTTCCCTACCAACCCTAGGAATTTCTTAAAAAATTCAGATAAAATCAACAAAATTTAGTGTTCTTCCAAATTTTCATTTTCATAACCAGGACCTCGTGAAGCTGCGACCGACGCTGCTCCAGCTGTCGCTGCATCGGTCGCTCGCCTCGCGCCCGCATTTCCTCGGGCCACCGATACAGCGACGCGAGAACTCTCGCCTCCAGGTCCCAGGGCGGGGATCCGGCCAGTGCGCAAGCCGCCTCGTGGGAGATCGTGCGATATCCCCTGATGACTCTGACGGCCCTCGCCCTCTGCGGTTTCCGCAGGACTGCGATGCTGCCGGCAGTCAGGTCAGCCGCCCAGATCGGGGCCCCGTACAGGGCCATCGATCGCACGATCCCCACGTAGAGCCGCCTACAGACGGCGCTCGGGCCCCCCAGATTGGGAAGCAGCGTTGACAGCGCCCCAGCCGCGCCCAAGAACTTGGGTGCCAGCCGCCGGAAGTGGGGTCCGAAGTCCCACCGGCTGTCGAGCACCAATCCTAGGTACTTCATGGTAGGCTCGACAGCGATCTTGACCCCCCCGACCACTATGTGTGATCCGGGCCGCGGCGCCCGCCGGGGACCATGGAACACCATGGCCTCCGACTTGTTGAGGGCCACCTCCAGGCCAAGACGCCGAATGCGGCCCACCACCTGTGAGACCACAGCCGTCGCCAGCAACGCTGCCTCCCTGTATGAACTCCCCCGGGCCGTGACCAGCGTGTCGTCAGCGTAACACGTCAGGTCCACGCCCGGCTGGAGTTCACCTCTCAGCACCCAGTCGTACCCGATGTTCCACAGGAGCGGGCCCACCAACGACCCCTGCGGAACACCGCACGACATGCGGCGCTGGTTAACGCTATCACGTCCCACGTAGGTGACACACCTCTCCGACAAATAAGCCCCAACGATTTGGAGGAGGTAGAGTGGCACACGGTGGTACCGCAGTGCCTCCAGCACCTGGCCATGGATTCCGTCGGGCCCCGGAGTCACGTTCTTGGCCCGGAGCCGCATCACGGCCGCCCTCATCTCCGCCTGTGTCACCTCTGGGACGCTGATGACGCTCTCATCTCCTTCAGGCTCTGCGGCTGTGGGCAAAACCATCGACGGTGGGGTATGCTCCGCTCTAGCCGGGAAGAGGGCTGCGACCACCTCCACCAGCAGCTCGGGTTGGAGACTCTCTGTGATCGGAGTCGCCGCGGCTCTGAGTATTCCTCGAACCGCTCGGTACGGGCGCCCCCATGGATCTCCATCTAGAGTCTCCAACTTTTTTTTTTTGTTGACGATGTGGAAATCCTCGATGGATGTCCCCCGCCCTGGGGAGGGCGGAGGGGTTTGTCAGACTCGTACTGACTAAAACCACACCGGTGTTCCCTCGCACACTTGCGTCGGGGGGCAGCGGGAACGAATGTGACTTCCGCTGCCCCGGACTAGTGCCGGCCCGCTCGACCAGTGTGGGCCTCGTCCCTGGGGGGATTAAGGTGTACTCCCCCCGTTACGTCTGTGAGAGGCGCGCGTGGAACACTACGCGCCGCCGTCTCGGCTCCATTATGATGGGGGGCGACGGATGTCCCCGAATCCGTCGCCCCTGGACCTGTGTAGGGGGGCCGGAAGAGGGCGTTGTCCGCCCTCTGCCGACGCCCGGTGCGTCTGCTGCGGGATGGGAAGGAACTCGAGATCTCCCTCTCCCTCTCCGCAGCTTCCTTCTGCGACATGACGGTTTCGCAGAAGGACACCACCGCGTCCCAGGACTCTGTGCCACCGACCATCGCGCGAGCAACGGTCGGCAGCGACAGGTCTGCTCCTACCTCTGTGACGAGGGCACGGCGTGTCTCGTCCCACGCGGGACATTCTGCCAGCGTATGCCGCGCCGTTTCCTCCGGACACTGGACGCAGTGATGGCACCGAGCGTCCGGCTCCCTGCTTATGCGACACAGGTACTTCCCGAAGCAACCGTGCCCCGAGAGCACCTGCGTCGTCCGAAACGTCAGGGAGCCGTGCTTCCTCCCGAGCCAGTCGTCGGGTACTGGCCGGATCGCCTCGATTGTGTCGAGGCCGGCGGAGGGATGGTCAAGCCTCCCCCGCCAACCTAACCTAACCTAACCTAAAACTGTCCTGTGGAAAAGAACGATATCAGATGTTACGAGGAAGCTTTTTGGTCACCGTTCCTCAAGGTTGCAAGATAAAAACCCTAGAAATCAATATAATCAATTTGGATAACAAACTAGCTGGGCAACCATTAGAACTCATGGCTCTACCGCACTATGAGACATTGGCGAAGACACGCAGTTTCCATTTGCAGACTACAGATCTAAGCAGCCTTCGCGAAATTCAGAACCAAATTACCATGCAAGACGAAATACGAGTTGAACCATTAGACATGGTTGGAATGTACCATACCACTATTCCATTTTATTCACTCATACTATTTGGTGTAGGCGCACTGATCATTTGGTATTTCATTCGTTACCGCCGCCGTCGAGCTGCGAAAGTAAATATTACAACTGAAACAGGTAATACCGAGTTGACAGAAGAGGAAAGAAGAGCCGCAACTTTTGGCGTCAAGGTCACCAAATAGTTGCTTATCTGGCAGGGGAGGTGTTACGATGCCAACCGGCAAGATCAGCACATTGTACCGTCCGTATTACGACACCGCACCTGAGACGTGACCGACTATTGTCATCGCCTTTTCTTTACCTAACTTCGGTGGGAACGGACACTGATATATTAAACCTAATTCATGAGAAATCTACTTTATAATTTTTATGTCTGTAATCTGTGAACTTTCGAAATATATTTCATAACCAAAAAGGACTTATTCATTGGAGAGTTTCCCGACAGACGCCCCCACACATATCTAGTTTGTAAATATATTTAAAGTAGTTTGTAATTTCGTTTTGTGTTTTGAACCTATCATAGAGGAAACATACTTACATGTCGTGGCGTGTCGTGACGCGCCAGAAGCATGTCGGTTTCATACATTTAATATGGTTAGGGACATATTTGCATGGCGTGTCGTGTCGCAACGATGTATGAAACCCAATGCTTCTGGCGCGTCACGACACGCGACGGCATGTAGGTGTGTTTCTGCCTTAAGCCTAAAATATAAGAATAAATTTAAAGTGACCGAGCTCTAAAAAACTATTGGTTTACTCTAAACAGAAAAAAGTACTCACTACTACCATATGGTAGGTACCCATATGGTTACTACCATAAGTACTTTTTTCTGTTGTTTATTTTTTTATCGCAGCTATATTTAGAATTTCGTTTGACGGAGGATGGAGACTCGTTTGAAAGGGCTTATGGAGACATTAGTGACTGATGATGTCACCTACCTGATGGTGGACTCCGAAGGAGGGTATAGGATCTCAGTAATGGCACTACATAGAACCGTCGTGTTTGGACTCATTTGAAAGTTCTTATGAAGACCTTGGGGATTGATGGTGTTACCTACCCGATGGTTGACTCCGAAGGAAGGTATAGGATCTCAGTGACGGCACTACGTAGTGGTGGCACCGTGCGTCCGGCTCCCTGTTTATGCGACACAGGTACTTCCAGAAGCAAACCTTTTTTTATTTTTATTTATTAAGTGGTGAAAAATGCCTAACGCATACCGCCCCGTCCGGGGAGACGGTTTGGCTATGTGGGGCTTGCACCCACTAAAAAACACCACAGTGAGCCTACTGTCACCTTGGTGGATGGGCCACGAGAACTGCTACGCATGACATTCGCGACCCACCGTGCGTAGCCCGCCTCCGGGCACCAACTCCTTTGGCGATGTCCGGGCTCACCTGAGACATCGCCACCGCTCGCGAGGGCCGTACAATGCGACAGCGATAGACTCCCCGATCTATCGCCCGCTGGCACCTCCTAAGGCGGCATCAGGTCGCCATGGCGCCTCCTCCGCCGCCCTGTCCTCCTGCGACGAATCGCGTCAGCGAGGGCGTCTTCCTCCCTGACGCGCTCCGCCACTTCCTTCTGCGAGATGACGTCCTCGCAGAAGGATGCCACTGCTTCTCAAGCCCCCACGCTGTCAACCATGGCTTTGGCCACAGCCGGCAAGGAGAGGTCTGCCCCGATTGCTGCCGCGAGAGCACGACGCTGCACCACCCAAGCTGAGCAATGCTCGAGGGTATGAAGGGCCGTGTCCTCGCTGCAGCCACACTGGTGACACACGGGAGTCGCCTCCCGTCTGGCTACTTTGTGCAGGTATTTGCCAAAGCAGCTATGCCCTGACAACACCTGCACTATACGGAAGGTCAACGTCCCGTGTCGCCTCCGTACCCACTGTTCCAGGATCGGCTGGATAGCCCCCACGGTCCAGTGTCCTGCGCTAGGCGTCTCAAAGAATAATGTGGCGTGAGAACCCTTTAGAGTCTATCAAAACCTATGAATTAAATACTGTGACGTATGGAACAGCAAGTGCACCTTTTTTAGCAACTCGTTTAAAACAAGTTGGCTTAGATTGTAAGGATAAAAGGATTGCTGGTATTATAATCCATGAATTTTATATCGACGATTTGCTCACAGGTGGGGATACAATATCTGACGTCACAAATATCCGCCAGAAAGTCACTGCCGAGTTGACTGCCGCTGGTATGCCTCAGGAAGTCCAACAATAATCTGATTTTATCAGATCAGGTCACAAGTTCATCATTAAATTTAAACATTGGTTCAAATGAGCCAATTAAAACTTTGGGTCTTAACTGGCTAACAGACTCCGATGAGCTCTCTTTTTCAATTAATAATACGCCAATATCGAATAATGTAACAAAGCGTGAAGTTCTGTCAGTTACATCCCAAATATTCGACCCTCTAGGTCTATTAGCTCCTTGTATCATTACAATGAAAAAAATCATGCACAAACTTTGGTTACACAAATTATCATGGGATGACTGTTTACCACCAGATGTCGCTAAGACATGGAACGATATTGTTGATAGATTATATAGTTTAAATAGTTTGCGCATCCCACGTTTAGTTTTTTGTGATTCTTGGAAGGTGATAGAATTACATAATATATTTTGTGATGCATCACAAACCGCTTATGGTGCATGCATCTATGTAAGGAGTATTAGTAACAATAATAAAATTATGGTGCGTTTGCTTGCAGCAAAGAGTAGAGTGGCTCCTATCAAACCAACCACAATCCCTCGGCTCGAGCTTTGCGCCGCCTTAGTTGGAGTTAGGCTTTATGACAAGGTGAATGAGTCACTTGGCGCGCCAATTCAAAGTAGTACATTTTGGAGTGATTCGACAATAATGCTGGGGTGGTTGAAAATGCTACCAAGTAAGCTGCAACCATTCGTGCGCCATCGTGTAGCAGAAATTGTTGAAAAAACGAATGCTAATAATTGTTCCTGGAGACATGTTCCTACACATCTCAATCCCGCTGATCTTGTATCTCGTGGAACTGATGTAAGTCAAATTCAGAGTTCTAATTTACACGCGAGTGGCCTTCTTTTCCAACTTCTGCAGTAGAATCGCTACCTGAAACCAAAATTGAGATTTCTTTACGAACTACTTCTAAGATTCCGAAACCTTTAATTGATTTTAATCGGTTTTCAAATATTTCTCGACTTAAACGCACAGTAGCATATACGTTACGATTTATTAACATTTGTAAAAAACAACCACCTACTACTTTACATCTTAGTGAAGATGAATTAAAAAATGCATTAAACTTAATTGTGAAACTCTCTCAAATATAATCATTTCCCGAATATCATATATTAATAAAAAAAAGCTGTGCTTATCAAAAGGAAGTCCACTGAATAAACTTAGCGCATTTTTAGATACAAATAAATTAATTCGTGTAGGTTTACAAAATTCTTCATTTTCTTATGAGAAAAAACATCCGATAATAATACAGTCCACTCATCGATTTTCTAAATTATTATTTGAATATAACCATAAAATTCTAATGCATGCAGGACCACAACTACTATTAGCTTGTATAAGAGATACTTACTGGCCCATAGGTGGTCGCAACCTGGCTAAATTGTGTTATCATCGTTGTGTCATTTGCAGTTGCATTACAACTAAACCAATTAATCCCATTTTGGGAAAGTTACCTGTACGACAGGTGACGTCCGGTGGTCATCCATACGAATGTGTTGGGGTTGATTACGCTGGACCTATACTGTCAGCGTCTCGACAAGGTCGTGGCTGTAGACTCGTAAAAGTTTACATTGTATTCTTTGTTTGTTTTACAGCCAAGGCAGTGCACATTGAGTTGGTTGGTGACTTAACCAGTCAAAATTATTTGTCAGCACTTCGTCGTTTCATGTCTCGCAGAGGTAAACCTACGCATATATATTCCGACAACGGAACCTCTTTTGTAGGCGCTTATAATGAAATCGGTAAATTTTTGAAGGCTAACAGCAGTTCGTTGTCTGGTGACATGGCCGATGAAGGGGTTAACTTCATTTTTATTCCTCCCTACGCTCCACATTTCCGTGGTGTTTGGGAGGCAGGTATGAAATCTGTGAAGTTTCATTTAAAAAGAGTAATGGGAAATTGTCATTTAACTTATGAGGAACTATATACAGCACTGGTTCAAATCGAAGCACTCCTGAACTCACCGCCCGCTTACACCGTTGTCATCAGACCCGAATGACCTTCTGCCGCTGACACCTAAACACTTCCTGATAGGACGTACACTCACATCCTTGCCCGTGCCGTCGTATGAAACTGCTTCCGTTACTCACTTGAAGCGATTTGAGAGAATAGAGGCATTACGTCAACACTTCTGGTCGAGGTGGGATAAAGAATATGTCTCTGAACTACAGCAGCGGACAAAATGGAGGTCTTCAAAGGCGGTCTTAGAGACCGATCGCCTTGTCATAGTAAAGGAAGACAATCTACCACCATTGAAATGGCGATTAGGCCGGATCTCAGCAGTCTACCCAGGACGTGACGGAATCAGTCGTATGGCCGATATTAAAACTGCGAATGGAACCATCCGGCGTGCATGCAGCAAGATATGCCCACTGCCATTAAATGAAGATTGTGGTTGAAAGATTGCCTTTCAACGCCCGGGGGCATGTTTAGATTTAAAAACCATCAAAGACATTTTACATATCAATCCAACTTCGTGCAACTTAATGCATTGAAGTCTTCATCAGGCGTTTCTTTGTGACGGTGAATTAGATAAAAGTCTACCTACATTATTTGGAATGTTTTTCTTTGTTCTTCGGAATAAATACGCATTTTTACAGCTGCAATTAATTTTTATTTATTTATTTATTTATTTATTTATCTACTTACATCTACCATTACAGGCTGACCCAATGCGATAAATGCGCCTTAATTAATAATAACTTCATTTATACTTATAACTAATACCTATAACTAATGACAAACAATGCAATCCTTGTGAATTCACTCAGAGAACAATAAAATAAGTCCGTCTCACTCGCTATGAGGTTGAGCGTGCGGAGTGCACGCGTCAGCGGCGCCTCCCTTAAAAGGTTGGTCCGAGCGCGCGGCTCCACTAGCAGTTGTGGCTGCCGTCGTCGCCAAACGTACCTGTCTGGAACACTCAGACTCACCTGACCCAAAATAACTGCATTATGCACCTTCCCTCTCAATAATTTAAATATATATAAAGCGAGTGCCAGATCCCTCCTTACCCTTAACTCATTGTATCCTACCATACCTAAAATAAATAAGGTTGGATACATCAACGGGTAAAAGGGATAGACCCCGTAATAACGTAAATATAAATATCTAATAAATTTATTTTGAACCTTCTCCAGCATGAGACTATATTTAGCTTCATGTGGAGCCCAGATGACTGCATTACATTCTAACTGGCTCCTCACCAGTGCATTATACAATGCTATAATAGCTTTCACATTCGTGAATCCTCGGACCGTACGAAGCATGAAACCTAAATTTCTATACGCCCTTCTACAGCTGCGCATGATGTGCTCCCGAAAAGTCAAACCTGTGTTGAAACTTACTCCTAAGTCCTTGACTTCTGTGACCCGTTCCATAGGCTGCCCGTCAATGTAGTAGGTATGTATGATAGGATTGTGTGCACGAGAAAAAGTGATGGTCACACACTTCGAGCTATTAAACTGCAAGAGATTTTCCTTGCTCCAGCTCACAACCCTATCGATGTCACCCTGCAGCCGGACACAGTCATCAACGCTTTTTACCGCGAGAGACAATTTGAGGTCATCGGCAAACAACAAGCAATCCGCGTCTTGGACTACTTCCGGTAGATCATTTACCACCAGAAGAAAGCCCAAAGGGCCAAGGTTACTACCTTGACTTACCCCGGACCTCGTGAAATATGGATCTGACACGTGTCCCGCATATTCCACATATTGCTGCCTATCCCTCAAATAACTGGCAAAAAAGTGGAGAGTGTGTGGGGTGAAACCAACACCTGCTAACTTTTTAAGCAATATGTCATTGTCGACTAGATCGAATGCCTTTCTGAAGTCAAAGTAAGCAGCATCAGTTTGTCCCCCACTATCCACCGTCGGCACCAAATGAGCCATGTGGCAGAGAAGATTACTGGTGGTACTTCTTCCTGGTCGAAACCCATGCTGAGCGTCTGACAGCAGCGCGCTAACCTGAAGGTATATGCTCTTATATATAGCAGTTTCCAACACCTTCGCCGGTGTTGACAATACTGCAACTGGCCTGTACCCCTCCACCGATTCTGCTGACCCTGCTTTCGGGACCGGAACAACGCGGGTCACTTTCCATCTCTCCGGAAACACGGCAGCTTTGAGGCATTGGTTAAATATATGAAGCAGCGGCTTAGCCAGCGCTAATCGACAATCCTTGAATATATAAGGTGGAATGCCGTCAGGCCCTGCGGACCGTTTCGGCTTAAGATCTTGAAGCGCACGACACACGTCTATTAACTGTAATTGGTCCAAGTGCACTCGTGCCGCTCCGTTTCCGCTACCTGCTCTAGCTATAGCCGCGTCTACATCCAACTTCGATCGCTCTACTCTATACACCGAATAAAAATACTTCGCAAACTCTTCCACCGACTGCTGACCAGATAATGCCACCCCGTCTTTCAAGATCGCTTGTGGGTTTCTCCTACCTCTCTTAGACTTGACATGATTCCAAAAAGATTTAGGATCACTCATCATTTGTCCTTGAACACGGTTCCGATAGTGTTCCTGTGCTACTACTAACATATTTTTAACCTTGGTTCTACACCTAGCAAAAGCTTCGTAATCGACCCTCGACCCGCTTGTCTTGTACTGTTTGTGCAGAGAAGCCTTCAATTTTATGTCGCGAATTATTTCAGCAGTGTACCACTCAGGATAAATGTACCTTGAGCTTACACGCCTTCGCCTTTTTTTTGGTACACAGTCATCTATAATTGAGTTAATAATATTATAAAAATAATTTAAACCTACTTCTGAGTCCATTTCATACAACGGAGTCCAGTCTACGGCTCCAATTAAGGCATATAATGACAAAAAGTCGGCTTTATTAAAATTCCACCCCTCTGGTGCACATGCGTTACCGTCAGGTGTAGCTGAGCCTGCTGAGCCGGGGCGCCGGCGCTGGCGCGTGTGCGTACTAACCGAGATCTCGAGCGGCGGGTGGTACGCGTCTATCGGTACGAGCGACGCCTCAGCCGCGCGCACGCTCACACTCTCGCTCTCCGCCAATGTACTCAACACCAAATCTAAATGACGACCATTACAATTACCTACTGCGTTACTCTGAGTGAATCCACAAAAAGTATGGAAGTATTCGTAATAATTATTTACGGCTACAGAACATGAATATAAGTTAAAATCACCTACAACTAACACATCCCGATACTTATTACAAAATTGTTCAATGATGTTAAACAGTAACATGTATTCATTATCACTACTACTAGGTGGAATATAGACGACACAAAGTAAAAACACAAACCAGTTCAAACACATGATCGTCCACGTTGACGTCACCAGGTAGTGACACTCGCCTCAACTCAAAACGCGGTGTGGCCACGAGACACGCGCCGCCTTGTTTACGCCCATCTGCTCGATCACACCGCAAAATAGTAAATCCAGGTGGAATTATTTCAGCATCGTGGATGGAGTCATTACATCCTGTTTCCGTGATGGCGAACAAGTCTGCATTCACAATTGAAATATTGTTATAACATTCCTCCAACTTTGTTCGAAGCCCGCGCACGTTTTGGTATAATATTTCAACGGAGTTACGTAATGTTCCTAGGTTTGTTGATTGCTCTACGAAACCACACCCATTCCGTAAACTCAATATTAACTGGCCAGTTTTCAGGCTGACATAACTTTTCGTATTTACTTTCCGGAATTCCTATGATGAAAGACGCATAATCTCTTTCAGTTTTATGCTTTATTTTTTCAACTTTAACTGATACTTCGTCTTCAAAAAATTTTTTAACATGCTTTTCTAAACTTTCTACTGTTGTCTCTTTCTGCAAACGCCATACGTGTAAATATCTTTTTTTTTCTGTGCCTTGTATATCCGTTGCCCTCGTACATCCTGTTGTGAGGAATTTAAATCCGTGAAAATAAAACCATATATTTCTCCTTTTTGACAGCTAATATAATTCTATTATTTTAAGTGCTTCTTTTTCTTTATATTTTGACAATACAAAAACCATAGAGAATAATCAACCTCTAACATCCTCCCTTTTGTACAGTCTATTATAAAAAAAAATACTAATTTAACAAACAATGTAAACCAATTCGGTTCAATATTGTTATCATAGATGGCCTACTAAGAGCCTTTGTTAAGAAATCAGCACTTTGAAGTTGTGTACCAACGTGCTGAACCTTAAGTCTTCCATCTGCAACTAGTTCTCTCACATAGAAGTGTCTGATTGCAATGTGCTTTGTTCTTCTATGCAGTTCAGGATTTTGAGCCAACTTCACAGCGGCGTCATTGTCAATTTGCAGTATGGGAACATCCTTCAGAGCAGAAATTTCATCAAATAGTCTTTGCAGCCATACTATTTCTCGTGCTGTTTCGCTGGCTGCAACTATTTCAGCTTCAGTCGAGGAAATAGCAACCGATGACTGTTTACGACTTGCCCAGGAGATAGGTCCGCCAGCGTATAAACAAAGGATGCCACTAGTCGAGCGACCGTCCTTGACGTCTCCTGCATGATCGGAGTCACTAAAACTTTCTAATATTCCGGACTTGCAATCCTTTTTGTACGTTATTCCATAGCTTGATGTCCCTTGTAGATAGCGCATTATTCGCTTTACCTTTAATACATCTTCTTTTGAAGGATTTTCTAGGCTTCTGGAAACGACACCAACAGCGTAGGCAATATCAGGTCGTGTTCCTACCATGAGGTACGCTAAGGCACCAACAGCTTGCCTATAAGGGTATGACTTCTCGTCTATGCCCTCTCTTTCAGACTGTCGTAGTTCCGAATCTCTGATAATAGGTGTAGTTACTGATTTACAGCTGTTCATCCCAAACCTAGCTAAAACCTTTTCAGTGTAATGTTTCTGCGTTATACTTATGGAGCCATCATCTTTGTATAGTAGTTGCAAACCTAGATAGTAGTCTGCAGGCTTTACGGTTATCTTAAACCTTCGTTTAAGTTCTGCCATAAACTTATCTGCATCCTTCTGCTTTGTTGCAGCTACGAGTCCGTCATCGACATATAATGCCAAAATGATTTTATTTTGCAATCGCTTTCGAATAAATAAGCAAGGATCACTTTGACTTTGTTGAAAGCCTATGGTCTTCAAGTAATCCACGATGCACTTATTCCAACATCTTGGTGCTTGCTTAAGTCCGTATAGACTTCTCTTTAACTTGCAAACTCGTTTAGTTCCGTCATTGATACCTTCTGGCTGTTTCATGTATATCTCTTCATCGATAGACCCATTTAGAAAAGCAGTTGTGACATCAAATTGAGTAAGAGATAAACCTTCGTTTGCAGCAACACTTATGATCGATCTGATTGTCGTCATTTTTGCAACAGGACTAAACGTTTCGTCAAAGTCAACTCCGGGTTGTTGGGAAAAACCTCGAGCAACAAGCCTTGCTTTGTATTTGTCGATTGTACCATCAGCGTTCGTTTTGATTTTATAGATCCATTTGCACGAGATAGCTTTGCGATCCTTGGGTAGATCAACTAGAGACCAGGTTTTATTTTCTTCTAAGGACTTAATTTCACTTTTCATTGCTTTAAACCAATGCTCCTTGTCTTGACTCTGTAGTACGTCAGTATATGTTGTAGGTTCATCATTTTCAGTCTTATCATCTACTGATATCATTACGTAGTCACCAAGTCTTGCAGGAGGTCTTAGCTTTGATCTGTCTCGAAGAGTTATTCGTCCTTCATTCTCTATTTCTCTATCTGGCAAAATCTCATCGTTTATCGCTTCCAAGCGTTCTGGTAATGTTTGCTCTGATAAATCGTTGTCCACATCATCAGTTTCATCATGCTCATCTTGAGTTTCCGAAGATAATTCTGGGATTCCGTTATTTATCTCTGTGTTAGGTGTATCTTCAAACGATTCAGGAGGTATACACTCTTGAAATGTATCTGTACTTTCATTTGCTTCCTCCCTTACATCATGAATCGTTCTATTATTCTCCTCCCTTGCAGAAAGATTCGTTGGTAATCGTAGACTTATTTCCATCTCAGAGTTTTCCTCAGCAGATTTAGATCCAATATTCAATTTCATGTCAGATCTGCAGACTGCTGACTCTTGAAATACTACGTCTCTTGATCGTACCAGTGAATTTCCATCCAGAAGACGATACCCGTCATCATTATCATAACCGATCAATAAACATTTTTTTGCTTTCTTGTCCAATTTCGTACGCTTTTGCTTGGGTACATGGGCATAACAAGGACTTCCAATGATTCTTAAATGACTTATCTTTGGTTTCTTGTTAAACCATAATTCGTATGGTGATTTACCATCAATAGGAGTGTGTCCTGTACGATTTAGCACATACGCTGCGGTATTTATAAGTTCTGCCCAACAGGCAATAGGCAACTCTTCGTGCGCGTACATCATGGCACGAGCGGCTTCGACAAGCGTTCTATTCTCCCTTTCACTACAACCATTTTGCTGTGGCGTATATGGCATAACCAATCTATGCTTGATGCCATATCTTTGTAGTATTGTTCGAGTTTTCTCGTTGTCAAACTCTCCACCATTGTCGCTTAATAGTTCTTTTACTACATGACCAGCTACTTTGCTTTCTTCTAGCATCAGTTGAAGCTTTAAATGGACTTCAGACTTCTGTTTCATGAAGTATACATAACGGTATTTGCTGAAATCGTCTTTAAATAGAACGAAATATTGATATCTTTTGTATGAAAATGGAAAAGGTCCACACACGTCTGAATGTATCATCTCGCCAGGTATCTTTGCTCTGTCTCTGGTTCCAAAAGGTCGCCTTTTCATTTTTCCAAAGCTACAACCTTCGCAACATTCATGTGTATTATTCGGTACCTTAATCTTCAGTTCCCTTTCAATTAACTTCTTCACATGCGTTTTGCTTTGATGTACAAGTCTTTCATGATAAATCTGTAATACATCTTGGCGTATCAGTGCATTAATTTCGACTAGAATTGGTGGCATTACATTCTTCACATTAAGTTTAAACAGCCCTCCTCTTTTCTTTCGAATGCCTGTAACTTTGACTTGACCTTTAGATTTCAATCTACAGAACTCGGGGTCAGATTCAAATAAACTTTGCGGTAATCTATCTTGCGCTGCTAATAATGAGAATAAATTTTTCTGCAGTGTTGGCACACACCACACATCGCATAAGGTTATCATTTCTTTATGATCGCCAACCGTAGCTTCAAGTTTTATGTCACCTTTACCAGTGGCATCTACTTTCTCGCCATTCGCTGTCATTACCGTATGCTGTGAACCAAAAACTTCAAACGTATGGAATAAATCTCTCCTGAATGTGACGTGGCTTGTAGCTCCACTGTCCAGATACCAATTATCTTTGTCAGGGTATAAGCATCTGTCAACGTTCATTAGGACTGTACTATTCACATTATTTGTATTTGTGTTTGGCTTGGGAGGTCGACCATCACTCAACCACTTAGAGCATTTTCTTACCTTGTGTCCATCTTGACCACAGTAATTGCACTTTATCTTTTTATTGTAAGCCTTGTTTACTTTCTTCTGAAAAGCTTTAACTGTAAGAGCTTGGTTACTCACACTTGTAGACATAGAAGCCTGTGTATCTATGTTTCTTTCAAAGGCACAGAGTTGTGAGGTTAGTCTCTCTATAGTCCTCTCCTTTTTACTCATAAGTAGCCAACTAGATTTGAAAGTAAGGTATTCCTCTGGTAAAGTATCTAAAATCTTACATATCAATAGTACCTCTGGTAACTCATTGTTTCCTTCAAGCTTCGTAATTTCTTTGTTTAGTTTGAACCAAATATTCTTCAGCTTTGAAAGATGTATAGCCATATTGTCATCCAGTTGCTTCTTGTACTCAAAGAACTTTAGGCAATTGTCATATACTAAATCGTCACCATCTCCATCAAACAACCTTTTTAGTTCATCCCATACTTCTTTAGAAGACTCGAAACGCATTATTCTTTGAACAATTTCATCTTTCATATTGCTCGTAAGAATTATAAGAACCGTACTATCTAGTTCTTGAAACTTTTCTGAAGCAGTTTTGTCATCTGTACATAAAGCTTTTTCATATCTACCTTCTAATAGATCTAGGGCTTTTGGGATTCCCTTCAGTAACATAGATATTTTATACTTCCATATCAACCAGTTGGTGCCATCTAGGTTCCCAATGTTAAATCTCGTGATATCTGGTTTGGTTGCCATATTCACTAATAAACACTGTTATCGTATTTTGTAATATCGATTTTAAAAAGAACCACGCTCTGCTACCATGTTGTGAGGAATTTAAATCCGTGAAAATAAAACCATATATTTCTCCTTTTTGACAGCTAATATAATTCTATTATTTTAAGTGCTTCTTTTTCTTTATATTTTGACAATACAAAAACCATAGAGAATAATCAACCTCTAACACATCCGCCTTTTTTAACTTCACTGTTCGAATATCTGTTTTTCTTCCTTGATACCGTAGTCCAATCTCCTTCTTTTTCAGGTTCTACGTTTTCCACGATAAGGATATTCCTAGACCTCCTCTCACTATCTAAAACTGGCATAGGTTCCTCATGCGATACTACTTTCGCCGCTTTCGTGGCCACACATTCCTTCGCTGGTACGTTTTTAACAACTACCTGCTTAGCTTTGACGGCGTTTGCAAAAGTTGGTGCCGATGCTTTAGAGCCTTGTTCTATCTGGTTTGCTACTCTTGCCTGACTAGTCTTAAGACTTGCTTCTAAGTTCTCATTTCTTTCCATAAGTGTTTTAATTCTAGTTTCTAGTATCTCAACTTTACTTGCCTTTTGCTGTACTACCTCCAATATTTGTTTTAATTCTTTTAATTCTGTTTCTGTGTTGTTAAATCTATTTTTCAATAAAACATATTCTTTCCGCTGCTCCTCCATCTGTGACTTCACTTCCCATCGAAACTCACGTATCTCGTCTAGTAGCTGGGTCTCCGTATCAATTATTTCCCTCGTATTTCGACGACTGCCTCGTTCGGTGGTATTCACAAAGCTGCTCGGCGAAAACGGTTTGCTGGTAACTGTAATTCCTCGAACAGGTGTATCAGTATTACCCCTTTTCGGCATTGTACACGTACACTCGGGACACATCCACAGGCTCCTGTATTCCGGCGTGAAAGCTTCAACCTTTTCCGCCGTTAAGGCCAAGCAAATTTGATGGAATTTCTTCCTACATTTTGCTTGCGAACACTCCATAAACAGTGAATCATTAATAACGGCATCACAGCCACTACATTTCGCCTCCATTTAAAACTTCAAATATTAATTTATTCAAATTTGTGATTTATTGACACACACGATACGTAACACGTCCGTCTCGCTCGCACGCGACGTACAATAATAATATTTTTCATTTCTCCTGCCTAATCACAAATCTCAAAAATTACACCATAGCGTAGAAGAGATTCTGTTAAACCATAGTAGGTTGTAAGTGATGCCTCCACACTTATTATAGTCGACAATGTGTGCAGGGCATAGGCAGATTTACTGATTTTCTTACACAAGATTCCGATATGGGTTTTCCAATTCAGTTTTTTGTCAATGTGGAGCCCTAAAAATTTTGTTGTTTCTACCTCTTCTATAGGCTGGCCATCGTAGTGTATATTAAAGTTACTCTTACTATTGATCCTTTGGTTAAAATGTATTAGTTTTGTTTTTGTCAGGTTAATTTTTAAGGTACTGTCATCTAGCCACTTTACCATTAGATTTTTGGAATCATTTATGTCACGTTCATAAGTATCAACGGGCGTTTGAACACTTCCCTGTGGCACACCAAACGAAACTATACGTTCTTAGGATTTAAATACAATTTCATGTATACTTTTCATATCAATGTGGTTTATATTTGTTATTTGAATTCAATATTGATGTTCAATGTGCCTCTTACCATGCGGTTGCACCATTGGGGCTCCGCCAGTTCCACTTCCTGTGCTCTCGCTTTCTGAAGAAGGAGTTCAGTATACAAGGTGTTGTTTTGCATCCTAGTCAAATTCAAGGAGGTAACTATGCTATAGATTCTCGAGCCGAACCAATAATAAAATGGGTAGGTAATTTTTATTTTTTGTGTTATTTACGGAAACCGGTAAGTGTGAACCACCTGTGTTTTAAACGTGATCCGTCTGATCCTCACCCTATAACCGCGCATTCACACATACAAACGATCTCAAAGGTTTATTCGATCATTTCTTATTCCCACGTTAAGGGAATTTTTCCGAAATATTGTCAAATTTAAACAACGAAAAAAAACAGCGTTTATTAATTATTTTTTAAAAGCTTTTATTTAACTTGCAATGTATGTATGTATGTATGTATGTTAGTTACGGTAGAATCTTGGAAGCTAAATTAGAACCACTTTCCGATGTCCGATTGAGCTGAAATTTTGCACACACCTTGGTTTTGGTGACAATACATTTTTATGACAGACATAAACAACAACAACAACAACTAAATCCTGCAGCCAGGATCGTCTCCTCACGAGGGAACTCCTCAACGGTAAATAAATAGAATGAAAAAGGTGTTGAGATTGTGATAATGATGTGTGGTCAGAAAAGATTACGGCAAAACAAAAATGTTAAAATATAATTAACTTAAAAAACCTTAAAAAAAAAAGCTTTTATTTAAATGCTCTAAAAAGAAGAAAATAAAATTTTCTTTTAAAATTTTAACTATCAACTTATAACCTCATTATACACAATTTATATGATCATAAAAGCTTGTCGCGGAGGTGTTGTTTTGCATCCTCGTCAAAATTATGTTCGTTAAATTATATATATATATATGTTATTTTGGAGGGCCTCTGCCCTCCTTCTCCATAAAGCTACCAGTTGGCTAGCGGGTTAGAACTTGTATAGATTCAATTCCCATGGACCCTGAAATAAAATTTTGTTTTCAGAAATTCCTGTAAGCTGTATTTATTAGTACGTCACTGTTATAAATGACTCTAATAACACAGGGAAAAGGGGGAGGGGTGAAATAAAAGTCAGATTACCTAATATTATAGTATATTGACTTCTCCTCGAATACCTTGAGCAATAATATTTTAATTGTTCCTATTCATAAGGTGATCACTGCGTGACGTCACTCGAGTGATCGTGTAACTGAGCCCCCACCACAGCAGCGCTGGTGCGCGGTGTCGTGTGCGTGCGCTAGTTATATGAAGAAATCGACTGAATCCCACTTTAAGGTGTTGTTTAGTATCCTTGTCAAATTCAAGGAGGTCATTATGCTAATGATTCTCGTTCCAAAACAATAATAAAATGGGTATGTAATTTTTTTTTTCTAATTAACGGAAATCGGTAAGTGTGAACCACCCGTGTTTTAAACGCGGGCCGTCTGATTCTCGCCCTATAACCGTGGTTCCTCAAATACAAAAAATCTCAAAGGTTTATTCGATAATTTCTTATTTCCTAATCCATGTTAAGGGAGTTATTCTGAAATACTGACAAACATAAACAACCAAAAAAATTAGGGTTTATTAATAATTAATTAAGTAAGTACCGTAATTTTATTTGATTATTTATGTCTTGTGTGACAACCTCCTGAATTTTGACGAGGATGCAAAACAACACCTTGTATTTGAATCTCTATGACAATCCAAAATACTTTCTACAATTTGTTTTAATAACCTACTATATCTACGAGTATCTACAGCAGTGGCGAAGGGTCAAAATTTTGTAAGGGGAAGCCGACGAAAAAAATAAGATCATTAATTTTGTTTTTAAAGTAAAACTTTTATTACATCGTCTCAAACTTTTTCGTCTGTGTGTTGCATGTCGCGTGACGATCGGTCGTGGAGCAGGGATAAAATGAAAGGCGCTCGTCAGAGCGCCTTTCACTTTATCCCTATTCCGCGGTCTACTCCGCGCTATAGTGTGAAAAAAAGTTTCACTTTTACCGTGGTTTCATAAAACCACACAATCCTTTTATTCGTCATCGCATTTTTAAATTTCATTTTGATTGTCAGCGACCCCGAAAACCACGAAAATGTCACCCATGATCAGTATACACAAAAATTTTCGAAGGACCCAACTTGATCTTTTTCATAAAAGTGAACGCGTATAAATACAATGTTTCATGTCTATGCTATTAACCGTTGAGGAGTTCCCTCATGAGAAGAGGACCCTGGCGGTAGGATGAATTCATAATACAAATCGTCATTATCCATCAAATATGAACACGTATGCAAAATTTCGTGTCTATGCTATTAAACGTTGAGGAGTTCCCTCGTGAGAAGACAATCCTGGCTGCAGGATGAGATCATGATAGAATTCATGTGTATCCATCAAATATGAACTCGTATGCAAAGTTTCGTGTCTGTGCTATTAAACGTTGAGGAGTTCCTTCGTGCAAAGACGATCCTGGCTGCAGGATAAGTTCATGATACAAAACATGATCATCCATCAAATATGAACTCGTATGCAAAGTTTCGTGTCTGTCCTATTAAACGTTGAGGAGTTCCCTCGTGAGAAGACGATCCTGGCTGGAGGATAAGATCATGATAGAATTTTTGTTTATCCATCAAATATGAATGTGCAAACAAATTTTCGTGTCCGTGCTATTTACCGTTGAGGAGTTCCCTCGTGAGAAGACAATCCTGGCTGCAGGATGAGATCATGATAGAATTCATGTGTATCCATCAAATATGAACTCGTATGCAAAGTTTCGTGTCTGTGCTATTAAACGTTGAGGAGTTCCCTCGTGAGAAGACGATCCTGGCTGGAGGATAAGATCATGATAGAATTTTTGTTTATCCATCAAATATGAATGTGCAAACAAATTTTCGTGTCCGTGCTATTTACCGTTGAGGAGTTCCCTCGTGAGAAGACAATCCTGGCTGCAGGATGAGATCATGATAGAATTCATGTGTATCCATCAAATATGAACTCGTATGCAAAGTTTCGTGTCTGTGCTATTAAACGTTGAGGAGTTCCCTCGTGAGAAGACGATCCTGGCTGGAGGATAAGATCATGATAGAATTTGTGTTTATCCGTCAAATATGAATGTGCATACAAATTTTCGTGTCCGTGCTATTTACCGTTGAGGAGTTCCCTCGTGAGAAGACAATCCTGGCTGCAGGATGAGATCATGATAGAATTCATGTGTATCCATCAAATATGAACTCGTATGCAAAGTTTCGTGTCTGTGCTATTAAACGTTGAGGAGTTCCTTCGTGAGAAGACGATCCTGGCTGCAGGATGAGATCATGATAGAATTCGTGTTTATCCATCAAATATGAACGTGCATACAAATTTTCGTGTCCGTGCTATTTACCGTTGAGGAGTTCCCTCGTGAGAATACAATCCTGGCTGCAGGATGAGATCATGATAGAATTCGTGTTTATCCATCAAATATGAACGTGCATACAAATTTTCGTGTCTGTGCTATTTACCGTTGAGGAGTTCCCTCGTGAGAAGACAATCCTGGCTGCAGGATGAGATCATGATAGATTCATGTTTATCCATCAAATATGAACTTGTACACAAATTTTCGTGTCTGTGCTATTAAACGTTGAGGAGTTCCCTCGTGAGGAGACGATCCTGGCTGCAGGATTAAGTTATGTCTGTCATAAAAATGTATTTTTCTTAAAACCAAAGGCGTGCGCTAAATTTCAGCTCAATCGGGCATAGGAAAGTGGTTCTAACTTAGCTTACTATACATACAAACATTGAAAGTTCCCTGTCGTAACTCGAAAATCTTCGGCTTACCTAGTCCTTACAAAACGCTGCTGATAACTGCGAAGTCACGTGTCCGCGTTCATACGAATTTAGTTCTGAATTCTGACACCCGAGCGTCGGCTTACTGGAGCCACATGTTGCTTTCTTTGTTGACATGAAAAATGCTGGCATTTATGTAATGTTTTCAATCCTATGATGTTTTTATTGCTGTACTGTGATGTGATAACCTCAGATGTGTACATAATTTACTATTTGACTACAGTAGACACTAGACACTACGTATAGTGCCTTGTTCCCAAAGGGAAGCCGGCAGGAATCGGCTTCTTAGGAGCCTTCGGGCCTGATCTACAGTCTCTTATGTTTTATTTGGCTTAAAACTGTGTATCTTATGTGCGTTTATGTGATTGGTGTAATGTCTACCTGAGTCAGAATTCAATAAAACTGTTGACTACAGACTATTGGTCGTCATTAAAGTGATCGCCGCTTAGTTGCAGACGTCACACAGTTCCCAGGGGACCTGTTCAGCTGCTGTGCGTCTACATAACAGTCAGTTATTAGTGCTCTGTTCACACTTTTAAGTGTTCTGTTACAAGTAGATCTAGTGTATACTCGGTGACATTTTTATCCTTTTACAACAGCGTCGCGCCGGCGCCGGCGCAGGGCGGTCCCTTTAGTGTTCCCGATCTCAGATATGTTTTGGCAATAAGTTCAACCCAGATAAGTATTCTCATTGTTGGTAATAATTTAGTACCCGCAGTAAGTTGTAGTTATAAATACAACTGCCAACAAATGGGAATTATGGATGGTTGGTAACCACCCAAAAAATCCGATTTGTTGGTATAAACTATGAACAGGATTGATTGCGGACATTAAAAACGAATTAATATGAGTTTGATGGATGTATAGTAATAAGAAAATGTTGAAATAAGATTAAAATGGCACGGAGTATGTATGTACATAGTGCAGCAGTCTCGTTGTAACGTGTGCTCAGTCGCGGTCGCGGCGCCTCAGCGTCGCCGCACCTCGTTGTCGGCGGCGCGGTCGGTGGTGGGGCGCGTGGTGGTGGTGGTGGTGGGCGGGTCCAGCCCCTTGATCTCGAAGGGCCCGCGGAACAGTGGCCGGAACAGGCGCAGGAACGTCTGGTAGCGCACCGCCGAGTTCTGCAAAACATTTATCCTGTACGTCATAATTTAAAAAACGCACGGATTCGTCAAACTGCTGCCGAAGACCATGAATACTAAATAAAATGGCGTTCAACGTAATCCGGGGCATCTTCTGAGGTTATTAACTTTTTATAACCAATTGCAATCGGGGAGTTGTAATCAATGGTCCACAATCTAACATCGCACACATCGGTGACAGCCACCGTATGAATAAATACAGAGAAAATAACTTATACAACTTATAACTGCCTGGGTTATTGTCTGTACGAGTAGATATAGAGAGGGAGCGCGGGGTACTAGCCGTCTGGTGCAACATGTTTCATGCTACATCTTTTGCCGATGTACTGACTCTGTTCAAGGCTTACTGCCAGAGCCTGTACACGGGGCAATTTATGGGTCAATTTCACCAAAAGATCGCTAGATGTCCTGCGCGACCGTTTTAATAATGATTTCAGGACGTTGTTGAGACTGCTACGATACTGCAGTGCATCGGAGATGTTTGTAACAACGGGTGTTACGCGGTTATTGGCGAGAAATCTGCTTCGCTACTCACGAGAGTAAGAGATAGTCCCAACAGCACCCTGAGAACTGTGGCGGAGGGCTTTAGCTCTCGAATTGTAAACATCTTTTTGCGGAGGGCAATTGTTACTACCATTAGATATCAAGGTTTATTAAGTTACTCTGGATGATAATGATACTTGTAAGTATAACGTATTTATTTTCGTTACTTCATAATCAGAGAGATTTAAAACAATTATACATAAATGAATGTCGTTTTTCATAACCTATCAATGTCGAGTCCTCAAATTGTAATCGAACGACGCCAGCTTATAACGTCGCGAGATAGATGATTAGCTAACAAAGTACTCAATCATACGGTGACACAGCCATATAAAAACAAAGTAAAATTTATAAAATTGGATAAATTAGTGCTCTTATACACCGAGCACATGAATATCGCTGTGTGATTTATGTTGTGCAATATACAGTAGAGAGATGCGGAGTGGGGTGGTAGGAGCTCACCTGGATGACGTCACCGATGATCTTAGTAGTGCGGATGAGCAGCGACACGGAGGGGCCAAACAGGCTCCCCGGGAGGTCCAGGCTGACCTTGTTCCGGTCGAACACCGGGATGTCGTCGGCTGCCGCGGCTTGGCGGCGGCGGCGCGGCGCCCCAGGGCTCCGCGGCCGGCCAGGGCTCCGCGACCACGATGGCGGCTCCCTCGCCGGCGCCCGGCGCCTCCACGTAGTGCCAGTCTGCGACAGGCGCGCTCTGAGCATGCGTCGCTCGCGCCCCGCAGCCCTCGCCGCGCCTCGCTGTCCGTATGTGTGCTTGCGTGTGTGTTGTTGATGCGAATGTAATGTTCCGTGAGGCACACAGTATGCATACTCACCGGGCTCAGCGTGACTGCGTGCGCCCGGCGAGGTGTCCTCTCTTGCCGATGTACTGCTCGTGTCGTATGCATGTTGTATACTACGGTTTATTTTAATTTATAATCTAGCACAAAAGCATCATCGAAGTGGAGCGCGAGTCTCGGGTGCGAGTGTATCAGGACGACGCAGAACATCGTGTTCGTGCCTGGGCAGCTCATCTGAAGTACGACTTCGCGATTGTTAAGTATACGAAACACAAACTATTTCGTCATTGTTATGAGTTAAATGCAAACAATTTTGTAGGTATTTTAATATTAGGAAATCAAATTCTTCGCTGCAGGATTAGTTATAGGTAAAAAGTTATTTTAAACCATCTTTTTATTTAAAACTCAGTAAACGGTGATGATCAGAAACAGATCATAGACGGTGCATTGGTTAGAAGAAGTATAAAAATCTGCAGAACAACGTTGACTTCGGTGGGACAATACTTAAGGTATACCATCTGAATTGAAACAAATATAATATGAGTGACATTTATTACAAAGATATATTTTGAATGAAAGACAGTAGTATAGATAATAGTAGTATCGAATAGTCTCGTGGAGTGAAACAGTGAAGTGGGAGGAGTGAGGTGCGTGTGTGTGCGTGCGGCGGCCGCTACGGCGCGCTACGAGGGCTAAGAGCTACGAGCTATTGCTACGGGCTACGAAATGCTACGAGCTACGTGCGTTACTTCGCTGCGCATGCTGTTGGGCATCGCACGGCGTCTATCTACTGCACCATACTTTCCTGAGAGTGCGGCACGGTGCGACACGGTGCGACACGGCGCGACACGGCGCGACACTGTGCGACACCGTGAGCTGCTTCAGTCCGCCACCCCTTGGTAACCACACAACACACCGCACTTTATACAAATGTACATTTAGCAGACGCACTGATACTGGTGAGAGACGCGGACTATTTGCGCGAGTAGTCTAAAGTACTACTGTACGTGACGTGGACGTTGAAGTGGACGTCAGGGGACAAGCTGACGCGGTTTACTGTAACAGACCCGAAACAACTTTTACTCCGCATGTTTATAATTAGTGGCCGGATACGTTGGCATCCTTTATATTATCAGCTAACTAAATAATAACGGATGTTTTAACCGTAAAGGATAATTACAAAAATATTACGTTTCGTTAAAATATTTGTTGCAATGGCGACTTCAAGATCACTGAAATCTGTTACTTGTTTATAGTAACGATCCAGACTAACTCATACTGTGAGTTTGTAGAGGCCGCACAGTTGTAAGCTTGACTGTCCATGAGACGGGAAATCGGAAAAGACTCTTTGTTTGTCGGTGTAAAGTTAGAAGATAAATGAAATCGACGAAACGCCACGGTACGCTCATGATCATTTTAAGTATTTCCGCCGAGTTAAAACAAATAACCCGGAGAGTATTTAAACTTTAGATGTTGTTTATGGCTTTTGTTGCGCTCATTCTGTTCATTTTATTATTTTTTCTTGCACCCCACTTATGCGCGATATTTAATAATCCTCATCGTTTACACATCAAACACATGTTGTATGTTGTTACATTCATGTTCCATGAAAAAGGGAGTAATAAAATCGTATACAGAACTCAATAGAGCTAGTAATAGAACGACTATGCGCTGTGTGTACTGGTACAGCTGCGTGTACGACAGTGCTGTGCGCGGTCACAGTGTTGCTCTCAGCGCGAGGTTCGCGCCATGGCTATACATAAAACGTACGCAAACAGAAAGTTGTGAAAATGGCTAATATCCATGTGCGCGTTGCTCAAGGGGCGCGCGCGCGTGCCAGCAGTCATGCGCATGCGCGTGCGCGTGCAACCTTGTGCGCGCGGAGCCGGTGTGGCGCAACCACACACATGAATATAGTATATTATGTTATTTACACATTACTCACTGCTCACAGTAGCGACGGGTTTGGAAATAAAGCTAAGGACAAGCGGTGACTAGATACGATAGACACTGGCGCCGAGTGCGGCGGAGCGGACTAGAGGGACTGACTACAGGCAATATGTATACATGCTAGTGACGAGGTGACAACTTTACTCTCCACGAATGTACACATATGTCACATGATACAGCGAGACATGCTCGCACCCGGTGCTGCATGCGGGCCATGTGCGCACACCGGGGCGAGCCGGACCGGGGGGGACTATGTACATGCGGGGGGGGGGGGGGGGTGAGGCATGCGACGTGCAGCGTGCAGTAAAACAACACATCTTCCGAGGAAACGTTTAATATCACCAACGCTCACCTAAAACCTATTTACAATATAAATACACAACGTAGGGCGGGACGGCGCACCGCCGGCACTGGGCTAGAGGGGGAGGGGTAGAGGGAGGATACAGGAGTGACCGCGGACTGTACAGGCGGCCCGGAAGGGACGGGGCGGGAAGACACGTGCGTGCGCGTGGAGTCCCGGCCACTAGTCTGGCACGATACTTCACCGAGGAGAAGCGTCGTGCGAGCGCGGTCCGGCCGCACTAGCGCTGTGAGTAGTGGCTGGACTCCACGTGCGCGCCGCTTGGGACAGGGAGGGCGGGCGTGCGAGCGAGAGCTCACGCGTCGTCCTCCTCGGAGGAGTCGATGGTCTCGACGGTGCCGCCGGCGCCGGCGCCACCCGACGACGAGCCCGACAGCGACGTCACGAGCGAGATGATGGAGCCGAGCCCGCTACCACCTGAGCCTCCACCGCTGGCGCCGGCACCACCTGACGACGAGCCCGACAGCGACGTCGCGAGCGAGATGATGGAGCCGAGCCCGCTCCCACCTGAGTCTCCGCCGCTACCGCCGCCGCTAGCGCCTCCCAGCAGGCCAGTCACCGCCTGGATCTTGGGCCCCAGCAGCTGCAGCTTGGGTCCGATCACCTGCCCCACGATGCCGCTCAGCGACGCCAGCCCATTCTGCGGCGCCTCGATGCCGTACTGCTTGTTCAGCTCGATGTTCTTTCGGTCCAGCGTGTCCACGTAGCGCGTCTTCGCATCAATCAGCGAGTTGATTTTCTACAACAGAGAGAGCAAATGACGCACCGTGCAGAGGCGGCAATGACGGTAGGGGTGAAGGGGTGAGGGGAGAGGGGAAAGGATCGGTACTCACCCCGAACACGAAGCCGAGCACGGCGTTCTTGATGCCGAACTTGGCCTGTGTGACGCCCTCCAGCTTGCGCTTCTCGCGCGCTTGCTCGTCGCCGGCGCCGTCCTGCACACACACACCCGTGTCACTACACTACACTACACACCACACCACACCCACATACCCCTACACTAAAGCACTCCGTCACCTTAGCCTTCCACCGGCGCGCCACCGTGTTATCTTAATTGCGATAGGACCATGTGTCATGCGGCCATCTTGTGGTTTACTACTAGACTATGACGGGGGCAGAGGGACGTTTCTTCTCTTGAGGGCTCTTCAATATTATATAGCGAGCAGAGATTTTGAAGGCTTTCTTCATGATACCGATGCGTGGCGCAATCACGTCATGTTGATGCTCTGTTGAGAGCACTCGACGTGTTAACGAGTGAGAATACGTTCCGGTTAGAATAAAATGAAAAAAGAAATATATGTATTGATAGTGTTGTGCCAAAATAAATCCATAGTGAAAAAATAACTTGAAATGTGAACAATTCCCGTCAACCGTTCAAGTCAACTCGTAAAACTTACTTTCAGGAGAAATACTTGTCCACTTGTGGTGTCATTAAGCGAAGAAAAGGACTTGCTAGGCACATCCAAACGACCGGTCACTAGTTGGACGTTCATCTGGACTATAGATTGTGGCTAAATAAATTATACTAGTAGTATTACTAAGCCAGCTAGCTGAAATAACTGAATATATCCTAGTTCATAGGACTCTGCTCGGTAATGACCACTCACGACAACTTCTCAAAAACTTCTTTTTCAATTTCTTCAAAATTTGTATGAGAATCAGCAACTTTTTTAAGCTAAGCAAATGAATAACTTTGTCGAATTGATAAGTAATTGTTCACGTGAGGAGTTTAGATACTATCAAGTTAGTGGAGGTGATTGTGCAGGTAGAGGAAGAAAATCTACTTCACTGGCATCCTCATGCTTAAAATATTATTTCTGTTCTTTCAAATGTATTGCATGTCTCTACTCTATGTCTTGTGTTGGCCGCGGGTACACCGAGTCTCACGAATGACTTAGGACTCCCGCAAGCGACACGATCTTGCAGTTACGTGAAGCTGGCCACGAATGCGTTTGGACTGACACAGACTATTCTGTGTACACGAACTACACGAGACTAAATTATTGTATCTATTGAAAATACAACTATTCTGACAAACAAACGGACACTAAGATGCAAGCTGACAAGTTAGGGTGCTAAGAAAAACTCGTGTGTAACTATTTCATCATTTGAATAAAATGGCATTCTGAGCGTCCTCAACACAGTGAGCGGCGAGAGAGATGCCACGTAATGCGATAAGTTGCGCTTTGGCAGAAATATCAAGGCATAGTGTCGAGAGGCGACTGATCTAGTAGGTGTGGCAGCTACCTATAGGTCCTGGTCGGGGCGAGCGCAGCGCGGTGAGGCGGGTCGAGGCCGCCCGCCTCTCGCGGCCCTGAGCGTGCGACGTAATGCCATCGTAATCGCACTAAAGGCCTGCGCAGACAACGGACTTTTCTCCGCGGTGGAGAAAAAAGTACGCTCCGCGAATAAAAAGTCTGCCGCGGATTTACCGCGAACTACGCCTAGCCACACGAGTTCTATTTTTTTCGCGGACTCCCCCTACTTTTGTTCGGTCCGCTCTCTGCATGTCCTCGATTAATCGGGGGACTTTTTGTACGCGATACTATTAATCCCTCGTTTGCGTTACTCGATACAGTTGTAAGCGATCTATTATAGCGCACAAAAAAGTCCGCGGACAAAAATCCGTCGTTTGCGCAGGCTTTAAACTGGACCGAGTAGCGATACCATCTTATCATCGTTTGACAGGCAGCTCGGTCTTCGCGCGTACAGTTGGCGCTCGTATCGTTACGCGTGTGTCGGACGCCTCTCGAGAGAACGTATCGGAGGTCACACAATCTCGCGGATGGACTGTGCACTGTAACGTCGCCGAAGGTTACCGCAACGACCAGGAGCTGTCATGGTTTTTACTTGATTCTTGAAATACATTATGATGAAACACTCGCTGCAACCAGACACATGATATATATCGTATATCGACATCGACACTGACGATTCTGGCGCCTTTCTAATTTGTTGGAGTTCAGCGCAGCGGAGATATGAAACATAATAATATGCATGCATTGATTACTGCAATACTGAGAGGGAACCAGACGCGGAAGCGAACAAAACGCGGCGGTACCAGGGACGGCGGGGGGGGGGGGAGAGAGAGTGGAAGAGGTGGCCCCCGTGGGAACTGGCGCGAGAGCCAGCGGCGTGCGATACTAGACGCTTGGTTCACTCCATTCTCATAGTGTAATGTTCGCGGTTCCGAAATGCGCAAAAACAGTAAAACGGTAGCTCCGGTGTGTTGTAACTGTAACAATTGATAGTTGGGCAATACCAGAAGAAACATGTAGACCGCGCGATCGAGTGAATAGCGCCGCCGAGTAGGACTACCTCGACTTTATACCTAGTTACTTTATACTTTATAGCCTTCCGTCCCGACGTTGTCAGGCCTTGTATATGCGATTTTTAATTAATGCCGGAAAAAGAAAGATCTAAAAAGCAAAACTAATATGACATAATAGTAGATTGAGTATTTCGCAAATGTGCTGATATGTCAGAGTTTTGAATCCTTTAACGAGTCTGAGGCGGAGCATGTGCACGCCTGCAGACACCCCGGGGAACAGGTATAGTCTCCTGAGTCTGCTAGTGATGTCTGAGTGTATGTGACAGTGAGCTTCCGACACATTCAAAAGTGTTCACTGCTCTGTGAGACAGTGGCAGTACCAGAGTACCCGAGGCGCGGCGGCGACGAGTACTTAACGCTTACATACGGGTAAATTATTATAATGAACGTTCATGTGATCAGAATGACCAAATATGCCTAATACTGCGGCAACCCACCGCGCATGTTAATAGCGGGCGTGTCCAGCCGCGCGAGCGTCTACAACACGAACTAGTGCGGCAGCGCCTCTACAAACGCTGTGCTCGTCATACTGATCTTACAGTATGTATGTTTGTGGCTAAACAACACTTACAAATTAAATAATAAGGAAGAAAAGTTGAAGCTTGTAGAAATATATGTTAGTTAGAAAATAAATATGAAGTCAGATGGCCCATTGTTAGTGTTTTGTATCTGCGGCTCGCGGCATGGTGTGCGGTAGCACGTCGAGTGCGCATGTGAGTGGCGAGTTAGTTATAGTGACGCGTGCTCCGACGAACAGAACATCGCACGTACAGAGCTAGTCCGTCTAACGTTGAGGAAATCAGGTACGCTGCTTCGTTGTGTTCATGTCATGTTCCACGCGTGAGAGTCAACTCTCCCAGCACAGACAAGGTGCCGTCGAGCGCAAGGGGCTGCAGACTGGCTGCGGAAACCGGACTGTGACAGATAATGTACCGATATATCTGACACAGTCCAGAGCCCAGTCTGCTCAGTTTGACCAAATAACGTTTTAGACGCAATTCATCAATAACAAGAAAAATGGTACGGCACACAACTTATTACGTTCTAATAGCTCTGACTAAATAATTTCTTGAGATACCATATTGCGAAATAAAGAAAATAATATCTCATTTGCCGTGTTTCTGTGGGTGAACACTAGGATACGGCTCTTCCTATCCTTACGTCGCGCGTCGGTCTGTCTTCCAAACACAATATTTTAAAACTTGTTATTTCAGACACAAGCCTGTGATGGCGCGAGAAGGGCAAGGGGGTTAATTTATAAACATTTTGTTATTGTTGCTGATGGTACCTATTGTCTCACCATTAAAGTTGTATTATTTCGGATTCGTCGTCTTTAACTAATTGGAATGGAGTTCGCAGTGGTGAGTGATACCACGGATGGTTGCGGTCGTTCGTACAGTGAGAGTCAGATGGAGCTGCGCAGGACGAGCAGCACGGAGTGTCCACTCGCAAGGGAACAGTTGTTTCGTGCCGATGTTAATGTGAAGCAACACTTACTGAGATGACGTCCTTGAGCACTCACGCGCACGCCTAACATGCAGCGAGCACTCAGCGCTACGTTTGACTATAATATGTAACCATACGGGAACCGGGTACCGAAAACAATCAAGGAAGTGTCAGAAGTTAGTGTTCAGCCTCCCGCCGCCGCAGACGAGTGTGTAGAGAAATGTTAAATGAGATGTAAGCGTTATGTATGAGTGAAGCGAATCGAGCGAGGCGAGCGGGACTGCGACGCGCTGCGAACAGATACAAACAGATGCGACGCGACGCGACACTTGTGCGAACCGGGGCAGAGTCGCAGCTCCCAGCACGTTACGTAAAGCTCGGGTCGCGTTACATCACGTGCGTGCGCCGGCGCCGCAACGCTCCGCATTGTGCCCAACTGGACAGTAACCCGGTCACCCACCGACCGCTGATCACTGATCAAGTGATCACATGCGGCTAGATGTGGCAGTGATCAGTGATCAGGGATTCAGTACGGGCTCGGAAGAGAGGGGGGCGGAGTGGCGGCGCTAGCGGCATATGTCGTAGTAAATAGTTAGCATTAGTAATATGGACAGCGGGTCGCGCTAGGTCAGCGATGTGCCAACATGTGACCTATTGCGATAGTCGCTGCGCGTACATTATATTTTACAGTATTTGCACTGATCTTGATCGGATAGGCTTGGGTATTCTCAGAAAACGGAGCCGATACATCAGGGCTGTAGATACTGCGATCTTGTCATCATATTATAGTGGCGCTATAATAAAAACGCCGGCGTCGTAATTTTCATGACTATCATTGCGACCGCCATTGTCTTTGAAAATCCAAGCTCTTTCATAATATAATTGCTAAATTACATCTCGTTGTTCTAGGACGCACACTACTCCAACACAGCCGGGTACACTGCGCGTCATGTCGCACTCGCTGACTCGCACACAAGTACGACATGATTGTTGTTCAACAATATTTGATAGCTTTACGTAAATAGCGCAAGTTGGGAGTTATCCAACCGCGCGCTCTGTACAGCGAGCGAGTTAGTGTTGTAGAAGTGTGTGTGCTAGCACAGTGCGGGTCGGTACCTCGATGGGCTGCAGTGCGTCGTCGTCGGCGAGCTGGCGGCGCAAACGCAGGGAGCGCGCGGGTGAGGGCTGCGCGGGGGGGGCGGCGGCGGCGGCGGCCAGCAGCGCCAGGAGCGCGAGGGACGTGAGCGAGCGTGAGGCGACCATCGTGTGTCGAGCGAGCGAGCAGACTGCCGCACGCCGCTGCGCCGGCGCCGCCGCTCACCGCCCCACGCGCCGGGTGGGGGCGCCACCACCATCACCGCCACCGCCGCCACCGCACCGTGCTACTCACATGTACGGGATTCATTCACATCATGTTGTTGATGGCCACTGGGTTTGAGGGTCATTCGAACCAAAGCCTCTATGATTGACAAATATCAATCACATCTGCATCTACACTAATAAAAAATAGTTTAAAAAAACTAAAAAACACACTTTTTATAGAAAACCAAACTAAAAGAAAAAATGCGTGGGGTGCATGGTGTCAATAGTTATATAGTATATTACACACCTAGGGCAGAGTAAACTAAAAAATGCACCCTACGTTTTTTTCTTAATTTAAATTTATTCAAATTTATTTTCTAATTTTTAGTTTGGTTTTCTATAAAAAGTGTGTTTTTAATTTTTTTAACAATTTTTTTTTTATACTTTTTAGTTTGGTTTATTTATAATAGCTTGTTTTTTTTTTTGAAACTATTATTTATTATTTTATTATTATTTATTTATTAAACAATTTTTATACAAACTTTCATTTAAAAACTAAGCCCCACAAAACTGTTTTCACAGTTTGTCTGTGAAAACAATTTGTTCTAATCTACTATTAATTCCGTGATATACTATAAGTAACTGTAATTATTTTCCAAATTATTCATGTGTACAGTTGTATTATAATAGTAAAATCTCTATTTAAAAGCGTGTTTTTTTTAGTTTATTAAAACTATTATTTGCTCTGCTGGATTAAAAATTATCTTTGGTATTCGAAAATTTAAGAATAATTTTATCAAATTAATGTATTGTCATCGGTCCTCGATAAATCTACAAAGTTTGAATGAAATCTGGCCGTTTAAAGTGGGTCAAAATCGCGCCCAAAGGAGTCGGTTACAAAAAAAAATAGTGCGTGCAGTCCCTCCGCGCGGACGAAGTGAAACTTCGTAATACTACACGCATGCGTTCGAGTGTCACGCATTCACTCTCGTTATTTTATTGAGCTTCTAAATAATATTTTATTGTTTTATTGTTGTACACTTTTTATTACATATGTTTATCGGGGTTATTCTACTCATGGAAATTTAGCGAAGGCTGGTCACACCGAAGAGTCGAATGCATGACTGTTTGCACGCCATCTTGCGTACCTAGTAGAACTACGTAGTCACAAATCTTGTAATAGCGCCATGTCTTAGTGGGTAATAGAAAATATTCCCCCTCCATTAGAACGTTAAACTTGTTGGAAGTCGCATAAGAAGTTTCACTTCAAAAGAACTTATTTTGCCAATTGAAAAATGCAATAATTTTATCAAATTAATGTATTGTCATCGGTCCTCGATAAATCTACAAAGTTTGAACGAAATCTGGTCATTTAAAGTGGGTCAAAATTGCGCCCAAAGGAGTCGGTTACAAACAAAAATACAGGTGAAGCTAATAAAAAGCTTGTAATTATAAAGAAAAAAGTTTAGGTGTAGGCTGTATCTTCTGAACAACAGACCAGACTCCAAACATTGTTTCACTTATTGGATGTTCCACTATCCCTGAGTGTCGTAGGCTATAGCGTGGAACTCGAATGTTCAAAATATGTATATTAAAAATGTTCTCGTGGTATAATTTACTTTTTTTACAGACACAAGCAGCAACTGGTTGCTTGGTAGTAATGAGCGAAACTGAATTACAGATGAAAGTATCAGTTTTCATCGTCTGTTGAGGTGTTGAAGACAACAATACAATCTGATAACACCTAAGTATAAGATGTGGTAGCGTGCGCGTAAACGCACGTATTTACGTTAAATCTGAGTGCGGTTCAATGAAGCAAGTAATTTACTCGGTTTTGTGTCAGATCTTACAAACTCTGTCGTATCTGATGGGTATCGCCTTAATGTATGCGCTATGGTAATGTACTCGCGTCACGCACCTGCTGAGATAACTCGGACGCGGCGCGTTGATGTCTTTTGTATGGAACATAGTCTTTGTGCGTTTCATTTAAACCTTTGAAATATATTTTTCAATCGATTGAGAATGCATTGATGTGTTATGCTGGAGTCCTTTGTATTTTCTTCTCCTGTTACCTCAAAATAAAACTGAATCCGCTGTTCTTAGTCCACGCAAAAAAATATGTCCATTTATGTCACATAATTATGCGTATTCGCAAGTAAATCAAACAGGGTTCTTCCAATTGACCTTGAATCATGAAATTTAGGAAAACAGCAAGGTTTTACACTAAAGGAAAATCGAAACCCTTTAATTTGTAGTTATATAACGCAAAAAAACCGGTTTCGGTTGGAGAATTGATCCCGATCTTGAGAGCGGCGGTGGCCCAGTGGTGGCAGCCCCGACTTACGACCAGTAAGCCGTGGGTTCGAACCCAGGCAGGCGCATTACTTTGTGTAATTTATTTCATCATCGCTGCTCTCAAAAACGGTGATCGGTGAGGAAACCGGCATGTCCTAGAACCAAAAATCGAAGACATGTGACATCTACCAACCCGCACTGGGCCCGCGTGGTGGATTACAGCCCATTCCCTCTCATAGGAGAGGAGGCCTGAATCCCAGGGCTGCGGGTTGTTCGAAAGAGATACCGCGGCCCTGGAACACAAAGGGCTAAGAAGGAACATGGATGGGTTTTAGTCAGTCAAGTCTGACACTCCCTCTCGCTCCGCCCATTCATTCTGCCAAGTCATTTGATGATTTCCCATCCGTAAAAAAAAAAAGGCCTGTGTCCCAGCAGTGGGAAGATTATAGGCTAATGATGATGATGATTATTTTAATTGCCACTTTAAAATGATTCTTCAATTCGACTTATCTTCTCTTAAGAGCTTATAAACTTGAATCCTTGAGACCTCTCGGTTGTTACGGTTTGTACAGAACCCTCGGTGCGCGTGTCAGACTCGAATGTGTCCGGCTTTTTATAATAGAAGATGCATGAGCTCCAAAATGAAATGTTACTATATGATGATGTATAATGAAATGAATATAAATGAAACGCCATCAAAAACTAGAGCGCAGGCACTTCGACACTGTTGATAAATCAATGTCGGTGTTACTCTACTAAAAGTGAATTGTTTCAGTGTACAGTTCAATACCGACCGTAAGGGCGCGTGTGTCGCAACGCGCTGCGTCCTCCGGCGGTAATGATCGGTAATGCATGCATTAAAGAGATATGTAACAAGTAACGCGTGCATTATAGAGCGAAGTGGTAATTAGTCGCGGCGCAAGGTCGCAGCACTTCGCTTTCAACGTAAAGCGCAAGGAAACGTCCTTTCTAAATCCGCTGAGCGGCCGCGGCGCGGTGTGTGGCGTGAGTGCGCGCGCCGCAAGTGCGCGGGCGTCGCATGCCAGGCCACACAGCAGAGCAACCGTTGCGCGCCGCGAACCCATAAGGATGACAGTTTGCTGCAAACCGTCAGTGCTACGTTACTCTGCATTAGACAACACGACGTGCCCTGTGATACACAATAATTATAGGACTGTGTCAATTTGGCCAGTTCTCAGTAAAGGGAGTTTGAATGTTAATACTTAATCATGTTACTTTAATAGAAACTCCATCGTTGACGAACAACAATACAGTTTCACAAAAGGTCGCGTAGGTACAACAGACTGTACTTTAAAACAATTTGACGACCAAACAAAAATAAAAACCCCGGGAGGCTGCACAAGACGTCATTGGAATCTTATGCAAACCTCTGAAAGGCGCTCGATTGCGTAACCCATGAGGCACTCAAAATCAGAAAAGGTTCATTATACAGTATGTTAGTTTAAACGAGGGACATATTCAAACCCATAATAGTACATGCTAACATGATACTAATAAAAATATAAACAAAAAAAAAACACTGATAAATAACAGACAGAACCATACCAAAATTTTCGCAAATGTCACGCAACGTGTATACACCCTTGCGCTAGCGACTTAATACTATCGCAGAACATGTGAGCGGGGCAATGACTCTTAGGTATAATCCATTTTCCCCTCATACTTTAAACTTACCTGGCTTAGGACAGTCCAAAATATCTAGGCACTAAACAAAACATAAAAAAATTCTTCTATATATGTTATAGGTTTTTTACATATTTGGAACGAGAATCGAATACTGAATACCCTCCCTCAATATGTCCCTCGTTTAACCTAACATACTGTATAAACTAGTATTGGTAAGGTACGTTTACTTCCTGTAGAATAGACAAGAGGTAGCAGCAGCTTTTATTTTTGGTTACTAGTCTTGCGAAGGTTCAATTTGTTTTGAGTGGCCAATAGATCCTCCTGCCAATAAATTGTATCAAGTACCTACACACAAAGTTTTTTTCCCTATTTTGTAAACCGTTATTGGATACTAGAAAAGTCCCTTGTATTCACTTACTGTCTACAATATCTACCGAGTAAGTCTTGTGATCGATCTTGTGTTAGCAACGAGGCGTTGATAATTAGATGATATCAGACGGATGGTGTGTTGTGGCGGATGCGACGATAGCGGAATTGTTAAAAGAAAACAGTGAGGGAATGTACACACTGAATATACAATACAATAGTACTTAGTAAAACGGAGCAAAGTTTAGTAGGGACGAGGACATGGTAGATGTATATCCATGTACTGTGGAAGGTTCGGCAGGCAGTGAGGCGCGGCGGTTGTTGTTATGTTCCATGCCAGTAAGCGGCGCTGTCTATCAGTATCGGCATCAGCGATTACGCGTCCGCGGCCGCGCGGCCTGCTGCTATCACACTCATTACGAGCGGTTATCGCATTACCACCAAACTGTGGCGAACGCCTCACTCGCCTCACGACCACAAGGTCGCTTACCTAACTATGCTTTGTTTACATTGTACGCTGATAACATCTCTTCGCCGAACTATTTCGTTTCGGATCATTTCATCTCTCTGTGGAATGTGAACCGAGTGAGCAGGCCGAGCGCCGCCATCTCGGCACCGCGTGACCTGCTGATGAGCTGCGTTAGATAATGTGTGGCAATAGCGACGCGAAAGGTTAAGGAAATCGGCCCAATCCTACGAGTTACTTATTAATCATAAATTATAGTTGACGCAATCGTTACCGGGTGAGTGTGCCACATTAGTTAATAGATTGGGGCATATCATTACAAACTTGTAATCGCGTCATCTTCTCGGTAGTGATTAAAATTTGAGCTCGTTACGTAAGCGCCTGGTTATCCTAACTGGGTATATGCCTAATATTATAAACAAGAAAGTTAATCTATTGTGACACTCGCACTGCGCTATTGGGTCAGTCTGATTTGTATGAATTTGGCAAACAGTCTTCAATAGAAGAATAACACAAGAGTTGTTGTAGACGTATTGTGGCTGGCAGTGGGTTGCGCGTGACGTCACGGCGCGGAGCGTCCGGTGCAGTGGCCGCACTTCCAACATGCACGCGTGTTACGTGACACACGATAACCTACATAGCTAAGTAACACATCCGAAAGCTTCACATTCGATAGACTGCCGCACGGATTGCTATCGCCACTTTGAGCGTAAATAAACTAGAGTTTGGGTAAATAATATTTTCTCGGATGTAAATGTGTCAGATATGTCTGATGGAATGTGTGTGTAATGCGTCCCACTTTAATTTGTTTAAACCACGCGAAGTTGCTCCGGCTGGTGGCGCGCATCACCCCAGGAAGCACGTTGCCGGGCCTTACGCGTGCCCGCCACTCCTCCTGACCCCACTGCTCCTGCTCTCCTTCTCGCATCACCCTCTGCCGTCTCCGCTCTCCACCGGCCTCGTGGTGAGGGCGCGTCGACCAGCAAGTGTCGCTCACTAAACTCGGTTACAGCGTGCACTTGCACCAGCGAGGCGACGTGTTATACCAACAGACCTGGAGGGCTACTCTCTATACACGGTGTAAATCACCTCATCACGAAGTCGTCAACCAAGCATTCTGTACATGAAACTAAGTAACTTTACGCAAAAATTATTGCTGGGAAATGACTTTTTTTTGGGGGGTTTAAAATCATGTTTTGTGGTAGAACTCAATGTAACCCACTCAAAACATTGTGCTGATGGACGGATTGAATAGTACGGGGGTCGTGGAGGTGTTTAAAGTAAAAATCTTACATTAAAAACTTGTATTTAAAAAAAATACTTGTCAAAAAGTTGGAACTTTGACCCCTAATATCTCCGTAACTAGAAGGTTCCCAGGTATGGTGTAGAACAAAAAAATGATCGCAATGACAGGGAGAACTAGTGCCTTTCCGCTTCGTTAAGAGGTGTTTTACACCCTTTATAATTTGCGCACGCACACAATAACATTCAATACATTCGTTGTCTGTAAATTCGAATTTCGTGTGTGCGTCCTCAAAATATATAGAGTAGGGTCACAAACATAACTACGTTTAACTTTCGTTCGTTGCCGAAGTTACGTTTCGCAGAAAGAGAGTAGCCCTCCTGCATCGTCATTTCGCTGACTCAGTGGACCCGATACTTGAGCTGTTACACCCCGGTAAAGTGAGTACTCCTGTAGAGGTGAGTGAGGAACATTCTGAACCGTTTTGAGGCGGGTAGAAGTTTAGCTTCAAGTACGTTCACCTTGTCCCGCCAAGCTTTACTAGGCGGCAGGCTGGAGACCGGGGTTAAGTGTGTCAGTGTCGGAGATCTGGCCTACCGGAGCGGTTGCAGGCGCAGGACGCGCAGATGTCATCTAACATTACAGAGGTCATCGTTCGTAATGTGATGTTAATTCAATTCACTTGTATCTTGGAACGTTAACATTAATTAGATCGCAACATGATTATATTTACATTGGTTTGAAATTGTCTATTTGCTGTTAATTAGCTTAGCTTGATTGCGTGTGAAGCATTCAGTAGCATGTGTTGCGAGGTGAGCGCGTGTCGCAACTGTGCTGCTGCCGAGATGTACCGCCCGCTCTCCGCCGTCACTGCCTAAAACAATACTGCGAAATTTGTCCAACGTAAAACTCATGAAAATTAATAACTTTTACTATGAAGCGAACAAGAAATCTCTGAAAATCAGATGCTTTATACGTTATTGGTCGCGATAATTAACCCCAGAGTAAAGTGAATCTTTTAGTAAAAATTGGCCATATTTATGAGTAGTTCACTCCCTTAATTTACCCACAATTAAGCTAACACACGTATCCACGCATGAGGCGGCGGCGGCGGCGCGGCGCAGAGGTTTGCCGCTGCACAGATAACATTATTTTAGAATTAGGTAACAATTCCATCAGCTCAAATAACAACAGCTTTTGGCCGTGACAAAGAAATCAACCATTACGACGGCGAACGCACGCGCAACGCCGGCCGTGGCGCTCGGGAGATTGTCGCAAGTGCGACCCGGACACAGACCGGACAGTCGAACACTCATTGACCCGGGAAAGTCCCACGCTAACTATTCACAAGGAACAAGGAAAATTGCAACTTTATTACAAAGCACTCAATTTACTTCGCTTCCGTAGGATTGGGATTGGGAAGTGCGTAGAGCGGAATGCGACCAAAGATCGACGTGGCGACGTGAGTGTGGACTGCACGACTGTACTCCTGGTACTGTATACCAGTGTAATATCTACTGGGAGTAAAAGTCATCATTTTTTTTTTAACCTTTTAATTACGGAAATAATCGAGGTCAACTTTCCAACTACAGTTTATAATATTACTAGACTATTACCGCTGCTTCGCACGCGTGGAGTTCAGTCACTGTCCCACGGGAAAGCACTACCGGGATAAAAAGTATCCTATGTTTTAATCCAGGCTATAAACTACCCGTGTGCCAAATTTCATCCAAATCCATTCAGTAGTTTTTGCGTGAAAGAGTAACAAACATCCATCCATACTTACAAACTTTCGCGTTTATAATATTAGTAGAAAAGTAGGATGTTATATCTGGGGGCACGGCAGTGCCCCCGGCAAGACGAGCCAAGCGAAGCGCAAGGGCACTACCTACCTTTTCTCGAAGTGTTTCGTCGTTTTTTTGAAACCTCATTGAGTTGGTTTCCGATGTACCAGATAGTTCATATTCTCAGGATATGATGTCAATAATAGACTAATTAAACATACAAAGTCTCAATTAAATAGCTTTAAAACTTTAGATTTTATTGATATCTAAAATACACCGATTTCGTCACTGACACACTGACACACTGGTGATCATCAAAATGTTTGGCTACTTCCTGAAGTGCTGAAATTTGGTATGTAATCTAAGTTTAGTATACAACCAACAAAAAAATTTATAAACTTATAACTTTCGCCCCCCATCTTCTAAAATTGGGGGGTGGAAGTTTGTATGAGACTACAAAATGTTAGGATACTTCCTGAAGTGTTAGAAAGCCGAAATTTGGAATGTAAAAAAGAACAAAAAAAATAAACCCTTAAAAGACTGCCTAGCAACTTACAAAAAAGAACTTAAATCCCACCAAAAAAAAATCATGTGAAATGTTGCCAAGACGACCACATAAGGTTTGCCCTGTGAAAAAGATTTCAGATCTCTTGTATCATTTTCTCAGGGCAAACCTTATGTGATCGTCTTGGCAACATTTTACATGAAATGTTTTTGGTGGGATCTTTACTTAAAATACTGAAGTATTTAATGCATCCATCCACATAATAATTTGAGTACGTTTCATAGAGTTCTAGCGTAGAACGTGATTTTTCACCCCAAAATTGGTAACTAAAAAAAGTAAAACTTTTTAATTACTTAATTATTTTGAACTGTTGCTGTTACCCGCGACTTCGTACGCGTTAGGTTCGCGATTTGACTAGAATAGTGGGGCTTGATTCCAATTGTTTGTTTTGAGTTCATTCGATCAAATCAAATCAAAATATTTTTGGGCACTTATAAAACGTCGACAAAAAGGTCGATTCGAGTTGGTCGTTTCCTATGGAGAAGAACCGGCAAGAAACTCCATGGTTACTCATTTAAAAAATATTTGGCTTTACAATATTTCTATGTTACAGCGTTGGTACTTAAGTATGGGAGAACATCGTAGGCCCGATAATAAGTCGTTGCTTACTATAAAACGTAGAACCAAATTAAAAGTTACCAAAGATCTAGGAATCTATAACGCCAACAATGTCCACACATTTACAAACAATCGGTAAAAAAATAAAAAACGGGCCAAGTGCGAGTCTTACTAGCATACAAGTTCCATAGCCCCAAACAATATAATAACAATATTTTGAAAGGTCATTCATTAGTAAACTTCCACTCAACCGCAAAACTAAATTTGTTTTACATAATAAGTTAATGAAAAACAAAGTTACTGCTGCAGTTTGGTGAAAAAGTCCCATATCGCAAAAACTAAATATCAAATCTTATTCAAATCAATTTTTATTGAAAGTTTTTTTTACGTTCTACATCCCAATGTTTTTTCAGAATTTTTCTTCGCTTACTTACTTACGGATACGGAACCCTAAAAAGTTTATACAAATATTACAAAAAGACCAGATTTAACAAGTGACACAAATGTTGTCATCATTGTGAATCTATTATAAACAAAAGGTATAATGATTTTAAAACTATTGTAAAAAAATCTGTTAAAAATGAAGACAGGAAAATGTGGGTTTACTAAATGACTGACCCTTAGGGGATTACAGGCGTGTTCTTACGTGACTGCCGTTATATTATCTGGTGCTATACAAGCGATGACAATTACAGAAGAGCTGTCGCATGGGTCGCACCATTGACCAAGTAATGTCTACTTACTTACGTGTTAGCCAAGTCATTCTGTGATTTTTATTTCTCTCCCTACACGCGATAGGACAAACCTATAGCGTAGGCCAAACTCGTTCATCCTGTTACCGATAGGATAAACCAGTTTAGCCTAGGTCGAATCGGCTTATCCTAGTTAGAGTTCACATACTTGATAAACTGGGTACGTCCTAGACTGAACTAATTTCACCTAGTTTGTATCGTCTATAAACTTTTCAAAGTAAACTGACTAAAGGAATGGAAATTAAATAGTAGACATGATATCCATTTCCCTCAAAACATTAATTAATGTTTTACCCTGCACTGATCACGGTTTACAGAGACAAGAAATAAAGTATAATATTACTCGAAACTGATTTTCTTTTTATCTTATTTCCCAAATGAGAATAAGTAGTAATTTATTAAACATTCATCATTATCGTCTGCCTAGCCTTTTCACAACTTTATTGGCGTCGGCTTCCAGTCTTACCGGATGCAGCTGAATGCAGCTTGGTAACACTGGTTGGCAGACTTTCGGGCCACTACTTGTAACGACTGTCAAAGATCCACAAATGACTGCCGGGACCAACGGCTTAACGTGCGTTCCGAGGCAAGGAGGAAGCTCGGTATGTAATGATGGTCACCCATCCACAGACCGACCTTGGCAATCGCAGCTTAACTTTGAAGATCGCTCCGCGGGGCTGATATTTTTTAGCCACGAGCTCCTCAATTTATTAAGACATTATGAATGTATATCAAAAAGTCGTATATTATTAAACGACAAATTCTTTTCTAGTGACATTATTGAGTCCGTTAGCCTCATAGTTTTTCTATTTTTGGAACATAATTATCGTTACCGTTTTCAGTGCGCTCGGTGCACTAGGTGATGCAGATGTCAGCTGGCAGCAGAGTGCAGCCACCGGCGCAGTGGGCAGGTATAAATGAGTATCAGTTTACGGTGGCGCAACACAGCCGACCCTCGCGTCGCGGCTTTGTTCCAATTAACTATGTATTTTGTAAAAAAAAAACACAAGTACCGCGTCCGTGGGTCACTTTGACACATTAGACCCGCGACGCGACCCGCGACCTGCGACCCACGCCCAACATACCAGATAGCTAAAAATATAAAAACACATTTCACATGTAGTAAGAATGTCAGAATTGCATAAATAAGATTAAAAGATCATCTGTTAGCGTCAGCGGGCAGCGCGGCGGACGATGTCCACACGCTCGCACACAAGCTATCGAACGAGCCGCACTGCGACATGCGGACTGTCCTGCGGCTGCTGGTTAGCACAAACAACTAGTTATACTCATGATTAAACGTCTGCAAGTGTGACGTAACGCTTACGCGGAGCGACTGATGGAATCGTGCTAGTCATCCACTTGTGATCGGGGACAGTGTTCCGGACACGCGGACACTGAGCGCTCACTCACTATCGTAAACGATAACATTGCAATCACAGCTGTGTCTGCATCACAGTCATGTCGCAGTCGTAACAGTATCACGGCAGAGGCGGCGCGGGCGCTCGGTGCTCGTTGAACGAATATGTCAAAAGAAAGCTTTCTGCTTTGAACCAGTCTTACTTTAGGTACTTCTCACATAAACACCGACTTTCATGGATCACAGCTTTTGTGGGATTTAGCACAACGGGGCACCATCAGCGCTGTGTGCCGAACACTTGCGATCCAGAACACCCTACAAGTGTTGTATGTACTTAAAATCCATACTGCACTGATACGCATGCGCTCTGTGAAGGGACATGAGACCTACTTTACATAGTACTATAAAACAAAATCGCTTCCCGCCGCCGCCGTGTAGTGTCTGTACGCTTAGATCTTATTTATAAACAACGCAACGGATTTTGTTACAGTTGTGGTTTTCCTCAATAGACAGAATGATTCAAGAGGAAGGTTTATAATCCATACTTCCATATCCATACTTCCATACTAATATTATAAAATGCGAAAGTCACTCTGTTTGTTTGTATGTTTGTTTGTTTGTTACCTTTTCACGACTAAACGGCTGATCGGATCTTAATGAAATTTAGCAAGAAGATGGATTTCAACCTGGGGAAGGACATAGGCTATATATCATCATGCTACGACCAACAGGAGCGGTGCAGCAATGAAAAATGTTTCGAAAACGGGGAAAATGTGACGCAGACGAAGTTGCGCGGGACAGCTAGTTATGTATCATTTATCCCTGAAAAACACATCAAAATTTTCAAGCGAACGAAGTCGCGGGCAGCAGCTAGTAGTTTGATAAACTTAAAATCCAAAAGCCTTATCTCTTATCAGTATCATTAAAACACAGCACCTAGTACTGCTGTACGACATACTCATCTACATACGTAATCGTAGGTAATACTTATATCCAGCAGCATCAAATGAGCTCGTGGCTCGATGTCGTATCACACAAGTGACTAGATGTGAGGGAGCCCGGGCGGCGCGGCGCGCGGCGGGTGCGCAGGCTGCGCGGTCAAGGCGCACCGAGCGTCGACCGCGCGGTTACGACACCGCGGTGCTGCTGAGCCGCTGTGACGTCGCCACGCGAGGACAGCGCGTTAACCTGTTTACTATAAATTAGGTTAAGCAGTGATAGTTGCCGGGGGCGCCACTAGAGGCCGTATACCATTAAACCGCCGTAAACCGAGCGCTAAAGACGCAAACGAGTACTCGTCTCATACTTCAATTTAAATCATTAATTATTTCCACATTGAACTGTAAAACCTCAGATCCGTGAAACCGGTCGCAAGTTTGAAGGTGTTTGCGTTCACATCAATTAACAACTCCATATCAACTTTTACGTAAGGTTTTGATATTTGTTTAAGATAAACTGTAGCTGCTACAATTGGTCATTACGTCAAATATGTATATACCACGAAATAACAACATACGCTTGACTTACTTTACTTTTTTCAAACTTGAAAAAAGAACATTGTTTTCACGCTTAACGTGCAGACAATTTAATGTAACCTACATTCATTGCAAATAAATGATTTGATTTGATTTTTGATTTGACAGAAATAGTCCTGTGACGTGGTGGGTCCTGTGGCAGGCGAGGCAGCACACGTCGCGCGTCCGCGGAATATCCGCGGTGCGATGAGGAACTAGTCGTGTGTCGAAGAAGGGTCTATTTCTTCGTCTCCGCAAAAGGTGGGCATTAACACATTAGCGTCGTAGATGTTACCGAGGGATTGCTCAACACACCCAGCGCTAAGCAGGCCGCATTCTTATTTGCCCTCTATATTATTACCAAAAAACCGCATAGATATCTATTCTCTTATTAATTATCCGTAAACTGAGAAAACTAAGCCAAGGCGCGGCCCCAAGCGGCGGGGGAGGGGGGGGGGAGAGTCGGTGAAACTGATTTAAACAATGACTATGTCACTCACCAAATCAAATAATTATGTTATTATCTGCAACGAGCAAAAACCTAACGACCGTAACGACAAGTAGTTGATGATACAGCAGTGTGCCCCCCCCCCCCACCGGCCTCGTCATTGTTACAGTTGTTAGTTAATAATAACGACTTTTCTCTTTAGTCTTAACGGCTTGCACTTGATGAACAAAATCAAAATCAAAATCAAAATATTTTTATTTCACATAGGCCTACATGGGCACTTGTAAAACGTCAACAAAAAGGTGCTCGGTTCGGGTTGGTCGTTTCCTATGGAGAAGAACCGGCAAGAAACTCCATGGTTACTCTTTTAAAATAATTTGGCTTTACAATTTTTCTATGTTACAGCAGTGGCACTTAAGTATGAGTGGACATCGTAGGCCCGACAATAAGTCGTTGCTTACTACAAAACGTAGAACAAGATAAAAAGTTACCAAGGATCTAGGAATCTATAAGGCCTACAATGTCCATACATTTACAAACAATCGGTAAATAAGAAAAAGAGTCCATACAAAAAAAAAAAAAGATATTGCAAAAAGACTAGATGAAACAAGTGACACAAATGTTGTCATCCGTGCTGTAACTATTCTAAACAAAATGGTGTAATGATTAAGAAACTATTGTAAAACATCTGATTAAAAATAATGGAAAAAAGTAAATAAAAAAAATAAAAAAGTAAATAAAAAAAAAACAAAATAAAAATAAGATTGAGAATAGTTAGAGACATCCACACATTTATAGTAGTGTAGAACACATAGTATAGTAGTGATAGTATGTAACATTCTGATTGTCTGCATGCAGCAGTAACAACGGATGCAGACCACATTATTTTGCTAGGTACAGCCAAGCAGCTACACCATACGCGTAGAAATGACCCGCAGCCGAGTCCGGGGCCGGCGCTTGGGGCCCGGGGGCGCTCGGTGTGAGGCGACGCCGACGCCCGCGCCAGCACAGTGGCGGTCTGCGGGCTCTCGTGCTCACGGACACTTGACACCTGTAGGAAAGTATCGCACAACCAAACCGAGGACAAAGGCTGCCGCCAACTGACTTTACAACAATGTTAATTGATGTGACATATGACACACGCCACAAATGTCGCGCCGGGACCTTCGGCGGCGACCTGCAACCGCGAACAGCCGCCGCACCACCGAACGTTGCGTGCGCCTGCGACACGCGATACGCGACCTGCGACCCGTCACCTCTTCTTTACTTGACGTGTTCATTATATTCGCTAATTATTGCACAGTCTTAGTAAGTGATTTACGACTTATGTTAGACAGGGTCGAATATGCAAAGTTACAAAGGGTCATAAAATTACAATATTTTATTTAGCAAATGAGCGGTTGCGCGCCTTGCGACACTGAGTAGCCCACGCGTAGAGGATCCACTCACGAGCAACACAGCGCAACACAACACGACTGAGCGCAACACATCACAAATATGGTCATATCTGCTGAAACCATTTTTTTGTCTCATCAGTGAAGTCGACAACACAACACCACGGCAGTGGCAACATTTTTACGAAAATTACCATTACTGCTACGATATCATGGCACTATATATAAATTTCAAATGTTGATACCCGTGCAATATTGATCAATTGGTTTTCCATCTAGCACACAGACACCATAAGTCGCTCAACCGCCGCAGTTCGCAGGTCGATCTGTTGTAGTTTATAATACTGAACATAGGTTTATCATGACGTAAGAATATTCCTATACCTACTAATGCATGGTACACTAGACGCACAAAAAAGGCTCCACTCTGAACAGACCTACTTTGCAGTATTACATCATTCCAGCTGTGTGTATGCCAGTGTGTGTTTGTGTGTATTAGGCGTACGTGTTAGTCAACAATCACAACGGAAGCGCCTAACACTGACTGATAAGTTATCAATCAACGGTACATTGTCGCTGACCACTGTCGTATATTATAACACAACCCCACATCAGTAGATGGATGAAATGGCGGCAGGTCACGGGAACATTATGTCACTCCTGCATTCCCCTTAAAATCAACGGGATTATTTATAAAACCAAGGTTAGACCTGCGGGCCATGAAAGGGATGAATGAAAGGCATTTTCCTGCTGCTGCGATAAGAATGCTAAGGGGGTGTGTTACGCGAATGGATAAAATAAGGAATGAGAACATAAGAGGAAGTCTGAAAGTGGAGCCTGTGACTTTTGAGTATGAATGTCAAAAAGACTAAAGAAACGATGCGTGAGCTGAGTATGAATATGAATAAGAGTAGAGAAAGACCAAAGAAACGATAGATGGACTGTATGAAGGATGGTATGGAAAGACGGTGACTGCAGAGATGATGAGTACTAGAGAAGTAAGAACGAAACCGTGTAAAAGCATCCTTAACGAAGCCGAGAGGCACTTGTACATCCCGTTATTTTGTTTTTTTTTTGTTCTGGACCATTCCTGGGAAAATCCTAGTTACGGAGATATTGGAAGTTTTAAATGTTTTAAAGTTAACTTAAAATACCTCAATGCATCCATCAGCACAACGTTTTGAGTGCATTACTTTGAGTGCTCACTGCTCAGTAAACCGTGATTAAAAAAAAGTCGTGTCCCAGCAATTAAGTTTGTGCAGTGTTACTTAGTTTAATGTACAGAATGCTTAAAAAAAAGATCACTTCTTCCGTGTGTTTATTCAATAAACACAGTTAAACATCAACACGATGTGAACTCAGTTTGTGTGTGCTTGTCTGTAGAAGTTCTTCAAACTGGTGCTCGTGTACGAACTGCATCGTGAGCGGTTGTTGGGTGCTTTGTTCTTAGACCTTGGCGTGCGCACCTACAGATCCGCAACACACAACAAATACATCTGAACTATGTCCCACATACGCAGCCTGGGTTGCTAACGGAGTACTTAAGCGCAACAATGAGAACAAGATATATAATAGTCATGAGAAATTTAGATACGACACCATTTTATACAAAATTGACGAATGTGATAAAGGAGAAAGCCCATCTTCGCTATATCTCTGGGCCTACATGTTACAGCCATGAAATTGGTCTTATTTCTTAAGATAACACACCTAGTATTATGTCACTTAATTTTAATGAAATTGACAGTTTGTATTCTAAGATTTTTGAATTTGAATTTATGGCTAAAGTGAGGTTATAAAATGGATTAAGTGACAAGCAACTATACAATTTAATCAGAAATCATTCTTATTTTACTGGTTTGTTATACAATTACAGTTACTTACTGGTAATCGTTTTACGTGTGATTATATCACAGAAAATACGAATTTCGTAGCAGAACACATTCACCAGCGCAAGCACAACAATTGACAACAAAGCGAATTAATTGACGTTTGAGTTTTTTTTTTGACAAATGAAAAAATACATGACATATATTTTTAAACCTGACACAATGTCTTTTTAGCCACGTATCCATACTTAGCTAGTGAGAGTTGTAAGTAAAACAATAAAATGCATTTTTCACAGTTTTATAACTGTATTTTTTTTTCTTTTTTGTGTTTTCGTTATATTATAAAATGACGATAATTTTGCAATAAAACAGTTGACTGTAACGCGTAGGCCCAAAAGTGGGCATTCTCCTTTGGACTCTTAATATGAAGAATGATGATTATACTTCCAGATCATAGATAGGATTGGGGCAAGGTATTAATAAGTAGTAGGTACTAGAGCATCAAAATCTCGTGGCCGAAAGGAACCTAGACTAATAGATAATACAATATAAGCTTGAAATCGCCAACCCGTCTTGTGCAACCGTGGTGATCCATGCTCGCGCCTTCTCTGTATAAGAAGAAACCTAAGCTCCAGCTGTTGGACAGCCAAAACCAGCCTGTTAAGGCTGATTTTATTATTTCCTTTATTTATTTCTACACATTTTAAATCTTCTATACAAGGTGTTGTTTTGCATCCTCGTCAAATTCAAGGAGCTAACTATGCTTCACTTCTTTTATTTTTATTAATGATTCCCGTCCCGAATCAATAATAAAATAGGTAGGTAATTTTTATTATTTTACTTATTTACGAAAATCGGTAAGTGTGAACCACCTGTGTTTTAAACGCGGCTCGTCTGTTACTCGCCCTATAACCGCGCTTCATACAAACAAACAATCTCAAACGTGCGATAATTTCTAATTCCCCAAAACCACGTTAAGGGGGTTATTCTGAAATACTGACAAACTTAAACAAATAAAAAAAATTGCGTTTTTAAAAATTAACTAGGTACCGTAATTTTAATTGATTATTAATGTCTTTTTTGACATCCTCTTGAATTTTGACGAGGATGCAAAACAACCTCTTGTATAAATAAAAAGAGTAGTCCTGACTGATTGACTGACTCATCCACGCCCAGCCCAAACCCTTGGACCTAGAAAGCTAAAATTAACAAAGGTTCCCTTTATAATGTAGACAAGGAATAAGGAAGGATTTTTAGAAATTCAACCCCTAAGGGACTTAAATAGGGGATGAAATTTTGTATGGAAAATCGTAATTGTTAAAGTAAAAAGGGTGAAATTCATAATATACAAGCTTCTAGTTAGATATAAATAAATACGTATTTTAGCGTTTTTAAGAATTTACCCCCTAAGAGGGTGAGATAGGTTTTCAAAGTTTTTATGCGGAATCCGTTTTTGAAGTAAGAAGAATTACTTACATTCAATATTGAAGTTTCTGAGCAAAAATAAATGAACACGTATTTCGTCGTTTTTGAAAATTCAACCCCAAACAAAAATGGTCTGCGAGCTTGAAACTTACTATTTGTGTTTCTCGATTGAATTGATAAACGCGTATCTCAATGTTTTTGGAAATTCCACCCCACAGACAATAACAGGGGTGGCAATTTTTTAATTTTATTTTTTAGCACCTTTGTATGGACTAATACGCAAAAAAAAACTTTATATGAGTACACACTTCTAGGGAATCTGGATCATTTGTGCGAAGGACAATAAATTGCGGGAACCCATTTACACGAAAAGATATTTGCGCGCATGGACACTTGCGTGACAGACACTCGCGCGATTTGACACTTGGGCGACTCAATGACTTCATGGGTGTCATTTTCGTGGTTTCAGCGAGTCGCTGGCTATGTAAATGAAAATCCAAGATGGCGCCGAGGAAAATTTCCTGTTTTTCCTTCATGGGTGTCGTTTTTGTGGACTTCAGGGTCGCCTATTACGAAAATAATGACCTTATTTTCTAGGTGCAAAAGAATAAGCTATGGCTGGCATTGATTTAAGTGAGAAATGTTTCTCACATGTGCAGTTTTATGTTGCGTGCTGCGGAGTGAGCTCGAGTAACTTAGTAATTTTGCCCCGAAAGGAAACATCGCTACGTCATTTACGAAAAGGTGCTAGGATAATTGCCGAACTCCACGCGGGCGAAGCCGCGGGCAGAAGCTAGTTTTACATATAATAATAAAGCTGAATTACTGTTACTTATTATTTTCAGTGTGTACTGCCAACAATGACATCCAGTGCTAAAACATGGAGGTTGTACAGGACACTGTGCAGGCTGAGCGATGCACAGAGAGCCATGGAGCGTCATGCTTGCTAAAGTTGATAGACCGTTTTTCTAACGTCGAAATCCGAAGACGTATTCGATGGAAATTGCGTTATGTAACTCAAAGGGAGTTGGCAGTACATCCAGCAAGGCGCAGTGATGACATGTGGAGTAAATCTGTGACCGAGTAGCGTCCAAGTACTGGAAAAGTAAATGTTGGTCGTCTGGCAGCGAGATCGGCAAACACGAAGTAATGATACTTCAATAGTCGACAATATGTCGCATTCATTTCATATCATCTCATTATCTCAATAATACTCATACTTACACTCACACCTTCTTCCCATGGGGGTAGGCATTAACTCAATCATGGAGTTTAAATAAAGTTAATATTCCCTACTAGCTGTCCCGCGCAACTTCGTCTGCGTCACATTTTCCCCGGTTTCACAACATTTTTCATTGCTGCTCCGCTCTTATTGGTCGTAGCGTGATGATATATAGCCCCTTCCCCAGGTTGAAATCTATCTTCTTGCCAAATTTCATTAAAATCCGATCAGCCGTTTAGTCGTGAAAATGTAACAAACATACAAACAAACAGAGTGACTTTCGCATTTATAATATTAGTATGGATAGACGAAATCAGCCTGAATACGATTGTTTATGGACTCAGCGATAAAAATGAGTGATTGTAAGAACCAGCTCCGTACAAAACGCCAACTCCCCAAACTATTTTCACAAGTGTCCGATATTCCAAAACAAGTAGAAATTCAACTTCGCGCGCTTTGCAATACTCAAAAGCTCTATGCGTAGGGGACGCGGACGGGGAAAACCACACGCCGCTGCGGAAAACTTACAGCGGTGTCCGGTGAGAGGCTGCTCAGCGGGCGGGGAGCGGGGTGGGGCGGCGGGTGGGGGGAGCGGTCAGGCGCGGCGCCGGCGCCGGCCGCTGCAGCACTCGGTCGCGCGCGCCCGCTCCGATCGCTCGTGTCCCCAGACCTCTCGTGCAAGCAGCCCAGCTCCCGTACGTGTCTCCGCCTCGCGCCTCGCCGCCTCGCCGCCGCTCGGTAACGTACCCGCACGCACACACACTTACACTCCACAGCACGCGCACTTGCATAAGCGCGATGTTTCCGCCTCCACCACCCAGTATGAAACCGAAAGTGAGCTAGCGCCGCCGGCTCGGCCCCGGCTGCCGAGGTTGCCTGGACCTGGACCTCCGCAGCTCTGAGGCGAACTCGCCGCTGAACGGAATGTAGTGCAATTGACGTCCGTTGCTTCACCGGCACGGCGCAACCTCGCCGCCCGACATTGGGCGCGTTTCGACACACAATATCGATCAATCGCACGATTGAAAGCGATTTCGATAACATTGGTCCAAGCCTCTTTTGCCCTCCACTTTGTCGCTTATTTAATTTGTTATAATTCAAAATACAAGCGTTGTTCCCGTACCGCCAGCTCGCAACTCGCTCGCTGAGTGCTGTTGCCGCGCTCGGGATGGACAGTGACCTGATAGTGACATGTAAACAAACATGGCGTAGGTGGTGTGTGACGTCACGCACGTGGTGCCCACAGACAGACCGTCCGACCGTCACGACGCGATAGATTTCCTCGTACACAAGTGGGTCGCTTGACCATTATGTAACGGACGGTTGAGCGTTTCAATCATTTCATGTCATCTTGTATTACATTCTATATTTGCTTTGACTAAATTGTGTTTCGACTTCAAAAGAAAGTCTGACGTCGCGGTCAAGGTCACAACATGACCGAATGACCCCACTGCACCCCCTTCTCGTCTCATTCTCGTCCCACTTTACACCTCGCCACAAAACAGAGACCTTCGACTGTAAAACCAAATATCTAAAAACTAATTTTACTAACTGAATTATGCGTGCTTGTTGACCGTAACATCCATTACAAGTGGCTCATTGCTTGGTTGGTGAGCAGTGTCATCAATGAATATTTCAGATTCGCTCGTGAGCTATTCGTTTTACCCGTTTCTCATTCGCATCCAGCGGCCCCGTCTAGACTGTCCCCCGACTCCTCCCCGTCACCTCTCTCACTCTGTGCAGCGGTACTTACAGAACATGCTCAATTTACGTTGATTGTTGTTGAAATGGTTGAATTTTATGTCGTCATTTCATGTTAAAAGTTTGGATCATTTGCACAAATATGTTATTAATTTGAGGTCTTTTTTGGATTTGGGGCGTATGATACTCTACATTTGGTGATCACAAAACCTAACAATTTATTTACACTTGAGCCTAGTTGCGATTTATTAGAGCAACAGCTCACAAGCGGGCGTCACGAGCTGCCGGGTCGCAGGGTGCTGCGGTGTCAGCAGACAGCAGCACAGACTGCATCTACTCACATAAGATCTGCAGAACGTAGCGCAACACTTGAGCCACCATCTCATACCTGCTTTATGAAGTTTTTGATTCCATAAGATCAGTTATCCCTAACATATCTTCTGTTTCCTTTCTCATAGAGGGAAACGGGCCGTTATTTCCAAGCAATTCTGTTTTCAGTCCTTGTTTTTTCTTCTCTTGAGCTTTTATTACATTCTTGTCAGTCTTCCCTACTATCTCTTTGCATCATGTAGTCCATTTGATCATTTGCAGGAAATCTGTCCATATCTAGTTAGAACGTCATGAGCATGTAACAACTACTTCCAACTACTTCACCATCTGTGAGACAGATTATCCAGAAAGAGTCGCGAACACTTAACAGGTCCAACGCTGCCCCCGCCCCCACACGTCGCAGTACAGACGCATCTCACACGCTCCGCACGCACTCGCCCTCTAACCTGTTGCTCAACTCGCACTAGATGCTAGTGTCCTACTTGTTCTAATTATGATGGTTATTAAATCGTGAGGTCACATTACAATGTACAGAAAATTTTCTATTTATACTTACGACCAATCTTTTTACAAGTTAATATCACTTATAATTTCCTTAATACATTCTAAAATTATTGAAATTATATTTGAGCCATTGACCGACTCAGGCTGCGGTACGGAAGACATCAACGCACGGCGCGCGATTCTTAACCAAAACTGAGTCTCCGAATTTTTGTTATGTTCGTGTTAGTGTTGACATAAGATAAGATAAGATAAGATAAAGATTTATTTTCTCTCCACAATACATAATTACATTATCAGTTTTCGTGAACAATACATGGCTTTTATAATAACTGTGGGAGACTGGTGCCTAAGCTAGACGAAAAGCCTGTATTTCAGGACACCAGCACCCCATAAATAAAACTACTTTATAGTTTGTCATATCATTTGAACATAACTAAATATATTGAGATTTGTGCACATAATGAGTGTTAAAACACTCTTAACGAAGCCGAGAGGCACTTGTCCTTTCCGTCAGTGCGATTTTTCTTTTCGTTCTGGACCATATCTAGAACTCTTCAAGTTACGACGTAGATATTGAAGGGCAAAGTTCCAGCTTTATCACGTTTTTTATATATTATTAATATAACTATATTAATATTATATAAAAACTTTACTTTAAATTCCTCAATAACCTGTACTATTCAATGCATCCGTCATCACAATGTGTTGCGTGAGTTAAATTAAAAAATAGAGAGTAACGAAAAGAACCAAAAATGAAAGTCGTTTCCCAGAAATATTTTTTGCGCAGTGTTACTTAGTTTGATGCAGGGAACGCTTGGTTGGCGGATTTACGAGGAACAAAAGTAGTTCAGTTTCATGGTTCGAGACACCACACAAGAGCTTGTGCGTTTATTACATGTAATTTCTAACAGAGATGGGTATTATTCTTCCCGGGACCTTGCAGAAAGCGATGCCCTTCAGTGGACACACAAGAAAGGGCTAGACAACCATAAGCAGTGGCTTAGAAAAGGCTATGACAATGACGCGCTCGGCGCTCGCAGACAGCGTCGCTAGGTCAAGCGGGGTCAGCGCAAATGTTCTCATTGCGGAGGCTGTTGTCATTGCCAATGATTATTAATCGGACAATAAACGAAGTGGAAACAAGAACAAGGATATCGAGAGCCCCCCGCGACCCGCCACTCGCAATCGCGACCCGCGGAGGTCGCTGACTAGCTCGCTTATTTCTCACTTGCGGTCACATTGCCTGCTCGAATTAAACACAAATCGCACTAGGTCGGAACTATCGACTTCACGAATCTTTCAGTTTAGTCGCAGGCACTTCATCTGTTGGTGACCTGTCTCTTACTTGTTTCTTGCAGTAAGTGCAGTAACTATTGCCTTAGCCTCGTGCAGTAATCGTTTCTGGGTACAAAAGATGCAAGAGTATGCTTTTTGTACATTTACATGGTACATGGTCAGAGTTCAATTTTGAAGGATGGAAACCTTTTATATTTTTGTTTGACTAGTCAAACGCTCGCTGCGTTTAAAAATACTAGAAGTTGGGAGTAAGCAGTTGAAGAGGCTTCTTGCTTCTCCCAGTAACTGTTGTGACGACGGCTGTACGTACCCATTCATCGTCATCCTAACCTTTATATGTTTGTAGCCGTCGTCTCAGACATCGCTAACTTCTCAGACACAACCCATCCATATGTAGTACGGTGTGTCTCTGGTCTGACACATACGAAACACTCGTCTCGCCCCATTGCTCCCCAAACTTCTTGTGTATACTCACCGACGGTTCATATTTACCAATAAGCGGCCACTTCGCCGCACACTCTTGGTGTATATCACACGTTGTATGTTAATGTTGTGTCGTCATCAATCAACATTCAACGTACATATTTGAGTCTCCTACGAGACGGTTTACCTACTGTACTACAAGCACAGAGTAGCGATTGCATCAACAATGATTACCGCGAACAGGACAGTATCACAATCTCCGCGGAACATGCTCAAGCAACTACAATAATTACGACTCATTTAACTGTTCCACAGTGGAAACCTTTGTATTGTGTATTGTGTAGGTACTATACTACCTCATGTAAATATTGCAACTTATTTGTTATGAGTACTGTCATGCACGACTATTGTATTAGCATATTGTGCGTTATATAAAATGTGTCGTTATTCAGTGAGACAGCCTTTAACCCCAGTTATTACAGAAAAGAAGGCAACAATCATTGTGTCGGCACTTGTACAGTGCAGCATGAAGGCAGCAGCAGGCAGCAGTGAGTCAGGAATAAATGTCGGCGAGAGACCACTACATCATTGGAACGTTTGAATGTGCAGCAGTGATCTTAAGCAACCCAGGAATCACATATCCTTGACATGTTCACCATGCGTTGGATGTCCATGAATACCATCGGCAGACAAAGACATGCCTGTCCTTACGTTTGACAATCTGACAAAACCGGTGGAGTCGTGACCCGGCGCCGGCGACCTCGTCACAGCGCACTTGTCACATGCTTGCAGAGGGAGCTCCGTTATGATTGCGCACACGCACGCGACCAGCTAGAGTGACCTTGTAGTGAGATGCGATGCGCACGTGGGATGCAAGTCGGGTGCAATCACAGAAGTATTATTTTGACCAATGCAGAAGAAACCTTGTGGAAAACAACATGAAGAGAGATATATCGATGGAGCGCCTGCAAGCACCTGCCACTGTTCGGTTGGATCCTCTGTAGCGCAGCGGACATGTTCGTCTCAGCCGGTGTCGCATGTCGTAGCGGGTGACACTCGGGCCTTCTGCGCGATACTTATACTGAATGGCGCGCGTGTGCGCATGCGCGACGACCCCGCGCTGCCCTTGAACTTGCGCATCTCGGTATTGTCGCGTACCGTGTGCCATCCTCCCCCCCCCGCCCCGCGCACCGCACCGCACCGTCTCAGCTAATACACATACACACACACACACAACGACGGACACTAGCTCATCAAGACAATGTCGTGGACTTCTTACTATGTTTCCAATTTAACTTTAGTCACGCTGGTCAAGCCAAAGGTGCTACATTCGAACAATCTGAATAGACATCCATTATTGGTTATTACCATAATAAACCGCATCGACTATAATGTTGCAACTTGTTGGCCAACGAGAACAAATCGATCGCTCGATCAATCTCGTGGATGTCGTGCAGATACTGGTTCAATATGTCACACTATGATGTTGTTGATGTTGCATGGATTCGTATGTGAGGGGTATGACGCAACGTGCAACACACTTGTTGTGCAACATGCCGTGGGAACACACCGAACTAGGTACATACGAGATTAACATGTGTTAGTAACCCGGGCAGTAAGTACCTGCCCAGTGTCGGTCGAGTGTCGCAGCTTGTCTCACTCACAGCACGACTTGCTCCCCAGTCGCACGCGAAACTTGTCACAGTTGCGACGCTTCACAAGTTCACAAATACGGGCACTCGTGAAAGTGACAAGCCGCCATACAGTAAAGTCATAGACATCGCAGATTAATGCACGGCCAGTGCCAAGATATTATGATAATACAGCAACAGTCAGTTGAATTGATGACCTGCACTGTCAATCTGGACTTAGCGAAGAGTTTATAACTGTGTTATGATTGCGTCAGATCATCTTCTGCGCTGGTTAAGCCAGGCGCAAGCAACGTGTGGAATATAACACGGACCCTCTGTGAAGTAATAGTAGAACAGACCGAACCGAACACATGGTCGATGACCCGGACACCAGCAGGCAGGCGCAGCTCGCGTTGCAACATCCCGGCAATGGAGCCACATCAGCTGTTACATAAAGTAACTCGATATGTAAGCGATAGTGCGCTCTCAATGGGAGAGCGCGCGTGAGGGCGGGCTGAGGGGTGCGGGGTGTGGGCTCGCACGTTACGCAACACGCTAGCGGTGACGTCACCGCTCCCTGCGCGCGCTGCTCCGCCTTGCGGCAGGTCAGCTCCCGCCGCGCTCCGCACACGGAGCCTGCAGCACCACGCCCACAGGTCCAGTGCACAGATGCCGCATGCCGCCGCCGCGCCGTGGTGCATGTCACCCGCACCGTGACGTTGGTTTACTTTCACGCTCTGTTAACTACTTAACATTCGCGGCGTGTAAACACTGTCAACAAGACGACGTGCTAACTACTACACACGACCACAGCCAGAAGTACTCGCCTAGCTACTTATACTATACTATCTAGATATTAAAAAACTGCACTTTGTACTTTAAAACACGGAATGAACGCAAATATTAAACGCGAGTGACATGGTGTAATAATATTCAAGACGTAATTATGCGAAACTCGTAATTATGATTTCGAAGCTGTGATGACTTCCTCGTCGTAATATAATGGCGGCACGTTTCTCTGTGACTCTGTGCGCTGCCGCTGTAGCGCCTCGCTCGCGACTGCTCTAGCGAGAAGCGCGCTGTGTGCCGCACATTAGCATTTCCTGGCGCGGTCTGGAACCACTGCGCCGATTATTTCAACTCTTATTCTTTTTTGCACACAAACTTAAAGATATACACTTAAATTGCAATACATGTACCTCTCTAGCTTATGTACAACGGCGAGCTCTGCTATTGGCTATAAATAAGTAATAACATTTGTAATATTGTAACTGTCCAATTTACAATAACTACCGAGAGACAATAACACTTATTTGGTTCAAGGCTCTCAATTAAGTTTTTGCACTGGTTTTCCATTTATTGCGCAAACTTTTAATGTAAAATACCCAAACATTATTTTCTCTCTCGGATTAAATGAAACCAATCCATGAACGTGTAACCAGTTTAGTTACTTATTCAATTTCGCTCCCGTAGAACTCTCAGAAATGTCCGGTCAGATCCTGCGGGCGGATGACAAGAAGCAAAATCGTTCTGTTCTTAGCCATACATGCTCTGCAGTGTCCCGTCAGCACGCGACTGTGACGCGCGCACTCAAGTACCAGCTAACGTCACACTACACTTCTTGAAGTCATTGATTAAAGCGAATAATTAAAGTCCAAGCAGCGCTCACATATAAATATAACATAATTAAGAATTCACGTCTAATCATATTGACGGATCAGTACTAACAGTGGCGGTGTAGCGACACTCAGCTTCTGAGAACAATACGCGTTCACATTAGTTTTGGCATCATCACCATTAGAGAGCAAGTCACCAGCAGAGTGTATCCACATGAGCGGTGCAAGATGCGATGACCATTGTCAGGCACAACAATAGTTAGGCGCGTATCAGTTCAAGGCAGTTCACTCGAGCTCATGTAACAAGCCCTGCTCGGTGCCCACTATCATGAGGCAGGTGACATTGAGTGCACTCGGCTGACCGATAAAGCATAACGCACCTCCTCCCCGCGGGTGTCTCGATCGGTACTAGGCACAAGTTGCGAAATTAAGCGCAATTATATTATCTGAGAGGAGAGCCACGTACAACCGCGGCAGTCCAAACACCGAAACAGCTCAAGCGCCGCTTAATAAAAACGAGCCGCTCGTTATATCATGGCCGACCGCCGCCCGCGCCGCCACTGCCGCCGACTGCTGTTGTTTTGTTCCCTGTTATTCAATCAGTTCAAGACTCATACAAACTGCTTTTAAATCTTTCACTAAATCGACATTCAATTGCGGAAGCCCAGACCGCTCGTCATTACTTTTACAAACAAATTGATGTCAATAAACGATGTCTTACATAACCTTAATTATTAATACTTACTATTGTGTCTGTCGGCACCGACATCACTATAAATACGATAAATATGTGTTTAATAAAACTAAAACTCATAATATTGAACCGGTTGTAATCAGAGCACGAAGTGTGCAGCCTGTATGCAACGCATGACGCGCCACAGCACAGCGTACTCAGTACGACAATACTAACTTATTTGTTGTGATGTCGGAGCAGTGATACATCACACTAACCCAAAACTCACCATCGAGACATAGATAAATAGTTAATGAGATACTTTACCTGAGAGGCCGCGATTTCATAGCGAGTTTTGCAATTTGGAAAATACGTATTTTTTGCTATTTCCATTGAAATGTGTATGTCATTTCCTTTGCAATCAATCGATCAACTAATTAGTTACTTGTTCTACATTTCACAATGTTTGCCCTTCTTTGTTGCTGTATCCTAAATTATCGTAAACCTTCTTGAAGCAGGCTACGAGTAAGTCAGTGGACTTAAGTCGGCTCGGATGTATGGAAGTGAATCTCAGAGCAGTAATGCTCCGCCAGTTGAGCAACTGTATGTGTTGTGTCTGCGGCGAGCGCGTGCGCCACTTTCGCCGGCGGAAGGAGGTCGCGCGCGCGGCGAAAGGAAACGCACACAGACGCGCTGTGTCCGCGCACGGCAGGCACAGTGTGCACAGCGACACACACACGCAACAGTTACGTGTATCAAATAGCCGCATTAAGTTTGCGAACACATCTCATAACACGCGCAATCGGCTCCACTAATGTGGTCCCGCTACGTATGTGTGTGTGTGTGTTTGTCATCGTGTTCGTTAGCGGTCAACGTGCCACATTAACATTCGGACCTTTCGCTCACTATTAGGTAACCGCTGTTGTAAGTGTCTCCTACGGAGCGATAAGGAAACCGGACAAATTTTTCAAGATCCATCCCACAAGGACTTCGTTAGGAATTCTTGTGCCTCGTAAGACTCTTTGAACTGATGGTTCACAAAATTAAATATCGTCATTAATAGTATGTACTTGTACAGTCACGAACAATAATATATATATATACGCAAAACTGAAAAGTGATTTGCTCGTGAAATTACGGTTCCTACGTTGAAGTAAGACCTATTTCGTAATAGTATGGCTTCCAAAATTCCATGTTCGTGAAAACCTAAAACCTTAATCAATACAGAAGGAGAAAATCACTTTTAAAAGTTGCTGCGTGTATACATATTATTATAGGTAACTGTACATGTATCACACACGTATCACGTCCGTCCATATTTTCCTTCTGCTCCATCCATCAAATCACGAACTCTTCTCTTCGACTACATCCATATGTTTACGTGTTGTGCTCGCCGATCGTTCAAGCGGCGGCGTGAGGCAAGCGATGTTTCCTTGGATAACAACACGCATTCCAATACACTCAGCTAATTGTTATATCTCATGTAACAGGATCCTCAGTGTTACAGGTGAGTTAGCAAGCTTTGTTAGTAAAACTCCATCCATGTACTAACAATGTTAGTCTAACATAGATCGAGTTTTACAGCGCACTCAATTCAGTTAGGCGCAGCTATTATGTTGTTATTTAATAAATACTCTCTGACTTAATACACTTGCGTGTATTGCAATAAGTAAGACGTGTTGTTATCCCGCCAGTTTCCGTCATACAAGCGTCGTTGTATGGCGCCATGTGCCCTCTGACCTGTACGGAACGTTAAAACTAAAAATATCGTCACTGACGTTTTTGTGCAACCATGACCGTTGCGACCTTTCCGAGCAAGCCTGCTTAACATAAAGGTTAAGACAGATATACAATGTTATGCGAACAGCCCTTATCCGGCGCATCGTAATACTGGACGTGAAATTCGCGACCGACTGCGCACGCGCATCCGCACCGATCTCTAGCTCAGGGCATTCATGATCTGAAAACTCAAATTGGTCACATTGCATTCTGGCAAAAATTTGATAATTATGTTTGCAATTAATATTACCAACGATAGCGGTAAAACGGAGGATGTATCAATTTTCTACACACAGCAGTGCACGGAACTCGTATAGAAGTGATAAAAATAAAACTTCTTTTGTATGACATTTAGTTGTCCACATAATCCGTTTCATGATGTACTGTGTGGAGTGAATGCTCTGCATGTTGCTGCTCTGTGGCGCGGACGGCGCGCGGTACGCACGCGCGGGTCAAGGTCGCGCCGCGGGACACTTACTTACGCTTTCACGCTGAGCGCATTTAATTGCAACTTAGTATACATAAAGTTTTAAAGTTAATTAATAGAAACGGAGCCTTCTGCATCATAATTTAAGTACCATATTTTTTATTAATTTTGTCGTCTAATTCGAAACAAGACATAAAAAACCATTCATCGCTTCGTATGACATCTTCAATAATCCTGACCAATCTTGAACAATCCTTGAATTATAACAATGAGTACTCGAATGCAGTAAATACTTGAATCAAACACTCATTCAACTTAAATGTCAAGATAACATTATTTAACACTAAAGTGTGCGGTATTAAAGCTGTCGAGCGTTACTATAATTTAAATTTAAACTATGTTTCCTTGGCTTCAATCATTTAAGTTCACTTTCAATGTGATCAACTTGTTGCAGACAAAGTTAAAGTCCTTCACCTGAGTTTAGTGTAAAGCAAATAAAAGCATGCATTAATTTATTATGATGCTTGTAAGATACTGTAGATAATGTCAAACGTTTGCTCACAAAGGCTTAGCGCAGCGGCGTAGCCCGCGTCTACGCCGTTCGTAGCTCGTAGCAGACCTACATATTCGACATGAGCACCGCTCCACAGTTCCATATATCGACGGCTCGACATGCTCTCATATCACTCGCAACTCACTATCAACAAACTAATATTATACTAAACGCTTCACACGACAATACAAGCGAACATAACTCGTAGCAGCGCTACGGTGCTACGAAAAGTGCATACGTGTATGTTGCGTTGATGTCTTTTACACGACGAGTTAGGTGGGAGATTTATTACTTCGTAGCAAGCCCGTTTGTTTGTTTGTTCAATTCTCGTATAATTTATTTTGTACTAATAGCGTTCGTTTAAACGGCCAGAAAGTTCCATTATAATTGTGACCTTAATAACTTTGAATTTGATGTAAGCATGAGTATGCTTTGTATATCGATTAAACATAGATGCAATTTTATGAATTAAATGGTATTCATTTATTGAAACTGGGTTGAACACCCAGTTTCAATACATGGTTACTATTTCTCATTAATAGATGTCCACTAATGAGTGTAAGTCAGTGAGGGCTCGAAGTACTTATGATATTACCTGTTCCAATTTCGTAATTAATAGCTGGCTATCAGTAAAATTAACCGTTTTGTCGGCGGCAATTAAACAACTGGGTTTTTAACTGGTATTAGAATTTGCCCTCGAGAACAAATTGTTTGTGTTTGTTAGGTTCAGTTGTGGGAACCGCGCGGTGTAGGTGAGCAATGGGAGCACTTCTTGTGCGCTGCATTCGGCTCACGCACATTGTTATGCATGTTGCCAATGTTCACGTTTTTCCTCGTTTCGCTGCCGTGTGGGAACCTGCACGGGTGCCTGTGGGAACCTGCACGGGCGCCTGTGGGAACCTGCACGGGCGCCTGTGGGAAGCCCTCAAACAACATGCTCAGAGACACAGCACGAATACATACACAGTATCCGGCAAGATAAGAGTGCATTTTGCCGGATTCATGAGTTTTAATTTCAACATGTGTAACAGCACATTTTTGTTAATAACTTTTGCTGTTGATGGTACATATCAACACTTTGGTCATGCGAGGTTATTACTTTCAATATAAAGTTGAAAACCAATTGCAATAAACCAGATGACAGGTACATGCAACATGCGGACAAAACATAGCAGGCGCGTGATGCAACGGACAAAAAGAGATAGGCTACAGTATGGCGCGGGGTGAGGGGCGGGAAGGGGGGGTGGGTCGGCAGGTGAGCTGTGAGGCTAGAGGACGTCGAACTTTGAACGATGTTGCAGCAACCACTCGGTGCGGTTGTTGCGGTAACGTGTCACAGCAACGCGTAAAGGCCCTCGCGAGTTGCCAATGTGAACGAGTGCAACTTTTACCGGCGACCTCGGCGCGCCGCTCACATATTCGCCTTTTTGGAAATATGCCTATAATAACATGTAGCGGTAAAAGTGTGCTAATAACGTGGGCGCGACTGCGTCAAGGTCCGGCGCGTGAGGACGCGGCTGAGGTGGCCAGGTGTGAGCTGTGGGAGTGCATTTGGCGGTGCTGTCGTGAGAAACATATCGATCACATTCCCGGCGCATCCGGTGCGCGCCTGCGCAACACTCGGCGCGGACGCTTACCACACTTGCCACACCGCGTATATTAATAACTTTATGAACCGTTAACACTTCCACAACATATGCACGACGTTCACTTGAAATACCTCATAAACTATTTCATAATGATTTGAGCGCAATAGGAAAACTTATTCGTAATCATAGCGTAACAATGAAGCTCCTTATAGCTCGCTGTAATGAAATGGTTTCTAGTCCACAAACAGCAGGTCTAGCAAGTCCTGCTGAGATCTAAAGTGATTCGAACTTTACCCGCCACTCTCGTGCAAACTGCACCCAAACGTTATTCGTTCAGAAACAGTGTCGACGTAGCGTGGGGTTCCCGACGCATCGCGCAGATAGCCCGGCGGCGGCGCGTCGGTTGCGTCACGACGCTCGCCGATGAACCTCGGTTCCGTTTAGAAAGTACTGAAACTGTTCATACTTATATTTGTACGTAATTGTATCTACTTAGCGTTGCATCACAATCCAACCAGAAACATCGGTGTCGCAGTAAAAGGTTAACTTTACGTCTAGTCTCGGCCAGCACGGTTTGATAGAAGCTTCCCTCTCCCCCTTTACTCCTCTCATTTCAGTGTTGTTCCTATTGTAAAAATTGTTCGTAATGATGAGTAAAAAGAACCTTCAAGTAATTCTAGTTACTTCAATCACAACCTGTTTGCTGTGTCATTCCATATCCCGCAGTAGTTACAACTGATTATCTATGCTAACTACTTCATAGCTTTGTAGAACTTTCAATAGCCTTTCGTCTAAAAAGCTGAGTCAGTGTTACTTAAGTATGTCTCAACTTCTAAGCTTGTCTGTAAAGAAATCTAGACTCCGTCGGCGTAGGTAGTCGTAGTTATCCCGCCCGAGCTGTGACGTCACTCGACTCGTGTATGTGTGCACAGAGTGTTCAGTGGGCGTCGGCGAAGGGCGCCCGAGGACGTTAACATTCTCCCGATTTGGGTTTTTTCCTTTATGAGTCACCACCACCACTACCACCACCACCACCAGCGCGTGGTGAAAGGGTGTTGTGTAAATAGTCCACGCGCGTGCCTCACGCCCCGCGCCCCCGCGCCCCCCCGACCCCAACACTCGCTGTAGTAACGTTTATAGCCGTAACATAAAGTTCACCAGCCTGCCTGCTATGTTACATGAGATCAGGTTTAACAACAACGCTGTCTCTTACAGAAATATTTCAATGCAAGATGTGTAAAAACCACGCCGAACAAAAACTAAATGTGGGACAACCTATAATTAGAAGATAGAATTGACTACAAGCTCAGAGCATCTGAAATTCTTGCTATTTATTTCCTTGCTCTATAAATATTTAATTACTAAGTGGTTAAGACACATCAATTAACGTTCAAGAAAAATTTGTGCTCTGCAACATCCTCATTAAGAATGTAAACGAGCAGTACAGCGCTGCGTCACGCTTGATCTACATGTAACACGTCGGTGGCAGTGTGTGCAAGTATCCGCCGCTAATTATATCGTAGTTGTAGTAAGAACTCGTAGGTAATGGTCGTTGAGCAAAGGTCCCGGTGCGCGTGTTATCGCCACCGCGGGAAGTTGCCCTCACCGCGTCCGCCCGCCGCTGTGACTGTCCATCATGATACCAGACCCTTCCACCTCGATACTGATCAGTGCGACACGTGACACTCGCAGCTGCAGTGATTTAATTGCGACACGATTGAAAGCCTAATGCGAATATAATGTGGCCGAGTGCGAAGCTGAACACATTGGAGACGAGAGCGCCTAGCTCGCTGAAGCTGCACGCGGTCACGCTAGGGAGTAGCTAGTGCAGCCTGTGCAGTATGCAGCAGCTAGATGTTCAATAAGATCGCTTGATGAGTGAGAGATGTCCTCGCGACGGTTGCCAAACCTTGCGTCTGTCATTACATCAATAGGAAACGTGGCGACGAGCGAAAGTCTGCTCAGGGCCGTGCCGGTGACGACACGCTAAGGTTAAACAATATTCATAATTTAAGGTCACATTTAAATATATTTCCCGTTTGTTGCACATTCACGAGCATAAGGAAGTGTTGTGAGTAATTTTTTTCAACATAATTTTCCGCCAAAACATAATACAGAGAGACATTTAAATGCGAGCGTGTGGTACGGTACCTACGCTCCCAAGTTCATACACGCTTTAATCAAATTTAACACTTCCGCAAAGTGGAAGGCGCTGACAGCTTGCACAATAACATACGGCAACGTTTCGAGTTCATATTGTTGTGGATCCCTTCGGCCTCGTCACTAACACTACTGGATGTCACCCACCTCGCATACGGCATGGCGCGCACCATCACATCAGCACGCTAGCATACGGCGCGCTCCATGTCACATCGCAGACTGAGGCATCCTTGTACAGTACAGTGCAGACGCACACGAACGTCAGCTAGTCGTTTGAAAATTAGGAACTATTCGTATACTGGACTCATGAACCTTTTCATTTCTCATTCATCTACACAATGCTTTTGCGTTATATACATATATCTACCGACGTAACGTGTGACATGACACAGTGAGCAGGACTTCAGGAGCAGTGAGTCGCGTGCCACTGAGCATGAACTCAGCACACGAACAATGATAATAATTTCTAAATATTTGCATTACAACTATTGCTACGAAGATTTCTCCGAGCATGCTATATTTGAATACGACCGGCGAGTTTAATATTCAGCGCATGTTGCTGCGCATTAGCATGAAGTAACGTGCGAGTTGACTGTGCCCTGACCCGCACTGACCCGCACTGACCCGCACTGTTGCACCAATGTTGCACAACGGCAACATCGACAGTGTCGTGCAGTGCTGCGCCCGTACCGCGTGCGTCCCGCGGCACGTGTGCGGTGACAGGCCGCAGCACATCACACTACTTCAACAACAATATTACGAAAATAACAAGCCCGAGCTATCAGATTGTCGCAACTCCTGACACACGCAGATGCCGTAATAACTTCAACAGCTATGGAAACGTTTCGTCCGCAGCTCGTAGCGCCGAGTGAACCGAGGTGAACACTTAACCTAATTCAATACGATTAAAAAAGCACATCATCTAGTAGTTAAAAACTAGTAGTTGGCAAATCAATTTAGTGGCGCGTTATTATTAGTTATTATTTTACCATTAGGGGCGTCGTCGGCTTCGGTGTTCGAACGTTCGCCGTAGACTCCGAGGTCGCGGCGCAGCGCGGTCTCCACGCCCCGCGCGCACAGTGACGGGAGCGCGCGAGGCACAGGGAACTGACCATCAGCAGGTACACAATCGATCTCCTGCAGAAGTCAGTGGCTGCCACGCGGTGCGAGCGCGTGTGCGGGGCGCCGGCCACACGGCTCGCACCGGCGGTGACCGGCGCGGGCGGCGGCGCTTGTCACCACCCGAGCATTACGTGCATTACCGCAGTACACACGACACGCAATAGTAAACGACACACGAGGAACATCTCCGTTCCCACAGACGTACTCACTATGTGTGACAATAATAAAGTTTACTAACGTAGTAAATTCTTTATCATTGTAATAGTGAACAGTTCTCATGATACTCTCTATTCTAAAGTACCTATCTATCTCTAGCAGACTATCTGTTGCGCAGCGTGTCATGGAACAATATAATTTGGGAGCGGATGACCGCGAGTGTCGCGCGTCAGGCACATTGGGCCAACGAGGAAGTACGGTATAATGATGGTTTAGTCGTGACTCGTGAGGATGCGTTACATGAGCTAGCATTGCGCCACGTCGCCGGGCGCCCATTCGCCCAATTCGTCGGCGCGCGTAAAACAATCGTCACTTTCGCAAACGTTAAGTGCGGTACGCGGAACTGGCGGCGATTGTGCACAATGCAGCATTCTTCACAATCAGAGTAATTGTAATGATTACACGTAGTTAGTGCAGTCGCCGCATCGCTCTCCCGCCACTACTGACCGGCGCCCGCACGCTTCCGCCGCACGTTCTCCGAGCCACATGAAACAATGCGAATGTGTCGAGGAACGCGTCGCTGACATCAGCCATGGTGCTACAACCCTCACGGCGCATGAGCGCGGCGCGGCGGTCGGTGTGTGTTACATAACGATCAGCGATGAAGACATCACGTACGATACTATAACTGGTTCCACTAGTTATTGCATTGTTAAGTAATCGTTCGAGAGGAAATAATGCTTTAACTGCATTGCGTATGATTATGTACGAATACGCATACCTCAGATCACTTATTATTGGCGTTACTCATAATGACCGCCCGGATCTGCAAACCCCAACATAATTCCCAACACTTGACCTGAGAAGTGATATAAAAAAGCGACATCGCTCAGCTCTTGTAATTTTAAGCTCCCGACCAAAAAAGAGGGGTATTATAAGTTTGACGTGTGTATCTGATTATCAGTGTGTCTCTCTATGGCATCGTTGCTCCTAAACTAATGAACCGATTTTGATAAAATTGGTTTCATTCGAGAGATGTTTTAATCGAAAGCGTTTTTAGCTATATTTCGAGGAAGAGGGTGATTGAAGGTCATCACCTCTTTTCTAGTTGATGAAGGGACATAAACAACTTCTACGGGTCTGGTCGATTCGAAATCTTGGCACTTGTCACCATGGGCATCGCCAGGGGGGGGTACTGCATACCCCACTAACCCCTAAAAGCTCGGTATTTAAAAAAAAAATATAACTTTATTTATTTTCTTACTATTTATACGTACACACAGTACAAAACACAGGAAAAAACATAAAATATTTGAGTACAAAGGTACTGCTTATTTCGTACGAAATTTCTGCCAGCATGCCTGCGAAAGAAACTTTCCTTGTTTTCGTTAATTAGCGAGAAGAGGCGCGACACCGAGAAAAGTTGAAAGAATGGGATTAGACCCAGGAGTGGGATAGTCAAAGCTAAGAAAAAATAATTTGTTTAAAAAGAATTTGTTTAAAAAATTAAATTTAAAAAACCCCCGACAGAAAAACCCTCTAAAAAACCAAAAATAAATTAATCCAAGCGTCGTAACGTCGGGGGATCGCTAAGTAGACCGCTTAAAAAAAGCACTAAACAAAGCGGACCCCCAATCAATTTGTTTTTGGTATTTTAGAGGATATTTCTGACGGGGGTTTTTTAATATTTTTTGATCATATTTATGTATTATTAAGTAACTGCAGTGGTCTAAATATAGTAATATTTAAACCGCTGCAATTAGACTTAGTCATTAATTTAGCAACAGCTCAGAGGTAATTGATAGATATTTACTACCTTTAATTGAGGATCTCGGTTCTAAATCGATTCAAAATAATGGGCAACGATACGAGCAGTTGCGATACAAATCGCAGGTAATTGGTCGCGGGCGGTAAGTGTTGCTAGAGTTAGTGCAAACTGCAAGGATGCCGATAGTCTGGCACGTTGCGACACTCACTGTGGAGACAACACTCTGACGGTGAGCTGAACACGTAATGTCGGGATGATTGCGGGTAATGCTGCACATTAGGTGTAATGGCCGAGTTAGGCGCACGCACAGCGGCGGGTGTGCGGCTTGCCCAACGCTAGACGATCCCTCGGTATATACAACACTCGGCTCTCGCCCGCCGCACACCGCGCCACCCTCGCGTCGGAGCAGCCACGCGCCCTAGGTACGTGACCACCGACACCCCACACTCACTACTTCACCACAGTTCGATACAAAATTAGAACATCACGGGATCTTAAATGTTCTAAAAAGAAAAAGACTAGTAACAAATTTCGTAGCAATCGGCTACGAGCTACGGTGCTACGCCGCCCGCGTGCTACGAATGCGTTCACGAAACAAACACACATTATGTAAATGAGCTTAATTCGATGTTATGCAAAACTATCAGCTTTAGTATCTGTTTGTTTGTCAATAGAATTAATTATGCGGCGTTTCAAAACAAATTCTTTTCAACAGAAGTATTGGACACTAACATTAATTAATTGAATCGTTTCTTAATGTTAATGATAATTTAAAACCATTTCATTAATAGAATATAATAAAATCTCACTGGTTCTTGGTGGTCGCTGTTCTACCTGTGACATGACAGTTCACTTCGACCCCGACAGACGGCGTCACTCAACGTGCTCTTGATGTGCTCCTGCTGTTCACGTGTTAACAATTTAATTGACTATATTGCTTTTTCACAACATCTGATAAGTACTACTAACAGTAAAATTGCTGTCATTTTTTCACAATTGAAACAATCATCATTGAGTAGTTTTATGACGCGCTATTGAAAGTCGCACGTGTTGTGTTGCATGTGCACCGGAGACAGTGAGTCGTCGCACGCCACATGAGAACATCACTCAGACAATCGATCAATTATCACCGCTCGATATAATTGCTTGCTCGTGACTCGAGCGGTGAGCTGAGCGTCTGTTGGTAAACAAACAATGAGCACGTGTCGCGTGCGCCGGCGCCGGTCGACACACATGCACACACGTGTATTCCCATAACACGACGTACATCGACACATGTTAAATATCTAATTGCGATTTGACTCGACCGTGATCTGACATTCCATTTCTTAAATTCGACTTGAAACATTAATTAACAGTTACCAATAGACCTTGAGCTCATGAAGACGATACACTAATAAGCAATCGAGGTAAGCCACCATCTTAAATGCGAAAATAAACTTGATCGAAATCAATCACATAAGGAAAGCACAGCTCTTAGGAAACCATAGATCGATCTACATTAACCGATAAGGAAACTGACGCAACGTCCTCGCTCTACAACAGGAACTGTAATAATATTTATTATTTTGTTGTTGATCATGTCGTGCCGTGTCGCGTCGTGCCGTCTATTGTCGTGACGTGTCGGGCGCATCACGGACAGTTAGCCACCGTCAGTTGTTTTGGGCGCGCTGTGCAAGCGTTTGCCTCACAGCAGATAATTTCATTGAACTCGTTTAATTTATTTCCGTTGAGATGCATCTCCTTGCGACACTTGCTGCAATGTTAGACAAACACTAACAACCGGCGCGACGCCTATAACTATCGGAAGTACTGTAACCTACCAGTAGACCAGAACACTACTGGGGGATACTCCTACAATTCGTAAAATGTTCACAAAGTGACGATTCATAATAATATGATTCTGTTAAACGGCTATTTTACCTTATTATATATATTGGCCCTGTTCAATAGGAAAGTCGCAACTGTCAGTTGTTATAATTGTTTATTGCGTATTCGCGTGATCACATAGAGTGATTTTCGTGGTCAATATTCTTGTTGGTCTCGAGGGCATAGAGAGCAGTGTCGGCGCAGTGGACGTTCCAGCCAGGGAGGCACTTTACGTTGTGTAAACTACTTCATCACAACCGCTCTCAGTGACACACTTGGGCCAGTTTCGGTAATTCCGCCGTTATCCGCAAGGCTGATAACTACGACACAAACCGGAATGGAACTGATTTGCATAATGTAAAGTGTTGATATTGAGCAAGTTTGGCCGCGCTTACGAAATATAATTTCATACATTTACAGTGCACAGTGCATACTAGTGCGCAGTGCACAGTACACACTGACGTCTGACACTCGTGTGCGCGTTCATAGCAGCTTGTGGCAGCAGTGTGGCGCTTTGGACGTGGAGTTGCGGACACCTGCCCGATATACAAATACAATACATGTATACATGTACGGATAGACATATGTGTTTACGTTGTGCAGGGCAGCTGTTTCAGATTCATCTTTACAAATATGAATGTAAAACTAGTAAAGCTGCTCTGTTTGTCGTGCCGTACTGCCGTCGCTGCAGACCATGATGTCATATCCAAATCAAGTCAAGCATTTTCAATTCAATTCAATTCAATTCATTTATTTAGTCAGATAGAAAATCCATAAAAAACTTCAACAAAACATAAAAATATTAAGTACCATAAATAATAAAAAAAAATAATAATAATAATAATAATTTAAAATAACAAAATAACGAATTTAATTTATACATAAAATTCAAAATATGGAAATTAATTTTAAAAACATAATCATTTAAAATAACATAATCTCAATCATCTCCCCCATGCCCTTAATATGGGCGCATGTAGGGCCAACCATTGCCTCATGAATGGCCCGTCTAACCTGTCGGCGACGACGGCGAGGAGACTGTTGCCGCTGCCCCAGTATTTTCCGTACCTAATTTTGGGTAAGGCCGCAATTTTAAAACGAGCCCGCTCAATGGTGAAAGGTTTAGCACGTTGCGTGTTCGACATGTCTTTACATATCCTTTCAGGAATACTTGAAGGTCAACTACAATATTTCCTTGAGAAAGTGTTATTGACTCGCGCTCCGTCGTCGGCGTGTAGTCGTTGCGCCTTATAAGTAACACGAGCAATGCTAGGTGACCCGCCAGTCTCACTGCTTGCACAATACCGCCAAATATCCGTTTTCCTCGAGTGACTAGTAGTATGGTAGCAGCCGAGCGACACGCGACGGAGCGAGTGTAGCGGGACACTACTTGCGACACAACGAGCGACTCACTCCGGCCAAGTCCGGCCGCCCCACATTCTAGCACTTACAATTACATATTATATAACAAAGTAATTCCATCCTGCCTGCTTAATGCCTATACACCTAGCAATAACAATGATCGGTTACGTTCGTGGAGGTAATACCATCGCGCAAAGCCCTCATCAAGGTCGCTTGTTATTAAAATTATGATAAATTATAGCCTGTAAGGCGATGCCACCGATGACCAATAATTTTAGATAAATGCACAGATACGTGTAATTATAATGATTCGTTCACAAAGTGCTCACCGCGACTGCACAGAGTTGTTTCATCATTACAGTAGTGTTTTTTTTTACAAAATAATTGCATACTTAAGATTAGCTAGTTTGAAGCTCGTTACAAGTTACAATGTATCCAACATTACGATACTTAACCATCATTACTTGAGGCAACAGCTATTAACGATAACGGCTGCGTACACACGCGACCGGCGCGTGGCCGGCGCGCGCAGGAGTGAGGCGGTGTGCGGCCGGCCTTACCCGCGACCTCGCTCGCCCGCTCGCCCGCTCGCCAGCTCATGATCCATCGGCTCCCGACATGCGCATATATTTGTAAAAGGAACCACTTCGCCTTCACCTCGAACACATGAAACAGTCGGTCGTCGGTGGCCGACTGGCCGACGTGTTGAAACGCTCATTACCATCCGCTGTAACGTAATGCTCCGTGAGTTTAGTCTCACTAAGGACGCGCCCTTGCCGCGTCCGCACATTACACACGTACTTCCTGTGTCGAAATTATGATATAATAAAAATAAATAAGAAACATTCCAAGCAGTCGTGAAGCTCATCATAAACACGGTCATTAAGTAGGTACTTGCCGAATTTAATTACATTCTCAGGAGTTAGTTTCAGCATCTCGTGAGGCAATCGTTAGGGCGCGCACGCACACACTGGCACGCCACACCCGCCGTGTGCGTGTAGTGCGGTCCGTGTGGCGCATTAATGTGCGTCCGAGTGCAAAACACCAACAATATACTCAATGATCACTTAACGACTGAGCCTGTCGTGTTTCACGGCTCTTATAACTAAGATGAATTTTCACACCTTCATTGTCCCAACTCGAGTACATTGTATGTCGATACTATTATTGTTTACAAGGCAAGCGCCCGATGAGCTTTCCCAACGACAAAAAATATTATACAAAGAAAATATTATATGATGAAGTCCTGTGCAGAATGTCATGCCGCATGCGTCTAGAATGCCCATAGGTCGAAGTTATATAACGCAACTATTATAAGTATATACGAGCACCTACGAGTGCTCTATATTGTAGGGGTTAGTAGTACAGCACAACTCAGAGGTGATCGGTGCGCAGTGGTGGCGGCGACACAACCGCCGCGATCATTTGCTATTCTCACAGACACGATTGACTAAGAATTCTCTCACGGCTTTTTCCACCGTAAACGTGTTGATAGTTAGAATTTGTTATAATTAGTATTATTCACTTATATGAATGGTTGTATTAGTTTGTAATGAATGAGTAAGTGGGTGATTAGTTGTCAGATCGCGAGCAGAGGTCGCGGTGCGCCGGCGCAACCCGACGCGCCCTGCATACGCAACTAGCACACACACACACAAACACACACACACACACACCATCGTGCGGGTGTACCGAGCTGCGAGTGCGGCTCGTTCTATTTCTTTACATAATATGTATAACAAGTCCGCTGGTCCTAGCTCGTGCTGATTCTACTAACGCAAAAGCCGACAAACGATATTCACGAAAACGTGACTCATACTATTATGAACTTATTGTCATCGTTCGAAGCTTTTCTGTTAGTAGGACAAGCGGCGATGCCAGCCCCACCCCGGCGAAACTGTGAACTAACCGGCCGTATGTCCCGCAGGTCCCAACAGATAGTTTGCAACGGTGAGAACGATCAGGAAGTGTGTGCTAGTCCAGAACAAGTGAAACAACCAGAATGAGGACGTCCGTATACATAGTAGCACTGTGCGCGTTGGCAGCAGTGCGTGCAGCGCCGGCGCCCGAGCCCGCGCCCGCGCCCGCGCCCGCCGCGCTGCCCGACCCCGGCGCCGACGACAGACCCGAGATCATCGAGATCATCGCACCCGCCGCTAGCGCTCAGGTAACTTTAATTACTACTGTCAACACCCCTGTTCCGACGATCCGAGAGGCGCGTCACACTACAAGGCGAGCAATAACCGCTAAACAGACGTCCCCATTGCACGTCGGTGCGTGCAAACAACAAACAATTGCCGTCGTCTCTATGTAGCCCACAATAACTGTACGCACTTCAATCTTACTCAGTGTACCGCGAGAGACGTGGCCTGAGGGGTGAGGGGACGGGTCAGCGCCTCGCGTGACCCTAATCACTTCGATTCATTAATAATATAATTACGTAATTGCATCGCTTTGTTTATGACCATACCCATAACAATGACCGAGTCGTCTATCGACTATCTCTACCCACGCGCCACGTAGAGGCTGCGACTTTTTGACACCGATTAGGAGGCCACGGCAACGCATCTAAAGCACGCGATACTTACGCAACTGAACGACCTCATCTCATGTCCTTCTCAATTAGTTATAGTCCTTCTTAATTTAGTTAGACTATAACTAAATTAATAAAACGTAATTAGTAAAACTGTCTTGTGTTGTAATGTACAACGATGCGTGTTACAGGAGACACTCGCAACGCTCAACCTCGGCGCTCCTGGCTCCGAGCTCAGCGAGAGGAACAAGCGAACCATCGGCATCCTGCGCCAGCTGTTCCCATCTCTCACGCAGGTATGACACGCAGGCTCCGGTCTAACCACAACATAAACTTAAGGAAACTAACAACCAGTAGATAGATCCCCTTCACTAACACAGGAACTTGTCTAGCCCCTCGGAGCCGATCCGAACAGTCGAGCAGGTGGCGGTGAGTGCCGGCCCCCGCGAGGCCGGCGCCTGGCGGATTGTCGCGCGTTGTGTGGTCGCGGCGGCGACGCTAAGGGCGGTGTATGTTCTAGATAATCGAACAGAAGGTACAGCAACTAACGAGCATGGTGCTGCAAACACTCGGGCCCGTGGTGCTGCGCCTGTTCCTGGGAGGCCGCAACAACGGCGGCAACACCGGCGGCGGCACCGTCGAGCTCGAGGACGATGAGGACGACGATGACGATGACGACGAGCCCTCCAGCACCACCACCACCACCTCCACCGCCTCCCCACGCCCGCTCAGCGCACCCATCGCCGGCTTGCGGCGCCGGCGCGCGCTGTACATCCTGCCGGTATGACGTCACGGACTATGCGCACTCTCAGCCTGCCCGGAGACGGCAGTGCGGGCGCGCGCAGACCGCGCGCCTCCATCGTCATCGCATCGTCATCGACACTCACGCATGGCCACGTCACGTCACACTAACCATCATCCGCCCGTCACCCCCGCCCCCTCTCACGAGCCTCTCCTTGCAGAACGCCATCGCGGAGGAGAACCAGCTGCTGTCTGGCGCAGAGTCGCAGCAGGCGGAGGTGCGCGTCGCGTTCGGTGAAGGAGCGCCCGACCAGCAGGTGGCCGCCAGTGACGACCAGCAGACGGCTGCGCAGACCAACTCCGAAAGCATCGACGAGATCACGCTCGAAGACGTTGATAACAGCGAAGAAAACAGAAATAAGAGGTGAGACACAGCACGAGCATTGTCCAAGTCGTTGGTGCTATTTACTATCAATCAACCTACCTAGTAGGCTGTTGAACTTTCACTTTGTTATAGACATGGACATGACTGTATCCTAAAGATAAAAAAAAATCAGAATCTTTTCATTCTGAATGACTGACAATGGCAATATTAATAAATTACCGTGAATAATCGATTATTATAGTTGAACGCCTTACTTAATGCAGACGTGGTGGTATTGTGCCGCAGATTGCGTTACTTCGAACAATACTCGGGAGTGAGAGCTGCTATTGTAGGTTTTTGTGACGTTGTTCGCACGTTTCGATGTTGTTTCGCGGCTCGACATACGATCATGTAAGTGTTACGCGCGGCTCACATTACTAACGTTCCAGATTCCTGAGCTTCGGCGGCGGCGCGGGCGGCGGCTCCGGCGGCGGCTCAGGCAACTTCCTCTTCGACATCGTCAGGGTAAGCCTCGATACAGAGCGAGTCTCTCGACACACCATATTACTTAACTTGTATTAAGAACTTCATAACTTTACATCTATAAAATTCACTGTTAACAATTTTAAACTATGTCGGTATAACACAAAAACAATACAGAACTGTAATATTCGCCATGGACACACGCACTGAATGAGTGCGGCACGAGGATTGCGCAACAGTTGTGCGACAGTTGCGAGTGAGAAGGTTTGTTTTGCAGCGCGCTCCGGAGGCGATGGCCCGCGCGGCTGGCACGGCGTTCCGTCTGTTCGCGGGCACGGACTCACTAAACGTGGGCCTGACCGCCTCGCACACCGCCACCCTGGACCCTAACGACCCACAAGTATACACTACATTCCGCATCACTACATAGACACCACACGCCATACGTAAACACGTCGCACTACGGTGAGCCGGCCGAGCATGCCGCTACCCCCAGTGATGAAGTGCAACAGCAAGCAGTCGTTCACTTGGTCCCTGCGGGTCGCGTCAGCGTCGACCTGGTCTGTCCTAGTGCAACTGACACAGCTCGTAGAACATAGTCAGTCGACGATTGTCCGTCGTAGCCCACAGTAGTGACTGTTGTTACCGTTGACTCACGCGACCTGAACCTACCCTCGTCCATGATTTCCATCCCTCATTTATATCCTTCGCCAGTCGTCAGAAAGTTAGTCTGCACGGAGGTGCAGCTAACGTAGTTTTTACTGTATTACTAATACGTAGCGCACCGAGGCTTAGCCTCACGTGGACGTGACCGCATGTCGTCGGCGGCGCATCACTCCGTTGATGTAGTTAGACCTTGTAGACTAACATTGTTGTCGGCAGAAGTTTTGGGAAAGGTGATGTTATGTTACTTGCTTACAGTGGTTTTCTGCAGAATGCGCAGGAGACTTGGCTAGTTAGCGCAAGCCACATGTTGTAGACGCTGTAGTTACTAGCTCCGCTCGGCAGCGCCGCAGATGGTATACCTGCCAGTTTCATACCGTCGAGATCATACCGATACTTACTTCCTATCATTGCGTGTGCTCGCTGTTTGTGGACAATGTAGGAAGATGAATATCTGTGTGAATCTGTGGCAGCCGCGAGAGTAATCGCTGTACTAACTTGTGGTTGTGTTGTGTTACAGCTGGTGGCCGGCTCATCGTCGGGCTCGTCCGGCGGAGACGCGGGCGCCGGCGACGGCGAGGACGCCGGTGCCGCCAAGGGCGACAACCTGACGGAGGGCGTACCCGGCCCCATCACGAGGCTGTTCATCATCGCCAACCGCGGTATCGCCAACCTCATCCAGGACCTCATCCTGCGTATCGCGCAGACCTCCGAGAGAATAGTCAACTTCAAGGCGCGACTGATCACTTCCATCATTTAATGCGCGAGCATGTAGATCAATATCCTAGTGTAGGTAGGCAGTAGTGTAGAGGCCAGCGGCGCGGGGAGGGGCCCGCGCTGCGAGCGCGCGCAGCACGCCGCTCGCGCCGTCCGGCACGTCGCGCCGGGCGGCACGTCGCGCCGGGCGGCACGTCGCGCCAGGCGGGCGCGGGGCGCGGCGGGGCGCGCGCGGGGCGGCGGCGTGGCGCGGCCCAAGGACCACAGAGTACATTATTATATACTGCCAAGGACCGTCCGGCGCCGCCGCCGTTCCTGCTCAAGCTTTTTTTTATACCGCGATATTCTCGATTCGTTTTTACGTTTGTAAATATGTATTATAGCGGAATTTGTATAAAATAAATAAATAGTTAAATTATTGTCATCTTTTACTTTTACTGATCTTGAATTCGGACTTGAAAATTCAATGCGAATGCCTTCGCATCCTTCCGCTCCGACAAACAAACGAAACTGCTAACAAGTCTCACCACGAACGTATTTTCAGATAAACACAAAATAAGATCACGCCTGTTATCTTAGCAGAGTTGACACACATTACACCCACACCTCTCCAGTCACGTTCATCATCACTTTTGTGAGGTCAGTGCCTAATATGGCGATGGTGATGAGATATAAGAGTGAGCGAGTCTACAATTGCGATCTGCTACTGAGAGCTTGCTACTGACTTCTCAGTGATTCCTGATGGAACACCCAAAGGCATTGTATGTTATGCTGGCACTTACCAGACTGGCAAAACCAGAAATTGAATTGAATTGAAATCAATTGCATCAACAACAATTACAGAATTACATAGTTGAAAGTCTTTGGTAAACAAGATAAAGATCGAGAATTGTCATAAAAAAAATTAAAACATATTCGGTTGCATCAAAAATAAAACAATTGTAGAATAAACCAGAAGCTTCTAAATTTAGTTTCAATCAAAACTTCCATGCTTTTAAAAAAAACGTTTGAGAAATATATTATGTACCTAAAGACTGATTGTCGGCCGAAAGTCCGCCACTGACTACCCGTAACGACAGTCAAAGATGTACAAATGCCAGCCGGGACCAACAGCATAACGTGCTTTCCGAGGCACGGAGGAAAGCTGGTATGTAATGATGGTCACACCCACAGACCGGTCTTGTGGAAGATCGACCCGTGCCACAGTGGAACGAATGTATGGGAGCGGTTGGACGTAGACATGTCCGAAAAAAAAGAGTAAAATTATGCCAAACTAATGATGCCATCTTATTCGATTACTTAATGCCTTCATAACTTGTGGTGATGAATTTCTTCATAACTCCCATGTTTCGGGAGTAATTTGAGAAAATGTGAAATTTTACTATGAAAATGAGTGTATCGAGCTCTCTCCCTCCTGATTCCGGGCTTGTTTCAAGTAGCGGTCTCTAATATCATAATGCTATTACTAAGAGCTATATTTAATACTAAGACACATAGTGCGCCAAATGTGCACTTTCTGGGATAAAAGGAAATGAAAATTTAAAAAAAAAAAACGTTTTTTCCCCATTTGTATTTACTTTAAACCGCAGACAGACTTATTAAGAGGTCTATAAATATATTATATATATACAGAAATATATATTAACAAAAATATTCACAAGAACTGATGAGAGTATGACTTTTAAGTAAGTTGATAATAAATTACCTAGTTTCATTAAAAGTACAATAAATAATTAAGATGTAAGCTCTAATTTACTAAGTTACACATTTTAAAACAATAACATCATTTAATTATCTTCGTCATCATCATCATCATCAATTAATTCAAATTCAGAATCGATGTCCGCTAAATCATTTATGTTAACAAATTCGATATCACTTTTCTCAGAATCCGTAAGCTCATAAAATTCCTTAAAAGAAGATTTTTTTACAAACTTATTTCCTTTTGGACGGATACTTGTAACAAGTGGATCAGAAGACAGTAAAAGATTGTGCATAATATCTTCATTGCATGAGATACTGCTATGCTTTCGAGAATGCCCCTCTCTATATTTTCTAAAATCTTTATTTCTAGCCTCAGATGCCTCTTCGGATAGAAAACCAATGGGCACAATTGACATGTTCTGAACTATGTCTGGCCCATGCATTAAAATTTTATGAAGTGAAGAAGGCATATAATACCATGGGTATAACTCCACGTAAAGCTTAGCAGTATCAAAGCAGAACTCTCGGAATTTAGTTACGTTGATCTTCTCTCCTGATGAAATACACTGCAAGATCACACAGATTTTTCTTAAAAGCATAGCATCTATTCCGGTCAGTTCAGCAGATTTAGTGTAGTTTTCAAAAAATCTCCTTGCCGAGTTGCCATTGTTGGTGGATCCACTGCCTTGTTTCACAACATCGAGAAGTAAGCCCGTTTCTCTTCTTACAGCCTCTTGAACTCTTTTCTTCCTGTCATCAACTTGCCTTTTTGCTATATCACCCCTTACTTGCCATGATTTTATGTCTAATTTGTAGGAAATGTGTAATAAGCATTCCATTGAGCGAATCCAAGCGTGAAGGGTGCTTAAGCTATATTTATACATGTCCTCGTTTGCGTGTTTATCTTTGATTAACTCTAAATTATTCATTTCTTTAGGACAAGCCTTGCATATGTCACACACTGAAGCTGCTGTATTGGATATAATGGAATGAATTTTACCATCAATCATTGTCAACAGCAGTTGGTGTTTGACACTAATTCCATCAGTGATGGTGGATGGAGTTAAGGCTTCAATCTCTGCTTCGATTTCAGCCATCTCTCTCTGCACATTTTCTTTGGTTTCCTTTATAAACTTAAACAATATTGGCCGGCAAAATGAAGTGGAAGATGGTCGCTCGTTTTCCCAAATTGTTACACCTTTTGAGACGAGCCGCAGTGGTACAAGACTAATCATAAAATTACTAGCAAGATCGATTTGCTCATCTTCACTCGTCCTTTGATGATAAATGCTTTGGCTAGATGATCCGTCAAAACCCCATTTGCTGGTCAATACGAGCTGTTGATTGGGATCAACAGGGGTTTCTAACGACCTAATAAGTCTTCTTGAGGTTAAATCCATCAAGGCTTGTAATTTGATTTTTGCAGAGCTCTCTGTAACTGTGAGATCTTCTTTGGCCGGATAGCACTTAATTTTTTCTTTAACCAACATGTAGTAACTCGGGTATTGAAGAGCTCCTTCTTGAGTGTTGAAATCCCGAAGAGTGTTATAGCGCCATTTCGATAAGTTCATCGATACATAAAGAGCCAATGCCTTCAAAGGGGATATTTCCCGTACCTGAATTGATTTACCTTCAATGAAGGCTTTGATTTTTGAGGCCTCTTCTGGATTCTCCGTCAAGTATTTCATAACATAAGCTGTATCGCTTTGTCCTGCCTTTTGAAGCGCCCTTTCGGCCGAAAACATAATTTCAGCGCTGCTACTGCTGCATGAAAGACTATCTTCAGTGCGTCTTCTTTTTTGCCGGTTACTAAGGTCCTCAAAAGATTTACGAGGACTAGGATGTGTACAAGTTGAAGCATTAGATTTAGCAGGAGAAATTATGGGCTCGATGACGTCACTTATATTTTCTGTAGAAGGTTCCATATTTTCATTCTGTAATTCCGGCCATTGAATTGCAGCCTGTAGCCAAATCTCATGTTTCTTCCGAAACTTATCTGTGCTTCTTCCAGACTGTGTCCATTTTGCATAAATGCGGTAGCAAAATCGACGACACCAGTCTTTTAAACTTGTTTCAGCACTTTCACATAACTGAACACAACTGTTATCTTTTAAAACACTGAACAAATAGTTAAAGTCGCGTAAATCTTTATGTGCGCGTGCGCATAAAGCAACGTGAATATCAAGATTTGTATTAAAATTTGGAAAATACATTGCGAGATTAGCTTGGATACAACGAGGTGTAAATCAACACTGATTTTAAAGTTACTAATAGTGACCTATTTATATAAAATCCAGGTATCCCAGGTATCCTTTGTTAAATATTGCAAGGTAATTAGTTATTGTGATAATTAGTAAATGATGCATGCTAAATTAGTGTATTAAGAGCCATTTAGTAATTAAATAATAGCAATGTTCTTATCAGTAATCATTAGTGCATCAGTTTTATATGTAAACCTTAAGTCCCTAATTATATATCCTAATTAGCTTATATCTTCTCTAATTGGCTGCTCAGAAATGTTATTGTAATAAGGTAAACCTTTAGAAAAACGGTTTTAATCAACAAAATAAACAAAAAATAAAAAAATTGTGTTATAAAATAAACATCACTCTTTATCCCAGAAAGTGCACATTTGGCGCACTATGTGTCTTAGTATTAAATATAGCTCTTAGTATTAGCATTATGATATTAGAGACCGCTACTTGAAACAAGCCCGGAATCAGGAGGGAGAGAGCTCGATACACTCATTTTCATAGTAAAATTTCACATTTTCTCAAATTACTCCCGAAATATGGGAGTTATGAAGAAATTCATCACCACAAGTTATGAAGGCATTAAGTAATCGAATAAGATGGCATCATTAGTTTGGCATAATTTTACTCTTTTTTTTCGGACATGTCTACGTCCAACCGCTCCCATACATTCGTTCCACTGTGCGTGCTTAAGCCGCGCTTACCAAGGTCGGTCTATAAAATGTAACAAGAGAATAAAAATGTTTTTTTTTGCTAACCTTACTTTTGAAGTACAGTTGACGAATAGAGGTCATGGACGTCAAAAACATGGCGTGACATCAATCTTAATTTCTAATTTCAAACGCATTGTGTCAGTTTTTTCTCTGATCCATTGTATAATCAAAATTAGTAAATTATGTTCCAACTAATAATATTAAAACCAAATAACTCAAAAATAAATTTAATTCAATTCAATTCAATTTTGAATTTCTAATTTGAAACGCATTGTACCACTTTTTTTCTCTGATCCATTGTATAATCAAAATTAGTAAATTATGTTCCAACTAATAATATTAAAGACTAATAATATTGAAACAAAAATGTAAAATTAAATTAAAAAAAAAAAACCAAGCGTCTTAGCGTCTGGGGACCGCTAAGTAGACCGCTTAGTACAAGCACATAACAAAGCGGACTGGGAAGCGGAATTTTTAATTTAATTTTTATTTCATGCTTTTTAAACTTATATTGTTTTATCTTAGCCTTGACTGTCCCAATACTGGGCATAGGCCTCCCCCATTGCTCCCACTTTTCTCGGTGTTGCGTGTCATCTCCCCAATTAACGAAAACAGCAAAAATTTAAAAAATACTTTCTGGGGGGAAACCCCCCCCGGTTTAGCACCCACCCCCCCTGGCAATGCCCATGGTGACAAGTGACAAGATTTCAAATTTCGAATCGATCAGACCTGTGGAAGTTGTTAATTTCCCTTCAACTGGAAAAGAGGTGATGGCCTTCAAACGGCTGATCAGATTTTATCGAAACATAGCTAAGAACACTCTCGATTAAAACACCTTTCAAACGAAACCAATTTCATCAAAATCGGTTCATCCGTTTAGGAGCTACGATACCACAGACAGACACACAGATACACACGTCAAACTTAACACGAGCTAATAGGTTGATAACACATAATTATGAATTTGAAGTTAGTAACTGCATCACAGGCTCACCAGCACCACCAAGCCCTATTCTAGGATACGCTTCACGTCCGTTTGGTACACGTGTTCTACTTTACTCTGCGCTTCACCTTCCAACTTCCCGCCATTCAGGGTGACTGTCCGTCTTCTGTGCTGACAATTGAGTATTGACATTAGTGACAGCTACCTGACTACTTGTGGTGTGAGACAGGTATTTACATATCTATTAAATAGAATACTACAACAAATATGACGTTAATAATTCAACCACATAATCAGAAATACTTACGAGAATGGAAATAAAATCTACGTCAACGCAAACGCATACCGCCCAGGCACACCCCCCAGGGTTCATCGCTCAGGTCCACCTCGCAGCCGCCGGGACGCGCTTCATCCTTGAGCGCCTTGTCGTCGGTCGCTGCAGTTGCGTCGAGCTCGAGGAACGAGTTTTTCTACCCGCCTGCGTGACCACCGTCATTACGACGGTGAGGACGGAGTGGGTTTGGGACTACGAGGCTAACGAGGTGACGCAGCCCATGATATTATGGGGTTACAGGGAGGGCATCTTACAGTATACCGAAGTCAGATACTCTCTCTATTTCAAGTGCTTAAGCCAGCCGTCAATGTCGCGGCCCAACGAGTGCGCTTCATTCAACACAATTGTAGATTGGATAATACTACACTAAACTTGATCGGCTGAGCTCACATCGCTCTCCAATCCCAGACACATGTGCCTGTTACACTGCCGCCATGGCGCCGCATTGGATAAAGACACCATTAGTGTCTTTTTGCGAAAACACTAATGGTATATTTGGTCGCTGCCCGTCAGTCACACGTAGGTGATTTTGATGCACTTGTTGTTGAACAGGCATTTGACTCGGTCCTAGAAATGGAGGCCATTTATTAATCCTCTGGACGTGGCCAGTGCAGTCCGTCCGTTACCTAACTCGAAATCTCCAGAGTTGGACGGACTGCACAACTCCTAGACTAAATACTACTACAAGGGACACATGCTTGCTTAGCCTCGCAACTCCGGTCATTCTTAGAGATAGGGTCGCTACCATTGTTTTTTACAAAAACCGAGTTATCCACCTGTGCCATAAATTGGGAAGTATTGCGGAAACAATAACTATATACCAATTATATATTAACCCACGATATCCATTCATAGAGCAAAAATTACTCAAGCAATTTCATCGTCTGTCACTCAGAATGAATGTAAGAATGGATCACACGGTACTAAGGTGAGCACTTATGCTGCTTATAGAAATGGTCACAAGCCAATCGATCCCACAGGGATCTTGGATGTTGGATACATTATAAGAAGACCCATGATTCGGTGCCACATACCTACTTGGCTCATAGATTAATAGAATATTCTTTACTATTTACAGGTACACCATACAAATTTCGGCTCATGAGGGTGTTGCAGAAGTAGTTGCAAATTATCTCTTCTTGGCGTCATCTATTGGGCAGTGGGTCCTTCTCTATCTGGGTTGTCAGCAAGTTCTTGGGAACGCTGAAGCGATCAGTATTGAGTGAGAAATATTTTAGGGCGGCAGTTTAAGTCCACTTGGTTTTGCTTGGCCTTGAACCTGTGAGCACACTGCTGCACACCGTGGAAAACGTAGAACCTGAAAAAGAAGGAGATTGGACTACAGTAGCAAGAAAAAAAAACAGATATTCGAACAGTGAAGTAAAAAAAGGCGGATGCACGAATGCAACGGATATACAAGGCACGGAAAAAAAAGATATTTAAACGTATGGCTTTTGCAGAAAGAGACAACAGTAGAAAGTTTAGAAAAACATGTTAGGATTTTTTTTTAAGAAGAAGTAGCAGTTAAAGTTGAAAAAATAAAGCATAAAACTGAAAGAGATTATGCGTCTTTCAATAGGAATTCCGGAAAGGAAGAACTGAAAGAGATTATGCGTCTTTCAATAGGAATTCATAGGAATTCCGGAAAGTAAATACGAAAAGTTATGTCAGCCTGAAAACTGGTCAGTTAATATTGAGTTTACGGAATGGGTGTGGTTTCGTAGAGCAATCAACAAACCTAGGAACATTACGTAACTCCATCCACGATGCTGAAGTAATTCCACCTGGATTTACTATTTTGCGGTGTGACCGAGCAGATGGGCGTAAACAAGGCGGCGCGTGTCTCGTGGCCACACCGTGTTTTGAGTTGCGGCGAGTGTCACTACCTGGTGACGTCAACGTGGACGATCATATGTTTGAACTGGTTTGTGCTACTGTTTACCTAATTAACAGATTTATGTTTTTACTTTGTGTCGTCTATATTCCACCTAGTAGTAGTGATAATGAATGCATGTTGCTGTTTAATATCATTGAACAATTTTGTAATAAGTATCGGGATGTGCTAGTTGCAGGCGATTTTAACTTGTATTCATGTTCTGTAGCCGTTAATAATTATTACGAATACTTCCATACTTTTTGTGGATTCACTCAGAGTAACGCAGTGGGTAATTGTAATGGGCGTCATTTAGATTTGGTGTTGAGTACATTGGCGGAGAGCGAGAGTGTGAGCGTGCGCGCGGCTGAGGCGTCGCTCGTACCGATAGACGCGTACCACCCGCCGCTCGAGATGTCGGTTAGTACGCACACGCGCCTGCGCCGGCGCCCCGGCTCGGCAGGCTCAGCTACACCTGACGGTAACGCATGTGCACCAGAGGGGTGGAATTTTGATAAAGCCGACTTTTTGTCATTATATGCCTTAATTGGAGCCGTACACTGGAGTCCGTTGTATGAAATGGACTCAGAAGTAGGTTTAAATTATTTTTATAATATTATCAACTTAATTATAGATGACTGTGTACCGAAAAAAAGGCGAAGGCGTGTAAGCTCAAGGTACATTTATCCTGAGTGGTACACTGCTGAAGTAATCCCCGACATAAAATTGAAGGCTTCTCTGCATAAACAGTACAAGGCAAGCGGGACGAGGGTCGATTACGAAGCTTTTGTTAGGTGTAGAACCAACGTTAAAAATATGTTAGTAGTGGCACAGAAACACAATCGGAACCGTGTTTAAGGACAAATGATGAGTGATCCTAAATCTTTTTGGAATTATGTCAAGTCTAAAGTGGATGATAGACGTGCGAGTAAGTACGCGGACTTGTGGCTGTTAGTTTGTCTATGTTAGTAGGGCTACTTAGTCCCACTAGCGTGCAGTGTGTGAAATACAGGAAATGATAAAAACTGGTTAATGAAAATAAAAGCTGAGATGAAACTTATATTTTCAGGTTTAATTTTATTACTTTGACGACATCCTAGGAACGGTATCTGACAGAAGACAGAACATGAAAAAACAAAAGTAGAAAAGTAAATTCATTTAGAACAAAAAGGATCAATATCAAAAAATATAACATAGACCTCTTTTTATTCCAACACTCCTCCTTAAATTAGTTTCTCTACTTTCATCCATCACACAACACCCATGCCCAGCGTACACCAGTTGAACTTGCCTTTCAACAGAGGTTTCGTTAAGACATCCGCAACCATACGACTTGTCTCTACATACTCTAATTCAATATGGCCACACTCAACTGCCTCTCTTACGAAGTGGTGTCGCACATCTATGTGCTTTGTGCGTTGATGGTGTACAGGGTTCTGCGCAATAGCAACAGCAGATTGACTGTCACTGAAGATTTTCATTGGCATCTCGACTTGACCAGATACCTCCGCAGTCAATCTCTTTAAGAAAATCGCCTCTCTAGCAGCTTCTGACATAGCTACGTACTCAGCCTCCGCTGTGGAAAGAGCAATCGTCCTCTGTTTTCTGCTTTCCTAACATATTGCAGCTCCCATATGCAGAAATACCATACCCGAGTATGATCTCCTATCATGACAAGTGGCATGACTAGCATCTGCATAGCCCTGTACCTTATGCATTCCTGTCCTCTTATACTGTAGCCCAAGGCATTTAGTACCCTTTAAATATCTGAGCACTCTTTTTGCGGCTATCCAATGCTCTTCAGCATAGCAAGCGTTGAATTGGCTCAGATAATTAACTGCATGTGCAATATCTGGCCTCGTGCAAACAGATACGTACATCAGCGAACCAATTAAATTTTGATATGGAATCCTCGGATCAGGTTTATGTTCGAGTCCAGGTTTCACAAGCTTTTGCCCAGGAACTGTTGGGGTTGAAGCAACTTTGCAATCAGCCATCCCAAAAAACCTTCAAAACTTTTTCGACATACTTCTCTTGGTCGACTTTGATTCCAATATCGTTCTGCGTTAAATGCATTCCCAAAAAATATTCTGCTTTCCCAAGATCCTTCATATCAAATTTTGACATAAGGTCTCGCTTTACTTGACGCAGCTCCTCCGCGTCGTTCCAAAAAATTAACACATCATCCACGTACACTGCTAAAATGATGACGTTCTTACCCTGGGATCTCATGTAAATGCACGGCTCATTTTTGGATCGTTTGAACGACAACTGCAACAACTCATTATTCAGTTTATTGTTCCAAGTTCTGGGGGATTGCTTTAAACCGTAAAGCGAACGTTTAAGGAGACACACGTAATCTTCCTTTCCTTTTTCTTCGTAACCAACAGGTTGTTTCATGTAGACTGTCTCAGACAAGTCTCCATTCAGAAACGCTGTTTTGACGTCCATTTGGTCAACGTTTAGACCACTTTTAGCTGCCATCGCCAGGAGGACTCTTAGAGAGCTATGTCTCACCACTGGAGAGAACGTCTCGTCATAATCGATGCCCCATCTTTGGCTAAAACCTCTGGCAACAAGCCGAGCTTTGTATCTTCGCTTATTTCCCGCCTCTTCTTTAATTCGAAAAATCCATTTCGAATCTACAACATTGCTCGCTTGTCCAGGTTTTACTAAAGTCCAGGTTCTATTTTTCTTTAAAGCATCAAGCTCCTCCTGAATCGCAGCTTTCCATTCTCCACTGTCAGGCCTTGACAGTACATCTTGAATCGTAGTAGGTTCAAGTTCTGTTTCCACTGCATGGTATAGAACATGATCCGGGAACTCTTTGGGTTTCCTTTCTCTTAGTGGATACCTCCGTTCCACCTCTTGCGGCCGATCCTCAATTACGTCCGACTCACAATCTTGAAACTCCACATCCTCTGGTTCATGAACAACGACTTCTTGTTGAACAGGATTTTCAGCAAAACTCTCTTGTTCTTGTTCCACTCTAGGAACATTGCTAACATCATCATCTTCTTGTTGAGGTTGCAAAACATCTAGTTCTACTTTATCCCTGACAATTGATTCATCTTGTAGAAGTATTATTTCTGGTTCCCCTTGCAATTCTTCTTGTATTGCTTTGTATTTTTGATTCTCCAAAAACACAACATTTTTGGCCTTAAATATTTTTCCGGAAGTAGGATGCACAAGACGATACGCTTTCGCGTTGTCATCGAAACCTGTGTGGATAAGCTCTCTGCTTTTTACATCCCATTTAGTTCTCTTTTGATCAGGAATGTGCATAAATGCTTTGCACCCAAAAGTTTTTAGCATGCTTAGGTCACACTTCCTCCCTGACCATTTCTCATCCGGAGTCATATTCTTCACCGCAATCGTTGGTGACTTGTTCTTTAGGAAAACGGTGTGATGGACAGCTTCAGCCCAAAAACGTTTTTCTAATCCGGACTCATGTAGCATGGATCTTGCTTTCTCGCAGATAGTGCGATTGGCCCGTTCAGCTACACCATTCTGCTCTGGCGTATACTCTACCGTCAGTTGATGCTGGATTCCGTAATTTTTCAGCAAGTCATCCATCCGTTTATTGACATACTCGGTTCCGTTATCAGTGCGCAGGATCTTCATTTTCTTGCCACATTGATTTTCAGCAAACGCCTTAAAATCTATAAATTTTTCGAAAACTTCACTTTTTTGTTTCAAAAAATATATAAAAGTTTTTCGAGTGAAATCGTCAATAAAAGTCAAAAAATATTGGAACCCGCTCATTGAAGGTATACTCATAGGTCCACACACGTCCGAGTGCACTAAACCTAATGCTTCCGTAGCTCTCGTTGCATCAGTTTTACGAAACGGTTGTTTTCCCATAATGCAAGATATACACTCCAGTTTTGAAGAAATATCAGGAAAACTTATTCCTGTTGCCATCTTATCTCTTAGTAGTTTGAGGTTATGCATACCAAGATGTCCCATCCTCCGATGCCATAACATCTGCTGGTCATGCTTTGTTGTTGCTAGTGCAGAACCCTGTGAACAACACTTAATTTTATAAATGCCTCGTTCTTCCACACCTTTCACAACAGGCTTACCTCGCACCTCACACTCATTTCTCTTGTAGATATCACAACATTTATCTGTAAATACTACCACGTTACCCTTTTTCGCAATTGCATTCACACTCAATAAGTTAGAAGCTAACTTAGGTACATACGTAACGTTGCTGACTGTCAATCCTGACTCACATACTACCGTACCCTCACCGGCACCAAACACTTCTTTACCATCTGCACAAGTCACTCTCAAAGACTTAGGAGTATCCTTTAGATTCTTGAACCAAGATTTGCGATTCGTCATGTGTGTCGACGCTCCAGAATCGATGATCCAGTCTTCTGCCTGTGAGATAGACGTGCCGAACGCAAATGCTTGAAGAGCTTCCCTCTTCCGTTTTGGATTATCAGGACACTCATGTGCCTTATGTGATCCATCACAAATAAAGCACTTGATCTTTTGTTTGATCTTCTTCGGTGTACTCTTTCCCTTATGCTTATTTGACAATAGTGCTGAATTCGGTTGGCTTGCACTCGTGCTTGCCGAATAGGTATCCTCCATTTGAAAAAGTTTCATCTTTACATAATCGGTAGTAAGAACAACATTACTATTTTCTATGGCTAGTCTCATTGGTTGGAACTCTATGGTAAGGCCTTGGAGAAGTAAAGCAGCCAACAGTTCATCGTCAACCTCCTTTCCTAGGTCTTGAAGTTCTTGTGATACCATCATCACAGATGTGACATATTCCCTTACCGTTGGGAATTGCTCCAGCTTCATGCTCACTAGCTTTGCAAGTAGCCGGCAGCGATTATTCAGACCTTTGTCCTCAAACGCACTCCTTAACGCTTCCCAAGCATCTTTCGCCGTTTTTGCTTTGCGTACATGCACCAAGCAATGAGGTCTAATCATCAAGCAAATCTTTGCTCTAGCTTTCTGGTCTTTTCTCATACCTTGCACATCGGTCGTTTCAGGTTTAACTCTTGTATACTCCCACAAGTCATCGTGAACAAGATGTAACTCCATCAAAAACTTCCAGGTGGCATAATTGCTGTTACCATCTAATTTCTCTATGGAGGGCAACCCACTACTACCTGAAGACTCCATATTTTGTGCCATTGTTGAGTTCTGCTCTCTATGAGAACTCTTGTTATCATAGGACATCTCCCTGCCTGCAAGTCACTGGGCCAACGTTCTTTTGTTTTCAGGTTTCTGGGCCCATAACCTGTTAGTTTGTCTATGTTAGTAGGGCTACTTAGTCCCACTAGCGTGCAGTGTGTGAAATACAGGAAATGATAAAAACTGGTTAATGAAAATAAAAGCTGAGATGAAACTTATATTTTCAGGTTTAATTTTATTACTTTGACGACATCCTAGGAACGGTATCTGACAGAAGACAGAACATGAAAAAACAAAAGTAGAAAAGTAAATTCATTTAGAACAAAAAGGATCAATATCAAAAAATATAACATAGACCTCTTTTTATTCCAACAGTGGCTCGTCGACCTTTTTCGCGTGTGTGTCACCTAAAGCACGCGTACTTAAAAATTGCCGCGCAAGTTCGCCGGCGATCCAACCGGTTTGAAATCTTACTCGTAGCTCGTCTTGGCGCGTACGTGTGGCAGCACTGCGAGCCGCGAGCCGCCATTTTTCCACGTATTTTTTGTTGGTTTAGCTAATCATCTGTGTTGTAGAAATTTTAAAATGAGTGATTTCCGTACATATTCTCATGATCTACTAACAGAGTTTATTAGAAGGATTCCGTAATAATCCTTGTCTTTGGAAAATTAAAAGCAACGAATACAAAGACAAAAATATAGTTTTTTATCCAAACTTTTCGTTTTTTTTTTTTCTTTTTTTACTTGTTTTTAAAACGTTATAAGATACAATTCCTAAATAACACAAAGCTTCTTCCGTCGATGACATGGTAATACAGTGTGAGCCAGCTTCTCGTGTGTCACCGACGTCGAGCCGAGTAAGTTCGCGATCTTTAAAGCCGCGTACTTAAAGTTCGCACGTCTATCACCCACTTAAGAGAGGTAGGAGAAGCCCGCAAGCGATCTTGAGAGACGGGTTTGCATTATCTGGTCAGCAGTCGGTGGAAGAGTTTGCAAAGTATTTTTATTCGGTGTATAGAGTAGAGCGATCGAAGTTGGATGTAGACGCGGCTATAGCTAGCGCAGGTAGCAGAAACGGAGCGGCACGAGTACACTTGGACCAATTACAGTTAATAGACATGTGTCGTGCGCTTCAAGATCTTAAGCCGAAACGGTCCGCAGGGCCTGACCGCATTCCACCTTATATATTCAAGGATTGTCGATTAGCGCTGGCTAATCCGCTGCTTCATATATTTAACCAATGCCTTGTTAGGAATAGATACTCCTTTAATATCTATCACCAGCCTTAGATTGTTACCATAGCATCAGGCTGTTGATTGTAAGTTATGTCACCAACTTCACTTGACGAAATATATTTTACAGCTTAAGTCAATAATATTCGTTTAATTATTTTATCTGGTTTAACTCGATCCCACAATACTTATAACTACTTTAACATGGTAGCAGAGCGTGGTTGAACGATGGTTCAATTGTTTGAATAAGAAAATAGTAGTGGATGCGTAAAAGTTTACCTCTTGGAAAGAGTTCTGAAAAATTCTTGCAAGAATCTGTACCAGGTCTGACATCACCATGGATAAGGCGATTGCAGAGGCCTCAAAGGTACAAATAATGCACCTTGATGGAAGAAACTTTAAGCATTGGAAGTATAGGATCGAAACAGTGTGTAGGGCAATTCCCGGTGCTGAAGATATTTTGGAAGGGAAGACCTGTAAACCTGTTGAGCCTGTAGATGTTAAAAATGAATCTACAAAAATAAAATACGAATCGGATTTAAAAGAATTCCGGAAAATTGACTGTATAGTTTTGACTCTGATGACGTCAAACATGACGGATGAGATACTGGAACAAGTCATGCGGTACAAAAGCGCTAAAGAAGTATGGGACGAGCTAGAACGCCTCTACAATGCAAGTAGCGAAGACAAAAGTTATGATCTCTGTCTAAAATTCTTTGATTATAAAAAGGATCCTGAACATGACATAAGAAAGCATATATCTGCGTTAAAAAACATTTGGCACGAATTGAACAGCCAAATTGATGCGAGTTTGCCCGAGATATTATTAATCTGTAAAATACTTGGAACTTTACCGAAAGATTATTTCGCTTTTAAGTCAAGTTGGCTTCTTATAACAAAAAAGGATCGGACAGTAGAGAACTTAACTTCGCAGCTAAGTGCATATGAAAAAGCGTTAAGTACTAAAGATGAGACAGAGAAAACTGAAGAAGTATTAATCGCAAAGACACAGAAGAAGAAAAAAGTTTTTAAATGTAATTATTGTGGAGAAGTTGGACACTTTGTACGAAAATGCCAAAAATGGATAAATGATGGACGTCCACGAAAGCCGGCAAATGACAGTAAAACCTCAAATGTAAATCTGACAGTGTTAGCCTGCGATTATGGAATGCCAATAGATAAAAATAACTGGTACGTTGACAACGGAGCGACAAGCCATGTTACGAATTCAGGCGACTTCTTCGAAAGCTTTGAACACTTCAAGAGTTCACATACAGTTACTGCAGCGAATGGACAAACCGTTGAAGCCATTGGAATGGGCAACATTCGAGCTGAAGCCAAGGTCAATGGAAAAGTAGAATACATTTTATTGAAGGATGTTTGGTACGTTCCAAAAATCAAAAGAAACTTATTTTCAGTTCTTTCTGTGCACGATAACTCATCCACGAGTACGTTTGAGTCTACGCCTAAACAATGTATGGTGAAAGTAAATGGAGACATTAAAGTAATTGGGACTAGAGTGATTAAAGGTGGATTATTTAAGCTAGAGCTTACCTGTGTTGCGCCCAAAAATCAAGAAGTCAATCAACTACTGTCAAATCCATTACAAGTCTATCATGAAAGGCTAGCACATCAAAACAAAAGACATGTTAGTCAAGTCATCGAAAACGAGCTAGGGTTTAAAGTAGAGGATAAGCAATCGGAAATTTGCGAAGGATGCGTTTATGGAAAGGCTCACAGGCAATCTTTTGGTACAAGGGTTAGAGCCACTAAAGCTGGAGAACTAATCCATACTGATATTTGCGGACCGTTTCCATACTCAATTTCGAAGTTACGATATTATGTCCTGTTTAAGGATGACTTTACACGCCATCGTCACATCTATTTTCTTCGAGAAAAGTCTGAAGCAGCTTCAAAGCTTGATATTTTCTTAAAAGAAGCTAAAGTTGCGGGACACGTCATTAAAGAAATATTAAGCGATAATGGTGGAGAATTTATCAGCGAAAAATTCAAAAATATCTTAACGGAAAACGGCATCAAGCAAAGGTTCACGATGCCTCACACCCCGGAGCAAGCAGGTTGCGTAGAAAGAGAAAATAGGACGGTGGTAGAAGCCGCGCGAGCCATCATGCATGCACATGAGAAGATTCCTGATGGCTTATGGGCAGAGATAGTAAACGCAACAGTCTACGTGTTGAATCGCACAGGGCCATCTAGCGTGCCATGCAAGTCACCTCATGAACTGTGGTACGGAAAGAAGCCAGCGATCAAACATCTAAGAATTCTAGGTTGCACGTGCTATGCCCATATTCCTAAAGCTAACCGCAAGAAGCTGCAACGGAAAGCTATAAAAGGGATTCTTATTGGTTATGAAGGAGACGAAGGCTATAGAATCTGGAATAAGGAATCACTAAAATTGATTAGATCCAGAGACGTGATATTCGAAGAGGTACCGTTACTCGGAAAATCTAAAGAATTTGTGAAATCAGAAGAGCCGAAAACACTCCAGAAAAACTTATTCCATAACTTTCCAAGTCTACATAATGAATTCGAAACCAGCGATAATAGAGAGATTGGAGAGCGGAATATTACAGAGTACGGAGCTGAAGTTATTGAAGAACCTACTTCATCAAGGGCACGTCACGAAGCCGATGAAGAGATAGGTGATGATCTCGATGAATCAATGTTTGAATCCATTCACTCTGAAGAAGAAAATGAGGAATTCGCTGAAGGCAACGAAGCCGATGATCCTGATCTATCTGATGACGACCATGAAAGAGAAGGAAGTCGGATGATCCTCAGAGATAGAGCAAATCTAAGACCTCATGTACGGTTCAATGACTATATTATGGCATGTCATGTCATGTAAGGCTAAAGAAGAATGGAAAAAGGCTATCGAAAGCGAAATGAACTCGCTGAAAGAAAACCAAACGTGGGAGCTAGTCGAACTACCAAAAGGTCGGAAAGCCATTCCATGTAAATGGATATTCAAAATAAAGACTAATCCCAATGGCTCTGTTGACAAATATAAGGCTCGACTGGTTATAAAAGGATATTCTCAGAAGAAAGGGCTAGATTTTCATGAAACTTTTAGTCCTGTTGCTAGGAGCAGCACAATAAGAGCTGTTCTGAGTGTTGCTGCTAAAGAAAAGCTGAGATTAGCACAGTTTGACGTGTCCACAGCCTTCCTTTATGGCACTTTAGATGAAGAAATATACATGAAACCGCCTGAAGGTTATACTGAAGAGAAGAATGTGTTCAAATTAAAGAAAAGCTTGTATGGCTTGAAGCAAGCCCCACTCTGTTGGAACAGATGTATTACAGACTATATTGTGAAGACAGGTTTCAAGCAAAGCCAGTCCGATCCTTGTTTGTTTGTGAGAAAAAATGGGAAGGAGAAAATTGTTCTGGCCTTGTACGTTGATGATGGTCTTATTGCTTACTCAAGCGAGAAACTAGCTAACTGCTTCCTAGAAGAAATGAGGGCACATTTCAAAATAACAGTGAAACCAGCAAGTTATTTTCTTGGAATGGAGATAGAAAGGCACTCTGATGGTTCTATTTTATTGCATCAGAAATCGTACATTACTCGCATATTGGAAAGGTTTGGCATGGAGAAATGTAAGCCAGTGCCCACGCCAATTTTAAAAGCAAATAATGCTCAAAATGTTAACGAAGTTTCAATGAGTTTTCCGTACCGAGAAGCTATTGGATCACTAGCTTATTTGATGACGAGCACGAGGCCTGACATAGCTTTTGCTGTCAGTGTTGTATCTCGAAATTTAGATAAACCTTCAAAGGAGAACATCATCAATATCAAGAGGATAATGCGTTACTTGAAAGGGACTATAGATGAAGGCATCGTTTACAAGCCAGGAAATAGTCATAACTTAGAATGTTATAGTGACGCTGACCACGGAGGTGACCTTGAAACTGGAAGGTCTACCTCAGGCATTCTTTGCATGTATGCTGGAGGTCTAATATCCTGGAATAGTAAACGCCAGAGCACAGTAGCGATTTCTTCCACCGAGGCAGAAATAGTGGCAGCAAGCGAAACTGCCAGAGAAATTATTTGGCTTCGAAAGATTATGAAAGAAATCATTGGTGAATGTCCAGCATCCCTATGTGTTGATAACGAATCAGCTATTAAGATGGCTAAGAATCCACCAGAATTCCATCAGAAGACTAAACACATAAGGATACGATCATTCTTTATACGAGAATGTGTTCAAGATGGAAGCATTACCATCTGCCATGTACCAGCAACCAGGCAGATTGCTGATATGCTCACTAAACCACTTTATGGGCCTAGAATTGAAAGTCTCAAGAAGATGGCTGGCATTACAAAGAGAGGTGGATGTTAGGAATAGATACTCCTTTAATATCTATCACCAGCCTTAGATTGTTACCATAGCATCAGGCTGTTGATTGTAAGTTATGTCACCAACTTCACTTGACGAAATATATTTTACAGCTTAAGTCAATAATATTCGTTTAATTATTTTATCTGGTTTAACTCGATCCCACAATACTTATAACTACTTTAACATGCCTTAAAGCTGCTGTGTTTCCGGAGAGATGGGAAGTGACCCGCGTTGTTCCGGTCTCGAAAGCAGGGTCAGCAGAATCGGTGGAGGGGTACAGGCCAGTTGCAGTATTGTCAACACCGGCAAAGGTGTTGGAAACTGCTATATATAAGAGCATATACTTTCAGGTTAGCGCGCTGCTATCAGACGCTCAGCATGGGTTTCGACCAGGAAGAAGTACCGCCAGTAATCTTCTCTGGCACATGGCTCATTTGGTGCCGACGGTGGATAGTGTGGGACAAACTGATGCTGCTTACTTTGACTTCAGAAAGGCATTCGATCTAGTCGACAATGACATATTGCTTAAAAAGTTAGCAGGTATTGGTTTCACCCAACACACTCTACACTTTTTTGCCAGTTATTTCAGGGATAGACAGCAATAAGTGGATTAAGCGGGACACGTGTCAGATCCATATTTCACGAGGTCCGGGGTAAGTCAAGGTAGTAACCTTGGCCCTTTGGGCTTTCTTCTGGTGGTAAACGATCTACCGGAAGTAGTCAAAGACGCGGATTGCTTGTTGTTTGCCGATGACCTGAAATTGTCTCTCGCGATAAAAAGCATTGATGACGGTGTCCGGCTGCAGAGTGACATCGATAGGGTTGTGAGCTGGAGCAAGGAAAATCTCTTGCAGTTTAATAGGTCGAAGTGTGTGAACATCTCTTTTTCTCGTGAACACAATCCTATCATAAATACCTACTACATTGACGGGCAGCCTATGGAACGGGTCACAGAAGTCAAGGACTTAGGAGTCGATCCGCCACACGGGCGTCTTTGGCCTAGCTCTCTCGCGGCTGGGGTGCGGGTGGCGCGGTTACAACTGAGTACTTTCGTGTCCACGACACGGTTTGGCAACGTCGCGTTTACAAAGTAGGAAGGGTGGCTCAATGTGTACCACTGGTTCACTGTTGGACATCTCACCCTACATACATGTCCAAAACTTTTTGTAAGTAAGTATACAAAACTTGTTGTAAGTATACAAAACCTGTATGAAACTTGTTGGTTGAAAACTTCTAGTTGCCTACATGTTTATGATTTCATGTTGTTGTTGTAACTAAACTTGTTGAATTAAAAGACAAATTCAGTCCGTAGTTTTATGTTATCTACTAATATTAAACATTGTTGTGACAATGGAAGCTTTACTTTGCTGAAGAACTTTACTTCAAGTGTGCAGTATACTTGTACATGCAAACTGAAGCAAATTCAAGGAAAAAACGCAAATAGGTACTGGTCGCGATTATTTTTGAGAAGAAGAGACCAAGAAGGGGCCTACCGTTCTATATTAATTAAGACCAAGGTGGTTTAAGACATTTTTATTTACAATATAATTTAAATTAATTAAATGAAATTTTTATTTATGCAAACATTTTTTTTTTTTTATCAACATCGTTAACATTAATGTCTATTTACGAAGCAATTGCTACCAATGCGTCTTTTTTCTTCTGGCTATCATTTTAAACTTCATTTTTCACATTCCACAGGCATTCTTGTACATGCAAAAGCTCAATGAGTTCTAAAGTTTGTTTCTTTGACCACTCCATTCTTCTTCCTCGTTCAAGTTTAAGTTTTCATTAACGAAAAAAACCCGGTCCGTCCGGTATGTTGAAAACTTATCTAACTTATCCAACAAGCATGGAAAAAGTATAAAACTTGTTTGTAACTAATAATCAACAGAAATTGTATCCTGTGTTGTGACATTTTTTACATCAAACTTGTCCGCTGTCATTTACTTTTATTTTTAATTGTTACCAGCCATATTCTCTATGAAGGTTTCATTAAGATTATATATTACTAAAATGATTATCATCAATCCGTGAGCTCAATTGTTGTATTTGATAGATAATTACGAATATTTGCTATGTAAAGATATTCTAAGTTATATTTATAAAAATATTATGCGCAAGGTTTTTGAGCGATTGTTGCTGGCCGTTTTGAATACTGGCAAGTTGCGTCTTACGAGCGCAAAAACTTGAATCCGAGAAGAAATAAATTCGAGAAGGATTTACAAAAAACACAGGAGATGAAAAAAACGCGGGGATCAGGGTATAAAAGGCATTTCTGACGGATGCCCTGGTTCAGTTAAGGAGCAGAATCATATTCGACGTCCTCATTTCTGGGGGGTTGCTGCTCCCCGGCCGGTCGGTGTCGATGGACGGCGAATCACCGAAAACGAACTATCTTCATCATTTAGTCTGGAGCTATTTCTGAATTGGAAAACTAACTTCATCATCGGATAGTCGTAGATGATGGATCATCTACGACGTGTCATAGTGATGATGGGCAGTGGCCCAGGAGATCCCACTACAGACTCCTGAGACCACTACTGCTGATCTTCAGATCTGATCTACGTTTCTGAGTGCTCATCTCGCATAGCAGCCTTGACGTACTGTTCTGGCGACCGTCTTACTGTACTACCCGGTTGCCAGATCTCGCCTCTTCCGCTGAGCTGATCGTTCATCATCTACAGTGTACCATTTAAAGACTTTAATAGTGTGTGTGATAAGCAGGTTTTTGCGTATTAATTGTATATTTCATCTCATCTTCTAATACTTTCATTTTCTTTTTTTTATCTTTTTAATGTACAAGTCTGCTTACTTCCTTTTTATCTCGAGGAATCATGTTTGTTACAATGTAGACATCTTGGCCAGCCTGGCTACATTTTGGTGACCTCTTTGGAGAAACCGAAAATATTTCTGTGCCATTATGGATGAGAAAAATCAGTGGTGTGACAAACGAGAAAAAAAATCCTGTTTGTCATACTGGTGTGATAATCTGGTGTGACTACGAGTCGCCAATGAAATTATCATGTAGAACAATTATTATTATCTGTCGGGCGTCCCACCGCGGCACCTGCACCGTCCCGGTGAATCGATCCTTAATAATTTTTCCGTTAGTTTGCGTCTTTCCAACTGCAAGTACTTGCAGTACAACCTTGTGGATTATGAAGTACCAAACTACACGTATGGGTTGTAACAAATTTACTTCTTCCTCGAGATGAAAAGGAAGTAAACAGATTTGTACATTAAAAAAGGTTATTAGGGGATATAAATGATGGTATGAAGAATACAATAAATTATTAAAAAAGTGAAGGGTAGGTTAACCGGGAACGTTTTGAATGTCTCCGCAAATCTCTGAGCGTGATAGTAACTGAAGACAAACATCTAGATGTAGAAAGCTGGCTTGATCAAGATGAGCTTGACCACGACGAACTTGATGCAGGGCGGCTTGGCAGGACCCACCAGCAGACACGTACCGCCCCAGTGCCAGGCTCATCAGCTCGCAGAGCAACTTCCTCACTGCAGCTAGCAGCAGCCACGGTAGAACCAGACGAAGAACGCTCCTCCAGAAACACAGGATAGAGAAGCACTATGTAAAATGGTGCGCAGCGCTGTCTGCAAGGCATCGACAACTCAGCCGGCATGTTCATCTGCCAAACCTGCTTTAGATTGGCGTTACTGAAGACTTGACTGAGCTCTTGACTCGACTGACCCAGGGTATCCGTCAGAAATCCCTTTTATACCCTGGTCCTCCGTTTTTTTCTTGGAATTTAATTCCAGATTCAAAACTGCTGCGTTAGTAAGACGCAACCTGCCAGTATTAAAAACAGCCAGTAACAATAGTCAAAAACCCTGCACATAATATTTTTATAAATATAACTCAGAATATCTTTACACAGCAAATATTCGCAATTAACTATAAAATACAACAATTGAACTAACGAATTGATGATAATAATTTTTAGTAATATTTAATCTAAATGAAACCTTCATAAAGAATATGGCTGGTAACAATTAAAAATACAAATGACAAGTTATGTCACAACAAAGAATACTAAGAAAATATTTATAAAAACTAAACGATTCGCAAAATGCTAATGTAAAACCAATAAAAGTATGAATATTGATGATAAGTGTGAGTATAGAGTGTATGTAGTAGGCAGACACTATAGGGTCCAACCCTGTTTTCCTTAACACGGGTCATGCCACGATCGATCTATTATCTATCACGACTTCTGTAGCAAATAAGCCTGATATTGTCGTGATAAATCAAAGCAAACAAATCTAAAGCTACTTGGAAGATTATAAATAACTCAAAATTCAACATTCCGAAAAACTGTATTGACAAAATTTGTGTAAAAAGGACGTCATTACTAATCCAAAGGCTATTGCAGATGCTTTTAATAATTACTTCATTGACAAATTAACCCTATAGCAGGATCTGGCAAAAATGCTGCATCGCTGATACCAAAAAGAAAAGATTCCTTTTTTCTCGCCCCATGTGTGCCAATCGAACTGTTTAAAATTATAAAACAATTGAAAAATACAAATAGCGTAGGACACGATGGCCTGTCAACAAAAGTTATAAAATCTGTAGCGGGAGTGGGAGAAACATAGCACCGCATCTAAGCTACATAATTAATCTGGGCATCGAAACAGGTATTTTTCCCGATGCACTAAAAATATATATCACTAGCTGTCCCCGGCATGCGTTGCAATGCACTTTTTACCTACCCTATCTACCTACCTACCATACTGCCGTCCGTTCACTAAAAAGCCGTTAAGCCCAAAAAGTAGATTTCGAGATAATGGCAAAAAAAGTGCGAATCGTTGCTTCTTAAAAACTATGATACTTAGGTTAATGATTGTTGGACACATCGATTGGTATTTCTTTCTGCTTGTCGTTAAGAATTATGTCTGTCCAGCCCCCCTAGCATGACCGTTCTATCTCTATTCTACCAAGAAACGACAAGAAATCTTTTCTATACAACTTGACATTTCTTCTGGCCGAGCATGGCGCGCCCCGTCGACTCGCGTTTCTACGAAGACATAGACAGAAATTCTTTCCATAGCAACGGGGACGTATCACGTGATGTTTATATTCCCGGAATATTATTACGTTTAGTTAACAAAAAAAAGTTGCCAATTGCACGAGTTTTTCATTTTTCTTGGGCGGGATGGTGTTGCTGCATCCTGGATCCAAGCCTGGATCTTTTTCGCGAAATTAAACCTAAATATTTTACATAACATTTCAACCTTTTGAACGTAACACAACGCAACCACGAAACGTTTTCTCGTATTTAGTTTTTAACAAGACTAGTTTCACATTTGTCAGAAGTAATGTTTCTACCCCCAAATGTCAAAAGAAGAGAAAATATGGTCGTCATGCTCGACGTTGTAGTCTTGTGTCGACTGAAGAAAAGAAACATTTCTTTTCTACATTCTAATATCGCCATGCTTGGGACGATGGAAATATCTGTCAAATTGTCGATTCTTCCGTAGACATAGCCCGTTTCTACGGCGGTCATGCTAGGCCGGCAGAAACTCTTATTACTTACTTTTAAAATTAAATTTAGTTTTTTAGTTAAGGATATAATTTAGTTGTTGCACCTTATTTCTGTACTAAAAGGCCGTTAACTATACCTTAGCGGCTTTTTAGTGAAGTAATTTATTTCAAATTTTAACGTTCATAATATTTGTTAATAGTTTTGCAGAAATACTTAACAAAAAAGTTGTTAGGTGATCTTAACTGTTCTGCTTTATAGCCATGGAATTCGCTCAGATTAAAGTAAGAATAACTTTCGTTAAGAGAGGTTACGGGGTTTTAACTGCTTTTAAGCTAATTATGCCATTTTTATATGGAAGTTTTGTAAAATTTTAACAATCTTACTTAACTAAAAGGCGGCTAAAAGTATTTCGTTTGTAGGTTAACGTCTTTTTAGTTTAGCAATAATAAGGAAAATATGAGGTTTATTGACAAGGTCTTGTTAAAATCTGAAATATGAATCAAAATTTTAAAGGTAAATGAAAAGTTAGTTTAAATAAATATTGTATTACGTTATTTTTATGCCCACGCTGCCACTACCACATCCACTGGGCTAGACAAAAGTAATTTGAAAGAAGACAAAGATGTAACTTATAAAAAAATTGGTTAGTATAGATGACATCCCAAAGGAACTACTTAAGTACGAAGGTGGGAGATTTTATGAAATCATCAGGAATCTCTTCGTGGCCATGTGGAACGAAGAGCCATGGTGAGCCATGTGGAGCACCGCATACTTTAAAAGTACCTCCAATAAGGGAATTATATACTAAGAACAAACGCGACCGATCAGAGTGTTACTCTAGTCGTGGAATTGAGCGAAAATCCATCTTGTCATGATTTCTAAATACTAATAAGATTTATTGTGATTTAGATTGATTTATTTGATATGACCAAAGAGTTTATAAGAACTCTTTGGTCAAATCTTCGACATGTGTAAAATAAAAATAAAAAGAAGCGGGAATCGTTACGGTTCCCGCCAAAAAACAAAAAAACGTGATGCTATTTTTGGAAGGAGAACCAAAAGGTTTTGCTTGGAGAATTATTCTTTGTTAATTACACATTGGATGGTATATTAAGCTTTCTACTGATTTAAGCACCAAGTTTTGTATTCTGTTTATGTGTACCAGTTTATAAATACAGTTATTGATACTGGAAAAGGCGTATTCTTTATATTTCACAAGTGGGATAAACCAAAACGGTACGTAAAATATTTTTTTTTTTATATGAATTGCTTGATAATAATTTGATAAAAACACGGTTACACGCTCACCTTTGAAAAACTTAACATAAGAGCAAATGAGAATGACTACCGCTACAATGCAATGCTACAGACTTAACAAAATTATGGTCTAATTGTTTTGCTATTAATTATTATATCTATGGCCATGTTATCATAAGCTCATACATAAAGATTTAAATGAGCAACATTTTAACATGTTTAATTTATGATTGTTTACCAGCAGCATGAGGTAATTGTGAGTTACTTATTTTTTTTTTGTTTAGTAATTGCTATGATAATTTGCTAAATGGTACGCAGTGAAATATGCTTGTTCACTGGGTCTATAAAAATAAAAAATAATAATAAGTTTATTTCAGTTCATTTTGGCTTAAATGCATGTTGAGGAGTCTCCATTTAGGCATAAAAAATGCCTGTAGTTGAAGGCTCCGCTCTTCCCTTACATTATAAACTTACAAATTGGTAACAAAAGAGAGAAAAATTAAATTAGGGTACTATCAATAAAATTGTATGTGTGTGTGGGCATGTGGGTGTATGTGTGTGTGCGCGCGTGTGCGTATGTGTGTGTGTGTGTATGTGTGTGTGTGTGTGTGTGAAAGGTTGAGAGACAGATTTTGAGTGTACGTGTGTGACTAAATGAGTGAGTAACAACATTTTCTATTAGTTTATTGTTAGATCACACATTAGGAGACATGCTATGTGACTTCGCTAGAGTTTTGAGTGGGTATGTTTCCCACTGGATACTGAGCGAGTCACTGATGGTTGGATGTTAGGGGGCGCACTTTGTGATTTCACTGGATTTTTGAGTGGGTATGGTTCCTACTGGTTTTTGAGTGAGTCACTAGTCGTCGGATTATGTTAGGGGGCGTACTATGTGATTTCACTGGATATTTGAGTGGGTATGGTTCCTACTAGTTGATTGAGTGAGTCACTAGTCGTCGGATTATGTTAGGGGGCGTACTATGTGATTTCACTGGATATTTGAGTGGGTATGGTTCCTACTGGTTGATTGAGTGAGTCACTAGTCGTCGGATTATGTTAGGGGGCGTACTATGTGATTTCACTGGATATTTGAGTGGGTATGGTTCCTACTGGTTGATTGAGTGAGTCACTAGTCGTCGGATTATGTTAGGGGGCGTGATTTCACTGGATTTTTGAGTAGGTATGGTTCCTACTGGTTGATTGAGTGAGTCACTAGTCGTCGGATAAATTATTATGAATGCTTAGTAGCTAGAAGTATACCTATGCAACTACTAGTTTACCCGAATTGACTGATCTCATAACAGACAAAAAGAAAAAAAAATGTAACGAAGTTTGGATGGATTACTCCCCAAGTAATGTAAAATGTTTCAGTGAGGAGTGACGATGACGTCTGATGTTGAGCCGGGTACCCCACCTGGTACACCTCTGAGGCGCCGCCGGCGTAAACCTAAGATAATGAAGGGTAGGCGAAGAAGCCTGTCGTCATCCAGTTCAAGTGAAGAGGCTGTCCCAAGAAAGATACGTATCCGTGCTAACGAGTTTTCTGCTAATGATATCCTCAAGTTAGTTAAACATGTTACAAGAGACTCTCCTAGGAGCTCCTGGAACAACAACAATCTTCATAATGTTATTCCCGAGTTTGACCCTTCGAGTAGAACTCAAACTATCGAAAGCTGGTTGCGAAAAGTCAATGAATGCGCTGTTATATATGGATGGGATGAGAAACAAATTGTCCACTTCTCGTTACAAAAATTAGCTGGTCTTGCAAAGCGATGGTTTGCATCGTTGCCAACGGTTGTCTTCACTTGGGTTGAGTGGCAGAATAAACTCAAAAAGGCTATCCCTAGTGAAGAAAGTTATGGACGTCTGTTAGAAGAGATGTTAAATCGTACTTCACGTGGTGATGAAAGTCTTCGTGAATATTTTTATGATAAATTAGGCTTATTAAATAGATGTGAAATTACCGGTAAAAAAGCTGTTGATTGTATCGTATACGGTATAAGCGACCGTTCGATTAGAAATGGGGCGCAAGCTCAGAATAGTTCGGAACCCGAAGATTTACTTAACTTCCTTGCATCTCAGAGACCTCAACCGCAGCTTTATAATAACTTACGTGAACGTTCAACACAAAAGCTAAGCTCTAGAAATACCGGCGCAAGTTCAAATGGTGCTGTCACCAATTCAATCACTTGTTATAACTGTCGTTCGAAAGGTCATCCTTATTTTAAATGCACAAAGCCCCTTATTAAATGCAAACAATGTCATCGGATAGGGCACGATAATGATGGATGCAAATTAGACCCATTTGTAGCTTAGAATTCGAAATCTAACCAAATAGAAAATATATCTAGAATCTGATATTGAGGTATTAGTTGTAGATGACGTTCAGATGCAGACATCACTTATCATTGGTCAGAATTTTACTGAATTGCCGTTTATCACTGTTTTGAAAAATAGCTCTACACTTACGTTTTACAAAAGCCCAAGTTTAGCCTTTTCTGATGATTCGAAAGGTATTTTAAAGCTTTATGTTACTGATAGGACTGAAATCTTGAAAACCAGTATTGTCCCAGTTCATTCAAACTGTGACTACAACGGAGATGTTTTTATAGAAGGATACAACGCTGTTGAAACGGGTAAGGAGTTCCGTCTGTTACAGGGTGCTTTCAATATTTCTAATGGTAAGGGATCGGTGGTTGTATCTAATTTGTCGAACCATATAATTACTTTGCAACCAAACGTGTTAATTGCTAGAGCCATTCCGTTTAATGAACAAAAAACGTGCCAAATAAATAAGATAGCGAAAGAATCTTCTAATGTAGAACCTCTCAATAAAAACGACATTAAAATAGGACCAGAATTAAATGAGGAACAATTGGATAGGTTGTACTTGTTGTTGCAAAATTACCGCGATTGCTTTGCTATAAACCTTAACGAAATAGGTTGCGTTGTTGATGTAGAAATAAAAATCGATTTAACAGATAATAAGCCAATTGTTTACCGTCTATATCGGTTGTCACACTATGAACGCGAAAGAGTCCGTGAAACCATAGACGAATTGCTTCAAAACGATATTATTCAGGAATCGAAGTCAGACTATGCCAGCCCAATTTTAATGGTCAAAAAGAAAACGGGTGAGCAGCGATTATGTGTTGACTTTCGAGCCCTGAATAATAAAACTATAAAAGATCGTTTCCCGCTGCCTATTATAGAAGACCAAATATCGAACCTTAGTGGCAATAGTTTCTTCACGACCCTGGATCTCGCTTCAGGTTATTATCAAATACCCATGGCTAAAGAAAGCCAACATCTAACGGGTTTTGTCACGCCCGATGGGCATTTCGAGTTTAAAAGAATGCCTTTCGGCTTGGCGAATGCCCCAGCCGTGTTCCAGAGAATGGTTAACAAAGTTCTCGGGAACAGACGGTTTGAATACGCGTTAGCATATTTAGATGACATTTTAATCCCCTCAAAAACTGTAGACGAAATGTTTCATTGACTAGAGGACGTATTTATACTTTTTAGGAAACATGGCTTAACGTTAAAATTGACCAAATGTCGATTCTTTGATAGTACTGTTAGTTACCTTGGATATGAAATCTCGCCACAAGGCATTCAGCCATGTGAAACAAAAATTTTGGCGGTTAAGGAATTCCCGAAACCACAAAATGTCCATGAGGTCCGACAATTTCTAGGGTTGACTAGTTATTTCCGAAAGTTTATAAAGGGTTATGGAGAGGTCGCTCGTCCGCTAACATCTTTATTAAAAAAAAGATTGTTCATGGCAATGTTCGTCTACAGAAGACCGAGCATTTACAATTTTAAAGGATAGGCTGATTGGTCGGCCGGTCCTAGCTCTTTATGATCCCACCCTTGAAACAGAACTCCACACCGATGCTAGTGCTTTGGGTGTGGGAGGTATACTAATGCAATGGCAGAAAGATACTAGGGTCTTAAAACCCGTCGCTTATTTCAGTCGACAGACTACTCCCGAAGAGAAACATCTGCATTCGTACGAACTAGAAACACTAGCTATTGTATGTTCTTTAAAAAAGTTCCGTGTGTATCTGCTGGGCATTCATTTTAAGGTTTATACCGACTGTGCTGCTCTCCGCACTACTCTAATCAAAAGAGATCTTGTTCCGCGAATAGCAAGGTGGTGGCTACAAATAAGTGAGTTCACGTTTGATATTGAATATCGTCCTGGTGTTCAGATGTCGCACGTTGATGCATTAAGCAGAAACACCAAATTATCTGCGGAACCAGATGATAGCCCCTCTGTTGGCGTATATACTATAGGCAAAGAGAACTGGCTTTTATCGTTACAATTAGCAGACCCTGAAATATCCCGTATATTCAAAATCCTAAAACCTGAAAGTGACCAGGAATGTAGTCACATTCGTAAAAACTATGTTGTAAAGGATCATGCCGTATATAAAAGGGTAGACGATAAATTATGTCTTGTTGTGCCGCGTAGTGCACGATGGCAAATATGCCGAGCTAACCACGATGAAATCGGTCATCTGGGGTACGCGAAAACCCTAGAAAGAATACAACATTTATACTGGTTCCCTAAACAAAGGAAATTTGTTAAAAAGTATGTTGCGGCATGTTTAGAGTGCGCGTATAACAAGGATAACGCGTCAAAACAAAAGTCGGGTCATTTGTATCCAATAGAAAAAGTACAAATACCGTTTCACACGATCCATATAGATCACCTTGGCCCCTTTGTCAGAAGTAAAGACGGTAATACCCACATTTTAACGGTAGTAGACGGTTTCACAAAGTATGTCTTCGTAAGAGCGGTTAAAGATGTGAAAACAAAAACCACGGTGAAGGTCTTGGAGAAAATATTTTATGACTTCGGTGTTCCAGCTAGGATTGTGTCTGATCGTGGCACAAGCTTTACGTCAAAAGAATTTCAGACCTTTTGTAATACACATGGTATTAAACATATCTTGAACGCAGTAGCTTGTCCCAGAGCTAATGGTCAGGCAGAGAGATTTAATCAAACCATCTTAAATTCATTGGCATCTCAAAACTTTTCAAGCCATGAACGCGACTGGGACATGAGCCTTGGAAAAATTCAATGGGGCTTTAACAACACTGTTAATGCCTCAACACAGAAAACTGCGACAGAAGCTATGTTTGGAATTAAATTACGCGATGTTTTGACAAATAAGCTTAACGCCGACAACAGTAGTGCTAATTTAGAGTTGCAACAAGTCAGAAAACAAATCGGTATTAATATAGAAAAAACCCAAGAAAAACAAAAAGAAAGGTATGATGCAAATCGAATCCCAGCACCTAAGTATGAGATCGGTGATTTAGTTAAAATTTCTCGAAATAATTTTGATAATGATAAGAAAAGTACAAAGCTTCTGTCGAAATTTGTTTGTCCATACAAAGTCACTGATGTTCTAGGCAATGACCGTTATAGAATAACAGATGTCCCTGGTTTTACTAAGAATGGCAACCCGTAAAAAACCTGCTTCCTGGCGGACACTTACAAGAGTTTGCAAGAGCGCAACTCTGAAAGCGAGCCAAAGTCCTTGGCATAAAAGCCTGGTTGAGGAGACGCCAGCTAAGTTTGGGTACGTCTCAAAAATTCACGATGTCTCTCATCGTACCTTTAAGCTTCAAGCATGTTCAGAATTCTTCTTCCAATTACTGAAGGTTAGCCATTTATTTCTGCTTCTCGTGTGCGAGGTGGAACAGCTCAGCAGCAGCTCCTGATTCCGGTCCATTCGAAAATGTTTTTAAGTCAAAACTTTTTTTCTCCGATCGACATTACGATTCTTTACTAGTTTTCCCACTTCTGGTGCCGAAAAACTTGTCCGAGGTTAGAAACCCTTTTTCGATAAACGGTCTGCATGACTGGGGGTCTCTTTTCGTCTTAAGATTTCGTTATGTATGACTTTCTTCGTCCAGCTCACTTTCAAAGTTAAAAATAGAAACTTACTAAAAAAATGTAGGTACGACATGGACCTTAATTTCGACGTCATGAGCAGCGGCAAGTTGCATTAAACGTGATGACCTTAAAGCTAGACCACCAACAGCTATAACTTACAATGGCTTCAATGGTGTTCTGACATGTCCGCTTTGAACTCATAGTTTTTCGCTCATAGTTAGATATGCTAATAACTTGAGAGCACATGAAAGAGCATCACACCAAAACACCTACAAAAACGTCGAACAAAGTCGCTGTGGCGGAAATCGGCTGGACGGCATCATCATCAATTCACCATCAGTAGGTATGCTAGAATGTTTTTGAAATTCTTAGAGTTTGATATTGATGATTTAGGATGTTTATTCATCCATCACACCTCAACGTCTGATCGGATTTCATAGAAATTCGGCACATTGGTAGAACATGATCTGGAATAAGACATAGAATACCGAACCGTGAACGAAGCGCGAGAGTCGGAAAACTGCCTTTTAGCTAAGTAATGCTGCTTAGCTGCTTTGTAGCTAAGCATAATTTACTTTTATCCACAGTTTTCATCAAATAAGCAAGAATTATTTACAACCAAAGTATTAAATACTTACCTAAAACGCCGTTAAGGGCGGATAACTGCATCTAATCTAGCTTTTCAAAACTTGTGCATAAGAAAATACTGAATTACAAAGTAGTTATAGTCCCTTAGCGTCTTTATAGTCAAGAAAAATCAGATAACGTATTTGTAGTTAAGTAAAAGACCAGAAAATAATCGACAGATCCGGCAGTTAAGGTATTTTAACGTACATTTAGCGAAGAAATGTGGGTTAGACGCTTTCAAGTGATGGAATTGTCACAAATTCTGTTACTTAACGGCCTACAATGCTTTTATATCTCTGGAACTGTTCACATTATAAAAATGTTTCTTAGACAGAAAGATAGAGAATTTGAACTCTATCAGGTAGCATCAAAAAGTGAAAATTGACACTTTGAGGGTTAACGGCTTTTTAGTGATAGGACGGCAGCATACCCTACCCTACCTATTATTACCTATTATTACTAAATTGAATGGGAAAAAGAGGGTAGCTGGCATTTTCCTTGATTTAAGCTCAGCTTTTGATACAATTGACCACAAAATCAAAATCAAAATCAATTTTATTTGTGTAACATAGGTAGTGAATACAGTTCATATTAAAGATCATAGGTCGCTATGTTATGCCAAGAGGCGTACAAATATATGGTTGTATGCGAAATAAAAATAAATATTAATAATGCGAGAGGTAAACACAAATTATTTGGTAGATATGTCAAAATAGATAGAATGAAGATAAATAAATAAAAACAATAATGATAAAATGTCACAATATGAAGTAATTTCTACAGTCAATATTCAAATAATTAATCATAAATTAGCATTAGTCTCAATATCAATTAGAAAAGTCTACATTAATTTATCATTTAAAAATTCATCAATCGTATAATAGCATTTTTCAATTAATAACAGTTTTAATTTTTTTTTTTAATTGTGTGACATTCAAATTTTTTATTACATCTGGTAATTTATTGTAAATACGCGGTGCCATACCTAAAACGCTCTTTCTCACTAATGCAGTCTTACAACGATGATTGCTCAAAGAGTTTGCGTATTGGCTACGAATCGCAACCGCTCGTAAAGTTGACACTTTTTCGAACAACCTCATGTTTGTTTTGACGAAAACACTAATTTCAAAAATATATAATGATGGTAAGGTAAGTATTTTCAGCGATTTAAAGAATGGTACACAGCTATCATCAGTTTTCAGACCACACATCGATCTTATGCACCTTTTTTGTGCCTTAAAAACGATATCTTTATCAGTAGAATTGCCCCAAAAAACAATACCATATCGCAAAATTGAGGCTACTAGGCCGTGATATGCGACTAGTGACGCATCCAAGTTAACTTTTCTAGCAATTTGGAAAAGTGCGTATGCTGATTTATTTATTTTCTTACTTAGGTCGTCTATGTGGGCTTTCCAGTTAAGCTGATTATCAACTATTAAACCTAAGAATTTTGCTACTTTAACTTCTTCAATGTCACAGTTACTATGTCTAACATTTACTTTTGGTACTTTAGTTCTTTGGTGAAAGTGCATTATTTTGGTTTTCTTTAAGTTAATAACTAAATTATTTTTACTAAGCCAGTTAATTATGTCCGAAAGTGTATTATTTATGTCAATTTGATAAATATTTTGATCAATACATTTAACTAAAGCAGTACTGTCGTCTGCAAACATCACCATTTGATGTTGAGTCACATTTGGCAGATCATTTATATAGATCAAGAAAAGAGGTGGCCCAAGGACGCTACCCTGTGGGACACCAAACTTTACTAATCTGGAATGAGATAATTTATTTTATTTATTTATTTATTTTTAATTCAGGTAGAACCCATAAATTTGTTAGTATTTCTTAACCTATGTTAGTATAATAGACTAAAAACATACGATAATTAATAAATACCTAATTACGCCACCTCACGGAGACACCCGGCAACAGTACATGCACTGCGCACAAGTGCCCTATAAGGCGGCCCTCAGTCTTACTAGCAACAACGCTCAGAAGACTGTTGTCGCTGCCCCGCATCCGACGCAGTAGTGAAGCGGATCTTTTACGAATGATCGCAAAGAAGTCGTCGGTTCGCGCTGCTGCGAACATCCCCGACGCGCTACAGAAACGAGGCAGCGACAGCAGTATCCTAAAAGCATTGTTGTATTGCACACGCAGGGCATTAAACGTTTTCTGCGAGTATCTGGTCCACAGACTGCAGGTGTAAAAGGTCTGGCAATAAGCCCTAAACAGAGTTATCTTGACATTGCTGTCACACTTTGCAAATCTGCGGGCCAGCATGTTGCATCTTACGGCCAATGCCCTACGCTCCCTCTCAATATCACAGTTATCAGTGCCATCTTCTGTAACCCAGTGACCAAGGTACTTGAACTCCTTGACTCTGTTTAGAGTGGCACCACATAGCGAGACTGGAGGTACCACTTCACATTTCTTGTTTTGTGCCATAAAAACTAACAGCTCGCTTTTCTTGGCATTATACCTCAGTCCATGGGCCCCAGCATAGCACTCACATATCTTTAACAACTTCCTAAGAGCACTGATTGATGGACTCAGCAGCACCATATCGTCAGCATAACTGATGTTGTTGAAAGACACACCATCGATCGTGCATCCGATGCCAGTGCTGCTGAGTTCCTCGATCAGCTTATTCACGTAGATGTTAAACAACTTGGGCGAGGTCAGACCCCCTTGTCTTACCCCGCACTCTAACCTGTACACATCTGAGTATGAGCCTGCCCACCTCACAGCGTTCTGCTGTTTATCGTACCAGAACTTTAGTACATTAATTAATTCAGGCGGCAGGTTACCTTCATTATACAATTTATTCCATAAGATGTCATAGGAGACTAGGTCGAAAGCACTGGATAAATCCAAGAAGCATGCATACACAGGTGTCCTCCTCCCAGTGTAATATTGCACTGTACTCTTTAGTGTCATGATTGCAGTCTCAGTTGATAACCCATCCCTAAAACCAAACTGTCTGTCGTTAATTTTTAATTGTTTACCTAGACAACGGTCAAGCAAACAATCAAAAACTGTCGCTGTAACCGTTGCCAACGATATCGGTCTGTAATTATTAACATCAGACAAATCACCGGTCTTGTTCTTAGGAACGGGCACCACAACTGTTTTCATTAAATCAGCCGGCAGATAAGAATGACTGACACATAGGTTGAATAGTAAGGCAAGAACCCTTGGGAGATGAACACCTGCGTTCTGCAGATGCTCAATACTTAAACCATCATGACCAGGTGACTTACCCCTGGACATGTTTTTGATGACGGAAGACACGTCCCGGGCAGTGAAACGTACACTTAGGTCATTGCAGCTAATATTTGATGTTTGGTCTGCAGTACCCAGGGGTGGATCAATTTCGAAACGCTGTCGGAATAAGTTAGCAATCTCGACCAACTCACTTTTACCCCCAACACTCGAAGGGAGACTCGACTCAGGATTCAACTTTTTCGTTTCTCTCCAAAAGCTTCCAAAATTCCTCGCAGAGTGGTGAGAAGCAATAATGTCCATTTTAATTTGATGCTGATTATTTTGACACCACTTTAGCTTTGCCTTAAAAGCTTTTCGAGAGCCACGCATTTGACTGTAAATGGGTCCCACACCGGGTTTGCCATATTGCATCCATAGCTCAAACCTAAGTCGAGCCTCCGCATGAGCCTCTTTCACATGTTTGTTCCAACCCGTGACATACCTCCGCTTCAGTTCAGTCCGACGCAAACAAGTCGCCACTGCTGACTCACTTAAACAGTCAATAACAGTTTTATAAAAGCTATCTATATGTAATCTGTGCTCCCGGTTGTGGCACATATTATCACAGCATTCATGAAAAACAACCGGAAAGTCAACTTCTCTCAACTTCTCATGACACAACTCATGGTACCTATTTATCTGGCTAGCTTCTCTAATCCCCCACTTAACCCTATTACATGAGGCCTTAGTGCTAACAATTTTAGGCTGCAATACTTTTAAGTTGCATGTCAGCTGTACGGGTAAGTGGTCTGACCAAAAAACATTATACACAATCTTAACATCTACCATAGTTTGACAGGCGGCCTTAGTGACCACACAGTGGTCAAGCCATCTACGACAATTATTATGAGCGTCACTCACATATGTATATGTATCCGAATTCAGTCCAAGTCTCTCAATATCTGCACATAACCAGTTTTGTTCATTACAGAAACTAAGTAACTCAACACCAAAACGTTCACCGGGGTGTGAATTAAAATCTCCCAACACAAATACACTTTCAACGTTCTCGTTGTCAATAATTGCACTTACTTCGCTTAAACATTCCGTAAACTCAATAAGGTTGTCCATTGAGTCGGTTGGCATGTAAACAGAAAAAACTATGAAGTCGCGCTCCTCCACTACAAACTTAGCCGCCACTAGACGCACACTTTTACACTCAATGACGGACACCGATGTAAACAAACTCCGTCTCCAGATTAGCGCCACGCCACCATACGGCCGCCCGCGCAGTATCTCGAATAAAAAACTCTTTTCAAATTTAGTTTTCTCACATATTCTTACAATCTCTGTACACTGCATTCTGTTGGAGAGATAGGATTCAAGTAGTTTTATAATGTTACCCCTGATACCGTAGCTACGCAGTTTGTCCAACAAGATGTCGTGCTTTACGTAATCGAAGGCTTTGGTCATGTCTGTGTAGATGGCACAAATAGGAGCTTTTTGGTCTACTGCCAACATAGTACTACGTAAAAAATTAAAAATAGCCATGTTGATCGTGGTATTCTTTCTAAAGCCATATTGTTCCTTGCATAGTAAGTTAAATTTATTTAGATAGCAATACAGAAAATTATAAATTATTTTTTCGAAAATTTTTGAAAATACAGAAATTTTAGCTATTGGCCTATAGTTCTTCATATCAGTTTTATCATCTTTTTTATGAAGTGGTCTAATAATAACTTTCTTCAAGTCTTCAGGATAAACTCCATCAACAATGCCAAGGTTCATAATATGCGCCAATACGGGTGCTATAAGTTCGTTTACAAATTTTATCGCCTTTGTTGTTATCCCTTCAAAGCCTACAGTACTTGTATTTTTAAGTGATCTTATAGCAGAAACCATGTCGTTTGGTAGAACAGGTTGCATAAACATTGATTGGCTTGTCAGATTATCTAATTTATTGTCAAATTCCATGTCAGTTTTAATATTATTCTCAATTTCATCTATAAAATAATTATTAAATGAGCAATGTCAATCGGTTTTGAAAATGTCTGGTCACATTTATTAATGGTCATTATTTGTTCTTTAGGAGAGTTATTTTTGGGTCTATTGACAATTTGCCATGTTGCTTTCGACTTATTTTTCGAGGTTTTTATAAAATAATCATTTTGAGCTTTTTGTGTAAGTCTTATTATTTTCTTATATTGCGAAGAGTATTTTTTAAAGTTAGTTTTATTTTTTAATACCGGATTTAGTCTGTATGTCCACAGTAATTTTCTTTGTTTTTTACTACAGCTTTTTATGCCGCGCGATACCCATTTTAAGTTTTTATTAGTATGAATAGTTATTATTTTATTAGGGAAGCAAAGTTTGTAGAATAGGGAGAATGTTTCATAAAATCTTTTGTAAGCTAAATTCGCATCGTTACTTTCATATACATCCGTAAAGGTTAAACTTCGAATGCATTCTCGAAATTTTTTGAGGTTCTCTGTGGAGTAGTCTTTTTTTACAATTTTCCAGAATTTTAGGCGGCATGTTTTCTTTATAGGAACCCTGAGTATTTGTGACGTGTGATCAGAAAGGATAAGATCTATAACTTCAGCTTTACATCCTCTTCGCAAGTTATGCGCGAAATTATCGATACATGTGTTACTACTGAGCCTGGTAGGTTGATATATTTCTAATGTCAAGTTGTAACTGAGTAAAAAATTCTCTAGCTCCAAAGTAATTCTATTCCTTTTTAAAGTATCAATATTTAAATCGCCACATATAACAATTTTTTTTCTATTTAACAAACATAACTTACTCAAAATAATGTCAAGCTTATCATAAAATGTCAAGTTATTGTATTTAGGAATTCTATAAATACAAATTACAATAATAGAATGAGTTGTCAATTCAATTCCACAAAGAACAACGGCATTTTTCGTACCGCATATTTTTGTTGTTGTTTTGTAATAGAATTTATACCACTTATAAAGGCAACTAAGCACATTAATTTTCATGTAAGTGTATTATTTTTAGATGTTGGGATTCATTAATAATATCAATAAAAAGATTTGAATAATTAAACGTAATACAATCGTAAACTAAACGCAGTCATGTTTTTAGAAGTTGCCATATGCAAAATAACACAAATATCGAAACAATAATTAATTATTTAGAAAGATAAATGACATTAAATATAATTAAACATTTAAATATTACACCTAAAAATGCATAATTGTTGCATAAAATCATAACAGTTAACGGATTAATGATTGGGATGATTTTCGTTATAAATCTTTTTTTTGTTCATATGGCAATGATTTATTGACAGGTAAAGAAAATCTGTCATTATTTCTTGTCAACATTTGAATGTCTCTTTCGACTTTCAGTTCAGTTCTTTTCTTTGCTGTTGTTTTGGATTGTGGCTTATGACTACGTCTGAGCAATTTTACGTTGAGTTGAGCATCTACTCCTCCATACTCTGTCTAATAGTTATATAGTTTCGCGAAAGGACGCTTTTTTAACTGTGCTAAGTGTGTACGTGCTTCGATTAAAATGACGAGTTTGCAATGTGTTCATTGCAACATTCGCTTGTCCAGATTAAGAAGGCACGCTTTATCCGATGAGAGCGAAGATCTTGTCAATACTATTCGACCGTGGACATATCCTAGAGATGTAAGTAGTTTACGAAAAACATTCAACTTAATATGAGTGGGCCGTGGACGAACTCTGTGATAAGTTTTACGTGTTGAAAAGTAGTCCATATCATTTAAACCACACCATACCACTAAAATATGTATGTCTGCTAAAACTAATCTTAATACTATTCGAAAAACTAACAAACACGGTTATGTGTATGTTAGTATGTTTAACATACAAATTGTTATTTACATGTATCATACTTGGTTTGTCTAACAGCTTTTGAATTGGTATTACTCTGATGGTATGACAGCTGAAACAGAAAGTAAATAAAATAATCACTTATTATATTTTTTCTAGACAACAGCTACTGATCATGTTTGCCATGAATGCTGGCAGCTAGCTTCTCATCCACATTCATCTGATAATGTGCCGAGAAGACGAGTTGGCCATCAAAGTGTTTGTGTTGTATGCGGGAGATCTATACTAAGAATTAGTCGACGCAGGATTTTGATTGACGGGGCAAATGAAGAAGGACAAAGAGTGGCTAATGTAGTTTCTACTTGGATCCAACCACGAGAGGTATTAAAATCATGTACCTACTGTAACTATTAATAATTATCTTTTAGGAAATGAAATGAAATAACTGTCAGGACAACAAATGTAATCTATCAAAACACAAAAGTTATAAATTTACGTAACAAAATAACAAACTGAATCGAGTGAACAAAATCAAGGGGTACAGTTAAAAGTGCGCGCCGCCGAATAAGGGAATGAGCCCTTGGCCACGCTACGCGTTGACTTATATAGGCTCGGTGACACGGTCCGGGCTCTCTGGTGGGGTGTAGGTTGGTGATGCAGCTAACACGGCCTCTCCTGACGTGCCGGCGTCCTCGCAGGCCTCGGCAACCACCGGAGCGTCGTCAGCGGGAGCTACCTCCGACTCGGCATTTCTGTGTGTCGCCGACGAGGTGCTCGGCTGTTGATCTGATTCATTCTCCTCATCATCAGAACCTGCACATCATAAACCAAGAGTGAGCATCAAAATGTTAGATGTCATAGCAGTTAACTTCCTATTTTTTTTCATTCGTGTGCTGGATGAAAGAGTTAAATTGATCAAATGCTAATGAGACATGAATTGCTTCTTAATACTTATTTAGGTAATGCCAAATTCACCATGATAACATAAACCATAGCCACACGAACTCAAAACCTCATAAAGGCCATCAATGAGCTCACACGCCATAATACCAAACAAAACCTTATGCAATTGCGCAGTTGCAATGGGCTTACGGTATAAATGACAAAGCTTGTCCTCGGGCTTTACACAGTACTTTGCCATTCACGCCCCGATGTCACTCAGACACGTCGGGTACTTCCTGGGTCACGACTGTTACCGGGCTTTACACAGTACTTTGCCATTCACGACCCGATGTCACTCAGACACGGGTACTTCCTGGGTCACGACTGTTACCAACTACTGGTAGGACCAAGCTACAGGCATAGGTTAAAGCTCACAAAGAACTCGTTATTTAGGCGATTTAATTCACGTCCCAGAAACAATAACAAAGATCTTACACTCAAGCACTCGAGCACATTTCTTAAAACGTCATCTTGCATCAAGTACCACTAACAATAAATGGGTTCATAAGCTTGACAAAAGTTTCACACGGGTGAGGTTTGTTTAGTTCATTAATTGTGAAATTTACTTTACACTCAAGTACGTTTTGACACTTTGTCGCATAGCGATAAGTACCGTGCGCTTATGCGTCGTCGTATAACGCTGTAAGCAGTGCCACTCACGTAGCAATTCAATCCAACACAAGTCAGATAAGCATAAATGCAACGATAATATAATCAGTGCATATTTATGTGAACTTAGAGGAATGTCAAAATGAACGTTTTTATTTTTAGGATACTAAAACTTACATTCGAAGAATGCAGCACAGCACTCAGGTGTCCATTCACCATGCCATGGCAGCATATATTCAGCGGCAGCTTAAAGCTTTTGCCAATTAAATACTGGCGAAAGTGGTGTAAGGCCTTGACGACTGCGAGAGTCTCTAACTCGTAGGTGTGATACCTTTATTCAGCACTTACAGTTATTTTGCTGAAGTACGCAACCGAACATTTACGTCCGTCGCGATGTGTTTGTAAAAAGACTGCGCCGTAACCTCGTGAACTTGCATCGGTTATATGTACTTCGGTGTCTAACTCGTGATCGATCTATACCCCAAACAAACTTTAACGACTTTACGTGTTAGGGCAGCGATAGGTGCCGTCAAAGTGGCATACTGTGGGATGTACCGTCTAAAATAACCGGACAGGCCGAGTAATTGACGCACTTGTTTAATTATCTTTGGCGTCGGAGATTTAGTTAAGGCTTCTATTTTATGAGTGCTCGGCCTAACCTGACCATTGCTAATAGTTCTACCAAGGTACTCCACTCCTTTTGTGAAGACAAAGCATTTCCGCAAGTTAATTGAAAAACCGGATTTCGTTAACGTTTTTAATACCGAATCGAGCAAAGTTAGTATAACACGTCATCTATGTAAACAAGCAGTTTTCCTGACTCGATGAATGATTTGAGAGTTTTGGAAATACTGCGTTGATACACTACAGGTGCATTCGCAAGTCCAAAGGGCATCTTGAGATATTCAAAGTGACCCTCTGGGGTAACAAAGGCTGTTTTGTCAATAGAATCGTCACTAATTTTAATTTGGTGGAAGCCTGTTAACATATCAAGAGCTGTAAAATATTTACATTTGATTTATTGCGCGACTCCGATCGCTGTCTAGTAAAACACTCTTCTTCCCTATGCCCCGTTTTTTTACAAAAGTTACATTTAGGGTTTCTCATGTTCGCGTAATTTGAGTTGGAAACAGGATTCTGACTATCACTTACGGGTTTGCTAGAGATTGAGCTGCTATTTCTATTTTTAAATCGCTTGAGACAAGCGTTGCTCCTACCTGGCGTGGACATGAGCGCCGCACGAAAAACACTTCAACGTTTTTTTATCCGACACTGTAGCACTACGGTTCCTATTACTAGCGTTATCGCGACAGCGGTTATGTCGATTAAAATGGGCGTCAACACTGTTTCTGTTGGTATTTGCGGTCTTACTAGGTTTAACATAAATTGATAAAAAATCCACAATGGTTTCGGTAGTACATTTTGCATTCATAGCTGCAGCACGAATCTGCGGATCCTTAATACCGCGCACAATGATTGCACACAAAAGATCATTACTGTCCTTTAACGATACGCAAACGCAACTAGGATTTGCGCGCGTATTCCGCGTATGTGGAATATTTATCTGACTCAGTGCACATGACGTCATACAGGATATTAGCGACATCGACACGTTGTGGACAAAGTGATTTTAATTGTGATTTAAAGGTAGACCAAGTACGATCCGTTTCGGTCCAATCGCGTAACCAAGAGCGAGATTCACCCTTCAAACACAAACCGATACGGGCCAGACATTCTTTGTCGTCCCACCTATTTTGTGTCTTAGCGCGGTCAACTTCTTCACACCAAGCAATGACGTCATGAACATTAGGGTCGAAGTCAGAGACGTAATAATGGTTTGATCTCACCGGGTTTAAGTTCCTTAGTGCATCGATGAGGCGCTCTGCGACGTCCCCAGCCGCTGAAGTTGAAGGTGAGGGCGACAGCGAAGGCTCCGGTGCCAGTGGCGTCGGGACAGGTCGCGTGACAGCGGGAAGGCTGGCCGTGCTGATGTTGGTAGGGCGCGGCTGGTGCTCCACGCTCGATCGCGGTTCTGAAATTGAGCTTCTCTCCAAGGCAGAGACCGTATTCAGTATTGCGTCTAAGGTTATACTAAGATGAGTTAGGTCGGGAGGCGGTGGCGAGCACTCACGTTTACGTCTTTTTCTGGGGCCAGTATTATTCGTTTTTTTTTTTTTTTTAATTTTTAAATTTAGTGGGAAAACTATGAGACTCTATCCCACTTCTGATTTTAGGAAATGAAATGAAATAACTGTCAGGACAACAAATGTAATCTATCAAAACACAAAAGTTATAAATTTACGTAACAAAATAAGACACGGTCCGGGCTCTCTGGTGGGGTGTAGGTTGGTGATGCAGCTAACATATCTTTATTTGATTTAAAATAAGAAACAAAATAATTATTTCCCGCTATTTCACACACTATTACAAGCATGTTTGAATGCAAACTTTTCTTTATTTATATTTTATTATTTTAGCTTTGTTCTGAAGATGAAGCTTGTATGCCATGTTGGCTAAGAGCTACAAGAACTACTTGTTTGCTCCACCTGTTGAAGACATTCAACTCCTTCACCTGATCATGTGGATGGTGATTATTCTGTTTTGATGTGTGCTGTTTGTGGTCAGTCTGTCCACCACAATATCAGATGAAGATTGGAATCCTGACAACATTGCCCGTTTGTTCGGTCACCAGCAGGTACTTAAATATGATATAATATATTTATAGTAACTAGCTTATTAACACTTGCCATGCAAATGGCATTACTCTTATATGTTATTAACTCTGGGACACTCATGAGGTTGGCTCTACTAACAACAAAAGGAGGGTTCCTTCCATTGTCAAATGAGCCTTTTTCCTCTACTCCAATGAGCAATAAACTTATTCACTCATAGTAACACAACATAGCTATTTGGTAAAGGTTTTCTATAATTTGAAGGAAACCTATTATTGTCAAATTCAATCAGGAATCTCGCTGTGTCTTATTTCTTTTATGCGTGAACATGTATGTATCAAAGCTACTTTGATATTTATGGCCATCTTATGAAGTGACTTATTTACAGATGTCATCCATGAATGAAGTTTGTGGAGTTTGCTGGGTCCAAGCTCGAGATTTAAGCTTACATGTTCCAGAAGAATCACAAGAAAGACCCGAGCAAATAGTGTTAATAAAACCCATTTTTTGTGTTAACAATTCCTTATTTTAATTGGTAGTTATTTTGATGGAAAAGCCTTTTTTTATATTCTTAGATTTTTATAACTTGGGACGTAAAAGTTATTACCAGTTTTATTTTTTTACATTATCTTTGTTATGTATGTTTTATCAAATTGGTAGGTAACCACTTTGATCCAAAATCAAAGCATTTATTTCAAGTAGGCCAGTTACAGGCACTTTTGAACTACATACAACAATTGAATGTAGCTACAGTTGCAGTCACAAGGCATAAAAACTGAAAGTACTGTACCTAGTTGCCCATTTCAAAGTGTATCTAGATCTTTATGGAGAAGAACAGGCTAGAAACTCCATGGACACTCTTTAAAAATCAGAATATTGTTACAAAACCTTGGTAAATAGATATTTTAGATTGCTTGTCACTTAGTAGTTTTTTTTACTTACCATTAAGTTGTAAGATTGTACCTTCCAGCAACGAAGTGCAACAGTTTGATAATGATGAAGTTCTGATGGGGTTTTGAGTGTAGGTCAATAAATAAATACTTTGTTTTTTTTTAAGTACATTTATTTTATCGGTCAGTTCTAATCTTGTCAAGGTAAAGCAACGGTAGCCGAGGTCAGTATGTGGATTGCTGCTTGAGGCAAAGGTCAATCCACAGACTGATCACCCATCCACATACTGACCTTGGCAACCGTTGCTTTACCTCGATCACCCATCCACAAACCGGTCTTGGCAACCGTTGCTTTACCTTGATCACCCATCCACATACTGACCTGGCCAACCGTTGCTTTACCTTGATCACCCATCCACATACTGACCTAGTCAACCGTCACTTAACCTTGATCACCCATCCACAAACTGGTCTTGGCAGCCGTTGCTTAACCTTAATCACCCATCAACAGACTGACCTCGGCTACCGTTGCTTACCCTTAATCACCCATCCACATACTGACATTGGCTACCGTTGCTTTACCTCGATCGGGATTAAGGTTAAGCAACAGCTGCCAAAACCGGTTTGTGGATGGGTAATCAAGGTTAGGCCACGGTTGCCCAGATCAGTCTGTGGATGGGTTATCAAGGTTAAGAGACGGTTGACTAGGTCAGTATGTGGATGGGTGATCAAGGTAAAGCAATGGTTGGCCAGGTCAGTATGTGGATGGGTGATCAAGGTTAAGCAACAGCAGCTAAGGTCAGTCCGTGGATGGGTGATTAAGGTTAAGCAACGGCTGCCAAGTCCGGTGTGTGGATGGGTGATCAATGTAAAAAAAAAAGGTACTCAGTAATTCCAATGTTTTGAGCTTTCACTTCTGTCGGCAGTCCTTATGACTGCCTCTGTTTGTTTCTTTTTTGTGGTGAAAAATGCCTACCGTCCGGGGAGACGGTAGGTTGGTTGGTTTTCAGGTTGTTTTGAATGTCCTCATAAGAGATGTTAATAGGGCCTTCCATTAATACAAAAATAATCTCTTCTATGTGTGAAGTATAGAGGATTCCATAACTTGCCTCCTGTCTATGCAGAGAACAAATACGAGCACCTCTAGGTATATAATATTGATACCTAATTAATACTTCTTGCCTGGTTTCTTAGGGCACAACATTTAGCTCTGGTTCCATGCATTCTTGGAAAATGAAATGCCTTGGTGTATCAGCTGCTCTTCTTATACTGGGCAACACAACATGCTCAGGTCGTCCTTGTGGTTCTTCTGGAACATGTAAGCTCAAATCTCGAGCTTGGACCCAGCAAACTCCACAAACTTCATTCATGGATGACATCTGTAAATGATTCACTTCATGAGATAAGCATTGCAAAAATAGCATTGATATATACAAATTAAACACTGAAGTTCGATGGACATAATGTGCGCCCAACATGTTCAAGCATAAAATAAATAAGAGGTAGGACACAGCGAGATTCCTGATTGAATTTGACAATAATTGGTTTCCTTCAAATTATAGAAAACCTTTACCAAATAGCTATGTTGTGTTACTATGAGTGAATAAGTTTATTGCTCATTGGAGTAGAGGAAAAAGGCTCATTTGACAATGGAAGGAACCCTCCTTTTGTTGTTAGTAGAGCCAACCTCATGAGTGTCCCAGAGTTAATAACATATAAGAGTAATGCCATTTGCATGGCAAGTGTTAATAAGCTAGTTACTATAAATATATTATATCATATTTATGTACCTGCTGGTGCCCCAACAAACGGGCAATGTTATCAGGATTCCACTCTTCATCTGATATTGTGGTGGACAGACTGACCACAATCAGCACACATCAAAACAGAATGATCACCATCCACATGATCAGGTGAAGGGGTTGAATGTCTTCAAAAGGTGGGGCAAACCTAGTTCTTGTAGGTCGTAGCCAACATGGCATACAAGCTTCATCTTCAGAACAAAGCTAAAATAATAAAATATAAATAAAGAAAAGCTCGCATTCATAGCAAACATGATCAGTAGGTGTTATCTAGAAAAAATATAATTATGATGTAAGTGATTACTGTTCAACATTATTTTATTTACTTTCCGTTTCAGCTGTCATACCATCAGAGTAATACCAATTCAAACACTCCAAGTAAGATACTCATGTAAATAACAATTTATATGTTGTATACTCACATACACATAACCGTCTTCGTTAGTTTTTCGAATATCATTAAGATTGGTTTTAGCAGACATACATATTTTAGTGGTATGGTATGGTTTAAATGATAAGGGCTACTTTTCAACACGTAAAACGTATCACAGAGTTCGTCCACGGCCCACTCATAATAAATAGAATGTTTTTCGTAAACTACTTACATCTCTAGGATATGTCCACAGTCGAATAGTATTGACAAGATCTTCGCTCTCATCGGATAAAGCGTGCCTCCTTAATCGGGACAAGCGAATGTAGCAATGATTACATTGCAAACTCGTCGTTTTAATCGAAGCACGTGCACACACAGCACAGTTATTATAGCGTCCTTTCGTGAAACTAGTATTAAGAGACCGAGTACGGAGGAGCAGATGCCCAACTCAACGTAAAAACGGCCAGATAATTCGCTAAATTGCTCAGACGTAGTCAAAAGTCACAATCCGAAACGACAGCAAAGAACAATATTATTGGTCTAAGAAAGTCATTCAAATGTTGACAAGCAATACATGACAGATTTTCTTTAGCTGTCAATAAATAATTGCCATATGAACAAAAAATATAAGATGATGAAAAACTTTTTTATCATTAAATCGTTAACTATTATGATTTTACGCTACAATTATGCATTCTTAGGTATAACATTTAAGTGTTTAATTTAGTGTTTAATTATATTTAATGTTATTTATATTTCTAAATAATTAATTATTGTTTCTATTTTTGTGTTAATTTGCATATGGCAACTTCTAAAACCAAAACTGCGTTTAGTTTACGATTGTATTACGTTTTATTTATTCAAATCTTTTTATTGATATTATTAATGAATCCCGTGTTTTAAAAATAGTACACTTACATGAAAATAAATGGCTTAGTTGCCTTAATAAGTGGTATAAATTCTATTACAAAACAACAACAAAAATATGCGGTACGAAACTCCCATACATGTCTGCCGATGTCCTTTCAAATACGCCTGACACAGAGTGCTTAGCAACATCTGGCAGTTCTTTATATTGATGCCCAGTTCTAACTAAAATACAAGTACCCCCGCGATTTGTTTTGCGACAAAAGAAAGCAGCGGGATGGAAACCAGGTACGTACAACAAACTTTCATGGCCAGATGTAATAAAATGTTCAGTTATACAAAGAACGTCTACAATAGTTCCTTGATTTTCAAGATTTTTCAATTGAATAGTCAATAAGTCTGATTTGTTCAGCAAATCAGCAATATTTTGGTGCAGAATATTGATAGAATTACAGAAAAAACTGCGAGTTTTGTTCCTCTGTACTAGTGGCTGATGTTGTCTTAAATTTATTAGGATGCATTTTGTCATTTATGTCAAGTCCACATATTTCAGATTTAGTATTTACACTTTGAATATAAATAATCATCTCATAAATATCATTAAAAATTAATTTCATTCCGGAGTAATTTATCAAGCCTGTGCGTCTATTGAACATGACTTCATCGTATGTTAAATTCTTGTTACTGTCTAAAAAATAAGCATGTCCATGAGTAGCTGTATCCAAATATAACAAGTTATTAAAAGTTTCTACTCTCGAATTGTATAAATAATTATTAGTGAAGAATTTGTACGTTGGTGAGCATATAATTAGGTTTGTATTTGTGATTTCTTGTAAAACTTGTCTTATTAATAAAATACTGTCATAATATTTACATGTGACTTGGAAGTCTTCGCCACCTATCAATATAATGCAGTAGTCCGACATGGTGAAGTTTGCCAGTTTTTCTTTGATGCCTTTCAGGAGTGCTTGGATATTTCTATGAGGTGTGATGTAGTGACAAAGTCCATATTTATCAAAGGTTTTTTCAGCAATGTCAAGCAAATTATTCCGGTTGTCGGTGCTTAAGATACAAATTTTGTTAGGTTTTAAATTACAATGGTCCGAATTATGTATAATTTGTTTTGTTGGTGTATCAGTATTGGTTGATTCAGTTTTGCTGTCCTGATGTATAAAACTAGTATTGTCAATATTTAGATCTGTCTTTGTTTGTTTCAATGCATTTTCCTTTCTTAGTTGTTTATTACTACAGGCTGCTAATGTTTTGTGTTTTAATTTTGCTGGCGTATGATCCGAGAGATTTCTGGTTTGGGTCTCCTTATTCAAGGTTTTTATTAGGCATGTAGATTTATTTCCAAAGGATTTTTTTATTGGGGTTGATGTTAGGCTACTCACTTGGAGTTTTATGTTTGAAACCTTTCGTTTAGAACTTGGAGTGGCACACTTGGCTTCTCCAGCGCCCACCTGCTTATACAATTCTATGACACGATTACATTTATCCAATTCCGACTTTAAATTTTTATTCTCACAGAGCAAATTGTCAACTTCCTGATTCGCGCTTTGCAACTTAATCCTTAAATCATTGATCTCTTCCTGTAGCGTCACAATGGTTTCATCGTCTCGCAGTGAAATTTCTGGCATACTCATAACAGTAGCATCAAAAAGTGACGTTTCTGAGAACGAGGAAGACAGGATTTGTTTTTTTCTCAGCGTAATGTTTTCATCCCCCATGCTTGAATGTAACTTGGTACGCTTTATTCGCCACTGGAACGCTTCTGCGTTGTCGGAGAGTTGGTAGCACTGATAGCGGTCAAGATTGCGCGTACACAGGACTTTCACCGTTAACTTGTTCGCACAACCGTGAGGATTCCATGCACACTCGAATTAGTCACTATGACCGGCACTTTTTCGAGTTTTTTATTTTTGTTTAATATTGTTCATATCACACTGCAAACAATTATTGGGCAGTAATCACTTCACTACATTTAAGTTTAGTGGAAAAAATATAGTTTTTAAAGCTGATAATTAATTTTGCGACATTAAATTACTAAGGGCACAACTTAGCGGTTACGAGGCGCGTTCCACCGTTTCACCACAAATTGCTCATTGCTAAATTGGAGCATTATGGTGTGAGAGGCAAATCTTTACAACTTTTCTCTTCATATTTAAGAAACAGGAAAATGTATGTAGATATTAGTAATATGCATGCTAATGGTAATAGCAATTGTAACAAATCTTCTATGCAAGATATAGTAGCGGGCGTACCCCAAGGATCGATTTTGGGGCCTATTTTGTTTATATTATTTATAAATGATTTAATTAACTACCTTAATTCAATATTTCCCGACACACAGCTGATACTTTTTGCAGATGACACCAACGCAATAGTTGAAGCTAACGACATACGACGCTTTCCGCTAAGGTTAACGCAGTGTTGGCAGTTTTTAATCTTGGTTTGAAAGCAACAAGCTTTTAATTAACACAGCAAAAACCAAAATAATGTTATTTACCACAACAGCTCGTAATAAGGATAACATGACAGTAGTGTGTTATTGGGCATTCTACCCCACCGAATTGGTTCGGCGCCTACTCCAACCAATGGATTAAACAGTGTAATAAACTTACCTCGATCAAGTCCCGCAGATTCTTGAATTGAGCACTAAACCACTACTTTAGACAAGTTTATAACTAGAAGTTTTGCACATAAACACTACTTTAGTTCACTACAAGTTTCACACATTTTTCGTTTACTAATGGAACTAGTAAGCTAAAATTCAGGACAGATTGTCTCATATCTCTTCACAAAACAAGAATTAGCATGCCTACAAGCACACGCACATTCTATTTCTATGACCCAGATTGGGCACCAAGGACATCTGAACTATAGAATACCGTATTAACATTAAACTAAAATTTGGGATAGCTTGTCTCATGTCTCTTCACAGAGCAAGAAATAGCATACACCTACAGGCACACACACATTCTATTTGTATGGTCCCAGATTGGACACCAAGAACATCCAAATTTTAATTTAATTAACTCACACAGTCGACATTAGCTTACATGTTAACAAATAAGAGCGCTCGCTGCTTGAACCATTAGCCTAAAATTCAGGACAGATTGTCTCATGTCTCTTCAGAGAACACGAAATAGCATGCACTTACAGGCACACGCACTCATTCGATTTCTATGCCCCTAGATTGGGCACCAAGGACGTCTGAATTTTTAGGATATCGTGAACATTAAACTAAAATTTGGGAACAGATTGTCTTATGTCTCTTCACAGAGCAAGAAATAGCGTACACCTAAAGGTACACACATTCTATTTCTATGGTCTCAGATTGAACACCAAGGACATCCAAATAGTAATTTAATTAATTCATACAGCTAACACTACCTTACACGTTAACAAACAACTACCGATTGTTCTGCTGTTACTGTGCGTTGTCAATTCACAACTGCAAACTGTTTGATTAAGAAGCTTTCACACTCGTACAATTGTCGTCAAAACGGTTCGTGCGCCGTTCCGTGATTATTTATTGTATCATAAACCATCCGTGTATGTTGTAAACAGCCTGACGACGGCGTCGGATCGATGATCCGGTTAAGCTTTCACAGTATAGTGGTAGTGGTTCTTTACAATCTCAGTGATTGCAAAATTGCATTTTGTAAATTTGCAGTGTTCGAGCTTTGTTACACGTGGGGTATTTATGAGTCATTTCCAGGTATTCAACAATTATATTGTAAGATGATCGTTATGTTGCAGTCTCTGATTGAAATTGATCTTTATATGATTTTTTAACCAATAATTTAAATTAAATAAATTAATTTCAAAAGTCCCGGAACATCCTCTAACTGTTATATTTCAGTTTTGAAAACTTTGCTTATTATTTTATAATGATTCATAATAAATTGTTAGTTCTATATTAATCTAGAAATTGTTTGAAAGACGAATCTTAATATCAGTTAGCTACTGATATTAAGATTCATCATTCATACGAAATGATTTTAAAAAAATATTTTTAGTCGTTAGATGATTTATACTAATGTCAAGTTTTACTGCAGCATATTACTGAACTAGCTTTTTGATGCGACTTCGTTACATGGATTATTCTGCACAAAAAATATTTTCAAGATATTTTTCTTTCAGCTCGTCTTAACTTGTGTCTTTAAAAAAAAGGTTTTTAATTTTTAGTTCACATGTGTCATGCTTAGTTTTACATTAAGGTTTATTAAACAAACATACATACTTTATTATAATACAATGTATTATTCATAAGTATCATGTATCGTCTTCACCTTTGTCGGCGAGGCTAAAAATTTGTTTTAATATTTAATTTCTTACGATAATATTGCAATTTGACAGAAGCGATTTTCAATCACTGCGATTTAATTAGACGTAAGTAACATAAATTAGTCATAGAACTGTGAACACATATAGTTAAGGTTTAATTTTTTAATGGAATAAATATTGCTGAAATGCTATTTTTTACGAATAAAATGAACCAATTTTGGTCACAATATTACATTCACTGCAGTATCTTCCAGTGATAAACACCAGTTACCATCGTTGTACATCCTTCAACTTTATAAAATGTATGTAAGTATTACTAACTTGACTGAATTCGCTACTCAGCTACGGACCTGGTTTCTGCCTGCCGGCTGGTGTATTGACATTCTTAATTAAGTCATAGTTATAAGTTGAAAAATCTTGATGTGTTCTGTTTCAGGTCTGACTCCGATTTAGAATTCCAGACACGGTCCGCAGCTGCAGCCGAGGTTCAACCAAAGAAGAAGGTGCCGAAACGCAAATCTTCCGAGAGCACCAAGACATCCGTATCGAAATCAAGGTAATTTTGTGTTACTGTTTTTACCTATAGGTGTCTGTTGTGTATGTTATATCAGATATAGGTACGTTGGTTAGTGGATTTAGAACTGTAACGCTGAGAGCACTTAAATCAATTTACAATTATATTCCTTGCAATAATGTTTACAGCTAGTTCATGAGATATCGTTATTAAAATTATTTTAACACTAGCTGTCCCGCGCAACTTCGTCTGCGTCACATTTCACGTTTTGCAACATTTTTCATTGCTACTTCGCTCCTATTGGTCGTAGCGTGATGTATAGTAGTGAGCTATCTAACACTGAAAGAATTTTTCAAATCGGATCAGTAGTTCCTGACATTAGCGCGTTCAAGCAAAAAACAAACAAACTCTTCAGCTTTATAATATTAGTATAGATAATACCACGCTTTCTATCCGCGTAGGATTCGATAGAGCAGTATTTAATAAACCCTCAATTCACCGATTCAAAATAACTGCATTGTAATGTAATGTGTTGTGTAAATTATTATAGCTAATATGTTAAATTGTTTACAGTAAACGATACAATTCGAACTCGGACCTCTTTGGATTGGTTGACCACATTCCGTCATCGCCCACAATTGGAGACTTCAGTTCGACCCTCTCCAGCCGTGTCGCCAACGGCAAAGTCTGGCGAACAACGAACTTAACCGGAGACTTCTATGTGGAGGTAAAAGTCTGCGACAAGGCTGAAGTTGCCTCCACCCCTAAACAGGATAGGTGGAAAAAAGCCTCGGTGGCTCTAAAAGTGCAGCTAAACCGCAATACGCCACAGTGGGACGGGCTCCAAGTTTTATGAGACGGACTCATGAATTATTTGATGATTCGGAGCCTGTCTTTTATAGTGATAATTATTATTCATTTATTCTCAGAATCAAAAGAAATATTCCATACATTGTTAGTAAATCATACTTATAAGTATGTTAGTATATTCATAATAATCAATATCAATAAAATACATATAAAATAAATATTTAAGTTAACCACAAGGGCACCAGATATTTTCGATTTTTGTATTTTTGTGATCGTACATCATATTCGTAATAATAATAATATATTAATCTCGACTTGGCTCACGAGGTTGTCGATATGTGGAATGTGGACTCTGCTATCATTGTGCCGATTGTCGTAACGGCCAATGGCCTTATGGCCAAGAGCCTCGACGAACATCTGTCGAAGCTCTCACTTGGCAGTTGGATCAAGAGCCAGATTCAGAAGGCAGTACTCCTTGATACGGCCCGCATTGTGAGGAGGTTCCTGTCTCTGCAGCCCTAACCATCGGTAGCTTGGACCCTGCTCTCGTTACCGGCGGAAACCTGTTTTTTATATTTTTAAATGTTTTTTGTTATTTTTTTGTAAGAAATATGTAAAAATATAAAAGATAAGATTATAGATGAATAAAGGAGATAATATATTACAACATTTATTTGTAAGTTTAAAACTATTTTAATCTAAAATGCCTTTCTGTACTGTTTGTAACAAATCCGTTGAGCGCAGTCTCTGGACAGGTCACTTACGTAGTACTAATCATAAAAACAAAACAATTTCACATTTTTGTGAAGGTGTTGAAATAATACATTCTGCATTTCGTAATCGTATAGCTTCTTATAGAATTGTCGATCCGTCTGAGAATTGTTCCCTAGAACCATTTCTTAATAATATTTGGAGCAAAATTAAAACATTAATTGACATATCTCTTAAAGAAGATACTTGTCTAAAAGTTAATTTCGAATATTTGCTTTGTTTTTAATGTTTAAAAATGATTCTCAGGAGATGAAATCATTTGCCACAAATGTTACTATACATCAGAATTATGAATTTGATTCATTATTGTCTCAAGTAAAAAACACTTTAACAAAAAAGATAGAAGAATTTCAGGACCGAGACAGTGGATGGACGTTCTTGAGTAGTTCTCATTTGGAAGTCAATGTTAATAAATATCAACCGTTGCGTGGTTCAGGCTTTATCGAAGTGCCTTCTACAGGGTAGATAGTTATATTGAGATTGTAAATAATGTTAAAAAATAAATACAAATATGTTCTTTCATAATTTAAATTATGTTTTATTTTGTTTTACTTATTAATACTTCAACTCTAAATTAGCTCTAGTGTAATGTATAATTGCAGGTTATTTGCTTTCAATATTTTTTAAAGTTAAAATCATGGTATATTTGAAATGTATAATAAATTAAAAGAATTATCATTTACTGCAGCTACTTTAAAGTTTGTTGTGTAGGTTCCCCTGATTATACTAAATAAAACACTCTTATGTAGATAGACATTTTTATTAACTGTGCAACACAATAATAATTAAAATAAATTAAATACAGACATATTATTATCAAAATACCATTTCCTTATACAGATAGCATTATTTAACGCACAATTCATTGTATGATTCACACAATTAAAATCAGTTTTATTTTTGCAAAACCTTCTTTTTAATTCTGAAATATTAGGACATCCTTTCGCACCAATGTCGATCACTTCACAGTTTGCACATAACTCTTTAATCCACTTAATCTTTTCCAAAACCCTTTGTGATATTTTTTTTATTTTCTATGTATGGTAAAATAACTCGTTGAAACTCTTTGTAGTCTATGTAGCCCTCGCTCCAATAAATTCCTCGATTTCTTTCTAACCACCTCACCTGCTTTTTTTCTTCTTGGGTTAGGTAATGGAATGAATATGGTGGTTTTATCAGGAACGTCTGTGTATGATCCTGATTCGCAATGGCCAATTCTTTGACAGTAAAATTATTTTTAGAATCTTTAAATCCTTGGAGTTCCACTATAATGGTATCCGCCTTCATGATATCTTCTTAACAATGTTACTTAATGGTTTGTATTCAACTATGCAATCGTTCAGAATGAGACAGTATGCTGAAGTTTGATCTGGTATTTCTGAAACTCTTTCAATTTCTACTCTTACATCCACAACCGGACCTGTCTTTAGATTATCTGCTTGTCTAGAACACTCAATAACAAACAGCGGTGCTAAATCTCTGAACTGTTTTTCGCTTAATATGGGCTCCGGACGACGTCCATAATACGACTGTTGAAATCTGGTGTATTGCTCATATAATAAAGTGATTCTGTTATTAGCAAAGCTTGCATTTAGGTTTTCATACGGAAAATAAGTTGAATTGAGATACACTCTAACGTTTCGAACATGACAGTGATCGAATTGAGACATGTCCGAACTTGCATTGCTTTTCCTATTTGTCTGTAGCCCGATTATAATGTATCTTGGTTTTTCTATTTGAGATGAAGTTTTGATAGACCAGGTATGTTTTGTAGTTTTTGGCAAAGCTGGATATTCGTACAGATCCCAATTTCTGTATATCATTTGAAGTGGGCGATCTTTTTCTAATACTTTTAACAAACCAATTTTTTCTTTATCTGATACTTTAACATGCGGTACGCGCCATATGATTTTGTTGATCTGAACATCATCGACTACTTCACCAGTATTAAGTTTTACAGCGTTCAAATTTGTGTTACTTCGTAACAATATCAGTTCGTGTCTACTATTTATCACGACTTTTTTAAAATCTTCTGCAAAACCGAGGAGATTACAAAGTGGTATTGAAGCAGAAAATCTTCCTCCATCGACATTTTTTATGCCATCAATATTCCAGCCCCAAGCATTAGACGTTTTTGATTCACTTTCGGTCATTGAAATTAGTGATTTCATGGTTGTTGTTATACCTGCATTTTTTATTTTATCAATCTCCACTCCATTTAGCTCATACCTAATGTCTTGGAACAAGTAGAGTAGAGCATTGTTCGTGAAATTGATACTAGTAGCTTTGTCCTTCGTATCTTTTTTGGTAATTATAAAAGTTCCTTCCAAATATAGGGTGCTAGCTGATGGTAATATGTACTTACAAGTCCTGTTGGTTGATAGGTATGCGGATTTCATCGTTCCTGTTGAAACTCGTTACATAAGGTTTGTAGGAATGAAATTCAATTCCTTCTATAGTAGTTGTTCAACCTTGTTTGCACTGTGTCGACTAAAGTTAGAAATACCCTAGACGCACTGTTTTGTGAGTTAGAAAAATACCCTAGAAGCACTGTTTTGTAAATTAGTTCTCGATGGCTCGATAGATGGTATTGTACGATTTTCTAGATCGCGGTGTCGAGATTCACAGCCGATTACTATATAAGGACCCTATGTACTTAGATTCGTTCTCTTTCTGCGAAATACACCGTTGGAACAGGGTCGCTGTGTTTTATTCGTACAGTTCTCCGGTAGACCCTGGCTGGACATCATCAGGTCGAACATGGTCCTTCGAGCCGGATACACCAGTATCTGGGAGCACCTTAACGGTGGTGCATTTTTTCGTAACTGAGTAAGTGGGGGGGGGGTCTTCCGAGCAAGCAGACCAGCTCGTTGGGAGCTACTGCAGCATCATACAGGAAGCCGGGGTTTGGTGGTGAATCCTGCCTTGGACTTCGACACAGGCGCTAGCGCTGTCAGGCTATTGGGCCCGGAAGACACCTGAAGAATCGAAGGTGGACTAGGTGGAGTGACGTCACGAAGTTGGTGCAATCGTAAGTGGGTGAACCAAGTGAAAGAAACGTGAGTGTTTGAACAATTTAAATTAGTGACATTAACTGTCCCTGCCAAATAGTGACAATTATTGTCATTTTCAAAAGTGACGTTATTTTATTTTCTTTTTTTCTGAGTTTGCCTAATTATTCGTTAGTTTTTACGATGGAGTCCAAACTTTTAATTCAAAGTGACAATTTCAATAATATTCTTAAGGCCAGATGTAACTTTAAAAAGTTTCCTAAGAAGAGGATCACAGAGGTTTACGTTCAAATGAGGTTAGAAGCTTTAGAGAAACTATGGGATGTATTTACTTATGCCCACAGAACGTTAATCGAAGAATTTGGTTCTCAGTTACGTAATCACGAATATTTAAAAAAAGATAATAATATGTATGATGACGCTGATGAATGTTATTTAGAATATAAAACAGAACTGAAAACTATTTTGCTGTTATTTGGTAAAAATTCAAAAGATGAAAACGTATGCGCTGAGACTCTACAAAACGAAACAAAGTCTCAAACCGATGAATTGCCAGAAATAGTTAATTCTAAATTAAACTCATTACATGTATCCAAACTATTCTGTTCATTTTGTTCTGAAGATACACATAGGTTAAGTAGCTGTAAGAAATTCTCTCAAGAATTAGTGGACAAACGTCACGATTTCGTCACTACAAACAATTTATGCTTTATCTGCTTGGGCCAAAACCATACAGCGAGGGTTTGTCGCATTAGTACCAAATGTAAATTATGCCATGGTCGTCACCACACACTATTACACTCAAATAACTCAGATACGCCTAAGACCACTGATGTCAATTCAAATCAGGAAACGGGCAAAGGCGTTTCGCAGCAGGAGCCGGAATCTCCTAAGGCAGGGGGTTCCGCGGAAAAAACAGAAAACCAAACGTTGGTAGCAAGCCGTTTTCCGACAGGTAAAATGAGAAAGCAGGTTTTGCTAGCGACGGCGCTAGTCAAGGCCGAGTCGAAATTCGGTAATATTCACGTTTTAAGAGCGTTACTGGACCAGGGCTTGCAAGCAAACTTTATCACAGAAAACATCGTTCAGGACCTGAAATTAAAAAGGATTTCGTTGAGAAGTAAGATTGTTGGTCTAGGGGGAGATCAAGAATTACTTTACAAATCAATAGTAAACACGAAAATTCGATCTGAAGTCAATCCATATTGCACCTTTAAGGCTCATGTTCTGTCCTCAATCACTAGTCTCCTTCCAAAGAAGAAGGTAGATGTTTTGGAATGGTCAGAATTTGGAGGGATTGAGCTTGCAGATCCGAAGTATCGTCAACCCAATAAAATTGACCTTTTATTAGGAGCTGAGATGTATAATCAGATTATAAATGAAGGGTTTAGGCATAGTCCTAGGGGTTCTCTTATTACTCAGTCTACAGCTTTAGGTTTGATTTTATCTGGAGTTGTGGATTCATCGGTTACTCAAACCGAAGGGGCACTGTCAATATATTGTCAAATGCAAAAAGAAGAGGACCTGCTGAAACTATTTTGGAAACTGGAATCAGATCAAGAACTATCTAGTCAACCAATGACAAACGAAGAAATAAAATGCGAAGAGATGTTTAAGGTTACGACGCAGATGATCAGAGATGAGAAGGGCCGTTACATATGGAACTTACCATTCCAAAGCAAATTCCGGAGCGATCTAGGTTGCAAATACGGCGCGGGCGGTTCAAAATCCGTAGCTATAAAGCGATTTCATGCCCTGAAAACTAAACTTAATAAAAATGTGGAGGTTGAAGCAAACAACGCCGAGGTAAAACAAGAATATTTACTTCTTGGTCACATAAAGCCCATAGCCGAAGTAGATATAGAATTTAAACATGCGGTCTATTTACCTCGTCCTGCGGTTGTGAGAAACGACAGGGACACAACAAATGTCCGAGTCGTCCATGACGCTTCCTGCAAGAAAAGTAATGGGACATCTCTCAAAGATGATTTAAGGATTGGTTCTGGGCTGCAACCTGAATTGCGACATTTATTAATTCCATGGAGAACTCACCGTATTTGTATGATAATTTACATAATTGAAATGCACAGAATGGTGCGCGTGGTCAATGAACACACAGACTTTCAAAGCATGGTTCGGAGAGACCACAAGGACTGGGCCATTAAAGAGTTACTTACTGTAACCTTTGGGACGTCTTCTGCGCCGTTCTTAGCGGTTCGAGCAATGCAACAAGTAGTGTATGATAAAAGAGCGAAGTACCCACTAGCGGCTAAAAGTGTCTGCAACGATTTTTATGTGGATGATCTTCTGACCGGTTACGAAACTATTGAAGAAGGCATACATATTTACAATCAAATGGAAGAGCTAATGGCTAAAGCTGGATTCGAATTACAGAAGTGGTCGAACAACAGCGATGAATTACTAGAGAAAATAATTCGTGAAAAGTGTAAAGGACAAGAAAGGATAAGTAAAAAAATCGACATTAAGCAAGATGCATTAATAAAAACACTGGAACTTACCTGGAACAGAAACTGGGACACCTTCCAGTACTCTGTCAAGTTGTCTTCACTGCAGGAATCAGGCACAAAAAGAAAGATGGTATCGGAAATCGCAAGATTATGTGACCCTTTAAGATGGTTAGCTCCCGTGATTGTACGAGTACTAGCCAAAATGAAAATTCAAAAATGTTGGTTCGTCGGAGCAAAACAGCTTGTATCCAACCATGGCAACCATATACAGAAATATCTTATATGCGTTAGAAACAATGGCCTCACCTGTAATCTACTGATGGGACAGCTATCTTCAGCTCGTGTCAAATCCTCTCGCGCATTTCTTCGTAGTGGTGTAGACTTTGCTGGACCTATTCAGTTACGTACAGCAAAGAGTCGTGGACATACATCTTACAAAGGATGTATATGTTTGTTTGTCTGCATGTCAACGCGTGCAGTTCATATTAAAGCGGTATCCCTAACGTCTGAAGGATTTTTGCAGGCCTTCAAAAGGTTTGTAGCAAGAAGGGGCCATTGTCAAGAAATGTGGAGTGACAATGGCACAAATTTTGTAGGCGCTGCAAAGGAACTGGGTATTCTCTTTATCAGGGAATATAATAGTATTTGGTCGGAGATAGCGAAAACTTTAGGGACTAATGGGATGTCCTGCCATGTTATTCCGCCTCACGCGCTCAAATTCGTGGGACCGTGGGATCCTGGAATAAAATCAGTGAAGTATCACCTAAAATGCGACGTTAACAGTTCCACCCTGAATCACGAGGAACTAGCAATGGTATTAGCTCAAGTGGAAGCGTGTCAAAACTTCAAGCCGCTATTTAGATTGGGAACCAATTCCGAAAATACGGAAATTTTGATACCTGCCACTTCCTGGTTGGTGAGCCTCTTCTTACGCCACCAGACTATAACTGTGAAAATTCTAACATAAGCTCGTTAAAGAGGTGGCAGTATAACCAACGTATGTTGCAAATATTGCGAAAGTGGTCTCAGGAATATTTGAGGCAATTCTTTTATAAACATTGATAGACCTCGAAACTCCTTCTCCGAAAAGAGGAATGTAGTTTTAATCAAGGAAGACGGTCTTCCTCCTTGTCATTGGGTTTTCTGAACTGATTTGATTTGATTTGATTGGACTCGGGGTTTAGTAGAGGAAAAACATCCTGGTAATGACGGGATCGTACGAGTGGTCACTATACATAATATTATAAACTGTGTAACAAACAGATTTTTATACTTTGTAAGGAGAATTCATAAATAATTATGTACGGTGGTAAAAATGATTTTTAATGATGTGTAATGTTTATTTTTGTTGTTGTTACTAATTTAGTTTACACCTATACAATTGTTAACATAACATTAATTTCTTAGCTGGTTAATAAGTAATACTGATTATTATGTTACTTATATGTTTATTGTTGCGTGAATTTGTTATAATATTAAGGTCAATTTATGTTTGCCCTTAATGGGGGGAGTATGTTCAACCTTGTTTGCACTGTGTCGACTAAAGTTAGAAATACCCTAGACGCACTGTTTTGTGAGTTAGAAAAATACCCTAGAAGCACTGTTTTGTAAATTAGTTCTCGATGGCTCGATAGATGGTATTGTACGATTTTCTAGATCGCGGTGTCGAGATTCACAGCCGATTACTATATAAGGACCCTATGTACTTAGATTCGTTCTCTTTCTGCGAAATACACCGTTGGAACAGGGTCGCTGTGTTTTATTCGTACAGTTCTCCGGTAGACCCTGGCTGGACATCATCAGGTCGAACAGTAGTATCGCAAGTAGGAGCGGATAAAACGTCTAAGATATTCATTTTAGCAATCCGATCGCTCTAAGGAATGCTTTATTGTCTTTACTTAATTTTATTTTCTTCTTAGATGGAGGTCTTATTTGATAGGTAGCTCGAGCAGAACTGATATTCTTTACTTGTTGAGACACATTTTTATTGTAATCAATCATTTTTTCTTCTAAGATGCAGATACACCTGCACTTCTTCACTACGTAAATTGATTAATCGTTTGTTTATATCTAACAACCTGATATGTATGCAGCTTATGTTGTTTTGATTGATTGGAAAGTATATTGCGTTCTTCGGGATTTCTATGATCCTGTATCCAGGTGGCACATTAAGTGCAAATTCGTGAATAATATGACTTGGTTCACCGTTCATATATGAACCGCTTACAATATCACATTCAATCCTGACTACGGTCGTAGGTAGAATGTTGACTGGAAACTGTGACACATGCCATTTATTTGCTTTCAAGATTTGTTTATTAAATCCTAATAGTTTTCTAAAAGAGTCTTCTTTGATAAAATTAATGTCTTTTGTAAAAAATATTGAAGTTTTTAATGTATTATTATTACATCGTAGTTTGATCGTTGCATCTTTTATTTCGGCTTTTAAATAATTGGTGACATCTTGTAATTCATATGTGCCTTCCGGTATTTCAATAACTTCATTAAAACCATAATAGAACTTATTATTACTTTTATCAATGTTTGGAATAGAATTAAATGTTGAAAAATGTAATAATGCACACTCATACTCTCCATCTAGTTGCAACGAATTAGGATAGTATGTAGTTAATACTGACGAGTCCCCTGTTATCGACAAAGTGAGTGACATCTTGCAAATGATTGAAATTAAAGAAAAGATTATATTTTATAATACATTTTTATTCCAAAAACTCCACAAATAATTTAAACATAAATGACCACAATTGACTGCGTTAAATTTTTGATATCTTGTGTAGTTATAAAACACATTACAATTTTTGAAATATTGCATCAATTCCAATGGAGGTTTTAAATTTCCATAGCTATCAAAGTATTCACAGTTATTGTTTACTTTAGCATAAGCTACCCAATGCGTTCCTTCGTTCTTAGAATTGTCTAAGTTAACGATACCACATTCAATGCCTTTCGGCAACCGAGGTAATCGATCCTTCATATAGACACCACGAAAATATGGGATGTCTCTTGAATACTTTCGGATGTCTACATTAGTTAGAGGGCGATTGGGTAGCATATTTTTCAGTTTTTTGAAGATGTTATAAACAATCCTCTCTCCACTTTTATACGGCTTAATGTACAAACCCTTACCCAACACTAAAGCCTCCATAGCTTTATTATGACGTTCTGTTTCTTGCAAATTTTGTTTGTTTGCTTTGTAATCATTGACGGTTTTTGCAATTCCAGCTGCACCTCCAGCTAAAGTTCCTAAAGCCGATAAACCAGCAAAAATTGGAATTAAAGGTAGAACTCCTCCAGTCTTTGGTATGGGTATTACCCGGGGTACTCGAATTCGATGATGAATGTTTGGAAATAACTTTTTTGCCGCTAAGTAAGCTGCTTTTATTAAAGTCTTACTATCTTTGCGTTTGTGTTTCTTAATTTTCGATTTTATTTTTGAAACTAAGCTTTTAAATGATTTAATTCCGGATCCAGACTTTAGTTTTGCTTTCATAACTTTTTTCACTAACCAAGAGCTTAGTTTTTCACCTTTTTCTGCATCTTTTGATTTAAGTCTTTATTTAGCCATGTTAAGTAGTTCTAAATCGGCTTTGTGACGATTTGATAAGTCTGTATGGTTTGTATATGCAATATCGTGTTGCATGCAAGCTTCATCTAGCTTATTTACACCTCGGTCACCTCGCGCTAAGCGTTTGGCAAGTTTGGTTCCTGGGCCACAGTAATTGTATCCTGGCAAATGAACTTCGAAGGGTAGATTATTAATTATGTTGTTAACTAGTCCACCTCCTTGCATTATTCAAATTATAATGATCGAATTTCTAATGCAAATGGTTATACAGGGTGAAATTGAACAGATGCGACAAATTTAAATATACAATAATACGTGTTGTCAACAAAATTTAGAACATATCAAACGTAAAATTAAAAAAGAATTGCGGTCGCCGGGAAGGGATGTCGGCGCTGGCGCTCATGCGAGGTTTGGCAACATCGCGCGATACTTACACTAGAAAATAGGCAAAATTAGGTAAATGACCGCTATGAACGGCAACGGGATTATTGTGCACTGCGATGAGTAGGACGAGATTTTTTGATACTTTAATTTTTCTTATTTATTTTGCATATTAATTTATTTTGCTGAGTACCGATAATTCGTACTTAAATAAAGATAATAACATCAATGGACCATTTTAAAGCGATAATCACGTAATTTTGTTTTACGATTTAGATTGTAGAAAAAACAGTTCATAATTACTCTGTTACTGTAACTGAAGCTCCCATTTCTTTTTGTCGCATTTATTCAAAGTCAGCCTGTATAATATCTTAGTCCATTATTGCAGCTTTTTCAATCCAACTGTTTTCTGCACTGTTTAGACCTAACCATTTGACATACAATTTATTTCCTTTCTTTTTCAAAACCTTTTCAATCAAATAAACATCAGAATTATTAGGTTTTTGCAGTTCTTGTTCGTAAAAAGCTCCTAATATGTTTTGCTTTCGTCGATCTTCTATTTGATATGTCACTGGTAAGGTTTTATTTACCTTTTTTATAATAAATAATTCAGTCGACCAATTAGGAGTATAACCTTTCTCAAAATTATGTTTGTATTTACTTATACGAACACAATCACCAACTTTGAATTTAGGCTTCCACTGAACTAAATCATGTTTGTTATTTTTTTTAATATTTTGTTTGATTACTTGTTCATTACTTTTATTTACATCAACTGGTTTAAATTGAATAGTGCGATGTTTTGTGTTGTTATATCTCTTCAATGTATCTTCCAATGGTGGACCTAACCACTTAAAGTTTCCATTGAGACTAAAATATTTGTATAATTTATTTTTTACTGTGCTTATCAGTCTCTCTACAATTGATGCTTTTTTAGTAGAAAACGATGAGTAATGGTTTATGTTGTGCTTTTTCATAAGCGTTTGAAAAGTGATGTTATAAAATTCTGTTCCCATGTCAGTTTGTAAGTTAACAGGATTATTACGACAACTAAGCAGTATATGTTCGAATGCATTAGTAACTTCAAATTTATTTTTCGATTTTAACGGTTCAGCCCATGCATACTTTGAAAAGCAGTCAATCACCACTAAGATGAAATTGCAGCCTTTGTTATACTTTTAAAGGTTTTGCATGTCCATCAAATCTGCTTGCCATAAGTCGTGGATTCCTTTCAGAATATAAGAACGTCGAAGGAAATTTCTTCGTGCCCCTTTGTGTATTTCATTTACAATTTGCTGTTTTGCCATTACAGAGTTTTTTGCAGTAATTTATCTATCTCTGCTTTCGTATAAAACTTATCTTGCAAATGAGTTGAAACCTCAGGTATCCTTACTTTTAAAGTAGTTTGAACTGTATCCTTTGCATCTTTCATGATTTGAGAACGCAATTTCCCAATCAGATTATTAAATTCTTTCAACATATTTGCATTCAATCGATCTACATAATCCTTGTTTACAACCAGATTATTTAATTCTTTTAACATGTTAGCATTCAATCGATCTACATAATCCTTGTTCACGGCATCGTCTGCTTCTTCTGGATACCTAATTCCTCTCAGTCTTGATGTTTTTAAATCAAAATCTCCGTTTTCCGATTTAATAATGCATTCTCATTTAACTCAAATAACTCTGATAAACGCATTCTTTTGTGAATATAGTGTCCGAATTTGTCTACGTTCATGTTTAAGGTGTATTGTTTCGAGAGGTTGATAGTAAAATAAACACATTTTAAAACATTTATTAATTTATAACTTTACTTTCACGTAATTCTTCAATTATAGATATAATTTCATTATCTAATCCTGTGTTGCCAGCATCTCTAGACGCAATTAATAATTTCAACCTTTCCACTAATTCATTAGGATTATCCCAGTACACTAAATCTACGTTTTTTCTCCACTTTTTTAGTAACGGTAGACCCTTTCCCTGAACTACATTCTTCAGTTCAAAAAGAGGTTTAATAACTTGCAAATATTTTTGTCCTTTGTTACTTTTTATTGGTTTACTTGGATCAAAGTCTCGACGATGTGCATTTGTATCAAGTAGCATCGATTTATAATTTTGCATATCACTATCTGTAACTAAACTCAAGTCTACATCTTTCTTAAGCAACAACTGTTTTAAACCAGAGGTATTTCGATATTTACGTCCCGCCACGGTAATGTATTGATCATTGATCGTTATGCAAGCAGAACCTAACATCAGTTTCCCGTGGTCTGCTCTAACCCCAAATGGAATATCTACCAACGCTTCTGAAGATACTGACCAGGATGATGTATCATAGTCTGGATTCCTTTCCACTACTGATTCATAAGAAGAGTCACTGTTGATATCGGATTCATATTTGTCTTCATCATTACTTCCTGGGGTACCAGTTTCGTTAATAAACGAACCGTCATTTCCACAAATACCATTTTTTTTATCATATCGGTGAACTTTTTCATTTGTATCTTTTTTGTATATTTTTCAGGTTTTATGTAATCTTTGGGATATCAAATATCCCCAAATTTAATATCATCAACGTATCATTTAAGACTAAGGAGAAAATTCAGTTTGAATTCTGGTTTCCACCGATATGACAAACCGGCACCGATTATTTTTTCTGTACACCGATATGATAAGTTTATTCACCGATATGATGTACATATCCAGCAATATGATAATCTATCCACCTTTTGAACATCAAAAAGGAAATAGTTAGTAGGTACCTATATATTTTTACAAGGGTGACTTAGAACTGAAGACCTGAACTGAGGGTCTTATGTAAGTAGATCACATCCAAAGAGAACTGAGTTCTTAGACATCCAATTTAAATATATTTTTTGTAATTATGTACGTATTTTATTATATTTACTTTCTTTTTTATCATATTTATAAAAAGAATGTTTATTTTTATTATCATTGTCTTTATTAAAATGAAGTATTAAAAAAATCAAAAATCTCTTATATTGTTTTCACTGAAGTCAATGTGAACAACACATTCGTTTTCAGTCATGTTTTGTTTATAGTGCTCAAAAGCTTGACTTTGATTTCGTTTATTACTGCAATGTGCTAAGAACGGTTTCAGATTATCTTCAAATATGTTGAACAGTTGCAATGGTTTTACTTTTATTTTTACTTTTTCCACATTAATGGCTATTCTATCGACTCCATTCTTTTTGTTTTTTTTTTATGTTCTTTCAATTTCAATAAACAACATCGTTGGATTTATCAAATTTCTGATAATGACACAGGATCGCTTTTGATTTTACCTTTTCTTATTCTTTCCAGCAACCTCTTTCTCTCCTCCTCTCCTCCTCGGAATTCTTAAACAAAATTAAGCTTTTATGATGTTTTCTTTTTATCTATTTATTATTTTGTTATTTATTATTATGTACTTACTATTTTTTTAACTACAAAATATTTTCGAGAAACCTTTAATGCGTTCAATTGCTCTACTTCACCATCATCAGGATGTCGGCGGCGGGTAGTTGCCAAAATAAGACGCGAAAAATTTTGCTCTCACAAAAAACTAAATTTTATTTAAAATAAATACTAAATCTACACATTTTTAAATGCATAACAGTTGCTAATAGTTACTACCTGCCAGTTGTGTGTTATTCCTCACTATTACACTTATCACATAATATTGACTGCACTCAAGAACTCAAGAAGAAGAATGGATTCACTGAAGGGGTCAATGTCTGAATTGATGACAGAATGTCAAAATTTGAGGCTGAACTGACGAAGACATCACCAAACTCTTCACCCAGCAGCAGCTCAGTCAACCTTGCAACTGAGTATGCATCATTCAAGGCATTCGTTCTGGAGGCTCTTGGCTGTCTTCAACGTCAGATGGAGGCCCTTGCCAAAGATGTTGATGCACTGGAGATGAGGGGCCGCAGGAAGATGCTGCTTGTCCATGGTGTTGCAGAGGTGAGCGATGAGGAGACTTCGCTGTTGGTCGCTGAAGTTGTTCGTGACAAGCTGATGTTGGACACCTTTTCTGTTGTTGCTGTTCGTCGGTGTCACAGAATGGGCAAGCAGAGCAGTGCTGGTAAGCCCAGACCCATATTGGTCAAGTTGCAGGATGTGGATATTCGCGACAAGATTTGGTACGCAAAAACCAAATTGAAAGGTTCTGGTATAACCATATCGGAATTCTTGACCAGATCGCGGCATCAAGTCTTCATGGCGGCACGTGATAAGTTTGGTGTCACCAACTGCTGGACCAAACAAGGCTATATTCACATCCTGGGAGTTGATGGGAAAAAGCATCGAGTCGTCACTTGCAGTGATCTTAATGCTATAGATGTGCCTGAACTGGACGCTGATGAGCCGCAGCGCCAACAAGATGTCATCGGTAAGCTAGTGGCCGAGAAATCAGCCTCAACACCTGCTTTGAAGCGGAATAGGCGGGCTGCTGCAAAGAAGTGAATTGATTTTATAACTATCGTTCCGGTAACAATTTCACTTCTTTTGTTTGTGTTCTTTTACCTCCTATTGCTCTTTTTCTTATTATTTTACTCTTACCCCGCGTTTAATGTTTTTTGCTAACTTTATTTTTGTTTTGTTTACATTCTTCGCTATTCTGACACTTGACAGACGTCGTCAAGTGTCATGTCAATAGTTACGTTCCGTTTCACTTTACTAAGATTTGTTAAATGTTGAGCATGGATTGTCTATGGAAACATAGATAATTTAAATGCTCCAATTTCAATTAAGTACTTGTCTTTTGTTTTTTTTTTTCGTACTTTATTTCGTGTGTGGTAAGCTTGTGCCCGAACGACGCACTTTTTATTTTGTTTAATAGGTTTCTCATGTTTTCTTAATTGTTATTTTCTTTTTTGTTAACGCATAACTGGTGGGTGGACTCTTTAACCAGCCACCCCTCATCTATATATGTATATATATTATACCATTTTATATATTTATATTTTTTTTTTTATTGTGTTTTTAATGATTGGTTGTAACACGGACAGTGACGATGACAGTTTTATATCAGCTAGCAGTCACAGCGATAGCTTCAGTAGCATCCCGACTCTTGCTGACACGCTTCTTTCTCAATTTTCCGATGTTCCAAAAAATCTAAATGTTGTTCATATCAATGCTCAAAGTATTCCGGCTCATTACCATGATATGCTTGCGAATCTGGAGTGTAAGAACATCCATGCAATCCTTGTTTCTGAATCGTGGCTTAAACCATGCCTTCCGTCCGCATCCTATTCCTTGCCTGGTTACCAATTAATAAGAAATGATCGTACGAGCTGCGGTGGTGGTGGTGTTGCCATTTATTTACGTGCAAATATTCCTTTTTCAATTATTGATATGTCATCACAACCACCACCGTCGAATGCTGGCGAGCATCTCTTTATAGAGGTTAATCTAAATCATTCAAAGGTTCTGCTTGGTGTCTATTATTGTCCCTCTTTGCGCATCGACTACTTTTCCTCCTTTGAAAGTCTCCTTGTAAACTTAACACCTTCATACAGGCACACTATCATAATGGGGGACTTCAACACATGTCTTCTTAAGAAAGATTCGCGTGCTTCCACACTTCAATCTATTTCCCAGTCCTGCAATTTATCTCTTCTTCCGTTAAGTGCAACACACCACTTTCCAAATTGTGCTCCTTCGCTCCTTGACCTCATTTTCGTTTCTTCCGCACAACATGTAGCTAAGCATGGGCAATGCTCAGCTGACGCTTTCTCCTACCATGATCTAATTTTCCTGTCTTACAAGATCCGCCCTCCTAAGATTAAGCCTAAGACCCTTCTACAGCGCAGTTTTGGTGGTATGAACCTTGAAAGCCTTCGTGAGGATGCCGACAACATTGATTGGTCTGATCTCGTCGATGCGGAGTCGATTGATGTCAAAATTGATCTTTTCAATTCTAACCTTAACCAGCTCTATGACGTCCATGCGCCAGTTAGGTTAGTAAAGATAAAACATCTTCCTGCACCGTGGCTAACAGCCGACATGAAAGTCATTTTGCAAAAGAAGGCGGCAGCAAAATCAAGATACAAGTGCAGACCTAACTTGTTAAATCGTGAAAGGTACGTTGCTATCCGCAATCGCAGCAACTTGGTTTGTAGAGATGCCCAACGCCACCACATTCATAAGTCCGTCGAGAACGGTGACCCAGCTAAAGTTTGGAAATTCCTCAGATCAATGGGAGTCGGAAAGTCTCGTCAAGAATCTATTCCTAAAGATTTAGATCTTGAATTACTAAATAAACATTTTTCCACCTCTTGTAATTTCCATGGGGCTATTAAAGCCAAAACTCTAAATAATCTTTCATCTCTTCCCACTCCCGATTATTCTCCTTTCGTCTTTAATCAATTTGCTGATTGTGATGTTAAGAAGAGTATACTATCCATTACGTCTAATGCTGTTGGTAGTGACTGTGTCAGTCGCAAGATGATACTTCCTATCCTGGACGAAATTCTTCCTGTCATTTGCCATATCCTTAATTATTCCGTATCCTGTGGTACTTTTCCATCTTCTTGGAAAGAAGCCCAAATTACCCCTCTCCCAAAAAAGAGTAATCCTGTTTCTTTTTCTGAATTCCGTCCGATCTCCATATTACCATTCCTATCCAAAGTCTTAGAACGCCTTATCCATAATCAGCTTAGTGCTTTCCTTTGTAAAAACAGTCTCCTTAATTTTTACCAATCCGGGTTTCGTCCAGGTCATAGCACTACTACAGCTCTTATTAACATTACGGACGATATAAGATTAGGTATGGAGAATGGGAATCTGACGGTACTTTCCTTATTAGACTTCAGTAATGCTTTTAACACCGTCGATTTCGATATCTTACTCGGTATACTCGGCTCTCTTAATATATCTCCAACGGCAATTGATTGGTTTCGTAGTTACCTGTGTGGCCGCCGACAGCGTATTTGCATTGAAGGTGCGTCATCTTCATGGTGCAATACCTCTGCCGGCGTACCACAGGGGGGCGTTCTATCTCCTCTTCTTTTCGCCATATTTATAAATTCTATTTCAAATGAACTTCTGTCATCTTACCACCTTTATGCTGACGACCTGCAAATTTATTCTCAGGCTCCCGTAGATGAATTGTCTGATGCAGTGAATTTAGTGAATAAGGATTTGGCACGTATTTCTGAATGGAGTTTGAATCATGGTTTGAAGGTTAACCCTGCGAAGACTCAAGTCATTGTTGTCGGCAGCCCTAGGTTGCGTTCAAAAATTGACTGGACGAAACTTCCCCACATTGTTTTTGATGGTGCCACAATTCCATATAGCGATTCGGTAAAAGACCTGGGCATTTACATTGACAAAGACTTGTCTTGGGGTCCACAAATGCAAGAAGTGGGTCGTAAACTGTTTGCATCTGCGGGGTCTTTACGCAGATTGCGCAATTTCCTCGCAACTGCCACTAAAACTGCGCTTGCTCAATCTCTTCTTCTCCCAATCCTCGACTATGCTGATGCCTGTTATCCAGATCTCACTGTAGTGCAGCTAGATAAGCTTGAGCGACTCCAAAATGTTTGTATCAGATTCATATTTGGTTTGCGCAAATATGATCATGTCTCAGAGTTTCGCGTTAAACTCAAGTGGTTGCCTATCCGCCTTCGCCGGAATGCGCATATTTTATCCCTTCTTTATAGTATTCTGTTTAATCCCACAACGCCCTCCTATCTCAAACAACGTTTCAAGTTCCTACATGACAGTCATAATAGACACTTGAGATCATCGGAGAATTTGAGACTTTTGATGCCGGCACATTCCACCAAATTTTATGACCAGTCCTTCACGGTCCAGGCTGTCCGTTTATGGAACGAATTGCCGGTGTCGGTAAGACAAGCACAGTCACTCGTTACTTTTAAAAGCTTAGTTACAAATCATTTTCAGTCGCAGTAATTTCTCTGAGTCAAAATTTGTCACTATTCTAGTTTCATTATTTTTTCCATTTAATGTTAAAAACACACAAATATCTATATATATTTATGTATGTATTATATTTATATTATACATGTATATGTTCATATTTGAAGTAGATAACTTTAATTTTGTTATTTTGTATAACTGTTATGTTGTTGTTTTGTTTAAAACTTTTGAGTAGAGTACACCACTGACTACCCCCTTTTAATTTTTAATTCTGTAATTTCCATCCAAAGGTTGTCTGGAAGATATCGCTATAAGCGATAAGACCGCCGTTGTAACCATAACATTGTAAATTTTGTAAACCTGTTATGTTTGATTTTTGGTGTACAATAAAGTATTATTCTATTCTATTCTATTCATCATCATCTCAGCCTATAGACGAACATTACCGAATACAGACCTCCCCTAGTGATACATTTATACATCTTCTACCACCCGGTGGTATCGTGGTAATGATTTTGGCAGTCTATGTAGGTACCCTACCTACCCTACCTACCCTACCCTACCCTACCCTACCTACCTACCCTACATACCCTACCTATCATACCTACCCCACCCTACACTACCCAACCCTACCTACCTACGACCTGATAGGAATGATCGGAGAGCTGGATCTCCAGGTACTTAACAGCGGGAACAAACCCACCTTCGATACCATCAGAGGAGGACGTAGACTAACAAGTCACGTTGACGTTACTCTGTGCACGGAGGACCTGCTCGACCTGGTGGAGGAATGGACGGTAGCTGAAGACCTAACGAGCTCGGATCACAATGGGATAATAATACAAATTAAATTGCAAAAAGGGAAAGGTATTCAAATTAAAAGAACGACTAGGAAATACAATACAAAGAAAGCTAATTGGGACCTGTTTTATGAAAAAATGGACCAATTAAAATTAGAAAATGGAATTAATAAAATAGGGGTAGAGCAGATAAACAATAGGGACCATTTTGACAACATAATAGTAAAATACACAGAGATAATAACAATAGCATGTAATGAAGCAATACCAAAGAAAAAGGAAAATCAAATACTTACCATTCCGTGGTGGTCCGAAGAACTCGAAGCAATGAAGCGCGATGTCGCCACCAGGAGGAGAAGAATTCAATGTGCTGCGCCGTCGCGTAGAGAAGGTGTGATCGCGTTGTACCTGGAAAAGAAAGAAGAGTATGAGTCAGAGGTTAAAAAACGCTCCACAGAAAGTTGGAAGGGGTTTTGTGAGAGACAGACTAGGGAAGGGGTTTGGGAGGGAATATACAGGGTCATAAAAAATACTTCAAAAAGGCAAGAAGATCTACCCCTGGTGTGGAACGGGAAGGAAGCAGGGCAGGAAGGATCTGCGAGACTACTGGCAGAAATATTCTACCCGGAGGACGCAGAAGAGGAGGATACTCCAGACCATCGTCAAATCAGAGCTCTTGCAGACCGAGTAAACGACTGGAGTCATAATGAGACTAATGACCCGGAGTTTACGACGGAGGAGCTCAGGTTCGCGACGGAGAGTTTTAACCCGAAGAAGGCACCCGGAGTAGACGGCTTTACAGCAGACATCTGCCAGCGGGTAATATCGCAGGACGAGGAACTGCACCTGGCTCTATTTAATAAGTGCTGGCAAATTTCGCACTTCCCCACACCGTGGAAAGAAGCCACTGTGGTGGTGCTGAGGAAACCAGGCAAGGACAACTACACAAATCCCAAGTCCTATAGGCCAATTGGACTGTTACCGGTGATGGGTAAAATACTCGAGAAAATGATGGTTAGAAGGCTGGTTTGGTACCTGGCGCCCCGGATTAGTCCTCGCCAGTATGGCTTCATGCCACAGCGTAGCACGGAAGACGCCCTCTATGACCTGATGGCCCATGTGAGAAGCAAACTCCAAGAGAAGAAGCTCATCACGATGGTCTCACTGGACATAGAGGGCGCCTTCGACAGTGCGTGGTGGCCAGCCATAAAGGTCAGACTGGCAGAGGAGAAGTGCCCTGCGAATCTCAGGAGGATGATAGCCAGCTACCTAAGCGACCGTAAGGTCCGGGTAAGGTATGCTGGCCATGAGTTCGCAAAAGGGACTAATAAAGGGTGCGTCCAAGAATCAATAGGCGGACCCATCTTGTGGAACCTCGTATTGAACCCATTGCTGGAGAGTCTCACGCAGCAAGGCTACTATTGCCAGGCTTTCGCGGATGACGTGGTGCTCGTGTTTTTGGGGGAGACAGCCTTGGAAATCCAGGGACAGGCCAATGCCGCTCTTGAACATGTTCGGCGGTGGGGTGTCATGAATAAGCTTAAGTTCGCGCCGCATAAAACTTGCGCCATGGTAGTTACCAGAAAGCTTAAATATGACACGCCGCACCTGACCATGGGGGGGATCGACATTGGCATGTCCTCGGAAATGAAGATCTTGGGACTCACAGTGGACGCTAAGTTGACCTTCAACAATCATATTGCAAACGTTTGCAAAAAGGCACTTGGCATCTACAACCAACTGTCCAGAGCTGCTAAAGTCAGCTGGGGTCTCCACCCGGAAATAGTCCGTATTATATACACCGCGACGGTAGAGCACAAAGAATCCTAAATGCTGTACAGAGGGGTTTTGCCCAAAAACTGTGCGGGGCGTATCGTACGGTCTCTCTCCATTCGGCGCTGGCACTGGCTGGAATATTGCCACTTGACCTCCGCATACAAGAGGCAGCAGCCCTGTATGAAGCGAGGAGAGGGAAGTCCCAGCCAGAGCTAGTAGACAGAGAGGTCGAGCGTAGAGCGGAGTACTCCAGTACGCCTCATCCGGGGAAGCATACCGTGCTAAAGTTTGTGAGCCTGGTGGATCAGGAACAAGTAGTCAGCCACAGCAATCAGAGCATTCGGATTTACACTGATGGTAGCCGGATTGATGATAAGGTTGGAGCTGCGCTCACCCTATGGGATGGCACATCAGAGGTGAAAACGATCAAGCTCAAGCTGGCTCCATACTGTACGGTGTACCAGGCGGAACTCCTCGCGGTATGCAGAGCCACGGAGGAAATCCAACTAAGAAATGAGGAGAGCTACGGCATCTACAGCGACTCCAGATCGGCACTGGAGACGATCATCAACCCCAGTACAACGCACCCCCTGGCTGTAAAAGCCCGCAAGAATTTAAAGACAATTGATAGCCAGAACAAAACTGTGTTTTTGTTCTGGATCAAGGCATATGCGGGACTAGCGGGTAATGAGAGGGCAGACGAACTGGCGAAGGACGCAGCCCTAAAGCTTAAAACTAAACCCGACTATGACCTGTGCCCGGTCTCATTCATCAAACGACAGATCCGAAAGGGGTCGATTGATGAATGGAACCGAAGGTACAAAGCGGGTGCCACAGCAAAGGTAACAAAACTGTTTTTCCCAGACATGGCTGTTTCCCATAAAACGGTCCGACAGATGGTCCCAACCAAAATAACCACGCAAATACTAACGGGGCACGGTGGATTCTCGGAGTACTTGAATCGATTCAAGTGCAAAGAGAATCCATCGTGCATCTGCCAACCCGGGACACCCGAAACGGTGGAACATATTTTAACCGAATGCCCCGTTCACGCGCTAAAAAGATATGAAATTGAGAACAAACTGGAATGCAGAATGGTTGCCAATAATTTTAAAGAGCTTATCTCGAATAAAAAGACCAGAAAAATATTTGTCGAGTATATTAATGATGTTGCCAGAATTGTTATAAACAGAAATAAATAAGTATATTAAGTGTTGAATAGTATAAAAAAGTTAATGCTAGGTATATATTTGATAGAATATATTCGACTAGCATAATTATATGAATGGAAGTGTAAAAATAAAAAATAAGTTATTAGAATATTAAGGCAATAGAATTACGAAGATAAGAAATGAAAATTTTTAAGTCATTGGAAGGAATAAAGAAAGGAAATGTATAGAATAGGAAATAACATAAGCTAAATATAAACCGTTTAAGACAAAAATTATAAATGTGAAAAAATCTAATTAAAATATCCCTGCTAAAACATCCCAAAACGTAATAAGAAAGGACTCTGAACATTTTTAGAGGAGAAACATGATATTTATAAAAAAAAAAAAAAAAAAACCTACCTGCCCTACCTACCCTACCTACCCTACCTACCCTACCTACCCTACCTACCCTACCTACCCTACCTACCCTACCTACCCTACCTACCCTACCTACCCTACCTACCCTACCTACCCTACCTACCCTACCTACCCTACCTACCCTACCTACCCTACCTACCCTACCTACCCTACCTACCCTACCTACCCTACCTACCCTACCTACCCTACCTACCCTACCTACCCTACCTACCCTACCTACCCTACCTACCCTACCTACCCTACCTACCCTACCTACCCTACCTACCCTACCTACCCTACCTACCCTACCTACCCTACCTACCCTACCTACCCTACCTACCCTACCTACCCTACCTACCCTACCTACCCTACCTACCTACCCTACCTACCCTACCTACCCTACCTACCCTACCTACCCTACCTACCCTACCTACCCTACCTACCCTACCTACCCTACCTACCCTACCTACCCTACCTACCCTACCTACCCTACCTACCCTACCTACCCTACCTACCCTACCTACCCTACCTACCCTACCTACCCTACCTACCCTACCTACCCTACCCTACCTTTCTCACCTTTTAAATCTTCCCTGGACTACGACAAACATTTTAAATCTAAAATCAGCCAAATCCGTTCAGCCGTTCTCGAGTTTTGGCCAGACTAACGAACAGCAATTGATTTTTATTTATATAGATAGAAGACAGATAGATAGATTAAGCCGCTATTTAAAAAGGAAAATAAAGAGTTAATGCAATTTTATACTCCAGTATCCCTTATTAGTATAATCTCTAAAAAAAATTGAAAAGTATTTATATTAAACAGCTATATACGTAAGTACTTACCTCAAAATTAAAGTGTGCTTGTACTAAGTAGACCGCTTAGTACAAGCACATAACAAAGCGGACCCCCGACGCTAAGACGCTTGGATTATTTTATTTTTGGTTTTTTTTGGAGGTTTTTTGTGTCGGGGTTTTTTTTTAATTTTTAATTTAATTTTTATTTCATGCTTTTTACACTTATATTGTTTTATCTTAGCCTTGACTGTCCCAATACTGCGCATAGGCCTCCCCCATTGCTTCCACTTTTCTCGGTGTTGCGTGTCATCTCGCCAATTAAAGAAAAAAAAAAACTGGGGGGAAGGGGGGGGTTAGCACCCACCCCCCCTGGCAATGCCCATGGTGACAAGTGACCAGATTTCAAATTTCGAATCGATCAGACCTGTGGAAATTGTTAATTTCCCTTCAACTAGCAAAGAGGTGATGGCCTTCAAACGGCTGATCAGATTTTATCGAAACATAGCTAAGAACACTCTCGATTAAAACACCTTTCAAACGAAACCAATTTCATCAAAATCGGTTCATCCGTTTAGGAGCTACGATACCACAGACAGACACACAGATACACACGTCAAACTTATAACACCCCTCTTTTTTGGTTGGGGGTTAAAAAGAGAAAATATTCTCACTAATGAACAGAAAGGGTTCAGAAAAAGGTAGAACAATAAACTTGGCAATTTACGATTATTTACATGATGTCATGCAAAAAGTAGATTCAAATATACCTGTATGTACGATTTTCTGTGACATGACACAGGCTATCGACCATGTCCGGCACGACGTACTTATTGAGAAATTGGAAGCATATGGCATTAGAGGTAATAATATGTCTCAAACCTGATTAAATCTTATTTACGTAACAGAACACAATTTACAGAAATCTCAGCAGTAAATAAAAGCAATAAACAGGAAATTATGTATAATTCAAAAGAGCGTGTAGTTAAATTCGGCGTACCGCAATGCACAGTCTCCCATCTTTAACATTGATGCACTGTTAACTGCTTATCACGGCTTGGTGGCCTCTAACTTGAGATATGGATTTATTTTTGGGAAAACGCAAAAAAGGTGCTTGAGGGCTATGTTTGGTCTCCATGTTACAGAGTGTTGCAAACCGTTTTTTAAAGCATATAAATTATTAACCCTTCCGTCAATGTACATTTTAGAAACCATCATGTTTGTCAAATCAAATCCACACCTATTCCCCTTATTATCAGATAAAGTAGTTCGAAATAGACGCGACAATAGAAAGCTATGTATCCCGAGATCCAGAACAAGTCTAATGCGTAAAAGTGTATTCTGTATGGCGCCAATTCTTTATAATATGTTGCCAAAGGATTGGATGGAATTAACTACTGACAACTTAAGAAATAGATTAAAAAACCTTCTGTAATAGAAAGTCTATAATAGTACTGACGAATTTCTAACCAACAAATTAATTTGACTTGTATATTGACATCCTAATTTTATGATTAATTGCTTTAGAACGATGTAGCAAGACGTGCACGTTAAAAGTGTCCATAGTAAAAACAAAAAGAATAATTAAAAGATGAAATAATTAGTTCAAAATGAGCTGTGGCAGCTAAGAGACGACCAGGCACAACTGACAGCGCCCGTTCACGAACATGACGCATGGATCAGCCATCATTCAACTCAACTATTTTGAAGAGAAATGTGTAATATTTGCTATGGTGGGATTATGACATTATTTGATTGTATTTTGTTGTACCATTTAGTTTTAAGTATACTATATTATAATTGGATTGTTAATTGCTGCTAAACATGCTGTGTTTAATGGATGAATTTAAAATCTATTGATGCTGGGTAGCGTCCGACATCTTATATTTGTACGCCGTTAAGGCAAAAAGACAGCAGCGGTGGCCCTGTGGTGGCAGACCCGACTTACAAGCAGTAAGCCGTGGGTTCGAGCCCAGGCAGGCGCATTACTTTGGGTAAATTATTTCATCACCGCTGCCCTCAAAAACGGAGAAGAAAAACATCGTGAGGAAACCGGCATGTTCTAGAACTAAAAATTCGAAGACATGTGACATCTACCAACCCGCACTGGGCCTGCGTGGTGGATTACTGCCCACTCCCTCTCATAGAGAGGAGGCCTGTGTCCCAGCCGTGGGAACGCTAAAAGCTGATGATGATAAAGGCAAAAAATTTATAGCGCCGTGCAGTGATTTGTGGCATAACCATCCCTTATGAGTTGTAATCTCGTTAAAACTGAAACAATTTTAGGGGTATGAGGTAAAGTTCTTCATACCCTACAGAAAAGGGAGGATCCTCCAACTAGACAGGTGTTATGTCTGGTGGGCAACTGCCCGACAGTTGTTGTCGGGTATCTCTATATAGTCTTAAGTCGATGTAAACTTTGCTAGCGCGATTCAGACCATATTAGTATTTCTGTTTCTCATAGATGGCGCTATAGTACTTTTTGTTGTAAATTGCTTTTTAAAATAAAATGTAAATTGCTTGCTACGAGGTTGTCCACTTGTGGGACGTGGGCTCTGCCATCATTGTACCAATAGTCGTTACGGTTAATGGACGAATAACAGAGAGTTTCAGAAAGCAGTACTCCTGGACACAGCACGCATAGAGAGGAGGTTCCTCTCTTTGGAGCCCTGACCACTGGCAGCCTGGGAATTAATAACTTATCTTCCTGGCCCATCGGCATCGGAAGGCCGATGCCGATGGGCCACAATTTTTAATATTTTTGCGTGTTTTGTTTTATATTGACAAAATTTAAGTAGTAGTATTGGCAGCGTCGAGAATCTCACACTCTTTCTCTTCTCTTTTCTGTTCTACATTATGCTAAAGCTCCTTCGTAGCTTCAGGTACGATTTGAGTATCTTGTTCCTAGAGGTAAAACTTGCCGCACATTATCATATATTATTATCTTCTCCTTATTTTCCCTTCCTCCCTCACTCCTCGAGTCGGTGTGATAGATTTACGCGCCACGCGCCACAATTGCAAGCGTCGTTGCCCGTCGTCGATGACGCAGCCGTCGACGCGTTCACGGCTGCCACCGGCAGCTGGCGACGGACGCAGTGGTATCTGCCGTTGGCAAAGTGCCGCTCATCTATATGAGCCCTCAAGCTTGCCGTTGTAATAAGCTATATTTGCAATTAGTGTGTGTATTTCTTTAACTTTGTGTGCAATAAAGAATATATAAAGAAAATAAAATATTTGCTCTTATTTGGCACTGATTTAAAGCCGGCAGTTGTAAATAGTAATTTTGGTAAGTAATACATTATAAAATGCATATTTATTAACAAGTTCGATAGTTAAAACTCAGCAGTAAAGTAAACAAAAAAAACTTGAGAGGTGTCAAGGGACACCCGGATGGAACGAAGTTCCTTTCACGTACATAATATCAATACATTAGATTTAAGTTAGTGTGCGAAAAATAAAATATTTAATTTAAGGAAGATTTAATCCTTAATTCGAAGCAATACGTCTTACTTAACTGCACAACCGAATTTGTACTTTGTAGTTCGGTCACTCAAAATAATAATCATATCTATCCTTACTCACATACACACCCCAATTGTACGTAATTTAAGGAAATTTCAACTTTATTTTAAAGAAATAAAGCTTACAATAGCTTACTATAGCAAAAAGTGTCGTGACAACTTTTCGTAAGAATTTTTTCCGTCTAGCCACCTTTCACAACGCGCGATAAGGAACTTCGTTCCAAATGGCGGAAAAAAATTATAAAACGGAGCATTTATTATATACTTAGCGGTGAAATAACTAAATGGGCAGTTGACAAAATCGGAATTAGGCTGCGGTTCCACTGAGGCGGAGCGGAGCAGAGCGGAGACGAGCTGTACCGCGATTCACCAATCACATGGCTTGAAATCCACATCTCTTCTCCACTTAACTTCACTTCAAGCCTCGTCTCTGCTCTGCTCCGCTCCGCCTCAGTGGAACCGCAGCCTTAGTCGGTAAGAAATGTCATTCTAAACTGCTTGTGGCTTAACATGTGCTCGCTGCGCTCACGAAAAAAAGCTGACTATTCTGACAACTGTCGTCGTCGCTCCACTGGCTTTAGGCCTACGCTCCTCATGTCCCCGAGTCGGGTTAAAAGCGGGGTTGTAAATAAAAAAAACCGAAGTGAACTGCCGAACTATTTATCTAACTGCCCATTCCATAATTTTTACTGGCCATTTATTTATTAGTCTGCATGTATTTTTAGTACTGACATGTGAAGGCGAAATAACCGGCCAATAGCTTTTTTATTACTGTCTATGTTTTACACTGTCGCACAAATTTACCAACAGCCGATAAAAAAAATAACTGCCTAGTATTTTTTTTCAACTGATCATATTAACCTCTCGAAAGTTTAAATAACAGTTCAAAAAAATTGTTTCCTTCTTATTTTTAGTCACCACAGTCACACATCTTACAGTTATGAGTAGTTATTAAAGAATGAGTCCAAAATTTTAGCTATACATCCGACGACCATGCGACGGCGCGTAGGTGCGGTGGCGGACCTGGGAAACCGCGTCAGGACGTGGGCGCGACGCGGGTCGGCAGGCAGTAAGCTCGGCCGTCGCGCCAGCAGCGCCATCGGCTGCGTCACGCGCCTTTCCAATATGTGCTGAGCCACTCCTTTAAACTGCACACCGTGACTAAACTCACTGCAATTCGAATTTTAAAAATGGATTTAATGCTACTTACTCACAAAAATAAAAAAATCAAAATCATTTATTTTGCTAAAATTAGGTACAGAAGGTTCTTAAAGTTAGGTATGTCACGCGTCATGTTCGTGAACGGGCGCTGTCAGTTGTGTGACTGGTCATCTCTTTAGTGCCACGGTTTATTTTTAATTACTTTATTTTTGAATTACTGATTCAATATTTTACTCTGGACGCTCTTAGCTTGCCCGTATTTCTACATCATTCTCACATTTTTGTAATTCTTAACATGAATTATGTAACCAAGATTTTCGTAACATAATTTGATTTAAAAGAGTGTTCATGGAGTTTCTTGCCCATTCTTCTCCATATAGAGATCTACGCTTTGGAATGGGCAACTAGGTACAGTACTTTCACAAGTTATTATGCCTTGTGACTGGGACTGTAGCTTCGCGTTTTTTTCTGTCTTTTTACTTTCAAAAGTGCCTGTAATGGTCTAATTGAAATAAATGCTTTGAGTTTGAGTTCTCTTACATTATTACTAGGGATGACAAGTAAATTAATTTGATCTTATTGATCAGAAGCTCATTTAATTTTCTTAAAAAGAATAATCAAAACAACTTAGCACTATTTATTTTAAATAACGAACCACAAAATCAACACAATTACAAAAAACCGTTATAGACCGAAATCATTTTAATTCTACGAAAACGTCCGTCGCATCCGAGCTTCCGAGCCCAAGTGCCCGGCGAACGCGCTCCGAGAGCGCACGGCTTATCCGTTGCCCCCGCCACTCGTTGCGTCACCACGATCGTGCGATATCCCTGCCCTTTCGGCTGACGAATCCTATAAGACGGCCGTTCCTGACAGCTGAACGACCTCGTCAGCTTGGCTCTGGCATCTCTTGCTGCATTGGTCCCTCTTCTACAGATAAGTTCTGCACCTGGTCTTCACCTTGGTAGCCTCGTCATCTAAAACATAGAGCCAAGACTTGAATGAGGTATTCTGAAAGTTTGAACTGCTAATTGCCTATTGTAGCGAAATTGCTAGCAATTGTACCAAAATAGGCAGTAGTTTGTAAATTGTATCACCAATGAAAGAGTTCCGGACCTCAATCATTACTGAAACAACTACAACATCGCCTCGCAACCACTATCAGGGTTCCAGATGGCCAAAATGTCGAGGCCATTGCCACAATGTCAGGGCAAACGGTAGCCAAATGTCGAGGCTATAAAAAGAAAATTGCCACAATGTCGTGGCAAATAGGTAGCCAAATGTCGAGGCTATAAAAATAAAATTGCCACAATGTCGGGGCAAATAGGTAGCCAAATGTCGAGGCTATAAAAATAAAATTGCCACAATGTCGGGGCAAATAGGTAGCCAAATGTCGAGGCTTTACAAACAAAATTGCCACAATGTCGGGGCAAACGGTAGCCAAATGTCGAGGCTTTACAAACAAAATTGCCACAATGTCGGGGCAAACGGTAGCCAAATGTCGAGGCTTTACAAACAAAATTGCCACAATATCGGGGCAAACGGTAGCCAAATGTCGAGGCTATAAAAAGAAAATTGCCACAATGTCGGGGCTATGAGTAATAACGTTGCCACTTCCCAGTTCTTTGAGATCCTTTGCTAACAAACACAAAGCTGCCCACAGCAAAAAATGTTCGCGGCTGGCGACGACGCTCATTCACGTACGCATCTTGTCGCTGCTGATTTTCAGAAAGCAACTCAGATGCCCTCTGTCTCCTCAACGTAAGGAGCGCTTCTCGGTTAGGATGAGAGCCGTTCAGCGCGACGTCTCGCACCAAGGATCTCAGGACTGGAGTTGTGCCTTCAACACCAGTCAGCAACTGTAGAGGCGAGGTGCGGGTCGTAGCTTGCTTTGTTATGTTCAGGGTTAGTTGTACCTTCCATAACGCGTCGGACCACTGAGCACCCTTATTGTTCACCTCAGTACGCAACATATTGAGGACCGTCCGGCAGTAACGCTCGACTTGCCCGTTCTAGCGGTGCATTTCCGGCGTGATAAAATGTATTTCACGCCTCATTTGAAAGGTTGGCCTTTCCTGAGCAACTTGGCGATACAAGTGGTCTTTTGAGGCATAGCGTGCTATGTACCTGCGAAAATAGCCCGCCAATCCCAGGAACTGGCGAACCTCTCTTACATTAGAGGGTTTCGGTGACTTAACTAGAGCTTCAGTTTTACTTGGGCTCGGCCGTACCTGACCATGCCCAATACATCGACCAAGGTATTCGAGCTCTGTGTCCAAAAACGTATTTTTTTTTTTAGGTTTACTGAAAATCCTGCGCCAGTTAGTGTTTTTAATACCTCGCGCAAAATTTTCAGGCTTTCACTGACAGAATTGGACATGATAAGCACATCTATGAAAACCAACAATTTTCCAGTATCCATTAGTTGCTTCAGAGCTTTGGAAATAACTCTCTGATAAACGATAGGAGCATTAGCGAGCCCATAACGCATCTTTAACTATTCGTAATACCCTTCAGGCGTTACTAATGCTGTTTTACTAATGGAGTCATCATCCTTCATAGGCAGCTGATGGAAACCTGTGGCCATGTCAAGACTTGTGAAATATTTAAAACTACCCAGCCTGTCAATGTGGTCGTCAATCAGTGGTTACGGAAATCGCTCTTTAATTGTGACAGCGTTTAAAGCCCGGTAATTGACGCACATTCTATCAGCCCCGTCCTTTTCTTCACAAGAATGATAGGACTCGTATCGGACTGCGACTCGCAGATTAGGGTTATTTGAGCTCGACGTGCAAACAGGATTGTTTGTAGTAGTAGGTGCACTTTTAGGTTTCAAATAAACCGACAAAAATTCTACCAGATCTTTTGACTGTAGTTTAGCGTTGGTAGTCGCGGCTTTAACTTGGGGATCAGAAATGCCACGAATCAAAATGGCGGCTTTCAGTTCATAGGAAAGCTTCTTGACAATATTCAACCACAACAAGGACTTTCGGGCATATTCTGCATACGTGGTAAATTTGTTCGAATTCATATTCATCACGTCATACAGCACAGTGGCCATATCTACATCACGCGGACACAATGACCGAAATTCAGCCATAAAATTGGTCTACGTTCGGTCATTGGTCACCCAATCGTTGAGCCACGTTTTAGCATCACCACGTTAACAACCACCACTGCGTCCCAGGCATTCCCGATCGCCCCAGTGGCTTAATTCGCGACCTTTGTCTACCTCCGCACACCACATGTCAAAGTCATGTACACTGGGATCGAAATTCAAAATATAGTTATGGTTCGATCTTACTTGAATCAGGGATGAAAGTGCACCCACAGTCCTGTCCGCAGCGTCAGCTTCGAGCGATGCCGTAAGGGCGGTGGTCCCCGTAGCACGTGTTTCCATAATGGCAACAGGTTTCTCGGTTGCCGCCGATACCGGCGCCGGCGTGTAGCTTCTCCTGCACGGATGCGACGTCATTGGAGTAGACGTCTGTATAGCGTTTGGAGCCAACCGTTGCTCTAAGGCGTTCAACCCATCAAGCACTTCATTTAAAGGGTTGCGGCGAGGGCTGTCCCGACGCCACGGTCACGGCGCCTACGTGGACTTTCGAAACTCGCTGATCTATCGCGACAACGCCTAGAGGATCAGCTACGCGTTTCACGATGACGGTCTCGATGCCTCGAATGAACATCGCGACGGCTACGCGACCCTTTACGACGGTGGTCGCGAGAGTTACACTTTTCACGCGGCATGCACTCTCGATCTGACATGATTAAATAGCAGTTAGCACAATGATGTAAACCACAATTAAACACACGTGGGCATTAAACGGACACACACTAAAAACCGAAAAATTAATGAACACTCGGCGAGTTACTTTTAAATTGTGTTCACAACACGTGGTTGGAATTACTTTAAAACGAAACAGCAACATTATTTTTAAAACACACACTGTTTATAAATAAAAATAGATGGCGAACGATTAAAGTCGCGTGTATTTTTTTTTTTAAACGAATCCCACTTCTGATCTTATTGATCAGAAGCTCATTTAATTTTCTTAAAAAGAATAATCAAAACAACTTAGCACTATTTATTTTAAATAACGAACCACAAAATCAACACAATTACAAAAAACCGTTATAGACCGAAATCATTTTAATTCTACGAAAACGTCCGTCGCATCCGAGCTTCCGAGCCCAAGTGCCCGGCGAACGCGCTCCGAGAGCGCACGGCTTATCCGTTGCCCCCGCCACTCGTTGCGTCACCACGATCGTGCGATATCCCTGCCCTTTCGGCTGACGAATCCTATAAGATTGAATTATGCATGCAGTAAGTAAATTGCAGTTTAGTTGTGTAAGACAAAAAAGTGTTTATGCATAAAGATAAATTATAATAATACCGCCAAACGCGAACTGAAATCCTTTGTAAAATGTAAATACTCATACAGAAATAAAAAACATAAAAACACACTTCTGTTACAACAAAATAAACATTTTCTCACGATTTTCCAACAACGTTTTCTGTCAAATGAAATGCCATATTTTGTCAAACTTAATAAACAAAACCTACATTTATCAAACAATTTCTAAAAAGTCATACATCTCAGAAAAAACACAAAAAATGCTGTTTTTGGTTAGTCGATTACTTGTAAAGAACAATTAAATCGACTTACCTTGTGACAATCGGTCTTCCTGGTTGACAATGACAAGTGACATTATGGTGACAGCTACAGCAACAGCTACTATAAATTGGTTCTACTTGCGGGTTTACTGTTTTTTGGGATTGTTATGTTAGTCATACTTCCATCCCAATTTTTATTAACCGATTCGACTAATGGAATAAACAGCAAGTAAAATAAACGGCAGAATATGGCGCTGTACGAAGGAATAGCGTTAATACAAGAGAAGCAGGCCGTCGTGTTGGATCTCGGCACTGACTACACCAAGTTAGTATTTCTAACGGAACTTATTTAGTGATAAATTATTAAAATAATAATAGTTGTGTATCTATTATAAAAGCAAGGCTAAGGGTGAACCCCTGACCATGTTGATACTTTTTTTGAAATGGTCATTGCAGAACCACTGGCCCCCTGAAAAGAAACCTCCATGAAAAGATAAAAGTTACATTATTTTGTTTAACTTGATATAGTCTCAAATACCCTAGTGGAACCCACGTAAAATTCACACAGACTACGAAAAAGCATCAATGAACTCCATTTTGAAAGTATTCCCAAGTATAACTTTGCGAGGGTGCTCTTACTATTAGACTCGCAATATATGGAAGAAAGGGAAATATTTTGGAATAATAGTTGCCCTGGTGAGTGCTTTGCCACTTCTTCCTGACTGCGAGATTCAACATGGCTTTGATTATGTCAAATCTGAATCTGATGGCATAATACAAATAAATTTACATACTTCTAGTAACAATAACCCACTCAATACTTTTAACCAGTACAAGTAAAACTATACACTTGTTTTACTTACTGGTGAAAAGTATTGAGTGGGTCATGAAGAGGCAGTGTGAAAATTACTAGGCCATCTCAGAACAATGTTTGGCAACAGCTAGTATTTTTACACACTTTTTATTTGCTTCACCTGTATGTATGTTTGTTTGTAACCGACTCCTTTGGGTGTGATTTTGACCCAATTTAAATGGCTAGATTTTGTTCAAACTTTGTAGATTTATCCAGGACCGATGACAATACATTAATACTGTGGAAAACTTAACCACTCACGTAAAACAAGTGTGTGGATCTGAAGTGAATGTTAAAATTGAAAAAATTAAGCATAAGACAGAGAGAGATTACTCTTCTTTTATTGTTGGTATCTCTGAAGGAGTTTACGAAAAATTATGTCATCCAGACGTATGGCCTTTGAATGCAGAATTTTCAGAATGGATTTGGTTTCGGAGACAAACAAATAGACCAAACGACGGAAAATAGAAATATTGGTATTTACTATCAAAACGCAAGAGGTTTGCGTACAAAGTTGGATGTGTTTTATAATAATGTAGAAGCTGTGGGAGCTGATTTAATTGCAATAACAGAAACAGGCTGTAACGAATCAATAGAAGATGCCGAAATTATACCGCAAGGGTATCAAATCTTACGATGCGACCGAAAGGACGGTCGAAAACAAGGAGGCGCGTTTCTCGTGGCCACACATGGGTTCGAGCTACGTAAAGTGATTGTACCTGGTGACGTTAATGTCGATAGATGCGCTTTTGAACTGATTTGTGCTACCGTACATACCCGTAATAGATATTTGTTTTTGTGTTGTGTTGTTTATATTCCTCCTAGCAGTTGCGAAAATGATTATATGATTTTGTTTAGAATGATTGAACAGTTATGTGTTAAATATAGGGACGTTGTTGTTATAGGAGATTTTAATTTACATTCTTGTAATAATAATGTGATCAATAGTTACGAATATTTTCTTTCTTTTTGTGAATTCATACAGACAAATCACGTAACTAATTGCAATAACCGTCAGTTAGATTTAGTATTGTGTTCATTGAGTGTAGGTGATGTGCGCGTGAGTGCGGCGGACGACGCGCTTGTGCCAGTGGACCCCTACCATCCGCCACTCGTGATAAGCATGCCCAAAGGTAAGTGTGCGCGTTCGGAAAGTAAATCCACTGATCACCCGCGTCCAAACTATGCAGTGACAGAATCAAGTGACTTGTGGCCACAATGGAGTTTTGCCAAAGCCGATTATGATTTATTATACTCGTTGCTATTATCAACCGATTGGAGTTCGATGTATGACATACATGACCCAGAGGCAGCGGTTCAATATTTTTATAACACCTTGAATAACAGAGTTGATCGTTGCGTTCCTAGGAAAAAGAAAGTATGTGTAAAGTCTAGGTATAGGTACCCGGAGTGGTATACTGGTGAAATTATTCATTTTATTAGAACAAAGGCGATGTTGCATAGGAGGTTCAAAGAAAGTGGGGTAAGCAGTGACTACGAAATGTTTGCTCGGTGTAGGGCGACGGTAAAGACGATGATATTGCATGCCTATAACCAGCACCAGGAGTGGATTCAACAACATTTTACAAAAGATCCTAGATCTTTTTGGGACTATGTGAGGTCTAAAAAAGCCACAGGTAACCGTAAAAATATCATCAAAGACGGCAACATTTTATCTGATTCAGAGTGTGCTAAAGAATTCGCACAATATTTTTATTCCGTCTACAACAGTCAACAGCCGCGTCTTGACGTAAATGCAGCGGTAGCTTCAAGTGGCGGTAACAGCTCACGTGTTCACATAGGTCGCCTAGCATTGAACCAAGTAACGGACGCACTTACTCGACTTAAACCGAAACGGTCAGCGGGACCGGACGGAATTCCTGCTTTTGTATTTAGGGATTGCCGCGCTGTATTAGCAAAGCCACTCTTACATCTTTATAATCTGTGCATTGAGTCCTCATATTTTCCTGAGAGTTGGAAAATCACGCGCGTTATCCCAATACCTAAGGGTGGGATGGATTCAGACGTGAGTGGGTATAGGCCGGTGGCAATCCTGTCAACTCCAGCAAAAGTTTTTGAGTCGACCATACAAAGGTGCATATTAGACCAGGTGTCTAGTTCACTATCGGACGCTCAACACGGATTTCGGCCGGCGTGTAGCACAACCAGCAATTTACTGAACTTTATGACGTACGTAGTTCCAAATGTTGATGCTGGGGTACAAGTCGACGCTGCCTACTTTGACTTTAAAAAAGCTTTCGATCTGGTAGATAATGACATATTACTAGAAAAGCTGGCAGCAATCGGATGCACTCCAAAATTGCTTCAATTCTTTGCTAACTACATGAAGGATCGACGGCAGTTCGTCGAATATGCTGGTTGTAAATCTGAGCTCTATTTTACAAGATCAGGAGTAAGCCAAGGCAGTAATGTGGGTCCGCTGAGCTTTATTATTATGATAAATGACCTGCCTGAGGCTGTCAGCGTTGCCACTTGTCTATTATTCGCGGATGATCTTAAGTTGCTCATGGTCATCAAAGATAAAAGTGACTGTGCGCGATTGCAGCAGGATATAGACAACGTGGCTGAGTGGAGTAGGAAAAATAAACTGCAGTTTAACGTTAAAAAATGCTCGGTCATAACTTTCAGCAGAATGAGAGAACCACACCATCACGAGTACAAGCTAGAGGGCACCTCAATTGAGCGAGTAGAAAAGGTACGCGATCTAGGTGTCCGCCTGAACACTGAGCTAACATTTCGTGACCATATTGTAAATGTTTGTAAGAAATCTTACAGAAGTCTGGGTTTCGTTCTTCGACGGGCATCAGGTTTTACGAATATTAAAGCAGTTGCAGCATTGTATAATGCGCTTATAAGAACTCAACTTGATAATGCTATCATATGGGCTCCCCATGAGACCAAATACTGTCTCATGTTGGAGCGCATACAAAACAAATTCACCAGATTTCTGTATTTGAAACTTTACGGTGTCTATCCCTTCTTTCCGTTGATGTACCCAACCTTATTCGTTATCGGTATGGTCGGGTACAACAAACTCGAGACAAGAAGGGACCTAGCGATGGCCACATATTTGTTCAAATTATTACGTGGTAAGACCTGTAATTCCGGGGTTTTGAAAGAAATATGTCTAGATGTGCCTGACAATTATGTATCGCGACGCCCGCGCCGGAAGCCACGGTTACTAGCAGTTCCTCGCGCGCGAACCAACTTGCTCAGCAAGGCGCCACTGACGCGCGCATTGCACGCACTAAATGACACTGCTGACAGGATTGATTTATTTTCCTGTTCTCTGAGTGAATTCACAAAAACAATATTATATGTGTTATGTTATTTAAGATAGTATATACCTAAGATAGTTAAATTAAGGACCACGCTAACGCATTAGGAATTTCCTATAATGTTAGTAGTGTTTGCGATAAGTAAATACATAAAAATAAATAATTTGATAAAATTATTAATTTATTTAATTTTCATCTAAAGGGTGTAAAACACCTCTTAACGAAGCCGAAAGGCACTGGTTCTCCCTGTCATTGCAATCATTTTTTTTGTTCTACACCATACCTGGGAACCTTCTAGTTACGGAGATATTAGGGGTCAAAGTTCCAACTTTTTGACAAGTATTTTTTTAAATACAAGTTTTTAATGTAAGATTTTTACTTTAAACACCTCCACGACCCCCTTACTATTCAATCCGTCCATCAGCACAATGTTTTGAGTGCGTTACATTGAGTTCTACCACAAAACCCAGCAATATATTTTTTGCGTAAAGTTACTTAGTTTCATGTACAGAATGCTTGGTTGACGGCTTCGTGATGAGGTGATTTACACCCTGTATAGTTGATAAGGCAAAGAATTATAATACATTTAAATTAAGAAAAAAAGCGTGGGGTGCATGGTGTCAATAGTTATATAGTACATTACACACCTAGGGCAGTAAAGTAAAAAATGCACCCCACACTTTTTTTTTATTTAAATTTATTTTCTATTTTTTAGTTCTATTTTTTTATTAAAATTTATTTTCTAGTTTTTAGTTCGGTTTTCTATAAAAAGTTTGTTTTATAGTTTTTTTTAACTATTATCCATACCTTTTTTTTTTTTATTCTTTTATCTTATGGTGCGAATGGCGTGTTGGGCGCTACTCTCAGTAGAGTCTGCCCTAACTTTACGAAGTCATTCTTCGTACTGAGTGTTTAGGTCGAAGATGTCCCGTCGCTTTTTTAATTGACGGATGCTTTCTGGGATAGTAAGCTGCCCCGCAAGCTTATTTGGATGCTTTAGGAGTCGAGATTTGTAGTTTTCACCATGTGTGCTTATCTCCTCGTTGACCAATGGAATATTGAGGATTTCATGGATCTCTGTTGTCTTAATAAACCATGGTGCGTTGGATATGTGTTTTAGTATATAATTTCGTGCTCTCTGCAATTTCATTATGTTGGGGGCACTGGCTGATCCCCAAAGTTGGATGCCATATGACCAGATTGGCTTTAGTATAGTCTTGTTGATGAGTAGTTTGCTGTCTATCGCCAGTTTTGAGTTTCGCCCTAAGAGCCAGAGGAGCTCTCTATATTTTAGGTTAATTTCTTCTCTTTTTGTTTCAACATGTTTCCTCCAAGTGAGCCTGCGGTCAAGATGCATGCCTAAATACTTCACAGACTCTTGATTTGGGAGTTGACTGCCGTTTAGTGTGACCGGGTCACAGTCATTTTTGCAGAGAGTAAATGTGATGTGCACAGACTTGGACACGCTGGCGGCAATTCTCCATTTGGCTAGCCATATTTCAGTCTCATTTAAGCTGGTTTGCAATATGCGAGATGCTTGTGTTGGACATTAGTGCGAAGCAAGTAAGGCAGTGTCATCTGCAAAGGTGGCCGTTGTGACGTCCGAGCTCTGTGGTAGGTCGGACGTAAACAGGGTGTACCACAGGTCCGAGGACCGATCCCTGTGGTACTCCTGCGGATATTTCGTGGAATCCCGAGGTATATTGATTTTCTCGTACTTGGAATATTCTGTTTGTAATGTAGGATTTCATTACACCATAGAAAGTATGTGGTAATAGGGTTTTTATCTTGACAAGCAATCCTTTGTGCCAGACTCTGTCAAAGGCCTGTTGTATGTCCAGAAAAGCAGCTGAGCAGTACTCCTTTTGCTCAAAGGATTTCCTAATCGTTCTGCACACTCTATGGACTTGTTCTATAGTAGCATGTTCTTTTCGAAATCCGAATTGGTGATCCGGGATAATGGACTTCTCATTGAGAACATGTAGCATTCTGTGCAGTAGGGACTTTTCGAAGAGCTTAGACATAATCGGTAAGAGACTGATTGGTCTGTATGAGGTAACATCATGTATTGGTTTACCGGGTTTATGGATCATTATTATTTGTGATACTTTCTATATATCTGGAAAGTAACCTACTCGTTGAATTGCATTAAAAAGCATAGCGAGGTATACAATTCCTTTGCGAGGTAATTCTTGTAGGACTTTTTTGTCGATGAGATCATGACCTGGGGCCTTATTGTTGTCCATTGAGTTTATATTCCTACATATCTCTTTAGGTGTTACTAACTTCAAGGGTAGATCCAGTTGAAGATCTTGGTTGAGGACAATGTCGATATCAGATTCATCTGCGTTTGGTCTCGGGTTATTAGGCTAAAATACATTGCTGAGATGGTTTGCAAATACATCAGCTTTTTCTTGATCAGTTCTAAACCAGGTTCCATTTGGGTTCCGAATTGGTGGTTTGTGGTGCAATGGTCGATTCAGGTTTCTACAGGCTCTCCATAGTGAGTAGTCAGTTGCTTTCGTAGCTGTGAGACCTTCTAAGTACGTATCTAGAGCAACGTCATCTGCTTCCGTTATAAGGGTTTTTAGTTCTTTAATGGCTTTGTTAAGTGCCTTTTTGTCATTTGGGTGCCTGCTTGTGTGCCATATACGCCGTAGTCTTCTTTTGTCCATAATTTTTGACCGTATGGTTTCCGAGTATACTTTATTATGGTGTGATCGTTCTTTGGCTTCTGGAGTTGACCGCCAACAACTTTGTTGGATAACAGAGGTGAGGTTTCTCGCAGCAAAGTCGATGTCCGACTCAGTTTTCAGTGGTATTTTTAAGTTGATTTATTTTATATTATCCATAATAATATTATTATTATAAATGCGAAAGTCACTCTGTTTGTTTGTATGTTTGTTCGTTTGTTACCTTTTCGCGACTAAACGGCTGATCGGATCTTAATGAAATTTGGCAAGAAGATAGATTTCAACCAGGTGAAGGACATAGGCTATATATCATCACGCTACGACCAATAGGAGCGGAGCAGCAATGCTGAACGCTCTTCTGACATCGACACCGGAGTCTTAATTATTTGCCTTGAGCTGGGTAGACGTATGTCGTGGATGTTTGAGTTTCTGTGAGAAGATGAACGAAAGATGTTTTTTTTTGTGCTTGTTCTGTGGGAGGAGGCATGAAAGATGACTTTTTTGTTGTTGTAATTTTAAGTGCTTTTTTATTATGTTTATCATACTTTATTCTAAATATGTTTCTTTTTACTGTACATTTAATATTAATTCATTAATTAGGAGGATGCATGAAAGATGAAGTTTTTTTTTTCTAAATATGTTTCTTTTCACTGTACAATTACTTGGATTTTCTGTTATATTGTACACTAGCGACCCGCCCCGGCTTCGCACGGGTGCAATGCTGATACTAAATACACTACAGAAAAACTGTGAACGTTGTATATAAAAACATAGCGGCCCGCTCGCGAATTTACAAAGGCTATACTATTTGAGTCACGAGCCAGACTCTAATAGATGAGCTTTTGTTTATGCATATTACTCGCCAAAACCTAATCTATCTCAGTAAGAAAATTGACTCAAATGGATTAGCTTTTTGCCTGGATATTTTCAAAGAAAATGCACGGACAAAACCTAGTACTGTATAATACATATCCAGGAGAATTTGGATGCAAGAGCGAGCGAAGCGAGCTCTGGACTTGGGGCACCCCGACTCGGACAGGTTAAGTTCGAAGGGGATGGCGGGGTCTAGTGAGCGAGCGGAGCGAGCGAACTAAGACCCCGACTTCCCCTTCGTGTTAGGTTACTGTAAACCCTGCAGCCAGAAATAGGAGCCCCGCGTAGCGGGGCTACGTCGACTATACTTTATAAGCGAAAATAAAATGTTTTGAGGTTAGGTTACAATTATTGGTTTTTCGCAAGAACGGTGCATTACCTTTTAATGGGAGTGGTGCCAGGGGAGAAGGGGTACACACACCCCTCCGCTTGCCAAAGAATTCTAAATTTTTACCAAATTAATAACAATTTCCATGTAATTATCCACCTATAATTGAAGCTAATGATCGGTAATTATCGGTATCAAATTGAATAGCATTTGTTGCTGCAATGTTAGAAGGAATTTGTCTAACAAAGTCTACGCGATTTCGGTCAGTTTCTGTACTAGAATGGATTAGGGTTTTGGCAAGTTTTTGTCAAACAAAAGCTAAGCCAGTTCAGTTCGCCTTTGTAAATACGCGGCCCGCTCTGGCTTCGCACGGGTATAAAATATATAGCATATGTCACTCACAAAAAAAATGATTAAAATCGATCCAGTAGTTTTGATTTATTCATTACTGCCCGTGGCCCGCACGCGTTAAATTTGGAGTAAAACAATTCCCCTTTCCCTATACCATGAAGATTTCCTGCTATCTTTGGAATATCTAAATTCATGCACTATATTTTTACTTTTTACATTTTTACCTATTTATTTTATTTTTACAACAATTAATATATTACAGAATGTCTTTAAATACAACGTTCACAGCTTTCTTGTCATTAGACAATACAAACATCCCGCCCCGGCCGGCCGGTACCGTCGCAAACGCTACGTCCCGCAATTTTTAATCCGTAATATCTTCGAAAATATTCATTTAAATCATATGCTGTAAAGAGCCATATAGATCTATATTAAATCAACAATGTATTTAAGGTATTTAATTGGATAAGGATTAATGCTGTATTGGTTAAAATCGCTTCGAAAATTAGCCATTATTTGTCGTAAAAAGTAAATGACAAAAAAAAATATTGTGGGATATCCATAAGAGATAGACATATACCATCGCGGAGTTTTCTGTAGACCTTTTCAATGTGTACAATACTTAGTACATTATTTTGATAAATCTCGTAGGTTTCAGCCTGCGTTTGCAATGTAAGCGGAAAAAAATGAAATTATTTACGACATCACATTAGAAACCTGAAAAATAACAGTATTTCTCCACTATTCAATGGATGTTATTACATAAAAACCTTCCTCTTTAAGCACTCTATTAAAAAAAACCGCATCAAAATCCGTTGCGTAGTTTTAAACATTTAAGCATACATAGGGACACAGAAAGCGACTTTGTTTTATACTATGTAGTGATGTCTTTTCAAATAAATAAATGAAAAATGTTGCGAAAACGGGGAAAATGTGACGCAGACGAAGTTGCGCGGGACAGCTAGTTAATTATAATTTCACAGGTGTTACTGAGTGTTTCCATTAGAAATGTCTTATTAGAAGGCCAAAAACAGGATATGTGGCTGGTGTATGGTAATGTTGTGGGTGATGAGAGCAGCCGTATGTAGTTCGGACGTGGTCGCAGGTTCGGGTTCACGGGGGAGGCGGCGCCGCGCTGCATCGTGCGCTCGGAGTTCTGGTGCGCGTCGTCGCGACGCTACCGGCGCGTGCACGACTACGCCTCGCCCGACGACCTCTACGACAACCTCGTGCACATGCTGCATTTGCTCTACTTCAGGTAACCACCATATCCTCAAAACTGCGCATACTTGTAACCTGTATTATATGAGATTTATTACTGGCAAAATGCGGATGTGCTGTAGGTACACTTGTACCTTACCCTTGTGGCTTACAGGCGAGTTAATATGTATAAATGTTGATAGGCACGTGCTGGTGAACCCTAAGGAGCGCAAGGTGGTGGTGGTCGAGTCGCTGCTCACGCCCACGCTGTTTCGCGAGACGCTCGCCAAGGTGCTGTTCACACACTATGAGGTAAATCTGACAGCTCTGACCGCCCTGCCCGTTACCCAGTGGCGTAGCTAGGGGTGGGGGGGGGCTCGGGGGCGGGCCGCACCGATACCGGAATTCACCCTTTTAGGGATGACACCTTGTGACAACTTCAAAAACACCAACAAACCAAACCAACCCTAATAATTTTTAAAGAGTAACCATGGAGTTTCTTGCCAGGTCTTTTCCATAGGAAACGACCAACCCGAACCGAGCACCATTTTGAAGTGCCCATGTAGGACTATGTGAATTACATTTTTTTTATACAGAATACAAATGTAAAAAAAATGGCTGGTTCCCCACAAACTCTAGCTCAACTTTATGTGTAATTCGGAAAAACTTTTGGAGATACCAAGACTGCGAAGACGCTTAAAAGCCGCTAATGTAACAGTTTCTGATTGACTATCTCTAGAACTTTTATAGTTTATTGTAGAATGGGATTTTACAGAATTTCTTCCAAATTGTTTATGACGGTTTGCGTGTCCGTAGCTTCATGTGAGAGGAGCTTCAGTAAACTAAAATTTATTTATAAAAAAAACTACTTGCCGGCAATAATGACCCAATCGCGGCTTAGGAATCTTGGTATATTAGCAATAGAACACGAGGCAATACAAAATATAAATTTTATAGAAGTTATTTTTGAGTCTGCACCTGTCACAGCTAGAAAAAAGAGATTTTAATTGTAAGTTTTTAAAGTGAAAACTTCTTTAGCCGCGGTGAGCAGTTTTTGGTAGGGGAAAAAGCCATGGATTCGCGTAACCGACATGCTCGTGTCGTAAAGGTAAAGTAACGGTAGCCGAGGTCAGTCTGTGGATGGGTGATCAAGGTAAAGCAACGGTTGCCAAGGTCAGCATGTGGATGGTTAATCAAGGTAAAGCAACGGTAGCGAAGGTACGTCTGTGGATGGTTGATCAAGGTTAAGCAACGGTTGGCCTGGTCATTATGTGGATGGCTGATCAATGTTAAGCAACGGTTGCCCAGGTCAGAATGTGGATGCGAAAACAAGCTAAAGCAACGGTAGCAAACGTCAGTCTGTGTATGGGTAATCAAGGTAAAGCAACGGTTGCCAATGTCGGTAAGTGGATGAGTGATCAAGGTAAAGCAAGTAGCAACGGTAGCCAAGGTACGTCTGTGGATGAGTGATCAAGGTTAAGCAACGGTTACCCAGGTCAGTTTGTGGATGGGTGATCAAGGTAAAGCAACGGTAGCCAAGATCTGCATGTGGATGGGTGATCAAGGTAAAGCAATGGTTGCAAAGGCCAGTATGTGGATGGGTGATCAAGGTTAAGCAACGGTATGGTTTGTAAGGGTGCTTGATTTACAATTTCCATACATAACGACACAAAAGGAATGGTTTCTATTGGTCATTATCTAAGTATATGACATATACTTTGTCAATATGTTGTCGTTACCTACCATATTTTCAATATTTTACACCGTAAGGGAAAACCTATGAACTGCGTCTAAAAAATTAAAAAATGAACTCAGTAATTCTATTGTTTTGAGTTTTCAGTTATGTCGGCAGTCCTTACAGCCGACAAAGAAAAACACAAGCAGGCATGCCTCTGTTTCTTTTTTTGTGTCATAGTTTTTATTGTGATTTTTATTTGTTGAATTTTGAATATTTATTAATGATCCATGACGTTTATCATATACAATTGATTGCTTTTAAGTTTAGATGGGGTGACACCACCAACTTCTGTACCAGGTGCCACCCAAGGTAGATACGCCACTGCCGTCACCGCCACATACATTATGACTAATACCTAATAGAATGATTCATTTGTCTCGGTTAGAAAGTAAAAAGAAGCTCACTCAATGGCTTTTAGAACTTGATTATAAAGAAACGGAAATGTTAGCCTAGCGTTTTTCATAAATACATACTGCCACCCTCTCACGCACCCATTCGTTAACACATCCATATTTAAACGTACGTACACACACACTATCTTTCTCTCCCTATCACACACTACACACACGACACCTTCCACATCATACACTTCGCACACTAACAAAATCAAAATCATTTATTTCAATATGCCAGTTACAGGCACTTTTGAATAGTCAAAAAACAATAAAAATGAAGCTACAGTCCCAGTCACAAGGCATAATAATTGTGAAAGTACTGTAGTTTGTGCCCATTCCAAAGCGTAGATCTCTATGGAGAAGAATGGGCAAGAAACTCCATGGTTTTCTTTTTATAATAGTCCCACATGTAAATATTCTAATATCGGCGAAGGGGGGCCCGGAGTCCATAGCCCAGGGCCCAGGGTATTCTAGTTTGGATTCCTGACTCGCACAAACCTTTTGCTTTGCACCTCTAAATATTTGTAACTCTGTATAATATAATTGTAATTGGTAGGAGAAAATAAATCGTTATTGTTATATTAGATGGATAGTAATTAAATTCATCATTAAACCTCTGTAACACCTTAAATAATAAACATTTCATGAAATCATGACATTTCAGGCCAGTTAGTAATGGAGCGAATTGTGTTGATAATTATATTCATATAATAGATAGATAGATAGTTTTTTTTTTTATTTCAGACCGGAGTCCATAGGATTAGTAACAATTATACTTAAATTCTAGTGTTAGTAGGTTACTGACAGATAAAAAATACACAATTAAAATTCAGCGTGAAGCCGCATCCACCTCCGCATCATCGGAGAATCCCACCGATCAGCGAATACACTGACAATACTGTTGGTGCTGCTGCGAACACGGGTCATCAGGGATGCACACCTATTCCTAATAATTGCGGCAAAACTATTAATATTATTTTCTGCAAACATCCCTGACGCACTGCTACGCCAAGGCAGCCGCAGCAGCATTCTCAGCTGCCCGCTGAGTGAAGTTGACCCAAAGGCTGCACGTATAGAAAGACTGACAGTAAGCTCTGAAAAGCGTTACTTTAACTGGTTTCGTACAACGTGCAAACCTGCGGGCCAGCATGTTACAACGGACAGCCAGCGACCTACGTTCCCTTTCAATGTCACAATTATCTTTAAGATCTTCAGTGATCCAGTGGCCCAAATATTTAAACTTGTCCACTCTTCGCAGTGGTTCACCACAAAGTGCGACAGTAGGAATACACGAATATGTCACACTACCTGCTTTAAAAACCATTAGTTCACTCTTTGTGACGTTATATTTGAGCCCATGATTCACCGCAAAATATTCACATATAGCGACCAGTCGCCTCAGAGCACCGATCGATGGGCTCAGCAACACCATATCGTCAGCATAACTAATATTGTTAATGCACACCCCATCAATATGACATCCGACATTGGTGCTGCTGAGCTCAAGGATTAGCTGGTTAATGTATAGGTTGAAGAGCCGGGGCGAGCTGAGCCCCCCTTGCCTCACCCTGCACTCCAACGAATACACGTCCGAGCGCGAACCATTCCACTTCACACTATTGCTTTGACTCCTATACCAATACTTAAATATTGACACTATTTCAGATGGTAACTTAGTTTCACGTTCTAGTTTACGCCACAAAACATCGTAACATACAAGATCAAATGCCCTTGACAGATCCAGAAAACAAGCAAAAATAGGAGTCTTCCTGCCTGTGTAGTATTGGACAGTCTGCTTGAGGCACAAGATTGCACTCTCAGTTGACAGCCCAGGCTTAAAACCAAACTGGGCGTCATGTAGTTCAAGGTGTTTAGCCAATTGCTTATCAAGCAGACTGTCCAAAACTTTAGCTATGACTGTGGCTAGAGAGATTGGCCTGTAATTGGATATGTCAGAGACATCCCCCGTCTTATTTTTCACAACAGGCACTGAAAATAAAATTAATCCAAGCGTCGTAGCGTCGGGGGACCGCTTTGTTTGTATATATATTTTTATGTACTAAGCGGCCTACTTAGCGGTCCCCCAAGAGGTTTTGTCCGTCGGGGGTTTTTTAAATTTTTAATTTAATTTTTATTTCATGCTTTTTAAACTTAAATTATTTTTTCTTAGCCTTGACTGTCCCACTCCTGGGCATAGGTCTACTCCCATTCCTTCCACTTTTCTTGGTGTTGCGCCTCTTCTCGCTTATTAACGAAAACAAGGAAAGATATGAATTAAAAAAAAAATTTGAGCTTATAGGGGGAGGGGGGGTGTGCAGCCTACCCCCCTGGCGATGCCCATGGTGAGAAAGTGACAAGAATTCAAATTTCCAATCAACTAGACCCGTAGAAGTTGTTTAAATCCCTTCATCAACTAGAAAAGAGGTGATGAGCTTCAAACGGCTGAGCAGATTTTCTCGAAACATAGCTAAGAACACTCTCGATTAAAATACCTTTCAAATGACACCAATTTTATCAAAATCGGTTCATCCGTTTGGGAGCTACGATGCCACAGACAGACACACAGATACACACGTCAAACTTATAACACCCCTCTTTTTTGGTCGGGGGTTAAAAAATAAAGCTAGCACTCGCGGTAAGTGTCCCCCAGCATACTTCAGGTGCTCAATGCTGAGGCCATCATGACCCGGGGATTTACCTCTCTGCATTTTCTTTATGAAATCCATACTTCCATATCCATACTAATATTATAAATGCGTAAGTCACTCTGTTTGTTTGTTACCTTTTCACGACTAAACGGCTGATCTGATATTAATGAAATTTGGCAAGAAAATAGATTTTAACCTGGGGAAGGACATAGGCTATATATCATCACGCTACGACCAATAGGAGTGGAGCAGCAATGAAAAATGTTGCGAAAACAGGGAAAATGTAACGCAGACGAAGTTGCGCGGGACAGCTAGTTCTTAATAATTACATATCACTAAGATATGACTTTCGCTTCCTCCTTAATTTAGATGATGGTTGTTGTGGCATTCATTGATATACAGGGTGTTTGGTGCATCGTTTGCCTAATCAAATAGGCTGAAAGGAGAGGTCATTTGCTATCTCTTCACGCCCTTTAACTCATTCCTTGCCACACCGGTTTTTTTATAACAACTTTTTAATTTAAATTTTGAAAAATTCCAAAATTCAACATTTTAGGTCAAATAAAAAAATTAAAAACTTGTTTAAACTTAAAATTTCGATTTAATTTTGAGGTGTACTGTTGTATGATTCTATCAAATTCAAAATTACTTGCTAGTAACAATTACTTTCTTTTATAGCTCTTAAAGTTTTTGTAAAAGAAAAATAAACTTAAAACTCAACTTTAAATGGCTATAAAAAAAAAAACAAAAAGCGATTGGGATCTTCGAATACTTTTAAAAAGTTCTCTAGTCTGTCCCCTTTCCAACGGTATGCCATATGCCCAAAAAAACGTTAAATACCTTTTCATTTTTAACTAAATGTGTAATCGAGACACTAGCCTGATATTCGAAATTACAGTAAAAACAGTCGTTTTAGCATAAATAACATGCCTCAAGTAAGTAGATAGATACTGTTATGTCACTAGTTCCGGACTTCGCTTGTTTATTGTTAATTCCTTATTATATATACAAGCCTGTCAAGCCTTTCTGGCTGACAAAAAAAACACCCCGCGGGCCCCCCAGTTACGTCATCGCGCGAGTCAAGTGGCCTGCGCTCACAAAAACGCTTATCGCTCGAGTTCTATTAGCTCTTATCTCAACCGGTAAACAGTTTCGGGTTGTTGAAAAACGAGACCATGTATTACAATATAAACAACTGTCTCATAACTACTTGAGAATTATAAACATCGCATAGAAATCAGAGAGCTCGCCGCAAACATACTGTTGTCGTAGTTTGTTTTTTTTTGGTAAAACTACTGAATCAATTTACACGAAACTTTAGATCTAACATAAGAAATATACAAGTAATCTAATGACAGTGTTTTTGAGGAGTCCTACATAAATTATTCTTGCAAGATTCCAACTCAAACGTCTTATTAGAATCGGCCATTTTCTAACTGCGCAGTTCAATGCATGAAAATACTTGAAATATCAATAAATATGAATAAATATGCCTCGAATGCAAGAAATAATGAATTATCACTATTTTTTCGCTTATTACTAATGTTTCCAAGACCATATTTCATTGTAAAAGAGTCAAATTCATATTTTCAATTTCGACTGACGAACTTCACAACAAAGGAATTTTGGAGAAATTTTTGGAGAAATTTTTGGGTCAAAAACATAATTTTTAGATATTTTTTCCGGCAAATGACTATCTAAAAAGTTACATTATACACTTATAACATACTATACATTTACTTACCAAAGTTTAACAACACAAAACACAAAAATTTCACTGCATTCCAAAACAAAACATCACCGTTCCACACTGGCCGCCATGACGCATTTTGACAGTCCACAAAGACGCGTTTCTTTATTTTTTTAATAATTTTGTGCAGTTGTTAGGTTGGTATGATGGTTTCATTTGAATCGAACTCTAGTTGGCCCGAGACGTAAATTTTAACAAGCGAATTAGAACCTTTCTTCTCGTACGATAAGGGTTTAAAGTTGCTGGTGCGCCGCGTACCGAATTCGGTACGGCGGGGATCAACGGTAAAGCTTGCGCGTACCGAATTCGTTCCACTCCGGCCGGAGAGGTTAAAAAAGAAAGTAATTGTTCCTAGCAAGTAATTTTGAATTTGATAGAATCATACAACAGTACACCTCAAAATTAAATCGAAATTTTAAGTTTAAACAAGTTTTTAATTTTTTTATTTGACCTAAAATGTTGAATTTTGGAATTTTTCAAAATTTAAATTAAAAAGTTGTTATAAAAAAACCGGTGTGGCATGGAATGAGTTAAAGGGCGTGAAGAGATAGCAAATGACCTCTCCTTTCAGCCTATTTGATTTGGCAAACGATGCACCAAACACCCTGTATAAAGTGCATCAAAAGATATGACAGGTGTATGTCGTATGTCGGCAGGTGTCGGGCGTGATCTGGGCGGACAGCGGGCGCCTCTGCGCGCTCACGCTCGGCACTCCCGTCACGCTCGTCGTGTCCATAGGCGCGCGCGAGGCCGAGGTGTGCGCAGGTACTACTCACACAGGATTTGAATACCTTCAATTTATACAAAATATACTTAATAATTCGTAGGATACATAATATGCTGCTGATGATAATGTGTGGTATGTGCGCAGTGGTGCACTCGTGCGTGGTGCTGCACGCGCTGCAGGCGGTGCCGCTGGGCGCGCGCGCCGTGCACGCCGAGCTGGCGCGCATGCTCGACGAGCAGCACGGCGCGCCGCTCCACCTGCCCGACCACGTCATAGAGGACATCAAAGGTGTGTACCACTCATTTATTCATTGCTCTTTTGTAACTAAATGGGAACTTTAAATCCCATACCTCAAAAAGTATTTAAAGAACCTCGATATATTTTTAAAGAGCTATCGATAGACACCGTACATATTTCAACGTCGCAAATTAAAATACCTACGGGTAAAATGTCAATGTTCAACCATCAAAACTGTTTACGACGTCAACTTTTTTGGCAGGATTATAATCTTAATTATTAAAGAAGTATCGTCATTAAACAACTACATTTGCAATTGCGGTTTGGGATTTGGTGGTTTTATAATAAATGGGGTAGATTATCAATATATAAGTACTAAAAAGAGGAAAGGACCCAATATCAAACCTTGTGGTACTCCAATTTTTACTTTTAAAGACAGAATTGACACTAGGTAATTGCACATATCGTTGTCTAGCATTTAAATGTCATTAAACTAAGCGCAAGACTTTGTACAGCGTAATGTTCAACTTTCAAGGCCAGGGTTTCGTGATTTATGCATTCGAAAGGTCACAAAAGAAAGAACCTGTACGAGCTACGCTGTACATTGACCTTTGTGTAGTTTGTATGTCATACTCATTTATGCACATCGATATTGTTTAGGTGTGCATTTCTCTAACTTAGCATGTAATCGCGTAATTACAATTTAGTAGCAATAAATCCATCAAGGGAATCAGTCGTCTACTCATTTACATAACATAACATACCTTACAAGTCTACATAACAAGTACATAACATCTTCACTGTTGGGCATCATACCCCAACAGAACCCGATGGCATTTTGTGCGTCTTCCCATTTAGTAAAAATATGTTTTAATGAAGTGACACTGACTTCAGTCAGACAACGTCCTTTAGTGAAACCATACTGTTGCGCATAAAAGATTTGAAATGCATTACATACCCCGAAGTGGTATTTCACTGTATTTCATTAGGTCTGGGAAGACTCTTTGGTCCACACACAAATTAAATATTAAAGTTAAGTACACACACAAAAACACTTAATTATCCTAATTTATAATGTACCTGTATAGTAGTTTAGAATTTAATCTAATTTGCCATCGAAAAATCTAAGTTAAAGCGGTCGTCGTCTATTCCCCCAATTTATATGGATGACAATTTGAGTTAAAGATGACCTGAGTCATATTTCAGTGAAGACATGTTTCGTAAGTCCCCGGTCCCGCGCGCTGCAGTGGGCGTCGTCGCGGCCGCCCGCGCCGGCGCGCGGCGTGCACTACGGGCGCGTGTTCGTGCCGGGCGCGGCGCGCGAGCTCAGCGCCGAGCCGCTGTTCGCGCGCGACGCGGACGCCGGCTCGCTGCCCGACGCCGTGCTGGCGTGCGTGGCGGCCAGTCCGCGCGACGTGCGGCGCGAGCTGGCGCGCAACGTGCTGCTGTGCGGCGGCGCGGCGGCGCTGCCCGGCCTGCGCGCGCGCCTGGCCGCCGAGCTGCGCTACCTCGTCACGCAGCCGCCCTACAAGTATACGCCTCGTCGCTATCGGTCAAACGAATGCCACCCACCCTTCGCACTCCTAAACGTGATCTTGTCATTTCCAGCTCTAGCCTGCACATAACGGAGTTCAAGTTCCACGACGCGCCGGCACAACCGAACGCGTGCGCGTGGCTGGGCGGCGCCGTGCTGGGCGCGGGCGAGGCCGGCGCGGCGCGCGCGCTGGCTCGCGAGCAGTACGCGCGCGAGCCTCGCCTGCGCGACTGGGTGTGCCTGCTCGACAACACGCCGCCGCACCACCCGCACCGCGACATGTAGACCGCGCCGCACCACCACAGCGCGACATGTGGACCGCGCCGCACCACCACAGCGCGACATGTGGACCGCGCCGCACCACCACAGCGCGACATGTGGACCGCGCCGCACCACCACAGCGCGACATGTGGACCGCGCCGCACCACCACAGCGCGACATGTGGACCGCGCCGCACCACCACAGCGCGACATGTGGACCGCGCCGCACCACCACAGCGCGACATGTGGACCGCGCCGCACCACCACAGCGCGACATGTGGACCGCGCCGCACCACCACAGCGCGACATGTGGACCGCGCCGCACCACCACAGCGCGACATGTGGACCGCGCCGCAAGACCACAACGCGACATGTGTACCGCGCCGCAAGACCACAACGCGACATTGAGACCGCGCGGCACCACCACAGCGCGACATGTGGACCGCGCGGCACCACCACAGCGCGACATGTGGACCGCGCCGCAACACCACAGCGCGACATGTGGACCGCGCCGCAACACCACAGCGTGACATGTGGACCGCGCCGCACCACCACAGCGCGACATTGAGACCGCGCGGCACCACCACAGCGCGACATGTGGACCGCGCCGCAACACCACAGCGCGACATGTGGTCCGCGCCGCAACACCACAGCGCGACATGTGGACCGCGCGGCACCACCACAGCGCGACATGTGGACCGCGCCGCAACACCACAGCGCGACATGTGGACCGCGCCGCAACACCACAGCGCGACATGTGGACCGCGCGGCACAACCACAGCGCGACATGTGGACCGCGCCGCAACACCACAGCGCGACATGTGGACCGCGCCGCAACACCACAGCGTGACATGTGGACCGCGCCGCACCACCACAGCGCGACATTGAGACCGCGCGGCACCACCACAGCGCGACATGTGGACCGCGCCGCAACACCACAGCGCGACATGTGGACCGCGCCGCAACACCACAGCGCGACATGTGGACCGCGCCGCAACACCACAGCGCGACATGTGGACCGCGCCGCACCACCACAGCGCGACATGTGGACCGCGCCGCACCACCACAGCGTGACATGTAGACCGCGCCGCAACACCACAGCGCGACATGTGGACCGCGCCGCAACACCACAACACGACATGTGGACCGCGCTTCAAGACCACAACGCGACATTTGTACCGCGCCGCAAGACCACAACGCGACATGTAGACCGCGCCGCAAGAAAACAGCGCGACATATAGACCTGCACACACAACTCTATTCCTGGCTTCACCTGCTACGACCGAGCACTGCGTCGCTTATCTCGAAAAGTTATGTAGTATATGCTGTTGTTACATCTATAAATATTGTTGAACATTTTAGGATTATTATCGAAACTTCTAGATAGTTCCAAACAGGAACATTCTACACTCGCACGTAATCTAGAATGTTCTCGTTAAGTTGCCGACGGAACACTATCATTACGCGAGAGAAAGACTCAGCACTGTAATATACTAACGTCTGAACATGTATGATATAATTATAGTTTTGTAATATTAATAAATAACTTTTTTCAAGTCAATTGAACTACCTACGAGTAGGTAGTTCTTCATTTTTATTTTATTTTCGATTAGAATTAGATTAGATAACCTGGCATCAGAGTGTATATAGTGCTTATTGTACACACTACGTCAGTATTTGCTAACCCCTCAAGTTTGCTACAACATTGAATTCGTTACGAATAATCTCAAGAATACTTCAAAAAGAGTTAATTGTTTCGACTTGGATTCGCACCATCGCATCACCGAACTTCTTCATACATTATACCGACCAGTTAGGCAAATTAGCCAGCGAGCCCATTGGATGGTGTGAGTGAGGAATGATATGACAGAGAAAGAAGTAAATGATGCTGTGACGTATGGCAGGGGAGAATGGAAAAAGAAAACGTGTTGCGCCGACCCCAAATGGGACAAAAAAAAAATGAGACAAGGGACAAGGGCAGGAAGATGACAGAGGGCTTAAGAGTTGTCAAATCAGGTTTTTCCACTCGATATTCTGAAAAAGTTACTAAGTAGTTCTATCAACATGAAAAAATTATAACTTATAAAGGGATTCATGTTTATCATTTCGGCTTGTCAGAATTTTATTTGCTACATTTTGAATAAAAAAATGTCTATCAAATGTCTATTAGCCCGAAAATAGGGATGGTGACTCATTTTTTTTTATTTGTCCATCGGGTAGATTATTAAAAAGTATTTGACACGTATTTTTTCTTTTTTCACGTAATCCTAAAATAACGGAGATAAAGTGAAACTTTTATTACATCGTCTCGAACTTTTTCGTCTGTGTGTTGCATGTCGCGTGACTGTCGGCCGCGGAGTAGGGATAAAGTGAAAGACGCTCGTCAGAGCAGCCAAGGCCAATATAGTTCGCTGCAGCTGACCGTGTAGTGTATAGACCATTTACTCATTTGTGCCAGTGCTCCACGCTATTTTGTTTTTAATATGTGTATATAATCTAAATAATTGTTAAGTATTATGTAAGTCGTACTCTATAAGACACAGAGTTCAATAAAAATATTAGTTGGAGACTTAGTCTACTTTTATTATTTCCCATTATCATTCAAATTTTCCAAGTATAAAATTAAGATTGATAAAGCGATTTTTATACCCTTAATAATATTTATTTATTTAGTTAATTAAAACGGAATAATACCAATTACAGTAATTAACATGGAAACATAAAAAAGGTAGTACATAAAGTTGACGACATTCAATAAGTTAAACTAAAACTAACATGTAACAGTGGACACTCTTGCATACTTTTTCTCACAGAACACCAGACATATAAGCATAACTTTATTCCATTCATCCGCAAATACGTCACATTCAGGGTTGGCAGTCAGAAGGGCGTTGAGCATCTCGAGAATACGACACACCGGCGAATTCGCTCTGGTGACAGTTTTGGAGAAAGGTTTGGCAAACACATTGTGCCGGCGGCTCTGACGGTGTCCGATGTATTTGTCGGGCACAAATAGCCGGCAGAGAAGACTATGGAGTTCTGAACAGTCGATACGTCCCCGGAAGATATTGCAGGCTACTGTGAGCTGATCCAATCCCCTTCTCACCTCCAAAGAGTTAAAGCCCAACATTCCTAACAGATAGCTGGTAGGGTACATGTAGGGAAAGAAGTAGTACAACCTTTGGAAAAAGCTTCTCAGGAAGGTTTTCTGCACCTTTTCAAGCATCAGAGTCAGGTTCGCGGTGTAGGGGTGCCAGACACAGGCAATGGACTCTAGTTTGCTTCGGACCAAAGTGGTGTACAGTAACCTGATAACATTTGGATTTCGGAAGTCCCGAGCGCGCGTTTCGCATAACAAAGCCCAGTCGCCTGAGAGATTCCTTCGCTAGGATAGAAATGTGTTCTTTAAAAGTTAGACAGCGGTCAAACGTCACTCCTAGATCCTTGACGTTGGTGACTCGAGAGATAACTTCACCACCCAATCTGTAGTTGTAATGGATCGGCCGCAACCCTCTACCGTAAGACATGACGTGGCATTTGCTTGCATTGAAAAACAGCTTTTTTACAATGCTCCACTCATAGATGGCATCAATATCCTTTTGGAGGAGTTCGCAATCAGATTTCAGCGACCAGTTTTAGATCGTCAGCGTATAACAGGCATTTGGCAAACTTAACTCTTGTTATCAAATCATTTATCATGATCAGGAACAGAGGCGGTCCTAACACAGATCCCTGGCTCACGCCCGAGCGAGTGTCGTACGGCTTTTGACTCAAAGCAGCCGTGTCTGACAAACTGCTTTTGCGGTCCCTCAGGTAGTCAGAAAAGAAGCTGAGAAATCCGGACGAGAAACCTATAGTTCCCAGCTTTCTCAAGAGCACATCGTTGTCAACTCTGTCGAATGCGTTTTGGAAATCAAAATATAAAGCGTCGACCTGCCTACCGTTGTCCAAGCTACTGGATATGAAGTCTACGTGAATAAGCAGATTCGAATTTACGGAGCGGCCGGCCGTACGAAATCCGTGTTTGAGCATCGGACAAATGCCTATTTATGTGTTTATAAATGTAGGTGTGCAGAATATGCTCCAAAACCTTGGCAATGGTTGGGAGGATAGCAATGGGTCTGTATTCCTCTACCGATGTTTTGTCGGATGTTTTAGGGATGGGAGTGACTCGCGAAGTTTTCCGTTGCTCATGGTATACACCGGACTGGAGGGCTAAGTTGAAGACATGACACAGAGGGGCTGCCAAGATGTCATGACATCCCTGAGTATAAAGGCAGGAATGTTGTCTGGGCCAACGGAGCTACAGAGTTTAAGCTTCGCAATTCCCTTTACTACGTCTGGTGGGGTTAATAAGGGGAGGGGAATATAATTTCCCTAACCATACGGATTTGCGTTTCTTGTGTCCAATTTACGCTGGCAAAAAATTGAGCAAATGCCTCGGCTGCTTTGACACCCGAACAAGTCTCACCATTAAATATAACATTTGGCTCGAAACCGCCCTTGGATCGCAAGCTAGAAAAATGCTGCCAGAAATGTCGCAGATTTAGGCGTATGCTTTTTTCCACGCCACTGCAGTGCAAACTAGGCATCCCGGGTTCTAACTTCTAGGTCTGATATCTAAGTGCATAGGTAGTGAAGAGATGTGTATTTGTGATTGATGGATAAGCTAAATAACACTGCCCCGGCCCGGGAATCGAACCCATGATTTCAGGCTTGGTTTAATTGGTAGTGTGTTAATTTATCCTATACCCAGCTCGTAACAATCAATGTACGTTTACAATAATTTATATGGTGGGACTATTCCACAAACAAAAAAAATCTCTTTTAAAAATAGTATTTTCTTTGTTTAGAAGTCTTGTAACACTGAGAATATTGAGAATCTTAATGTCATTTTTATTTTGTCATCTGTCATTGTGTCAATTTGGGTCTTCGTCGGTCGAAAAATCTAAAAATAATAGAAATTACTGCAAGTATCGACGATTTACTAGTTTTTACCGACTAAAACGAAACTCTACCATCATGTCGGATATTAAAATAGTAGCAGCGAGCATTGTGAACTTTTTAAAGCGGCAGCTAGAAGGCGACTCGCTCAGCGTGGACTCGCGCGAGAGCGTCGAGGTCGGCGTGCAGTGCATCGAGACAGCGTTCGAGCTGGGGCCCGAGGACGCGGCACGTGGCGTGGATCTGCTGCAGCTCGTGCGCGCACAGATGCGCGGCAGCGCGCCCCTCAACGTGCCGCCGACTCGTTCCGAGGCCGAGAAGCTGAAGAACGAAGGCAACGAGTTCATGAAGAGCGAACGCCACCGGGAGGCGCTGGAGAAGTACACGCGTGCCATCGAGCTCGACCCCTCCAACCCCGTGTACTTCTGCAACCGCGCCGCCGCGCACTTCAAGCTGGGCGAAAATGAGACGGCCGTGGCCGACTGCACGGCGGCGCTGGCGCTGCAGCCCGACTACGGCAAGGCGCACTCGCGCCTGGGGCTGGCACTCACGGCGCTGGAGCGGCACCGCGAGGCGCGGATGGCGTACGCGCGCGCGGCTGCGCTCGAACCCGACAACGAGTCGTACCGCCAGAACCTGCGCCTGGCCGACGAGCAACTGGCGGCGCACGGCGATCGTGCGCCTCTAGACCTGGGTGGGCTGCTGCAGAACCCGGCGCTGCTGAACATGGCCACGGAGATGCTCGCCGACCCCAACATGCAGAACCTCATCTCGGGGCTGATGAGCGGCGGCGGGGGCGCGGCGCCGGGCCCGGGCGGGCCCAACGGCGGCGCGGGTGCGGACGGCATGTCGGCGCTGCTGGAGGCGGGGCAGGCGCTGGCGCAGCACATGCAGGCCGCCAACCCGGAGCTGGTGGAGCAGCTGCGGCGCCAGGTTCGCCCGCCAGGCCCCAACCCTCCGCAGTGAGCCCGCGCCGCGCCTGCTGCCTCCTAGCACGCTGTTCCGCGGGGAAGATGGTTTAATCTTTTAAGATGTAATATAATTTTATTTTATTCATACCTGCTGATTTTCCTACCAATACTGGGAGTTATTATACTGACTTTTACTTATATTACTATAAGCCACTACTCGTGTTTGCCACTATTATGACAGTTGGCTGATGGCTTACTTCTAAAATTGGTAGTCTCCTAATTAGCATCAGTCACCTCCTATTCATGAATGTATATATTCTGATGAAATAAGCCTTTGCACTGATGCAATGGTTTCAAAATACTTTGTTATTTTTTTTATATTTGATAGTGTTATTTAATAGCAATGGAGGTACTAGGTAGCGTAATGCATTTACTTGTCAGCAGATATTATTTACCCTCACAGGACTCATAGTTTATCACTAGGTAGACATAAATTGTATAAAGTGAACTCCTGTACGGAGCGATGCATGGTGGCCATGCTCAGATGCCACATGTGATGTAAAATATTATATTTAATTAAACTATGTGTGGAATGTTAAATGAGAGACCAACTTCAAGAGAAGTTTAGCTCTGTTTAACCCAAATTATTAAAAACTAAGATTTCAATTATTGGTATTGTTAATAAATTTATTTAAAATAATATTGTGTTATTTATCAGTTTTGAGAAGTTGGTTGTACGGTGTGATAGATTACTGCAATCTTAATTATTCATTCAAACATTTAATTCCATAGCAGCTTCACAACTAAATTTTAATATTGGCAAGTTTCCTGAACTCTAGAGAATCAAAAGGATTTTTTCGCATTCTGGTCCTATGCCATAATTATTAGAATTAGGTGACAATACTGACCATAAGCTACCAGAGTGTGACCTCGTACAGCATGGCGTCAGCAGGGGCACAGTATTGACTCGTTTTTCGGGAGAGGCTGGCCTAAATGTCATATTATACTCATCTTACTGATAAAGGATATAATTATGGATGTTTGTTACTCATTCACGCAAAAACTACTGCGACACATCGACTCGTTCGGAAGAATCAGGACGCGGCCAAACGGGCTCTCAGCGAGACCTCATCACCCCGAGGGAAGCATCCGAAGCATAAGCGGCCGCGACATGGATGAATACAATCGTGCCGCTAGGGACACGGTATCGAATAGAAAGTATCGATACTGTACTCATGAGTAGTATCGAAACAGAAGTATCGATACTTCAAGGTATCGAGTACTTTTCTTAGGGCCTAGTGCGCAAAGATTATAGGTCAATGTCCGTCAGTAAATAACGTCAGTTTAACTTCAGTAGGGCAGGACATGAAAAAACAAAAGGTATTGGTACACAAAGGGCATTGGGTAAGTTTGTATGGACCAGTGGCATGATTTTTTTCACAGCGGCCACAATGGTTATTGCTGCTAACGTATAGTGGAATATATGATAAAAAGACTCCTAAAATAGTTTTGCCGAAAATTATATCGGAGCTGAAATATCTGATGTTAAAGTTGTGTTGTTCTTAATAACAGTTTGCATACTGCTGTTATGTATTTTATCGTAAATTAACTATTTGCTTTCGTTTGCCGAATGACATATCATTACTTCCCAGAATTTGATCCTATATTATTACACCATTCGATACTGTCGCCGGACACTATCGAATGGTGTAGTAATATATGGATGTCTTTTTTTTAACTGGTTCGATTCCTGGCTAGGAATATTGATTTTTGAAAAAATCAATGATGCAGTTTTAGTTTTTATCAAAATCGGCTAGTGACTCCTTTGAGTTTTTTTCGCTATTCCTCATAGTTTCAGATTTGGCATTCCAGCCACTTGAAAAATTGACCCTGTATATCTCGGCTCCGATGCATTTTGGAAATAATTGTTAATAGAAGAAAATGAATGTCTTATTGTATTCTTACTAATGAAATATTTTTCATTAGTGGCCGCTGACTTAGATAATCATGCCACTTTTACCCAAACCCCCAATAATAGAAAAAACAACTGTAACTTTAAAAATTAAAAAAAAAATGAAACAAAATTAAATTATTTGGTACTGCATATAAAGTTCCCACTCCTCCTCCGTACAATCACTTAAAAATAGAAGTTTTTTGAGTCGTTTAGTACCTTAGTACCAATATAATACAAAATAATAACAAATGAAGGAAAAGTTCGGAATGTGTGAACGGAAGGAACGTTTTCGAGCAAAGATCGATGTAATTTTTTAGAAGGTTCAGAACGAGTGAACTAGATGGCGTTGCCATAACCATAAACATAAGCTGTAAGGTCGTTAGTTTTAAATGGGTAATTTCTAAGATTACCCATTTAAAACTTAAATTTTTATTCGATATGATACCTGCCAAAAAGTACTCATTGAGTAAAAGTATCGAGTACAAAAGTATCGGTATCGAATGGAAATGTACTCGATATCACAAAGTATGATACTTTTTTCGTGTCCCTACGTGCCGCTAATCGAAGTTAAGCCCAAGGTGCAAGCTTCAACCTCGACGTCGCAGTTACCTGCGGCCGCACGGGGGCAAATACCCGATGGGCCGTTGTGGCCTATATGTGGCGGTCGACGTCTTTTGCTTTAAAAAAAAAAAAACAAAATATCGCAATGCATTGATTGAAATAACGTCCTCTATCGTCAAGCCGGAGACCTCATTGAATTTAATCTTGGACTGTGTAGTAATTTATTGTACTCCTTGCTTTCTAAGAGATAGCGCTCGCCACACATGCGCGGTCCGTACTTTAAACCCTGCGAAAAACCTTTTTACCACAAGAGGCTCCTTAATTCTGCCTCAGGATTCATGACATTCCTATTGGATTTTCTCATGATCAACCGACATACCCGATACCGAGGCTGAAAAAAATTAGGAGCCCCTTGCCCCTAGACCATAATAGGCAATTTTGGCATAGGTACATAATTTAAACAAGGTTGCAAAGAATGGAGCGTGTCGACATTTTGATCTCTGAAAATTCTGAAAATATTTAGGATTATAGAACGTAAAAAAAACTTTCAACGAAAATTGGTTTGAATAAGATATGATGTTTAGTTTTAGAGATTTATGACTTTTTCATCAAACTGCAGCAGTAACTTTGTTTTTAATTAACATACTATGTAAAACAAATTTAGTTTTGCTGTTACATATAAAAATAATTTAATAATATTAAAAATATTTTTTTTTATTGTTTGGTGGTACGGAACCCTGTGTGCGTGTGAGTACGACACGCACTTGGCCGGTTTTTTATTTCGAGAATTTTTAACGAAACATGCAATCGAAACATATCTTAGCACGTTGTTTTTTTAAGGAGCTCCATAATAAATACAGAGAAGAAAGCGAATTCCGTTTGATAACTTCTTGTGGAGTTGAATTACTCTTTTTAAAAACTGCAGCTCATTGAACTCAATCTCGTTTTTCAAACATTTTAAAACTGTTGTTTTACCCCTCCTGAAAAATGCAGCTATGCAGTATCACAGCCAGTTATTGGGTGTAAAAATAGTAAGTACGTGATTTTGACACTTGATGACACGTGATTTGACAACTCAGGATGGATGAAATGGCGACAGGTCACTGGAACAACTTGCGACCCGCGGATGCCCCTCAAGTTAGGGTCAGCTCACACCGAGACGCGACGCTGCGCGCAAATTTTAAAGAGCGATTCAAAATTTAACTTTATTTTCTACACGAAAAGATACACATTTCGTTGTGAGAATACGTTGCGCCACGCAGCGCTGCGCCGCGTGACGCCTGTAAAGAAATATGTATCTTTTCGTGTAGAAAATAAATTTATATTTTGAATCGCTCTATAAAAGAGTGCGCGCAGCGTCGCGTCTCGGTGTGAGCTGACGCTTAAAGGGGAAAATATACAAGTCCGTGATACGACCTGTCGTACTGTATGGATCGGAATGCTGGGCAGTGAAGAAGACGGATGAAAAAAGATTGCATGCAGTTGAGATGAGAATGTCGAGATGGATGTGTGGAGTGACTTAAATGGATAAAGTTAGAAATGAGTACATAAGAGGAAGTTTGAAAGTGGCGCCTGTTATAGAAAAGATGAAAGGGAGTCGTCTGTCTTGGTATGGACATGTGATGAGGAGGGATGGAACACATGTGACTAAAAGAGTGATGAATATAAATGTGGATGGATGGAGAGAGAGAGGAAGACCAAAGAAAAGATGGATGGATTGTGTAAAAAATGATATGAAAGAAAAAGGAGTAAATGATAGCATGACGAATGACAGAGGAGAATGGAGGAAAGAGACGTGTTGCGCCGACCACAAATAAAATGGGACAAGGGCAGGAAGATGATGATTCTCTTCAGTAATTTTGGTTTGTACGGAACCCTCGCTGCGCGAGTCCGACTCGCACTTGACCAGTTTTTTTTTTATTTTTGTCTGTCTGTTCCAGCGAATCTCTGAAACGGCTGGACCGATTTGGACGGGACTTCGCTGAAGTTATAAGGAGTAGCTACTCCTATAACTGCTTTCATTTTAGAAAATGGTTAAGGGTTCCGTGTAAAAAAAAAAAAAAAAAAATAATATAACCACCTAATACTCTTTGGTGGGAGATTCGTAACAATTATACCTACACATGAATTATTTATACACTTTCAAGAAATACGTCGGAATAGATTATTACAATTTGTTTTGTAAAGGGAACAAGGCACTAATAAAATCCACCGAATGCTTTCTTAACTATTTATTACACTCTATGTATAATTTATAATAATTGTAATCAATTTACATATCTTTATGTACATACAGTAGCAAAATGTAAAAACACAGCGAGCGGCGCCCGCGACTCGCTAAATACATTCCAAAACATCTATCTGATATAAAATTCTGTATTTACACAAACCCCACACGAAGTGCTACAGTAGGTTAGTATTCGACTATACTTACATAGTTGTAGTGCACCTTCCACCCGACCGCTCCCTCCCGGACCCCTCGTGCTCCAGTGAAGAGACCTTGACGTCGTACAGAGCTTTACATCTAATTATATTAAAGCAAAGGCACCGCGGATCATCGATAGTCCCATATTATATAAATGCAGCACATTTAGTAAAAAGTCGCGTGAAGAATAGTATAAATATGATTACAACGTCTTGCGGTCTGGAGAGCACACAGCTCCACAGTATTGTGAACATAACAACGCCGATTACTATCATAGTGTTAACCCGGTACTCTCTAGTAGGAATAACTTAACTACAGAACAAACGTTCAGTACGTCTACCATGAGTTGTCGTAGTTAAATCGCTTGACGTAACTGCAATAGTTCCGTCAATACGCAAATACTATAGTTAGCTTTTTCAATGGTACACCCCACACCATTACCTGACCCATCGCACAAAGCCAAAGAGAGGCAAATGGGTCAGGTAATGCTGCTCACTGACTGTACCATGAGCTGTGTTGGAGCTTACTACCAAATTCTAAGCAAATGAAGCCCAAACTTGCAGTCGCTGTAGTATAGTTTACTACACGGTGACGTAGGATAGATAACTATAGTGACTCATACTGCGCATTTTAGTACCCAACTATCCGCTAGAGGCGCTATAAAAGTTTTCATACATTTTTTTAACTACAGACGCTAGCGAGTATAGATTGTTAAAACTCATGGTAGATGTACAGTTACTAAAACGATGACGAATGTGAAAGCGATGTGTTACAATGTCTTTAAGAAACTGATTAAACTAGATGACTATTGGGCTTTCCATCAATACACAATTCTTAGAGGTGGAAGAGGAAATAGAATTATCTATCGCAATAACAATCACAAATCGACTACACAATAATTTTATGAAAATTTATCAAATAAAGATGTACGTACTTAAAGTAGAACGTTTATATTTAACAAACAATAATTTAGGCCGACTGTCGCCGGCGAATGATCTACTAACAGTAAATTAAGTAAATAAAGCTAATACATTGGATGCAGCTATTTGATCAATCATAAATTTTGAACTAAATTAAATTATAAAATAAAAACTTACACATTGAATGCAAGCTAATAAATAATGTTTTATTATTCGTAGTAAATAATCTTCAATAGTATATAAAATACATTAAATGAATATAGAAAATAATTGTTTAGTATGTTATAATGTAATAAGTAGTAGCTGTATGTCACAGCATCACATTGCGTGGCTGTCTGGAACGACAACGTGCGTGACGTCATAAGGCGCGGCGTACAGTGCGACGCGGATCGTTTGGGACGTGGCCTTACGGGAACTAACATGACATGGGTTGATGACATCTTCCCGTGACGAGTAGCGCCGCCCTCGTCCAGTATTATCCGTATCGCACTACCGTCGCGTAGGCGCGGCCCTCGCACACAAAACTATCAGTTACAGGGATGGGATAAACACAGAACATTGCACAAACATACGACACCATGCGATCACTTCGAGCGATTGCTCTTTACGAGAGAGGTGATAGTTTAAAGTGAAGTGATCACACAACAGACACACACAGCCTCTAGTGACATCTACACTACGCGACTTACAACAGAACTGCACGACGTTATCATAAAATGTAACATCAAACTGATTAGCAAAAACATCAAATACGTTTCCAAAATAATCTTCGATCATTCATTATAAATAATAAAAATATCTGACTTACAAATTAATCGCTCTGCGATTGATTAGGCTCTTTAACTTGCATCTATAAATATACAATTGATTCTAAAACATTCACCATACGTGTTTTCTCATTTTAAGAAAAAACAGGGCCCAAATGTGTGGATTACATTAAAACAACAAGATGTCTTTATAGTTAACAATCGTTCGTGATGAATAAATAATCGAAGTTCGATACAATTCCTACTTTGCGTACATGCGAGAACAAAACTCGAAGGTAAAGTATGGAAATATTGTGGTGTGAGAATGTTTCACCTGTATCGTGAGTGCGCTGTGGTAATGTATGGCTCAGTTCCTCTTGGAGGGCGGCACGAGGTGGTGGGGCAGCTCGGAGGGCAGATCGTGGCCGTCGATCTTTACATGGATGAGGTGCATGGCGAGAGCGAACTCGTCCTCGTCCAGGAAGCCGTCCTTGTCGATGTCGGACAGCTTCCAGATCTTGCCGAGCACCGAGTTCGGCAGCTTCGACTTCACCATCTCCGTCTTGGCAGCTGTCGACAAACTGCCAGGTCAGCGAGTGCGGGTGCGAACTGCGTCAGCAACGAACGTGGCCAGCAGCACTGCCCGTGCCAGAACTAACATCTAACCAGGAACCGTAACTGACTGATGTAAGTATCGGATCTTTCTTGTACTGAGTACATAACCACTTTCGTTGCCAACGGAATTCAGAAATCTAAAATGGCCAAACACATGAAAACAAAGCGCCAAAATAAAGCATTTTACTAAGTTATTAAACAGTTTGGTTAGTATTTGAAAATAATCATGCAACGAGGAAGATAATATCGTGAGTAGAAGCGTGACGATAAAGAGGCGAGATAGCACGGTATTGGGAAACGATACCGCTATCGTTTAGTTAGATAACACTCTTGTCGAAACTGGTGGCGAAATGTTTAATTATACAGACGAAGAACACTCAGAGTCCTATACTACGCTAGGAACAATACACCCACGACTAAGCAGGTACAATCAAAATCGGAGACAACACAAACATCAACCGATCAAAATGGAGACTAGAACGAATTCAGAATTGAGCAATAAAATACCAACTTCAAACTGAGTTAATACTCGTTACAACCAGCATGTCAGCTCGAATCTATCTAAACAATTGAAAGTGAAATATAATTTAATCTTCATCCCTAATAAGACTTTCTACTTTGACATTGAGCTTGTCAGTTTCTCTGTAATGTATCTGAGTATATGAAGTACATTGTCGCGATAGAACAGCTCTGCGAAGGACTGTATCCTGACGGCGTGCTGGTTGGGCCCGAAGGTGACCAGCTTCGCCTTGTCCAGCCAGCTGACCGGCGCCCGCTCCACGCGGAACTCGAGGTGCCGGTCGCCCGTCAGCACGTACACTAACGACACGAACACGAACTCCGCCATTATCAGCAGCGTCACTATGTTCAGAGACAGGAGGACTACGAACTTCACCGCAGTGAACAACGATCCAAAGCAACCTGCGTTCCTATTCAAGTTCTGCAGTGGCGCGGATGGCGACTCAGATCCAGAACTGGTATAGGTGTCGCTGTCGTCACTGTTATCGTTATACTCGGCGTTGCAGTCTGCGTGAACTTTGGATTCTTCACTTGTTGTAGTTTGGAGCCCATGGTTCTGATACGTAGACTGCCTGGTCTCGCAGCTATCGTCCGCTTCGTCGAAAGCTATGGTTTCGTGTAGACTATGTATGGAGACAGCGGGTGAGATGCGCCCGCTGATGCTCGCGACTTGTGCCTCGCGAGCGTTTACAATGAACTGCGCGATCAATTTGCAGTTTTCAGTAGAACGAGAGAGAGAATCTATAAGTTTCGCGAAGCTATCATCATACTTGTCATTCTCGGCATGTTTCAGTCGCATGCACAAGTCGGTAATGAGGGAACAGTTTTGTGTGGTCGAGAGCAGCGCCTCGAGCGCCTTGTCGACGACGATGTGTCCGCGCAGATGCGGGTGTGTGTTGAGTAAGAGTGAGAGCGTGCGTATATCAGAGCGAGAGAGTGTCGTACCGGCGCCGGTGACCTTGCCGTCGATGGGGTTGAGCGACTGGAACAGCTCGTCGTAGCGCGGCTTGTCCTTGCTGCAGATCCACTCGGGGTCGCCGTGGCCCGCGTCCACGCCCTCGCCGCGCCCGTACCCGAACGGCGACACTTGGTCCTCTACGCCTTCGAAAGCACCACCTGGAATGTTACGTCTCAACATTAGCGGACTGATCAACTATTTGCACAATACACATACAGAAGAGCTGAGTTCAGCAAACATTAAGGTCCATAATAAAGGCGTTCCTCTACAGAGACGTGATGTCTCGTCATGAAGTTTTGTCTCAAGTATTGAATCACCATCAGCCAAACGCCATGTGTACCTGTGTTGCTTGCACTCGCGCTTGTAATATCTTGTAATATTGTAATTCAGCCGAGTGCAATTAGACAAAAAATACTCTAAAAGCTGAAAATAAAGGTCGGATTTGCATGGGACATTATTGACTTTTAGAGAGCGACGAGGAAAAGAAAGTTAAAACAAAATTTCGCCGTTAGCGATTTATTGTATTTTCCTGATATTTGCGAATGAATTTTTAGGCATTTTGGTTTTCTTGAACATTTTTATGCCCAATATCTTTGAAAAGTATCTGTTACAAATGACAAAAGAAGAAGAAGTTAGACTTAAAATTCACAACACACTCAATATTTCGGCGCTGTTGCAAACGCCATGATCACGGATAAACTGAACTAATATCGGGAACTCGAAACAAATAATACACATGGTAAATATCCCGTTGTAAGTGTAATTAATAGTGTTAGTGACCATGTCAGTTTAAAATCAATAAACAAAGTCCATGAAATGCGCCCGGTCCGACCACTATAAACTTCGTTCCGACTTTTTGTCTAATTGTTATTGCATTCTAGTTCACTCGACTAATGCGTTTGAATTAATGTTTTACGTGCAAGCTGTGGGATATATCACAAACGTGAGTAGGTAGGTAAAACGGCGAGCATCCTCATAACGGATGAGGTAGGCGAGGTAGGCAGGGAGGCTAGTCCGCGTCCCGCCGGAGGTCGCCGTGCGGTGTAGGTACATACACGCCGATGTTCGTAGCACGCGCGGAAGTGCAAACAAACACTCTTATGTTTATTGTAACGATACCTATGTTCATTTAATCATTATAAACAAGTCGTTTCGTGCTCGTTAGTCTTAAACCCGGGAATCCATTTTATAAGTACCGGCTGCGAAAGCTATTCACAATATGGGGTTATAATTTATTAGTAATTCGACCGAGATTTTACCAACTAGCATATTATTGAATGTATCCTATAGTCACCTAACATCTACGACTGCTACGACCCTAAAATTTGTTTTGCGACGTTCTATCGTCCCCAGATACAACAAAGGTCTCCTACATATAGAACAAAGCTCTCCTACAGACTAATTTTGGTCGTAACCAAGCCAAAGATTGTAGACAAAAATTAAAAAGTAACATAAACATAACTCAGTGTCAATAACAATGTAACAAATAGCCATCACAGGCAGCTGTGGACGTCAAGGTTTTATTTAATATAGTATTGTATCTACACTGTTTTGTCAGTCTGACGGCCGAATGTCTAATGTTATTGACCAAAATTAATAAATCAATGTGAGGGGCGTACTGCTTTATCAATCAATGATTCACAATACAATGTAACAAAATCATTGAAAAAAAAAACTGATAATATACAAGGTGTTGTTTTGCAACCTCGTCAAATTCAAGGAGGTAACTATGCTAATGATTCTCGTTCGGAATCAATAATAAAATGGGCAGGCATTTTTTTTTGTTATTTACGGAATTCGGTAAGTGTGAACCACCCGTGTTTTAAACGCGGGCCGTCTGGTTCTCGCCCTAAAACCGCGCTTCCACAAATACAAACAATCTCAAACGTTTATCGGCAATTTCTTGTTGCCTAAACCACGTTAAGGGGGTTAATCTTAAATACTGACAAACATAAACAACCCAAAAATTCAGCGTTTATTAATAATTAACTAGGTGCCGTTATTTTAATTGATTATTTATGTCTTGTGTGACAACCTCCTGAATTTTGACGAGGATGCAAAACAACACCTTGTATATTATAGGATATTTATAAATAGGTTATGTAGATTTAATAAAATAAAAACAATAACATTCGTTTCTTGTTTATTTTGCATCAAATTAAATAAAAGTACTGGACTACTACCCAGCATTACCATATTGCTTTTTCGTTCACCTTTGCACGCCAACTTGAAAGGTCCTATACGACTTATCTATCGCTGTGCTAACATACAGTAGGCAGATAATAAGCGGCTAAGTAAACACAATAAACTGGAAAAAACAAAAAAAACACAGGAATATCGGCGCTTGTGCAAGCTGTCGTTTTGCATCCTCGTCAAATTCAAGGAATAAATCAAAATAAGCGCTTTCACACATACAAATAATCTCACAACGTTTATTCGCTATTTTCTTATTCCCTAAACCGCGTTAAGGGGGTTATTGTGAAATACTAACAAATTTAATTAACAAAAAAAAAACAGTGTTTTTTGGAAAGAAAGGAAAAAAACGGAACCCTTATAGGATCACTTTGTTGTCCGTTCGTCTGTCTGTCAAGACCCTTTTTCTCAGGAACGCGTACAGGTCTCAAGCTAGAATTTATATCAAATACTCAAGTCTACTGTCCCTAAAAGCTGTGAAAAAATCAAACTTCTAAGCCAACGCAATCAAATATATAGCTGTTTATGCCGCAAATTTCCGCAAATTTTCGACACTCGCGAGCGAATCAAAACCTACAGGGTACTTCCCGTGAACTCAGAATCTTGAAATTTGGTACGAAGCAACGTCTTATAACACAGATAAAGGAAAAATTGAAAAACCGTAAATTTTTTGTTACATCATATAATAAAAATATTTTTAATAATTTCAAACTTTTTACCCCTTTCCTCATGAACGCGTAAAGGTATTAAATTGAAATTCATTTCAAATACTCAAGTCTATAATACCTTTCAGCTGTAACAAAATGGAAGAAGAAAGAAAAAAGGAAGATGTCTTCAAGCTTCTGGACTGGAGAGGGCTAGGCATCAACGTCAATGGCGAGTACATCTCTCACCTTCGATTTGCCGACGATATAGTGGTCATGGCTGAGACCATGGAGGACCTCAGTACAATGCTCGATGACCTCAGTAGGGCTTCCGGAAGAGTGGGTCTTAAAATGAACATGGACAAAAACAAAGTCATGTTGAATGCCCATGTAACACCCACTCCTATCAGGATCGGAGACTCTACAATCGAAGTAGTAGACGATTATGTCTACCTGGGACAAACGGTCCAGTTGGGTAGGTCTAACTTCGAGAAAGAGGTCAATCGTCGAATCCGACTCTGCTGGGCAGCGTTCGGGAAGTTGCGTAGTATCTTCTCGTCCAACTTACCGCAGTGCCTCAAGACGAAAGTCTATGACCAGTGTGTATTGCCAGTGATTACATACGGAACCGAAACGTGGTCGCTCACAATGGGCCTCATCAGAAGGCTTAAAGTCACCCAAAGGGCAATGGAGAGGGCTATGCTCGGAGTTTCCTTGCGTGATCGAATCAGAAATGAGGACATCCGAAAGAGAACCAAGGTTACCGACGTAGACCGAAGAATTGCCAAACTTAAGTGGCAGTGGGCAGGGCACATCGATGGGGCCGAAAAGTTCTGGAATGGCGACCGCGAAACGGAAGACGAAGCGTTGGAAGGCCTCCCACTAGGTGGACCGATGACCTGGTGAAGGTTGCGGGGATCCGCTGGATGCGAAGGGCACGGGACCGGTCAATGTGGCGTCACTTGGGGGAGGCCTATGTCCAGCAGTGGACGTCTTTCGGCTGAAATGATGATGATGATGATGTAACTAAATCAAACTTCTATGTCAACGCAATCAAAAGAAACAGCAATTTAAGCTGCATATTTTCTAACTCGCTTGGCATGAAGCAATGTTTTATATAGCACATATGTATAAAGGAAAAAATCCGAAAACCTTACATTACATATTTTTTTTTATTCTCCTCAGTAATTTTGGTTTGTACGGAACCCTCGGTGCGCAGGTCTGACTCGAACTGGGCCGGTTTTTTTTTTAAATAATTATCTAGGTACCTTAATTTAAATTTATTATTTATTTATTTTGTGACAACCTCCTGAATTTTGACGAGGATGCAAAACAACACCTTGTATATGAATATAAATTATGACAATCGCTGTATTAGCGTTCACCTTGCACTTCATTCAGTCGTCACAAGTCAAGAGAGCATTGATAGCGTTTCTCTGTGGCCGCCTGTTGGGGACACTCGCGGGTTACGACAAGGTCGTCTGGTCATTTCTGCCCTGACGCAATGGGCCGTCAGTTACAGAGGCTGGAGTACGAAGCATGAGTCATCGGTTACTCGCACCCGGCACAGCTGTGGCTTGTAGTTGCTTCGATCAATAAGTTAGGCTATAAACGCAAGTGTGGCCGCACTCATACTTTTCGTAGACTGAACGGACACTTGCATGAGGCGCTTGTCCGCCAATTGCATTTACAGGATTTACCGCCGACTGAAGTTATTTTACAACCTAGAAACCGCAGCCATGACTCATGAATTTATGGAAATGATCTTAGATACCAAATATAGGTTGATATTATTATAATAAAATGATTGCAGTGGCTGTTGATACGACGAGCGTGTGCAGTAAATCATAGTTAGTGCGAGGGTCGTCGTTAACTATCGTGACACGTATCGTTTGCATAGCTGCTGTCAAGTGCTGTCTCGTGAGATGTGAGGCAGCGCGTGTTCTCTCAGCGGGACAATACGACCCATTTCCTGATCAATCAGTGATCGGAGTAGGTAGATTGATTTTTGGTCCTTGTATCAGAAATGCACACAGAAAGAATAACATGGATAAGCTATTTTTCCGGAAAGTAATTCCGGTATTTCCATTTGACAGATGGATTCAATTAAATATTGTTAATGTTGGTAGTGATATTATTATTACTCAATTCAAAATTTAAAGAAAGGTATCAAAACTAAATTAATTGATTATTTATCTGTTGAATAATAAAAATAATCGAATTCCGATCGAAGCATTAATTTTTTTTTAGCCTTTTTATGGCCACAATTTTGTATAAATTGTTGCACTTATATTTCAATTAAACCAACCAATTCCGGAAGAATGTCCATATTAACATAAACGTTTCGGATCAATTACCCCAATTCACTACTCCGATCTATGCTGATCATACTGGCAGGCGGAACTTCGGAAGCCATTCTGTTCTTCAGAATCAGGTTCTTCGGAATCGGTGCATCGACGAAAAGCTCTAGAAGACGAATCCTGTCACAAGCTGCACTCGCAAGAAGTACTAAAGCAGCAAACAGAATGAGAACTCCACTTCAGCATAGTGGCGCATTAGCTCCATAGTAAAACAATCAATATTAGGTAAAAAGTTGCATTACTAACTACATCAGTCTACAACATTATGTGAACTCTTGCACTTTTCCTTATGTATATGCTTCAATAGGTACATCCTACAGGTTAGTTAGAGTGAACAAGCTTCTACTGCCCCCCTAGCATGACCGTTCTATCTCTATTCTACTAAGAAAGACAAAAAATCTTTTCTATACTACTTGACATTTCTTCTGACCGAGCATGGCGCGCCCCGTCGACTCGCGTTTCTACGAAGACATAGATAAATATAAAGGGTGTAAATCACGTCTTAACGAAGCCGAAAGGCACTGGTTCTCCCCGTCATTGCGATCATTTTTTTGTTCTACACCATACCTGGGAACCTTCTAGTTACGGAGATATTCGGTGTCAAAGTTCCAACTATTTGACTTTTTTTTTTTTTAAACAAGTTTTTAAAGTAAGATTTTTACTTTAAACACCTCCACGACCCCCGTACTATTAAATCCATCTATCAGCACAATGTTTTGAGTGCGTTACATTGAGTTCTACCACAAAACATAATCATGTTTCACATCACACCCCCCAAAAAAAAGTAGTTTCCCAGCAATAATTTTTGCTTAAAGTTACTTTCATGTACAGAATGCTTGGTTGACGGCTTCGTGATGGGGTGATTTCATTTTACACCTTGTTTATAGAAATTCCTTCTTTAGCAACGGGGACGTATCTAGTGATGTTTATTTTCCCTGAATCTTACGATAATATTATGTTTAATTAACTAAAAAAAGTTGTCAATTGCACGATTTTTTCATTTTTCGCGGGCGGGATGGTGTTGCTGCATCCTGGATCCAGGCCTGGATCTTTTTTCGCGAAATTAAATCAAAATATTTATCTACTTCGGTTTCGTTATATTCGAATTACGAAATTGACAGCGGTTTCATTATGATACCCATAACGACACAAGTTGCATTATGCGAATCGTCAAAAATTATTCTAAAACACAAGCAAAGACATTCTGAACATACAGCCTCGTACCTATAATATTACTTCGAAATCGAGACAATGTAAATGATGTTTTTAAAAATGGAACAAGTTGAGAACAAAAGTATCGTATACTATTTGGCTGTTGCGGCTACAAGATCTTTGCCTTATACTTATTAAAGACTAAATAAAAAAGAAGTGGACGCGGAAAAAAAATCTGAGTGAAATTTTATTCCAAATTTTATTAAAAATGTCTTCAACATCAAGTGATATGGAAAATACTCCACCAGATATAACAAATAGAGCAGTTGGGGCTTCAAATAATTTACTACCAGAAATCAAGACATGTATATGAGAAATGTTATGAAGACAATAGTCAGTGTGTAGTTAAGTTTCTATTAAAAATACTTTTTTGTCTATATCTGTGTTTCATTCCTTCCTTCGTAGATAAAATCTTGTATGCAACTGTACGTTATTGGTATTTTAATAACTTGTGCCCACCTATTTCGGTACGCGCTACGCTTGTACCGAAAAATGGCACTCGTATTAAAAGACCGTCCATAACGTAACAGTTGCATAAATAGCTATTATAGGTATAACATTTCAACCTTTTGAACGTAACTCAACGCAACCACGAAACGTATTTCTCGTATTTAGTTTTTAATCTGTGGCGGACTCAGATGACATGTTGGATTGTTTACAAACAAATTAAACTATTTTTGATGAATAATTAAAATAATAGTGAAATATTGGCGACCGTAGGACCCGACATGTTTTGAAATCTTGTCTAGGTCCGATGTGATGAAGACTATTTTAACATTTGTGAGAAGAAATGTTTCTACCCCCAAATGTCAAAAGTAGAGAAAATATGGTCGTCATGCTCGACGTTGTCGACTGAAGAATAGAAACATTTATTTTCTAAATTCTTAATATCGCTATGCTTAGGACGATAGAAATATCTGTCATATTGTCGATTCTTCCGTAGACATAGCCCGTTTCTACGGCGGTCATGCTAGACCGGCTGGGTAAGCTCGAAAAATCGTCGACCAAAACGAAAAAAAGTCATATTACAATAAAATAGCAAGAAACAGCCGAGAAATATTTGTTTCTTGCTGGTAATTGACTTTTTCACAAAATTATAACAAAATCTGTATTCGAAATGAAAGATTTTGCAATAAGGCACATGAACGGCCTTCATCAGCAACATGAACATCAAAACAAGCAGAGGGCATAACGAAAACTTGTTGAAAAAAGTAGGTGTTGCGAAATAATTGTCGAACAATATAATATTGTGCTCATAAAAACGCAACAATCGGCTCAATAACTGTAAATGAAAGGCGAGGACATTATTGATTGCTGTGTCAGCGCGCAGTGGATAGTACGGGGCTTTTAGGTTTGAACCTTGCATTAAATATAAACAGCGATTTTTTTCTTGAATCGTGTACTTGACCTTAGCTCTCCAAATAATAAAAAAAAATTAAACATTTTCCAAGGCCGGATCAAGGTCAAAAAGACGAAAACGCGTTTTTGTGAATAAAAACGTGGGCAAAATTATTAACAGGACGAATTTAATTATTTTAGGTAAAGAACTGGTGACAGTAATATATTTTTTCAGAATTAAACATTTTCGTCCACGGAAATTTCGATAAAAAAACATTTACGTAATTTTTGGATTGTACTTGAGGCAAAAATATAAACAGCGGTTTTTTTACATAAAATAACTTAAATTAATATATTAAACCTCCGTTAAAAAAATTAAACAAATTTGACTCACGGAAGTTATTAATATCAGTTTTTTTACAATAGCGGTCGGGGCAAAAATGTAACAGGGTTTAATTTTGTTTAACTTTCATCTAAAGGCTATTTCTAACCAATTTACACGAAAATTAAACACTTTAAAGCAAATACTGAAAAAAAATAAAAATAATGTTTACGTAAAATACGTTTGCAAGCTTCATTCTTGTATTTGGTGCAGCGCTTTCATAGGAATTTGATCTTTCCGTAATAGAGATAAGGTGTAAAATCGCGTATACGTAACAAAACACTATTAAGACTTACAAATGTTTTGATGTGTTCCCGGTTGTCATACTTTCAAGTAAATATCTGGTTTTCTAGCACGAGCACATGGTGTAAACGTAAAATGTCGATGTTCACGTTACGTTGTTCGTCAGAGTCATCCATATATACGAAATAAATTATGAAATATTGTACGTAATACAAGTATTTTCCATTTTGAAATCGACGTATTTACGATCCGTTTAAATCAGTTTTTAATCAATATAAAACCTGACACTGCTGTGCAAATTGCAAAAAGCGTAAGAAAATTTGAACATCACGGGCTAAATGAAATTTTTCGTCGCGCGCGATATTTTTTTTTTCATTCATAATGTTAATGACTAGCTTTTGCCCGCGGCTTCGCCCGCGTGAAGTTCGGCAATTGCCCACGTATGCGTTAACCACCCCAAAATAATGTCGAAAATAGTCATTTAAATGTTATAGATAATAGTTGTTGGCCACGGCTTCGCGCGCGCGTAAGTGTAAGTATAGGACACATTTTAATAGTTGTGTAAAAATCTGCGCTTTTCGAAGTAAGACGCCACATAATTCATTCTGGTTAGAAAAATGTATATTACGGGGTTTTTTTTTTTTAATTTTTTTTTGTGTTGTTAGGGACCTAAATGGGTTGAACCAGAATTTATTTTATACATGTCTTCCGAGTGACGATGCTGTAGCTCAAATGCCCCGGTCATCCATCCACCTAGCGATATAGGTTATGGTGTAAATGAGCTAACTTACTTAACTTTCAATGTTTTAAATTAAAAAATACTCAGATTAAACCAATCTTTTTAACTCCCGGAAAACTACACCGTGTAAATCACCTCATCACGAAGCCGTTAACCAAGCATTCTGTACATGAAACTATGTAACTTTACGCAAAAAATATTGCTGGGAAACGACGACGGGGGTGTAAAATCATGTTTTGTGGTAGAACTTAATGTAACGCACTCAAAACATTGTGCTGATGGACGGATTGAATAGTACGGGGGTCGTGGAGGTGTTTAAAGTAAAAATCTTAAATTAAAAACTTGTATTTAAAAAAATACTTGTCAAAAAGTTGGAACTTGGACCCCTAATATCTCCGTAACTAGAAAGTTCCCAGGTATGGTGTAGAACAAAAAAATGATCGCAATGACAGGGAGAACCAGTGCCTTTCGGCTTCGTTAAGAGGTGTTTTACACCCTTTTATACTAATGAATTATCCTAGCTCTTCTGCGTAAATGACGTTTGCGGTGTTTCCTTTTGGGGCTAAAATTACTAAGATACTCGCCGAGCTCACTTCGGAGCACGCAACATAAAACTGCACACGTGAGAAACAGTTATCACTTAAATCAATGCCAGCCATAGCCTAGGGGAGGATATTAAGACATTGCGTATTTTAATTTTTATTATTTGCACCTATAAAATGAGGTCATCATTTTCGTTATCCGCGACCCTGAAGTCCACAAAAACGACACTTGTGAAAGAAAAACCGAATGTTTTCCTCGCCGTCAATTTGGTCAGCAACCCCAAAAATCACGAAAACGACACCCATGCACGAAAAACAGGAAATTTTCCTCGGGGCCATCTCCGATTTTTTTTATTGCCAGCGACCCGCTAAAACCACGAAAACGACACCCGTGAAGCCATTGAGTCGCGCAATTGTCCAGCCCTCGAGTGTCGGTCACGCAAGTGTCCATGCGCGCAAATATCTTTTCGCGTAAATGGGTTACCGCAAGTGTCCTTCCCACAAATGACCCAGATTCCCTAGAAGTGTGTACTTAAATGAAGTTTTTTTTAGCGTATTTGTCCACACAAACGTGCTAACACAAAAAACAATAACAAAAAAATGCCATCCCTGTTTTCGTCTGAGGGGTGGAATTTTCAAAAAAATAGATACGTGTTTCACGTCAATTCAATCGAGAAACACAAATAGTGAATTTCAAGCTGTGAAAAACTTTGAACCCCTATCTCACCCTCTTAGGGGGTAAATTCTTAAAAACTCTAAAATACGTATTTATTTATTTCTAACCAGAAGCTTGTATATGAAATTTCAGCCTTCTAACTTATAAAATGACGAATTTACATACAAACTTTCATCCCCTATTTAAGTCCGTTAGGGGTTGAATTTCGAAGAATCCTTCCTTATTCCTTGTCTACATTATAAAGGAAACCTCTGTGCAAAATTTCAGCTTTCCTGGGTCATAGGTTTGGGCTTGGCGTTGATGAGTCAGTCAGTCAGGACTTCTATTTTTAATTATATAATATATGCAGGAGCGTCAGAAGGGGCCTTATAGCGGTCTTGGCTGTCGCTATCCATCGTGGGCGTTGTAACGGCAGGAATTTCAAAGTACAAAGTCTTATTACTTAATTGTTCCACAATGTAACACAAAATCACACACAATTTACAAGATAAAACTGGATTATGAGCCAATAGGTTAGCACATGAGGACCTCATGCAGCAGCTGTCAACTCAATGACGGCTGCCATTACTCGAGGCGACACCCACTACTCTATTCGGGGTTACCCGCTCATATTTTTAATACTACTCGTATCGATTACTTAATCAACCAAAATATTACATTATCATTAAAACTAATCTACAATCAGCGCGCCGTCACGGCCGTCCTGCATTATCACACGTCCTCGTGTGTCTGGGTCTCATCTGTAAGCCAAGGACATAGTTGTTTTTTATAGTATACTCCGTTCGGTCTCCTGACTCTTCAAGGAACTTCCTTTGTTCATGTTATACAACAACTCACAGTGATTTCAAATATTTGAGTCCAAATACAACGAAATGTTTCGTAAATTAAATAAATGGTACACATAGCAAAGGGTCATACAAATGTCTCATACGTCATTCAATGTCACACAGGCCATTTGCTGCCACACAGGCTAGTCATTGCCACACAGTCTAGTCGTTGCCACACAGGCTAATCGTTGCCACACAGGCTAGTCGTTGCCACACAGGCTAGTCATTGTCACGCAGGCTAGTCATTGCCACACAGGCTAGTTGTTGCCACACAGGCTAGTCGTTGCCACACAGGCTAGTCATTGCCACACAGGCTAGTCATTGCCACACAGGCTAGTTGTTGCCACACAGGCTAGTCGTTGCCACACAGGCTAGTAGTTGCCACACAGGCTAGTAATTGCCACACAGGCTAGTCAATGACACATAGTTTTAAAAAAATACAAATGAAAGGAAATTAGTTACTTACTATGGCCGTCATCGGCACATTCTGTCTCAATTTGGTTGGTTGGGATTTCCAGTCCACCACTTAACTCTAATGGAACATAACATTCAGGCATAGCACGCACACGATCGTGCGCGTACTTATACGTCCTATTAGAGTTAAGGGCCCGCAGAAGATACCTGTCAATATTCCGATAAAGAAGACCGCGCCTAATTTCGTACGTTTTAGCGATATCACTACTAAGCTCATTTTCCTGAAGTTTTGTCACTATAGAATTAATTTCGTTATCCTTTTGTTGTTCAGCTTGTAACCAATGGTCTGAAATCGCGGTCAAATGGATACGTTTTTGTTCAGCTTTAATGGCTGAACGCACTGTGGTTGGCAACGAGTTACTGGAAAAGAAATCTACGTGGCTCATTTGTTTCCCCAGTCTATATTCGACATCAAAGTCAAATGCTTGCAGAAAACACCACCAACTATGAACACGAGGTGTAAGGTCAACCTTCGACTTAGAAGCCTTGACAGCATTGCAATCCGTCACGACAGTAAACCTTCTATCTTGCAAATAGTGTCTAAAATGCTTGACAGCGTTCACCACTGCAAGAGTTTCCAGCGCATATGAGTGGTATTTGGATTCAGCGCTGGAGGTTCGGCGACTGTAATATTCAACTACATACAGCTTGCCATCAACTCGCTGCATAAGTATTGCACCATAGCCTTCAGCCCTGGCATCTGTATGTAGCTCCGTTGGGAGTTTAGGATCCAAGATCATCAATACAGGTTTATCAGTCAAAATGTCTATTATATCCTTACGAACCTTTTCGAGTTGGGGAGTCCAATTGATTTTACCTTTTCCCGACGTAAGCCCATAAAGAGGAGCTGCCTTTTGAGAAAACCCAGGTACGAATTGCCTAAAGTAGGAAGCTAAACCAATGAATTGGCGTAGTTGAGTGACGTTTTGGGGTGGTGGGAGTTCAGTAAGGGCTCGAATTTTGCGAGGATTTGGTCTTATTTCACCGGCTGACACCTCATAACCCAAAAATTCTACCCTGGTTTTAAGAAAACTGCATTTCTTTATATTTAACGAAAATCCTGAATCAGTTGACGCTTTAAGGACTAGCTGTAATCGTTCAATGCCCTCGCCTACTGTTCGTGATGGAATGATGACGTCATCAATGTAAACTACAGCAAATGACTCAGTTAATGCCCCAAGAGCTTTATTAATGGCACGTTGATACACTGAAGCTGCATTGCGAAGACCAAAAGGCATTGACAAATACTAAAACTGGCCATCCGGCGTAACAAACGCGGTACGTTCTATGGAATTTTCTTCGACAGGAATCTGATGGTAGCCGCTAGCCATATCTAAAGAAGTAAAATAGTTTGCACCCACTAAACGCTGTATTTGATCCAAAATAAGTGGCAGAGGATATCTATCAGGCACCGTATTGCTATTCAGTTCCCTATAATCTACGCAGAGCTTATCGCTCCCGTCTTTCTTCTTAACTAGGATAATTGGACTCGGGAAGGGGGAAGAACTTTCACGTATGATAGCAGCGGACAAGAGTTCTTTGACTTGACGGCGTACTTCCTGTCTTTCGTCTGGACTTAACCTATAGGGTCTACGTTGAACCGTGAGATTAGGGTCAATTAGTTTAATGACCAGCTGACCCGTGCTAACCCTACCAGTGGGTGTGCCCTCAACAAAATAACTAGAATGATTTTTCAGTAAGGTTATTAATTGCTCTTTCTCACGAGCAGATACGTTGCACTCTATACTCTCGAAGTTATTTGCCTTTTTACGAATTATTTTTAAGAATAAGATTCTCTTCAAAAATCTCTATTGAAAACCCTAATGTAAGCAGATCCCTTCCAATCATAATATCGTTGGAAATACATGAATCGGGCACCACGTGAAACAGTAACTGCACTGAATAACCCTGAATTAAAACTATAGCATGAATTTAGATATTGCAATTAAGGCGCGCGTTACCTATACCCAATAATGTTACTGCATTATATTGTCGTTTACCTGGAAATTTATCTGTCAGAACTTGTTTTATTAAAGAGCATTTGGCACCCGAGTCAAAACAAAATGAAAACTTCTCACCGGTTTCATCTATGAGCTCATCCATAGCTGGTTGGATGGAACAGACATCCACTCGTCGTTCGGTTCGTGCATCGCTGGCCTTAACGTCCACACTGGGACAGCGCGGCGCGATGTGGACTGCTTCAAGTGTTCGCCACACTTGAAGCAGGTAAGAGTGATCGTCTTCTTCTGCGCGCCAGCTTCCTTCGACTGTTGGAAGGTAGTACCTGCTATCTCAAGACGTGTAGTAGTATTGCTGTCACGACTACTATTGCCTCTACAATCACTAGATACGTGACCCATCTTGCCACAATTATAGCATCGCCGCGTATTCTCCATACCTGGCTTCTTCGCTTCCACAGGCGTAGTAGTCTTCTCACTAGGCGGAGGCCCTCCTTTTCTAAAGCTAAAAGCCATGAGCTCTTGTTGTAATTTATTACGAGTGTCAATGTCAGTAGTAAATGTTATTCTTTGCAATCGCGGCTCATATTTTGAAGCATGTGCTAGAGTAAGTGATATCGCAATCTGTTCTTTCGACAAAGACTTCCACTGCGCTAATAAAGTGCTCATAAATCGCCCGGCATACGCAGACAAACACTCGCCTTCCTTTGGATTACTATTGAGTAATCGCCATAAACTCACAGCTGGAGTCTCAACAGTGTCATATCTAGCCAAGAACAGGTATTTTAATTGGGGCCACGTAATTCCCGAAAAACTTGATTGGGCAAGCCATGATGACGCCGATCCCTTGAGTGCCTTGCTCATTGTGATTATCAAATCACTGCCGGAAATAGGTTTTTCTTCTAAACATATGTCCACCGTCTCACACCAAGCGCGAGCGTCGTGCTCTGGATTATCAGGATTAAACTCAGGTAACGTAATTATCAAGCTGGATGCACGTGGTTCTCGTATAGCACGAATTTACTCCATCATATTTTGTTGCTGCATTTCAAAAAGACATTTCCAAAGTTCACAGTTATTATCTTGTGAAATATTAACGCACCGACCTGTATTCTGGTCCTGATTCGTCACAGGTAATACCACTTCTGATGCAGGAGCGTCAGAAGGGGCCTTATAGCGGTCTTGGCTGTCGCTATCCATCGTGGGCGTTGTAACGGCAGGAATTTCAAAGTACAAAGTCTTATTACTTAATTGTTCCACAATGTAACACAAAATCACACACAATTTACAAGATAAAACTGGATTATGAGCCAATAGGTTAGCACATGAGGACCTCATGCAGCAGCTGTCAACTCAATGACGGCTGCCATTACTCGAGGCGACACCCACTACTCTATTCGGGGTTACCCGCTCATATTTTTAATACTACTCGTATCGATTACTTAATCAACCAAAATATTACATTATCATTAAAACTAATCTACAATCAGCGCGCCGTCATATATATATATATATAACTTTGTAAAGCCATTTGTTGACCCTCTAATTGCAAAAGAACAATTTGAATTTCGCAGGCTACCCTTCCACTTCCACCTTAAGTATGTAGTAGCTATCTGCACTGTAATGGTGAAATAAGTAATATAATACCTCACCTGCATTTAACATGTTGGGAAACTGTGTTGTTATCGTCCTTTATAAAATAACACTATTTCTGTATTTTTAGCCAAAGAAAACGAGGTGGGTGCTACATTTTTTCAACCACCCTGAAAATAATCCACTCTTGAAATAATCATTTAGGTTTCGAGATATGGAACTTTTTTATCAAAACTGCAGCAGTAACTTTGTTCATCATTAACATACTATAAAAGAAAAAGGATTGTGTGGTTTTATGAAACCACGGTAAAAGTGAAACTTTTTTTCATACTTTTGACATTTATCTAAAAAAAATTGGAATAATATTGCATTAAGGGTATAAAACGCGGAGTACATAAAACCGACCGTCACGCGACATGCAACACACAGACGAAAAAGTTTGAGACGATGTAATAAAACTTTCACTTTAACAAATTTAGTTTTACTGTTGAGTGTATGTTTACAAATTAATTAGCGTTAAAAATATTTTTATTATATTGTTTGGTGCTACGGAACTCAGTGTGTGCGAGTATGACTCGCACTTGGCCGGTTTTCTAAATGAAGATTTAACGTTAATGACGATCATGTTTGTAAACAGTAGGTATGTCGCCACTGACCGACTGATGGCTTGCCATTTTTATTCCTATGCTTTTACAATTACAGAGTAACACAATAAAACCTACTTGCAAAATAAACATCATTTATCATTTATCAATAAAAACACACCGACTCTTAAAAAAGAACACAGTCATACACATACAATGAACGCAGCGCTTATCTTGGATACGCACACTAGCACACGCTGTACGCTGCTCGCTGCTTAGCGCTGACGTCACGTTCATCGTAATTTATTTTTTACTTTTACTTTATTAAATAACGCTCTAATCTGTTTAATTTTGGGAGATTAAGGTTTGGATTGATATATATCCCATTATTAAATGAATTTCAGTCCTGTTACATTTTTGCCGTAAGTAGTATTCAAGATTTTTGGATTTTCTTGATTTTCTGTGAAGTCCGGAGCAGAATTTGTTTAATTTTCATAATAATAGTTAGATATGTTGATAACAATCACTTTAGCACTATATTTGTCCTGTTAATATTTTTGCCTTAAGTACGAAGTCAAATTATATGATTTTTAAAAAAAACTGATTGTTCCGTGGACGAAAAATGTTTAATTTGCTGACCTACTCGTAGCACTCAATCTGTTCTACAATACTCCAAATAAACATACCTGTTTATATTTTTTTCCACCAAGTTACAACATATTAGACGTTTTCTTAAAAAAAAACACATACGCGGAGGTGAACTTTTCGCGGGATACAGCATAACATACTCTCCTGTCCATACCCTACACATTCAATGAAAAAAATCGCTGTTTTTAATTAATGCAGAGTTGGCCTAATTTTCGGCGTAAATTCCCCGGACTAGGAGCGGACCGCATGTTTTATATCGGCCAAAGAAACGGCGGCATTGTTCTACCACACTTACTTGTGAATGCGCACAATTGTTACTTCAAGGATTTAATGTGACAATTATGTAGATGTAGGTCAGTATTTTGTTTAGTCGATAAAAAGTGCTACTGAGGTATCATCTGTACTAGTGACTGGGCGCTATTCGAGCGTCACGAAGCAAAGCTGTACTGACTCCCACTAAACTTCACTAAAGCGACAAACCGCAAATCAATATTCCGCCTCTAAACAACTATCATCATAAATTGTTATTCTAGCAACGCTTCCATTTTGAACTGCAGCTGGTTACTTCTTGGATCAACGACGTCGACAATAGAACCAGAGAGCTTGGACTAACATTGTAGTCTGAGCTAGAGACGCTGTTCAGAAAAGTGTAAAAGATGAAGAAATAAGGTCGATGGAGGAGCGCATTTACTAAGCGGGTATCGGGAAGTACCTACGCCCAGGAAACAGATATTTTGAACATATCACGTCATGGAATCAGTTCCCTTGCCAAGACTCCGTATTAAAACAATAACATGAGACTGGTGTATTTAGTTGCTTATCCTCCAAAATATTCCAGTTTAAGTTTTCTTCAGGAAACGATTTGTAATATTTATTAAACAGTTAGCTAAAGCAATACTAACCATGTTCACACTGAAACGAAAATATGCACAAACGTATAGTTCGTACATACCTGCATCATGTGGAAGATACATCGCGTAATATTATTCGAGAGGTATTAAAACAAATGGCATAGCAAGCCGAGTGCTCTATATTTGCACAAAGTAGGCATGTTTAGTGGCTAGTGCCGGTCACTAGTGCAACAAATAAGTGTGAATGAGAAGTATTCTGCGATATCACATGTCGCCCACCGGCCCACCACCCACCGCACAGCGAGCTGCGAAACCATCGTGTATTCCCGTTCGTCCCACCGACTTCGTCCTCCTGGTGGGACGAACGGGAATTTAAAAAAATAATATTAAATTTGTTCCCGATCGTCCCACTCGGGATTTTAGTGGGACGAATAGGAATATGTTCTCAGATTAGTGCCATTCGTCCCACAAAATAATTTTGTGCATAAAATGTTAAATCGTTGTTTCGTCGTTTACTTTCAAAGGAGATGTTTCATTTTCGGCCATAAGATGTACATTTATTGAAAAAAAGAAAAAAATACCACGAACTTAGGAAAAATATTCTTTCGTGAATTTAAGCCTGATTTGCTGTGCAAAAAAGTAATAGTTTTTCAATTATTGCCCCATTCTATTCAACATGGCGTCTTCCAGTTTGCAGTTTGCTTTCGTTCTGAAATCATGTCACACAAAAACATAATATCACATCGACGTTAGATTACTAAAAGTATCTGTTTTTGTAATTAATTATTATTATTGGTCTCTTAGTCATAATTTTCAACTCATTATAAGCAAGTGTGGTAATTTTATCGTTGTCGTTAAAAAACTATATAATAGGTACTACTTTTATGGAGTGTACTTCTGAACGAAAAAATCAAAATGACGTTTTGTTCTGACAAGTGACAAAACCCATCAGTGTCAGTCAGTCAGTCTCGTTCGTCTCGTATTTTTTAACGTTTTATGAAAACAGAGAACAAAACAAATACGAAAGCATCGAAAAAAATCAACTCTGATAAACAATTATTAACAAATAACAATTTCTAGGTTATGTAAACGTCATCTCTACAACTTGTCATGGCTGTCATAACTCTCGCGACAAACGTCAAACATTTTTAATTTTTATTATGTGCATAAAAACCATCTATTACTATTTAAAAAATGTTACTTTATTCTATTCAGGGGATTGTTTCCCACCTTTCCTGAAAGGTACAGGTCATGGCCGGAGTCCCATACAAAAATGAAACATCTCCTTTGTCGTGGATTAATAATTTTATCCTTCAACAATAATAACTTGGCTGTAGAACATACCCTTAGACTGGGTAGTGGCTGCTGAATAAGAATATCAAGTGATTCTTGATGGTCTAATCAAACAGGGTGTTCTAGAGATAAACCGATTAGGAACATGGGAACTGTGTAACGGTGTCCGGTGCTGCCCAAGTGTCCACCCTACAAGAAATGTACGTATGTGTCATTAAACTTGCATGTTTTGCAGACGACATCGTGATGGCAACGTGCGCAAGTGGGCCGTTCTCACGGCGACAAGTGACATCAGCCCAACTATTGTACGTCGATGTGAAACCGGCGCGCCGCCGCGGGGTTGTGAGTGCGGAGTGTAGCACAACTCATGTAATATTTAATGGCCACTAATCTAGATCGCGTTTCATGCGAGTGAAAGTGCAGGAAGTGCAGCGCACGCCGGTGGATGGCCGGCAGACGGCCGCGCCTGGCCACTGCCGACGAGTCGATGACTACACACTGTGACCACAGCCCCACGCAACTGTCGTTCAATCGATTCCCAATGCTGCCATTATACGCGCTATATCCTCGTTGTACAGCCCTGAACTTCCAAATAAAATAGTTTATTAATCATTGCATAGCCAAATGGACCATGCCACTTGGCAGTTGAAGTTGGGAATAAAATATCAAGAAAAATATACCAGGGGGAAAGATGTTTAAAAATATTCAACAGACGAGAACGACCCTAATGATTAGATACGCGCCGCAACTCATTACTGAAAACTTGATTGCAACAGAATCCAATGAACCCATGTGCAAACAATATAAAGCATCCGTGGAGCAATGAGCAGTAGCTACAGTCCGCAACTAATGCCGTTGGACTGCAGTCATTACCACGCCTGCCACTCAGATATTTTATGATAGCGATTTGATATTTTTATTGCTACGTTTGATGTCCTCTCTGGTCTGGACAATAATCAGCACATAGTTTGAAAACGACAACTCAACAGTTTTTACTAAGTCATGAATATGATCCAACAAAACGTGTATAATTTAGTCATGAGCTAAGACAACTACGATATCATAGTCAAAGCAAACTTAGTTATCACGAGTTAACACTTTGCTTTTGGAGCCGATGGACAAACATTTAATATTTAGCTCCAATAGTAAGGCGCTGGCGTCATGAACGAGGACACCAGGAAGAGAACTTAACGTTATCACCGTATCTCAGATTATTAATACGCAAACGTTTGAGAGGAATGCGTGAAGAAAGATCTCGGTTAGCTCATCATAGAGTTCTACGTCGACTTTACATACAGCATTACTATATCGAAAATTCTTAACACGAGTATAGTGAACGATAAACAGAATCTTGCGATATGTGTCTCCCAAACTTTAATGTTATCAGAACACACATTTCATGTGCCACATAAGAACAGATTGCGAAGCAATAAAGCCGGAGCAGAACGCATCTGATCGTATCTATGTCCAATTGGTCCGGCACTCCGGTCGTCATCGCAGGGTGACGTCTTTCCTAAATTCGGGGCGAACCAATTTGGGTGTTCCCCGGCGGCTCAAGGTTTGTCCAGCGCAGGATACCTGTATCCTCGCGGTAAGGAGGATGTGCATCCGTCGCCTGCGCCCACGCCGCCGGCCGCCCGCTTACGGTGGCTGACCGTTGCCTCATGGGCACTTGGCCCGATAACGCGCCTCGACCTTGATGCCCACTGAAGGACGCTTAATTGTATAATGAACTAATAACGAGTTCCAACCTCTTTTGATGATTACCGGCAGTTTTCTTTTGGGAAATGGGCGTTTGACAGGAAACTGATTAATTTGACTGTGCATGGCTTGCTCTATTCACCTGATTGTATAACTGGTTAGTTTCTTGAATACAAGTTAACACAACACTATCTAAAATAACTTAATATGTATTTTAACTTTAACACAATCGAATGCATATCGTCAAATCAGTTGCGTTTGAAAAGCCGATCTACATTTACGTACCGTACCGTTGTTCTAACTGTCGGTCGCTCAGATGCATTGTCAAGCAGAGCATAAAATAACGATATTGGATTATAGCCGAGGGCTCTAAGGACAATGGCTGCATACAGTCACGAGCATATGCGAGCCACGTCGCGCATATGCGCCGCTTTGAATCCATTATTATGATTATCATACACTATTGCAACATCATAACCGTTATTACAGTTAATTTGCAACATTTGATGAAAAATCGACGTTTTGAAAGAAAATCAAAAACTGAAATGCAGATTTACAAATAGGTTCGCAATTTTGCCATAGATGAAGACGGATATAGTTGCTGTCGGATCAGAGCGTCAAATAACTGCTACTTCTTGATGAACTACTTCTGTATCGCACCGTAAGCTACATAGAACAGGTTTAAGATCAGAAATGCGCATTACGTCATTCATAAACCACCTGTATAGCTCCTAGTGAATTTCGCAGCCTCTCAAAGTCTCAATAAAGTGCGCCGCGAGTGCGGTGGGTATGATTGCGGCGTTCGGCGCGTGCCATCTATATTCTGCGCACGCGCAGCACTTCGTCTGCTTCCGAAAGTTATCATACGAACAACGATTTCATTTGTTTGTTTTTGTGTCCAACGCCATCGACTTTTCCTTCAAAAGGATAGTATGACAAGCCAAGTAAAATTTGCATCCATAAAAATGCCGAAACACAGTACAACGGGACCCTCGCAAGTAGTCGCAAGTCTGTACAGGACATCCAATGTAATCGATTTTATCGGGATTGTTCGACATAGGATAAAAGAACATACAAGCAATCCGATATTGTTGTCTCTGAGTGCTTGAGTTGGTGTGCTCTGTCGCGATGAGAGCACAATGAGCTGTCATTGAGCGGCAAGTGGGTCGCGGTGGGCACAATGGAGGCTGCTCAGATGCGTCTCAATGGGCAGCACATTGAGTGATGTCACAGCGGATGCGGAACAATGGACGCTACAATTACCGTCGCGTGTGTGCGCCCGCGCATCCGACGTAAACACCGAGCGTGCGCAATGCGTATACAAATTCGTGGATCCATAAAATTCACTGAATCGAAGCGATCAGTGATCTCACTGAATGAGCCATCCTGCGGGTGCTTAGCGCTCACATATATATAAGATAAGCCGAAAGGTGAAGTTATTATCAAGCATAAATTGCGAGCGCTCGTAGATTGTAGTTTTTGTATTTTTGTTGTCAAAGTCACAATCAATATTAATACTGTCACTCCTAATATCTTCCTTTATTCATTTATATTATTATCCCTTAATTTTAAAGCAGCTTCTTTCTCACATATCGTTCCAGTAGTTTTGTGAGTAAGTTACTGATGTGTAGTTCAGCTCAGCTCTTATCGGTTTCTCAACTCGTATTTGCCTAACGGTCAAATATGATTTTAATTACGTGTGAATTCCAATCGTGAAGGACAGTTTTAATGGGGCATTAATGAGGCAACCGATAAGTGCTTGTAGGGTTACATAACGTGGCCAGCAGAACTGCGAGGAAGCGGCGACGGCGGTGTTGCACGGTTGCACCGGCTCAGGCGGCGGCGCCGGTTTGCGACACTTCCCCGCGAACACACGCGATGTATCCACGATGCACTTATCGCGGTCTAATCTAGCGCTTCTTGCTGTTTAATCAACTATAATAAATTTAATCATTTAGTTACACAAGCGAGTTAACCGAATACTGACTATGAAATTGCTTACACAGTTTCGCGCTAACACGCAAGCAAATACTTTTAATTCCGGATCGCCATGGATGCAACGCATGTCGCATGTTACAAATATTCGTAAAAAGTCTCAAAGTAGGTACAATTTGTTAGGCAAAATGTAAAGTATTGATTAAAACAAATATTGTAGTGGTAACGTACACGGCGCCTGGTAGCCACATCGCGTGTGGGTCGCGGGCCGCGGGTACAACAACCCCCGGTGACTAGTGAATAAGGCTCATACCCATTCTCCATTGTAATCATGATTAATCTAGAGCTAACGAGCGCGGCCGGCGAAAGTGCCGCGGTGTGGCAGCGCGGTCGCGCTCCCATTGCGCCCGCCGCCAGCCAGCCTGCCGCTGCCCCGCCATGCCAGCATGGCGGCGGCGCACCGACTCACCGGCACCAATACATGCCACTCCCTCTTTGGAGAGCCTTGACATTCGCATTGAATACCACGTTCTGTCCTACTTGACCTTCTTTAACTCAGCTTCGCAACCGTGACATTGGACGGAAGAATTCTAGGCATGATATTATCGATAATACTTTGGTTATACATTGATAAGATTAGGTGAGCGGGCAAGTAGCGAGTGTGACAGTGATCTCGGTGAGGACGATGGCGGTTTATTCAAGTTGTCGACTCAGTCTGCCCTTAATTACGTTTCCGTATTAACGCAACGAGTCACCGGGCATGCGCGTGCGCCGAGTAATGCCCGTAAGGAACCGCACTAACTTGACGTTATAACAACTGCCTGATTATTTATAATTATTGATTGTATGTAAGCTTGGATAAATAACGGTCACGAAGACTCCGAGGCTCAACCTTCAGTTGTACTTTAACTTTCAGGCCTTTTCGATTTCCTTCACGTATTTTACGATAACATCCATGCGAAGCAATGACATCCAGTTACTGACAAGTACAGACAAAAGGGAATCAGATGAATTTGTGTAGTTTTTAACCCCCGACCTAAAAAGAGGGGTCTTATAAGTTTGACTTGTGTATCTGTGTCTGTCTGTGGCATCGTAGATCCTATACGGATGAACCGATTTTGATAAAATTGGTGTCGTTTGAAAGGTATTTAATCGATAGTGTTCTTAGCTATGTTTCGAGAAAATCTGGTCAGCTGTTTGAAGTTCATCACCTCTTTACTAGTTGAAGAAGGGATAAAAACAACTTCTACGGGTCTGGTTGATTCGAAATTTGAATTCTTGTCACCATGGGTATCGCCAGAGAGGTAGGCTGCACACCCCCTTTCCCCCATGAAAGGTAGGGTTTTTTTATTAATTTATAATTTTCCTTTTTTTCGTTAATTAGCGAGAAGAGGCGCAACACCGAGAAAAGTGGAAAGAATGGGAGGAGAACTATGCCCAGCCGGCCTAGCATGACCGCCGAAGAAACGGGCTATGTCTACGGAAGAATCGACAATTTGACAGATATTTCTATCGTCCCAAGCATGGCGATATTAAGAATGTAGAAAAGAAATGTTTCTTTTCTTCAGTCGACACAAGTCTACAACGTCGAGCTGCTCGACGTTGTAGACTTGTGTCGACTGAAGAAAGCATGACGACTATATTTTCTCTTCTTTTGACATTTGGGGGTAGAAACATTACTTCTGACAAATATCAAACTATTCTTTTTTTAAACTAAATACGAGAAATACGTTTCGTGGTTGCGTTGAGTTACGTTCAAAAGGTTGAAATGTTATGTAAAATATTTAGGTTTGATTTCGCGAAAAAGATCCAGGCCTGGATTCAGGATGCAGCAACACCATCCCACTCACGAAAAATGAAAAACTCGTGCAATTGGCAACTTTTTTTTGATAACTAAACGTAATAATATTCGGGGAATATAAACATCACGTGATACGTCCCCGTTGCTATGGAAAGAATTCCTGTCTATGTCTTCGTAGAAACGCGAATCGACAGGGCGCGCCATGCTCGGGCAGAAGAAATGTCAAGTTATATAGAAAAGATTTCTTGTCGTTTCTTGGTAGAATAGAGATAGAACGGTCATGCTAGAGTGGGACAGTCAAGGCTAAGAATTTTTTTTTTAAGTTTAAAAAGCATGAAATAAAAATTAAATTCAAAATTTAATAAAACTCCCGACAGACAAACCCTCTAAAAAACGCTTGGATTAATTTTATTTTTGGTTTTTTAGATGTTTTTTCTGTCGGGGTTTTTTAAATTTTTAGGGTACCGTACCCAAAGGGTCGAACGGGACCCTATTACTGAGACTTCGCTGTCCGTCCGTCCGTCGGTCTATCACCAGGCTGTATCTCATGAACCGTAATAGGTAGCCAGTTGAAATTTCTACAGATTATAATTATGTATTTCTGTTGATGCTATAACAACATCTACTAAAAACAGAATAAAGTAAATATTTAAGGGGGGCTCCGATACAAAAAAAGTGATTTTATTGCTAGTTTTTGTAAATAATGGTACGGAACCCTTTTTGCGCGAGTCTAACTCAAACTTGGCCGGTTTTAATTTAATTGACACCAAACTACAGTTTTTCAATGGAACATGTGTGGATACCATTCTAACTGTGTCGTACATACAGGGAGGATAGACAGACTCGGAAGCTGTCCATTTTAAGAGTGATGGCAGACAACGGCATGGCTGGGTGCACCGGTGGCGAGCGTAGTTATCTTTTGAAACCGGACCTCGCCACAGAGCTGTCGCTACACATCACTACACCAAGTGACCCTTACATAACCCCAACCAGGAAATCATTTAGAAGTTATTTGTAATACATGCATTAATGGCGTTAATTATACTTCGGACTCGCGACTCGACAGATAAGGTAGCAAAAACGATGAATATAATACTCGGTATAGGTAATAATGTCGATTTCACATGATCACGAAGTACGTGAGTGCAATGCTGATTCAGTAACGGAGTATCGCAAAAATATAAACCTACTTAGCTTCATTAGCGATGACTAACTAAGGCTGACGCACAATACAAAGAAAATGAAGCAAGAAAAAGTTCGAGTGTGTAACTGTGGTGTGAGCACAAGCAGTTAGCGCGCGATACGGCGCGGCGGCGTACGCCGATACCTCGGACTCGGCACTAGATAGCGAAGATAGCTGAAACCGCACCAGATCGCTGTTCCAATAGATGGGCTGCACGATAACACCAGTTTAGCAGATAGCAATAACATTGTAATTGCATAACGTGTTTGTTACATTCACATTATTGCTAAATTTGTCAATATCGACAATACCTGTAATATCTTTCCGATCAGATGATTCATTAATGGAGAATGAAGGTTCATATTATTGACATAGAAGGGGGAAAACGAGACTCTTAGGGAGATGGTTGCCTTGGAATTTTTATTTGTACAGCCGACACATTACCCAAGCGGGTATTGACCCGCTGCCTTACTTAAAGCTGCCTGTAGACAGTACTCACTATTGAGTGAGTACTGTCTACAGGCAGCTTTAACACTGATTTAGGCTTGCACTAAGAGTCGGCTCTCAACCCTTACCTATCCCTTCCCGATGACTAAGCACACTCTTACGCCAGCCGGCCTAGCATGACCGCCGTAGAAACGGGCTATGTCTACGGAAGAATCGACAATTTGACAGACATTTCTATCGTCCCAAGCATGGCGATATTAAGAATGTAGAAAAGAAATGTTTCTTTTCTTCAGTCGACACAAGTCTACAACGTCGAGCATGACGACCATATTTTCCCTTCTTTTGACATTTTGGGGGAGAAACATTACTTCTGACAAATGTCAAACTAGTCTTATTAAAAACTAAATACGAGAAATACGTTTCGTGGTTGCGTTGATTTACGTTCAAAAGGTTGAAATGTTATGTAAAATATTTAGGTTTAATTTCGCGAAAAAGATCCAGGCCTGGATCCAGGATGCAGCAACACCATCCCGCCCACGAAAAATGAAAAACTCGTGCAATTGGCCACTTTTTTTGTTAACTAAACGTAATAATATTCAGGGAATATAAACATCACGTGATACGTCCCCGTTGCTATGGAAAGAATATCTGTCTATGTCTTCGTAGAAACGCGAGACGACGGGGCGCGCCATGCTCGGCCAGAAGAAATGTCATGTTGTATAGAAAATATTTCTTGTCGTTTCTTGGTAGAATAGAGATAGAACGGTCATGCTAGGGGGCTGGAATTATATATTTCGTCACACAAAGTAAGTAGACCTGTCCTAGAAGGAAATATACATTTAATTCGTGTACTTAGGGTCAGCTCACACCGAGACGCGACGCTGGCCTTAATGGCGCGGGCGGTCGAATTCAGAAGTGCATGGTGTTCGTTCGCCGCGCTATAGAATCGGCAAGGTCGTCCGCGCAGGCGCAGTGGGACAGGTTGGCCCGCGACACGAGTCCACTAATTCAGTAAACGTGTTCCGACATTGTACAAGAATGACGTTGTACATGAATTCTTCTTGCTTGCGATGATGCAAAGGAATTTTCGGTACATAGAGGAGCATTGAACTTTGCAATCAGTTACAAATTGTGTTACAAGGACCGTTGCTGATCGTGAGGACTTGGCATCGAATTAAGGATTTCTTTCTTACCGTCTGTCTTTCAAGTTCAAGGGACAATCGCCCGTGTTTTGGAGAATGTCCAATGCAAAAGGAATTTTCTAGTTCGTACTGTCGAATCTTTGCTTTGATTCTCTGGGAACGCAAGTGTGCTCACTAAATGTTTTGGACGCAGACTGCAGTTGAGTCGGTAGTAACGCGAAGTTGTAACAGATCACAAAACTGTCACCTAGGTGTAATACGGTGAAGGTTGCGTGTTGCTGACAGCGGACGAAAAGCTACCAAATGCTCACATACAGTATCGATGTAATAAATATTGTAGGACATTCAAACGGTGCGCGAGTAAACACATTGTTAATGAATACGTCACTTGAATGCGATCGAATCATCGGCAGCCGAATATAGAGCCAAAGGGTCAAGTGCTGGCCCGCCGCCGCCCGCCGCGGTAACACACTGATGGACAGACGAGACTCGAGTGCTAATGATACTTCGTATCGTTTATGGAACTTGATGTGCTAAAATAGCCGCTGCCGTGTTATGTATCTGTATAAATAAAAAGAGAAGTCCTGACTGACTGACTGACTCACTAATGCCCAGCCCAAACCCTTGGACCTAGAAAGCTGAAATTTTGCTCTTTATAATGTAGACAATGTAAGTACATAAATAAATACTATTTTAGCGTTTTTTGAGAATTTACCCCCTAAGAGGGTGACATAGGCTATCAAAGTTTTTATGCGGAATCCGTCATTTTTGAAGTAAGAAGAATGATATTAATAGAAGTTTCTGAGCAAAAACAAATGAATGAATGTCGTTTTTGGAAATTCAACCCCAAAAGGAAGAAAAGGGAGAAAAGGGGTTGAAACATTAGTAAAACAAAAATGGTCTGCACAGCTTGAAATTTACTTTTTGTGTTTCTCGATTAAATTGATAGACATTAGACACGTAAGACATCAATGTTTTTGGAAATTCCACCCCTCAGACGATTTTATTTATTTTTGTTTTTTCGTGCTAGCACGTTTGTATGGACAAATACGCTAAAAAACTTCATATAAGTGCAAGTTCTAGAGAATCTGGGTCATTTGTGCGAAGGACACTTCCGGGAACCCATTTACGCGAAAAGATATTTGTGCACATGGACACTTGCGTGACAGGACACTTGCGCGACTCAATGGCTTCATGGGTGTCGTTTTCGTGATTTTAGCGGGTCGCTGCCAATGAAAATGAAAATCCAAGATGGCGCCGAGGAAAATTTTTCGTTTTTCGTTCATGGGAGCAGTTTTCGTGGTTTTCGGGGTCGCTGACCAAAATGACGCCTGACGGAAAACTTTCGGTTTTTCTTTCACGGATGTCGATTTTTTGGACTTCAGGGTCGACGACAACGAAAATGAGGTCAAAATGAAAATCCAAGATGGGCCGTGGAAACTTTTCTGTTTTTCTGTCATTGGTGTCGTTTTCGTGGTTTTCAGGGACGCTGATAACAAAATGATGACTTCATTTTCTAGGTGCAAATAATAAAATTTAAAATACGTAATGTCTAGGCTATGGCTGGCTGATGTGTGAGCTCTGCGAGTAACTTAGTAATTTTAGCCACAAAAGGAAACACCGCAAACGTCATTTACAACAGGAGCTAGGACAATTCAATAATATAGTTTTCTGGGAGTTAAATAGATTGGTTTAACCTGAGCATTTTAGAATTAAAAAAAAAAAAATGTTAGCTCATTTACACTATTAGGGTCAGTTCACACCGAGACGCGACGCGATGTGACGCTGCGAATATAACTTTATTTTCTACACGAAAGGATACACATTTCTTTACAGGCGTCACGCGGCGCAGCGCTGCGTGGCGCAACGTATTCTCACAACGAAATGTGTATCTTTTCGTGTAAAAAACGAAAAGTTAAATTTTGAATCGCTGTTTAAAATGTGCGCTCAGCGTCGCGTCTCGGTGTGAGCTGACCCTTACCTATATCGCTAGGTGGATGGATGACCGGGGCATTTGAGCTACGGCATCGTAGCTCGGAAGACATGTATAAAATAAATTTTGATTCAAACCATTTAGGTCATTAATAATACAAAAAAAAAACGCCGTAATATACTTTTTTCTAACCAGAATGAATTCTCTGGCTTCTTACTTCGAAAATCACAGACTTTTACACAACCATTTATCCTATACTTACACTTACGCGCGAAGCCCTGGGCAACAACTATTATCTATAACGTTTAAATCCTTTATTCCCGTTGTCCCCGTATGCCATATTCCCGTCACGGGGACAGCGGGACGTGTTTAAATTTATTTCTGTTGTCCCCATACATTCCTACTTGAAAACAAAGTCTAAAGTCTAAGGGAATTCTAAAGGATTAAATCCTTTATATTAATCTACCGGACCAAGGCTAATCTACCAATATTCCATACACTTTGTGACAGACTAGTGTGTGTGATGTGCACGGTTAAAAAAGAAATACAGGGGACTGTGGGCAATATTTTTTACTTATGGACAGTGTACGGGGATTACGGGAAGTATTCGGGCGAAGCCGCGGGCAGAAGCTAGTATGGCATATAAGGAGTCTTTGGAATTATAAAATATACAAAAGGAAAAAACGCATTTATGAATATTTATTGTACCTAGTAAGTATTACAAATATTCATAAATGCGTTTAGATTCTGACATATTATAATAAAGCAGAGATGAGCAATGAAGTAGTGACAAACAAGTATTATTCAAGTGCATAATATCGCAGACGTTGGCCATGCAGCTATCAATTTAAAAGGCATTGCGAATATGTTAAAGTTCTTCTATCTACACTGATTATATCTTGTTTCGTCTATTTCATATTACTATTCGTTACTATGCACAGAGATTGTGGTACTTATTCATATATCAAGAAAGAAGTAACGTACATATTTGGGTTTAAAATCGACTGTACGTTAACCGACCGCAGTTTTGTTATCGATAGTCCCTTTCCTTTCTTGCTAAACCCGGATTTCTTGTCCTGCATAGCCAGATGGGGATCTTTTTAACACATGGTGGTGCACTTATAAATTGTTTGCTTATGATCAGGGTTCGGAAATATCCAACATTTATTATAAATATCAAAATATCGGATATTTATTTATGATATATATCCGATATACATCAAGTTTGATATAATTATCCATTTTGTATGAACGTCATGTTGTTATTTTATAATATTATTTATGTATATTTTTTGCATATGTTTTAAATAAACATAAATTAATATATTATTTAAAAAAAGCTAAAATGTTTTAATGGTTTATTTATAAATATAGGTAAGTACTTAAAATCAGATAAATGAATCCAAAACATAAAATCTTATTTATCAAATAATAAACTCAACAACATAAAACCTTTTTATAAATAATTCTAATCAGTCAATAATCATACCTAAAAATACTTATAAAATATTGATATATATCACAAAAATTCATTGGATATATATCATGATATATATCCATAGATATATGTATATCCTTCGAACCTTGCTTATGATCCGTGCTTCATCCCTATATTTAACGTAAAACTGCCTTCATGAAGCCCAAAATAACATTATAATTCATAGTTAATTTATGAGGAGTATGGAGCAAATGAAGTGATTTGCTTGCTCGTGCGAGTGCGAGGTTTCGCGTCGATTAATAACAAGGAAACATATATTACATCAAGCATGGTGATGCTTTACTTTGACCCCACCGCGACTAGCCGGCATAATTACAGCTCGGCAATTTATCGTGAAATCTGACGTAGTGAATCCAGCGACTCAACAGGAAAAATTGGGTTCATAGTAGTATAGTAATCTGTTATTCATTCATAGTCCTATACTGTTTCAAAGGTTATCGTTAACTAATTACTTACATGGGAACTTAAACTTATGATTTTATATTATTGAATAGTAAAGCTTGTTATATCGCTGGTTAGGGTTCAAAATGTTGTTATACTCGTAGGTATATTGATTGATGCTTACGCAACCCTGTGTGTGCGAGTACGATTGGCAGTTGGGTGGTTTTTAGGGTTTTGTATCCCAAAGGGTCAAACGGGACCCTATTACTGAAACTGCGCAGTCCGTCCGTCCGTCTATCACCAGGCTGTATCTCATGAACCGTGATAGTTAGCCAGTTGAAATTTTTCCAGATTATGTATTTCTGTTGATGCTATAACAACAAATACCTAAAACAGAATAATTGTGATTTTTTTGCTCGTTTTTATAAATCATGGTACGGAACCCTTCGTATGCGAGTCCGACTCGCATTTGGCCGGTTTTTTAGTTTGGGACCTCCTCCTACAATAAATGCAACAATAAATATTTCATTATCCGTAATTGCAAGACATAACAATCGGCTGTCGAAGCGAAGGTCTCAGAAGTGGACGGTGGCTAGGCGACACATGTCACACGTGTGACATGCATGACATAAATAATTGTTGTAAACATCAGCTTTATGACCGAGAGCGGGCGAGAGAAGAGCAGCAGCTGTATGAGATAACTGCTGGATCGGGAAACGTTTAGAGCATCGCGCAACACTTCCTACTTAACGCATCAGTGTAATATCACGGTACATTAAGATGATCAGTTAAGTAATGCCTAGCTGCTCTAGACTTCGAGCTTCGACACTCACTAAATTATATGTGTAATAAGTGCTCGTTAGTCCAGAAATCAAGAATTGGTCGATCATCTAAATAAATACCACCTTTATCGATTCAAAAATCAAAATCAAAAGTCATTTATTCAAACTAGGCTGATAATCAGCACTTTTTGAACGTTAAAATTACAAGAGACAGTCCCCCAAAACGCCCGCCCTTCGCCACTTCCTAGTGTTTTAGCTGGGAAGAAGAAGTGGCGGAACAAACTCCCCAGCAACACATCTGTCTGTTAGGTTAGAAGAACCAGATTCTATACAAAAGTGTTCAAGTTTATATAAACAAGGATTGATGCATGCCTCACTTTACATTACAATCAGTTCGTTATCAATGCGACAAACAACAAGTACTACAATCATGGTTTCATAACATTAACTGCTCAAATATTCTTGGAATTTTCCGTCAATGAATTCAATTAGTCAGCATGATTAAAATTATAATCTGAAGTAAGCGAAATCCGGCGGAATGCATAAAGAACTTAAATTGTAAAGAACTCATGAATAGAAGTAGAACTAAAACTGTAACGTTACAGACTTGGAACGGAAATAAACCACTGTGACATTAAAGGACACAGGAATCATTTTCCGGAACGTGTTTCTAAATCAGGAATACCTATTTCCTGTTAAATAAAACAAACAAAAATATTCAGGCCATGTTTGGATGATGATCGGTGCAACAATCATTTTGTAGGAAACTTTCAGTGACAGCGTGACTAGAAAACAGTCTGTTCTATACTGGTTATCATTGTGGAGGAATAATAGTGCTCGGGTCGATCTTTAGGAAGTAGCATAGGTTAGTCCATGGATGGGTGACCACCCATTACATACCAAAATACCAAGTTCCTCCGTGCCTCGGAAAGGACGTTAAGCCGTTGGCGCCGGCTGTCATTTGTACATCATTGACACTTGTTAGGTAGTCAGTGACCCGAAATTCTGACGTCCACTGACACCACGGGGTATCGTATTACCCAGTAATAAGTAAAACTTGGTAGTGGAGGTCAGATAGGCATTCGCTCCAAAATACTGGTATTCACCTGCATGCGGTTAGATTGGAAGCCGACCCCAACGGAAAAGGCTAAAAAAGATAATGATGATTGTAGTGTGTATGTGTTTTCTTCTTTCCACACAGACGGGGTAACGGGCACAGCTAGTTTGCGAATATCCATACTAATATTATAAATGCGAATATCACTCTGTTTGTTTGTTACCTTTTCACGACTAAACGGCTGATCGGATCTTAATGAAATTTGGCAAGAAGATAGATTTCAACCTGGGGAAGGCTATATATCATCACGCTACGACCAATAGGAGCGAAGCAGCAATGAAAAATGTTGCGAAAACGGGGAAAATATGACGCAGACGAAGTTGCGCGGGACAGCTAGTTAACGATAAAGTAGGAAAATAGATGGCGAGTTAAATGATAAAATCTAACCTAAGATACAACGAACACTAGCCAAAGAGAAATTACGCACGTGTGAAGAATTAAACTTGGGTTTAGAAGATTGTGATAGCAGCTAATTATAATTTGAGTGGTCAACGAGAACGTGACGGAGGATCGTTTGCAAACCGTGGAGGCGACACTTTCGCCGAGTTCACCCGCGACACCCGCTGACGGGCCGCGACCGAGTTTCTCATTGTTGTCATCAATGTGAACTGCTATTATTTGTACACGATTCAACATTAAGTACTTGAATCTGAATCGAAAAGTATCGATCTAATATTACCTGTATTTTTATTTAGAAGTGCTACATAACTTTACCAAATAATTAATTTGATGCTCGCATTATAACAACAATCTTTGTAGGTCGTGTCAGCGCATGATTCACAATTTAACCTACTTGTAAGTCCAATGAGAAAGCATTGATTTTAAAATGTTTTAATAAGTGAAAATGAAACGTTAAATTGTTTAGAAAATCGTTGCTTATTGCGCCTAATTACATATTATAGTATGTTAATACGTTCAATGTTTCGTGGGGGCATCGAACCCGCGACGTACAGCTTAGAAGTTCTACTCAGCACGTATGAGGGCGACACCAGTACCGACAAACTATTTTAAAAATTATAATATGAATTTGTATTTAATTGTACAAATAAACACTGCATGATAATATTTTTCCTGATTCACACATCTATACATACATATGTACACAAATAAATAAAATTGAAGTGTCTGTTTGTAACATTAAAATAACCGCTTTTTACTACATGCATATGAATGTATATACGGCACATATACCAAAATAACATTTTTTTACAATTTTTGTCTGTCTGTTTGTTCCGGCTAACCTCTGGAACGGCTGGACCGATTTGACGGGACTTTCACTGGCAGTAGAGAAATCTAAAGTTGTAATAAAAAAGAAATGTTGATTAAACGAAAAAAAATAACTAAATAACTTTTTTTTTAATTCCACGCGGACGAAGTCGCGGGCACAGCTATAAAGGCGTATGGCATAAGTCATCATAGCAAACATCACAACAATAGCTTCTATAGAAGCATTGGGCTGTTGCTTCATCAACTATGTATAATTCCATTTTCCGATCATGAGGTCACACATCATAAGTTAATAATTTCTAATTATAGCGGTTGCCTAACGCATTTAACAGTAACGTTAGCGAATTCCCGGCGATGCGTTATCATTCTGATAACAATATATTCAGGTCAATATCTCGTGATTGTAGATGTGTACCTTGCTCGTATAGGCCGTTTACACCTTACGTAAATACGTGAGCCAGTATCATAAGCCCCACTATTTCGATATCTAGCAGTGTTGTGTTGGCTTACAAAAAATTATGCTGAGTGCCAATCTCCCTCGAAAACACAAGTATCCCCGTAAGACCCGCGCGGTCTCAGCCGCGCCGGCGCGGCGTCGCCACTGTACCTGCACTCGTAGCCTTGTCAACATAGTGGGGTGATATTCACGAAAATTGTACATTTGCTTCCCTCTCCGCGTCCAGCTCGATTATTTTTTATTTTCCACTTCAATAATAGCTCAATTTTATTCACCCTAATTCTAAAACTATCCAGAACTACAATTTATAATACTCAGTAAGTAAGAGAAAGCAAGATATTATAATATTTCAAATTTTAAAATTGTATTCACAGAAATTTCATAATAAAAATCATGTCCATTTTTACTTAAAGCAACATTAAAAATACTTTAAAAATAATCGAATTGTGTTAGTCTAAAACTTAGTGTTTTTTTAGTATGCTTATATCCATAACAATAGATTATTCTTTAAAATAAATAAAACAAACAGTAATTAATACATAATTTACATATTTAAATGGCAGTCCAATATTATACTCATCTCTGTTTTTCATCTCGGTTACAGTGTTTTATAACATTATTTCCAACATGGAAATAAAATTATCTACTGGAAACATTACGCAACAAACATTGTTAACAGATGGCGTGACTGTGGATTCGCCATTTTGTTGTTTCACTCAGTGCGATCAATTTTGTGCGTAACGTTATAATTCGACATTTATTTGTGACATTTGTTTTCGTGGTATATTTGAATTCGGTAATACTTTCCAGGTTTTTATATAATTATGAGAAAAGAATCGTGGTTGTTGAAGTGAAATCAGTAGAAGTAATTTGTTTAAACTAATTGATGACGGCTGTACAAAATATTTTGTAGGTTAGACACGTGCTAATTGTTCATATATGATATTTCTCCGTTACTTTTTTCTGATACGTAACAGATATGAAAAGGTAAAGCTGCGTGTATAAGGTGTTATAAAAACTACCTAAAGAAATTGAAGGAGTTGATTAATAATAAGGATGTTATGTTCCTACACTGTTGACATTGATAAATATCGATGTCACCATAAAATCCTAAGCTGGGATGCTATATTAATTATTAATATGTGATTTCTAAAAACTACTTTCCTAAAATAATCGTACTTAATAAAGCAATATTATAAGTCAATCAAAATAAAAGCTTTTTATTTACCTCCTGGATAAATGAATGGCCCAAAGACCCATTAAATAAAACTAATATTTATTTTTATACACTTGTAGTAGTATTATGTACTAGTCCTTACAATTCCTATCTGTTATCTTGTCTGTTACATTAAATTTATTTTCATATCTTGTTCATATCCGTTACGTACAATTATTATGAATAACACCCAGTGATAAGTGCCGCTCCTACATTACTACAAGTATGTTGATTATAGCACTTAGATAGTATTTTGCAGAATTTTATGTTACCCACTTCAATATTTTAGTTTTCATCGGAAAAATTAAATTTTATATGAAGTAATCTCAAAAAAGCATCTTCATAACATAATAAGCCACACTTGTTCAGAGAATTCTCAAATAGGAGATTACATTTCTATGAACAAAATAAACTTTTACATATCATTCTGCATTTGTGGCTAAACAGAATATATTGGGGTAAAATAGTAAAAATAACTCACCCTTTATTAGTGGTTCGGAGACAATGTTGACATCTTCCTGTGGGATCATGTCCATAAGGCGTGCAATGTCGGTGGCCAGCATGTGGTCCACCACCTCCAGCAGCTTGGGCTTCAGCGGGTGGAACTTGGTGAAGTCATGGTTGGCGAGCGTCTCCTGCATCTTCTTAATATCGGGGAAGTCTCCGGGAGATATCTGCTGCTCCCTCTGGATGCGATCATACACCTGACCTAAATTCTTTATCAAGTCTTTCTTCTTACCATCCTTGCCAAACACAGAAGGCATCTCTTTCCTTAACTCACTGACAATGTATGCATGAACCTTAGCGAGCCGAGCCCTCTTGATCAAATCATTTAGTTTCCGTAGAGCAGCATTCCGTGGCAGGGACTGCATATCTCTAAAGAGATCTTGTTCTTCATCCTCAAATAATCTTCTGTTGACATCATAGCGTAAAGGCTGGTCCCAGAATGATCCAATATATACTCGGGCCACCTCTGGTGTTTGCAGTACTTTGCCTAGTGACCACATGAGAGCACCGTACACACGCATCAGTTGCTGGTGGTCAATCATATCAGCCTTGTTGAGCACAATGCGTATCTTGTCGTCGTGGCCGCGCAGCGCCTCGATGCTGCGCCGGAACTCGTCAGAGATGTCGAGCTTGTGCGCGTCGAACAGCAGGATGATGCGGTCCACGCGCTCGGCGAACCACTCCAGCACACCCGTGAAGTCGTAGCCACGGTCCACGCGCTGCTTCTCGCCCGACAGGATGCCGGGCGTGTCCACAATGGAGATACCCTTGAGCACGGGCGAGCTCACCGTAGAGCACTGGAAGCGGTTGAGGAAGGCGTTGCCGAACTTGCTGAGCGGCCGAAACTGTTTCTTGGGGTCTACAACGAGCGCGTTTCCGGGGATCACGCCCTCCTTCTCGTCGTACATGACGGCGATGAATCTATCGGTCGTGGGCTCGGGACCTATCCGGATGCCCGGGAAGTCTCGCTCCAGCAAGTATTTGATGAATGTGGTTTTACCGGTGGAGTACTGCCCCACCAGCAGGATCATGGGCTTCGCATCGAAGTCCGGCTCCTCGAGCTGCGGCGAGTGGAAGTCGTGGAATTGGTAATGCAGCTCCAGGGGCAAAAGTTTTGTTCTATATATCCTTTTGAGACCCTCCACGACATTTTCGATACTCTCGGTTTTTTCACCTTCCTTCTTGAGCCAACTAAACATTGTGTCTATTAATGGGTCTGCGTTTTGTAATTATAATAAATAGAACGGCACGAGCACTAGTTCACTCACTACAACACTTCAAAATATTTTTACAACAAATACAGTAAGACTACCACGATCATCCTCCCCCACAAAAATGAAATCAAATGTCAAATGACGTGTGTGTGTGGTGTGACGTGAAGCACTCCTCTATATTATTATACTCTTTGCGTGAAGCAGATATGACTCGATATGACGTACTCAATGCTACCATCATGAAAAAGCAGAATTTATATGGCAATAAAAGTCCATTTTAATTTCAACATGACATTGTTTCTTTTAAAAGAAATTCATTCATGAATAGTGTTAATACATTTGTTTATAATTGGCATATTTAAATGAGATATCCTGAACTATACCTTTGGGAACAATAAAATGTAAATGTTTAGTCAACAAAAACAGTGGTAAATGAAACGCCATTTTTTTTGACAACAGATAGATGTCAAAGTCAGTAATGTCATTCGGGCTGTGGAGCATTAGCAGTAGCAGTTTAGCACGATATTGCGGATTTTTATGTTTTCACCAGCGAAAACTATACATAATGACGACATTTCACGATGAAATAGAAATTGAAGACTTCGAATATGAGGAAGACGAGGACATGTATTATTATCCGTGCCCGTGCGGCGATAGGTTTCAAATAAGTAAGGTTAGAATCTATTAAATTATTAACTGCGTGCTTGTATGTTTTATCTATTGGGTTGGGTACTACTTAATTGGCTGCCAATTGGATTTTACAAAATATGCTGTCACATGAGAAATAATAAAATCAGATGCCATTGAATATAATATAGCATTAAAGCTGGTGATGATGATTAGACTGGACCCTGCCACATAACTAGGACCAGTCCAAGTCAAATTTGGCAGGGTCAAGTCCAATGTTACGCCCATTAGATCTAAACAGCATCACATTTTTTCATATCTGGAAAACTAAAAAGTTATTTAAATTACCATTTGTTTCAGGAAGAGTTACTAGATGGAGAAGAACTAGCTACTTGTCCGAGCTGCTCACTTGTGGTCCGAGTTATCTATGATTTGGTAAATTATTTTTTATTTATCGGAGTTAAAATGTGGGAGTGTAAATCATAACTGATAGATCTTAGATAATTCAAAAAGTCATTTAAATGTTAACAGCTGTGTGTAAACTACACAAGGTATTATTGTTCCAACTAACTTATCACATTGGTCATAGACCACTAAACAAATCAAACAACAATAGCTAATAAGGTTTTTAGCTGCCTTCTAACATAATTGTGATTTGTGTTTGCAGGAAAAATTAAAGGCAGAAAATGAAGAAAAACATAAGACAGAAAATAACAGAGAATCTGTGAGGGCATAAGCTAGTTGTTGATAGACATACAAGTGGCAAACTTTGTCGCTGGAGCACTAAGCAGTGGCCCCCATTGTGGAGACGCGGCCCACGGACAGATCTGTGATGATTTGTGAGATGTAATACAATCTCTGAGTTATATCTTGTTGTTTTCATTACTCACTAACTTCACTCACCCATTATTTTTGTATTAGGTTTTTTACTAAATCAGATGTTACTAGGAAAACAGTGTGTACGTTACCCCAGCAAGAAAGTATCTCCTAGAGTTATATGAGTAGAACGTATAGTTGGTGCCTTATCTGCTGTAAGTGTGCCCCAACTTAAAAAATGTGTGCCCCCTGTCGTTTTGAAAAAAAAAGGGAAAAACGATTCTTGCTGGGGTAACGTTTTTCTAGCAGGAAAATTCTAAACGAATGATCGGAGAGAGAAAAATTGTGCATGGCCAGAGAGCTTATATGTGTGCCAAAATGTGCCCCCAAAAATAAAATCTGTGCCCCTTCAGATTTTCGAGATATTGCATTTCTTGCTGGAGTAACGTTTTGATGAATCGTATATCTCTTAAACCATTGCATGTGCCCCTGTAGAATAAACATACACGAGTAGCTCTTAATGTGTGCCCCTATGTGCCCCAATTTAGATTTAAGAAAATATTTATAGTTTTCAAGTTATCGCGGTTTTATGAAAACCCGAAAAAACATCGCAGCGCTTAAATGAGACAAGGTATAAGTCCGCTGAAAACTGTATTCGGTCCTTCTTGACGCTAATAATAACCATACAAAGTTTCATAACTGCTCATGCATGCGTTTTTGAATAACCTTGCTAAAAGTCAAAACGATGGTGTCATAACTTTGACGGCAAAATACAAGGAACTGGCTCAATCCCAGACGTGTCGGTGTAAACCAAAATAGTGTGCCCTTAGTCAAAAATATATGGTGAAAATATTGAGCTTGGAATGTTTCGCATTAAGTAAATATAAACAAAAAACCAAAATATGTAAACAACGGCTGGTTATCCGACCAAATTCCAATGACTACTAAAAAGCGACGGTTTCATACATATCGATGACCTTCTTTACTTTACACACGTTGTTGTTGTGCCTGAGTACACTGAAGTAGAAAAGTAATAAGAAATAAAATAAAGTTGTTATTGAATTATACTAGCAGTTTCTACTTGTTCTACCTTACACATGATTAAGTACATTATAAATAGTAGCCTAAGTGCTATTCCAAGGTAAGCTATCTTCTTCTTTCTTAATTTCATTAAAATACATCCAGTAATTTGCCAAGTCTTTGACCCAAAATTGATTGATCCCGATGTTTAAAAAAAAATATAGTTCATGAAATGGGTGATGCTACTAATAAAAAGAGGTAGCTCTTTTTTGTATATAAATATAAAAACCCGTACTGGCTTTATATATATATATATTTATTGATAAGCCGTAGGTTAAAGTAAGTTTTTCATCATTATGTAGTTGCAAAATTATAATCATCAAAATCACCAATACAACCCTCCAAGTTCATAAAGGAATAGGAACAAAAAAAAAACAGAAAAAGTAATTCCTACAGCTTTACAAACTTAGAGCGTTGTATTGATGATTTTGATGATTATAATTCTATAACTACATATATCTTACAGCCGCGAATAATATTTTAATCAACATACAACCTAGCACTGCAAATTGCAAAAAACGTAAGAAAATTTGAATTTCGCGGGCTGGTTGGAGCATTCATCTTAACCCTGTACAATTTTGTCTGTTCTACTATGTAGACTATTACATTTGGCATAATATTATATTTCCCACGTCGTTGGATTTTACCATATAAGTCATCATAACATTCAAATAAATTAATATATATAGCCAGCAGATGATTTGTGCACATTCGATGTTTTCTGTTATATCTTTATGCGGTTTACTGTACTAACACACTATCTGAATCTATGTATAAGCAAATTACTCGTAAAAAAATTATTTATGTGATTTCAAATTTAATTTTTTTTACACAATATTATACTTAATACTGATCTGTGATTTTTTGTGATGCGAATTTACTAATTATATTTTAGACTTAGATCTAAAACTGATCTGTGATTTAAATGACTACACAACGTGCAAATAATTTCTAATATTTATAGGTAGGAAATTTGATCTGTGATTTGATGCAATAATTACTTTAAGAATTAAAATTAAGGGAATGAAAATAATAATTTCCACATCAACAAGCTGTTTCATTAATATAGTCACAAGGTGCATTTAATATATTTTTTAATTAGCCCACAAAACTTTTGAACGCGACTGTACGGACAACAGCTTAGGTATAATACGTCCAATAAAGAAGGTCATTGATATGTATGAAACCGTCGCTTTTTAGTAGTCATTGGAATTAGGTCGGATAACCAGCCGTTGTTTACATATTTTGGTTTTTTGTTTATATTTACTTAATGCGAAACATTCCAAGCTCAATATTTTCACCATATATTTTTGACTAAGGGCACACTATTTTGGTTTACACCGACACGTCTGGGATTGAGCCAGTTCCTTGTATTTCGCCGTCAAAGTTATGACACCATCGTTTTGACTTTTAGCAAGGTTATTCAAAAACGCATGCATGAGCAGTTATGAAACTTTGTATGGTTATTATTAGCGTCAAGAAGGACCGAATACAGTTTTCAGCGGACTTATACCTTGTCTCATTTAAGCGCTGCGATGTTTTTTTGGGTTTTCATAAAACCGCGATAACTTGAAAACTATAAATATTTTCTTAAATCTAAATTGGGGCACATAGGGGCACACATTAAGAGCTACTCGTGTATGTTTATTCTACAGGGGCACATGCAATGGTTTTAGAGATATACGATTCATCAAAACGTTACTCCAGCAGGAAATGCAATATCTCGAAAATCTGAAGGGGCACAGATTTTATTTTTGGGGACACATTTTGGCACTCATATAAGCTCTCTGGCCATGCACAATTTTTCTCTGTCCGATCATTCGTTTAGAATTTTCCTGCTAGAAAAACGTTACCCCAGCAAGAATCGTTTTTCCCTTTTTTTTTTCAAAACGACAGGGGGCACACATTTTTTAAGTTGGGGCACATTTACAGCAGCTAAGGCACCAACTATACGTTCTACTCATATAACTGTAGGAGATACTTTCTTGCTGGGGTAACGTACACGAAAACAGTATCATTTAAAATGTGACAAAGTTAATTTGTTCAAGTATTGTTTCAATAAAGATATTTACTTATCTATTATTTAATAACTAATTATTCAAGATATAAATAAAACAGCATAAAGTGGCAAGTGATCTATTTTACACTCCTTAAAAAATATGATAAACACATTGTCTTACATTTACAATAATAGTGTATAATTTGTTCTCTAAAATAATAATATTTAAATAAGTCACATTGATAGTAAAATCAACTGAAACAAGAACTTGACTAGCTAGTAAGAAAACTTCCCTAAGCTCACATACCTATGATACTCGAGCTACTTCTGTGCAATATTGTCATAATTTGTTAAGATGCCCATTCATTGGCAGATTTTAAATGCACCAAGCAGTCTTCAATGTGAGATCACAATAAATACTAAACTATCAGAATGTTTCCATCATGGTCCACTTGATGTACATTTAAACTGCAGATAAATGGGAATGTAATAATCAACAAGAGCACATTACATATTATTCCCTAAGACTTATACAATATTATCCTATAAGTACATTGTGTAAATATTACTGTGTGTCGTAGATATTACTGTGACAATGTTGGGTATTGATAATATTAAGTACTTACAACAATTTTATTTTAAATGTTTCAACATCCAACCTCTGTCTGTTCTGTTCCCAGGACAGCATCATTACAAAATAATATATACATTAACTTATTACAGACCGGTATCTCTTCATAAATAATAAACAAGTGACAACATCATGGGAACATTCAGGGTTTGTCAGCAACATTGAAACCTGCTAGCTCTAACATGGAGAACATTGTACATCAACTATACTATTGAACACAGAAGCTTCAGATTGCGGGTACATTGGAAGGATAATGTTGAGCTAATAAATTAGACTAAAATTGTTTCGATTTAACAAACCAATTCATTGTATTCAATAACATTTGAAATTTATATAAAATGGACTTTGATAACTACATAATTAAGCAAGCATAAAGCCATTAATACTGGATTGAATAGAAGACAATCATGCGCAACATAAGCTTTGCTGAATAAATCTTCAAACTTAAGTAATAATATACTATAAAAATAAATTGTTCAGTTCCTACATACGTAAAGGATAATATATTTGTCATAGTAAAATATATGCTCAGAATGCGTTACGTGCAAAAATATACTTACGACGTAATAGGCTCACTACATTACATTAGATCATACTCTGAGTAAACACTTGACTTGTAAACACTATGCAGTGACGAATAATAACAAGTAACGCTCCAAGCATAGTTCTATCATTTAGGTCAGAGAGTCAAAAAGGTAATTTCAATTTGGTCAAAAGCGCGGTATAATATTATGAATTATATTAAACTAAAATAAAAGCTTTGCAATATTCATATCACACTGCGAGCTACGCGATATTTTTAAGTCCCATGCGCAAGTTCATATTTTTCTCTCATTTTCGTATGGTTGATATTTCTAAAATATTAGAAATGAATGGAATTACGATTGTTTTGTTTGATTTTCAGATGAGTGTAAGCTAAATTTTTACATAATGAATTAATGAAAGTTCTCGAGTCCACATAAAATCCGAAACGATGTATGGCAAAATGTTTCTGTACATAACATAATTAGGAAGTTTTGAATTTGTACAATATATCGCCAACATGGAAACATGGAAAATAGAAACATGGGAAGTACAAAATTTTATATGAGAGAAATATAGCCGAGGTTGGGTATGTTCCTCATGAGGGATTAATTGAATGTCGGAACGTAACAAAACGCGCGGTCCTCGTGGTCGCAGAGCCCGGCTAGTGCGCCCAAAGCGTAGAGGGCGCGGCGGTGACGTCACAGTAGCGCGGCGGGCGCCTACGCGGGGCGCGTCGGCGCGGGCGCGGCGGGCGGGGGCGGCGGTGACGTCACGGGCGCGGAGAGCGGTGACGTCACAGGCGCGGCGGGAGGGGAGGGCGCCAGGTGGATGTTGAAGTGCCGCACGGCTGCTTCCAGCGCTACGTTGTTGCCGCTGAAGTACGCCGACACCGCGTTGTGGAACAGCAGCAGCTGCTTGTTCATCACCTTCACCTGGTACACGGACAGATCTTTTACTTACATTTTGTTTAAACTTTAAGGCCACTATGAACGATGCTGGCCAATGGTGACCTCAAAGAACATTATTTATTACGAAATATGAGACACCGTTGTATACTTTCGGCAACAGATGACCTCGGCTAAATCACGAAAGTCCTTGGACAGGTTCATGCTGATGTTGTCGTACATCGGCTAGTGACACGACCGCTACTGACCCTGTTCTCGTGCAGCAGCTTAAGTTTAACGGCGGAGTCGTCGCGCAGGCGCTCGTAGTGGCGGCGATGGCGCTCGATGCTGGCCAGCAGCAGTTCGGGCGGGTTGCCGCCGCTGGCCTCCAGCTCACTGCGGTACGCGTCGTACTCCACCCTGACACAACAATTAACTGTTCAAACAGCTGTATTTTTTGTGTATTCGATTTTTAGCACTTAACTTAGTGACGAGTGACGATAGTTGAAAAATGAAGTGCACTTTTTAAACATGGATGAACATGAATGCGTTCTGTTTGATACTCAACACTTGACACACGACAGTTATAGAACGACAGATTGAAGCACTATGGAAAACAGTTTTAGTCTTTATTGTCTAGATATTGCCATGGGCGCCGGCAGCATCCCCTTGCACCGAAGGGGGTGCGTCCTTGCACCCTGCTGGTGTCGGGAAAGAAAACATACAGAAAACATTTAGTTTTTTTTATTAAGTTACTGTGTGACTTATGGCGTCTAAATTGGTGTTCAAGTTTGTTCACCACCTTGTCAATAAAATTGCCTCCTCTACTTGTTTCCTGTGAACACAGCATGCTTACGCCTCGTGTCTTCCATCGTCAGGGCCGTAGGCAGAGTAACATATGACAGGAGTGTAGAGAGATTGGCTCTAGTGGAGTTGTGTGAGAGAGATAATGTCGGCTCGGGTACCTGGCGGCCTCGTACTGGCGGATGGTGAGCAGCGTGTCCTCGATGGTCTTGTTGGTGAGCGTGTTGAGCGAGTTGTTGAAGAAGTGCAGCGCAGCCAGCAACGTGTCGCCGTTGCGCGTCAGCGTGCGCTGCGTGTCCGCGTTGTACAGGAACCTGCACCACACACGGACTTTACTACCAATGCGCATTCCACAGATATTACTTTCCTTAGACCAATAATCGGTCACTAAGCCATTTCAATAGAAACTAGACAACTATACAGATAACAGGATTTGATAATGAGTTTAGAAAATCTGTAATTTTTTCCATCACAACTGCACAGTTTCACTTGATGAAAGTTGAGCCTGTATATCTGATTCGCTTCATAAGATTCTGATAATTATATGATGGTAGCACTGGTTAAGTGTATACTGACTGGTTCTGCAGCTCGGGCGACTTCTGCGCGAGCTCGGCGAAGGCCTCGCCGAGCGCGCGCTGCGTGGCGGCGGCGGCGCCGAGCTGCGCCGTGAGCGCGCCCGACAGGCGCAGCACGCCGGCGTACTTGCGCTGCGTCTCGCGCAGCATCTCGATCTGTGCCTCCAGCTCTGCCGACATCACACCCCATGCATTCGACCGCACATCAGAAACACTATGAAATCAGCTCTTACTGCTGCAAAAAGTTGCTATCGATGTCAAACGTTTTCATGGATATATTCTCTGCTTCTATACATTTGACTGTACAAGCAAAATAGTACAAATAGGATTCTGAACAGTGCAAATGTGCAGTTTTCAAAACATTATTGCAATTTGTGCATTTTCTTATACGGTATCATCCAAGTACACAATTACTACAATGGATATTCTGTTACAGAATATGATACATAATATCTCACCAGTGTCTACAGTGCGCGAACTCTTGCCGAGCTTCTCGTATAGTATCTGTTTAGTGCACTTGTATGTGGAGACACCCCAGTTCCGGATGGCGTCGAGCTTGGAGGAGCCGGCTCGCAGCAGTGTGCTGGAGCCCGCACCATTCTGTGACACATCTGGGGGAGCTGCACAATACAAGTTCAAGTTGATTAACAATGCACAAATTAGAAATCATTTATTTGCTAACAATTATTTTAACAGATAAGTTGGAAGTATTGTTGATAAAACTAAATGTCATTTGTAACAATTCATGCAAAATTGTTACAAAATATTTCTGTATACATAGACAAAGGTCTTCATACAAACTGATAAAATTAGATTTCCTTGATGTTCTGCTCTTTTTTCTCTCATATCATAGCTTATAATAATACTTCTCATATTAACACAATGGCCCATTGTAGTCAATTTACAACAATAACAAGGTGTCACTTAGAACATAACGGCTCCAATTAAGAAACTATCTACTTCAGATGTTTCTGCCTTCACAATCATGCACCAATGAGACTGGCCTAGTTAACAAATGTTAGTGTTTTGTATGTACATTGCTCCTGATTGATTGAATAAGACAATAAGTGGTGTAGTACAGCACTAAGTTCTAATTCAGATTTATTGGCAATTTAAAGTCATTTCTCACTACTTCACAAGATGTACCCAAAGAAAAGTATTTAAAACATTGTACTAACTTCGACCAGGTTTGCATACACGACCCTAAGCTGAGGGGATTGACTTGGGTTCTTAGTTTGTTAGGGCAGGCTGTAATGTTCATCTACAGGTGGGATGTTATGTAGTGCTTACCGTAAGCGGGCGGGAAGGGCATGGAGCGCGACGTGGGGAACTTGGGCTCCGTGCCCGACGTGATGGAGTCGCTGGACTCGCGCAGTGGCGGCGTGTCCTTCAGCATCTCGTGGATGCTGCGCTCCGATTGCCTGCGCGATAACAACACGTTACACCCACACTCGTAGCCCACACACTTGCAACGACGGAAGCTGCTAAATCACAGAACAGATAACAGCCCGGTATTAGTGTTTCAATTCAAGACATTATTTCTCAAAAACATGACACACCATTTTGACATCCTGGCGTGTAAACGATTCTTCAGCCACTAGACAAGTCAATCGCAACAAACACCCTGTACTTTTTCTAATTACTCGACAAAGTTAGCATTTTTTACAGAAATGCCGGAAAATATTTAATGAATTTTATCAATCGACGCTATAAACACTTTGACAATGACAATTATTAACAAGAAGCCCCAGCCCCCGGCTCTGTGAAGCAGTGACAGCAGGATAGATAGACGCATTCGCTGTAGGTTGGAAAGAGAAAGCCATATTTTTTAAATCATTCTGACGTCTAGTACTCGTTGGTTTTATTTATTTATTGCTATAGTAACAATTACGATTGGATACACATCCAAAATGTGAAGCTTTAGGTAGAACTCAAGAAATCTAGCTGGTGTGAAACTACTACATACCAACTCCTGTGATTTAAATTGTGTAGACTGGTTCTAAATGGCCCATGAATATGATTCAACAACATTTATTAAAAGACCTTTAGCTAGGGTGGCCAAAACATTCATTTCATTCTCTTTTTTTCATTCGGTTCATTCTTTCTCCTCTAATTCTTTTCCTTCAACTACATTTCAAAAGAACTTATCTGTGCAAGTGGGAAAACATAGAACTAAAATAAATGAATTGTTTTCTTGACAAGTAGCGCCACCTTGAATTGCAAAGTTGATGTTGTTATACCATAGAATAATAACTAAAGCATAGAAGGACCGCCAAAATAGCAACTGAACTCCTATACAGGGTGTAACGGAAAGGGTATATACATTCTTACGGGTGTGCTACAGACTATCAAACTGAACATGTTTCTCATCATAAAACATGTTTTTCAGCAAAAAAAATATCTGCTATCCCATAGAAAATTACAATAGACCGAAATGTATAGGCAGCAGATTTTTTTTTTGCCTCAAATTTTTTTTTTATTTTGAGAAACATGTTCAGTTTGATGGTCTGTAGCACACCCTTAAAGATGTATATACCCTTTCCGTTACACCCTGTTTATTGTCCCTCAACCATTTTATGATATTATTAAAGTGAAACTTGTATTACATTGTCTCAAACTTTTTCGTCTGTGTCTTGCATGTCGCGTGAAGCTCGGCCGCGGAGTAGGGATAAAGTGAAAGGCGCTCGTCCGCCTTTCACTTTATCCCTACTGCGCCGAGCGTCATGCGACATGCAACACACAGACGAAAAAGTTTGACACGATGTAATAAAAGTTTCACTATAAAAAAAAATTGAGGTCACTAATGTTTAATAGTGGTGGACCCAGTACACTTCCCTGTGGACGCCAGACTTATAAATTTTTAGTTCTGAGCAATATGTCGTATCATTTTCTATCCTAGAGATAACGATTACGAGAAAGATAAAGATCTAAGATCCGAATAAATGAAGGTTGCCAGATCCATGAATAAGATTTTTGGAAAAAATCTGATAAAAATAAATAAGCTTGTCAGATGGCTGCATTGGATTCACGTTTGTGTTTTATACTCAAAGTCAAAGTCAAAGTCAAAGCATTTATTTCAATTGGACCATTACAGGCACTTTTGAAAGTCAAAAAAACAAATAAAACGCGAAGCGTTATTAGGGTTACTACTTTGTTACTATTATTTAATTGACCACACTAAGGCAGTACTGCAGTACTACATATCAGAAACAGTATAGTTTGTACCTAGTTGGTAGCTATAATAATAAATGTCATTTATTACTTTGTAATTTATTTTATAACACATTTGCTCGTAAAGGGTCTCTTATTGCACCAAGTTCAGTATCGTAATGTATCTCATTACGCACTAGTGCGGTAATGTAAAGTAAAACGCACGGCTTATCAAAATGCTCCGTCTAAAACGAACGGTACTTTTTTAAATCTTAGCAAAGTACTTTTATGTCAGAAAAGTGGTCAACATTTTATGAATAAAATTAACTTGGGAGATAAAATATAATAAATAAATATTTAATTCTTTAATTTAATCAATTTTGACCATAAATTACAACCATTTATCTGTAACAAAACACAAAAATATTAATTTACTTTATTAGTAATACTGGCTGTGTTTGTGCCTCTGCCTTAAAAAAAAGCGTAAAAATTATTCCGCGCGCTTTCTCTTTACGCTGTATTGTTTTTGTTTGAAAATGTCATCCGAATTTTATTTATTTCCTCGCAAACGTGCTATAAAACGTCGTATGACATACGTGCGCTTTGATAATTACAGCCTCTGCTTTCTTGTAGCCCTCGCCTACGGCTCGGGCTAGCAATATCGCCTCGGCTGTAATTTTCAACTTACCGCACTTATATCATAATGTACTATTACTTGTCTTACTTTGAGATGACGTTGACTCTTTCTCGAAGTTGTTTTTACCCAACTGCATAGTTTGCCCGAGGTAAACATAAGTACTCCTTAACAACCTCGAGAATACTGCCTTGAACTGCAATTGGTTCCGGACTGACATGTTCATTGAACATAACCTTGGTTTTATCTAGGTTCATCCGGAGACCAATGCGTTGAGAAGAATCAACTAGGCCATTTAGCATATGTTGCAAATCTTGCAGCGTTTCCGCCATGATGACGATATCATCTGCAAATCGTAAGTGTGAGAGGTACTCGCCGTTTATATTAATGCCGCGCCCCTTCCAGTCCAGCGTCTTGAATATATCCTCCAATGCATTTGTGAACAATTTGGGGGATATAACGTCCCCTCGTCTCACACCACGATGCAAGGGAATAGGCTTAGACTGCCGGTTCTGGACTTGGACGGCCATAGTAGCGGCGTTGTAAAGACCTCACAGCACTTGGATGTATCGCCAGTCGACTTGGCATCGCTGCAGAGATTCCAGGACCGACCAGATTTCGATCGAGTCAAAGGCCTTTTCATAGTCCACAAACGCTAAGCACAGGGGCCGATTATACTCTTCTGTTTTCTGTATAATCTGCCGCACTGTATGGATGTGGTCTATGGTGCCGTACCCCGATCGAAACCCGGCCTGTTCGGGAGGCTGAAACTCGTCGAGTCTTCGCGCAAGACGGTTTGTGATGACTCTCGAAAACAGCTTATAGACGTGGCTTAAGAGCGAAATGGGTCGGTAGTTCTTCAAAAGAGTTTTATCACCCTTTTTGAAAAACAACACGACAACACTCTTACTCCACGCCTCTGGAGTTTTCCCATCAAAAAGAACAGTATTGATAATGCTCTGGAGCTCCTTCATTACAGGTTTACCACCAGATTTCAGGAGCTCAGTCCTAATACCGTCTTCTCCAGGGGCTTTTCCGTTTTTAAGCTGTTTGAGAGCCATCGCTATTTCGTCTAGGTTGACTTCTGGCAAGTCTTCCGTTAAGTGGCGTGTTAACGTAGCTCGGAACTTCTCATTTTCGGGATCAGGTTGAGATGCACGCGTAGCGTATAGCTGACTATAGAAGCTTTCAATTTCCGAAAGAACCTCCGGCCCGGAAGAAACGACTACTCCACTTGTAGTGGTCAGCTTCGTCAGATGACTTCTCCCAAGAGATTGGATAAACACTTTCGATCCCCGATTTTGCTCAATCGCTCGTTCTATTGAGCGAGTGTTGGAGCATCGGAGATCGCGTCGTATAAGTTTGCCAATTCTCTTGTTTAGAGCATGCCACTCTAACGTAGTGACTGGTTCACGTCGTTTCTCCATGAGCTTGAGCGTTTCTTCCGAAAACTTCGACTTCCTGTCTCTACGCCGCAATTCGCAAAATCTCACACCTTCCTCCCTGAGGATTCCGACCACATTCTCGAGGGCCTGGTTAATGTCAACGCTATTTGTGGTTTCCACGACAGCGAATCGGTTCTCCAAGTTAGATTGGAACTTTTCAGATCCCACTATAGTTCGGAGCAGGGTTGGTCGGAGCCTGGATTTCATCAAACGGACACGTTCAAGCTTGAAATCGATATTCAGAGACCCTCGCACGAGTCTATGATCACTTCCAGTATTGAACCTATTGATCACTGAGACGTCTCTGAATATACGCTTCTTGTCCGTTATGATGAAATCGATCTCGTTTTTAGTCATAGTGTCGGGGCTCCACCATGTCCACTTCCTTTTCCTTTTTAACTTGAGCATTACGGCTTAGGTAAACTTGCGCTCAGTTTAGTAAAATCGTATTTAAATGATAGACAGCAGCAAGTACAGGTAAATGGTGTAAATTCAATGGCTTTGAAAGTAAAAATGGGTGTACCACAAGGTTCGATATTGGGTCCTTTCCTCTTTTTAGTATATATTAATGACCTTCCCCATTTATTTCAAAACCAACCACAAATGGTGTTGTTTGCGGACGATACTTCGTTAATATTTAAGATAAACAGACGTGCCACAAACCTTGACGATGTAAATAACGCTCTAATGCAGGTCCATAAATGGTTTACCGCAAATAATATAGTATTAAATGGGAAAAAAACTAAGTGCATAAGATTTTCTCTACCAAATGTCAAAAGTAGTGACTGTGACATAGTATTGAATCAAGAGAAACTTGAATTTGTCGATGAAACTGTTTTCTTGGGGATCACGCTCGACTCAAGGCTACAATGGGGTCCTCATTTAACATCTTTTGCAGGACGGCTGAGTTCAGCAGCATATGCTGTCAGAAAAATCCGTCAACTTACTGATGTAGATACCGCGAGGATAGTGTATTTTAGTTATTTTCATAGTATTATGTCATATGGTATTTTACTATGGGGACGGGCTGCAGACATCGAGTCTATATTTATTCTGCAGAAAAGAGCTATCAGAGCCATATATAATCTACGTAGGCGCGATTCTCTAAGAGAACTGTTCAAGGAAATTAACATCATGACGGTACCTTGTCAATACATCTATGAAAACATCATGTACGTTAGGAAACATCTGCATTTATTTAGTAAAAGAGGTGACCGGCACCACTATAATACTAGAAACAGAGACCAACTAGTTCAGCCAGGTTTCAGGTTAGCTAAAGTAGATTCATCTTTCATGGGGTACTGTTTAAATTTTACAATAAAATACCTCCCCACATTCTACAACTGAATGAAACGAAATTTAAATCTTGCATAAAACGCACACTATGTAGGCAAGCATATTATAAGTTGGGGGATTATATTGATGATAAAAATGCTTGGCTCAATGCTGGTCCTGCTCCACAACCATAGGGGCAATCGGAATCATCAGAATTAGAAAGTGAAGTTATTGTGAAAGCTGCAGAAGATTGTAAAAATATATTTGCATTGTATAGATTCAATCTCTTAGTATTATATAATTGCATAGCACATGTGTGAGTACCATGTACTGTAAAGCCACCATTTAATGAGTACCTAAATCTTTCATTGACGCGAAATTACCCTGGTGGTTGAGTGAATGTCATGCTCACTTGAATGTCACGCTGATGGTGGCGGGTGTGTCGGGTCGTTTAGTTCCCTTCAAAATGGTTGAGTTGAATGATGGCTGATACATGCGTCATGTTCGTGTACGGGCGCTGTCAGTTGTGACTGGTCATCTCTTAGCTGCCACGGTTTATTTTAATTACTTTATTTTTTTAATTACTGATTTAATCTTTTACTCTGGACGCTCTTAACTTGCCCGTATTTCTACATTGTTCTCACATATTTTTAATTCTTAACATGAATGATGTAACCAAGATTTTGTAACATATTTTGATTTAAAAGAGTGTCCTTGGAGTTTCTTGCCCGTTCTTCTCCATAGAGATCTACGCTACGGAATGGGCAACTACAGTACTTTCACAAGTTATTATGCCTTGCCAAGCATTTGTCCCCTTATGATTCCTGCTACCATAACCATGGGATCCTACTACCGATTCGTTGTAATTCTGTACTCCCACTTTGGCGTTGAAGTCTCCCATGACAACGTTGTAGTGGACCCTGGTGGTGAAGTGTAAGGCCTTCGATATATCTCCAAACACATCTTCCATTTCATCGTCCGAGTGCGTCGAGGTCGGTGCGTAAACCTGCACAACCTTGAGGCTATACCTCTCGGTTAGTTTAATTACGATGTACGCGACCCTGTTCGACACACTCGACACTTCTACAACGTTGTCACATAGAGCTTTATTCACCAGGAATCCTACGCCACCCTGGGACAACTGGTCTCCCTCTCGAAAGTATAGAAGGTGGCCTGTTTCAAGAGTTACCGTGTCCTCCCCCTCTCTTCGGACTTTGCTTAACCCAAGAACGTGCCACCTTATTTTCTCGAGTTCGACTTCGAGTTGCGCCAGGTGCTCGTCGAGCCGTAACGAGCGTCCGTTGTACGTCGCCAAGGTCAGTTGTTTTTGGCGGCCTTCCGTAACCCGGGGATTCTTCGTACCCCCTGCCCTGCCGTTACCGTGACCGCCGCTTTGATCAGGAATAGCAGGGCGACCGGGAACTGGGGGTCGTGGTCCATGTTGAGTTGCTATTGGTAAGGGTTCGCTCTAATTGCCACGCTGAGCAGGCGGATTGGCAATCGCAGTACATTCACACCGGTATCGCTGCTGCCCGACACCGGTGGGACCGATATGTGATAGGTCCCAAAAGTCTCTTAGTCGCCTTTTACGACACCCGCGAAAAGAATTGGGGGAGTGCTATTCTTAAGCCGGCACTCCACAGCGTAACGTGTAACCACCTAAACTTATATAAATCTTTATGCAATGGTCATTTTCCCAGAGACGGTGGGACGAGCCGCTCTGCAGAGTAGTTCAGGACAATTTACTTAACAAGGCTGCTACTACTGCTGATCGTGCGCGCCTGCTGGCTGTGGGTGAGTGGTAGTCGGGTATTTTCGTTGGCTTCACACACTACCGTCTTAAAGCATAGGCACTTTGTTCGACGACACGAGCTTCCGCCTTGCTGCTTCCTTACGTCTTGGTGCAGCCTATCTACTACCAGAAGCTATCAACGGCCTCGGACTCCACGGCCTGTCATGCAGGCGAAGAGCGGGCCGTTTTGCGCAGCTCGCGAACATAAACGACATCATCCGACGAGCTCTGCTCTGCTGTCTTAGAGCCCAATAGCTTGGCACGCGACGATAGCAAGAGGCCGGACGGTTGGTCTTTGTTTCCTTGGAAGACGGGTAGGCCTTTAGTATGGGACGCAACTTGCGTCGATACTCTTGCGCCATCACATCTTCCAAGCTTAACGTGCGTTGTTGGCGCTGCCGCTGCGGCATCCGAGAACCTCAAGTTTGTTGAACCTTAACTTTGTGGTTTGACAAAATTTCCCATGAAGTGCTGATTCAAAAACTTGCTGCGTACGGTTTTGCTGGTTCTCTTCTTAAATGGCTGCACTCTTACATAACGGATAGATCTTATTATGTCGAAGCCAAAGGCTATAAATCTGAAACCATGATCATAACCTCCGGTGTTCCGCAGGGTTCCCACCTGGGCCCCGTAATATTTATCATCTTTGTAAACGACCTTCCTTATTACTTCTTTAACTCCACGCCATTCTTATTCGCTGATGATTTGAAAATAGTCCGCGTTATAGATTCTCTAGCCGATTCAAATTTACTTCAGGATAACTCTAACAGACTCTTAAACTGGTGTAAGGAAAATAATTATAGGCAACCTAATGTGGAAAAATGTTCCCAAATTACGTTTACTCGCAAGGCTAACTTAATTGATTTTAATTACAGTATGATAAATGATAAATGATGTTTATTTTGCAAGTAGGTTTTTACAAACACTTTTACACGTCATTTTTTTTTTAAGCTAGATGGGGCCGGTGTTTCGTACCTGACTACTCTGAGAAGAAACAGCCGAAACAAACTCAGAGGTTCCCTGTTAACTTGTTACTCTTTTAAAGTCCAGACATTGCTCAATTTACATGAGGACTATGCAGATTAGTATCTGAAATGGTCTTCTGAAGAAAGAACCACACAGATTTGAGTGGACCTGTCCAGTCAGTGCAAGCATTTGTCAGTTATCGTGTAGCTCGACTTATAACTTAAGGAGCTCAACGAAAATATGAATGGTACGTACCTCAGTAAATATGAAGTGATCAGAGATTTAGGAGTCCTTCTTGATCGTAAATTAACATTTATTCCCCACATAGACAACATTATTAAAAGCTTCAAAAACACTTGGTTTTGTGTAACGTAATGCTAAATGTTTTCGCAAGCCTTAAACTAAGATTTATCTTTTTAACTGTCTCGTTCGTACTGTATTGGAATACTGCGCGGTTGTATGGCGTCCCCATTATGCAACACATAGAAGACTATGTGTCTATGTGTGTGTCTGTGACTATGTGTGTGACTATGTGTGTGTGTTTCTGGATCCTCCCTAACCTAAGAAGGTTAGGGAGGATCCAGAAAAGATTTTTATACCATCTTGCCTATTCTGCGGGATTGAGCAAACGAATACGGAGCTACGCAAAACGTCTTCAAAAGTTTAGCATGACTTCACTCGAAAGGCGAAGAAAAAAAAAGAAAGAGACAACATAGATTTAATTTTTCTTTTTAAAATACTGTAGAGTAAAATAGACTGTATCATATGGATCAAAGGCAGGATCCAACTCTCCCATCCCCAGAATTTGCAGGCTTCATAACAACACACAATTGCGATAAATCAATAGATATTTTTTTCACAACAACACTTCAAAAATTCAAGCGCCAAGTCCATCAAAAGTAATCACCAATTTGACTTTTTTCTTTTGTAATCTTTATATTTATCTGTAGGTAGCTTTAGATATCTTTATGTATCTAAAGCTACCCACTGTGGTTCAATTCAATCCATTGGTTGTGAATAGCTATACTGGACCTACTTCCGACTCATGGTACTGGTAATTTATGCTGCATTTAGCTACCACACGCCATGTGTGTAAGTAAACCTTACTCATATTGCTATAAAACAATAGATGGTTATTTACCTACCTATATGTATAAACTGCCGTTTTGCGGTCATCACGCGATGCAGTTTGCGGTTGTAAATAGATCAGTATTTATATACCTACTAGTTTTTAGTCGGTATTATTAAGTGATGAGGGAATAAATAAGTTGAATTAAATAACTAGTGGGTAATAGTCGATCGAGGTACTACGTAGATAGAAATTCATTACTCGTCTGGCAGTGATTAGACATATTATCGGATAATCGTAACGTTCCTTAACCTGTGGTTCGTGACGTAACGTAAAGGTCGGCACAAACCGAGCCGTCGGACACAAGGTGTAGAAGATGTAAAGTAGGAGTAGGTAATGCAGGACAGTGACTGTACGTACCTACCTACTACTAGAGTCGGAACACAAATCTCATCTTTCGATGTGGTCAGAGCCTCTGATGATATGATACAAACTAGGTAGATATGTACCATCACTAGATGTAGGTAGGTGTTTGTTTTATGTGGACCGGTGACCGGTGCCAAATCCAGATACAAAGTGTAAACGGACCCTTCGCGAAGCCGTCAACCTCAGTCTAAGGTTGGTACATCAAATTAAGTAACCACACGTTAAAATAATTGCTGGGAAACGATTTTTTTTTGGGTGAATATACTAGTTTCTATGTTTTTTTGAATGGGATAAGTTTGCCACACTATTCCCAAACCACTGTAACTCCTGAGCCCCAGAATCAACGCGGCGTAAAAGCGGCGTCCACCAGAAAAGCGCCGAGACAATGAAGCTCCTCAAAGTCTCAGAGAAAGAATTTAACTGTCTTGGAACCCGCAACGAAATTAATCAGAAAAGAATAGTGGAGGAGTAGGAAACAACATGATTTCACTTCCCTCCATATTATCAGCAGGAGAACGAAACAAGGCCAGTAGGCACAAAGGGAATTTTACAACTGGGATAAATAAGCCCAGTTTTGTCTAGCACCACTGATAAATATTACCATTAATATTAATGGGTCCTAAGTAATTGTTACATATATATTTGCTTCCAATAATAGGTAAGTATAGCAAAAATGATAGAATGCACCAAAATTTGTTCTAGTTCCTACGAGGTCCACATAGTAAATAACTCCATGTGACTTGTACACTATCCAACGTAATATTGCGTTCATTCTGCCAAAGATAACATAATGATGTGCAGATTGTTCATATTCGCAGTCAGATGTAGAACATTGACAAAAAGGCAAGGCAACAAGCTTGAACAAAAATAATTTACTCTTAAAGTTAGCATGACCTGTGAGAAATTGGGCAACACAGTGATCCACCTCCAGCCACGTCCTGGCCAGCCACTCACGAACGCATGGAAAGAGCTGATGGAAGTGTCGGCCCTTGATGGAATTATCCCGCCCCTACATTGCCATTCGGACAAAAGTTCCTCCCACACGTCAGTCTGTGGTTCAAATTATCCAGATTTATGTACGGTCACGTTGCGATAAAAGTCTGCGCCCGGGGTCTCACGAGCGTAGTGGGTACCTACATTGCAGCACGTCGCTGCACTTCAAGATCAACCGGAGGTATACCAAGCACCGGTAATGCGTGTGTATTTGTTATGGTTATATAATATAACTTTACTTTAAATAGGTATTTAAAAAAAAAAAACTGTAGAAGGTTCCCAGGTATGATCCAGAACAAGAAAATGTACGCAATGACAGGGAGAACAAGTGCCTTTCGGCTTCGTTAGGGGACGTTATTTACACCCTTTATAATTAAAGTGAGAAATTAGCGCATTTCTCAATTAGTTTACGAAAATAAAACAATGATTAATGCACCATAGTTATTTTAATTTATAAATAATCGGACTGATTACATAGAATAAAATTTATTAAAGCTATGTGCTTGTGTTCCTTGGTCAACATTATAGACAACAGTCAACATAAAAAGTTCAAAATAATTTTGTAGCTTTGCATCAGATAATTATTGACAACAAATAATTTTGAAGTAGTCTTTGATACTGAGTATTAATTATGTAGGTACAACTATCGAATTTCTATAACTACATCATTATATCATAAAATACCTAAGCTTAAGTCAGTTTCGTTATGCTTACAGATAGTAAATGTAATTTAATGTACGTATGTACTTACATATATTATGTGTTTTTTGCGGACTACCCTGGCGCTTTCAATAGCGGTGGATATCGAGAGTGTGAAGGCCAGTTAATTGTGTGAGTATGGCGAAACTGGCTCTTGCAAGTCAACATTTACTTATCCTATTATTATTGATAAAATTCACAAATGTACATCTTTCTTAACTTAGATATAATTAATTAATTGTATGGGCGCTGCCAGGCTCATTTGCTTATCCATATCATGTATGAAACGTACCTGTGTAAGTTTTCAACTTAGTGACACTTAATGGGACCTTTTATCTCATAATAAGTTAGGTATGCCATTCCCAATCATCATCATCTTTCCATTTGCATATGCTTTTATACATTATATTAGTTACAATCCAATATGACATATATAATAAGCTGATTCAGAGACAAACCAGAAGTAGACAACAACATGCTAACCATTCAACAAATATAAATTGAGTGAGGTCCTAGGTGGCGCCGTTCAATTCAACTACGACCAGATTCCAAAATGAAGTTAAACACTGCTGAAGGTTTTGTTCACTTTCTTCGCATACTTACAGACACAGACTGAAATCTACTCTCTCTGTAATGCCAATGAAACAATACCTGACATTTCACATCATGATTCACTAGTAGTACAGGCTGAGATTGGTAATTTTGAATCAACAAATAGTCATGTTAGTTATCATTCAGTTATGTTTTCTGATAGTATAGGTAGAGGGCTAGGTAAATTAATCAGTAATAACCTGAGTTTTTGTACCCAAAATTATTGTATGCCAGGGTCAACATATAAACAGGTCATGACATCAGTAACAAATAATGCTTGTGATCCTAGTACCACCATTACAATATGTGTTGGTAATAGTTCTAATATTAAAAAGGAAGACATCACCGACTGTGTATCAGATTTGTTAAAGTTAAATTGTAGTAAAATCATATTGTGTGCATTTCCATATTTTGAAAATTTATGTAATAGAAAAAACAATTATATTCACATGTTAAATAACCATATGCAATTTCTAGTAGGTCACTATAGTGACAAGCTTATGTTTTTAGATATTAACACTCTTATTGATAAACTTAGGTCGACACGGGGTAATGTGTATCTACCTATTGGATGTAGACACAAAATAGCTAGGCTATTAGCTTATAATATTCACACAGACATAAATAGTATGTCTAAGTTTAGTTCTATTATTAACACTGCGACTATTAGTAATCATACTAATATAGATTTATTTTCTTTTTACAATTTTTTTACTGAGGAGGTTCCATGTGTGAGCATGGAAAATTCTCAATTAGGGTGTATTAGTGATAGGAGCTTATTGTCTGGTGATGCCACGGGAGTCTCGGAACTCACTCCAGATGCTCATTTAAACTAGTTAGTAAGACAACAGAAGATACTAGGAACATTAGTGTTCAACCTTCTTGCTATCAAATAGCTAAATGTAAAAAAGGGGCTAAGCAGAATTCTTTGCAATTATTTAATCAAAATATTCAAGGTTTCTCTTCTAAGCAACTAGAGATTGAATTATTTTTAGAAAAAACACAGTTTGAAATTATTTGTTTCACCGAACATTGGTTAAAAGTCAATGAAATGCTAATAAATTACGCAAATTACAGTGTGGGCAGTTGCTTTAACCGAAAATCTAAGATGCGTGGGGGTTCATTAATCTTAGTTAAAAATAGTATTAAATTTAAGTCTCGGAACGATATTGTTGATCTTTCGGTTGAGCATAATATTGAACTGTCTTGTGTTGAGCTGGATAAGCATATAATAGTGTGCGTTTACAGACCCCCAAATTATCAAAACTACTCCATATTTGAGGCAGTAATGGAAGATGCTTTAGCAAAACTTGCAACTGGTAATAAATCACTGGTTATTTGCGGTGACTTTAATGTTAATATTTTAGACAAAAATTCAAATAGTAGTAGATTTTTACATCTTTTTAAATCATTTAATTTGTTAAACGTGTTTTCGGAAGCAACCCGAATTACTACAAATACTGCTACATGTATTGATAATGTTTTTTGTAACTGTAACTACTTAGATAAATCCATTGTTAATTACCTCCCTTCTGATCACAGCGGTCAAACCGTTGTTTTCGAGTACCACACACATTTGCAAAAAATTCAGATAAACTCTAGACAAATAACACCCAGCAATTTGAATAAATTGAATAATAACTTAATTAGTAATTTAGGCATTCCGGACCATATTATTGGAAATGCAAATAAATTTTATGAGGAATTCTTTTCGGTGGTTCACATAGAGTTCAATAATACATTAAAAATGAAAACTAAATCTATTTACCCTAAGTTTATGTTCAGTGACTGGGCAACTAAGGGTATTAGGATAAGTAGGGAGCGATTGTTTGAGTTGTACGGCCTTAAGCCTTACATCAACTCGGAGACTTTTAATAAATATGTTGCAACTTATTCAAAAATCTTTAAAAACACTTGCAAGGTAGCTAAAGCTTTATTCATTAGCAACAAGATTAAGTTCGCCGATAACAAAATAAAGACGGTTTGGAAAATTATCAACAATGAAACTAATAGAAATAAAAAATGTAATAATGATATCAGACTAGAGACTTCACGTGGTCTTCTAAGCTCTAAAAACGAAGTAGCTCAAGAATTTGTAGATTTCTTTACCAATATCCCGCAGAAAACTACCGAAACCTTAAATTCCTCACCCTTGCTTTCTATTGATTTATTAAAAGCGAACGTTTCAGCCTGTCCGGTTGAGTTTCAATTTAAGCATATAAACCCCATAGCAGTTATTAAAGCTTTTAAGGAAATCAAAGTCAAATTAACCGAAGATTTATGGGGAATGTCTATTAAAGTGTGTCAAGCTATTATTGACACTATAGCACCGTACTTAGCCTTAATATTTAATTTGTGTGTGGACCAAGGAGTCTTCCCGGACCTAATGAAATACAGCAAGGTAATACCACTTTTCAAATCTGGGGACAGTAAAGATACCAATAACTATAGACCCGTATCCGTGTTGCCGGTTTTCAGCAAGGTGTTTGAAAAGGTGATGCTTAATCAAATGCTCACCCACTTTAACACCAATAAAATCTTACATGAGAAACAGTACGGTTTCACCAAAGGACGTTGTACGACTGACGCCGGTGTCACTTTATTAAAACACATATATACCGCGTGGGAAGAGGCACAAGATGCCATAGGAATCTTCTGTGACCTCTCGAAAGCATTTGATTGCGTAAATCACCAAACATTGCTCTTGAAACTTGAGCATTACGGTTTAGGTAAACTTGCGCTCAGTTTAGTAAGATCGTATTTGAATGATAGACAGCAGCAAGTACAAGTAAATGGTGTAAATTCGATGGGTTTAAAAGTAAAAATGGGTGTACCACAAGGTTCGATATTGGGTCCTTTCCTCTTTTTAGTATATATTAATGACCTACCCCATTTATTTAAAAACCAACCACAAATGGTGTTGTTTGCTGACGATACTTCTTTAATATTTAGGATAAGCAGACGTGCCACAAATCTTGACGACGTAAATAACGCTCTTATGCAGATTCATAAATGGTTTACCGCTAATAATTTAGTATTAAATGGGAAAAAAACTAAGTGCATAAGATTTTCTCTACCAAATGTCAAATGTAGTGACTGTGACATAGTATTGAATCAAGAGAAACTTGAATTTGTCGATGAAACTGTTTTCTTGGGGATCACGCTCGACTCAAGGCTACAATGGGGTCCTCATTTAACATCTCTTGCAGGACGGCTGAGTTCAGCAGCATATGCTGTCAGAAAAATCCGTCAATTTACTGATGTAGATACCGCGAGGATAGTGTATTTTAGTTATTTTCATAGTATTATGTCATACGGTATTTTACTATGGGGACGGGCTGCAGACATCGAGTCTATATTTATTCTGCAGAAAAGAGCTATCAGAGCCATATATAATCTACGTAGGCGCGATTCTCTAAGAGAACTGTTTAAGGAAATTAACATCATGACGGTACCTTGTCAATACATCTTTGAAAACATCATGTACGTTAGGAAAAATCTGCATTTATTTAGTAGAAGAGGTGACCGGCACCACTATAATACTAGAAACAGGGACCAACTAGTTCAGCCAGGTTTCAGGTTAGCTAAAGTAGACTCATCTTTCATGGGGTATTGTTTAAAATGTTACAATAAAATACCTCCCCCCATTCTGCAACTAAATGAAACGAAATTTAAATCTTGCATAAAACGCACACTATGTAGGCAAGCATATTATAAGTTGGGGGATTATATTGATGATAAAAATGCTTGGCTCAATGCTGGTCCTGCTCCACAACGATAGGGGCAATCGGAATCATCTGAATTACAAAGTGAAGTTATTGTGAAAGCTGCAGAAGATTGTAAAAATATATTTGCATTGTATAGATTCAATCTCTTAGTATTATATAATTGCATAGCACATGTGTGAGTACTATGTACTGTAAAGCCACCACTTAATGAGTACCTACATCTTTCATTGACGCGAAATTACCCTGGTGGTTGAGTGAATGTCATGCTCACTTAAATGTCACGCTGATGGTGGCGGGTGTGTCGGGTCGTTTAGTTCCCTTCAAAATGGTTGAGTTGAATGATGGCTGATACATGCGTCATGTTCGTGAACGGGCGCTGTCAGTTGTGACTGGTCATCTCTTAGCTGCCACGGTTTATTTTAATTACTTTATTTTTAATTACTGATTTAATCTTTTACTCTGGACGCTCTTAACTTGCCCGTATTTCTACATTGTTCTCACATATTTGTAATTCTTAACATGAATGATGTAACCAAGATTTTGTAACATATTTTGATTTAAAAGAGTGTCCATGGAGTTTCTTGCCCGTTCTTCTCCATAGAGATCTACGCTACGGAATGGGCAACTACAGTACTTTCATAAGTTATTATGCCTTGTGACTGGGACTGTAGCTTCGCGTTTTATTTTGTTTTTTTTTTGACTTTCAAAAGTGCCTGTAATGGTCTAATTGAAATAAATGCTTTGACTTTGACTTTGCCACAAGTATTGAGAAGAGCGCCACCTAGCATAATAATGTTGAATCAATACTATCAATGATATTAGTTCGTTGGGTTTGAATATGTGTGATAGATTTTTCATTGTCAGGATTTGCTCAATAAACAATACATTGTGCAATTTATAAACCATAGAAATAAAGGAATACAACGGGTAAATATTTGAGACTAGTCTTTCGCAAACTTATCCGCTTCGAGTCGAGAGCTCGTTGGATACGACTTCTTATAAAAAACACGGTACAAAAATATAAGTCGTTTACCTTTTTATATTAATGATAAGTACATATTTTAATTAATCAGCACCCCACAACTACGTACAGACGCCAGGACATCAAGCTACCCGAAACTGTCAGATTTTCCCAATCAACCTTGAATCTAATTCTTTAACAGTAAAGTTGAAAATGTTTAAAGAAACTTGACAGATTGTTGTAGCTTGATGTGCTGGCGTCTGTACTTCGGATATCTCTAAGTACCTCTACCTACCTACTATATTTATATTTTCATGTCAATTTGCAATGCACCTACTTTACTTCACATCAAATCAATTACAATTTGATGCATTAAACAACGACTGATTCTTCTGACTTCTCTATTGGATTTCCAATGTAGTCGTAGGTGCAAAGGATCTTCACCAGTTAATTGTATGGATGCTGAAATCAAGTGACTTCTGAGAGTTGGCCACCAACTCCTGAAGATAATACCCCGACAATAAATCTTAATCTAATTGTACACTAGAGCCTATTATTATTGACAGCCTAAAGGTCAAATCACATAAAACTGTCTGTCTTTGGTCATGGAAATGCGTGAAAGTCACCACTTTGATTTGAAGACGATAACATTTAGAATAGTAGGTACACCAAACTCCGAGCTTGCACTGTTGTAATCCACCAAAATGGGCGCAGCATCTTGAGGCCACAATAGACTGTCTTAGAAACTCATCATGTGAAGACTTAACCACTACCCGAGCCCGACTGCTTGATACAGAGCAATTCAACTCCATAAACGTGTGCAACGCAAATCCTTTATTTCCTACGAATAACTAAACCAATCCGTTGGTTTTATTTTCCAGCGCAGCTCGGTCGGCGTGTGGCCCCTACAGTGCTGAGGCGCGGGGCTGTCAGTCGAGCATGCTGCGCCTGCAGTCGTGCGCGGGCGGCGAGCGCAGCGGCCGCATCTCCGCGCCCGAGCTGTCGCTCACCACCAGCGTCTCCTGCGGGCAGCACGACGTCTTCATCGACATGGACTCCGTCGATGTTTTGTGACTCTGTCGGGGCGAAAAGATAACATTAACGCCAAATAACTTCAACACCAAACGTAGTTGAGCTCATTGGGGAGGAACTGAAGCGGTCCTGCCGCCAAGCAGGGTCGCTGTGTTACGGTTCGAACGGTAATAAAGATAATTTTATTTGTCAAACATGGGTATACAAACATTCGAACTAAGCATGTAATGTATGTATGATCATTAGTAAAGTTTTTACGGTTAAGATACAAATACAGCTTTTTCTAACATGAACATGAACATGAACACAAAAGTTTAGCCACATGGTCAGGCATATTTCGAACAGTTACGTATAAGTCGTATGATAGTTAGCAATTGTATGAACTGGGCACATGTTCACACTCCGGAGCGCAACAATATTCCAGAGTACCTGAAACCAAATGACTCATTCCCCGACATGGGGATAGGTCTCAGAATCATGGTTATGCTCAAGAAATAAGAAGAACTTACCCGCTTGAAGCAATGCGCGATGGAGTGGCAGAGGTTGGTGAGCGAGAGGTGGCGGCGCTGGCGCATGAGCACGTACAGGATGGGGTTGAGCACGTAGTTGAGCAGCATGAGGATGTCGCTCAGCGCGGACAGCGGCGTCAGCCGCGGCCACGCCTTCGGGCCCAGCCCTAGGTACAGTGCTGATGTCAGCTGGGGATCATATATGTCATGACATTAGCATAAGTAAAAAGTAATCTCAAGTTTTAGGCTTTGTCCAGAACCCAAACTTTATGGCATTACGAATTAAAAAAAAAACAACAACAAAATTGCCATCAGTAGTCAATCTTTGAGTCTGTCTCACATGAGTCATGCATGATAGTGGATATTTTCTTTCTGAAGATCAATGTGTGTCTTTACTAAAGTAGCTTTCTTAATAATTCCAGCATTTCTTTGTAAACTGCCGAGACTTGATCCAAATCACAATCATTGGGTACTAAATACATAGTAGTTATTTTGACACGCAATCGAGTAGTCAGTCTATTCTGGTTACGGGACTACTTATTAAGAAATATAGAAAGTTCAAACAACTTGTTAGATATGATTAAGTGCGGATCCCGACAGGACATCAATGAAGCCAATCGGTTTAATTGATCAATTACAGAACGCAGCACGGAACACGCGCCAGTGGTGGTTCTCTGAGACAAATGGTCGTTGTAACCAAGTAAGTATTTGCTTGCGAACATATTCTATTGATGATGATTTGTTAGTGGTTTGTGAGTTTTGAATAAAAGGCACGTCAGATATCAAGGGAAGACAAAAATGGCGTCCGTTGTTTCTGCTACGCCTTAGGACATTTATTATCTAACTTAAAGATTTGATTAATTATTATTATCTATTCATCACGTGCGACTGTCTGGAATATAATTGTCCAATGTATGAAGCGCTATATGCGGACATCGCCGTAGGCTCATATGAATAAAATTCTAGTTTGCTTCGCTTGCCATTTGAGAAACAATGAAATATTTTCGCCAATGTTCGAGACGCGCGTGGCATGCTGATGGCCGAGTCGATGTACCTACTGATCAACAATAATATTGTAAAGCCACGACGTGACTGACGCGACAACACATATCGCACAGAGATCGACGCAATTGGATGGCTGTAGTAGCACACCAATCAACGAAGCGTGTCCTGACGCTTACTCACATTCTCTTTCTCTATCAACGCCCATCCATAGCTTACTGGGAGTTGGGATTGACTGCCTGTCACAGCTGCGCAGAAGATATTATTCTGTATGTCTTCTTCGTCGCTCCCTTCCTAACTATCTGTCCACACAATCCATTCGACTTTTCCTTGGTCTTGTTATAGTTAGTGTTCTCATTCCCATTCATACCTACTCAAAGCTTTTAATACGAGTACAACATCGACATCATTTCCGCCTTTTTATTCTCAGTTAGGATCGCTTGTAAATTGTCTCATGTTGTTAAATTGTCTCATATTTTTTAGGTTCAGGTGACACTATACCCACTGTGTGGGCATTATAACTCGAGTAGCTGATTACTCCATGACTTGCAGTTTGCCTACCAAGCGATCAAGTTAGATACGTGTTAAACATTGGCAAATATCTCATTTGTCTTTATATCTGTTTAGACTCTGGATAAGAATACTAATGTTAATTGTAATTGATAAGCAATTCGTGGAAGACATCTTAAAAAATAATCTTCCATCTTTGCGAAGAGTAGAGCAACAAGTGCAGGTCTGTACACTTTTCATAGAATAACAAACACGTCGCTGTTTCTAATTTAAATTCAAATAAAAGCACAATTTTATTCAGGTTGTTCTATATTCCGTGACGGTTTCATTAGCTTCACGTGCTAAATGTCCTGCAGTCGAACACATCCTTATGCGCCGCATGCATTCACAAAGATGCATACATATAAATAGCGCGACTTTGCTTACAATGCTCAATTCTGCGGCTACTGCTGAATATTGATGACAGATCAGAGATAATAATACTGTTCGATCAATTATTAGTTTGTGATGACACACGAGGAACCGAAATCAATTTCCTGAATAAAATAATTCGTTATTCCTTACGCACTTTTGATCGCTTTCCTGAGTAGGTATCCACTTTTCTCATTGATTGAACCAAATATTTTGAGATGATAGTTTACTATTAATATGTATATCAGAACTACGTGTGATGAGGATGACGGAAGTATAGAAATAAGAACTTTTCGTAACTTTGAAGATTTATGAAATTCATTTATTCAGCAATGTAAACACAAACTCGACGAGCTAGTCTTTGCATCAATAACAGACATGCAAAACATTTGCTTTCTTGATCAGGAAGAAGCCTTGAAATTCTCAGCAATAGCACACAACAATGTTTCATTGTTTTAAACTATTATGAAGTTTATTTCGAACGAAGCCAACAAAACAAATCGCTCATTATTTCCTGCGGCTGTTATGAAACCGATCACATGCCAAATAAGAATCATACAAAGTTGCAAATAAAATTTAATGCTCCTTTGACGAGCTGAGTCATGACTCATGATCACGAGGTATCTACTTCATCTCGCTGAAGGCACTCCAAGGTCAGCAGGAGCTGTCGTTTCGCATTATATGTATAGTAGCACCGCGGTCACCCATGTGGAATACAAATGTTACGACGATCAGCGTGCCTGCCGATACCGCTGTCAGTACGTGGCTGGTGTGCTAACTCAATCAGGCGATCATCGCCGAAATGTTCTTAATTGCCTCGATGTATCTATTCTGATGTCTATAATCCATCGTTGAATGTTAAGTTCTACAACTCCAGGCATGGTTGCGCGCTATAGACGGTTGTTCGCTTCTCCAAAAGTCAAAGAGGACAAAGACCTCTACCAATTTTGGCAACACTTGGCCCATGCATTTCCGGGTGATTTGCTAGTTGCCAGATGCTAGATGCCTTGTCTTCATGACATAATAATGTTGTAGAATTTGTGTTTAGTCACTTTTTAGGTCTATCAGGCTTGCGAATGGCCTACATTCCAGTTCAGTGAAGGTGGATCGGGTTTCATGGCAAAGGTAATGTTGGGGGAGGCCTATGTCCAGTAATGGCCACTTTTCGGCGCTACGGAGAGGAAGTACTTAATAACTAGGCAACAGTCATGCCAGCATAAACTTCATGAAACTGGATGAATGCAACCACCAACAATCGACATTACAATACAATACAATATCCTTTATTTTAGGCAACTAAGGCACATAAATCAAAATAAATTAATAAGTATAAAACAATAACTATAAACTAATAAATACTTTATACAAAAATAACTTAATAACTACTGCACACGAAGTGACGACGTCGTGTTACGCTGCGAGGTGTCACGTAGCTGGCCTAAAGGCAAGATTGTAATAATGATTAGGGTTTATCTTTTTGATGAACACTAGGAAAAGTGAAAAAAAAAACGTAGCTGGCCGCCGAAACGCCGATACAGCACACCTTTCGGCCAAAACTCTTCCTTGAAGAAGGTCACCAAATGGTGAGTGGAAACGCGCACCACAAACGACTTGAAATTGGTGTTATGGCGCACCTCCAGCTTCTCCACCCTCAAGGTCCAGTTGGTCTACGTAGAGTGGTGCAAACGGGACACGTACAGTTGCGTCGTCGGTACTGCAAGACGTAGCAGCGTGTTCGATCCTGCCGGCGCCGTCCCACACTGGTTGCGATACGTAGGCTTCCTCTTCTTTCTCTCCACCTTGATGAAGCCGTCCCCATCGCATATGTTCTTCTATGGAACCTGTTGTTCGTGCTCCATCACAGCGCTTTTAGTCGTGCTCGTTGCTGAGCGACTCTACTTTTCCCCTTTCAGTTTTTCTGCTTGTCGGTTTGTTTGCGACACAGCAAAATTCGTCTTGGCGACAATTGTAGAATAGACACGTTTGGGGGTCGATGTACCTATTACACGCGTTGCTTCCCGGGTACGATGCGATCAGCGGAACATGATGCAACGCTTGAATTCTTGACAGCCGATGACGTAGAGTCACTCGCGGACAGAAAACTGCAAACAATTGCAAGCATTTTGTGGCTTGCGACGTACGTTTACGTTGGAGCTTTCGGCTCGCAAATCAGCAATGATGTCATCCGATGACTCCAACTTGGACATCATCTCAGCCTGGCTCACCTTCAAAGACGTGATGTCCTTCAGCAGCCTGGTGACGTCGACGTGGTTCAAAGTGACAGAAGGCAGCTTTTGCAGCTCCTTCGCCACAAAATCTGGCACGTCATGCGGATCGGTCCTCTACAGTACGTCGATGATGTCCTGCAGACTCTTCTCGCCACCATTCCTCCGGCGAGATGGTATCTGTCTGACTTCGTCGAGTGACTGGCATAGCAGGACCTTGGCACTGCATACGTCTTCCTCTTTGAAGGAAGAATTGCAGATTTGCAAGACGCTGACCTCGTCCATGTAATCGATGGCTTGCTTGACGAATGCCAAAAGCTCGTTCATAATGCGCTGCTTCGTAGGCATTGCGTACAAAATCGGGCAGCGGTTACCGCTGCGCAAATCGTGAATAAAATATTCGTGCTGTGTAGCGCAAACGTGTCTGTTTCCGAGCGCGCATCGCTCACTACATTGCAGTGCTTGCAAGAAACGTAGATGAATAGGATGTTGTGAACAGTGTCCATGAAGTTTCTTGTCCGTTCTTTTTCACAGAGATCAACGCTTTGAAATGGGCCACTACAGTGCTTTCACAGTTATTATAATTGTGACTGGATTTGCAGCTTCATCTTTTTGTTTTGGACATTCCGAAAGTGCTTGAAACTGATATATTTGAAATAAATGCTTTGAGTTTGAGTTAATGATCATGAAGTGATGACACACTCACCATTTGCGGTAGCCAACATATCATGAAGAGCACGGAGAGCGTGGCCATGAGGCGGCTGAAGGCGACCTCCTCGGCCGTGGCGGCATTGTGTTGCGGCAGCGGCGCGGGGCCGGCGCGCGCGCGCTGGCGGCAGCTGGACTTGCTGACGCGCCGCACCACGGGCGCAGAGCCGCGCGGCGCGCTGATGGCGTACAACGCGCGGATCACCGCCAGGTTGCAGTACACCAGCACCAGGCACAGCATCGTGCCTGCACCACATCCACATCACAAGTTAAATCACGATCAATTCAAGCTTTAAATACGTTGGTGGTAGTTTTATCCTTAAAATCATTCCTTTATCTCAATTTATTTAGAGTCGGCGCAGCAGGTCTTCTTCTTTCAGCAACTATTATTTTATCTATAAATCGTTATCCCATGCGTCGCCCTCACCCTCTTTCAAACTAAATCATCTTTCACACAGTCAATCCATCGTTTCTTTAGTCTTCCCTTACTCTTCTAGCTATAAATAAATATACACATTCCGATATAGAGCACACCGCAAATTAACCATGTCTGGCTCAAATATTCATACGATAAACGAATGGCCGTGCCTTCTTTTATTAGCCCTTCATGTCATTTGTGTCAACGAGCCAATGAGAGCGTCTGCGCCATACCTAAGTACAGCCGAGGTCGACCAGACACCTAATCTAGGCACACTGCCAGAAACTGCGGAATACCGCGCTATGGTTAGTTAAGTAGCTACACGCAAAGAAGTTAATGCGTTTATAATACAAATTCAAGGAAATGCAACTGTCCCATCCAATTAGGTAAACCGCAAATTGAATATTCGATTCTTATGTGGTGAGCTAAATCATTTACCTACCTAGCTAACTATTTAGTGAACTGGTGGTGAGAACGTACTATTTACAATTTTGTAAAGCTCCACTTGAACAGTCAACCCTAAATAGTACATGTGCGCGTACTCACCGAAAGCGACGTAGAAGATGGCGTAGGCGAGGTCGGTGGGAGTCTCGGCGTTCCGATAGCGGATGCACTGGTGCTGCTTCTCGTCGTAGTACAGGCCCAGGCCGAGGATGGGCGCGCACGTTAGCAGCGCCGCCCAGAACCACGACACCAGAAGCGCCATGCGGATCACGTAGTACGTCACTTGCTGGAACCACGATTGGGACTTATTACGGGATGAGTTCAGGATTAAACGAACTCGCTCAGTTTGCGGTCACGACCACGACTTGTGGCATGACCGGCCGCTATCTTGAACCAAACTGGTCAGATGCCTGGTCGTGCGACCAAACTTTCTCCCTGGTCGGAGCTTCTGCGGCCGTGTAGATTCAGAAGCTTGGCTCTACATGAGATCTCATATTTTTTTCACAGGGCAAACCTTATGTGGTACATCGGGAACCAACTCTATGAGGGTTCAAAAAAACGACGAAACACTTCGAGAAAAGGTAGGTAGTGCCCTTGCGCTTCGCTTGGCTTGTCTTGGCGGGGGCACTACCGTGCTCCCAGAGTTTTAATCCGGTTATACCCATTTTTGCAGATGTAACATTATTCCTACTGTGGTCATAACCCTGCTTGCCAGCTGCCAGGTGCCAGGAGTTGAGAACATATACGAACGTGTCTGAGAGAGCTGACAAGAGAGTTACTGTTAATAGGTTAACAGTATCACATACAACAATAATACAGCTTCATATTCATCCTAATGATAGAATGTTATAAGTGTACCTATACAACCAATTTAATGTAGCTTCACATACGTATAGCGCTTCTAGCAGATGGATTTGTTCTGAACTACGATCTTATAACAACTTTGCGCTTACCGTATCCGAATATAGTACATTGTTACCCTAGGTGTGAAAGTAACTTATTTAGTCCCGACCGAGACGGGGTTTGGCGCCCGAACGAAGTCAGGGCGCTAATAGTTCGAGGGACTAAATAAGTCTATAACCCGAGGTAAACACTGTGATTTTCATTACGAATACAAGGAAAGTAAAAATAAAAACATGAACTAGCTAAAGAAAAAATTTGTAAATTTTATTTTACATAACACTTTTACACGTACAGTTATGGAATAAGAGTTAACGTCCATAAACTGCTAGAATCTTATCTAAATGATAGATATCAGGTAGTAGAAATAAATAACATTACTCTGGTTAATAGTACCGAACAAAAACATAAGTCCATGCCCAAAAAAGTACTATATGGAGTGCCTCAAGGTAGAGTATTAGGTCCACCGCTGTTTTTGATCTACATTAATGATCTGCCTAAATTTTCACAGCATCCCATGATTCTTTTTCCTGATGACAGCACAGCCATCTTTACAGGTCAAAATATTGATACTTTTGAATATGACATAAATTTCACTCTTCTCAATATAATTAACTGTCAACCAGTTAATTATATTGAGAATTATATTGATAATTAACTGGTTGACGGTTAATAACTTAAATATCAATTTAGAAAAAACTAAATTAGTCAATTACGGCCGTAACACTAAAAATAACAACATCAATATTCATTATAATGGGACGAAAATTGAACAAGTCAGCTGCGTTAAATTTCTAGGGCTTTGGATAGATAATGCTTTGACTTGGCAAACACACATTGACACAGTATGCAATAAACTTAATCAGTACTCATATGCTTTATTATATAAATTATCCAAAATTGTTGATAAATCAGTTCTTTTGACCGCATACCATGCTTATGTTTCGTCGACACTGAGATATGCAGTCATATACTGGGGCAATGCCACTAATAGCGATTTAGTGTTTAAAGCGCAAAAAAGATGTTTACGTGCGATTGCCGGTATCCGTGTTCCTGATTCTTGTGAACCTTATTTTAAAGAGTATAAAATTTTGACCTTTCCTGCAATTTACATTTATGAAGTAGCCGTATTTATAAAAACAAATGAAAATCTATTTGATAAACTCAAATCGAGAAGACATAAGCTCAAAATCTCTAATTTACCACTTAAAACAGCTCTATTTAATAAAAGTTTCTTTGGCTTGCATCAAAAATATATAACAATATACCTATTGATATTCTGAGCACTAAGGAACCTCCAGTATTTAAAAAGAAATTGCGTAAATTTTTAATTGAAAAAGCATACTACACGATCCAATATTTCCTGAATCATTTACTGAATTGTTGACCATGTTGTCTCGTCGCCGAGTTGCCAGCCTATCGGTTTTTTACCGGTTACATTTCGGGGAGTGTGCGATGGAACTGCATGACTTATTTCCAGCTAGCCCGTTTCATCATCGGACTACCAGACGTACGGCGATGCGCCATCGGTACATGGTGGACATCCCAACTATACGCACTAAGCGCTTTGGGAATATTTTTATTGTGCGTACCGCTAAGGAGTGGAATTCCCTGCCGGAGTGTGTGTTTCCCGATAGCTACAATCTGGGGGTCTTCAAGTCAAGAGTGAATAAGTTTCTTCTAGGCAAGCGTGCTTCACCGTCAACCACATCATCGCTTATCATCAGGTGAGATAGTGGTCAAACGCGAGCCTATTTATAATTAAAAAAAATGTATTAATTTAATTTGACTGTATATTGATATTTTGACATTTATAATAATCAAATTTGACATGTAAAATAATTTTAAATGTAATGCCCGACTTAATTATTGTATGCCTACTAGGCAGGACATGTTGAAACTTTAATTTATTGTTTAGACCTGTAAGTAACATATGCCCACAATAAAATATTTTGAATTTGAATAAATCAACAACTTTTACCGCCTATTTTGTTTTTTTTTCTGTGGCCAGCCAGCTATTCAGCCATTATTTTTCATTTTTCAAAAAAAATGGTAAATATTTTGCCCAAATCAAGATTATTTTAAAGAAATTGTTTAAAATAAATTATAATAAAGTTATTAAAAAAATATGGATTCAATTATAGATTAATCAATACTTAACTTTAAGTTATTTCAATTTTACTTCGTGGCTGCATATAAAGTTGGAACATGGTTCAATAACAATGTGAAAGTAGAACTACTTTTTTTTCGTTTATAATTTGGCATCTGTCAGTTGAAAGCGATTCTCCCTAGGGATGAAAAGTATTACTTTCAACCCGCTCCTCAGGCAACTTCAGACCTACTTTCAGAGTATGAGTAATGAAAAATAAATGTCTTTGTCAAAAACTTTTATTTCAATAACAGAAATACAATATTCCATCATTCAAATAATATTTGACGTGTAAACTTTGTTTATATTGAGTATAACTATCGTTAAGGTGCCATCGGCTGGGACCATAATATTTCATATAATGTGTTTTATTTTCCTGTGTAGCCTTTCACTGCGCGGTGGGAATTTGTCTAAAACTAGTTGTGAGCAATATCCTCGGTCAGCGCAGCCGCTTGGGCGCAGTAGTATTAAGTCATACGTTACGACCATTATAGTGTCACCTAGGAATGTACCGCCTCTTAAAGTATAATTAAATGCACAGTTATTTTCTGCATAATTATGTCTCGTACTAAATAAGCTTTATTTGCACTTTATAAGCGTATCTGATCTTACTGCTTTTGGGCTTATGCATCGATCTTTATCCTTTAAGGGAACGTACCTACCTAAATCCTGAGGATCATGTCTCTAAGTCTAATACTATCACTACATAGTATAAAACAAAGTCGCTTTCTCTGTCCCTATGTCCCTATGTATGCTTTAAAACTAGGCAACGGATTTTGATGCGGTTTATTTTTAATAGATAGAGTGATTGAAGAGGAAGGTTTTTATGTATAATAACATCCATTGAATAGTGGAGAAATACTGTTATTTTTGAGGTTTCTAATGTGATGTCGTAAATAATTACATTTTTTCCGCTTACATTGCAAACGCAGGCTGAACCCTACGAGATTTATCAAAATAATGTACTACGTACTGTACACATTGAAAAGGTCTACAGAAAACTCCGCGATGATATATGTCTATCTCTGGATATCCCACAATAACATTTTTTTCTCATTAACTTTTTACGACGAATAATGGCTAATTATCAGCAATGCACACGTGCGAAGCCGGGGCGGGTCGCTAGTTAATATTATAAATGCGAAAGTTTGTGAGGGACGGATGGATGGATGGATGTTTGTTACTCTTTCACGCGAAAACTACTGAATGGATTTGGATGAAATTTGGCACACGGAGTTTATAACCTGGATTAACACATAGGATACTTTTTATCCCGATAGTATGTAATAGACAGACTTAATCCATTCGAGTAAGTACCTACATCAAAGAACTTCGGTTGAATAAACAAATGAAGAAACATTTTCGAAACAGGACGAACTCAAGTGCATGGCAATGACAAAACGCTTCATCGATCTATTTTAAAGTTGCACAATGTTCTCATTTACCTTATCAATACAAGATGTTTTCTTTTTAAGTTTTAGCATTATCAAACGTATGCGATGCTTGCTGTAACAGATTGTGACCCATTTTCGCTTTCCGCTCCTTGTGTTCATTCAGACTAGTGACTACCTACAAATCTAAATAAGTAGCTGTGTCTCCGAGATTATTTCTTGGGTAGCAGTTTGACAATTATGTCAATCTATACATCTATACAAATAAATAAAATTGGAGTGTCTGTTTGTAATACCTATTAAAATAACCACTTTTTACTACATGCATAGGAAAGTACATATATATTTATACGGTACATAGCCGGGCACCGTTAATAACTTCGTTAATCCGCTACAAAAAAAAGCGTTACATTTCGGAAGAATTAACGCAAGTTACCCAAGTAGCAAAAGGTTCTTTAACCAAGACTTTTTATCACCAAACAGTGAAATAGTAGGACTATAATGGTAACCACAGACTGTGACTGCTTGTACTATAAAGGTTTTTAACAGAGTTTTTTGGTTCTATAAGATTAAAGAGCATTTAAGTTCTATAATTTAGTTCTCAGAACGTTTATAGGACCATACAATAGAATATTTAAAGTATTGCACTGAAATAGATATGAAAAAAGCGATTATGGTACTATTTAGTACTATAGGCGACCTTACTGACACTTTTATGTATCTATTTTGCTCTAATAATGCGTCAAAATAACTTTTACAGTACTAGTATTGTAGCAGTATCGAAAACACTATTACAGAATCAATCTGCACTATAAAAGTACATTGCACAACCGTTATGTAACCTTTTAGCTTCTCTTAGTTCTGAAAAAGTCATGAAAACTCATCTATAGTACTAAATACACACATCAAAAGTGTCTAGGGATCAACATATATTTTTGCAATAACTTTTCTCCTGATTGATATTAATTAAAATTTTCTTTAAGGATTCATCAAATAAAGTGTTTTCGTTTGTCACAGTAACGATAAACCAAGTCACCTTTGCATTAATAAAGAAATTTGCCATTTTCTAATAAAGGGATTTTTGACATTTGAACCACTAACATTAAAGTTCGAAAAAAAGACTGAAATAACAGTTTTCTTTAAAATTTTATTGGGTAACTTAAACAATTAATAATCCGTGTTTCTACCGCGAACACTAACAATACAAGAACATCGGTTTGGCATACTCAAAATGAGTTCATCCAAATCACGCTGTGGAATGGCCGCCCATGTTCGTTGCAACAACAAAAAAAGGTCTTCTTGCGACTGGATACCCTCCATATTCGGCAGAGCTCTTCTCTGTAGCATATCCCATGCATGCTCAATCGGGTTCAAGTCTGGCGACTGAGCAGGCCAGGGCAGGACATTGATGTTAGCTGCGGCGAGAGTCTGTCTTACAACTCTTGCGGTGTGCGGTCGTGCATTATCATGCATTAATTGAAATAAGGGACCGATTTGCACTTGTAGAGGAACGATGACGTCTGATACAATCGTCTCAGCATAAATTTGAGCGTTGAGGTTGCCTCTGATCCAAATCAACTCAGTTCTTCCGCCGATCCAAATACCCGCCCATACCATGATGGTTCCACCACGATAAGGATGGACTTCCTGGCAAGATTTTAATCGCTGTTGGCGTCCAGGGGTTCTCCAGTGTCGTATACGTCTTGTATCCGGTCTCATACCAAAACGAGACTCATCAGAAAAGCACACGAAACGCCATTGTTCTTCTGCCCAATTTCTGTGTTCAAGAGCCCATTGATATCGAATCCTACGATTGTGCATTGCTATAGGTGGTACCCGTAGCGGTCTTCGGGAATGAAGGTTCACTTCATGCAAGCGGTTTCTGACTGTTTGGTCGCTAATTAAGTTCCCTGAAGAGTGATGAAGCCTCACGGCTAACATCATGGCGGTTATTGTTGGAGCTCTTCGAGTTAAGATTTGAATGTATCGGTCTTGTCTCCGTGTGGTGCAGCGATACCGTCCTCCATGGCGCTCAGCCACGGTACCACTGCTTCGGTAACGTGTCCAAAGTCGACTGATAACACTCTGACTTGTATTCAGAGCTAAAGCCACAGTACGTTGCCGGGAACCAGCTTCTATCATTCCCACGGCTCTGAGCATTTCTTCCCTGCTTAAATGACGTCGCCGCTCCATAATAACGTTGGTTTTAATCAGTAGTAGGGAAACAGTAGCACTAATAATGTCTTCAATGCGTTGTATGTTTTTATAGGGAAAATATTGACAGCTGATTTTCATCTTTTACTCGAATTTGATTCACAGTTCCTGATTAAAATTATGAAATGCACCAAAAAGGATCCATATAAATTTATAACATCATAAATTTATTACAAAGCCACATCTCAATCTCAAGAAATCCGCATAAAAATGCTTGATCCCTAGACACTTTTGATGTGTGTAGTACCATAGCGACTCCTAGCGCAGTTGCTAAATAACTAAAATTCTAAATAACTCTTTAAGTGAGTTTCTGTTGCTGTTACCAGACTAAAGCGTTTTCGGTGAAAATATGGCTGCTGTTTTCTGCTGCTGATATCACATAAGCAGTACGGCTGGAGCCAATGTATACTATAGCAGCCATAATCGAGACAAATCCTTATTTTATTTATTTAAATTTTATTAAAATTCGAAAGTTATGAGAGCGCATTGTCAAATTTGAAATCAAGCATACTGATTCTACCGATACAATTATTATCGCAAGCGCAATTTATGGCAGAGTTACTAGTTAATCCGTTATTAAGTGTAAAATTTCATCTTTTTATCGTTGCGTTAGTGAACTTATAAAACCTGTGGGTTTAGGTTCTGGAAGTTACCAGTAAAATTTTATAATAACAACAAACAAACGAACAAAACACTCGTCACTTAAGCACCGGCGCTAAGTAATGAAATGATCAAACGAAACAAATCTTTTCGCAGTTTTCTTTCTCACTCGCACGCGCCGCCAAAATATATCTAGTTTTGTTTTTGTTTCACTCGCCGCCACGCACCGCCCGGCACTTGTTGCCACTTGTCTGTCGGTGCTGTGCGGTAACTATTAGGCATTGGATTAACGATTAACGGACTTCTGCATATTAACGGAAGTTAACGTGTCCGATAACATTTTTTAAAGTTAACTTAAAAATTAATCCGTTAATCAAAATGTTAACTTCATTAATTAACGAGTTAATGATCAGCTATGATACGATACATATACGAAAATAACTTTTTTTACAATTTGTGTCTGTCTGTTTGTTCCGTCTAATCTTGGAACGGCTGGACAGATTTTGACGGAAATTTTAACCACTGGCAGATAGCTGATGTAATAAGGAGTAACTTAGGCTACTTCTATTTTAGAAAAATAAATATTATTAAAATTAAAAATGAAAAAACGAAAAATAAATAAATTAAATAACTTTTTGTTAAATTCCACGCGGACGAAGCGTCGTGGGCACAGCTAGTTATTTATAGTATAAATTATAATCTTCTTCAGGATAAAATAATATTCAAATTCTTTTAGAGGTTCATAAGTCTAGTTTATTTATTCCATATTCTATAGCTAATATCTTCGTAAGAATCTTAAATATCTCAATGAGTAGGTATGTATAAACTTTTATCTATAATCCATTATGTATTGTTTTAATGATTTTAATTACCATTTACATTGGCTCCCTCCTTCACCAAAATCCTTGTTTCCTCGTCATTCAGTGATTAGCAAGTAAGATGGCGATGTGATGCCAGTGCGAGTCGATGAGATAGGAGCCGTCAATGTATTCAGTAGAATTTAACCAGGTTAGCTATGTTAATGTTCAGGTGCGAGGTGCGGCGTCCGGCGTCTGAGGCCACTCTGGGGGCCTAAAATGGCCGCTTACGCTGAATCATAATAGAATAATAACATATATTGTAACATTTGCAACGTAATTCACGTTACAATTCGTAAAATGGCTACAATAAAACAATTCATTATATTAATTGCATCTATGACCATTTAAGGACATCTAGACGCACTGCAAGTTACCATCCCTACCTTATTGCTAGCAATTCTACCCTAATCTCTTCAAAGTGAGAGTGAACAGGCTTCTTCTGGGTAAGCTCGTACTATCGGCAACTTTGTCTCTGTCATCTAGAGTCAAGAACAAACACATCACAAATAAAAAAAAACGATTTTCGTCCATGAAAGAAAACAAATCCATGAAGATTATTGATATACAGCTAGCGGTGTGAAGTGATGGAGTCACTCACACTCTGCTCTTGACTTGCTCAAGCTTAACCACTATGTCGAGATCAAAGAGGTCCTTTAGTGATTGTGGGAACTGAGATCAATTGAAGGATATCCGCAGATCAGACCACAACTATTAGCTTTGTCCAAAAGATTAAATCAATAAACAACCATTCATATAACATAATAATTCTCAGCTTGTGTCAGCATTGTCATGTCTAGCATTAACCAAAAGAAAATCATCAACAAATATAAGATAATCTTAGCCTGTTATGTATTTCTTTGTTTGTTTTCCTCCTAACATTCCTGAAGCAAGTCTGTGACCTAAAAATATCGATTTGAACTCGAAAACATATAAATCTCTTCCAGAGAGATCTAAAATAGTCTTTTATTATGTCGGACGAAAGTTCTATATTCTATAGAGCGTTCTATGTTTTATGGGAGTAGGCATATAAACGTAGGTACATAATGTAACAAGGCACGTCACATGTGTATTGTAGGTGTAGCACTTTATTGATGAAATACGGTTGAGAACATTTTCTATGAAATTAAAAATTCTTTCGCAAAAAAACATATTCACGGATTACTCTGAAGGGTTGTATGCTAGAGTAGTCTTAGACATTGCTAAACTTCTAATCCTCAATTAGATAATACTAACTAAGTAGGAAACTTTTAATGATGTTTCAAAAACCACAATCAGACTTGTTAAAGTAGCTAAGCCCATGACGAGCAAACATGGTATTCCTTTTTGTACAGCAAGTAACAAAATATCCCGACAAAAACTATATAAAATGTAGTAAAATGAGGAAACTGACATGGCAGCACAGGACAACACTCCGGGCGCTTCTCGAGTAGTGACGTCATAAACAAACAATTGACGATCGAACATACTAATGCCGAAGATGGTGTTCCCACATTTTAGAAATTTATTAGATTTTAGGGAAATGGTGGTAATGGAAACAGGGATCGGGTTTTTATAATATGTTCACTTTCATGAATATTTTACGTTTCTTATTCGATTTAGTAATGCCATTGGTATACCTATATGCCCCTTTCGGATCGGACAGGGTTTTTTTAAACATTTCTATATCTATCTTTATCTTTATATATAAAAATCAATTGCTGTTCGTTAGTCTCGCTAAAACTCGAGAACGGCTGGGCCGATTTAGCTGTTTTGGTTTTAAAATGTTGGTCGTAGTCCAGGGAAGCGTTAAAAGGTGAGAAAGGTAGGGTAGGGTTTGAAGAGGTAATTTTTTAACGAGTGTGTTAGTACCTTTTGACTCAGTTTGTGATAGGTCGAAGTGAGCAGTAGTACCGGCGCGCGGCGTCTTACGATTGAAAGGCCGCCCGGCCATGGCCAGAGTCGGGTTCAAACCGAATGACCATGGGACATCTACCAATCCACATAATCAACTGACAGATTTCCGATTTCGTAATTTGATTGAGGAAAATATTACAAAAATGTCTCGAAATGGCGAAGTTGTCTAGCAGGAAATAAGAGTTGAAATTAATTAATACTATTGAATGTTTACATTTCTCAAATATCAAGGTCACGCTATTTCCGCATCCCGTTTGTAGGTTTCATCATGTCTAGACATTTCCCAAACAATCTTGGGGTCGGCTTCCAGTCTAACCGGACGCAGCTGAGTACCAGTATTTTACATGAAGTGACTGCCTGTCTGACCTCCACAACCCAGTAACTGGGTAATACGATACCCCTTTGTAAGACTTGACTTGCTTTCCGAAGTACAGAGGATGTAATTATGGTTACCCATCCATGGACCAACCTCGGCAAGCACGGCTTAACCTTAAAGATCGACCCGCGCGGCTGTTATTATTTAGCCACGAGCTCCTCCAGTTTGTAGTTTGATAAGGAAAATTGAAACAATGAATAATCAAATTGATCACTCTAGTTTAAATTAATATCGTTCCCATTACGTTTGCTGATCTTGTTTGTATTTGTCGTGTAGTCGGGTTGTTGACGTCAAGCTCGCAGCGCCGCAGGTGGTCGCAAACAATGTGCCATTCCTGCCTCCTGATCAATCTGATAACCTGGTACTTATGACACCTATGAGCTACTCATTTTACTGTTATGTCCACGTGCCCCTATTTGGTGCTGTTCATAACAATAGCACAAAGTGCGCGCTAAAACACCTCTTGAGTGGTGGCCGAACCATTAACACAAATAGACTGTCCCTATTTCATAATTCGCACTGCACGTTGATATTATCTAGAATGGCACAAAAGTGAGTGACTGTGAGTGCTTTCACTTATTTCTATTAAGTGCCTAATAGCAGTAATTGTTCCTAGAAGACAAACACTTCTGACGAGGCTGTCATAACGATGGCGTGGGAGGCAGGAGACATGTTGTCCACTCATTTAGAAACTAAAATATAACAAGCTGTAATTGATTAATGTGCGACACACCTCACACTTTTCACTCATAGATCCACCAAAACAAAAAGATTAAATTGTTATTTCACTCGTAGAGATAGCTAATAACAGTTTACGTGATGAATTGAACGATCATAATAGGTAGTTTATTAAATGTTGCGTACAAACATGTAAACCGCGTCGATGGGAATTCCGGCGCGTGTTGCCGCAGCTAAAAATAATAGTATTGATTTGATCGCTTCGACGAGATGAGCTGTCAGACAAACAGACGAGAGCAGCCGGTTGAGATATTGCACCGAGAACGGATGAGTGGGCTTAGACGAAAAGGAAAATGAAGGCCCAGCGATCAAAAACAACAAAGAATGCAACATATTTCATTGTTATTATTATGGACAGCTGATGCCCGCGACCTTCGGCCGCATGAACTTGTAGCGTGCTACAAAAAAGCAATTTAACTAACAACAAAAAGTACTACAGTGCCGACTATGATAAAACTGAAGTACTAATATGGTCTGAATCTCGCAAGCAAAGTCTACATCGACTTAAGAGTATATAGAGAAACCCAACAACAACTGTCGAGCATACGCCCATGAGACATAACACATGTCGGAGGATCCTCCCTTTTTTAAGGAGTATCGAATAACTTTACACCCTGATTTTAAAATAAAAGTGCCTAAGCTACTCCTTATAACAACAGCTATCTGCCAGTAAAAATTCCGTCAAAATCGGTACCGCGGTTTCGAAGATTAGCCAGAAAAAAAAACACACAAACAAAAACGTTTTTTAGCTGTTTATATTTTCATATGCATTCAGTAAAAAGCTGTTATTTTGAAATTACAAACATATACTTCATTTTTGTTTGTATTTATTGCTTGTTTATCTTATGTATTGTTGTTGTATTGGAATTAGCTTAATTTAGAATTGCTGAGACGTAGATTGCGATCCAATATGGCTATTCTATATCCATCTATCTATATCTATTTGTATGATCAACAAATCGTTTGTATTTGTTATCAGAATGTCATCTTACTTATTCGGAATGTAAATAACAAATAAGCCGTAGTAAACTGTTGAGATTTTTCTAGAATTGTACCGAATGAAGAAAGACTGTGGCAGCACTGTCGCGCACCTTCATACTGGATAGGTATTCATTATAACGATGATTGATTCGTCCCGCACTCGTAGTGCGTGCAAAGTTCGTAGTTGCGTTATCTACCAGTAATACACAGATGGATCGCCCTGTTTGGAAAATTAGAACATTATTGAATGTGAGTTCACTGCGGTGCCGGTGGCAGAAATCACTGTTTAAAAGAAATACTACAAGTGCGGGAGCTTTATTCATTAGGTTACTAAATTCAATTGTACATATTTCTGTGTAGTCATTCATCAGTGCCTAATAATGTTTTTTTTTAAATAAATGTTCTGACTGGCTCTACTTCCCCCAACAACAGAAACTAGAGCCAGTCAGAACTTTGGAATCTTGTTTTTTTTTTTTTAATATTATTTCAAAATTTAAATAATAATCAAATACTTATATTTTGATTTGTGTGTATACATTTACACACAAATCAAAATCACCAAAAAAAAAAAAATGAATATTGTGAACATTTTCGTCAGTCGTCGTTCTACCCTCGTAATAGTCGTAACGTGCGTCTGCGCAGAGAGCTCTGTGTTGATCGAGGGCAGCCTCGAGTTTATCTAGCTTACAGCCGTGACACTAAATCGATACGAACCAGGAGCATTTAATTTATTTTGACTTCAGTCTGACTATTACTACAGAACATGAAGTATTTAACATTTCAACAATATCATTTTGTTGTTTCAGATATTGTTTTATGATAATTGTGTTTCGCGAAGCCATTTTCACGATGTGTTGATGATTGTTTGGGCGACACGCGGCTTGTAACTTGTAAGCTTTCTTAAGGTTAGATACTAAAAGCAAACTATACAAATGTCCGTAGATCCGTAAAGTGTTTAATTTACCTAGTGGATAAAGTTAAACAAGGTGTAAATGGACCTTTCATGAAGCTGTTACCCAGCAATATGTACATCAAATTAAGTACCACTACGCAAAAACTATTACTGGGGACCAACTTTTTTTGGGGTGGTTGTCATTGTTTTGTAGTGAAACTTCTTATGCGACTTCCAACAAGGTTGCGTTAAACGTTTAACGCTACCATGGAGGGGGAATAGAAAGAGACAGAGCGAGAGTGAAAGCGTGGCACTCGAACGCATGCGTGTAGTATTACGAAGTTTCACTTCTTCCGCGCGGAGGGACTCCACGCACTTTTTTTTGTTTGTTCCTATTCATATTATTTTTAAATGTGTATGGATGGTTATTATGTAATTTATCTAAGACAAAATCATTGTTTTTTGATTCAATGTAACGCACACAAAACATTGTGCAGATGGATGCATTGAATAGTACAGGGGTCAAGGAGGTATTTAAATTAAGGTTATAACATTTAACATGTAAACAAAAAAAACTTGGAACTTAAGGCCTACAACACCCGTTACAGTTCTTAGTTATGTTATTTATTGCAAAACGGACATATCTACTTCTAAATATTATTGACGCCTGAACTGTAATGGTCACAACCGTCCTAACACTTTCAAGGACAAGGATTTTCTTTAAGGTGGACCTCGAGCACTTGAATTAATGGCAAAACCTTTATAAACACTGTAGAATTTGCGTATACAGCGTGTTTCAAAAGTGTGTAGTCTTATAAGGGTTTGGTACAGACCATCAAACTGAATAAATAATAAATTTCGTCGTTGGCCAACATCGTAATTGCGAAAAAAATATCTTTGCAGTTCTCTGCAGTTATCATCCCAGTCAAACTTCAATATCTACACCCAAATGTATGAGGCAGCTGATTATTTTTGTTCGGTTTGATGTTGTGTTAAGTATAATCATTGGGTAGACGATACATGTTTGTATGAAAGTGATACACACAAACACAAATCCTAATTTGTGTCTTTATATCTATTACCCATTGAAAGCTCTCAGACGCAATAAAATGTAGGTACCTATTTGGTAAGGCCTAGGTTTGGCTGTTTGCATACACTCATATATGTCGCTTTTACTTTTCTGATATTCAACTCGCTAAATAAACCAATTTGTACGTTTGTGATCATGGACCTATAGCGCAGTTTCTAAATCGGAACTAGGTAATGCCGCCATCTTGTGTTTCCTATACAAATTATTTTTTTTTACTGATAATTTCCCGAATGCTTACATTGTCCTCCTGGAAATCTGTGCCACAAGAACCATGCCAACAATTTAGAGTTATTTTAATGTTAAGTCTAAATCTTTAACATCAACCCAATGATGGTGTTCGTTGTCCTTAATTAAGATTAAGATTTCGCGAAGTTTGTGTAAAAGGGAAAAATATAAATAGGCTTTAATACAGCGTTTTCTGCGTCAGTTACCTCTGGGCTGAGTTTACTCTCAAAAACTGGATGTCTCACGTACCATACAAAAGAACGAATTGGAGAGCGCCATGGTTCCCTTGGCGCGTTGCCAGTAGGAACTAATGCAGCCATTTTTTTTTCGATATCGTTCAGAAATGTTTACCAACAGCGCCATTACAATTTCATGAGAACAAGCATGACGCGCTATGGATGGATTGCGCTTACCTTCTGGTAGAGAAAGGGCCTGGTGAGCGCGAGGTAGCGCTCCAGCGCCATGGTGACGGCGATGCACACGGAGCCGATGCCGAACACACGCAGCACGACGCGCGTGGCGCAGTACGCGCGCGTCGTGCCCACGCCCGCCACGTGCTCGCCCACCAGCATCGCGCACATCATGCCCACCTACAACACAACCACGACTGTTACTCTTGTTACATAGCATATAGGTACTATTTCTGTGTAACTTATTACTCTAGCTTAAATAAAACACACACTCCCATAAATTCAGATCATCGTGAGTACTAATCCTCTAGCTAAATGATTCGGGGATTATAAGCATGACAAGCACAATTATTAAATAGGCTGATACATCCTGCCTTAAATGGCCTTAATTCTGTTTATTAAATAACAGCTGTGTACTTGATCGGCTACAATCTGTCTACTGTCACTACCCGGTGTGGCGAACACCAGGAGACGTATTACCATCTATACATAAATCTACCATCCGTACAATCCCAATAGTAAGTCGTACCATTGATATCAAAAAGGAAAGCTGTTCCATACATTTTAACCGTGTGTTGTTTTTACATTAAACAGCTGTTTTCTGGTTGACAGATGAAAAATTAGAACTTTTGTGGTCTAAAATCATGTACCGGACACACACTGTAAAGAATATCTGTGATATCTGTGGCAACATAGAGCACTCGTGTACTCTGGTTTTTACGAGTGCGTTGCTTGGAGGACAGTCATCGTTAATCGTAATGCTGCGCTTTATGTAGCAGGTTCGATACGGTTAGCTAACTGGTTGCTCTGGCACCAATACTTGCGGGTATGGTCATCAAATGCAGCATGTATACGTAGGTACTTAAGGTACTTTTACTGTTAATAGTTAAATCCAGAAGTTACCGCGGTAACTAGTTTTGCGGTTGGGTTTAGCAATCAAGTGCAAATGAAGGAACCAGAGGAATTTAGGAATACTACCTCATCCAAAGCGCATTTTTTTTTCCGCCTCTAAACCTTAAAATGCAGGCACCTATGTGGAATTTAAATGAAATTTTTATCAAAGCTAATTACAAGAGCGCAAACAGAAGCAAAGCGTCAAACGGAGGGACAGGAAAGTAAAATAAAATTAAAATCACAAGTGACAGCTGTCATGTTTCGCGAGGAATGGAGCACAGACGCACAGACAGGAATGATGGCCGACTAGAACATTGTCCATGTTCTAGTCGGCCACAAGCACCTCAACAATCCTGTACGCCCCGTCCGGCCGTTATATGCATATATAGATAGAAGCACGAGCTCCTTACTTATTCGCACTACTTTAGAACAAACCTAGTTGGATAATGTCATTACCGTCGCTGGTTATTTATTCGTTTATTTTCTTTGTAAGGAACGATGTTTGTGATTTTATAGTAAAGTACAAAAACATTTCATTTACGGTGTAAATAAAATCACGCACATCAATGTCGTCTCACTTTTACGATTTTGTTGTGTAATCCAATCTATAGACGTCAATAACTCGTGCCATAAATAACATATTAATACAATGTATACAAACTTAATGTTTATAGTATCTGTTTCTTGACTACATTATGTGATTATCACGCCTGAGACTATCCATGATTTCTTGGATATCTTTCTTCATCTGGGCAAAAAAAGGATAAGTCTATTATTGGGTGATTATAACTTTGATCTCCTGTTTTGAGGGGCATAAACATAGAGTATGCATTTATTATGCCCGTCAACCTGCACAGCAAGCCTAAAAACAAAAAGCTTTCTTCTGATGACGCTCTTGCTATCGTATCCTAGGTATACCGCTTTCCACACGGCAAGGTTGAGGAGTCCGGTCAAGCAAGACCGAGTGAAACTCCTCGGACGGTATGGATATCTAAACTTCATCATCATCGGCGCAGCATGTGTTGTTCTACCATACTTCTCAATTAGTCGTCATCACAAGAGACAGACCGTTCTTACACAGTCCATGTATCGTTTCTTTCATCCACATTAATATTCAATACATAACATTAAGTTAAAAAACCTTTAAAAAAAAAGCTTTTATTTAAACGCTCTAAAAAGAAGAAAATAAAATTTTCTTTTTAAAATTTTAACTGTCAACTTATAACCTCATTATACACAATATAAAAGCTTGTCGCAAGGTTTACTTGTGTAAATAAACCAGTACCTATTTAATTGAGTTATTTCTCTCTAAGTTTTTTTTTTTTTTAAACGTCATCTGCTAAGTTTTTTTTTAATTTCATTTTAAATAAATACTTACAGGTACTTACTATTGTCTGAGGTATATAGTGTCTGTGCTATTAACTGTTAAGGAGTTCCCTCGTGAGAAAACGATCCTAGCTGCAGGATGAGATAATGATAGAATTCATGTTTATCCATCTTTGAACGTTCATACAAATTTTCGTATCTGTGCTATTAACCGTTGAAGAGTTCCCTCGTGATAAGACGATCCTGGCTGCAGGATGAGTTCATGATAGAATTCACGTTAATACATCAAACATGAACGTGCATACTTTTCGTGTTTGTGCTATTAACCGTTGAGGAGTTTCCTCGTGAGAAGACAATCCTGGCTGCAGGATAAGTTCATGATACAAATCGTGATTATCCATCAAATATGAACTCGTACGCAAAGTTTCGTGTCTGTGCTATTAAACGTTGAGCAGTTCCCTCGTGAGAAGACGATCCTGGCTGCAGGATAAGTTCATGATACAAATCGTGACTATCCATCAAATATGAACGTGTATACAAATTTTCATGTCTGTGCTATTAACCGTTGAAGAATTCCCTCGTGAGAAAACGATCCTGGCTGCAGGATGAGATCATGATAGAATTCATGTTTATCCATCAAATATGAACGTGCATACAAATTTTCGTGTCTGTGCTATTATTCTGGCTGCAGGATAAGTTCATGATACAAATCGTGATTATCTATCAAATATAAACGTGCATGCAAAGTTTCGTTTCTGTGCTATTAAACGTTGAGGAGTTCTCTCGTGAGGAGACGAACCTGGCTGCAGGATTAGGTTATGTCTGTCGTAAAAATGTATTGTCACCAGAACCAAAGGTGTTTGCAAAATTTCAGCTCAATCGGACATCGGAAAGAGGTTCTAATTTAGCTTCCAAGATTCCACCGTAACAAACATACATACATTGCAAGTTAAATAAAAGCTTTTAAAATAAACGGATAGGGTCATTAAGTTGACCCAGTAATAAAGGTAGTGCAGCTTCACTCACCAGCGCCACAAGATCATTAGCTGCCAGTGAGGTGAGCAGCAGCAGATGCTTGCGGTTCCGCACGCGGCGCTCCCCTCTCCTCAGGGCTATGATGGCGCATGCGTTGCCAACGATGCCGATGGCATACACCACCTTCACGAGCAGCATGATCTTGCCCATCGGCCGCGACGCCAACAATGGAGACGTACTGTTGCTCACACGGCTTATGTTGCTTGAGATAGTTTCATTCAACACGTCAGCAAGGGTGGCCATCGTCGTTGTGAACATATCTGACGCAGTGATATTGAGCTCCTCAGAATATCCTGCCATTTCTACGTCTTCCTTTGTTTGTCAGATGTTTACAATATTGTTTTACTGTTATGTATCGGTTCGATCGTCGGATTGGCTTCGTAGTGAGAGGTCGGTATGCTCGTGAATGTTGGACGATACATCGCACTCTTGTTTCCACGTTCTCTCTGTGAACAAGACACGTTTATATTTATATATTCTTGTTAGGTTAGCAGGTAGGAACTACTGACCCTAAAAGAGGACGCTATTGATAATTGAAAGAAGTAAAGAAAAAAAAAAAACTCAATTTTGATCCGGGTTTGAAGGACTGCATTTCCCGTGTGCCATCATACTACAGCTAGTTAATTACCTTTAATGATAGGGCGTATGTTACCTTATCTCACCAGAACGGCTGAACCGATTTATATGACCTTTCACACGGGTTAATAATGTCCTGCTTTAGAACCTAGAATTCTCGAAATTCTTCGCCCGTGTCTCCGCACGGGCGAAGCAAGGGCTGCGTTTCAACAAAATTGGTTATTAAAAAAAAACAGAACTAGCTTTGGGTAGTCGAGCTCAGACTCACCCTCCAGACAAAACTATCTACCTGCATTTCTGCATATTAATGACCAGCCTTTTGAAAGTTTACTACTAAGTTATTTATCATCATAACGACAAGTGGTCTCCATACTGGTTTTATCTTATGACACATCACTGCTTGTCAATCGAGGCTCATTTAAATATTTGAGGGATCATACTTTTATTAAAACTTTTATGATGCAAGAGTGTAGTAGGGTTGAAAACGCTTAGAAATTGTATGTAATTAAGGTTATGATGGTTCACTAATTCAAGCTTACTAAACTACTACTGAAATATATTTGGGTACAGGCTTTCGGGATTCGCATGACGACTCAACATAATGAGGCTAGAACTAACTCAGGCCGCCTCTCCGTGAGAGGGAGTGCGCCGTGCTCCACCACAACGTGCCCGGTGGGTTGGTGGATGTAACGGCTTATCTACCACATTTATCTGTTCTGTGTCATCGACTGTCCAGCACGCGTAGCATGACCACTGTAGAAACTAGTTTTGTTTACGGCAGAATCGACATAATGACATTTTGACAATGACAATCTGTCATTAGGTCGTTTCTTCTGTCGACATAACTCGTTTCTACAATTGTCATGCTCCGCGTGCTGTAAACCCTCATTTCCGCGTAAAGTGTCTCGTTGGTGTAGTGGCGAGCGCGACTGTGGAGCATGTAGTCATAGCTGGTTCGATTCCCAGGTCGGGCAAAGTGTTGTTGGGTTTTTCCATATATGCAATTTCTCAATAGCAGCCACGGAGTTTGCCCTTGTGCACATGGCAATAAGTTCGCCCTTTTTGACATAGGACTTAAACAAAACTGTCAAAATGTGGGTGTATTATTAGGCGCACGTTTGCTCAAAGCCTTCAGTGATATGATAACAAGCGTAATGTTTGATATTCAATTGAATTCACACCATAGATCCATGAAATGTTAGTATAATCTTAACCTATGGTTAATCTTAACCTACGGTTAAACCTAACCTATGGTTAGTAAGTAAAAATGACGACAAAAAAGGTTTGATGATGATTTCATATAAATTCCTACAGTAGTAATTTGAATCGAAATAGGTTGTAGAGCTACAATCTATTTCGATTCAGACTTTGTCAATAGCAAATTGCAATTTTCTTAATTGACGAGTGACATCCCTGACAAGGACAACAAATGTCTACAAGTTTACAAAGTTATAATTACTGTCGATATTTCCAACAAGAGTTTACCTACATGTTAAATAAGTCATCACTATTAATGACTGCTTATGACAATATGTAGAAGATAGGATCCAAAGATAGCCCTGTAATTGGTACCGGGTGAAGTTTCTAGACAAAAAGAAAAACTCGTTCTATTTTATGTTAAGCCTGAACCTAGTACCTAGATATACACCACCAATGGCGAAGATATTGTTCAGCTCTGTTATTAAAAACCTTGACATTTTACTACACGACACCTTAAAGTAATGCCCAATAAAACCGCACTAGAATTCAACACTAAGCATACCTATGAGCTGAACAGAACGTTAAAAATCCTACGGTTCGATTTGCAAATGGTGGTGGTCGATTTGCAAACCCTAGTGATTCCACATGTGTAACAGTGCGGGTGAAACACACGAGCAAAACAGTATATATATTTAAATAAATTATTTAAATCATAGCACATGCTACATTTTCGATATTTACTAGTTGCGGATAAATATAATATATTTATTCGCAACTAATAAAACTTGCCTATTTTCCTAAATTAAAATACATATTAAGTATCTTAATTTAGGAAAATAGGCAAGTTTTATTAAACTACTGAAGTCCAATGCTATTCGTTACTCATCACGATATTCATTCTCTTCAATGCGCCTATTAATTATTCATTTAGGACTTTAAGTGCCGAGTGACTGAGTCTGTATTTTTGATTGACGACGTTGGTCTTCTACCCATAGTTTCGGATTTAGTTCTGTGGTGAGTCAACGTAAAGGTCTCTCTGATAAATTGTTTTAACTTAGTCCGACTGAGCTTTGAGTTTTACCGCCATAAGGCCCCCTATTCGCAAACGCTCGGATTCGATTTCGATTCGATAAGTCATATGTCACTCTTGTTTTGGCATTACGAAAGCGAGCGAGATAGACACATATATAGAATCGGAATTGTGAATACGGGGGCTGTTCTGTTTGTTACGTTATTTGTCCAGTATACTTTCGTTATAAGCCGCGAAAAAATAAAAAGGCACCATTGTCCCATACATCTTGCTAATTAGCTTTTCAGTGAGGACCTCTTATTTGTTATATTGTCTCTCAAATATAGACTGCGCTTTTATCTAAAGCAGCTGGCTATCTTTAATTAGTTAACACCTGGGCCCAAGAAAGAATGGAGCCGTGCCCCTTTCCTTTAGTTTATGGAAATCCTTAATGATGCTGTTGTGGCAGAGATAGCGGTCTGAAATATATGTTTCGGCTTAGCTTATTAGGTACGAGTTGGGAGGCAATGGTAATAGCAGGTCAGTTAATAGTGTTTTGTTTTGTTTTTATTAATTAATAGGGATATTGTGGGGAAAAAGTAAATAAATTATTAAACAGCGTGTGCATCGTTTGCCAAATCAATTGGCCGAAAGGAGAGGTCATTTGCTATCTCCTCACGCCCTAATACTCATTCGTTGCCAGTGTTTTTTTAAACAAATTTTTAATTTAAATTTTGAAAATTTGCAGAACCCAGTATTAAAGGTTAAATAAAAAAAAAAATTATTTGTAGTTATTTGTAGACTTCAAATTTCAATTTAATTTTGATGTGTCCTGTTGTATGATTCTTTCAAATTTAAAATTACTTGCTAGTAACATTTACTTTCTTTTTTAATAACTCGTAAAGTTTTTGTAAAAGAGCAACCAACTTAAAACTCAACTTTAAATTCATATAAAAAAAAACTAAAAACGACGGGATCTTCCAATTCTTTTAAAAAGTTCTCTAGTCTGTCTCCTTCCCCTTTCCAACGGTATGCAATATGCAAAAAAAAACGTTTGATACCTTTTAATTCTTAACTAACCACTTAACTAACTTAACACAATTAAACATTATTGTCAAAGTTTTCCTCATAATAAATTATATGATAAAATGGCAAGGTACCAGTTTGTCGCGTATTTTCCCGTAAGGTGTGAGAATTGTGAGATGTTTATGTTGAAGCGCGAAAGGGCGCCATTATTGTAATCGTAACATCGGCGCGACATTCAGCTAATTACGATAATTGCGGGGACATGTCGCGTCGCGGGCGCATGCGGGACGCATCACAATGTTCCAAGGAGTGAAAGTTTTTGCAAATCAACGCAAACCGGGTCCCTGTTCATATAATAAATAAGTATTATATATAACTTCGAGTATGATCTTATACGTTTTTCTAATCTGTCGTTTTGGCAAGAAACTGCAAACAGTAGTAATTTGTAAAAGTATATCGAGTGTTATTGCTTCCATTCTGCTTACGTTCCTACTATAAGGCGGAAGCTTTGAGCCTTCTAAGCAGCAACTTACTACCGCTAGCTCTGTATCTATGTAGTGTAGGTACACACAGTGTGCATACATCATTACATGTCAATTTGATAACGACTGCCACAAATGACCAACAATAGAGGAAGACAACACTTTCAACTCGTTAACATTTGATAGATAAAAGTACAGTGTCATCCAGTCAATTTAAATATTTATATTTGGATAGATTCAGTCAGACACTTTAACGATGATCGATTAAGTGAAATGAATGGAACGAGAACAAGAGATCTTTGTATTTTAATATCATTCAAATGTCCCTCGGTCCAAGGTATTGAATGTGAACATCAAAGTTTCACGTCGACTTTAATTTGATTAAATGATTCATAAATTCCTTTGTCTGTTGCGGTATTTCTACGAGATAAAATAATGTTGTATTCCAGTAACATTTATTTAGGTGAGGATAGAAATTATGTTTAATGGCAATACAATAACCTGGTTGTAAGCTCAATACAATCTCGGCGAACCTCGTTTATGATATTTTGCCAATTTTGTTGCGCTGTTTTTACACATTTTTGACGATATATGAATTCGTGTTATTGCTGTGGATGATTTATTGTGAGATGAGATGTAAACATTTTTGTTTTTTTTTTAATTTACTTATGTTTATCTTTGTGATTACGTTTACAACGCGTCGCATGAGTATGTGGTGGTGACTTAGAGGCGCGATGGATGCATTTGATTGATGATGTTTGTGGACTCTCGGATGTCGGGCATGCACGACGGTGCTTATACAATTACGTTTTCAGCTGCCTTGCTCGCGGAAATCGGTCAAGTGAGACAAATGTTTGTTTACTAATAATAGAAAAGAATAATGCATGTGAATAATGTATCATTATATATAATTAAAGAATAAAATTAAAATTATAAATTTAAAAACCATCGGCACAAAAATACTTAAAAAATAAAAATTGTTCCAGGCGTCGTTGCGTCGGAGGTCCGCTTTGTTTTGTGCTTGTGCTAAGCGGTCTACTTAGCGGTCCCACGACGCTACGACGCTTGGATCAATTAATTTTTAAACCCCCGACCAAAAAAGACGGGTATTATAAGTTTGACGTGTGTATCTGTCTGTTGGCATTATGAAAATGAAATGAAAATATTTTTATTTTACAAAAAGCTTCAAACAATGAATTGTGTTTGCAGCGTCCTTTTAGACAAACAATGCCTGTGTTAGGAAACTCCGCTCTTCCATATCTTAGATGTAGTGTTACAGTTACAGTTAAATATCTTATATAAATCAATATTCTAACATCTTGAGTATATATCATGTGGTGAGAAGCGTAGTGTGCTTTAGTTTGGTGTGGTGTGTGTGTAAAATATAGTGTGGTTTAATGTGATTCTTTATGATGTCGTGCGGTGTGTGATGTGGTGTGGTGTGTGATGTGGTGTGGTGTGTGATGTGGTGTGGTGTGTGATGTGGTGTGGTGTAGCGTGTTGTGGTGTTTAGTAGTGTAGTGTGTGGAGTAGAATGATGTGTGCATCGTTATGGTGTGCGAATTAGGTTGCTCATGATATACCAGAAGAGCTTCTGTATCCTCATAAGTAAGAGACTTAATCCAGTTTGATAGCATTTTTTTACAGTCGTAATAGTTCCTATTGTGTACATACATGTTTTTATTAATCCTATTGTATAATTGAGCTGAGAGATAGAAGAATTGTCTGCTTGCAATAACTTTCCTTGTCTTCGTTAATTAGCGAGAAGAGGCGCAACACCGTGAAAATTGGAAGGAATGGCGGGGGCTATGCCCAGGACTGCCCAGGAGTGGGACAGTCAAGGTTAAGGAAAATAATAATTTTAAAAAGCATGAAATAAAAATTAAATTTAAAACCCCCTATACAAAAATCCTCTAAAATACCAAAAATTTAATCGAATACAGATAAATTCAACATAACAATCTGAATCCGTACAGAAACGAGATGATAAGTCAGCGAACGGACAAACCGACATGATGCGACGTCGGTCTGTTTGTTCGTCAGGCTGATTTGTTTAATGCGAAGATTAGTTTACTGCGGCTCTCAAATAATAATGTGCGTGAAGATTTATGTATTCCCAACACAACGCGCCATAAAGCTTAAGTATTCATTACTTTTCACATAAAGTACATCCATGTAGGTTTTCGCCATTCCGATATCGAGAGTTCGGGGCATCATTAAAATCAGGAGTTTACATTCTGAAGGGGCTTAAGCCCGTTTTCACGAACACTACGGTACACCTTCATGTAATGCCTTTTAAAAGGGCTGTTGGCTTGTCAACGTATCGGTTTAGGGCCGAGAGTTTTTAGAAAATATCCAAAAACAAGATATCATCGTGCACTTACTTACAGTACATTTGAGTACATCATCTGCTTTGCCTATTCCTAACTATGTTGGGGTCGGCTTCCAGTCTAACCGGATGCAGCTGAATACCAGTATTTTACATGGAACGACTGCCTATCTGACGTCCACAAGCCAGTTGAACCCAGTTAGTACTGGATAATACAATCCTCCTTGGTAAGGCTGGTTGTTTAGTCTTTCGGGCCACTGACTACTCTGTAGACCGCCCCCAGCGAGTATTATTATTTAGCCTCGAGCTCCTCACATCGTGCACTTACAGCACGTGGGTGCCGAGGCACATCGGCATATTAGAAAAAGTTCGACTGAAGAGTGACTGGCTGTCATCTGTAACAACCTCTTCCAAAACTGATGCGGCCGGCCAGAGTGATCGCTCCTTCAAAGAATAACTGAATACACACATCGTTTTACTTACACATTAGAATAAAATATTCCAATAAAAATGTGGATAGCTCGGCGACGCGACGGATCGGAAAGTGGTTCAAGATGAAGAGGGATTGAATTATCCTGCGGTAACGCGACTAGGATTTATGTTCACTTGATATTACAATGTTAACGACCTTCAAAAAGCAAGAAATGTCATGTGAAATCCCTAAACGTACCGTACCTGTACATACTGTTAAATAGGTTCAACAATATCTACATAATATTAGTGATGTATTTCCATAGGCAGGTTCTTAGAAGTACGAGTATACAAGGTATATACAAAAAACAGGACAAGTGCCTGTCGGACTCGCCCACAGAGGGTTGTATTAAAAAAAAGTATATAATTATGTAAGTTACCCCGCGGTCCCCGGTGTTTAGGCTATTATGCCGAATGCGACTCAATAATTACTTATATGTATAACTAGCTGTGCCCGCGACTTCGTTCGCGTGGTTGTCGAGAACAAAACAACGTCGTTTAGATAAGAGTATATCACCTTTTTGATGATTTCGATAAGAGTCCTGACTTTGGTATAGTTGATTACGTTAATGCTTCTCTATATATCAATCAATCAATCAATCATACTATGTTAGCGGTGGAATTACCCGGAGCATATACAAAAAGGTTGTTTGGGTTGCTAACACGTGATAGAGAAACATAGAGTTGGCCGTGTGAAAAACAATCAAAAGTAAGGTCTACACCCGCAACGGATAACGTCTGGCCTTGGGCTTTATTAATAGTCATAGCGTAACAGAGGCTTACAGGAAATTGCACACGTTTGAAAGTAAACGGAAAATTATTGGGGATAATGGGTATCCTGGGAATGAAAACAACATCACCGGAGCCGCAACCTGTTAAGATTTCGGCTTCGATGACATTTCGTTGGAGATTTGTTACTCTCAACCGAGTTCCATTGCATAGTTTTGGTGGGCTTAAATTTCTGAGTAGAATGATTGGTACTCCGACTTTTAAATAAATTTTGTGTGCTGGAAGACCCGGTGTATTTAGAGAGTCTAAAAACTCTACTGGATAGTGGGTGGCATCTCCTTCTTCCAAAACCGTGTTAATAGATAAATATTCCCTACTTTCTCCAGAAACATGTACCAATATTTGAGAATTTATTGCTGCTGCTTGGTCGTTGCGAGGTGCCAAAATAGCTCGTTGGCATAGCCAAGCAGCGTCATGGTTCGAGATCTCTGATGGATCTCCGTATACAGAGGAAATGAGTTCCTGCTGTGAGGCAACAGAAGAACACAGGCTTTCGACTAAAGTTACTTTACCTCCTTCTTGAGTCGGGTATGTGCCGTTACCAATTTGAAGTAGTAAATTTGAGAAAACCTGCGCGTTTGCGTCACCTCCCAAATATGCTCGCATATTAAAGCTCAAATTAGTTAATATGACACTACGCCATAAAATAGAGCTCTTTAAACAGGCACCTATTTCATCGGCCCTCGTTCCTCTGGGTATTATAGGGAGTGTCTGCCTGAAGTCTCCACAGAATAGCACCGTTAAGCCTCCCATCGGTCGGTCATTTTGTCTTATATCTCGCAACGTTCTATCTACAGCTTCCACAGCTTTACGATTTGCCATCGTACACTCGTCCCAAACGATAAGGGCGCAATCGCGTAAAACCTTTGCTTTATCACTATTGCGAGACACGTTGCAAACAGGGTTTTCTGTGCGGTCCAAGTCGATTGGTATTTTAAATGTTGTATGTGCAGTTTTTCCTCCTGGTAATAAAGTGGCAGCTATTCCTGAGGAAGCGACGGCAAGGGCAATTTTGTTTTGGCTCCTTATTTGAGCCAAGATAACTTTAGTGAGGAAAGTTTTACCTGTTCCACCAGGTGCATCTAAAAACAGCATTTCTCCTAATGAATGTTCTACACTACAGCATACTCTATCAAAGATTTGACGTTGTTCTGACGTCAAATTTGAACAGCCATTTCGCAATATTTCTGCTAACTCTTCGGGGTTGTAATTTATTTCAGATGTATACTCCCTATTAATTCGTTCCCCACCAACTGTCGGTGTCGGCAAGCCGTATTGACTGAGGGGGTTCCCTCCTATACTTGTAACTATATCTTGTATAGCCAGCAAAGACCTATTATGGCAGCTTTCACGTACTTGGTCAGAAGTTTCACTATTTATATTTTGCTGTCTCAAAAAATCTTCGGCAAACGCGTCTTTATATTTTTGCCACAACTGCCCAGCGTCCGATAGGCCACAAAATGTCAACAAAATGGCAAATAAATGGCGCAAACGATGTGGACTATCACTGACGCATGCTTCGGCTAAAGCATCATCCCAATGCTGATCGCCATCTAATAAATGCCGTGCGCGGCAAGCAGCTTGAAATGTGGGATATTCTATATCGTCCACTTTGCGGAGCTCAGCAAAAGAAGTAGGTCCTCGCACTGTGTGAAGAAGAAGGCGTAAATAATAACACTCTGCATTATTTGGGTGCACCGTGTATACTCTTCCAATCACGTGTTCTTTAAAAATGCCGGACTCGCCTTCTACAGCAGTTCCACGTCTCCTGCGATTAAAAACACCTTGCTGCTTGTTATAAGTATAATAATGTGGCACTTCATTGTACAACAGAGACTTAGCGAAATTGTCTCTTTCGCAAAGGCGAAAGAATGCGAGCAAGGTGGTTTGTCTTGGGTTGTTCATTCTTTCTGCCACATTTTCTGGCTGAAAGTAAACTCGCTGCCCGCCTTCCAGGTGCACGTCAAGATGGATGACTGGCGGATACCTTTCATGAATAGGGAAACTCAAAATGCGCCAAACTGCCTCCGAAGAGCTTATGTATCGGCCAGATTGATACCTTGTCACTTCATCAAATTGGTTGTTATTTCTTAGTGCTATCATGGCTTGATCACTACCTTTATTAACATATTTACATATATATTTTATAGATTCGACGCTATTACAAATTTCAACATTAATGTGTGCTTGAAAAGCTTTTGACAAAACTGGAGAATACGGTACCACCCAACTATTATTTAGAATTATTTCTTGTCCACGGAATCTGACAGTAGCTGTGAAACCACCTTGTGACGGTGATCTTCGCCGGTATTGCGGATACCCATTTTCCCCAGCCATAGTTAGTTCTTTCAGTGCTCTGGGGTATTTTTTTGAGCATTGACCATCTTTCATGCACGGTGATTCCCTGTTTAAGACGCCACATGGCCCGTGAACCATATGTGTTTTTACTATGTCATGCAAAATCGGATCTGCATTATAGTCCGGAAATTCTGCACTTATGACACTGTCTATAGCATCGGGACGAATTTTTTCTTCCAGCCACAGAAGAATGTGCGCGTGGGGTAAACCACGCTTTTGCCACTCGACGCTATACATAAAACAAAGAGTTGAACCGAAAACTTTCTCCTTTGTAAGTAGATTAATCAAAACTTTGAGTTTTAAATGAAAAATCCTAGCAATAATGTCATGTCTGTCGTATGACGCCTGTCCTGTGAGAAGTGCCTGGCAAATCTCCGTCCACTTTGGATTTGTTGTAAATGTTATAAAAAGGTCCGGCCGGCCGTATTTACGGACGTAACAAAAAGCATCTTGCGTTCGTTCGTGCATATACCGCGGACCGCCTGTGAAACTGGATGGCAAAATAACCAATCGACCCAAGTCTTCGACGTTATTATCTGATTGCATGGCGTCCCGCAAGTGCACGTATTCTTCAGCGCGTAACCGTCGCTGGTTAGTGCGAATATACACTAAACGTTCAGTTTCTATTTTTGCGTACATGTCCACAATAAATTGGCCGAACAAACCACGAAATCGTTGCAAATATACGAAACTGTTTTGCCTTATTTGTAAAAGGTAGGAATAGTATTGTTGAGCAGATATTTTTTTTTGATAATTAGTGACTCTCGTAGTAGGGTTCACTTGGTACAGCCCAAAATTGTACCCATCTTCACCATGACAATAAATTAGTGGATATTGCAGGGCGTCGTAAGCTCGGTGGGTTTCCAAAATGCGTTGAAGGCGATCGTCGCGTGTACGCAACACGGTATCACGTCTCTCACACTCCTGGTCGACTAAAACAACTGCAACTTCATCTGCGACGGGTGCATTGTGTCTTCCACGGTGTTCACCCACAGGACGTCTATCGGCACTTATAACAATTTTGAAATCATTGCTGCCTTGTGGAATTGACTCCAATGCAGCTTTGAATTCACGAACGTACTGGTTAACGTGATGCAGCAATTCTTGAAGTTGACCCAAAATCTCAGCATTGAGCTGGGGAAAATTGTGATTCCTAACATTGAGCTGTTGCGTGTAATCGGATACAAAATAAATTTGGAGAAATTTGGGTTCATTTTCTGGCAGCAAAGATCCAATAAGGTGATAAACTTGACCTTGTACTTTGAAGGTTGGCATGAACGGTCCTTCCGTTATTTGTTTTGCCCCAAAGGAAGTCATTTGGAAAGCACTGTTATATAAACGAATATTATCCAAAAAATGTTTCGACTGGGGATGATCGCCATTCAGGAGACTTTTAAGTAAGTGTGGTGGATCTTGGAAATTTGGAAGAACAATTTTTCCATTTGAGCAGCACATTCCGTCTGTCTCTTTCCTCCATTTCAAAGCATGACAAAAATTACAAATTCCAATACTCCCACGGAAGTAAAGCCAGCATAATTAATTCTAGACGAATATGTGAACCCTGATTTTTCCCTATTGTCCCAAGGTAATAAAATATTTGCATCGTCATTTTCCATGGACTCATCAGCTCCGCTATTTGTTTCTTTATTCATATGGTATCGAGCTCGTTCTATTTCTAGGCGAGATTGACGTTGTTCTGCTGTTTCTGCTCGTCTTAGTTCATCTATTCTTTCCCTTTCAGATGCAAGATAACTTTCATTGTTTCTTTGTACACCTACATAGTTATGTCTAGCTATTTGTAATCGTTCTTCTCTTTGGGAGAGAGATTCAGACTCGCGCGAGAGAGCGTGTCGCTCTCGGTCAGATGACAGACGTGCTTGGCGTTCCTCGATACTCTCTTGAGAACGCAAAGTCGCGGTCCGAGTTCTTTGTGAACTTAAGCGCGACTCCCTTTCTGTGAAAGTCTCTGACTCGCGTGAGAGAGACTGGCGCTCCCGATCAGCAGACAGCCGAACTTCGCGTTCCTGGATACTCTCTTGAGAACGCAAAGTCGCGGTCCGAGTTCTTTGCGAACTTAAGCGCGACTCCCTTTCTGTGAATGTCTCTGACTCACGTGAGAGAGAGTGGCGCTCCCGATCAGCAGACAGCCGGACTTCGCGTTCCTGGATACTCTCTTGAGACCGCAAAGTCGCGGTCCGTGTTCTTTGTGAACTTAAACGTGACTCCCTTTCGGTGAACGTTTCCGATTCACGTGAAAGAGCGATGTGCTCTCGGTTAGCAGATAACCGTGCTTCACGATCTTCTTCCGATTCCTGAGACCTACAAAGTCTCATCCTTTTCGTATTCCGGCTACGCAGCGAAAGGTTAGTTTTTTTTCTTTGAGGCATTTTCAAGGAAAATTAAAGCAATAAACAAAACCAACAACACTTATGGCTGAATAGCCTACAAACTTAAAAGAACGGTGCGTCGAACAGTCTAGTGTGACAACGTATCGTCTGTTCGTGGTCGTGCGTGACTCAACGAATTGGCAACACTAACTTACAGTATAACGATTGGCACTATTGGATTCAAACTACGAAGTAAATAAAATACAATATTTACTTCGTACTTCAAACCAATGACCAAAGTTGACCAAACGAAACCAATAAGATAAGCCAATACTTTTTTTCGACCAATTTAGAAAATCGATAAACCAAGCAACCATAGAACTTTTACGACACACGCAAGAACTTTTAAGACACCTAACGAAACCCAATTTGCCTAGTAAACACGGTGGACCTCATTCTAGCGCGGAAAATCTTAACACCGCGATTCAGAAAATGACGTCATTTGCACAACGCCATCTATCGGATTTGGATTTCAACTATCAACATTAGTTCTATTTTTAGTCTTAAGATGTCGTTGCAAGTACTATACTGAATTGCGTAACGTAATATTTTACTTCTTGAACTCACTAAATTAATCATATCTTTTGATAGAGTGAACCGATTTCGATGAAAAAAAAACTAAGTTAAACCTCAAGTTACGTATAATTTTTGTATATAAACATTGTCAGCATTGAATTCGTAGATTTTACGTGATGTGCGCACAAACAAACAGACAAACAGACAAAAATTTCAAAAATGATGGAAATGGGTTCTGTTACTTATCTTTTCACACGCTGGCTATTTTTTGTTTCAATTTCTTCAATGTACAAAAATTACTTTTCTACAGATTTATTATATGTATAGATATGGCTTCAAATGATAAGCATTCATTCTTCGCCAAGCCTACGATTGTTTTGCCGAGCTTACAGGTATCAGATGCTACATCCGTAGTCGCCTGATTACCTTTTATGAAGCTGTTTGAAAAAGCTTTAAATTACAGTTTTTTTTTAAACGTTGCCCCACACGAGGAATTTCTCCTGTATCGTGGGTGCGACAAACATTTAAACTCACATACACAAACAGCCAGACCCGGAACAACTATCTGTAGGCCATACAAATATTTGTTCCGTGCGGGGATCGAACCCGTGACACGCAGCGCAGCAGTCGATCGCTTAACCACTGCGCCAACCGTGCCGTCATAATTCAAGAGGGCAGATTGATTTTGGATCGCGACACCTGGTCATAAGGTGTAAATAAACCCTTCACGAAGCCGAAAGGCACTTGTTCTCCCCGTCATTGATAGTTTTTTGTTTTGTTCTGGATAATGCAAAGATATTGGATACCGAGTTCCAATTTTTCACAAGTTTTGTTTGAAAAAGATGTTTTTAATACTATAATTTTAATTTTAATACCTTCTGAACACCGCACTATTCAATGCATCCATCAGAACAATGTTCTGAATGCGTTACATTGAGTTCTACCTTGAACCGTGATATTTCTCAAAAACTAAAAGTCGTTACTTTGATGTACAGAACGCTTGGTTGAAAGCATTGTGAAGGGTTGTTTTACACCTTGTATAAAGGGTGTAAAACACCTCTTAACGAAGCCGAAAGGCACTGGTTCTCCCTGTCATTGCGATCATTTTTTTGTTCTGCACCATACCTGGGAACCTTCTAGTTACGGAGATATTAGGGGTCAAAGTTGCAACTTTTTGACAAGTATTTTTTTAAATACAAGTTTTTAATGTATGATTTTTACTTTAAACACCTCCACGACCCTCATACTATTCAATCCGTCCATCAGCACAATGTTTTGAGTGCGATACATTGCGTTCTACCAGAAAACATGATTTTACACCCTCCAAAAAAAAGTCGTTTCCCAACAATATTTTTTGCGTAAAGTTACTTAGTTTCATGTACAGAATGCTTGGTTGACGGCTTCGTGATGAGGTGATTTACACCGTGTAAGGAAGAATATGTATTTGTGTCAACAGAGCAACAGAGCGAATTTACTATTCGGGTAATAATGTGTTGTGAGACTGTACTTAAGTACGCAACTACGTAATATTGCCTAATATCCGGCTAGGTTGGCTGAAGTAGGATAGTATCCGGCTAATAACGAGTTCAAGTCATCCGGCTTTTAGGAATAACTCGCGCAAAACCAGTGTCATCAGACAAATTGAAGTCTTATGGTGAAGCACTTAGGAGTTGCCAGGACATCTGTTTCAAACGACCCTTACCTACATAAATACTGGCAAGTACGAGTAGATAGGTCACTTTTATTCCTTATTCCTGTTTTAATATGATTCTCCTGACATCAAAATTAATAGAAATACATATTTTTTTGCATTGAATGTAGGTACATAGATGCGTTGTAATAGTAGTCATTATTTGTTCCTGGTACATTCTATCATTTTTGGGATGCAAAATTTATCGTACGCGTTAGGTTCGGATTTGTCTATAATAAGTTTTCTTTGTCAGGAAGTTCTTGATTCCAATTTTTTGTTTTGATTTCGTTACCTGATATCTCCAGTGTTAGTACATCATGATCTGCCTAGTCTTTTTCCATCTATGTTGGGGTCGGCATTACGTCTAACAAGATGCAGTGGAATACCTGGATTTTACATGGAGCGTCTGCCTATCTGACCTCTATCGATCTATTTCGTTAGGTTTGAAGTAATCGGTAGTCAGCAGCTGATATTTAATGCGATGATCATTATGATAAGCTATCACTAGCAGTTGTAGGAGCTTTCATTAACAGCGCTACTAGTACAATATTGATAACCGCACGACGACGTGTAGGCCTTTGTATCTCTTCGATAACAGAACAATTTATTATTTGCGCGCATATTAAAAACAAATTTGGGCTGGTTGATGGAAACAATTTGATTTTTAGGAAGACGAAAAGAATATTGTTAAATATCGATGAGCAGTTTATGAGTTATGCGGTGACATATTCCGTTGAATAAATTAACATACATATCCCGTCAAAGGCATAATCGTCCCTTGGATTTACCGTAGCCAGATAAAAAGGAGATATTAATCAGTCTGCCAACAACTAATGTATCTACCTATTCAGCCTCCGTCGTTGTGAGAAAGATTAATGGCAGCTAGTAAAAGATTTTCAACGCCTGTAAGAGCTATCTATCCTGTTTATTAGACTGTCTGCCGTCTGGCGCTTGTAGGCAGGAAACTTTCCCAGAGTCATGAGTTAGGTTACGTTGAGAAGGTTCAATAGGTAACTTTATTGGTTTTCACGAACACTAGAAGATAAAACAAAAGCCTACAACGCCCGGTAGGACGCCTGACTATGCAAGTCGATGACACTTAGACTTATGAAAACTTTAAAATAATTTATTAGTAGGCATAGTCTATTTATCAATCAGTTTAAATAACTATACTTATAACTTATTTTCCAAAGATATACTTACTATGTAGTTACTTTGTAATAACCCTCTTTCCCGAAGGAAGTTTTTTTTCGTCTTCAATAATTAAGTGTATCTTTCCTATACGGCCCTTGGTGAAACAGCAAGCATTTTTGGACGAGTTTGACTGATGCGCACCCAACAGCTATATTTTGGCATTATTTTATGCTTCGCCTAGTGTTAGTGAAAACGGCGAAAGCTTTTACTGATAGCTATAGTCGAGTGAATTGCTAACTACCCTCTAAGTAATAGGGCGGAATGCTTTGTTTGTGGTAAGTGTTGACGCGGGGGCCTTGCTGAGAAGTTTTCAGCTTGGGAAGCTCGGGAAACTAAGCGTTTGTAAAGGATTATCGATTTTAGGTCTTAAAATCACAGTTATTCAATTATGCGTGGCTGTATATGTGTTGGTTACTTTAAAACTGTTTCGTGAGTATCGCAAAAAAAAAATGTTTTCAGCATTTCCAACGGTTTTTATCTTTACATTCCATTCACGCATATATTTCCTCAACAGGTAGAGGTGTTAATTATCTACATTTCGCTAGTTAATATTAGTTTACACTGTAAAAACACAATAATTTTAAATTACGAGGAGGTAGGTATAGATATAGGTTACGTGTGCCACGTGAAATTAGGAACCAAAGAAATTTTGTTAACGTATAAAAACCTTCATCACATCCAAGATTGTCATAATCTTCAGAAATAAACGAAAAACAACACTTACAACAATTCAACGTGTCACTGTTCGAACGCATTCAAAAAGTTTTGTATTCCAAAAAGTGGTGCGGCTACGCGATCGCTACGCCGGCGCTACGAACTTTGCTACGATAGCTACGAGCGGGGCGCACGCGGGCGAACTCCGCCAACACTTCACCACTACTGAACCGATAGCTACTGGCAACTCAGCACTGGCTCTGTTTACTAACGCCACTAACTAGCGCGTGCCAAGCTTCCGATTATCCGAACTTAAGCATAAGGATAACGACACAATTGTAGGAAAAATTGGTTGAAACATTGATTGTATTTTGTGGTGTAACATTCGATGTAACACAGTTTGTGTGACGAACTTGGCTTCTGCCAGTGATAGTGCTTAGTAATAATTTGATTAAAGTGTGTTTAATTAGTGATTTGCTACCAGGTAAATTCTGTAGTTTAGTCAAGTTATTTGATTTACGTCATAACATGAGTGTAGCTGATCGCTTGTGACTACAAGAGTGATGAATATAAATATTGAACGATGGAGAGGAAGACCAAGAAAAAAATGGAGGGAGTGTGTGAGGAATGATATGAATGATAATAATGAAAGAATGGAAGAAAAAAACAATAGTGCGTGGAGTCCCTCCGCGCGTAAGAAGTGAAACTTCGTAATACTACACGCATGCGATCGAGTGTCACGCATTCACTCTCGGTATTTTATTGAGCTTCTAAATAATATTTTGTTGTTTTCTTGTTTTTATTACATAATTATTACATAAGTTTATCGAGGTTAATCTACTCATGGAAATTGAGCGAAGGCTGGTCACACCACGGGCAGGAGCTGCATTCAAGCGGCTCTTGCCCAACCTGGGGGGTCCAAACGCCTCCTGCCGGAGGCTCTACGCGGGGGTCGTGCGGTCCATGGCCCTTTATGGGGCCCCGGTGTGGGCGCGTTCTTTGAGGCGGCGAGCCGCCCATTACCTGAACGCGCCCCAGAAGGTGGTAGCCGTAAGGCTGATCCGGGGGTACCGCACGATCTCCGGCGAGGCGGCGAGCCTCTTGGCCGGATTGCCGCCATGGGATCTGGAGGCGATAGTCCTCGCGCGCCTGCACGAATGGCGCGCGGAGGCACTACGCCGGGGGGAAACTCCGCTGCCGCGGCAAATTGTCGCTCAGCGGACAGACCTCCGGCACGATCTCATGGCGACATGGAGACAGCGACTGTCGCAACCGCGTGCAGGGCACGCCACAATAGTGGCGATAAAGTCCCCTCTTTGAGGAGTGGCTAGAGAGGCGGCACGGCCCGAGAGGGCCGATGCCTGCCAGGGCTGCGGGTTGTTCGAAAGAGATACCGCGGCCCTGGAACACAAAGGGCTTAGAAGGAACATGGGTGGGTTTTAGTCAGTCAAGTCTGACACTCCCGCTCCGCCCAGAGCGGGAGAAGTCATTTGATGATTTCCCATCCGCAAAAAAAAAAAAAAAATGCTGGTCACACCGAAGAGTCGAATGCATGACTGTTTGCTAATAGAACTACGTTGTCACAAATCTTGTAATACTGCCATCGCTTAGTGAGTTTTAGAAAATATTCCCTCTACATGATAGCGTTAAACTTGTTGGAGGTCGCATAAGAAGTTTCACTTCTAAAAAAACGCTGTACCGACCCCAAGTACGAGTAACATGGGACAAGGGCAGGAAGGTGATGATGAGAGTACCTGATTCAAAAAAAAAAAGGAATCTTTGATATTTTTTTAAGTACGAAGATTTCAAAACAAGACAAAGCCTTTATGTATTTAAGGCTATATTTTAAAAATATACTGCTACTGTTCTTAAAAAAAATACGCGGCCACAAAATTGTGGCTACGGTCTTACAACCTTCGGTGTATACAATGCCTTACGGTAATTCTCTATTATCGATGTTAAACAAGTGATTCTAATATACATATAAAGTTATTTCCGATAGTAATTTCATTTTACATAATGATATCAGATAATAAGTTGTTTTTAGCTCAAAGAGTCGTAATTGAATGCGAATACTAGGTAAAGGTTCACAGTGATAATAAACTTGTAAAAAATATTTTGATAGAATATATTAACACTGGTAGGTATTAGCTATCAGGAACTCAGCCTAACCTAACCCAACCTAGGCGCATTATCACGAGAAAATTCAATCTGACTACTCTTGTGCCACTAATTCTATGACTTGTTAAAAAACTAACTAACAAAATGGTTGAGTTGAATGATGGCTGATCCATGCGTCATGTTCGTGAACGGGTGCTGTCAGTTGTGCCTGGTCGTCTCTTAGCTGCCACGGCTCATTTCGAACTAATTATTTTATTTTTGAAGTGTTCTTTTTGTTTTTACTATGGACACTTTTAACGTGCACGTCTTGCTACATCGTTCTCACATAATGTACCATCTCTAAATGAATGATGTAACCAAGGTTTTGTAACAAGATTCTGATTTCAAAATCAAAATCAAAATATTTTATTTTACATAGGCCTACATGGGCACTTATAAAACGTCAACAAAAGGTGCACGGTTCGGGTTGGTCGTTTCCTATGGAGAAGAACCGGCAAGAAACTCCATGGTTACTCTTTTAAAATCATTTGGTTTTACAATATTTGAAGTTACAGCGTTAGTACTTAAATATGGGAGGACAGCGTAGGCCCGACAAAATTTAAAATAGTGTCCATGGAGTTTCTTGCTCATTCTTCTCCATAGAGATATACGCTTTGGAATGGGCAACTACAGTACTTTCACAGTTATTATGTCTTGTGACTGGGACTGTAGCTTCATTTTTATTGTTTTACGACTATTCAAAAGTGCCTGTAACTGGCCTACTTGAAATTAATGATTTTGATTTGATTTGATTGATAACTTGTGTCGGTACCCCCGGTATTGTTTGTGACTGAATTATTTCCCAAACATTATCGTTTCACTATTTATCAACTGTACGTATAATCTCATAGGGATCTGTGAGAGGTACGCGGAGTCACATGGTCTCAGGTACAACTGTAAAAAGAGTGAAATGCTCATTTTCAAGGCGGGTAATAAGAGTCCGAAAACTGTTCCACCGGTCAGGCTTGGAGGAATGCCGTTAAGTAGGGTCACCAAGTTTAAGTACCTGGGGCACTGGGTCACCGAGGTCCTCTCTGATGACTTAGACATTGAGCGGGAACGTAGGGCGTTGGCAGTAAGATGCAATATGCTGGCACGCAGGTTTGCACGGTGCACAAAAGAGGTGAAAATTGCTCTTTTTAAAGCATACTGCCAGACATTTTATACCTGCAGCCTGTGGGTTCGCTATACGCGCAGATCTTTCAATGCCCTACGGGTCCTGTACAATAATGGTTTTAGGATGCTGTTGGGGTTGCCTCGCTATTGCAGTGCATCGGGTATGTTTGCTAAGGCCAGCACTGACTGCTTTAGGGCTATAGTACGGAAAAGAGTGGCTTCCCTGATGTGCTGCGTGCGGGGCAGTTCCAACAGCCTTCTGAATACCATATTGGGAAGAGTTGATTGTCCGGTGGTGAAGCATTGGAATACTGTTCACGGATCTGGAGGGGTCCTTTTCAATGTAAAATAGACTAATATAATTAATTAATAATTTTATAATGTTATATTGATTATTATGAATATACTAACTTAGTTATAAGTATGATTTACTAACAATGTATGGAATATTTCTTTTGATTCTGAGAATAAATGAATAATAATAATAATACAATTCAGGAAAACGTGGACGTGGGAAGAGTTCCTCCACTGCCACTGTGACGAAGGTACTCTGATTCTGCTACCTTCTACGTACACGTGTTTATTGTGGTTTCAGACTAGCGATGGCGTCCAGGATTCCAGAATTAAGTGCGTAAGAAAAGCTGAAACGATTTCTTTGCCGAATTTCTTGAAAAACCATTATGGCTCAATTTTGAATTAAATGTTTTCCTACTTGACACTAGACTACACTATAAATGCTTTTATAAACATTGTTGTGAAAGTGAGTTTGTTTATTTGTTTGTGTCGCGTTCATTTAAAGACTGGACGGATTTCGATGAAGTTTGACACAGGTAGAATGTGACTTAGGTAATCATTTATCTTCGGTAGTACATTCAATTTTCCGGCATACAAAAGCTAGATAAAACAAGTTTCTCCGAGAATATTCGCTCTAAATTCGTATGAACCAGGGTATGTTCGAATGGCCGTGTGCTCGTCTCGCCTACTCGCCTAGGTGAATGACTCTACTCTATAGGACAGCACACGATTGTTCCATGCTGTTATCTTATCAGCCACTATTCTGTGATGTTTATGTGCAACTAGCACAGAGCTAATTATACATCAGTCATCAGCGCGCACACTAACCATTTGGGCGATTGATAAAACTTATGTATACACAGAAGTTATGCTTTCGAGCTATTTAGGGTGTAATTACAAATATGCATACAAGAATGTTTAGGTTAAGTATTGCAATAAATTGTGCTTGAGAGAGCTTGATTTAGAGATATTTTGAACTAAACTGTGCGCTCATTAGGAGTATGATTTATTTGATAGAGTCGCAAATGGTCTTTTGCGATAGTACGTAGTCATAAAAGTATAGGGGCTGTCTTGTTCGTCGTACAGTGATTTAAAATCAAACAATTTTTCGTGGAATCTCGCTTTAATGCAGAATGCAGTCTCGTTTTCCCGATTTTAAAAGCACCTTCACGTGCATATTTTTGGATCGCATTTCATTATAGCTAGGTATTTGCGAGAGCAGTTTTTATTGTTGACAGCACAAAATAAATGGGGTTGAAGTGTCGACGACACGACCGCGGTAACTAGCTCTGGGATGAAAGAAATAAATTAAGACCTTTCTTGGTCATTGTCCTTTAAATATAGAACCTTGGCTGAGTTTATAACTTTAACAATATTGCATGTGTGTCAAGTATTTTTTTTAAAAAAGCTTATATAATATTTTCCAATTTTTTTAAGAGAACCCGTGTTACCGACGTAGCCCGAAGAATTGCCAAACTTAAGCAGTGGGCAGGGCACATTGCTAGTAGAATGGATGGGCGATGGGGCCGAAAAGTTCTAGAATGGCGACCGCGAACCGGAAGACGATGCGTTGGAAGGCCTCCTACTAAGGTGGACTGAATTGTGTCCGCAAATTATATAGAGTAGGGTCACAAACGTAACTACGTTTAATTTTCGTTCGTTGCCGAAGTTACGTTTCGGAGAAAGAGAGTAGCCCTCCTGGTGCGGAGGCTATTTCAATACACCCCCCAACAATCCGTCGATGAAAGAGAAAGTGTGAGAATTCATTCAAATCAAATCAATTTATTTGCTATAAGTGTTGGTACAATTTCGGTCTTAACATAAATCAATATATTAGATCCAGAACACTTAGTCATAATACTGCGACCTGCAAACATTTTGGTTTATATTTAGTCATATTGTAATATTCATAGTTATAATTAAAATTAAAATTGAGTAGCATAGTAGTATTAGATGCATTAAAAATATTATTGGTGTCAGAGAATAGATTATTATTTATTTTAGTATTTGATTTCAATCTCTTATTAAATATGTCGCTTACTAAGTGGAAATTGTAATTTTCCGCATCAGTTAGCTTTACCTACGGTCTGTTCATGCAGACAAAAGATGTAACTATTTAGATACATAACGTTACATCCTCTAAGGGCAGAGATGTATGTGCCTTGCCTACTTATCTCCAGTTAATAATAATTAAGGTATCCCAGCCACATTACTCCACTCACCTACTTAACAGTGCAGTGATCTCACATGCACAAAAGCGCACCTTGATTCATATTTTTTGCTAAGTTACGTAAAAACCCGAGTCCATGATACAGCATCTCAGTGTGAATGACAGTTCAAGAAGATGATTAAATTACCGATTATAAGTTAGTCACGCATGAAAGCCAATATTTTAGATGCATAGAATTAAAACATGGCGTTTGCCTATCTGGGGCTACCAGATGGGCAAACCTACCTGAAAACGTACCTTCTCTGCACAGACAGTGTATATAAGTAATTCGTATATGTTAGTATTTAATCGTTTTTAGGGTTCCGTACGCAAAGGGTCAAACGGGACCCCATTACTGAGTCTTCGCTGTCCGTCCGTCCTTCCGTCTGTCCGACTGTCCGTCTGTCACCAGTCTGTATCTCATGAACCGTGATAGTTAGCCAGTTGAAATTTCTACAAATTATGCATTTCTGCTGCACATTTCTATTGTGAACACAAATACTATACAAATAACAACAAATACTAAAAACAGAATAAAATAAATATTTAAGGGGGCTCCCATACAAGAAAGTGATTTTTTTGCTCGTTTTTATAAATAATGGTACGGAACCCTTCGTGTGCGAGTCCGACTCGCACTTGGCCGGTTTTTATAAATAATGCTACGGAACCCTTCGTGCGCGAGACCGACTCGCACTTGGCCGGTTTTTTTATTTATTTGATTATTACTGTAAGCCATATTTGTTACCGCGAATTATATTTTAGTCAACATTCAACCTGATACTGACCCACAAATTGTAAAAAAAACGAAAAATTGAATTTCGCTACCTACCTTAGCGTTCGTGCGCGAGTCCGACTCGCACTTGGCCGGTTTTTAATTTTGTCAAATGCAAAATCGAAGCTAGGATGTTTAGCATTTCGATACTTAGGGCCGGACTCCACCGCAGCGGAGACGAGACAAGAGAGATGTGTTTCGTACCATCATGCACCAATCGATTTCGCTTTAGTGGAAACGGTTGAGCAGAGAGGAGAGGAGATCTCGTAATTGTTTACGCCAGCGGAGACGAGTTGAGACATGAGCGGCGTACGGTGAGCGGCGTGCGGTGAGCGGTGTGCGGTGAGCGGTGTGCGGTGAGCGGTGTGCGGTGAGCGATGTGCGGTGAGCGGTGTGCGGTGTGCGGTGAGCGGTGTGGTAGAGTCCGGGCCTTATGATAAAATGTTAATACGTTAAGTATTTTTCTGAACACAGGAATCTGGAGCACACATTCTTTATTATGTTGAGGTTTGACTAAAGGACGTGTTCTACTTAGCTACTCTGACACGTATACCTCACGCTATATACCACCTAGCTCCTCCGGATCGTTCGCCAAAAACCTATTGTTTATTGATTGTCATTAGCCGACAGTCGACCACTCAACCATTCGCCAGCCAAGCTTATGTCCCTTTATTTTAGTACAACTTTGCATAAACACAATACCGAGTCCTTTTGCGGCGCGCGTTCCATCGCTCGCTTCCTTTACGGATAAGGCACCTGCGCCCCTATAAGGAAAGTTATGAACCTAGCGGGCGATGTATTGCCACTTGTTTTCAACGACATTGCTAATCTTTCAGCTATGTAGATATCATGATCTGTGAGACCCTAATAGTTAGCGTTTCTTTGCAAACTGTCCGTTTGTATAACGACAGAATTATAAACGATGGTGAGTTGGTGAGGACATCGAACCGCGAACACACGCACAAAATTTATTACTTGGAACATTTATAATCAAAATTCTTTACCTATCTTTTAGGGAGTACCTACATAATATATTTTAAGTTCCAAAACGTACGCGCAGTCACGTACAAAAGTGCGCCTACTTGAGGAAGAAAAAGGAAGTTGACGTTTCAGATAAAACGACCCATGGATAATTAGTCACACGCAAGTCACGAAGGAGATCTTTAGTATTTTATGGTCGCCAGCCTCTAGGTAAGTACCTAGAGGCTTTCTTCATGAGCTGAATAACGCTCGCTCGTAAAGTCTCTCTCGTTGTAAACGAAATAGGGCGTTACACTGAATCCATTGACTAATTATGTATTTTGGCAGTAGGTATAAACATTCAACGAATTTTCAGGCCGCAGCAGACGAGCACTTTACGCCCAAGCGTCAAGCGATTGTGACTACGACTCCGCAGTCGTAGTCACGTCGCGCGTCGTAGTCGCTAGAAACAAATTTAAAAAAAATCGCAAGTCGCCTCACCTGATGTCCTGAATGGAGTGTTAAGGCGATCCATCACCGGCGCATTCGCCTGTAATGTAACAATCCAAGATTACATTTTGTACAGAAACAAATTGTTAGAACAGGCTGTACACTGTAAGTAATGCTTGGTCCTCGTCACTCACTGAGTCGAAGAGTCGAATCTTCCCCCGTATTCACAAACATGTCTATCCCGCTCGCTTTCGTAATGCCAAAACAAGATAGACATACGACTTATCGAATCGAAATCGAATCCGAGTGTTTGTGAATAGGGGGCCTGGACTGTTACATTACAGGCAAATGCTCCCGGTGCGGGGCCTTTCACATCACCAATGATGAAATTCTCTATAGCAGCCACGGAGACTGGATTTAAGCCCAGATGGCAATAGGCTCGCCCCCTATTACAAGGGACTTAAAACATAAATGGCAAAATGTGGGTGTACTATTAGAGACACCTCTGCCTAACCCTGCGGGAACAACAGGCGTGATGTAATGTTATGTGTTGATGATTGCCAAGTCTCATGCCAGTTAGGAAGCGTCGTAAAGAAAATGATTCTAACAAAGACATTCAAATATTACGATTATTACGTCTAACGTCACTACATTGCTATAATTTGACGTTTATCAGTCAAAGCCGGTCCTCCCAATAAACAACAATGTAACGAACTGATTCATGCGACATAATAAGTATTACGTAAGTAAGTACGTATCGGTAAATAACAATTAAATACCTTTGAATGGAGACAGGTCCCACTTGCCGCGATAAGAGACGCAGTGTGAATGGACAACCGCGAGTTGACCGCAGGAGTGCGTACTATTCGCGAAAATAAACTGACACCGAACTACTTAGTACAAGTGTGATGTGCTTATTCGGTGACGGTGATGACCAGTGGACTTATCTCGAGTGGTGTAAATAAACACAACCTAGATATGAATGAATTCTAAATTGAAAATATTCGTGACACATTTATGTAACTACTCACTCAAGTTTAAGCTTTTTCTATCATTATGGGTGATGCTTAATGAGCTTGTCGCAAAAATAAACCGAACAGCTATAAACTCATCATGGTGGATGCAGTGATGTATAAATATATCAATGCATCCACCCTGATGAGTTTGATGACTGATTATAAATAAACGCTACCATTTTTACCTTTTTTTTTTTTTTTACACAACCAAAGTGTCGACTTAGTGGTTTCTAATGGATGTTCACCCATAACAACTCGTAGATTTAACACTATTGTCACATCGATAACAATAGCAGATTCTACGAAATAATCCATTAACAATGTACAAGCGTAACATTTTTATTGTGAAGAGGAAAATCCTTAAAAACTCTTAGTAGTCCCAAGGAAAAGCACACATGCCTAAATACACGACGAAATTAATGTCCCGTCAAGATCTTGAGTACCAGAATTACCATGCACTTAGTACGTCGTAGTAGCTCATCAAAGTGTAGAGTTTTAGCGTTGAGGATCTATTGCTGATAATGGTAAGCTCATGCCCGTTTGTCATACGATGATGTTCATGTCCTAACTATCCCTATAAGAAAACCTCACCATATAATTCTCATAGTACAACATATATATTCCGTACGTGGACGATGGATCGTGCTCGACATGTCGCATGCATCCTTTTCCAATTTTCCGTGCGTGTTGTACACACGTGGCCAGGGCCGCGCCGCGCATGCTGATTGGTCGCCGCAAACAGTCCACCTCACTACTTGTGCCAGTGATAGGAGTCTTTTTTACGTTTTTGGGGAAAATATCGTTATGGGGAAATGTAATTTTCGGGAAAAAAAAAATAACGAAGAGGCATTTAAACTGAATTTTGACTCAATAGTTGCAAAAGTATAATTCTGATAGGTTATGTCTGTTTTGTATGTCGGCCTGGTATTCATAAATCTATGTCTAGTGCGCCTTATGCGTGCGGTAGATAATATAATGTCTAGATATTTAAGTGTGTGATTATTTATCTATTTTGATAAATATTAATTGTGTCAGAAGTTTTGAATAGGATCTACGGGTCAGTTTAATTTTATTTACCTATCTTGTGAACAAACATACGAGTAGCTTTTACATATTTTCATTTGTATTGTATTCTGTTTGAACAACAAAATGGGGTATACGCTGAAGACATATTTATCGAAAAAAATATTTTAGGGAAACTATAGAACCTTTATCTAGCAACCCTCACGAGCCCTGCGCCGGCGCCTGTAACGAGCTCATGCATGATGCAACAATCGCGAATAGCTGAATACTTGACTAATTCGTATGCGAGTTATGCGACGCGAATCGAACTCGCAATATTATGATAATTGTTATTATACAACTGATATATTATGGAAGGATTGTTTTATGGTATTGATTTAGTTTCCTTATATTAAGGCTTGACCTTTTGCGATTATTCAATAAAATAATAATAGATACTGTGGGTTCTTCCAAAAGCAAGAAATTGAAGGGTCACGCACGCAGATAACCAATGTCGTACTATATTGAGGAAGGTGATGAAATTATTAAATCTTTTTACCTACTACTTAATATGTAGTTAATCTCCATACGCAGTTGAGGCCAGGTGACGCCACTTTCAAAACTTCTTAATTTTCCTGAACATGAGCAATTATTTAGAATGACGCAAATTAATTGTTTCACCGGGTCATTCATTAAAGCCCAAAACTGGCCACGGGATATTATGTAAACATTTCATATAATTAGTTGTTACTATAGACATAATAATGAATCTACTAACCTTATGATTTAGGGAATGACACAGAGAAATCGTCAAGCAGCAGATAATTGTCATTAGTGTGGGTTTTCCCGAATTGTTTCTAAACTATGTACAATTAAAATAGGTAAAAGTTGTGTCAGTGACGTCAAGGAAATGTATTGTTACGGACGTAAACCGATAATTGGCGGTAATCATTGTACCTAAGTGTAAGTATAATGAATTTTATTTTCCTCTGAATCACTGAACCCTTTGACCACATGACCACTGAAACACATGAGTGAGCGTGCCCTGCGGCTTAGATAGTGATGCCTACCTCAATACATTGCACATTGAATTATGGTTGCATAACATTAGTTATTTTAAAATTTATTTAAAATGCTGATTTTAGTCCCGTGACGCCAATGCCATTTAATTTTGTATTTAAATTTGAAATAAAGTTGGTACGAGGATGTGGGTGACCTGGCAATACATATTCTCAATGCTGACTATTGTCGTGAAATCAATGTTAGGTAAGCCTAGGGTTGCCATCCGTCCGGGTTTCCCCGGATTTATCCTAGTTTAGAGGGCATCCGGGGAGCGTCCGGGCGGGGCTTCATTTGTAGTCCGGGTTTAAAAAAATAAAGTCTTGGGCCACCCGCGACACACGCACTGTGCCCGCACGCCGCGATCGCCCGACGAACTAAATTTACACACGCACTGTGCCCGCACGCCGCGATCGCCCGACGAACTAAATAAAGGTAATTTCTGACATTTTCAACTGTTTTTTATTAAACTGACTATGTTTAAAAAAAACCTGTTGACATGACGGGTTCTGGGCTCTAAGATCCGGGGTTTTCACGAGTCGTGTCCTGGTTGGCAAATTTTAGAGATCGCAACCCTAGGTAAGCCCCATGGCGTTTCATAGGGGCGACCCATTTGCGATCAAACGGATACAATGACAGTCGGCTGTTATATTGAGAAATTCCACAGAATAAATGCTAAGTTTGACGTTTGGAGCCAGATGCTGGTACTACATACACGCCGACGACGGCGCCGACAAACGACAATAAATTAAACTGTGGATAAATGACGTTCCCAGTCCGCATACAAAAATTCATTCGAATATATCCAGTAGTTTAGTCACGGGACATTGTTTTTCATTTTCAACATGATGTAGATTAATAGGGTAGCACCGACAGGCTAACGACCCCCGCATCGGTATAAACACTAAAAACATTGTTGCCAACTCGCTATTACAAAAACCTTTGCCAAATCCATTCCTTTTTTTTTTCAAGACGTGTATTAGTGCAAAGTCAGACTATAATATAACCTAAGGGCTCCTGTACACGATGCCGCCGCCGCGCCGACACCGCGCTGCCACCGCGCCTCTATGCTGTGTATACGTTCGCGACCGCACCGCCCCCGCGTTTTCGCCGCACCGCCACCGCGCCGCCATTCGCCACTGTTTTACTGTGCGTATTCCATTACCGGCCGCCAAAATATGTGCATGTATGCACTTAATTTTTACCTATCATGGATAATTTTGATAACGAAACGTTCATTTCTTTAGTGGAGGACAGAGAAGTATTATGGGACAAAAGTTTAGAAATATACAATGATAAGCGTAAAGTTTAAAAGCTTGGTTTGAGATCTGTCATATAATGAATGAGAACTTTAGGGATCTACCCGATACAGAGAAAAATAAAAAGGTAACTGTTATTTTTATAAAATTTGTTTAAAGGCGAAAACACACTTACGTGTCGTGGCGTGTCGTGACGCGCCAGATGCATATCGATTTCATACATTTAATATGGTTAGGGACATATTTACATGGCGTGTCGTGTCGCAACGATGTATGAAACCGAATGCTTCTGGCGCGTTACGACACGCCACGACCGTAAGTATGTTTCCGTCTTAACAAGTGTTCCATCTTAACAATAATTATTTTGCCATGAGTCACTTCCATGTTCGTTATTAAAATACTCGTTATATTTATCACGTATATCATTAGCTATTGTAGGAACTATTTCTACTGGACCTAATGGCAGATGTCCCAGTAATTCACCACACCCGTTAAAGATGCCGTCCTCGTTAAGTTGAACATATCCGTGCGAGTGCTACGCGTATGCTCTTTGCAGCAAGCAATGTATTACTAACAACTGCATAGAGGTAAACTATGGTAAAATCAAGCGGCGCGGACGCGGTAGCGGTGCGGTGGCGGCGCGGGGGCGGTACGGTGGCGGCGCGGGGGCTGTGCGGTGGCGGCGCGGGGCCGGTGCGGCGGCGGCATCGTGTACAGGAGCCCTAAGGGGTATTATTACAATATTTATAGATGGTGTTGTATTTCGTTAACATTTTTGTGCTATTTAGTTTTTAAGAAAACAGTTTTTTTTTTCGATTTTAGGTTTTATTTGATAGTTTAACAACACTCCTATGAACCTGTGTTTCATTTATTGCCGTGCTGTTGGCACCAACCTGTTTATTATGTACATTTTATCATGTGTTCGATACCTACTGTTCAACTTGTTAGGAGGCATCACACACTTCCTTCACTTGTTTTCTAATAGGTAAACGACAAAGGCAAAGTCCTCCCTACATTCCTTCCAACGGTCACGATTGTGCGCTACTTCTTTTCAATTCGTAAGGAACACATTTAAGTCATCCATACTAAGAAAATTATAATAGCGGTTTCATAGTACAAATACTTATAATTTATTATACGACATGCCATGTTAGTCGAAACTAAAATTTATAGGTACCTATATTTAGGAATGGCTTAATTTATGAATATCCGGAAAGTGTGTCGTTTTCCGGTCTATAAATAAAATATAGGATTGGCGAACGGCGCCATCTGTCGGGAGATTTGCTGCCGGTGGACACAACATAAATATGGCACGACTGGAATTTGCATTATATTTATCGCCAGGTTGATGTTGTCGTTGTATCATATTTAAACATATAAATCTTCCGTGCCTCATCATTCACCATTTTCCATCCCGATACAGCTGAATACCTGTATTTTACATGGAGCGACTGCCTATCTGACCTCCAAACCCAGTTAGTGCAGGGTAATACGATACCCCTTGGTAAGACTTTCGGGCCACTGACTACCTGTTACGACTGTCAAAGATTTACATATGATAGTCGGTAGTAGGACCAACGGTTTAACATGCTTTCCGAGGCCGGGATTAAACTCGGTATGTAATGGATTGTCACCCATCCACCCATCCAAATACCGACCTTGGCAACCGCTGCTTGACCTTGAAGATCGAGGCGTGCGGCTGTTATTTCCTTAACAGAGGAAAATCGGATGAAGTCAGCTGGAGTGCATTTTTCATTTAATTTCACCATTTGAATAACATGCAGCAGAAGTTTCTTTGTAAAAACCACAGGGCAGGGCTTTGGCCAGAAAAGAGGCATGATACCATCCAATCCTCATTTGTTTAGTTTAACATGACTGATTAGCACTTTTCTTTGAAATAGTTAGGGAAAACAGCAGCTGTGAATAGTACTTATCTATCCTTAAACGTCCTCACACTGACCTCAAGTGAGTGATGAAGACTCTATTAAAAGGCTCGTCTCTTTGTAGCGAAAATGGCCAATAAAAGCGAATGTCAGGGCTAACCCTGACATTCGCGTTTATTGGCGATTTTCGTAATTGTTCTCTAGGCAATTCGAAGTAACATCCAGTTATGTGCTAAATATATGCAATAGATAAGCCGATCTCGACTACATTTAGCACATTTCAAAGCTGTTCTCTGCAATATAAAAAACTTTGCATCACAAGTTTCTTATTTTACAAGAGTTAGTCTAAAGGGGGGCTCGATAACATTCTTCTGCTTGTCGTTGGTCGTATTTCGTAGAATCTCGTAGCACGTACTTGCTACGAGATTTTGACCTACCTTACTTTCGTTCTTGCTCTATTTTGTTTCTTTCTAGTTAAGTAAACAAATAATAGTATAGATATAAAGTATTGTTAATTGTTTAAATATACCTATACCCCCTAAATATTGTTTATATATCCCTATGTGGGTGTAGTAGACTGTGTAAGTAGGTTTATATCAAGAAAATATCAAATCTTTTTTTCTTCCACAAAAAAAAAAACAACTTAGTCAAACTTCACGTTTCTGTCAATCACAAAATAAATCAAGATCACTAATTACAGTACTCTTTTTGTTCAACACGTTTTCAATAAATATTTCTTACCCATAGGCCCGCAGAGAAATGTGAAGGTTCAGTGGTTCTGCATACAACTGACTGAGCCTAGGCTCGAGGAGACGATGCGGTTTCTGCACGCCATTGTCGCATTCTTCACCGTCGTGCTCCTCTTCATCCAGCAGCAATACGTCTCTGTCAGCGCGGGACCCTGCTCAGTCAGTATCACGCACAAGCCTTCTGCTCATATAGTGTCCATCACATAATTATCCTCGCATTTCATAGGTACCGCTACCACCGCTTAGCGAAAGAGCTCTGATGACCATCAAATGGCAGGATAACCTTCTGTCATACCAGCCAAAATACTCGCGCCAGGTGACTCGCAGCAGCAGGTCAGGAACGATTGTACATCTATGATAGGCTAAGATCATTTATGAAAGGCATTACATCCTAAAAAAAAAATGACCGATTGGCCTTTGGCAGGCACATTTTCCTTTCACTAAATGTGCAAAGTGCCATGACAAAGAATATCCAAATCTCCATCCGTGACAAATGGGATCTTATTCCCTATTTCTATCATAATTTGTCTGTTTAGGCAACGATACGTATTCCCACATTAGAAAATAAATCGATTAACTCGACTTTAGTAGTGATAACATACCTCTGAACCTCGCACCATTTACGGGTTTATCTTGAATCGGTAATCGGATCCCGAAGCCGTTTAAGTGCAGTGGTTGGGACCTTTCACTCGACTATCGCTTGTTAACCAGCTGGGCGACATTGCAATATCCAATTTCTGTCATGTCCTAGCCTTTGAGGTAAAAGTGTACCCAGTAAAGTATTTATACTAAGTGTATTACGTTATTTAACACTAAGGATAGCAGCTTTATAGTATGTAGGACCTACTTATATTATAATAAGATCGATCAGGCGGAAAAGGTTTTGGAAAGGTTTTATTTTCAGCTGTAATTGACTGCGATTCGGCTGAATTGATAGACTGACACCTCCTCTCTCCTCTTTCCATGTGCATTCGAGATCCTTGCTCTATTATTAAGATCTGCACCCCTTATGCCAGGGAGCCCTGATCCTCTATTTCATCTGTTGCAGAACAAGCAGCCCCTGCCGACGTGGCGGAGCTCGCTCGATGCCTCGCCCCGCGCCTCGCTCCCGCTGCTCACTGCAGACTATTTCGCGTGCGCCCGTGCAGCCTGCGGCTTCGAAGAGCGCGGACGGCCCAAGTACAAGCGCGACCCCGAAATAGCCATCGACAACGAGTTCATTGGATACCGACCTCACGAAGCCGATGATTAGACCATACTACACAACCATAAGACCTATCGATTAAGTCTAATATTCTTCAATAAAAATTGTAGCGTATTGTAATAAGAATTGTCAATAAAAATTGCAAGATTGGAATACATTGTTTAATTTGCTTCGAAACCATGGAGGAAGGTAGAATGAGGAACAAGTTGAGTGAATGTAGTCCGTGGTTAGTGACAAATGGTTAGAAAGTGAGATGACAGATGACGACTGACGATTTGAGCCTCCTTGGCGTCCAGTGAAGGGCTGAAAGACCATTGCCGACTCGTAGTCACACCAGATTATCACACCAGTGTGACGAACAGGATTTTTTTTTCTCGTTTGTCACACCACTGATTTTTCCACACCATGTATTCCTAACTAGTGCTGTCCTTGTTATACTATGTACTTAGTTAAATTAAAAACCTTCAAACTACGTGTTAACGCAATGTTTCAAGGAAATGTCCCAATGATATTTCACCATTTAAATGTTTTAGTTGGCAGAAAATGATAAAATTATCTTTATCAGTTTGGTCGGCCCTTCTTTTTCGATATTAATTTATTTTTCATTGAATAATACTGTTAATAATTTTAGTATGGTTACGTAGATTATAATTATATTTTTATTTAATTGTGAGTACCAACTTTCACAAACTTTGTTGGTTCTGTGCCTTTATACAAGTATTAGTCATGATCAATCCTTGTCAAATGTACAAATAGACAGTCAAGAGTCGGTGTCAAACATAGAATTAAATAGTCATGAGTCTTCGTCAAATGAAGAACTATTGGAGAATAGCTTGGTTCATGAAATAGTCTTGTCATCTGAAGAATCCTCCATGGCTGGGGAATTTCAGGATGCTGAATCTGAAGAAACATCCATGGCCAGTGCATATGGGAATGTTGGATCAGATGAAACCTCTAGATCTGTAGATGAGGATGCTGGACCCCAGTCAGATGACACTTTGCTGGAAGATAGTCCTGTATATGTAACTAGAGTTGGTCGCAAAGTATATAGACCTAAGAGATATGATGATTAAAATAGGTCGAATCTAGATACTCAAAATGTTAAACCAAGATTGTTTTTCTTTTAATTTTAAATTATAAAAGAAGTGTATTCAAATTAGTTTTAGTTTTTTATATTGTTATTAATTCACGTTATGTTTTGTTATTCATAGGAGTGTAAACTTAGGATGAGTTTTCTTTCTTTTAATATAGGCTACCTACTTACTTTATAAGACTTGTGAAGGAGGATGTTATGAGAGTGGCAACACTATGGAGAGAAGGGAGATCGAAGAGGGCGGAAATAAAGTGAACACGTACTTGTGAAATAAAAAAGGAATTTTATTATAATCACAACTTAATTAACAGGATCGACCTATCGTCACTGACAGGACTTTTGTTGCCAATAAGCCTAATATTGTTGTGATAGATCGATTGGAGCGTCGCGCAATGATTGTTTATATAACGGTGCCGCATGACGAGAACCTCGTAAAATCAGAGAAAGATAAGCAATTCAAATATCTAGATCTGGCTCGCGAAGTTGTCGATATGTGGGATGTGAGTACAGCAGTCATTGTGCCGATAGTCGTGTCGGCCAATAGCTGAATTGCCAAAAGCCTCGACCAACGACCTGAGTAGGCTTTCGTTTGGCAGCTAGATCAATGGCTTTATTTAGAAACCAGTACTTCCGGACATGGTGCGTATTCTTAGGAGGTTTCTCTCTCAAGAGCCCTGACCGCCGGTAGCTCGGACCCTGTTCACAATGCCGGTGGGCTACTATTTTTATATATGTAAATGTTTTTTTTTTAATATAATTTTCAAAAATGTAATATTACTAAAAGTAGAAAAATCTGAACAGACGGCAAACACCGATCAGCAGAGTGACTTTATTACAATATAAAGGTACTGCACTAGCAATTATCGTATACATGGTGTGAAAAAATCAGTGGTGTGACAAGCGAGAAAAAAAATCCTGTTTGTCACACTGGTGTGACAATCTGCAGTGACTACGAGTCGGCAAGGTGAAAGACCTCCTCGTGCTCTTGTGACACTATAGATGACATTGACTGGATAAATATGAGGCATGGCTCTCAGGTGATCACCGGTATATAACATAATAATGATAACGTCTGCGTCCGGGCATACACTATCAGTGTTCCGCAAACTTTTTGTGCTCAAGGTACATCTAGGAAGTCACCTAGGAAAATTTTGGAGGTACACCTTAAATGAAATACCTATCTATCGCGTGTTTTGCGACTGTTTAATTAGATATTTTCTCCCGTCTGCTTATTTAACTTTTAGAGATAACCTTATTTTTTTGGAACACTGCACTATATAATTATAGAAACTGCTTTTGAACATATTTGAAACTGGGATATATTAAAACTAACAAAAATATAAATTTTCAAAGAATCACGTACACTGTCGGGTGGGTGAGTTGTACATCCGTGGCCTTCTGGCCGGTACCATGAGATACCTAACATTTTTCTTGTAGTAGGGGCACGCGGGCTCGTCACAGCCGAGGACCTCGGCCTCGCGCATGCCAAGCCCGCCCCTCTGCAGCAAGTCGTCGCCCAGCACGAGCCGCCTGGCACACGCCAGCAAGCATGGTCCACACACAGCTACTGCACACAATGCTGCTAATAATTCCAACACAAACATTACAGCCTCAGACCACATTTCTAACGTAATAATATATTAGATACTCCATAAGTTGCATAACTGTACATTATTACTATTTGAATTCGTTATTGAGTTATGGGTAGGTAATTGCGCAAAAACTGTTTATAAAATAAAGTCTAACGAAAATGCAATGGTAGGAAAACTATCAAACTATAGTATTGTCATTATTTATTTAGTTTTCTTTTTGACAAAACGTACTTACCTGTCTGTTTGAAGTTCCAAGGCAACGAGCAAAGAGCCTGATATTAAAAGAAAGCTTAGTTTTAGATTTAACTAGGTATCACGACGTCTGTGCGCTATTTTAATAAACGACTACGTTCATAAACCTTCCGTTTGTCTTGAATAATTCCCCTAGTCCACAATGTACTGTTTTTTAAAGTTGAAATATGATAATCAGCATGGTTGAGTTTTTTTTTAAAGAACTTCGGTCATATATGACCTGACCAAAATATGAAACGACCATCAATGATTGATAAGTCAAAAAATAGTGACTAAGGTGTATATTAAATTACGGGGTTCAGCATATTTTATTGGAGCCGGTAAAATAATTTAGCTTTGGAATAAAAACCTCATTTCCTTACTAGTTTTTATAGGTTTTGAACGCATCTAAACCCGTCCCGTTTTTATCTGTGGTACACGTTTCATCATACCACTAAAGTCACACTACCATAATGCGTTAACCTTTTTAGTTACCAGATTTTAACGTAGTTTTTTTTATTTATTTTTGTAGTGTATTATCAGTAATAACATTTTTAGATGGAAATATGGATTAAGATTAAGAGGTTATTCCGAAATTAGTTGCAAAGGATATGTTGACATTTGTACTAATACGTAGAACGGAACGTATTTTGACATGAGAGCTGTCAAAGTGTTTCGGGTTTTAGCTGAGGTTGTCATCATGGCTGCAGATTTATATGATCATAACCTCAAAAGTGACGAAATACATAAGAGTAACGTTCCATGATCGTCGGCTTTTAAATAAAATATTTTCAATTTAGGATTGGTGATTGTGCCTAGGGGAACAGATAAATCCATACACTAGTCATGTTCGCGATATTTTATATCCGAGTAAAATACAACGGGACTCTCTGGAAATCAATACAATTGGCTCCAATTGTATTGATTTCCAGAGAGTCCCGTTGAAACGTTCTACTTGACCATTCCCTCTTGGATTATATGGAGTGGTTCTACTTGAAGCAATCCCTCTTTGATTCAAGAAATTCTTTACTTCCGCAGATACGAATGAAGTTCCTCGATCTGAATGAAGGTAAGATGGCATCCCGAATAGCATAAATATCTCGTTTAGATGTTTTATAACCGTTGCAGAACTCATATCGGCACATGGGAACGCAAATGGGAAACGTGAGTATTCATCGATCACAGTTAATATGTACTTATTTCTTGTATTAGAAGGTACTGGACCTTTAAAATCAATACTTAATCTCTCCATAGATGAAGTAGCTTTTATTAAGATTGGATCTGGCAAAGCAGATCTGTAGAATTTTGATTTTATTTCAGAACAAATCCGACACGAATTAGTCATATTTTTTATCTTTTCAGTAGAATAAGGCAAATTTTTCGATTTTACCCAGAGGTTACGCACTATTCCTGGGTGGCACAGGGCTTCATGTAATGAAATTAGTTTCTCATTCCGTAGTGGTACCGATGCACATACTCGTTAAAGTGCGTCAGCAACATTATTCTGTTTTCCTGGGCGGTACACAATGTCATACTTGAACGGTGCCAAGTCCAATCGCCACCGCTGTATTTTACTCGTCAGTTTATTATCAAACATGAAAGATACAGATCGTTGGTCAGTAATGAGACGAAATGGTTTTCCAATAAGAGAATGACGCCATTTCCTTAACGATTCCACTATAGCGTAAGCTTCTTTTTCTAAAGCTGAGTGGTTAAGTTCACTATTATTTAGCATTCTGGAGAAAAATGCAACCGGTCGATCAGATTGAGACAAAGTTGCTGCAATGGAATGATTAGATGCATCCGTTTCTACGGTGAACGGTGCATTATTGTCGATAGCGTGAATAGCAGATTTAACAATATCACATTTCAGTGTTTCAAAACTTTGTACTAGTTCATCATTTATTGAAGAATAATCTATAACTAGACGTTTTTTATGATTAGTATTACTTGTAATAAGAACTTGCGCTCTCCAGGGTGACGTACTCTCCTCAATAATTCCTTCGGACAAAAGTGTGCAGCAACACTGCGTACTTTAATTGTATCTTTAGGTCCTCCAAAAGAGAACTCTAGTGAAGAATGCTTCTCTAGTATAATTATCATGACCAATAATAAGATCAGCGCACAGGTTCTTTACAAGTAGTAAATTCAGACCCTCGTAATTATGATCTGCAATTTTAGCTGATTCGCAGGTTTGTCCCGCTACTTGAGATGTCAATGAAGTTGAAGGCATTGAAATTGTTTGATTACAAGGTCTCTTCTTTAAACGACACAATTTAAAGAAGTCTTCGTTCATAAAACTAGTAGAACTGCCTGTGTCAATTAATGCTTGAGCTCGAATTCCCTGAATGTAGGCTGTTACAGTTGCTTTCTTAAGGGAATCCGGTGTCGCTGCTACAATACATGCTGAGCTGTTGGTATTAGTATCTCGTTTATCTAAACCTGCAACAGTATGAAGTTTCTTGCTTCGGCATACATTAGCATAGTACCCTTTCCTATCACAAATCTGGCAGTTGGCATCGACAGCAGGGCAATCCTTCCTAGGATGCACTCGCCCTCCACAGAAGAAACACTTTCGCTTAATAAAAGCTGTAATTGGGTCCTTGTTCCCTTCCAAGCCTTGAACAGCACTCAAAGGACATTGCTCATCATCATATGAGAATTGGTCCAAACGCTGCCCAGGAATGGGAGTACCCGCGCTGGGTACCTGGCACTAATATATGTCGTAGGGAGGTGATTTTATTTCGTTAGACACGGTCCTCATGTGGGCAGAACATGGGTTTCGTGCTATGAAAACACACACTACAAAATCAAAAGTCGTTTATTCAAACTAGGCTGATAATCAGCACTCTTTGAATGTCAAAATTACAAGAGACAGTCCCCCAAAACGGCCGCCCTTCGCCACTTCCTAGTGTTTTAGCTGGGAAGAAGAAGTAGCGGAACAAACTCCCCAGCAACACATCTGTCTGTTAGGTTAGAAGAACCAGATTCTATACACAAAGTCCACTGCTTTTATCGAACTAACAAATTACTTGAAATTACAATCCAACACAGTAACACTAGGCACAATGAATCGGGTTACAGTTTCGGGACGTCTTGACTCCGCCGCGATCAGACACTTACTGTCCTACTCGCCGCGAGCTCGAAACATCACGACTCTGTAGTAAGCGCGCTTGAGTGTGGGTAGACTGGTAAGTAGGTCGCCTTTGGCGCGCTTTCGATTCATGTCCGTACTAATGACTGTCTCCGACACGGCCATCCTGCTTGCACACGTCCTCGTGTGATGGTTACCCTGCAAACAAATACTCCACGACAGAATTTTGTTCCACTCGGTCACTCCTGACCAAACTTTAAATTCAACGGGGCGGTCAAAATAAGGACATTTTAGAACTAGCTGTTTCGTTTTAACCAAATTAATTGGAAATAATCGAATACACAACAATGATGACCCTGGGCCATGTACCATAGTCGTTCAAATCAACCTTCAAAACTACTGCAACAAAAAAAAATACTACCAAGCCTATAGGAACTCTCGTGTAAAGCCTCTAACGCCACGGCTCTTTAGCCGACCAGCAATCGCATTGCTCTCACACATCCAGCGCATGGAAGAAAACTAAAATTAGATCGAACGATTAGGTCAATTAAAATGCTAGAGCAACCAAGTACCTTTTCATCCATCTAATCACCACTTAAAGCAGGAATCTCATCCGTGGCCTATGGGCAACACTCAGGCCCTCCAACAAACCCTGTTTGTTTTAGTATGTTCCTCAAGAACACCGAGTCCCACATGCATGACTCTATGGTCTCTACGAGACCCGACCTCCGCCAGAGCCACCCGCGCACCGCGCATCCACGGACTACTATAAGCAGACACCGACTTCTACCGGACTACGGCTACGAAATGGCTACTGGTACGGTCTGACCATCCGAACCAAGATTCCACACTATCTCTCAACTCTAAATCCTCTACAGTCTACTTCAAACGGTACTTGGCCCTCGGGCATTCTGCTTAACCCATCATGTGCATATTTGAAAGTACAAATATGCACATGATGCACTTCGACTGGTATGTGACCCGCTGGCATCTTGCTTAGCCTACCGCGTGCGTATCTGTAGGCACGCTTAGAATTTAAAACTTTCAGTGTGAAGGATAACCGTCCAAAACCTCAATTACTCTAAATAGACCTTTAATCTTTAACAACCCTAAATCATCAATCGCAAAACCTTTAAAGTTCGCCATCGTTTCGTCAACTCGGCACTTGTCATGTTAAGCTATGCTAACCCATCGCGTCTATACGAACCGTGTACCACCGGCTCGTCACCTTAGCTACCGGGTGCAATTCGGCTTGAACTTTACCAGATTGAGACTTTGCTACTTAGCACATTACGCAGCTATTTACGAATTTTGAAACGTACCGATACTTTCCAGGAACCAATTCTAATCGAAGAGGTTTTCAGTCGTCTTTTTAGCACCAACGTGAACGATAAGACTCGTGGAAATTACTGATTACCGACTATCGGAGAGCTCGAGCTAAATACGGTAGGCATTCGGACCTATCATTGCGTTAAATATGACGGTGAAAGACGCCTGAACGTAGCACTTAAGTCTTGGCTAGTCATTGCCAGTTAAATTCATTGCTATAACAGTCAAAACCGATTGAAGCTTGTTACCACTATTATGCCTCACCGAATGTACACAAAGGATTTTCGTTAACGAAAACTCCCTTGCCGTCATGTATGCAAGAAAACCCTGATTTAAAATCTCGCCACCTAACATGACGTCACTTTGTAAATAATTATAGTAGGCAAAACAAGCAACAAAATTTCGAGAGGGTTATCGTTAATCACTACACAACATAAAACCTATACTGTAATTCTGTACTGAATACTCGCGTTTGAACTACACCAGTCATAGCAACAACATGACTCACAAGTTTCCCATTAAAATTACGATGCAAAACTTTCTTTCACCAACGATTATTCAGCATCAGAATAATAAGTAAACCGTAACAATTCACCTTTGTGTTGTGAAGTCCTTGCAGACATCGACGCGCCGCTGGTTCGGCACCCCGCCGATAGCAAGCCCGCTGCCACCACTGCACGCAGCCACTGTCGCTCGTAGCCGGACGGCTGTGACACGGTTTGCCACATTTGACGTACACCAAGGGCTTCGCTGGCTTGCCGTCGCTTGCCCGATGCCCGTAGCAGCCGGCACAGGCAGGGACTTCTTCGTGCGACAATCCGCTTGGTTTTGTCCTGGTTTTTCCCTGGTCATCCATGACACTTGATTTGCGGTAGCGATAAACACTTCTGACGTTTCTTTTTCCTTTTCCTTTCGTTTGTCACTACTCAGATTACTCGGCACACACGAATCTTGCTTTGAACAATTATTTCAACTGGTTCCACGTCATACCTGGATATGTTACAGCTATGTAGATACGGAGCCGTTTAACGCCTTGCGCAATGTCTAAAAAAGCTGGATTCCTTCCACTGCACTCACAACAAGAAACACAATTCAGCGATAACCCACAACGAGCGCGAATCGGACTCATTGGTGAAATGTGGGTGTTCTATTAGGTACACTCTGCCTAACCCTTCGGGGAACACAGGCGTGATGTTGTGTTTTGTTAGGATCGAAATCCGGCAACACTAACTTGCTATTCACTGGCTTTTAGTTTGTATCGCGGGTGCCTTTATTTGTTTTGCATTTCAAAAAGTAACCGTCACTGATTGTTATTTTCACTGTTCGCGCGTGTGATTGCATTAGCACGATTTTATCGCACTTCTGATGTCGTAGGGAGGTGATTTTATTTCGTTAGACACGGTCCTCATGTGGGCAGAACATGGGTTTCGTGCTATGAAAACACACACTACAAAATCAAAAGTCGTTTATTCAAACTAGGCTGATAATCAGCACTCTTTGAATGTCAAAATTACAAGAGACAGTCCCCCAAAACGCCCGCCCTTCGCCACTTCCTAGTGTTTTAGCTGGGAAGAAGAAGTAGCGGAACAAACGCCCCAGCAACACATCTGTCTGTTAGGTTAGAAGAACCAGATTCTATACACAAAGTACACTGCTTTTATCGAACTACCAAATTACTTGAAATTACAATCCAACACAGTAACACTAGGCACAATGAATCGGGTTACAGTTTCGGGACGTCTTGACTCCGCCGCGATCAGACACTTACTGTCCTCCTCGCCGCGAGCTCGAAACATCACGACTCTGTAGTAAGCGCGCTTGAGTGTGGGTAGACTGGTAAGTAGGTCGCCTTTGGCGCGCTTTCGATTCATGTCCGTACTAATGACTGTCTCCGACATATATGTCTTTTTACAAAATATTTTTAAAATCTATCCTGGGGTTCCTATTTTATTTAACTTTTTATTTTGATGAAATTATTTTGTAAACATGTCTTCTTTGACATACTGTTAAGGTTTTTATTACTCCTTTTATGACAACTAAAGACATTTTGTATAAATGGACAGTTTTAGTATTTATTCCGTCCGTATTGGAAGTGATAGAAAGAATAACAAAAAAAAAACTGACAAGGCATGTATTAATTATTTTAGTAAAAGGAATTTTGAAAATCGGTCCATAATTGGCAGAGAAATCGGTGAATATACATAAAAAATACATACAGTCGAACATAGAAACTCCTTCTTTTTGAAGTCGGTTAAAAATTATTTTTAATCGTCATCGTTATCATCGATGTCTCTTATTGTTGTACTGTCTAAAAAGGGCAGGACGTCTGATAGCATCTTGGTGCCTTTTTTTTTTTTTTTTTTTTTTTTTGTTGCGAGGTGGAAAATCCGGAAACGGATGTCGTCCGCCTGGGGAGGGCGGAGGGGTCTGTCAGGCTCCAACTGACTAAAAACCACCCCGGTGTTCCCTCGCACACTTGCGTCTGGGGGCAGCGGGAACGAATGTGACTTCCGCTGCCCCGGACTAGTGCCGGCCCGCTCGACCAGTGCGGGCCTCGTCCCTGGGGGGAGTGAGGTGTACTGCCCCCGTTACGTCTGTGAGAGGCGCGCGTGGAACACTACGCGCCGCCGTCTCGGGTCCAGTGATATGGGGGGCGACGGATGTCCCCGAATCCGTCGCCCCTGGACCTGTTTAGGGGGGCCGGAAGAGGGCGTTATCCGCCCTCTGCCGACGCCCGGTGCGTCTGCTGCGGGATGGGAAGGAATTCGAAATCTCCCTCTCCCTCTCCGCAGCTTCCTTCTGCGACATGACGGTTTCGCAGAAGGACACCACCGCGTCCCAGGACTCTGTGCCACCGACCATCACGCGAGCAACGGTCGGCAGCGACAGGTCTGCTCCTACCTCTGTCACGAGGGCACGGCGCGGCTCGTCCCACGCGGGACATTCTGCCAGCGTAAGCATCTTGGTGCCTGGCCCAACCTAAGAACCACACTAGACACATAACATGTGCGCAACAACCAATCGTTCTTCGGCGAGTAAAGCAAGAACAGCAGGGCCGTCTTTACCCGGGCGCATAGCCCTAGGGGGCGCAAGCCGACCGCCATCAATTTCAATAGGTACCTACTACACCGAGACCACGCGAGCAGAACCGCGGGCACAGCCAGTTCATTATTATTAGTAACTGTGTAATACGATTGTACCCCTTGGTAAGACTAGTTGTCAGACTTTTGGGCTTAGCTGACTAACAGTAACGACTGCCAAAGATCTACAAATGACAGCCGGGACCAACAGCTCAACTCGCTAAGATAGATCCCACCCATCCACAGACCAATCTCGGCAAGCGCGGCTTATCATTGAAGATCGACCTGTGCGGCTGTTATTATTTAGCCAGCTCGAGGAATAAATAAATTACACATAAAAATTATATAGAGCTAGAGTGGGGGGGCAGACGGCCCTGAAGAACAGCAATATTTTTTATTGCGTTTCGAAATAATATCATCAAAATAAATAGTTCAATAAAATAGGAACCCCAGGATAGATTTTAAAAATATTTGTTATAAAGACATAGATTAGTGCTAGGTACCCAGCGCGGGTACTCCCATTCCTGGGCAGCGTTTGGACTAAAGTTGGGTAATCTCAAAGAAAAACATTTTTACAAAATAATATCATCAACATAAATATTTAACATAAACATTATAGCTCAGTGACACAACATAAACATTATAGCTCAGTGAACTCAATTCAGCCATTTGTAGCGATATCGCCTGATTGTAGGCTTGGTCGAGTGTTGAAGATAGATTTTCAAGTAATCTTTGTCTAATTTTGTTTGACTTGATACCAGAAATAAATGCATCTCTTATACTATCATTTTTATTTGTTTCCGCATCAACTTTTTCAAACCCGCAGTCCTTTGCCATTAATTTTAGAGCTTGAATATAGATGTCAATGTTTTCTTCACTCTGTTGCTTTCTCGTTGCCATCATGTGTCTAGCATAAATTATACTTTTTGGCTTGAAAAATATATTATTCAGTGTACTCAATGCTGCTTCGTAAGTCGTACACTCACTGATAAATGAGTAAATTCTGTTGTGAGGAATTTAAATCCGTGAAATTAAAACCATATATTTCTCCTTTTTGACAGCTAATATAATTCTATTATTTTAAGTGCTTCTTTTTCTTTATATTTTGACAATACAAAAACCATAGAGAATAATCAACCTCTAACATCCTCCCTTTTGTACAGTCTATTATAAAAAAAATACTAATTTAACAAACAATGTAAACCAATTCGGTTCAATATTGTTATCATAGATGGCCTGCTAAGAGCCTTTGTTAAGAAATCAGCACTTTGAAGTTGTGTACCAACGTGCTGAACCTTAAGTCTTCCATCTGCAACTAGTTCTCTCACATAGAAGTGTCTGATTGCAATGTGCTTTGTTCTTCTATGCAGTTCAGGATTTTGAGCCAACTTCACAGTGGCGTCATTGTCAATTTGCAGTATGGGAACATCCTTCAGAGCAGAAATTTCATCAAATAGTCTTTGCAGCCATACTATTTCTCGTGCTGTTTCGCTGGCTGCAACTATTTCAGCTTCAGTCGAGGAAATAGCAACCGATGACTGTTTACGACTTGCCCAGGAGATAGGTCCGCCAGCGTATAAACAAAGGATGCCACTAGTCGAGCGACCGTCCTTGACGTCTCCTGCATGATCGGAGTCACTAAAACTTTCTAATATTCCGGACTTGCAATCCTTTTTGTACGTTATTCCATAGCTTGATGTCCCTTGTAGATAGCGCATTATTCGCTTTACCTTTAATACATCTTCTTTTGAAGGATTTTCTAGGCTTCTGGAAACGACACCAACAGCGTAGGCAATATCAGGTCGTGTTCCTACCATGAGGTACGCTAAGGCACCAACAGCTTGCCTATAAGGGTATGACTTCTCGTCTATGCCCTCTCTTTCAGACTGTCGTAGTTCCGAATCTCTGATAATAGGTGTAGTTACTGATTTACAGCTGTTCATCCCAAACCTAGCTAAAACCTTTTCAGTGTAATGTTTCTGCGTTATACTTATGGAGCCATCATCTTTGTATAGTAGTTGCAAACCTAGATAGTAGTCTGCAGGCTTTACGGTTATCTTAAACCTTCGTTTAAGTTCTGCCATAAACTTATCTGCATCCTTCTGCTTTGTTGCAGCTACGAGTCCGTCATCGACATATAATGCCAAAATGATTTTATTTTGCAATCGCTTTCGAATAAATAAGCAAGGATCACTTTGACTTTGTTGAAAGCCTATGGTCTTCAAGTAATCCACGATGCACTTATTCCAACATCTTGGTGCTTGCTTAAGTCCGTATAGACTTCTCTTTAACTTGCAAACTCGTTTAGTTCCGTCATTGATACCTTCTGGCTGTTTCATGTATATCTCTTCATCGATAGACCCATTTAGAAAAGCAGTTGTGACATCAAATTGAGTAAGAGATAAACCTTCGTTTGCAGCAACACTTATGATCGATCTGATTGTCGTCATTTTTGCAACAGGACTAAACGTTTCGTCAAAGTCAACTCCGGGTTGTTGGGAAAAACCTCGAGCAACAAGCCTTGCTTTGTATTTGTCGATTGTACCATCAGCGTTCGTTTTGATTTTATAGATCCATTTGCACGAGATAGCTTTGCGATCCTTGGGTAGATCAACTAGAGACCAGGTTTTATTTTCTTCTAAGGACTTAATTTCACTTTTCATTGCTTTAAACCAATGCTCCTTGTCTTGACTCTGTAGTACGTCAGTATATGTTGTAGGTTCATCATTTTCAGTCTTATCATCTACTGATATCATTACGTAGTCACCAAGTCTTGCAGGAGGTCTTAGCTTTGATCTGTCTCGAAGAGTTATTCGTCCTTCATTCTCTATTTCTCTATCTGGCAAAATCTCATCGTTTATCGCTTCCAAGCGTTCTGGTAATGTTTGCTCTGATAAATCGTTGTCCACATCATCAGTTTCATCATGCTCATCTTGAGTTTCCGAAGATAATTCTGGGATTCCGTTATTTATCTCTGTGTTAGGTGTATCTTCAAACGATTCAGGAGGTATACACTCTTGAAATGTATCTGTACTTTCATTTGCTTCCTCCCTTACATCATGAATCGTTCTATTATTCTCCTCCCTTGCAGAAAGATTCGTTGGTAATCGTAGACTTATTTCCATCTCAGAGTTTTCCTCAGCAGATTTAGATCCAATATTCAATTTCATGTCAGATCTGCAGACTGCTGACTCTTGAAATACTACGTCTCTTGATCGTACCAGTGAATTTCCATCCAGAAGACGATACCCGTCATCATTATCATAACCGATCAATAAACATTTTTTTGCTTTCTTGTCCAATTTCGTACGCTTTTGCTTGGGTACATGGGCATAACAAGGACTTCCAATGATTCTTAAATGACTTATCTTTGGTTTCTTGTTAAACCATAATTCGTATGGTGATTTACCATCAATAGGAGTGTGTCCTGTACGATTTAGCACATACGCTGCGGTATTTATAAGTTCTGCCCAACAGGCAATAGGCAACTCTTCGTGCGCGTACATCATGGCACGAGCGGCTTCGACAAGCGTTCTATTCTCCCTTTCACTACAACCATTTTGCTGTGGCGTATATGGCATAACCAATCTATGCTTGATGCCATATCTTTGTAGTATTGTTCGAGTTTTCTCGTTGTCAAACTCTCCACCATTGTCGCTTAATAGTTCTTTTACTACATGACCAGCTACTTTGCTTTCTTCTAGCATCAGTTGAAGCTTTAAATGGACTTCAGACTTCTGTTTCATGAAGTATACATAACGGTATTTGCTGAAATCGTCTTTAAATAGAACGAAATATTGATATCTTTTGTATGAAAATGGAAAAGGTCCACACACGTCTGAATGTATCATCTCGCCAGGTATCTTTGCTCTGTCTCTGGTTCCAAAAGGTCGCCTTTTCATTTTTCCAAAGCTACAACCTTCGCAACATTCATGTGTATTATTCGGTACCTTAATCTTCAGTTCCCTTTCAATTAACTTCTTCACATGCGTTTTGCTTTGATGTACAAGTCTTTCATGATAAATCTGTAATACATCTTGGCGTATCAGTGCATTAATTTCGACTAGAATTGGTGGCATTACATTCTTCACATTAAGTTTAAACAGCCCTCCTCTTTTCTTTCGAATGCCTGTAACTTTGACTTGACCTTTAGATTTCAATCTACAGAACTCGGGGTCAGATTCAAATAAACTTTGCGGTAATCTATCTTGCGCTGCTAATAATGAGAATAAATTTTTCTGCAATGTTGGCACACACCACACATCGCATAAGGTTATCATTTCTTTATGATCGCCAACCGTAGCTTCAAGTTTTATGTCACCTTTACCAGTGGCATCTACTTTCTCGCCATTCGCTGTCATTACCGTATGCTGTGAACCAAAAACTTCAAACGTATGGAATAAATCTCTCCTGAATGTGACGTGGCTTGTAGCTCCACTGTCCAGATACCAATTATCTTTGTCAGGGTATAAGCATCTGTCAACGTTCATTAGGACTGTACTATTCACATTATTTGTATTTGTGTTTGGCTTGGGAGGTCGACCATCACTCAACCACTTAGAGCATTTTCTTACCTTGTGTCCATCTTGACCACAGTAATTGCACTTTATCTTTTTATTGTAAGCCTTGTTTACTTTCTTCTGAAAAACTTTAACTGTAAGAGCTTGGTTACTCACACTTGTAGACATAGAAGCCTGTGTATCTATGTTTCTTTCAAAGGCACAGAGTTGTGAGGTTAGTCTCTCTATAGTCCTCTCCTTTTTACTCATAAGTAGCCAACTAGATTTGAAAGTAAGGTATTCCTCTGGTAAAGTATCTAAAATCTTACATATCAATAGTACCTCTGGTAACTCATTGTTTCCTTCAAGCTTCGTAATTTCTTTGTTTAGTTTGAACCAAATATTCTTCAGCTTTGAAAGATGTATAGCCATATTGTCATCCAGTTGCTTCTTGTACTCAAAGAACTTTAGGCAATTGTCATATACTAAATCGTCACCATCTCCATCAAACAACCTTTTTAGTTCATCCCATACTTCTTTAGAAGACTCGAAACGCATTATTCTTTGAACAATTTCATCTTTCATATTGCTCGTAAGAATTATAAGAACCGTACTATCTAGTTCTTGAAACTTTTCTGAAGCAGTTTTGTCATCTGTACATAAAGCTTTTTCATATCTACCTTCTAATAGATCTAGGGCTTTTGGGATTCCCTTCAGTAACATAGATATTTTATACTTCCATATCAACCAGTTGGTGCCATCTAGGTTCCCAATGTTAAATCTCGTGATATCTGGTTTGGTTGCCATATTCACTAATAAACACTGTTATCGTATTTTGTAATATCGATTTTAAAAAGAACCACGCTCTGCTACCATGTTGTGAGGAATTTAAATCCGTGAAATTAAAACCATATATTTCTCCTTTTTGACAGCTAATATAATTCTATTATTTTAAGTGCTTCTTTTTCTTTATATTTTGACAATACAAAAACCATAGAGAATAATCAACCTCTAACACAATAATAATAAGCGGACACATGATTTATGAGTAAATCTAAAGTAGTTTTACCATCTTTTAAATCTTTTCCGCAGAATGACAGGAAACTTTCTAATGTCCTCTTCCAGTACTCCCAATCCCTCGGCGCAGAGTATCCGATGGATCAATGTCCAATTTTTCGGGACGTAAGAATCTGTCCATTATTATTAGAATATTTAGCTGATTAAATTGATAAATAAGATAAAACCTTTTGAAATAACGGTTTTAATCAGCTAAATAGATGTGTCGTAATGACAGATAAAATAACAACATTATTTTTGATATTATAGAAACTCCAAGGAGTTTCTTTATCACTACACATTGCCACATTGTAAAGCATCGCTTAGCTTCTGGCCAAGGAAAAAGCCAGCCCTTGGGTCACGGGAAGTGTCAACTAAGCGTTATGAAGGGGGTTTGGATAACTTTGTATGAACCAGTGGCATGTTTTTTTTTATCACAGCAACCAGTAAGATAAGTCTTGCTAACGTATAGTGGAATATATGAAAATAATGACTCCTAAAACAATTTTTCCGAAAATTATATCGGAGCTCTGATGTCATTGTAGTGCTATTCTTTGATGTTTGCTACTGTTCTGTACATATTTTATCAAAAATGAACTGTTTCCTATCGTTTTCCGTGTGTCATTACTTGCGAGAATTTGATCTTTAGCAGCGACAAACGGCCCGAAAATATAATAACCAATAAGTTTAGTAAGTTACTATAATTACGCCGCTTAAGCTCGTGACTAAATATTAACAGCCGCATGGGTGGATCTTTAAGGTTAAGCCGTGCTTGCCTAGGTTGGTCCGTGTATGGGTGATCATAATAACTTAAATGAGTTTCCTCCGTGCCTCGGAAAGCACGTTAACCCTTTACCGCATACTGTGACAAATTTGGAACACTCACAATAATTCGCTTTCGAGAACTAGTGTCACTATCGTTGCCGAAAGTTTTGTACTAATAACCTTGTTTACAGTGTGTCTTACCAAATAACATAGAGATGTCGCTAGTATAGGACTGCATAATGACAGCCACCGGTCGGTAAAACAGTCGCCACGGCCGTTTGGACTGAATTTGAGTTTGCAGTTAGTGAAATAAGTTTTTCTTGGTGTTTTAAAGAGTTTTTGCCAGAAATTTGTTCCTAATATTGGAGAAAAATGGATCCCCAGCGTTTTTATGGCAAAACACGTAAGTATTTACACAAGTATCAGCTTATTATAATCAATTGAAGTGGTGGTCCGAATTTGGAACTTCATGCACTAACGCACATAATTATTTTCCAAATATGGAACTTCATGCAGCTTGGTGATTTATAGTTTTTGGAACAGCATGGTGAACATTTTTTTATAGATAATATGGTTACTCGGGCTCGACATTTAAACATCATCCCAGATAGCAGTGACGACGAAAATATATCAGATGATGATGATTACGGAGTCCCACCCACAGTTAGAACGAGTGTACATCCCAGAAAGTGACGAGGACTGTAGTGATGATGCCCTGTCAAATGATGAACAAGAATATGAAATGGTAGAGGAAGATAAGCCTTCTTCATCAAATATGTCGAAAAAAAGTTTAAAGTTTTTCAACTTTAGTACTCTTATGTTTAATAAAGAAGCATTTTTTTTTTAATTTTTTTCTTTCCCTACTGCATGATGTACCGAATTTGAAACTCACAAAAATAAAAGCCCTAATGCATATTGTCCCAAATTTGGAACAAATAGTTTTTATTTAATAACTTTTACATTTATAGTTGAATATTTTTTTTTTATTTTTTTTTTCGCGTCTTGTTCTGGCTTATACAGGGTGTAACGGAAAGGGTATATACATCCTTAAGGGTGTGCTACAGACCATCAAACTGAACATGTTTATCAACATAAAAAAAAAATTGCAGCAAAAAAAAATATCAGCTGCCGATACATTTGGGTCGAATAGGTATTGTAATTTTCTATGGGGCAGCAGATTTTTTTTTTGCTGAAAAACATATTTTATGATGAGAAACATGTTCAGTTTGATGGTCTGTAGCACATCCTTAAGGATGTATATACCCTTTCCGTTACACCCTGTATATGCTACTTATTTTTTCCGAGTGATTTAAAAAATCCATGCGGTAAAGGGTTAAGCCGTTGGTCCCGGCTGTCATTTGTCGATCTTTGGCAGTCGTTATGAGTAGTCAGAAGCCAAAAGTCTGACATCCAGTCTTACTAAGGGGTATCGTATTACCCAGTTACTGTACTGTGGAGGTCAGATAGGTAGTCGCTTTAAGTAAAATCATAAATACGCGTACCACGCAAAACGATTCGAAGTGCAGGCGCACTTCGGATGTATGGCTGTGTTGTCCGAGGCTGTTGACAACTTCACCACAGTGACAGCTATGAAGAGAACAAAATGGGAGAAACATCTTATTTGCTTAAACACGTCTTAACTTTCTACGAAAAAAAAAAACTATGTAGTGACAGTAGTAATTATTTAGTTTTTTATTTCTTTGGTGACTGAGCCTGAGCCGATGTCGACTATTCTGCCAGCGTCGCATTATTTATTAGTTTTTTGCTTGCAACATTTAGCGCTGTCAAAGTCATAAGATCCCGGTACCTGTCATGTCAAGTTTGACGTTTTCAAACTATGGGTCGGTCGGGTCGGGAATGTGTCGGAGGTTTACAAAAATAATGTTTTTTTTTTTATAATACAGTGAATTAGCATTAAATCAAAAATCATTTTAAAACATTTCAGTGTCTTTGTATGTGTTATTTTTTTTTGTGAGATTTTGGATTCACAAAACGGTAGAATGGCTTCTGGGATAGTTGTATGGTGAGTTTGCCACTGCACATAAAAACAGGCTTATTATAACTAATCGTAATCATGAATATATATTAACTGCGCAATAGACGAGGATCTCGTGCTTATCACTATGAGGTCATATCAGAGCCTGCGTGTCTTAGTATTGAGCATGACTATCACAATGTTTATCTGGTTATGCATGAATTAGTATTTACATACCATCAATAATTAATCAAGTTCTGCTACTTTAAGAGTTTATTAAACTGTGTTTGGTCAGAAACGCAGCTATAATTGTTGAAGACGAATTATAATAGTTAGTTATTAAAGAGAATGTATTGAAAAATCTGAAAAAACAATTCATTTTGTTAGCTGACAATTTTGTCTAAATACACATTCACAAAATTTTATATTGCCTAAATCCTACAGGCAAATGATTTACAGACTGATGGTGATTGGCTTTTTCAGGTAATACGGCTGACACAAGCAATATAGCCGCTTCGGCTGCTTTTAATTTAATTTTTCACAACCACCTGCAATGCAATGTATGTAATGGGCTGAGGTGGCACTGGCAAAAAGCTCATGGAAGGAATTGGGGGAAGCCTTTTGCGCAGGAGTAGTACAGTTTAGGCTGATAAAGAAAAACTCAGTCGACAAAAACTTGCAGTGTTCAATAACAACTGCATAAGTATATGTGGTAGTGTTAATGCCCCACCTCTAAGAAGTTGATTATAATAATGTTTTCTATGACAGGTCCATGGGGCTGATATGCCTGGGGTTGATGTGGCTGATCTCCCACTTGTACCACCTGCTTCTCGATGCATATGAGCGCTCAGCCACACTCAGCGACATTGAGTACTCATGGTGAGTTATTATTTCTAGTTTTGCCAAGTGAAGTTTGATTTGTTTTTTCTCTGTATAGAAAAAATTGTTATGCAGAGTGTTCTAATTTCAATTTTTATTTTTAACTAAAATCCATGCGCTAAGCTGTAATTCAATCAGCATCCATACTGTCCAAACCATACCACTGTGTTGCTGTTTGGCAGCAGAAATATAAGTACAGTCAACTGTATATCCATGGTAGCACAGACTTAGAGTGCCTATAGTTGGTAGCAGTAAAGGTGGTTTTCCTAGTTCAAGGTGTTACAGCTGACATTCAGTTGATGATACTTAGGAATCTTCTACTAATCTACTTCATCGAATTATGGTATTCCAGGTTCTTCCGACTGCTGCTAAACCTGGTTGGCTACTCGACAGTGCTACTGCCCATGTTCATGTTGTACAAATATCTGGACAAAATCAACTACTTCGATAAGCTCAGTGAGTTAACTGTTAATTTGTTTGCATTAATGACTTCATTAGTAACACTCTATTTGCGAGTTTATCTCTTGATTATATTTCCCTGTATGCTGAATATGTTAAATTTTATAGTTACAAAATGTTTTGTGTTTTTTTGCTATGGTTTTGCTCAGAGGATGATTTTCTTTTATTATAAAACATAACACTCTTTATTTTGGGCAGTTCTGTACAAAATATTATCACTTAAAAATACTTTCTAATAGCTGGTTTAATGATGAGAAGTTATTCTTACTCATGTCAAACTTTCCAGCCTTTATAATTGGGATAATAATAATCTAACGGTAACGCCGAAATAAGTATAAGTGGTTGAAGTGACTACTGACTGTACATTTGGTGATTTACGGCGAAATACTAGTTATTTTATTAGTGAGCGTTTTAGTGCTTTAAATATTAAACGGTAATTGCTTACACTACGTTGCGATGTATTTATCGTAAGATAATCAAGTTTGAAGTGGATTTTACGCATTTATACGGTTAGCATTTTAACCGAAGATCATTTATTTATTTAACATTGTTGGTCTCTCATTAAATGCTAAATTAAACACTAGTTCTCAAATTAAACGGTAAGTAGGTTAGTACTAATTAGCCGCACATGCACCGGAAGTCGCGGTAACACGAGACGCGCCGCTTGCGCAGGCGCAAGTGATGGCGAGTCTTGTTACATGACAAATAAGTTCAATTATAATGTTAGGACTCACTATAAAATTATGTTTTGCCTGCCTGCCTTATAGTCCATTCAGTTTAGACATAAAAATAGTGGTCAAATAACAATAATTCCCGGAGAGCCAAATATTGGTGGAAAGCTGGGGTTTACCAAACAAAAGTTACTCAGGGTCAAAGGTCAAATTTGAGGTTTTTTGGATTGGAAATGTTGGAATGGAAAAACCTCAAATTTTGACCTTTGACCCCGAATAACTTTTGTAGCACACATAGGATTGATGGGTTTTCTAAAACTTTATTTGTAATGGTAAACCCCAGCTCTCCACCAATATTTGGCTCTCCGGGAATTATTGTTATTCGAAATGTCTATATTGCCCGGACTATTAGTCAGTCGAAGCTATAGTAGTAAATAATTTAAACACACATCATTTAAATCGAATCTATAATCGTTTATACATGACCAACCAGTTTATAAAGGCTTGTTATTACTGCGCTACACGTTATTGGGTTATAAGCAGAGGTCAGAATTCGGTAGAGTTATTTACGTACTTACTTACATCGAAATGTTGATAATAATATGGATCTTCGCTATGTTGTGCGAACTACAAATGTGGCAACATCGTGCGAGTGCGCATTGGAATTTTGCAACTTCGGACATCCGATGTCGAATGGTTTAAATTGTGTAAAAGTAAATAACTTTTTTATTTAATAAATCACGGGAGATTTCTGCTCTTTAAAATTAATCTCGGGATTTGAGGCATATCCACTTTATTCTTTCGCTGTATGAAATCAGTGTAAGTACATAAATAACTCTACCTAATTCCGACCTCTGGTCATAAGTCATTTATTTCGTAACAAAATACATTTTCAGTATTTGCTACAAACTGAAGAAGAACTAAACATCCTCGTTGGTCTCGTGGTCGGAAGCGCAAATGCTGTACACGAGGTCTTGTTTGTTTGATTCCCAGGTCGGGCAGTGTTATTGAATTTTTTCACCAGGATTTCCTCAGTAGCAGCCACGGAGCCTGGATTTGTGCCCGGTCCCGGTTGATGACAATAGTCTCATCCCCTTTTACATGAGACTTAAACATTACTGGCTTATTATGGGTGTACTGTCAGATACACCTCTAACTAAGCCTTCGGGAATTACAGGCATGATGTCAAGAATCGAATGAAAAACAATAGAAAAAAGTGTGTTGCTATAACCTAACGGTCTGCCACATTATTTCCCAGTGTTACATCATAATGATTAAGGTAAAGAACTCACGATGTAGATCTTCCTGGCAGCTAACTCGGGCGCCACCTACCGACTGCTGTTCGCATGCTTCGGTGAACCTGGCGAGCGCCTCCCAGAAACCGCCAAGGTGCGCAAGGAGGAGCACCCCGCGCGCGAGGGCGCCGAGCTCGCCTTCTGCTTCACCGGCCTGATGGCCGCCTACTTAGTATGGGGACTGCTGCAGGAGAAGATCATGACGCAGGTAACTGACGACACTGGCGTTCACAAACATATGCAGCTCATACATACTGCGCCCTTTCACGATGTCGGATTGTGCTGAAAACAAATTACATTCATAAAAATATGCAGTACTAATACCCACGAAGTACCAGTTAAACCAGAAAAGCGAAGATTTACAGTACAAATGGTGGATCAAGTGTATGTAAAAGCCTTTGTAGAGCATCGTCTGAGACACTCATACCCTGCGTCATGTCATTAAGGGAGTGAGCACACGCACACTTGACGTCGTCGGTCGTAGCGGAGTCGACTTGGGCCGATCTCACTCACATTTAGTTCGGCACGTTAATGATACGTCCGAAGCGAAAGGAGACGAATGATGCATTATTCATTTTTATAACATGGAAATAGCTGTTCCTGGCCATGTAAATTTATTTATTGATACCTGGGTGCTGAAGTAGCTTTGTGTCGATAGTGAGAGGTGGATTACTGTCCCAGAACTACGTGATGTCGGACGGCAGCACGCTGCGCTTCAGCGACTCGCAGTTCCTGGTGTTCGTGAACCGGCTGGCGGCGCTGCTGCTGGCGGGCGCGCGCCTGCTGTGCGCGCGCGCCGGCCTGCAGCACGCGCCGCTCTACAAGTTCTCGTACTGCTCGCTCACCAACGTCGTCAGCGCCTGGTGCCAGTACGAGGCGCTCAAGTACGTCAGCTTCCCCACGCAGGTAAGCTGATCCTAGAGACTCTAGATTAATCTGAATTATATGAAGCATGGTATTGTATTTTGTTTTTGAGAGCTTTTTCCGTCATTATATTTAAGTTCCTTTGACTAAACTTATTATCCACGGCGGTGTAACTTTATGCTGTAATGCTGCGTGCTTCTTTTGGCTCGTGGCTATAGTCGGAACTAACGCTGCCATCTTGTTTTTACACACTTGTACAAGTGCGTGCTTTGTATAAATACGACGGGTAATGGTGCGAACCGTTTCCAATAGGTTCATCGCGTTAATAGCACTTAAGCGCTGGCTTCCAGCTTGGAGCAATGACGGGCGCGTTATCCTTTCATATAGCGAAAGTCTTCAAAAAGCCTTCAAAGTCTGGCACAACAACTAGTTATATAAGCTCTACCAACTAGGAGTGCCAGACAGTCTCGTGCTCATCTTACTACTGTCGGATCCCACCTTCCGCTACCGCTACCATATCGGGGATTCTGTCTCCCCCCCCCCCCCACCACATGCAAGCCGGAGTCCCTCAGGGCTCCGTGATCTCTCCCCTTATCTTCACACTGTTCACTAGCGATATTCCCAAGAGCAAAAAACCGGCCAAGGGCGAGTCTTACTCGTACACAGGGTTCCGTAGCCCCAAACAATATAATAACAATATTTTGAACGGTCATTCATAAGTCTTATGTAAATTTTCACTCAACAGCAAAACTAAATTTGTTTTTCATAGTATGTTAATGAAAAACAAAGTTACTGCTGCAGTTTGGTGAAAAAGTCCCATATCTCAAAAACTAAATATCAAATCTTATTCAAACCAATTTTCACTGAAAGTTTTTTTTACCTTATACAAACCCGCATTTTTTTTAGAAATTAAAATTAAAATCTTCTCTAACGTTAGAAATTAGAGGGGTATAATAAGGGTTCCGTTTTTTGCCATTCGGCTACGGAACCCTAAAAAGGGTCAATTAGCCCTGTTCGTGGACGACACGCCCATTTATCTAATACATATTTCGCCATTCGTTTGCTTAGAAGGTCAATAACAATGGGTCTCCTAAAGTTGTTGTTTCTTCCTATGCGTGAAAGCTCTTCAATTTACCCAGTCAGGTCAACATTTAAAACATCTATAAATGCTTCAACAACACGATACTCTCAAGTTCGTTTTCTGTAAGTCCAAATAGTATTTTTTTTAATAGTTACTATCTTGTTGTGGGTTTCCTACTGTAGTCATATTTTGGTTTATTTCTTTTAGTTGTCGTTTAAGTTCTTCGTTTTCTTCTTGTAATATTTCTATTTTCTCATTTAGTGTTTTTATATCGTTTTTATTATTTCTTGTTCGTTTGTTAGCTTGTGTGTATCTTTAAAAATATCTTTCTTTAAGTCTGTTATAGTTTTTTTGTATTTTGTTTTGGATTGTGTTCTTTAGTACAGAGAGTATGGATTGATTATTCTTCTCCAGTTTAGAATCTAGTAGTTTACTGAGGCTATCTAAACTAATTGAAAGTCGTTGTGGTGGGGTTTTCTGCGTTTTTGTAATTTATTAGCTATTATGTTCGGGGTTTTACACTCGATATTCGTGGTAATGCTTGTGTTTTGCTGATCTAGTGCATCGCCAATCGACATTGTAGTGTCGTTTTGTCATCGAGTTATTGTCATTTCCATAGCGACGAGTGACATTAGTACAGTCTTGGCACCACCAACATTTCAGAAGCTCGAAGCTATTTTCTATGTAATAGGCCGATGTCATATTTAGGCATGCATAGTGACATTTACTAGAGCACCCTGTGCATTTCAGTCTCCAGCGTATTTTATTTCCTGCTTGCAAGCTGGGCAATGCATTTTGTTGACAATTGATTTGTTATGATATTTAAAAAAACATGCTTGTGTGCGATGTAGATGTCCGATGTTGTAAAATCAATCAGCTGCGATGACCGTGTGGGACGTAGAGGTGGGGTTAGTGACCGCCACCAATGATGATCACGCGATTTGGTGTGTTAGTGGAGCGTTTTTGAAAATTATCACTTGTTTTTTTTCTTTCACTTTAATTATTCATAGGTTTTCGTTATACCGAAGACATCCCGGACATCAGCCTGTACGAGATTAGGATGGCTCTGAAACAGCTTAAAAACAACAAGGCACCGGGTGATGATGGAATTACCGCCGAACTTCTGAAGGCGGGTGGAAAACCGATACTTAAGGCCCTCCAGACGCTGTTTGATTCCGTCATACTCAACGGGAAAACGCCACAGACATGGTGCAGGGGTGTGGTGGTACTCTTCTTCAAAAAGGGCGACAATTTAATGCCCGGTTGACATCTCACTTCAAAGCCATGTCTAAAAGTTGTTTTCAAGAATCATCACGAATCGTCTCGCGTGCAGGTTTGACAATTTTCAGCCTCCCGAACAAGCCGGATTCCGAAAAGGCTTTAGCACCGTAGAGCACATACATACGCTGCGACAGGTTATACAGAAGACCGAAGAGTACAACCTGCCTCTCTGTTTAGCGTTTGTGGACTACGAGAAAGCCTTCGATTCGATCGAGATTTGGGCTGTACTGCAGTCTCTCCAACGGTGCCAAATTGACTATCGGTACATCGAGGTGTTGAAGTATTTTTACAAAAACGCCACCATGTCAGTCCGGACTTCAGGACCAGACCTCGGAACCTATCCTTTTGCGGCGAGGTGTGAGACAGGGAGACGTCATATCTCCGAAACTGTTCACCGCTGCACTGGAAGATGTTTTCAAGGTTCTGGACTGGAGAGGGCTAGGCATCAACTGGTTAGGATTTGCTGACTATATAGTGGTCATGGCCATGGAGACCATGGAGGACCTCAGTACAATGCTTGATGTCCTCAGTAGAGCTTCCGGAAGAGTGGGTCTTAAAATGAACATGGACAAAACCAACGTCATGTTGAATGCCCATGTAACACCCACTCCTATCAAGATCGGAGACTCTAAAATCGAAGTAGTAGACGATTATGTCTACCTGAGACGAACTGTCCAGTTGGGCCTGTAGCGACCACAAAAAGCAACATACTACAAAAAGTACTACAGCGCCATCTATGACACGACGGAGGAACTAACATCAATTTCCTACAAGTCGCAAGCAAAGTTTACATCGACTTCAGTATATATAGAGAAACCCGATAACAACTATCGGGCAGTTGCCCGCCAAACATAACACCTGTCTGGCCGGAGGATCCTCCCTTTTCAATGGAGTATTGAGGAACTTTACACCCTTTTCCTCATACCCCTAAAGGCCTACCCAACTGGACCGTTGTTAGAGTTGTTAGTTAGACCTATCTAACTTCGAGAAAGAGGTCAATCGTCGAATCCGACTCGGCTGGGCAGCGTTCGGGAAGTTGCGTGGTATCTTCTCGTCCAACTTACCGCAGTGTCTCAAGACGAAAGTCTATGACCAGTGTGTATTGCTAGTGATTACATACGGGACCGAAACGTGGTCGCTCACAATGGGCCTCATCAGAAAGCTTAAAGTCACCCAAAGGGCAATGGAGAGGGCTATGCTCGGAGTTTCCTTGCGTGAACGAATCAGAAATGAGGCATCCGCAAGAGAACCAAGGTTACCGACGTAGCCCGAAGAATTGCCAAACTTAAGTGGCAGTGGTCAGGGCACATTTCTCGCAGAACGGATGGGCGATGGGGCCGAAATGTTCTGGAATGGCGTCGGCGAACCGCAAGACGAAGCGTTGTAAGGCCTCCCACTAGGTGGACCGATGACCTGGTGAAAGTTGTGGGGATCCGCTGGATGCGAGGCGCACGGGACCGGGCATTGTGGCGTCACTTGGGGGAGGCCTATGTCCAGCAGTGGACGTCTTTCGGCTGAAATGATAATGATGAGGTTTTCGTTCGGTAATTAAGTTATAATTTCAGTTTTCTGGAACCAGCTATGATGTTCTTTCTTTCTGGTATAACTTATATGAGCAACTTTTGATATTTTCAATATTTAATTTAAACTCGGAGCGATACAAAAGCAGTGTTAACCAATGCGAGCACCGGCTACTATCTTTTTTCTATGTGCTAACACCAAATCCAGATATATCTACACGATGGAAATCTTTCAAAACAGGTTCTTACTTAAGTCACAGGAGTCTCCTTCTATCTCCGCAATGAGTCTACACTTAGACCTCAGAATGCCCACTTAAGTTCATTATAAGCCTTTCCAAGCTTTTCTTCGACTCTGCCATAAGACACTCAAACAAACCAACAGATCGCATCGCCGACCAAGGCACACCCTCGTCACTCCCGATGTTGACGCTATCACCCTTCTCCAGTAGGGGAACTAGTACTATTCTAAAATTCACTCACAAAACGCCGTAATTCCGTCCTCGCTCCATTACGCCCTCCCACCGCTCCCCCCCTCAGACCTTGATCGAGCCAGCCTGCGATGCTGAGCCTGTACATTAACTCGTTCCGCCCCCCTCCCCCTAGCCTGTCCCGTTATGTTTAAACTCGTTGTCCGGTGGCAGGTGCTGTTGTCGTTTCAGCTCCCTCCCCCCAGCCTGTCCCGTTATGTTTGAACTCGTTGTCCGGTGGCAGGTGCTCTTGTCGTTCCGCCCCCGCCCCCTAGCCTGTCCCGTTATGTTTGAACCCGTTGTCCGGTGGCAGGTGCTGTCGAAGTCGTGCAAGGTTATCCCGGTGATGCTGATGGGCAAGCTGGTGTCGCGCAACAAGTACGAGCTGTACGAGTACGTCACGGCCGTGCTCATCTCGCTCGGCATGGTGCTCTTTATGTTCGGCAGCCATGACCAGGACGCCGCCCTTGGTGAGTATCCGTGCTACTTCTACAGGGTCACAATAAAACTAGAACTTGACATAAGAATCTACTTTATACCTTTTTATACATCTCTTTCCCGCGCCTAACGCATCCACCTCTCTCCACCTTTTACTTGGTCTCCCTTTTTTCCTTTTCCTGTCTCTTGGTGCCCATCCTGTTAAACGTTTTATCCACTTGTTATTATTCACCCTACAGCTGTGTCCTGCCCAATGCCACTTGGGGTCCACTTGTTCTTTTCATTACATCTATTATTTTGTTATTTACATTATCTGATAGTTTTAGGCTAAGCATGCTTCATTCCATTTTACGTCCGCAGATAGCAATTCATTCTCCGTCTTCCTTTCTCAGGAAGTTTGGCAACCATATGTTAGGCCCGGCAATATCACTACTTCGTAGAGATTTTTCTTGATTAAGTTAACGTATTTGATTTTTCACTAACACAACAAGGTGTCAACCGACACCTTACCGTGTTCGTGATGTCCAAATGGCTTCGAGTTTTGAAAAAATGGGTAACATTAATGAACGATTGTTTCGTTTCGTTTCCCAGTATCTTCTGCGATGACGATGTCGGGCGTGGCGCTGCTCGCGCTGTACATGGTGTGCGACAGCTTCACGTCGTCGTGGCAGGGCGCCGTGTTCGCGCGCTACCAGTGCTCGTCGCTGCACATGCTGTGCGCGGTCAACGCCTTCTCGTGCGCGCTCACCGCAGCCGCGCACGCGCACCATGCGCCTCCCCTGCGCCTGCTGCACGTATGTATATGTTACCTGCTCGTGCGCGCTCACCGCAGCCGCGCACGCGCACCATGCGCCTCCCCTGCGCCTGCTGCACGTATGTATATGTTACCTGCTCGTGCGCGCTCACCGCAGCCGCGCACGCGCACCATGCGCCTCCCCTGCGCCTGCTGCACGTATGTATATGTTACCTGCTCGTGCGCGCTCACCGCAGCCGCGCACGCGCACCATGCGCCTCCCCTGCGCCTGCTGCACGTATGTATATGTTACCTGCTCGTGCGCGCTCACCGCAGCCGCGCACGCGCACCATGCGCCTCCCCTGCGCCTCCTGCACGTATGTACACGTTACACAAGTATTATCATCAAATAACACCATTTCTGCTTGGTTTTTACATAAGTGGGGTAGGTCATAATACTAAAAAGAGGAAAGGACCTAATATCGAACATTGAGGAACACCAATTTTTAAATTGATTGAATTGACACCATTTACTTGTTTTTGCTGCTGTCTATCATACAAATAGGATTTTACTAAACTAAGCGCAAGTTTACCTAAACCTCAAGTTAAGTAAGCTCTAGTTTCAAAAGTTAGGTTTCATGAAAATTCCTATGGCAACTTGTGCCTCTCCCCACGCAGTAAATATGTGTTTTAATAAAGTGACACCGGCGTCCGTCGTACACACAGCTCCATTAAGTTATTACCCCTCTAAAAGACATGTGCCTAGTTGGTTTTTGTATATTGCAAAAACATTTTATTATAATGAATTTGTTGTTTTAGTGAATAAATAAGTTTAAGTATTCTTGAAACTCGTGTTTTTAATAATGACTTTTTCAATAAAACGTTAATACTTCTATTATTGGGTATAATGACTACCAATAATACGCTTAACATTTACGCAATGGTAATTAATGTGTAAATATCCCGGAGGTTTTAAGACTGCTAGACGAGCATGAGGTTGGAGGATCAAATCCTAGGTGCGACATTCGCTTTTTGTCATGAATATTTTTTTTAATTTTAAAGTATGTTTATATTTTTTTTAGTAATATATTTAAGAAAAATAAAATACTTTAATAATGTAGGAATAATAAAAAATAGTGCGTGGAGTCCCTCCGCGGAAAAAAGTGAAACTTCGTAATACTACACGCATGCGTTCGAGTGCCACGCATTCACTCTCGGTATTTTATTGAGCTTCTAAATAATGTTTTTTTTGTTTTCTTGTTGTATTATTTTTATTACATAAGTTTATCGAGGTTATTCTACTCATGGAAATTGAGCGAAGGCTGGTCGCACCGAAGAGTCGAATGCATGACTTGCTGGTTTGCACGCCATCTTGCGTACCTAGTAGAACTACGTAGTCACCATTCTTGTAATACTGCCATCTCTTAGTTTTAGAAAATATTCCCCCTCCATGGTAGCGTTAAACTTGTTGGAAGACGCATTAGAAGTTTCACTTCTATTATTTAACACAAACTTTGATCTTATTTTACTACAAAGATTTATATTATATTTTACAATTTGTTTTGATAATTTACAGTTATCATAATATTCATATTTTACCTGACACAAACGTTATAACTCGACATAAACGTTATAACTCGAGGGTATATGATTTATTTTATAAAGAAACTTAAGTAAGTAAAATTAATGTATACCCTCAAATTTTAATATCTATCGATTAGACAGAGAGCTAAAGATAAAGTGACTCGGACGATACTAGTAACCAAATTTCATCGCAATAATAAAGGGCTCGCTGGCTAATTTGTTAAACCGCCGGCATTAGTAAGACGCAGTCCGGTGAAGCGATGGTTCGATCCCGGGTGGAAACATTAAATTCTTTTTGAAAGTATTCTTTAGATTATTCGAAACGAATTCAATGTTGTAGCAGTGTAACATTTTAAAATTTGAGGGGTTAGGACACAGTGACGCTGACTGTACTAGGTCAAACCATACTGTTTCTCATGTAAGATTTTATTGGTGTTAATGCGGTTGAGCATTAGATTAAGCATTACCTTTTCCAACACCTTGCTGAAAACAGGCAACACGGATACGAGTCGATAGTTATTGGTGACTACTGACCTCGGATTTGAAAAATGGTATAACCTTGCTGTATAAGTTTTTAAACTAACATGGCCACTAACAGTGCCGGTCATGGTCAGTACCGTGCTGTACATAGGCACACAATACCTGTGTTACGGTAAACAAGACTACACACACTTACAAGTATATAATTTATATTGATAAATTAACTACTAATGAGTGATGATTTTACTTAAATACTCGGTACAGAATTATGTTAATAAAAATTAAGATAATTTTAACTACTCTAAGAGAACATACATGTGAGAGATTTATGTATATGAGTGTTTGCAGATAGATGTTTAGCGGACTGTCATTAAAAGACTTTCAGTTGCCTAAAGTTTAAACTATTTACAGGCAGTTCATTTGTCTGATTTCCGCAGTGGGTAAATGCAAGTGTAGTGTTAATTTTATTATACAAATACTCCAAGAAAACAGTAAAATCTTTGTGAGAGAATGGTACGGAAAAAACTTGTAGGACAGACATTACCCTTCGGACGCTTATTTTAGTTAAGATTGGGGCCATATTCTATTTTTTTTTGTTGCTTAGAAAGTTTGAAGTTTTGTCTGACTGTTAGAACATCTCAAAGTTTATAAAGCTCAGCAGTTGGGTAACGAAACGGAAGGAAATTAATGATCTCCTTTAAGCCCACACACAGGGCGCGGGCGTGCACTAACCTAGCTGTGGCTACATCAGTTCAACTGCCTTATTTTCCTTACTGCATATGCAGCTGAGCCGTACCTACCCGAAAGAGTTCTAATGTGCGCGCCCCGCTGCAATTTTGAATCGATAGTAATCTTTAAGAATACAGTTTCCGCTATAACATCAAGTTTTTTTCCGACATATATTTACATTTTGATCGCATCGTGGTCACTTGGTATGAGAACGGATAGGACTTCTCCCAGGATTCCTAAATATGACTAATGAGTTTTACTTGCGTGTCTGTTGTCGGCCTACCCTTCGTGAAACTAAAGTGTTGGCTATGCAAAATCCCATTTTAATGGAAGTGAGACAAAATCTTATCCAACATGATTTCTTTTTCACAGATTTTACTCAATACTTTTTCCACAGTTATAGGTATATAATTAAAAGGATCACACATACAACTCGATTTGAAAATTGGCCCTAATTGACTATGTTTTATTGAGCCAGGAAACTTGCCGCTGTACAAACGTTGATTCAATAATTGTCTGTTAGGACAGGAGCAATTGATTCAATAATATCTCCAAGAACAGTCAGTCTCACTGTCTCAACGTTGCTCATAATGTCATTTTGTATGGTCTAATTGAAATAAACGGTTTGTGGTTGACTCCAGCACCCGGTGTTCGCGGCCGACTGCATCGTGCTGTCGGTGAGCTCGGCAATAGGACAGCTGCTGATCTACCGCACCATCGCCAGGTTCGGCGCTGTGGTCTTCACCATCATCATGACGCTCAGACAGGTGAGTTTGATATCCTCTACATTTTTGAGGTTTTGCCAAGTATTTTCATAAGCACGCACAAAACATTTTTTTTTAATTTACCTTTTTAATAGTGTTTTGACAGATAAGGGGCAATCCATAAATTACGGCATACAAATTTCTTAATTTTTATGACCTTGTCATAACTAGTGACATTTGTGAGACACTCTCTAGTGTGACGTCACATATTTTGCTATTTTACATGTTCAAACAGATTGAGTTGGAATATACACACATCAAAAAAGTCTAAGCAACACGCAAACTTTAACTAATACTTTAAAAAACTATTTACACACATTTTTTTTTATTATTCATTTAATGTTTCCTATCTTCCTCTGAAAATTACTAATTATTAAATTATTAATCATTATTATATTTGGTTTTTTTATATATATACATATAAAACTAAATATTTGCAAAAATATCTGTGTTCCTTAGTACACAATTATACAAATACATAAAGCTACATGATAATCAGTTCGGGTTTCGGCCGGGACTGTCTACAGAAGCTGCAATATTGTGTCTTAAGAGTGCTGTTAAATACTACACCGAGAGAAAAACATCTGTGTGCGGTTGCTTCCTCGATCTTTCCAAAGCCTTTGACCTGGTCTCATATGATATCTTGTGGAACAAGATGAGATCATCCCAGATACCGTATGAGCTTATTAACATCTTTAAGTATTGGTACGGGAACCAGGTGAACAACGTGAAGTGGGCAGACACGTTGTCGGACCCCTATAGGTTTGAATGTGGGGTGAGGCAGGGGGGGTTGAGCTCTCCCTCGATTTTTAACCTCTATGTGAATGGACTGATCGTCGCTCAGCGAGCAACGTATCGGTTGTCACATAGATGGCGTCTGTTTTAATAACATCAGCTACGCGGACGATATGGTGCTGCTGAGCGCCTCGGTCTGTGGACTTAGGAGGCTGATGAGTATATGTGAGGAATACGCAGCTGATCACGGGCTGCGTTATAATGTCAAGAAGAGTCAGTGCATGGTTTTTCAAGGTGGGCCTAGGAAAGTGCGAGATATGCCACCCATAAAGCTGAATGGCGTACCCTTGGAAAGGGTGGACATTTTTAAGTACTTAGGACATTTATTGACTCCTACCTTGAAAGATGATGCAGACATTGAGCGGGAGCGGCGGGCGCTGTCAGTCAGAGCGAACATGGTTATCCGCAGGTTTGCACGAGACTCTAAAGATGTTAAAATAACTCTTTTTAGAGCCTACTGCACTACACTGTACACGTGCAGCTTGTGGACTGACTATACGCAAAAGTCTTACAGCGCCCTTCGTGTCCAGTTCAATAACGCGTTCAGGATGATGTTGGCGCTCCCCCGCTTTTGCAGCGCATCGACTATGTTTGCAGAAGCGCGCGTGGATTGCTTCCACGCCACTATGCGCAAGAGAGCCACGTCGCTGGTGCGGCGAGTGCGGGGGAGCGCTAACAACATGCTGGCATCATGCCGCGCTCGCGGGAAGGCTTGATTGCTTCCACGCCACTATGCGCAAGAGAGCCACGTCGCTGGTGCGGCGAGTGCGGGGGAGCGCTAACAACATGCTGGCATCATGCCGCGCTCGCGGGAAGGCTTGATTGCTTCCACGCCACTATGCGCAAGAGAGCCACGTCGCTGGTGCGGCGAGTGCGGGGGAGCGCTAACAACATGCTGGCATCATGCCGCGCTCGCGGGAAGGCTTGATTGCTTCCACGCCACTATGCGCAAGAGAGCCACGTCGCTGGTGCGGCGAGTGCGGGGGAGCGCTAACAACATGCTGGCATCATGCCGCGCTCGCGGGAAGGCTTGATTGCTTCCACGCCACTATGCGCAAGAGAGCCACGTCGCTGGTGCGGCGAGTGCGGGGGAGCGCTAACAACATGCTGGCATCATGCCGCGCTCGCGGGAAGGCTTGATTGCTTCCACGCCACTATGCGCAAGAGAGCCACGTCGCTGGTGCGGCGAGTGCGGGGGAGCGCTAACAACATGCTGGCATCATGCCGCGCTCGCGGGAAGGCTTGATTGCTTCCACGCCACTATGCGCAAGAGAGCCACGTCGCTGGTGCGGCGAGTGCGGGGGAGCGCTAACAACATGCTGGCATCATGCCGCGCTCGCGGGAAGGCTTGATTGCTTCCACGCCACTATGCGCAAGAGAGCCACGTCGCTGGTGCGGCGAGTGCGGGGGAGCGCTAACAACATGCTGGCATCATGCCGCGCTCGCGGGAAGGCTTGATTGCTTCCACGCCACTATGCGCAAGAGAGCCACGTCGCTGGTGCGGCGAGTGCGGGGGAGCGCTAACAACATGCTGGCATCATGCCGCGCTCGCGGGAAGGCTTGATTGCTTCCACGCCACTATGCGCAAGAGAGCCACGTCGCTGGTGCGGCGAGTGCGGGGGAGCGCTAACAACATGCTGGCATCATGCCGCGCTCGCGGGAAGGCTTGATTGCTTCCACGCCACTATGCGCAAGAGAGCCACGTCGCTGGTGCGGCGAGTGCGGGGGAGCGCTAACAACATGCTGGCATCATGCCGCGCTCGCGGGAAGGCTTGATTGCTTCCACGCCACTATGCGCAAGAGAGCCACGTCGCTGGTGCGGCGAGTGCGGGTGAGCGCTAACAACATGCTGGCATCATGCCGCGCTCGCGGGAAGGCTTGATTGCTTCCACGCCACTATGCGCAAGAGAGCCACGTCGCTGGTGCGGCGAGTGCGGGGGAGCGCTAACAACATGCTGGCATCATGCCGCGCTCGCGGGAAGGCTTGATTGCTTCCACGCCACTATGCGCAAGAGAGCCACGTCGCTGGTGCGGCGAGTGCGGGTGAGCGCTAACAACATGCTGGCATCATGCCGCGCTCGCGGGAAGGCTTGATTGCTTCCACGCCACTATGCGCAAGAGAGCCACGTCGCTGGTGCGGCGAGTGCGGGGGAGCGCTAACAACATGCTGGCATCATGCCGCGCTCGCGGGAAGGCTTGATTGCTTCCACGCCACTATGCGCAAGAGAGCCACGTCGCTGGTGCGGCGAGTGCGGGGGAGCGCTAACAACATGCTGGCATCATGCCGCGCTCGCGGGAAGGCTTGATTGCTTCCACGCCACTATGCGCAAGAGAGCCACGTCGCTGGTGCGGCGAGTGCGGGGGAGCGCTAACAACATGCTGGCATCATGCCGCGCTCGCGGGAAGGCTTGATTGCTTCCACGCCACTATGCGCAAGAGAGCCACGTCGCTGGTGCGGCGAGTGCGGGGGAGCGCTAACAACATGCTGGCATCATGCCGCGCTCGCGGGAAGGCTTGATTGCTTCCACGCCACTATGCGCAAGAGAGCCACGTCGCTGGTGCGGCGAGTGCGGGGGAGCGCTAACAACATGCTGGCATCATGCCGCGCTCGCGGGAAGGCTTGATTGCTTCCACGCCACTATGCGCAAGAGAGCCACGTCGCTGGTGCGGCGAGTGCGGGGGAGCGCTAACAACATGCTGGCATCATGCCGCGCTCGCGGGAAGGCTTGATTGCTTCCACGCCACTATGCGCAAGAGAGCCACGTCGCTGGTGCGGCGAGTGCGGGTGAGCGCTAACAACATGCTGGCATCATGCCGCGCTCGCGGGAAGGCTTGATTGCTTCCACGCCACTATGCGCAAGAGAGCCACGTCGCTGGTGCGGCGAGTGCGGGGGAGCGCTAACAACATGCTGGCATCATGCCGCGCTCGCGGGAAGGCTTGATTGCTTCCACGCCACTATGCGCAAGAGAGCCACGTCGCTGGTGCGGCGAGTGCGGGTGAGCGCTAACAACATGCTGGCATCATGCCGCGCTCGCGGGAAGGCTTGATTGCTTCCACGCCACTATGCGCAAGAGAGCCACGTCGCTGGTGCGGCGAGTGCGGGGGAGCGCTAACAACATGCTGGCATCATGCCGCGCTCGCGGGAAGGCTTGATTGCTTCCACGCCACTATGCGCAAGAGAGCCACGTCGCTGGTGCGGCGAGTGCGGGGGAGCGCTAACAACATGCTGGCATCATGCCGCGCTCGCGGGAAGGCTTGATTGCTTCCACGCCACTATGCGCAAGAGAGCCACGTCGCTGGTGCGGCGAGTGCGGGGGAGCGCTAACAACATGCTGGCATCATGCCGCGCTCGCGGGAAGGCTTGATTGCTTCCACGCCACTATGCGCAAGAGAGCCACGTCGCTGGTGCGGCGAGTGCGGGGGAGCGCTAACAACATGCTGGCATCATGCCGCGCTCGCGGGAAGGCTTGATTGCTTCCACGCCACTATGCGCAAGAGAGCCACGTCGCTGGTGCGGCGAGTGCGGGGGAGCGCTAACAACATGCTGGCATCATGCCGCGCTCGCGGGAAGGCTTGATTGCTTCCACGCCACTATGCGCAAGAGAGCCACGTCGCTGGTGCGGCGAGTGCGGGGGAGCGCTAACAACATGCTGGCATCATGCCGCGCTCGCGGGAAGGCTTGATTGCTTCCACGCCACTATGCGCAAGAGAGCCACGTCGCTGGTGCGGCGAGTGCGGGGGAGCGCTAACAACATGCTGGCATCATGCCGCGCTCGCGGGAAGGCTTGATTGCTTCCACGCCACTATGCGCAAGAGAGCCACGTCGCTGGTGCGGCGAGTGCGGGTGAGCGCTAACAACATGCTGGCATCATGCCGCGCTCGCGGGAAGGCTTGATTGCTTCCACGCCACTATGCGCAAGAGAGCCACGTCGCTGGTGCGGCGAGTGCGGGGGAGCGCTAACAACATGCTGGCATCATGCCGCGCTCGCGGGAAGGCTTGATTGCTTCCACGCCACTATGCGCAAGAGAGCCACGTCGCTGGTGCGGCGAGTGCGGGGGAGCGCTAACAACATGCTGGCATCATGCCGCGCTCGCGGGAAGGCTTGATTGCTTCCACGCCACTATGCGCAAGAGAGCCACGTCGCTGGTGCGGCGAGTGCGGGGGAGCGCTAACATCATGCCGCGCTCGCGGGAAGGCTTGATTGCTCCATCATCTCCCACTGTTGTAAGCGACATGTGGCAGGCTGATGCGACTCACAGACCTGATTTTTATTTTTATATATGAATTGTTAAAAATGTTATTTGAGTTATTTTTTATTTTATTTTTTGTGTTTGAATTATTATTAATTGAATTAAGTAAATGAAATTGTTTTTAAATGTTGTGTATGTAATGTGACTGTGCTAATGTATTATTTTTATTATGAGTCAGTGATACTTGAATTAAATGATTTTATTTTTTTTTATTTTTTTTTATTTAGACTTTTTTGATGTGTGTATCTTAAAGTTTTTCGATAATAGTTCGAATTGACGTTTTGATACTAAGATAATTATATTAAATTTTGAAATGTGAAGTCACGAAATTTAGGAGCCATCCCACCGCTTGCCACACAATGTCACACATCGTTAGGGTTGCCATCCGTCCGGGTTTCCCCGCATTTGTCCTAGTTTAGAGGGCATCCGGGGAGCGTCCGGGCGGGGCTTCATTTGTAGTCAGGGTTTAAAAAATTAAAGTCTTGGGCCGCTCACGACACACGCACTGTACCCGCAAGCCGCGATCAAGCGACGAACTCGCTAAATTTAATTTGAAAAAAATAATAATTAAAAGGTGATTTTTGACTTTATCAACTGTTTTTTATTACACTGACTATGTTTAAAAAAAACCTGTTGACATGTCCGGGTTCTGGGCTCTAAGATCCGGGGTTTTCACGAGTCTTATCCTGGTTGCCGAATTTTAGAGATGGCAACCCTACTCATCGTCGACCCGGCAATGACGACGGCGACTTTAACGTGTGACGTAATTTATGGATGGCCCTTAAATTGTCTAAATTTAGAAAAGAGTTGTTGTTAAATGATGAGTTCAATTACCCCTCACGAAGTTTAAATTATACAGGGTGGAAGCGACACCGACTCAGAAACGGTTATTTTAAAAAGCTAGCTTTTCCATATATTTTAACCGTGTAGATCTTGCAATTTTGCAACAAACTGCTTTTTAGGGTTCCGTACCCAAAGGGTCTAACAGGACCCTATTACTGAGACTTCGCTGTCTGTCTGTTCGTCTGTCACCAGGCTGTATGAACCGTGATAGTGCCAGTTGAAATTTCTACAGATTATGTATTTCTGTTGCCGCTATAACAACAAATACTAAAAACAGAAGAAAATAAATATTTTAGGTCATTACATATGAAATTGGCGTTTTGTAAAGGATGAACGTAAAGTCGTTTTTTTTTTTTAAATATAATATATTTATTAAATCAAAGTATGTACCATATTGCTATCTATGCACTTTTGTGATCTCATAGGTAGTTCATTAATCCCTTTACTAAAACAACCATTGGGACGGGAATCAATAAATTCTTTGAAGGCGCTTTGGACTGGCCCATCGGAGTTGATTTTTTTCCCTTGCAAGAAGTTATCCAAATTTCGAAAAAAATGGTAATCTGTTGGAGCAAGGTCCGGGGAGTACGGTGGATGTGTTAGAAATTCCAATTGAAGCTCCTCCAATTTGGTAGCCGTCTGTTGTGCAGTGTGTGGTCTAGCGTTGTCCTGAAGCAGCACTGGCCTAGAGCGATTGACCAGCCTCGGCTGTTAAGCAGCTAGCTTTTCCATCATGGTTTGCAGTTGCTGACAATAGACATCCGCCGTAATCGTCTGGCCAGATTTAAAAAAGCTGTAGTGAACGACACCGGCACTAATCCACCAAACGCTCATCAGTATTTTTTTTTGAGTAAATTTTCGCTTGGGGCAGGATTTGGCTGGTTCGCCAGGGTTCAGCCATTGCGATGAGCGTTTCCGATTTACAGGATCCACTTTTCATCACAAGTATTGATTCGATTTAAAATCCCTTCATTATTGTGCCGGTTGAGTAATGTATAGCAGCAGTCGACGCGCGTTTGTCGGTTTGCTGCACTCAATTCATGAGGTACCACCCACCTTTCAAAGTTTTTCACCTTCCCAATTTGCTTCAAGTAGATTAAAACAGTTTTACCACTAACACCGCAGCCTGCAGCTAAGTCGGACGTGGTTTGCGATGGAACCGCTTCCACAATAGCCTTCAATTCTTCATTATCAACTATGGTCTCCGGCCGTCCACGGGGCTTGTTCTGAAGATCGAAATTTCCAGAACGAAAACGTTGGAATCAAAAACGCACTGTGTTTTCTTTTGCGACACCGTCGCTATACACATCATTAATCCTTCGAGCCGTATCTGCAGCACTCGTGCTACGATGGAACTCGTACTCGTAAATAACGCGATATTTCAAGTTTTCCATTTTGTCAACTGACTGGTACAAAGAAAAAAACCAAAAGAGGAAAAAACCAATGAATTACGGTTTTCCAAACACAAAAGCATGAGTAAATAGCTGTATAAATTTAAAATTGGAATTCCAAACCAAAGAGGAGATATTTGAGATCAAAGTGGTCAGTACGACAAAACGCCAATTTCATATGTAAGGACCTAATTTATGGAGGCTCCCATACAAAAATGATTTTTTTTGCTCGTGTTTTTAAATAATTATCCAGTGCTCGAATTTTATGCCGATTTTTTTTGCTCGTTTTTATAAATAATGGTATGGAATAACCCTTCGTGTGCGAGTCCGACTCGCACTTGGCCGGTTTTTTTTAAATAACCGATAAAAAAATGTGTTGCGTCCGCGTGCGACGTAGTTTGTGCGTCGGTGACCCTTCCACCCTGTATAAGGAAGTTTACATCAAAAATAGATGACCCCCATGCGTTTTGACATTGCCCTCATTATATATCCTGGCAACAGTAATGTTAATTAAATCCAATTCCCATGTATTTCAGCGTTTGTCTCATGCTGTCCCTAGGAATTGACGTGATAATTTCAAACTGTGTTCACGGCGCTTAAATAACTCTTATGCGTAAAAGCATCTTTTGCATGGATCCAACCATTTTGAATAAATTGCCCAAATAATGAAAAACATTAAACAAATCTGCTCTAAAAAGGAAAATCAAGACTTTACTAACTGAAAGAGCATATTACAGTATAGCAGAGTTTATGAAAGAGGACAATTTTTTTAATGTAATGATACCTAATATTTAACGAATACTGATGAAATGAAATCAACCCGTACTGGGCCCGCGTGGTGGATTACAGCCCACTCCCTATCATAGAGAGGAGGCCTGTGTCCCAGCAGTGGGAACATTATAGGCTGATGATGATGATGATGATGACTGATGAAATGTATTTTTTATAAATAATATCATGGTTAGTGCATGGTGCACTAACCGTGATATTATATATATACTCTTCTTACCAATTTGTACGCCACGATATACGGCTGAACATGTTAGAATTTTTTCTGTATCCCATTATTATCTTGCATGCAATGTTTCATGTACACCATGCTAGTTACCCCATGCTAACACTAGGATCCCCCTCAGGCGGTGTCGATCCTGCTGTCGTGCGCGGTGTACGGGCACCGCGTGTCGGCGGGCGGCGCGCTCGGCGTGCTGCTCGTGTTCGCGGCCGTGCTGCTGCGCCTGTACGCGCGCGGCCGGCACAGTAGGCGCCAGCCCACCGTGTAGTGTAGCACCCACACCTACAGACAGTCATCGCTCAAATCATACAACTTGAAGAAGGTTACCATGATATCAAAATCTGAATGCGACATGGATCACAATGGTCATACGAAATAGAGAACTACAGTGCTGCGTACATCTTTTGACGCTTGTATAATGGCGTCCAACATGTCCCAAACTGCATGTATGACAATTTGGGGCAAGCGCAACCACCTGTACACCATCGATAAGTGTCGCGTTGACCTACTGTAAGTTCATATAGCTAGTCTGTGGTACCCTCTCGACACGACTGTGTCACATATTTCTCCACTACTATCCACTAATTAATTCACGTGTGTAATGTAGGAAATATTTTTTAACTAGCTCGGTTTTGAGCCAGTTCGACAGTTTACGCATGTCTTGTACACCAAACAAAATTAGTGGTCGACCACTATTCATCTCTGCCTTTATTAATGGTTTGTAAAGTGGTCAATCGCGAACTTTGCCGGCTGTACATTGTCGTGATGTATCACGATCTAAATAAATCGGTAACATACCTTTTTACCAGTGCTCGAAGGTTTTATATCTGATAGAATATCTATGCGACATTTAAAATCGAAGTTTTGGCGATTTTTACACTGTTGAATGAATGTTCTTTTTGCATTCTTTGTTAATTATTTAGAAAAATATATAATTTCTACCATAAAAATATACTCAGTTACCCAGTGCTCGAATTGTTTGCCTTTTATCGTTTGATAGAAAATTAATAATTATGTAAAGAAAAATTAATTGGTACTTACAAAAAAAAAAGAATAATTTTGATTTCGATTCGGTTCAAAATGACGTACTGAATACTAGGTAACCGTTGTGCGTCGGTGTCGCTTCGACTCTGTATATGTCAGTTGTTTGAATGGCACTAGAAAACCTCGAAAAATCGAAGCTCAACATCTACAAGACTAAACAACAAAACAAACTCTCTACTTACTCACTTGAGTGTACTTTCTGTAGTTCTTCTCTCACTCAACTAGCTAGTACAAATCACGTGTGTGTTCACATGTGTGTTTGAAGACACAGCTGTATTCTGTAATAGTGATAAATATCCACTATATCTTGATCATCTTCATTCCTTATACAGGGTGTAACGGAAAGGGTATATACATCCTTAAGGGTGTGCTACAGACCATCAAACTGAACATGTTTCTCATCATAAAACATGTTTTTCAGCAAAAAAAATATCCGCTGCCCCATAGAAAATTACAATACCTATTCGAACCAAATGTATAGACAGCTGATATTTTTTTTTGCTGCAATTTTTTTTTTATGTTGAGAAACATGTTCAGTTTGATGGTCTGTAGCACACCCTTAAGGATGTATATACCCTTTCCGTTACACCCTGTATAACAGACAAGAGATGTTTGATTACTCGCCGTTGAAAGTAAGCAAATGTAGTAATGATATCTCTACAAAACATTCTAAATTCAGTGTTATTTTAGAACATGTATTAAGGAATGATCAAAGTCAGCACTGAATTTAGTATGCTGTAAACATTGTAACTAGACGTACGCATTATTTTTCAACGCACAGCACATGAAAATGTGTTTCCACTAACTTTGAAGTGATTATCGTCGACTATACATAATCAATTATATTTAATTTTATTATTTATTTAATAGGCTATTTGACAAATTTTGGAAAACCTAACTAAATTATTCCTTATTACTTAATAAGCACATCGTATTGATATTTCGGAAAAAATATATGTATTTCATAAAAAATAACAATGATAAAGTTTAACTTATCAAAACCGTGCGAAAAACGCTGTTGCTCTAATGGCGTTGGTCACGTGATCCGGGTGACGTCACACTGCAGTAAACGTTTTGTAATAACCCTTTAAAAACAGCAGTGAACCCAAAGTAAAATTCATTTTTATCAGTTTTAGTGGTTAAAATGGTGTATAAATGTGGTGTGTAGTGCCACAGTGTATAAATACGTCTATAAATAACCCACAAAAATTCTTTGTTTCTGTTCCAACAAATCCCAAAAGGCGAAAAATGTGGCTAAAGTTAGCTCGAAGAGACCCAAACAGTATTTCATCTCATTCAAATGTGTTTATGTGTGAAGATCACTTTGATGTAAGTAGGCAATATTTTACTTTAGTGAGAATCATGTTATCCTAAGATATACAGCTGATCCATCTGTTCTGTAACCTTCAAAATATTGTACATAGGATGTTGTAGGTACGATTCATTGTTGATGAATCAAATAAAATTAACATTTATTAGACTACTCGAAATATAACTAAAATATTGGTTTTTATAAAAGGAAATAACATCTTTAGTACCTGATTTCCTATGCTGGCAGCATAAGTTGAGGATAATCCTTTTCAACTCACTGTTATTGCAGCACAACAACCCTGTTGTTTAGCTATACAATACAATACTCTTTATTGTACACAAAACAAACAAGAAACATTATTATAAAAATAGAGATGTACAATGGGCGGTCTAATCGCACTAGGCAATTTCTTCCAGACAACCTTTGGATGGACATAATTTGCAAGAAATAAAAGACAGGTAGTCTAACCTAAAATAAATATTTTATGATCACACATAGGTAAAGGTTTGTAAATAAATAAGTCTTACTTACATTGCTGTTTTTACATTTTTAAGTTCTGCAGCACAGTAATCAGCCTTGTCCTTAAAGAAAAGTGCAACCATAAATGCGTCTAATTTGTCTCCATTTTTAGATTAGAATCCAATATTATGAAAATAGTTAAAACAATAATCAAAATCTATCAGAAAAAAACTTCAAAAATAGCCCAAAGAACGATTAAAACACTTAATAAACGAAATGCGCGTACTTTTTTCAGTGATGGAAGCCGTGTTTACATGCGTGTGACGTCACCAGGGTTGTGTCCAATCAAAAGGCGTTCTCGTTACAGATAAAAGTTCAGAAATTATTACATGTTTATCGGTGAAATTTTCAAAAAATATACGTATTTCAGTTTAAATTATAGTTTATAATTTAAACTGAAATACGTACGTATACGTAAATAATATGTTTTTTTATGCTATTATCTGATAGGATGACCACAATTTGTAGTATATTTTCAATGTTGTCAAATAGCCTCGATACCTCGATACCTCGAATCTAGATTTAGCTACTTTTCAGTCGTTCACAAGCCTTGCATAGTTTTGTTCTAGTAATTACAATTCGAGTTGAATAGGTATTTTGTTCTCAATTTGTATTTATACCAATAGTTTTGTATCATGTGTCAATTAAATCCTTTGAATAGAAATATCAATACTTATTTTAAATATTCGACGGTCACAAAGGTGGCTAGGGCCTTATTCCAGTTTTTGCATATCTCCGATACACAATATACGGTTATCTACAAAAATCAATACAATCTTGAATTTTTGGGGTCGTTTAAATTTGTATTTAATTTGCACTTTTATGTTTACGTTACAATACAAAGTTGAAATACAAGTATAACCGACCGGCTCTTTCAAATGAGTATTCATTTATTAAACAATACAGGGTGGCGCCGACAATACGACAATTCCTTAAACTGCGCCTGCCTCTTGTCGTCCCAGTCTGCATATAAAAATTAATTAAAATGTCTCGAGTAGTTTAGTCACAGGATATGATGAACCAGTATTACCAGTGTTTTCATTTATTTTCGGCGCCACCTTGTATGGACTGTATCCTCTAGTATGATAAGAGCAATGACAACAAGTAAATAAGTGAGAAGCAAGGCTTAAGTGTAGGACTACTTAGGAGAACAGTTAATAAGTCGTAATAGAAGTTTGTGTTGCGACATAATAAGTTGTATTATACGCAGAGCGAATAGTTGTGAAATGTTCGTATTCATGACAAATAAAAGTTGCGCAACAGTTGCTAGACATGTGACAACACCAAAATGTTACGGGAAGCTTTATTAGGAATAGTCGGTATAAAGATCTAATCACAAAAACTGGCTCGAAGGTAGACTAAGGCCGGTAAGACAGAACGTCACTCAATAATCAAGCATTACTTAAAGCTAAATTAAAGCCATTTCATTGGTTGGTACTAGATTTAAGTAATGCTTGAGTCCTGAGTGATGTTGTGTAATACGGAACTAACTCTCAGTAAACCAGACGAATATTAGCACTGGAATAAAATTGCATGGTCGGTTGTTGCAAAACTTTTATTTGAACTAATACGACGCTAAGGTTGTATAGACAGAGATACTGTAAATGTAAATAGTGATTAAATTATGTAATACGGTACCTAAGTAGGATAACAGATACTATATATGACGGATATGAATATGTCATAAACCAACCGATGGATTATCCTACATAATTATTATGTAGAAATATATTTATTTGTTTATGTGATTTTAGGTGTGATGGCGGTCAAAACCTAACCATTCAATGTTTTAGTTTGACCAAAATATATTGATCATTCCAGATAATATTTCCGTGATTTATTGAGTTGTATTGGTTTGAAACTAAACAATGAAATTATGTTTACTGAAGAATCCAGTGTTTTTTTTTTGCCCGTCATTGTAGCAATTTATTTATTATTTGAAAAACACGTGTTTGTAATATATTGTAGCACTCTCGAATGACCCCGACACATACTGTGTCACGTGTGTGATACTTAAGTTAAATAAAGTTGCTGATGGAACCAACTAACTCGGTGTTTTTATTTCACTTAATTTGAATTTATTTTTGTCTTTCTTACACCTCAGTACAGAGTTCACACTTAAAGGGGTTTAAAATATTTGACCTGCCTAACTTTCGCAATTTTTATTTTCAAAATAGCGGCCACGCATTGAACCTGTATTATACAATAGCTGGTATCCAAAAAAAAAACGTTGTGTTTTATAGAAAGTCTTCTAAAGCGTCACGTTTTCGAATCAAAGAGTAGAATACTTATACCAAACGAATGTTACAATCTATTCACTGATGGCACCATCAGTACAATTTTTATTTTATCAGTAAGTTACAAGCCTGTAACTTCGACAGCTTAGGTATATCTCGGAAACGTGACGCTTAAGAAGATTATGTCTCAGACAAAACTTGTTTGAATTTATCCCAACTCTTGAATTTGTAGTTTTTATATGTGGTAGCAGGTAGACAGACTAGCTTATTATATAGCGCGTATAAGCTTGTACCGACTTAAGCTCGTACACGCGAGCCACATTACGCGCTTCAAAATATCGAAAATACGCTAATCTGAAACCGCCTCCTCTGTTGCATCACTGTCAAATTCGTAGTAGCTTTATGGTACAGTCATTTGGTAATTATAGGCGGAGTTTTGAAAAATGGTATTTTTATAGATTTTGATGTGGTCTTTCCGAATTATTTCAACTTTGGCCGCTCGCGCCGCCATCTTGGAAAAATGGCGCCTAAAAGTAGTTTTTCGACAATGATATCTCTTTCTGACTCATTTTACGATAAAAATATTTAAGAACAAAATTAAATTTAAGAACATTTCCGACAAATTTTGTCCTTTAACCATATAGTTCGGTACGGGCCCCCGAAGGGGCTCGACGCTCATACCTCCGCTGGCTTGGTATCGGCCCCGAAAGGGGCTAGCAATTAAGTCATTCCTCGTCCTCATTATTTATGTAAATATTTAATATTCTGATTATCAAATACTACGAGTGTGCGTTAATTAAGAGAGTTGGATAAAAATCTCATATATCAACGCCATTAAAACTTCTGTATTTAGCGCGCAAGTTTCTTAATTTGCCCTTATAAAATGCAAGTGCATAAATACGGTCATCGCCATTTTGGCGGCAGTGCCGGTCGAGGCTAAAAATCATAAAAATTGTGGTTTTCGAACATTCTATCTCCACTATATGGACAATAATGATCTCGTCATTTAATTATGGTGCGAATTCATCCATAGTTCAATTTAAATAAGCAGTGGTAATGCTGAATTTTGATATATAAAGTCGAAGTTTCGCGCCAATCGTGCGTGTTTACATTTTTATATTTCACATATAACACAAACACGCGTATAGATTCGATAACAATTATGACAAATATCATTCCAAATATTATAAACCACATGAAAATGCCCAGATCTTAGCGTTATTTACAAAAAACAGGATAAATAACACGTAATATTCATTACCACCACTTAATTTGAATTTGTAATAGACGACCATTTGTTTTTTTTTTATTATTGTGATGTGTGAAAGCGATTATTCCAATCGATTATTTTTTTATAAACAACGATTAACTCGAGTAATTAAATAAAGGAATTTAATAAATCTATGGATGAAAATTGAAATTAATTTATTTTGAGCGTAAATACAATAAATATTTAAAATATATTTTTTAAGCTTTATAATGGTAATCTTAATTGTTTTTCGTACATTCTGACCCAACAATAAACAGCACAAACTGATATTATGACTAAATTCGCGCCGATTTTTTTTCCATTTCAAAATTTAAATTAGGAATTCGTTCTCTGTTCCAATTTATTTTGTAGGTATTTAAATTTACTATTTATATGTTATTATTTCTATTTTTCTTATAGATAATTTATTGTGAATTTTGTTTTGAACTATCCGAAGGTTGGTAGAATGCCGAGGATCTCGGTAGCCTCGGTAGGCATAGTAAAAAAGAATTATGTAGTTTGATTATTGGTTAGGAGGTTGGGTTGGTTAATGGGTATTTACTCTTTTATCAGCCTGCTCTGTCCCACTGCTGGTTAAAAGCGCCCATGTCTTTCCAATTTTGTTTATCTTTTGCGTTCTCTGACCAATAATTTTAATCGATACTATTTTTTTGATACCTACTTAAATAAGCTTGGGTATAACAACCCCAAAAACTAAAAATACAATTTTAAACACAACTCTACAAAATATACGAGTAAGACTCATGTCCTGATGGTTCTGGTTCATATCACGGATATTCACGGCCTATGATGGATAACCAGAAATTGGCAGATATAAAAAAAAAACCTTTTTATACTGTACAGTGACCCGCTTTGAAAGAATAAACTAATCTTCCTTGAAACGGCTTATGCATTGCTGATTGTTAACCATCATCATCATCTGCCTGTCTAGCGTCTTCCCAACTTTGTTGGGGTCGGCTTCTAGTCTACCTGGATGCAGATCCATACCCGTACTTTAAATAGAGCGACCTGCGACTGCCTATCTGACCTCCTCAAACCAGTTAATATCGGGTAGCACGATACCCCTTGGTAAGACTGGCTGTCATACTTTCGGGCCACTGACTACCTGTAACCTAACAATAACCCAACCATACGATACACAATCTTGGAAGAATATAATTTATCTTTGGTGGATAAAAAAAAATATATGCTACTAGCTGTCCCGCGCGCGTATTGCCAAACTGGATACTGACCCAGACTAGGGTTGCTCTGAGTTTGATCGCAGTTTGCCTTTTTAGTTGAAGAGCAAACTGTATACCTATTCAGAGAGTGTCTGAATCAATATACATTTTGCTTTAAAATACTAGAGCAAAATACATACGAGTCCAGACGGCGAATTTCTATTTGAGTGACGAGCCAGACTCTAATAGATGAGCTTTTGTTTATGCATATTACTCGCCAAAACCTAATCTATCTTAGTAAAAAAAATTACTCAAATGGACTAGCTTTTTGCCTGGATATTTTCAAAGAAAGTGCACGGACAAAAGGGATGATGACTGGGTAAAGAAAACGAAATCCTATTTTGTCCGTCAATCAGGTAATACAAAAATATTAGATATATATATTATATATTTTTTGTTTTATCAAGTTAACAAAAAAATACTTAGATAAAACGCATTAAAGTTGGAGAGTGGGGGGCTCACTACGTCACAACTAGGTATAAAATGTACTGAGCCGTGACGTCATGCCGGTGCCCTTAGCGTGCAGTCGCTTAGTTTGTAAGTTTTTATGCCCTGGCTGGGGGCCTTACTCTAAAGGCACCCACAGGATAGTCCGGTTAAGCAGACGACAACCTCATAGGATGAACTGCGAGATGCCATTCACAAAAAAAAAGTCATGCGCCATTTCAACTCAAAATATCTCCGTAATTTTACGATTACGTGAAAAAAGAAAAAATATGTGTCAAATACTTTTTAATAATCTAACCCATAGACAAATAAAAAAAATGAGTCACCATCCCTATTATACACTTCCAGGAGAATTTGAATGCAAGAGCGAGCGAAGCGAGCTCTGGACTTGGGGCACCCCAACTCGGTCAGGTTAGGTTCGAAGGGGATGGCGGGGTCTAGCGAGCGACCGGAGCGAGCGAACTAAGACCCCGACTTCCCCTTCGTGTTAGGTTACTGTAAACCCTGCAGAAAGAAACAGGATCCCCGCGTAGCGGGGCTACGTCGACTATGCTTTATAAGCGAACAAGTTATATTTCACGCTGCTAGTACAACGGAAAGTTTCTCCTATCTTTAAGTTTCTCAAAGAAAGAAAATCATCAAAATGTTGATTTGGTTTTTTTTGGGTTTACAGACTTCTGTCGTTCTTTTTATTAATAAATCTCCTTCTCTTGAAGTCAACGTTCATTAATTAATTATAAGATGCTTTCGATCTAATAATAATATATGAAATTGTAAAAAAAGATAGTATTTTATGACCTATTTCTACATTAAATAATTATTTGAAATTATACCAATGAGTTTTTATTCAGTCTCAACTCTTTTTTCGAAACTCGATTTTATTACGATTATCGATTAGGCTGAATGCAACTTATTAATCGTAATTATGAAGCCCGGGTTTTCGGTCAGCACTAAGAAGTGTTATGTAACAACATAGTTTTTAGTAATATTTGTCAATACTTTGATTGTGTTTTTATTTGAAATTGTGTATGAATAATGGCAAAAATAAGAACGGAGATAGAATGTTACCGTTTTTATTTTGCCTTTTCGAATTCTTTTAGCATATGAGAAACTTGCCTATGTACATTATTTCCAGCACATCTAAGGTACCTACTTTTTGGAAGGGTGTAGTAATATCTAGTTTACACATATTTCGCAATAGACTGACTCCGTTTTAGCGACTTCAACACGATATTGGAGATATTAACATCAAATTTATCGTATGAAATAGATCCCATGACATATTTTTCACAGTAAAATTGAATCCTGAAAGTTGATGAAAATTTCGTGAATTTCATGACAATTCGAATCACCCCGCCGAATCAGCTGATGTGTCATGTGTCAAAATCTTGTCGGGCATAGTGGTTAATTTTTTTCGCAAGATCAATAATTTTTGCGAACGAGAGCCGCAAAGTTTACTTCAACATGCGTTTCAGCTAAAAAACGAATTTCCACACCACCTTGAGGCTGAGTAAATGCCGCAAACTTTTATTCATCAACACTAACCCGTGTTCTTTGTAAATTAACGAAAAATATTGAACTATATATACCCCATGGTTTGTGCAACGAACCACCCCTAAAAAAACCTCTGCAACTGATTTACCTTGCGCTTATCAAAAGTTAGTTTATCAAAATCACATTGATCTTTATTTTCTTCACAATAGGGATGGTGTTGGTTGAGTGGCTGCCACTGACAAGTTTTTCAAAGCTCAATGATTTTTATACTCTGTGAAATGAGGTCGCTCTCGGGTTGCTCCTGCTAGAGGTACAATAACTGCGGAAGAACTGTGCACGCCGACTCCGACTACGTATGTACTTTGTGGACACGCAACTGAAAACCTATTGAAACCTTTTTATTCTAATGCCTTAGAAAGGAGTATGTCCCACAAAGACTACACTGCCAGTTTAATAACACTCATCAACAAAAACCAATGACAACTAAAAACAGAAGCCGTCCGAAAAATCAAATCTACTGTCAAGTCGTTATGACCTGCCGTTGTCGCACATAATTTTTCTTTTTTGATATTGTGTTTGTGCCCGACATGAATGAAGCATGATGTGGCTGGCTAACCCTATCAGTATCAACAACTACTATGAGTTCAAGCACTACGAGAGCATCCTGTTCGAGAAATAAGTGGCAAAGTTTCCAACACCCTCCTGTTCTGATCTCGCCAATAAGTAAATGCAAAGACATAATAGTTATACCTACTTACGATTATTGATGTAATTTTGTTCCTAGGCGTTACTGAGATATGTTATCACATTTCTTCAGATAGCCTCTTTATAGTAATGCCTATGACAGTTAAGAATTTTCGAAAACACATGTAACCCTGGACGCTACCGGAACGCCAGTGCGGCGATTACGTCACCGCACGTTCCGGTAGCAAAAACACAACAGGTGTGTTTTCCCGCAGCGAAAGGGCTAGATGGACCGATAACCTTGATAAGTTGGCTGGGCATGACTGGATGCGTGGAAGGTGGAGGACCAGTTGTTGTGGCGCAGCTTTTAGAGGTTTATGTGGACATACGGCTCTGCAAACAGCGAACCGCGTAAGATCGATTATGATTTGGCCGCGTGTCGAATAGGTTCCATTGACTTGTGCCCGTGGGTTGTGTCGCAGCCGGCCGGTCGGCAGGTCCGCGCGCGGCATGCTGATGCCGCTGCTGGCGACGGCGGCGCTGGCGCTGGGGCTGGCGCCGTGCGTGCTGCAGCGCACCTGCCCCGCGCGCCGCCCGCGCCCGCCCTCCACCGTCTGCATGCACCGCATACCCTCGCTCCGCAATGACAGGACTTCTTTGTATGTACCTAACCTACATTAACATTAATAACTTCCATACATATACTTAAAACTTGGTTAGCCACACAGTAGTTCGGTTTGCGCATTTTTTTTGACGACTTTCAATAATGCTAGCATTATATCTAGCACTGTAACAAGTTTATATTTCTATAAGTGAAAATGACAAGGATTTGGAAACGCATTTGAATGCGGAATGAATTAATAAGGTCGTCACAATATAGTCTCATTCATCACCTTAAATAATATTAAGCTGTAATTTTCGCCATTGTAATTGGCTCATTATTTACATGTTATCATCACCATTAAAATAAACTAATCCTATATATCCTTTCCTAAATTCCGTTCATTTTAATATTTTTATATGTTGGTTTCCCTACCTTTGATTGTTATAAAATATAAAACCCTGACGTGACATTGGCTGAATGCACAAACCGTGCGAAGCCAAAATAGAAAAAAAAAGGTCGTCACATCAGAGTCACACAGCTAACTAATATGAAGTTAGTTACTAAAATACAAAACGAAAGAGCAAATAACTGGCTCGAGAGTCTAGTGATGACAAGCGGTACTGAACTACTGATTCATGAGGTGCAGTCAGCGTAAGTATGTGCTAACCCCTCAACATCCCCTCCGGCCGATGAGACCGGAGGGGGGTAACTACTTAATAGAGTTGTGTGTACAAATACTATTGAATTTTTGCATCTAGAATGTCTCAGTAGTGGCCTTCAGTCTGTAATTGAGTCCAATTGATGGCAATATGCTCGCGCCCTATTTCATGGGACTAAAACATAACTGACGAAATGTGGGTGTTTACCTATACCTACAAATCTGTATGACTCTTCGGGGAAATGAAACGGTTGGTGTGGGACTTTAACCAACAGTTTTTCTGATAGACAACTAAACGTCGATCAACATTCAAAGTACGGCTAAAGGTTTAGCACTTTCTTATCAGTTATTGGTTCTATTGTTTACCATATGATAGAAACTGTTCCAGGGAGTTCCAAAGATTTCGCTGAGGAAAGACGTCGTTGAGTGCGTAGACAGCGTGGAGTTTCTGAGGTGAAAAAAATCCTAAAACGAAAAGAAAAACTGTATTACATTAGTTGACTCTGCTTTCTTTGAGAAGAAAGTAGCCTATCAGGACTTGTGTACCGAACATGTTTTATACCGAGTAGTTGTAGATAGTGTTCATACATAGGTAATTATAATAACCCAATGTATATTTTTTTCAGAATATGTTCAAAAACCACTATGAGGAAAAAGAGAATCGCTGTATAAACCCGTTTTATTTCCTGCTCATATTTTGATTAAGAATAACTCCTTGAATTTTTGAAAATTTATTCATTTATGTATCGAATCACGAGACTATTCGTCCAAGAACTTTAAGGTCAGTTCATAAGTTTTAATATTAAAAATTCTAGCGACGAAGTAAACCTTATCTCTGTTTAAGAGCTGAACTTCATTAGTAACAATGAAGGAGCCTAGCTCTGGGCGGAATCATCGACTATCGTTCGTGATAATGTTCTTCAGTTGTTGTAGGTCAATAAATAGCTGAAAGGAATGTCGCAAGAGCGCAAGATGGCTCTTTATATAGTCTTACGAGGCTCAGCACGAACGTCCAACGACGATGAAAGCAAGATAACAAATCGGTAGCTCCACGATTTCTCCACACGACGTTTACGTAAAAACTCTCTCATAACAATCCACTATGTTTGTCGTATTATCATCCGAAGCGGTTATTTTGTGAACTAAATATGCGAGGAGACAATGGCGCGGGATATTTGGCGAGTGATCGGCCGTGTTGTGATACTCGTCCGGCGCCTGTTTACCAAACAAACTGTCGTATTGTATCGTTATTTTATAATTAAGGATTGCGGCCCCTACTGCGGTATCTGACGTGGTTTTTATTCTTTTATCACTGATTTTCTTTTTTTTTTCAGATTAAACCAATTCCTCATGACGATGATATTCTAATCTAACCGAAGAACAAAGTGAATAAGTCAATTTTCTAAAATTTTTGGTAAGATTGTCATTTGAAGCAAAAAATTTCTCTACTCTTTCCAACAACCAAGCTAATTCACAACATGGCTGATTCGAAAAGTTTGTAGTAGACGAATATTATTTCCATGGGACACAAGAGTACGGAAACTGTTTCTAAGCATAGCCGCCTTGCTATAACTTGTTTCCCGAACAACCAAAACATGTTGCGGTGACAAATGTCGTCCATGAGTTTAGGGTTATGTACGACCAGACCATTTTTTATTTCACTTTAGGAAATTGACTATCCTTGGAAGCTCCTGACTCCTGACTTCCAAGCTCCTGACTCTCTTTTTCTTCTCTTTAGTAGATAACCTTTTGAAAGAAAAACTCTTTTATAAACTGTTTCTTACTACAGCAAATTAAGTGATGTATCGCTATCGTTGTGTTTCGTGGTAGCGGGGTGAGTGATGGCGGACGATGAGCAAAATGTCGGGCCGAACAAAACCACGCGCGAGAGGAGGTGGGGCCGTTGCTTCGGATGCCGCTGGCTGACTTGCTGCTTCTCTTGCACGTGTACCTACAACAAGACCATCTCATGAGTTACTGCCGCGCGCTGGCGCTGCTCGCGCTGGTCGCCATCACCAACCAGGTATTTAAGTGTTGTGGATTTTTCTACGTATGAAGGATTCTTTTATAAGGAGTGTTCGTGATTGTTTCAATCAAGTGATTTGAGTTCTTGCTAATTGTTTTTTTGGGCAGGCGACATTATTGCCATCGCGGGTAAATCCTGAAGGAGGTTGCTACGCACAGGACTTGCAGCTTTACACAAACAAAGAGGGGCCTACCTACCCAGCACTGGATCAGGTCGGGCTGTGGATGATGAGTTTTTGTGGCAGTGGCAGCGTTACTTTCACGTACTGTTAAATTTAACTGTGACAGCGGGAGGATGAATGGCTTATGTGATTGACAGACCTGATTCTTTGCATCTGACCGCTTACTGAGACAACAGCAGAATTCACTCATTCTGGTGAGCCATTGTCACTGACGAGAGTTCTTTTTTTCATACCTAATTACGTTTAGTGCAAATGTTTTTCTTGGCCAAATAATACACGGATTTTTTGGTCAATAAACTCATTTTCAGAAATTCAATTAATTTGTTTCAGACTCAATGATCAGAGACAGAAACACGCCACACTAATTTGTAAAAATTAAATTAATACAAGCATTCCTTATGTCAACTAAAATGTCCACAATCGAATTTAAAAATTAAATGAAAATAAGTTAAAATATAGTATACATACTTGGGCCAGATAGTGTCTTTTAAAAATAGGCAAGACAAAGAAGTTGAACGTAGAGTCCAAAATGCTTGGAAGTCCTTCTGGGCCCTAAAAGAACACTTGAAGGGAAGTCTCCCAATGACACTGAAATAAAACTCATCGACATGTGCATCCTGCCCGTCCTAACCTACGGTGCGCAAAGCTGGTCACTAACCGAACAACAGAAGTCCAAACTCAAGATTTGCCAGAGGGCAATGGAGCGTAGGATAATAGGTGTGAAGCGTACAGATCGCGTCAGGAACACCACTCTGCGTTCCATAACCCAAGTTGCAGATGTCGGAGAAAAAACAGCCAAGCTTAAGTGGGAGTGGGCTGGCCACGTAGCGCGAATGCACCCGGAGAGATGGGCAAAGATCGTCACTCACTGGACGCCTGACGGAGGAAATCGCCGTCGTGGTAGACCGCGGCGAAGGTGGTGTGACGATCTGATCTTGTTTGCCGGGTGATCATGGCCAGATATCGCACAAGATAGAGAGGTTTGGAAGGAGAAAGGGGAGGCCTTTGCCCAGCAGTGGGACACAATATGAGGCTTATAAAAAAAAAAAAGTTAAATTAAATAATAAATAATTTGAGATCTACATTATAAATTAATTAAAATGAATGAATAAAATAAAAACATCTTTTCATTTATAGGAATACAACTTATAATGTGAGGCGAACAAGGAATAACAGAAGTGAAGCGCACTGCGCGTTATTCTATTTTTTTTTTATATGCAACTTCACGCAATGCCACAATATTGGACAGTCGAATCGACCAGCCATAACACTGTGAATGCTGTTGCTACTGTCGCGGACACGATTAAGCAAAGATACTGCTCTTTTTCTAAGGATGGAAGCCGTCAATATGAGCGTTTGCAAACATGCGCGGAGCACTGCGGTGCTGAAGCACCGCAGTGCTCCGGGCAGTGTAGTGCGGCAGACGCATCAGTATCGTAAAGGCATTGTTATACTGTACGCGAAGGGCGTTAATAACTGTCTTCTGCGTATATTTGACCTTTGCTTGACTTTTCCTGCCTTACTGCAGCGTGCAAATCTATGAGCTAACGTATTACATCGAACAGCAAACGCCCGGCGCTCCCTCTCAATGTCCTTGTGGTCTGAATGGTCATCCGAGACCCAGTGGCCCAGGTACTTGAATCGCGAAACTGGGTAAAGAAACACCATCTATGAAGAGGGGGTGGTACGTGCGTCACCTACTGACCAGGAGATAGGATAAAAAAACCAAGAGTTCGGCGCTTTTCTTAACATTATACCTGATATTACCTGACCCCATGAGTCCCGTCAATATCTTATAATCCACACATAATGGCGAGGATTTCTCGAACGGCGCTTATGGAGGGGCCCAGCAACACCATATTGCCAGCGTAACTAATTATTGACGTCAAATGAAACCCGAATCCAGATCACCAAGAATGCTGACAAGTTGCCTTGCAAAATTTATACAAATGTAAAGTCATTCAATGTTTTTGTTTCAGGCAACCACGGGATGTAAGAACTGTATAGTAAGTAATTGTTTATCCTTATCTCTTGTATTGTCTCGTATCATCGCGTCACCGATTCTTCATACGGCTGACAGTTGCAAGTAGGTACAACAAAATTCCGGTGAATGGAAGTCTCTCAATGGATCACTGATCGCCTTCAAACATATTCTATCGTCCACTTCGATCAAATTGAAAAAAATCTCTCAATATAGTAGTTGTTAGTTAGCTTCTGCACCGCAGCAGTAGAAGCTGAAGTTGATTGACAGTAATGCGGTTATTATGGCTTTCCCACTAGATCAATCCAAACAATTTACATCACCGATCGACCCGAATAGAATTTGACCTTTAATTTACCTCAAACCATTTATTTGTCAATTTACATCACCGATCGACCCGAATAGTATTTGACCTTTAATTTACCTCAAACCATTTATTTGTCAAAATATCGGAATTCCATCGAGAACTTCTCAGAAGCAGCCACGGAGCCTGGATCAGTGCCTGGTTGATGGCGAAAGGCTCGCCCTCTATTACACGGGACTTACACATAACTGGCCAAATGTGGATACCTATACTAAATTACTGATAGGTAAAACCTCTGCGTACACTAAACCCAAACCCTTCGGGTGGGTCGGTCAGTGCTACAATCCGTTCACAGCCACTCCACTCCCGACAGCAGCAAGCCAACAGCAAACATATTATAATCAAAATCGCATCAAGTGCGTCTCTTATCAAAGTCACAGTGTTAATTTTGTTTCGATTTTGACGGTGATGCAAACATCAGAACCATTATAAAACAGCGATGTGTTGCTGTCCCGCATAACGGTGTCATTGTCGCAGGGAAATGAGGAAACCGGCATGAAAAGGACACCCATGACGACAAAACTTGACAATTCGGGACGGCTTTGTTGTCTCAGAGGCCTTGCAGGGTACTACAGGGCAGGGTACTAGAGGTACCTACAGGGCAGATTAGAGCCATTACGCTACTTAATGGTTGTTCCGAAAGCCGGCAACAATTGCATAGTCTTGAATCTATCCTTTTACATTTCACTCGATTCAGTTTAGTGTTACGATGTATCATTGAACGTGTGAGCGTTATTTCCCTAGATGTCTACAACAGCAAGAAGACGTATATTAGAATATTTGTTATCTCCGCGGACTTCACGAAATCCCTGGTTCTGCTCATTTTCCTTCAACATCATTATGCAGAGTGACCTGGCCAGTTTGCGTGGATGTGATGGGTATATTCCCCCTACTTAATTTGTCTGTGATTTTGCATGTCATGCGTCGAAATGAGTACATAAGGGGAAGTCTGAAAGTGGCGCCGGTGACTGAAAAGATGTGTGGTAATCGGTTGTCGTGGTATGGGCATGTGATGAGGAGGAATGAGGAAATAGTCGTGAGGAAAGTTTTGAGTATGAATGTGGATGTAGATGTGGTGGAGAAGTATGGAGGAAGAAGACATGCTGCGCCGACCCTAAATAAATTGGGACAAGGGCAAGAGAATTATGATTTGCATGTCATGCGTCATGTTTTAGCGGAAATAAATGTTTTTTCTTTGTCCAGGTGCTGGGTAAGGAGGAGAAGGCGATGTTCCGCGCGCACTCGGCGACGTGCGCGCTGTCGTCGGGCGCGCCGCCGCGGCTCGTGGACGCGCTGCTGGCGGGCGAGCTGCACGACGAGCCCGCGCTGCGCCGCCACGTGTACTGCGTGCTGCTCAAGTGCAAGCTCATCTCCAAGGACGGCAAGCTGCAGAAGGCGGCTGTGCTGGGCAAGATGGCGGCGCGGCCCGACGCTAAAAACGCTACCAAGGTTAGATCAGGGCTTTTACTTACTTTAGGCCCATCGAGTCTTTTTCCCTTACGACTCAGTTGTTGAACCAGAACTTCGCCACTATCATGGCGTGGTCGGTGGCACGCCAAAGGTCATTTTGACTACATGTTTTGGGGGCTCGGGGTTCGATGCTTATTTATATGAAAGAAAAGAACCGTTTGTTCTACTTCGTGATGGCCTATTTCTCTTAAACATGTACCCAGGTAGGTGTATTTTGGTTAATTATTCGGTCAGACAAGTTAATTTATTGATCTGACAACGTAATGGTGACTAACCGGAGTCCGGACGCTAACAAAATACAATAATTACCATCATAGGCTTTGGAGAGCTGTGCAGAGCAGACAGGAGACACACCTGAAGACCTGGCGTGGAACCTGTTCCGCTGTGGCTACGACAAGAAGGCACTTCTCTTCGAATACATGCCCACCAACGTCGCCATCGAACCTGACAACAATTCCTAAAAGGTCCATGAGCTCTCCAGAGAGGGCGCTATCAACAGATTATATCCTGTAGTTCTATATTTAGCTCAGCGATGGCGCTGTATCACTCTTTTTCAGCTTTCACAAAATTATTCTTGTATGTTCCTTCGAACAGTTTAAAAAAATATTCTCGTAGTTTATTTTATCAAACCTTTGTAACCCATACCATATAAATATTTATTAATCCAAGAACTGGTTTTATTTATTACATAATAAGCTCCATACTAGCTATATTACCCTGGCCAACCCTATATTTTTGACTACGGCGAAGCGCAAAGGAGGGTTATTAATTTTGCCATTGCATCTTTTAAATCCTTGTAATAATCAATTGGAGCTGGGCTCCATGAAGAACATTTTCACAAGCCTTTGGTGTTGTTGAAGCATGCTGCCATCCAGGCGATTCCTGGTGTGACAATAGTCAAAGTAAACCTGTACCTCGAGATGGTGTGACACAATGCTGCGGCTGTGTAGTGCTGGCTCCACAGAACTTTTTAAGGGCTCGATCTCAGAATACCAGATTCTCAAAATACCAAATTCGCAATATACCAGAAGTACAGATAAATGAAAAATTGTTTCAGGTGTAAATAAGTCCCGTTGTACCGTTTGCACCATTAATGAATGGTGCAAATGAAACTGCATCGATAGTATGGTCTCATCTGCACCATTGATGGTGCATACATACAGTACAACGAGGTCACATCTATTCAATTAATAGATATAAAAAATGCAGTAAATGAGCTGGAACCGTTCCAGCTCATTTACTGCGTTAGTAAGAAGTAAGTTAGAAAGTAAGTTATGTAGGTTAGAAACATAGGTAACATTCCTGATTGATCTACCTTATTGTGACGTCACAGACTTCAAATTATTAAAGCAATCTCGGAAGGTTAAGAGGATCTCATTCGACTGAATGAAGACAAAAAATAATAAATTGCTTTTGTTTTCCAGGTGCATTATGAGGGAAAATTCGGAATTTTATACTTCGGTTATTGTTATCAAGACCTCTGATTGGGTCGGACAAAAATCACGATTAAGTAATCACGATGAGTAGGATGGGAAAAATGTTAGGTAAAATCAGGTTTGTTTTTTCATGCGACCAAAAAATGGAATGTAATAAGTCGATTAGACAAAAAAATAATTTAAATACTATTTTAGATTAAAATATTTAAAAATATAGGTAATAATTGTGAATAGAAAATAATAAAAGAATATAATTTTTACCAATAAAGAATTGATTGATTGTGCGACCACGTAAAAAAAATCAGACTTCAAGACTATCTGGTCTTTTCAATGATAAAAACACGCGTGGAAGGGGACGAGGGGTGGTCTGAAACCTCACGACCGACGACGTATCACCGAGGGAGAGAGAGGAGCTTGGAAGTGCCCTCACGGAACTCACGTGATTAACGTACCGTCCCTTACCTATAGATTTTCTTATAGTTGCACAAGCTCTTCAATTACAGAACCTTCTGTTGCTTTACGTTTCCTTTATTTAATTTTTCACAAACACTGCATTTAATTCATGTAGGTAGGTAATCGCATTGATTGGCCTCCTTGTGATGGTCATTGCGCGCGCGCAGGTGAAGTCATCGATGGCGATAATAACTTATAGTGACTGCGTCAGGACGGTTCAGCACTCCTCGTAAAATTGGATGACATGTCACTTTTATATAAAGTTCGTTCTTTTTTTCATGTGATTTTTTTTTCCCTCACCGTATCCGTACCGTACGCTTGTATCATAATTTCATGTAAACTACCCATGTAACGAATGAATGAAGTCGACGGCAGTACGCACCTACCTGCCTGTATTATTTTTTTGGGGTTGTATTGAATATTGGTATCCATTTACTAAAGGATATCAGTCTCATGCAATAGAATGATTAAAACTTGTTATTTTGTTCAATCAATTCAGTTCGTTGAGTTGAGAGGTCCCCCCTCCTTCTCTTGTCTGGTAACCTGGATAGGCTGTGACGACATTGATCTACAATAATAATATTGATCATCCAGCTTGAGGTAAATAAAAAGATATAACATACCATCACGCCTGCGTTACCAACGGGTTCGGCAGAGTTAAGTACTACTACTACTGTACTCGTCAGGGGTAGGTTTGGCTATTAAGGGTGTTAGAACTATCTTTAACAAGCCATAAAGATGTGTCTCATGTATGTAGCGCGTTTCACGCGTTGCGCTGGTATTTATATTGAGGAAGTATGTAAATTTACCAAATCTCACCCTGAAATGTTTGAAAAATTGGGAGATAAATGTAACTTTAAAACCAGATATCCTAATAGATTAATAAATCCTACAAGAATAAAAACGGAACTATATAGGCGAAGTTGTTATCCTATGTGTATTCAGATCTATAACAAGATTCCTAACCAAATTAAAGAACTTCCAATGGTCCGCTTCAAAAGGGCTTTACGCAGGTGGTTAATTGAGCATCCCTTCTATAATATAAAAGAACTTCTTGATTATAAATTAAATTAATGTTCGAATTCTACCTATACCAAAAATTTGCATGTCATTATGTTATGATTGAATATGTTAAGCTACTAATACTACCATTGTAAGAACTTTTGTAACCATATTTATCTGCAAATAAATCTTTGACTTTGACTTTGACTTTGACTTTCATTTCATTGTATCAACATTACTTTTTTTTTCGTCTCGTAATGTTTCGACACTGTGTATGTGTGTGTATGTGCGTCTGTGTCTCACTGTGTCAGGGCACTGTGGAAACTGGTGCCCTGACACAGTGAGGCGGGGTCGCGGCAGGCCACGAAGAAGATGGCGGGACGAACTGGACGGGTTCCGTCAGAACTGGAAGGAGGACGCGCGGGTTTGCGGGAAGTGGAAGGAGTGGAGGGAGGCCTTTGCCCAGGATGACAGAGGAGGCTAGAAAAAAATAAACTTAAAAATGTTTCGACAATTGTGCGCATAACCTAATGGACGCGCATAATTGTCTAAAGATACGATACGACGGATGACAACGGTAATAACAGCATCCAAGGCTAGTGTTACATAATTGTGCACATCTTAGTACTTATTATTAGTTATGCTAGGTCCCGGATTCAGGTTTAGATTATAATCGTCGCATGCCTCGTTGGGTTCAAATTATCTACATACAGCGCTCATCGCATGCAGTCACATTAATTATTACTACATAGTTTAAAACAAAGTCGCTTTCTCTGTCCCTATGTCCCTATGTATGCTTAAATTTTTAAAACTACGCAACGGATTTTGATGCGGTTTTTTTAAATAGATAGAGTGCTTGAAGAGGGAGGTTTATATGTATAATAACGTCCATTGAATAGCGGAGAAATACTGTTATTTTCGAGGTTTCTAATATGATGTCGGAAATAATTTCATTTTTTCTGCTTACATTGCAAAAGCAGGCTGAACCCTACGGGATTTATCAAAATAATATACCAAGTATTGTACACATTGAAAAGGTCTACAGAAAACTCCACGATGGTATATGTCTATATCTTATGGAAATCCCACAATAACATTTTTTTCTCATTTACTTTTAACGACAAATAATGGCTAATTATTAGCATTGCACCCGTGCGAAGCCCCCTGGCTTCCCGGGTCGCTAGTGTTATTATAATTATTACTAAAAATGCGAAGTAAATAACTTTTGTTGATTTCCCACGGATGATAACACCATGTAGGTATGGTTCAAACTAAATTACAGTTGTGGGTACTGATCTATGAGTTGATTATGGGGTTGGCAAATAATTTGTTTTGTAATAACTCGTTATTACGTATTTTTCATCAATTTAGTTGGGTCTATCTATAATCTCAACCATAGAGCTACACAAATACTAAATTAATGTATTCTGTATCTGTTGAAATACCTTACCAATTAGGAAATAACACGAGTTTACCACCTACCAGGAGAACGACTCTCATGTATAAATCTACCTACTTAGTAAAAAGTGCTTAGATATTATAGTATCTGCCTACTACAGACACTTTATACTCACACTTATCATCCATATTCATACTTTTATTGGTTTTCCATTAGCATATTACGATTTGTTTCATTTTTATAAATATTTTCTTAGTTTTCTTTGTTGTGACATTGTTTACATCGAACTTGTCAGCTGTCATTTACTTTTATTTTTAATTGTAACCAACCAAACTCTCTATGAAGGTTTCATTTAGATTATATATTACTAAAAATTATTATCATCAATTCGTCAGTTCAAATTGTTGTATTTTATAGTTAATTGCGAATATTTGCTGTGTAAAGATATTCTGAGTTATATTTCTAAAAATATTATGTGCAGGGTTTTTGACCATTGTTACTGGCTGTTTTTAATACTGGCAGGTTGCGTCTTACTAGAGCGCAGCAGTTTTGAATCTAAAAAAATGATTGGAAGAAAAGAAACGGAAGATCAGGGTATAAAAGGGATTTCTGACAGATGCCCTGGTTCTAGTCTGGAGTTAAGAGTCGGTTCAGTCTGGACACGAGAAATCAGTATAGTCTAAAATCAAGAAAACAGCTAAGTCTAGTTTGGAGTCAAGATCTGTCATATCTTGAGTTTTGAGCACAGCCTGGTGGAGTCAAAGAGCGGCCTTCGTTTAGTGCTGCCGTGGCTGTTGCTAACTGTCTACTGGAAGCTGCTTTGCGAACTGACGAGCCTGGCACTGGGGCTCATTACCTGTCTGCTGGAAGCTGCTCTTCGAGCTGACGAGCCTGGCATTGGGCGGTACGTGTCTGCTGGTGGGTCCTACCAAATCGCCCTGCATCAAGTTCGTCGTGGTCAAGCTCATCTTAATCAAGCCAGCTTTCTACGACTGCAAGTTTGTCTTCAGTTACTATCACGCTCAAAGATTTGCGGAGATATTTAAAACGTTCTCGGTTAACCTGCCCTTCACTTTTGTACTAATTTATTGTATTTTTCATTTCATCATTTATTAAATTCATTTTCCCCTAATTACTTTTTTAATGTATAAATCTGTTTACTCCTTTCATCAAGGAATAAGCAAGTTTGTTACATTTTGGCGCCTAACGCAAAATCAAGTCTTGATCTTAAACATATTCTCTAAATTCTAAAACAACTTCCACAAGAGATTATATTTGGTAACTATTTTCATCATATTTTTCATCATATTACATCACTAAATCTACTTATACTTACTCTTAAACACTTAAATCATATATTTATCTATATCATCTACGAATCTCATCAAAATAGGTTTAGTGTCGTGGGCTCGAACTATTATTGGCGCTGTTTCAGCGCAAAAGTATAAACTGTCACACATGACAGTCCTTCAACGCTCTTGAATATTTCAAGTAGGCTATTTGAGAATCCTTCTTAATACTAACTCAGACTCTCCTGACTCTCTCTCCCTTTTAATTTATCTACTTTATCTTTAACTTTTTAATCATGGATAGAATTATTTTCTTCGAACTCCTAAACAAAGCTGAGCTAGAATATGAAATCAAAATAAGATTAGAAGAACCAAAAGATACTATAATACAGCTTAAAAAACAAATTCTTCAACTCGCATCTCATACTTCTTCTGAAGATATCTTTGACTCGGTATTGGAAGTTAAGACTGATTTGAATCAACTTACCACTACCTTAAATTATATAGAAACAAAAATCCTTTTGTTAGAACAGGGCAACCTTAGACTCAACAAAAAAATTAAAACGTTTATTTAATCATTTACACTTTCGACTAGAAAGAATTGATATAGACTCAGATCCCTCAGAAGAAAATCATCTATCTCAAACTAAAGAAAGATTTCTCAACTTGGAATCAAAATTTTATTCTTTAATAACCACTGTTTCCAACGACATCAACTCTCAACCTATAACAGTCAATCGTCCTTCTTCAACTCCTAATAGTCCCAATGAGACTATGTACCATACTTTACTTCCCGACACTCAGTCTCAACCTCTTAATTCTATTCCCAATAATTCTTTAAATGAATTAAAACGCATGAAATATGACGGAAACACTTGTCCGCGTTCATTTATTCAGAAGATTCAGGAATTCAGTATTTCTAGGAACATTTCATCAAACAAATTATTGGATCATGCGTTCGAGTTACTTACTGATAACGCCCTACATTGGTACCGATTTAAACGGGATTCTTTGTTATCTTGGGACGAACTTTGCGAAGCTTTAATTTCGGACTTTAGTGGTTTTGACTATGACCATAAATTACTAGAAGCTATTAATAATCGAACACAAGGCAAAGATGAACCTATAATCATTTTTGTTTCGATACTGACTGGCATGTTTTCCAGACTTTCTGAAAAATTAACGGAAACTAAAAAATTACAAATCATTATTCGCAACATCCGACCTTGCTACTCACCTTATATCGCGAATAATAATATTAATTCAATCTATACACTTATCTCCTGTTGTCAAAAATATGAAGAATTTCTGGACAAAGAGAAACGTTTCTGTGAACCTCAAACTACTAATAATCCTATAACTGTTGAATTTAATTATAAATCTACTAAGCCCTCAACCTCTAACACTTTCCCTTCTAGAACAAATTTTAATCGTTTTAACAATAAATATCAAGTTAATTCAATTAATAAATTTAATAATAATGCCTTTTGTGTGCGCTGTCGTACTAACGGTCATTCTTTAATTAATTGCTCTCAACCTCGTACATTAATTATTTGTTTTAAATGTGGTTTAAAAGATGTTAAATCTACTAATTGTCCTAACTGTAATAAGACTAATAATTCAAAAAACTAAACAACGACTTGGGTAATAAAAACTTTAATCAATCAGACTGGCATGATTGGTTACAAACTTTAAAAAAATTCTTTCATTGTTACAAAATAACATCACTATATGATAATGAAAAAGATTTTAATCGTCCTTTTATTGATATTTCAATCAATAACCAAATATTTTCGGGTTTATTAGACAGTGGTAGTTCTATTACAATACTTGGTAATAACTCTCACTTAGAAATTTTAAAATTAGGCTTCACGTTATCCAAGTCTTTTTCAACGACGATTACTACTGCCAGTAAACATAAAAGTAAATCCCTTGGCTCAATTGACATTCCGATTAGATACAATAATCAAACTCATCTAATCCAAGCCTTTGTATTCCCAGATATATCTCCTTCAATTATTTTAGGAGTCGACTTTTGGAAAAAGTTTAACCTTATTCCTCATATACTTTCTTCGGCTTTTAAAACTAGTAATAAATGTTCAGTGGTTACTGAAACTACTAAACAATTACTCCCTTATAATAATCTCACTTTAGAGCAAAAAACTATCGCTGATGACATGATTAAACGTTTTAAAGCTATATCCTTCGAAAGTAAAGGAGTACTGGGACGCACTCATCTTATTAGTCACCATATCGATACTGGTGATATTCCTCCAATTAAACAACGTTGTTACCGTCTTTCTCCTGAAAAACAAAAAGCTCTCATTATAGAAGTCGATAAAATGTTGGAATGGGGTGTTATTGAAAAATGCGAAAGCCCTTGGCTTTCTCCGGTTATCATCACACATAGAAAGAATGGCGAATGGCGATTCTGTGTTGATAGTCGTAAATTAAATTCAGTTACTCGTAGAGATGCATACAGCCTTCCATATGTTAACGAAATTTTAGACAACCTCAAAAATGCTAAATTTCTCTCAAGCATCGATATTGCTAAAGCATTTTGGGAGATTCCTTTGAAAGAAGAAACAGATAAAGATAAAACAGCTTTTTATGTCCCTGGTCGAGGCATGTATCGCTTTGTTATCATGCCTTTTGGTTTAACTAATGCTCCAGCGACTCAGCAAAGACTTATGGACATGCTCTTCACTCCTGAATTCGATAATAAAGTCTTTTGTTATCTTGATGATATAATAATCATTTCAGAATCATTTGAAGAGCATATCTCTTATTTAGTTAAAGTTCTTGAGAAACTAACGTTTGCTAAATTAACTATTAACTTTGATAAAAGTCAATTCTTTAAAAATGAACTTAAATACTTAGGATATATTGTAGATGAAAATGGTTTACGCTCAGATCCGACTAAAATTAATGCAATACTCGAATTTCCTACTCCCACTACTCGTAAAGAAGTGAGAAAATTTATTGGAACTTGTAGCTGGTTTCGTCGTTTTATTCCCAACTTCAGCACAATTGCAACTCCACTTAATAAACTAACTTCTTCCGGTAAAAACGCTCCTAAATTCATTTGGGATAAAGACGCTACTTTAGCTTTTAATAAACTTAAAGAAGCTCTCGTTACTACTCCTATACTAGCTTGTCCTGATTACGATCTCCCTTTCTCTGTACATTGCGATGCTTCTAACTTTGGCATCGGTGGTATGTTAACACAAATAAAAGACGACAAAGAAGTAGTTATAGCCTATATGAGCAAATCTCTTAATAAAAATGAGCGCAATTACTCAACTACAGAAAGAGAAACTCTTGCGGTAATTTCAGCTTTAGAGCATTGGCGTTGTTATATCGATAATGGTAAACAATTCACTGTTTATACAGACCACGCAGCACTTAAATGGTTTCTGAAATTATCCAACCCATCCGGTAGACTCGCGCGGTGGGCTCTTAGGTTGTCATCTTTTAATTTTATTCTAAAACACAAAAGAGGTAAAGACAATTTAGTCCCAGATTTACTCTCCCGTACATCATGTCCACTTGGTGTAAATCCTGTCTCACTCGCTCCTCAATCTATATCTCCAGCATTGGAACACTATAACAAACTACTTTTGGAATGTCGTAACAATCCTGACCTATATCCTAATTATACTATTCGCGAAAATAAATTATTCCGTTATACTCAATCTCCCTACGCATTAACTGAAGATTTCATGTGGAAAGAAGTCCCTCATCCTGATATTCGGGAAACCCTTGTCAAAGATAATCATGGTTCTCCAGACCAGCCTCATCTAGGAATCTTTAAAACTTATAAAAAATTATCACTTCTATATTACTGGCCAGCTATGTTTAAAGATATCGCTAAAATAATTTCTATCTGTGATAATTGCTTAACTTACAAACACGCAAATCACTCTCCTTTTGGCCTTATGGGTAGACCAAAAATTTGTTCCAGGCCTTTTCAAACAATTTCTCTGGATCTAATGGGTCCTTTACCTATGACTCGACGTAGAAATCAATTTATTCTAGTGGTTAATTGTTGTTTTACTAAATATTCCCTGATTTTTCCACTAAAACGGGCTACTAGTGCTAACATCATTTCTAACTTAGAAAATTTTGTTTTTCTAGTTCATGGAGTACCTCAGACCATTATTATGGATAACGGATCTCAATTCCAATCTCATGAATTTCGTAATTTTCTGGGCAGATATAACATACCATACATATTTTTCTCTCCTCACTATTGTCCTCAAGTTAATCCGACTGAAAGATACAACCGTACTATAATCACAGCTTTGTCATCTTTGGTTGGCGATGACCATAGATCTTGGGATACCCACCTTACTAAAGTCCAATATGCTATGAACAGCACAACCAATGTTACTACTGGTTTCTCTCCTAACTTTTTACTCTTTGGACGAGAAACAGTTACTTCGGGCTCACTTTATACGCCAACTAATAATATTGATGAAATCGTTTTTCTACCTAGGGATATCTATGCTACTAACATAGGTTTATTGTCTGCAACTTTCGATAAAGTTCAGACAGCCCTTCATATTGCTCATGTTCGTAACTCTTCTCGATATAATGAAAGTCATACCTTTAAAGAATATAATGTAGGAGACACAGTCTGGCGAAGAAACTATATAAATAGCCAGGCTGGGACTTATTTCAGCGCAAAACTAGCACCGAAATATGTGAAGTCCACTGTGTTGCAAAAATTATCTCCATTAGTCTATATACTAGAGGATCCTAATGGCAACCAAGCTAAATGGCATATTAAGGATTTTAAAATATGATGTCTATAGTTATGTAAATAAATTCACCATTCTTATACTTACTCATGACTCATCTCTATCCTCTTCCTTTCTTCTAACTGTAGAGTTTTATTCGGTCTATTTAAACTCTATAATTTTTATTTTCTTTTGTTCTTTCATTGGTTTTTAAACCATTAAAAGATTATTTTTAATCGTCTTCTATATCTGTTCTTATCAGATAACTCTTAGAAGTGCTTTTAGGTACAAGTTACCTAACCTTCTATTATACTAACTGTACTATAAGTTGGTATAACTATTTTCTTATCAACTCTAAAAGTTGACTGAAGCAGGTTGCGACTTCCTTAAAATAAGTCTTCGCTAAACTTCAACTCTAAAAGTTGATTGAAGCGGGTTGCAACTTCCTTAAAATAAGCCTTCGCTAATCTTCAACTCTAAAAGTTGATTGGGGTGGATCCCTTATTATTATTTTTCATCTTATTATGGGTTTTAGACGCGAGCGGATTACAACTCCAAAAATAAGCCTACTGTTATTGATTTATCAGGTGGAGTAGTGATCATTGAATGTGAATCCTACCTGGCCTAACTTCGTAAGATGTCGGTGTGTTTGAATGAGTTATGAAAGTTTTGTGAATGCTGTAATACTTTAACCTTACCAAAATTTTTGTTCTAGGCCAAAAATTTTCTCGGGGTCGTTGGGGAAATATAGTATCTGCCTACTACAGACACTTTATACTCACACTTATCATCCATATTCATACTTTTATTGGTTTTCCATTAGCATATTACGATTTGTTTCATTTTTATAAATATTTTCTTAGTTTTCTTTGTTGTGACATTGTTTACATCGAACTTGTCAGCTGTCATTTACTTTTATTTTTAATTGTAACCAACCAAACTCTCTATGAAGGTTTCATTTAGATTATATATTACTAAAAATTATTATCATCAATTCGTCAGTTCAAATTGTTGTATTTTATAGTTAATTGCGAATATTTGCTGTGTAAAGATATTCTGAGTTATATTTCTAAAAATATTATGTGCAGGGTTTTTGACCATTGTTACTGGCTGTTTTTAATACTGGCAGGTTGCGTCTTACTAGAGCGCAGCAGTTTTGAATCTAAAAAAATGATTGGAAGAAAAGAAACGGAAGATCAGGGTATAAAAGGGATTTCTGACAGATGCCCTGGTTCTAGTCTGGAGTTAAGAGTCGGTTCAGTCTGGACACGAGAAATCAGTATAGTCTAAAATCAAGAAAACAGCTAAGTCTAGTTTGGAGTCAAGATCTGTCATATCTTGAGTTTTGAGCACAGCCTGGTGGAGTCAAAGAGCGGCCTTCGTTTAGTGCTGCCGTGGCTGTTGCTAACTGTCTACTGGAAGCTGCTTTGCGAACTGACGAGCCTGGCACTGGGGCTCATTACCTGTCTGCTGGAAGCTGCTCTTCGAGCTGACGAGCCTGGCATTGGGCGGTACGTGTCTGCTGGTGGGTCCTACCAAATCGCCCTGCATCAAGTTCGTCGTGGTCAAGCTCATCTTAATCAAGCCAGCTTTCTACGACTGCAAGTTTGTCTTCAGTTACTATCACGCTCAAAGATTTGCGGAGATATTTAAAACGTTCTCGGTTAACCTGCCCTTCACTTTTGTACTAATTTATTGTATTTTTCATTTCATCATTTATTAAATTCATTTTCCCCTAATTACTTTTTTAATGTATAAATCTGTTTACTCCTTTCATCAAGGAATAAGCAAGTTTGTTGCATAATTATGTAAATTGTCCGCGAGGGAGTCAGTACGTGTTAGTTGCACCGAGTTAAGTGTAAATGATATTCGAAACAGCTTATGATCTCATTGCGAGCGGTGGGCGGTGACCCACAAGCGACACAGCCTCTCAGGCAGTATGAGTGCGTGCCTTTGCATGCCTTGTGTTTTCCGAGTTGTCTCTGACGCGCGGGTAAATTTCGCGCGCTTAATTTGAATTTTAATTAAGTTATTTTTCCGGAAAACTTTTGAATTTATGATAATTTTGTTTTTAATTGTGTTCTAATAGATTAATTAATGGGTGAACAGTGAAACGGTTGTGTGATAGTGTGAATATTATTTTGATGGGAATTACATGGTGTGTTGGATTCTAATGTGTGGACTAAGGAGTGCTGAAGGTAGCTTTTTTAAACGTAAGTCTACGTATATCTGCTTTAATAAAAGTTTTAATCCATAGATTAACTGTATTCTTACTTATTGTCGCTGAGTCGATTCCTGTAGGTACCTACGGTAGTTATCCAAACTATTGGCTCTTGGAAAGGATAGTGGATAAGATAATGGTTTTCCAATTCTAGAAACAGACGGAGAAACCAAATAGTATTTGAATGACTATGTTCGATGCATAGCATTTGTTTGTCTAGTTTACAAATAAGTAGTTTCATAAATAAAAACTGAGGATTTTCGTACCCGATACTTTACCAAATAAATGAAGTCTTCACTCAGGACTCATGACTACGAAGGCAGGCTACCATTAAGAAATTACTCAATGAAAAAAAAAACTTATGACAACTGTCCGATCTGAGGGTTCCGTCGCATCACCATAGCGACCACTAGACCAACGAAACAGTTAAAAATATGAGATATCGTATCAAAACTAATATCTAAGCACTGTCACTAACTAAACTACAGTAAACAGTTACAAAAAAGGTGCAACTACTTTTCGATTTCAGGTAATTTAGTGTTTTGTGTGTGTATCCTGCTTTGATTAGCTAATTATGGTCTATTTATGCGGGTGTTTGATTAAGTATAAAATTAATTAATTTCACAAAACTGCGGCAGGCCAAGAAGAAGATGGCGAGACGCCTTGGATGGCTTTCTCGTTAATTGGCGAGAAGAGGCAAAAAACACAGAATAGTGGAAGGAATGGGGGGAGGCCTCTGCCCAGGAGGGGGAAAGATCAGGCTAACTAAAAAAAAATAACTATATCACAATACCTTCCTATATTATAAGCACGAGTTATTTATTGCATCAATATAGAGTTAATCACAGTAGCGGCGTCCAGCTCGTCTGATGTGTGTATTTGTTCAATCAGTATTTTACATCGCGACGGCCTATTTAATTCTGACCTCTATAACCCAGTTAGTACTGGGTAACCCTTTGGTAAGGCTGGTTGTCAGAATTCCGGGCCACTTACAACCTGTCACGACTGTCAAAGTCTAATAAAATGACAGCCGGGACCAACGATATGGTGGTCACCCATCCACAGATCAACCTAGGCAAGCGCAGCATATTGTAGGTACGAAATTGATGCAGAAGCGAATTCTTTCGCCCCATAAGCGTATCCCGTATGTATAAAATTACCGATTTTAAAGCTTTTATTAGTATAACCTAAAAATAAACATTTCCCTTGTAAAAAATCATAAAAAAAACTATGCATTTCCGACGACTTTCCCCCCCTCGGAGGGTTCCTCTGCCTACCTTTAGGTAAGCAGTCAATCGTAGAAAGCTGTTTAAAACCACTCTCATATTGATTACCGAATCATCACAAACATTAACTCACAAATATGAGCGTTACTCTCACAGTCTCGCATACTTCCTCCCACTCGCGGCTACTTGCCGAGCCTACGTACAATTACACCTGAACAAGGCAATATCGCGCTCCTTCAAGCGCAATCATCGTAAAGGCTCGAAGGATTTGTACTCAATTTGCATAACTCGACGACGCTAGTTCGAAATGTTCGAACAGGTACAACTACGTGTATTAATGCTCAAGTACTTACTTATTAATACCTGGCTGTGTGGACCTGTCCATATAGTATAATTCTTGGTTTTCATTTCACGTTTAAAACTCAAACGCTGTCAAACGCAAACACAATTGCGATTTCCATCACATGTAAACCACTCTATTAAATACGACTTAAATATGTAATTTCTAAATGTTTTCCGAGTTGTACAGACCATCTAATCTGTTTGAGTAGCAACACGCATGAGTGGAATCACAAAAATCATCCAAAGCCATGTTTAGCGACGCTTTGTTCCAAAATAGTAATAGTATGTAAATATTGACAGGTTGTTACGTCTTCTTTGGAAGAAATGTGATCAAAATATGCCTTTTATCGAGTTTTGCACGCGGCTCCGCTTGTGCGTGGGCCACACTGCTAACTATAGCAAATTGGACTAATAACATCATCGGTATTTTATTTGATTGATAACCGCGAGACTCGTGAAATTTTGCTGAGAGTCGAACTGTGCGAGGGTCGTCTAGGAATGTCACGAGTGTCGAAGGGAGAGAGACCACCACGAGTGTCAAACCAACTGAATGTCACGAGTGGAAATCGAGTGTCTGGAATGTCACGAATGACAGCCACCTCGAGTTTCGAGTTTCAGTTTGGGATGGGTCAGAATCAGTGTCAGGCGAGACTCAATATTTCAGAATTAAGTCAATATTAGAAAATTATCAGTCCAGTGCCCAGTTTTCATGGAAATTTAATTAATTTCGAGACCTAAATGCTTATTTATTTTTATTTATTTATTTATTTCCAAAATGCTTAATATATATAATAACAGTTGATTTTTACACACAACGCAAACCTCTCAGGGTTTATCTGTGTGTGCGAGCCGTTATACTGCTGCAGCTACGTTTAGATTAAGGCAGCTTTTTTCTTTCCTGTTTCTTCATGAAAGGGGAATAGGGATGTAGCGAGCGTCTTTATCCGGATTATTAAAAATAAGGAAGCGGGGAGCTTTGTGCAATAATCCGGTAGTCAATAATCATCGTTAACTGTTTGTGTAATTATAATTGCAAAATATGAATCTATGATAAAATCTCTATCATAATTATCGCTCGGATTCGATTTCGATTCGATAAGTCGTATTTCTATCTTGTTTTGGCATTACGAAAGCAAGCGAGATAGAGATACGACTTTCCGAATCGAAATCGAATCCGAGTGGTTGTGAATAAGGAGACAGGAAACCGTACATATGCGGCCAGCCTAAAAGGCTGCTTTATGGGGCAGGATTGATTGGTGGTACTTTTATTAAAGAAAATGAAAATCTTTAGACGAAATCGTTTGACACCCACAAGTCTGTTCTGTTACCATGGAACATGAAACATGTCATGGAATTACGTAGGTAAGTACATACATCCTGAAAATTTTCATAAGACAGTATTTTATAAAATTGCCTAACATTAATTATCACGCTTTGAATCCCCGAACGGTTAGCCAGTTATGTTTAAGTCCCATTTATAGGGGGCGAGCCTATTGCCATCAACCAGACACAAATCCCAGACTCCCGGGTCGGGCAAGTCTTATTGGGTTTTTCCATCAGGAATTTCTAAGTAGTAGCCACGGTACTACTGAGAAATTCTTTAAAAACCCAAAAACACTTGCTCCACCCGGGAATCGAACCCATGCCCTCATGCTCAGCAGTCGCGCTTGCGACCACCAGACCAAACGAGGCAATAAAATTACGTTCAAGGTTTTAAATAAGTTATTGTAGTGATAGGTATATACCTACATCCTAGTATTATCTAAACATAAATGGAAAAATAAGAAAATCCTTATAATAATTATCTGTTAGTTAGATGAGCGTGGGTGAACCTGCGCCAGCGACCATCGTAATGAGATGCGACATCAATGTGACTACAGTTACATACCTACCGACATCATAATTAGACAGTGCATAAAAGTTAACGCAAATACGGAACTGTTTCGAAGGAATTTCAGTTATTTTAATTAAACAATAAATTGTCTTTCAGTTTCTACTTCGTTGAAAAAGAAAGTGGAAATTATAATTATTATACATAATGGTTTTTAATTACATACTAGACACAAAAAAGGTGCGTCCAAGACGCATAGGCAGTGTTACTAGCTCAAAAAAAGAAAAGAATGTCTCAAGATTTCATTTAGTAAAAGTAAATGTGAAATTTTTGAATGACGTTATTACCTAACAAGGCATTGAAATACAAACCCCCAAACAATGTTAACATTATGATCATAAGTTGGTAACCACTTAATTTTGCTCACGAAATATTAGCACAAGTCTCGCAATGACAGGTACTTAGAAGAAGACTCTTGCAAGTACCTGTCATTGCGATAGTTGTGCGCTTAAAGTTGAGCGGTTAAGTTGGTAAAAGACAAGACGTTAACCCGTCGCCTACTCACCAAGTTAATAAATTAGCTATCGATGTCACCGTATGACAAGTAATATAGTGCAGACACTAGCTCATTACAAAACATTAACACATTTTACAGCCACACATTATCAACTAATCAATCCGTCGTTGTTTTTGCTCAATATTATTTATAAGATGCCCATAATCGTGCGCATTGTGATTCAAAGCGCTGTGGGTGCTTCCCACGTGCGCTCAGCATCATTATTACAATAAACACAATAAAAACACACGTTTCGCTCCGTAATGTTGGCAACAATGCGCGTTATGGCTGAATTTAACGCGCTATTTGAAGCGCGCCTCTGACAAAAAAAAAAGATTTTTAAGAGTGATCTTGTAATGATAGGGTCGGATTGTTTAAGACGTTATGATGGGTTGTCGATTGTAGTAAAATAATTTATTAATTCTGTACGTAGGAAGGTAGCTAGGTACTCAGGGTAGGTAATTATCTATTCTATGTTAGAAATACATGTAATAAGTAAATATGTGTTTTTATCTCAAGGGTTTTTGACTGCCTAAGTCGTCGGATAACTACGCCATGCCTTATAGCATAACCTTGACACATCCCTAACAAATATCCATGAGATATGCGGTGGGAGAACTCTCTAACTAACAGGAGACTTTCCAGATCTTAATTTACCTATAGTACATGACGTTTGAATAACAGCCAAACTAGACAAACAAACAATACTTGTTCTGTTTGTTTCCCTATGACAACCTATGTAAATATCTACCTACTTATACAGTAACTTAGTACTAAACATAGGTTTATGTCAAGCCCTCACATTTGCATGGAAATGATTTCCTTTACTTAGTCTTAGCATTTGAGCGCATAATTCTAGACATAACGTTATGCGCCCGATAGTCGGCCCACGCGCAGTTGTACTAGACCATTACACTTCAAGTTATTGACGTGGCATCTAGCTTGCAGTTTTATCATATTACTTCAGTAATTAGATTAATTAAGTAATTAAAATAACAGGTATGGCTATTGGCTTGAATCTAGGACAAGCGTGCGTGAGCTAGAGACCAGCTGCGTCCATCACTAGATAAAAGTTAAGCGAAAGAAATTGCTCCACAAAAATGAATTGATGCCCACTTTCAATGCCCGTTGATTAAACATTAATTTTAATGAACTACGTCAGTCCCAAATATTTATGCTGCATAATATGGAACATTCATATCCTTTTCAACTGGCATTTACTTGGCATTTAAAAAGGAGGGGTTTATGTATTCCACCAGCATCGTTTTTACATGGTACACCGATTTCTCCGTGATTACTCGATTCTTTTTTCATTTGGTAGAGGAAGCTCGCGCGGTGGTCCTTCATAAATATTATTAACTTCGGTACTTTATGAGTTACTCTACAAGGTGTTGTTTTGCATCCTCGTCAAAATTCAGGAAGTTGTCACAAAAGGCATAAATAATCAATTAAAATTACGGTAAGTACCTATCTAGTTTATTATTAATAAACACAGTTTTTTTTTGTCGTTTAAGTTTGTCAGTATTTCAGAATAACTGAAACTATTGAATAAACGTTTGAGATTGTTTGTATACGTGGAAGCGAGGTTATAGGGCGAGAATCAGACGGCCCGGGTTTAAGACACGGGTGGTTCGCACTTACCGATTTCCGTAAAAATTACCTACTTACTTGAATTTGACGAGGATGCAAAACAACACCTTGTATAATATGCAAATTTTCTTCATTGTCTATGTGGAAGATATGCAAATAACTTCTAGTTAAACAGTAAAATTGATACTTGACAGAGATTTGGTAAGATACCACAACTAACAAAGGTAAAATAAAAACTATTTCGCAAAAAAAAACCAGCTTCTAAAAAATTTAACTCAAAAGTGGAAAACTAGTTTACTCTCAGAAGTCGGTGACGAAAAAGTTGTTATTACTTATTATCCAGCAGTACTTAAACAATACCTATATAAGTATACACGGTGTAAATCACCTCATCACGACGCCGTCAACCAAGCATTCTGTACATGAAACTAAGTAACTTTACGCAAAAAATATTGCTGTGAAACGACTTTTTTGTGGGGGGTGTAAAACCATGTTTTGTGGTAGAACTCAATGTAACGCACTCAAAACATTGTGCTGATGGACGGATTGAAAAGTACGGGGATCGTGGAGATGTTTAAAGTAAATATCTTACATTAAAAACTTGTATTTAAAAAAAAAACTTGTCAAAAAGTTGGAACTTTGTCCCTTAATATTTCCGTAACTAGAAGTTTCCCATTTCGGCTTCGTTAAGAGGTGTTTTACACCCTTTATATACGAATGTGCAAATTAAAGTGCTCTGTTGGACGTACACTGTAGGTACAGCGTTCAATTGGCGAGTTCTGCGACTCTCATTTATGGACCACCTAGTTAGTGAAAACAGACATAAATGAAAAGATATACATAATCTCCATTAGGTAGGTAAAGTCAGATATAGCGCATCTAAAGTACCATCGCAGTACGAGCCAACAATAATGTTAATGGAGGCAATTCATTAAATCCATTTAAACCCGCCGTACATTTTAGAGATTACAATTAGAAATGTTTACAAGTCGGATCGCCGTTTGCAGATAATAATAGAATGAATTGAGTCACTGTTCCTTGTTATAATGCGAGAGCCATGTTGATTTTGGTGCGCGGTGTAGAATGACGAGGAGCGAATAGGCTTCAATGAAAACAAACGATGTGGCGGATGACAAACAAGAATATTTAATAATTATAAAATTAATAGGGATAGGTAGACACTTATTTAGTACTAGTTCAAAGCCTCGTTAGTCTTGCGATCCACTGCTGAACGTGAGGTCCTGGGTTCGATTGCCAGGTCGGGGAAAGTGTTACCTATCCAAAGTAGTTTGGGTTAGTCCATTAGAGTTTTCTCTGGTAAAGTACAGAGTGTCAGTTTCGTGGTCGACAGATGGCACACTATTTTTCAAAATCAAAATCAAAATATTTTTATTTCACATAGGCCTACATGGGCACTTGTAAAACGTCGACAAAAAGGTGCTCGGTTCGGGTTGGTCGTTTCCTATGGAGAAGAACCGGCAAGAAACTCCATGGTTACTCTTTTAAAATCATTTGGCTTTACAATTTTTCTATGTTACAGCATTGGCACTTAAGTATGAGTGGACATTGTAGGCCCGACAATAAGTCGTTGCTCACTACAAATCGTAGAACAAGATAAAAAGTTACCAAGGATCTAGGAATCTATAAGGCCTGCAATGTCCATACATTTACAAACAATCGGTAAATAAGAAAAAGAGTCTATACAAAAATAAGAAGATATTGCAAAAAGACTAGATTAAATAAGTGACACAAATGTTGTCATCCGTGCTGTAACTATTCTAAACAAAATTGTGTAATGATTAAGAAACTATTGTAAAACATCTGATTAAAAAATAATGGAAAAAAAGTAAATAAAAATAAAATAAAAAATAAATAAAAATAAGATTGAGACATCCACACATTTGTGCCGTTTTATGAGCTACCAGGGAAGCCGCATGTGCGTAGGGGCTCAGGCCGAACTTCTCTATCTTCAACGTAGTCCTTAATTTTGTAATATGCTTTTTTAATTAGGACACGTTTGATATAATTTTTAAACTTTCCATCGGTCAGTTCTGTAACTGACATCGGCAACTTATTATAAAAGCGTATACTGTTTATAAGAAATGACTTGCTAGTTTTTGTTAATCTAAATTTTGGTATTACAATTTCGTGTTTACTGCGCGTGTTTATATTATGGAAGTCGCTTCTAATTTTGAAAAGTCCTCGGTTTTTGCGGACATATAAAATACATTCTAAAATATAGAGTGAAGGCAGAGTCAGTATATCGATTTCTTTAAATTTTTCTCTGAGGGACTCGCGAGGACCCATTTTATAGATGGCGCGGACTGCCCTCTTTTGCAGTATGAAAATTGAGTCAACGTCTGCTGCCGATCCCCACAGCAGAATGCCATAGGACATAATACTATGGAAATTATACGGAAATTTTATTACACGGGACTTCATAATAATTGACGAACTGATACTGCATTCTAGGTAGGTACTGTAGGTACATCATGGTACTTATGTTAAATTTTGATTATAAACCACGCAGAGCAAACAACATAATTCTACTGTTTATTTTTCCACCGTAACTTTAAAAAAAAAACAACAAAATTACGACTTGAACAAGCGCTAATTAGGCGATAACGGAAATAGAATTCGAAGACAACTCCTTTATCGTAATATTCTTTCCGAAAATAAGATAAGATTTACTCCTACTATACATAATTATGTAAGATCGGTATCCATAGCAGCCACCGCAGGTCGGTAGCCAGTAGTCGCGTACTGCAGGTCATCGCGCGGGTGTCGCACTAATGAGAGCCGAAGATGGAGTGTCAATGTTACCCTTATCTGGTCGCACAATGATATCACTTGCAGGCAGCTCTGCTTTACAAGTTAGGCTGTTCACTTGCTTATATTTCCATGTGTTTTTTTGTATCAGCATCATTTTTATTTCATGTTACGAATACATTCGAGGATCAGAGCCATCAAATGCATATAGTTAGCTGAAACTTGGTCCAAAGTCCAAAGTTAAAGTAAAAGTTCCGAAGAAAACGATGGTAGCGATGAAACATGTTGGAACAGTTCCATGCTTGCCATACAAAATATTAACCTAGATCAGCCGCCTGTCTATAATAAACCACACTATCGCCATCGAAACACCATCAAACCGGTAATTGAGTCCGAAGCGAAATTGTTTCATAAATATCCCATATTCGGCCACAATCGCGCCGCTTATTCGGACGAGAGAACAACGAAAGCGTCAGCTACAATATTCTGAACACAGCGCAGCCCTATTCTGTGCAGTTTAAGTGGTTTAAGGAAACAACGACGAGGCCGGCCGCTGGGCCTTTTGGGGCAACAACTAAAATGTATTTATATTTATTGGTTCCTGGTTTTGGCCGGAGCTGCGTACGCGCAGGCCGGAGCGCGCCAATATGGCGTTTTCATCGATCTCTGATGGTGATGGCGAGTTATTTAAATAAATTATAGCGAATTAAGACAAAGTCAGAATGTCTTTATGAACTCGCTGGGAAAATAACCTTTATTCATATTTTTATTTCATTCCATATTGGTGAATAAGTTAATATCTCCGTTTAGAGCACAATTCAAGTTTTTCGCTGTCCCAAAACCTTTACTGACTGACTTCATCGGGCTCTCATTTTGTGAAATTCATTGTGTGAAAAACATAATGAGTTTCCTGAACCGAATAATAAGACAAATCTTGTACAACTCCACGATGATCTAGAATGTCGTTTGTTTAAAATAGATGCCGCCTATTAAGATACCTAGACATCTATTGGTCGGCATGGATAGAGGAAAACACCTACATTTCCTCCTCTTACTCTATTATTTTATACAGTCCATAACAATAGGAATTCTTCCTCTCATTTGGGAATTTCGGAGTGACGTGATCATTGCAAGCATTCGTTGACTTCATTAAATATAAAATTAATGTGCGTTGTTGGTGTCTTGGTATATTGCCAACACGCGACTTCGCAACAGCCCTTGAGCTTTGAGGAAACTGTGAAAGAAAACAATCATATAAAAAGCTGAAGATTGCGATCTTACTTATCAAAATATTTACTAACTGAGTGAATGTAATCTGCTGTTACTGAAAATATTACCTAAATATTTCTGTCTGGTTTACTTTTAAAAGTGATAAGACGGTGTAATAGGTAAAATTTTCTCGTATTTTATCAGTTTTCCTTGAGCTAGCCCTAATTTATTACTAGCCTTGTCATCTACAGAGTACGGACGGACCTATCGTTATCAATGATGAGATATTATGACATTACTAAACCACACATTCCTTAAACGGCACAGATGTGTGGATGTCTTTAACTATATTATCAGCCTTATTTTTCCTTTTACTTTAGTACATTAGGTTTTAAATCATAGGCACTACCTTTCGTTCAGAGTAGTTCACAGCATTGATGACAAAATTTATGTCATTTGGTAAATTTCTTTGTACCTATACCTAGGTTCTTTTTAACCGATTGTTTGTGAATGTGTGGACATTGTAGAACTTGTAGATTCCTAGATGTTTGTTAACTTTTCTGTCTTGTTTGACGTTGCAACGACTTACACATTGCCGCACCTACGCTGTCCGCCGTAAAACCAAATAATTCAATAAGAGCAACCATGGAGTTTTTTGCCGGTTCTTCTTCATAGGAAACGACCAACCCGAACACCGTGCACCTTTTCTCGACGTTTTATAATTGCCCATGTAGGCCTATGTGAAATAAAATATTTTGATTTGAACATGAACGAACAATGAAATGTTTAGGAAGAAAAGTTCATCATAGGATTTTGACCTCCCTATAAATTACAGGGTCAAATTCAAAACGGTCAAAAGTGTTTTACCTTAAATAAAGCTTGTAAAACGCTTTTTTGACAAGCAACATAAGCTTGCCCTCCCACAGTAAAACAATAACTAACAGACCTACAGACGAGCAGAGCCCACATTAGCCACAAGTCGTTATAATAACTACTAATAAGGCGTACGTTTTTGCGGTAGTTCAGCGTGGGCCACTGTTTTGGCCAACGCGTGCTATCTGATGATGGACGCTGGCCCACGACGGCCTATCACGTAGGAAGTCATAAACTATAACGCTCTGTGATCTGATAGGAGTGCTTCTTTTGGATAAAAATATTCTTTTAGAAGCAGTTTTTGGATGTTTTACCTTGTACTGTCAGTTTGTTGACGGTGTGATGAACGAGGGCCTCCCACAGAACCTTAATCCCTTTGGTAACTCTGTCTACCCACGGAAAGTCTTTGTTATAAGTAGTGACATCGTTGTTAAAATTAGTACAAGTGAACGTCAGAATGTATTTTTTGGGTACTAATTGGCTTAACTGGCTCAGACTTATGATGACATTGCGATGCTCAGAACTCCTAACCCAGTTAAAGTCAAACCTCTACATAAGTACCACCATAATTTGAGTTCACCATGAATCAAAGAAATTCAAATATGAGGAGTCCTTGGAGCATCGACAGCCGGTGGCAGCGAAACCAAAATACATATTATTATTAATGTAATAATTATTAGTACTAAGTTATGCCACTCGCCTCTCATTATTTTAATATTATTAATGTTAATATCTTAACATTTGGGGGGGGGGGTTAACCCCCCAAACCCTCCCCCTGGCTACGTCCTCATTGAGGACCATAAATGGTACTTAAGTGGTCACCACTGCCCGTAGAACATCTTCAACACCAAAGACGTTGTCACAGAGACAAAGCTGAAATATCTTATGTGTTTGATTTAACCTGTAACTCGTTAAAAATATCTCACTTAACTAAGTAATTTCATTCAACAAGTAATTCTCAATTACCCTTCAATAGGTACTCTACAAGTACTGGTTTATGATAGCATTACATAATTGATTGGAACAACTTTCCTCTCCCGACGCAAGCGCAGGGTGGCGGACAGGCGAAGAGCTCAGAAACAATACTGCATCAAGTTTTCCCGTGTGGGATGTGTTGCTATCTTTATCACTGAATTGAGGCGAATGCTGAGGAACTACGATTTATAATTAGGTATCTTCAATTGGGAGTTGTAATTTGTCAAATTAATAACATCACCCCTAAATAGGCAGACACAAATATCTAAAGTTATATTTAAGTCCCGTGTAATAGGGGGCGTTCCTGTTGCTACCACCGGGCACAAATACTGAGAAAATCCTGATTAATAAACCCAATAAAACTTAGCGCTGTGGTCTGCGCACGAGCTCAGCATAATCACGTTATTGCGACCACTACAGCAACGTCGTAATTTGTGATGTCTCAATTGGATTTTGTTAGTCAGTGCGTGGAAAATGGAAAATGCGTAATGACAATGGTTACCTGTACATATGGTATAACCCTGGCGATGTGTTTTTCGAAGGAAACAATTAATATTAGTATACAATATATTACACATTCGGGAAAAAGCCGCTGGGCTGAGCTTGAAACATGCCGAACGGAGTTTACAGATCAGCACGAACCGAATCATAACAAAGTAGATAATTGCTTTGAATTAAAAGAACCCGACCAAATGTACCGACGAACTAATATACTTAGTCATGTCGCGGTGATATGCGTTCATGATGTATAGGTATCTACGTCATATGTCTACTGTATACGTACTAAATTAATTATTGACGTCCTGACTTAAAACATGTCAACGTTCCTGAAAGTGCGACGAATTAGGAAATTCTTGCTTACCTACTTCAATCGTGGAAATAGGGACATACACCGTGTAAATCACCTCATCACGAAGCCATCGACCAAGCATTCTGTACATGAAACTAAGTAACTTTAAGTAGGTGTTTAAAGTAAAAATCTTACATTAAAAACTTGTATTAAAAAAAATACTTGTCAAACAGTTGGAACTTTGACCCCTAATATCTCCGTAACTAGAAAGTTCCCAGGTATGGTGTAGAACAAAAAAATGATCGCAATGACAGGGAGTACCAGTGCCTTTCGGCTTCGTTAAGAGGTGTTTTGCACCCTTTATTCTTGAACCAATAAATCATAATAAACAAACAATAGAGCCGAACCGGTCTTCATAATATCAATTAATATAATCATCTCCGATCATCGTGTGTCAGCTCCCATTACATCAAATGATAAATGAATGATAAATGATAAATGATGTTTATTTTGCAAGTAGGTTTTTACAAACACTTTTACACGTCATTTTTTTTTTAAGCTAGATGGGGCCGGTGTTTCGTACCTGACTACTCTGAGAAGAAACAGCCGAAACAAACTCAGAGGTTCCCTGTTAACTTGTTACTCTTTTAAAGTCCAGACATTGCTCAATTTACATGAGGACTATGCAGATTAGTATCTGAAATGGTCTTTTGAAGAAAGAACCACACAGATTTGAGTGGACCTGTCCAGTCAGTGCAAGCATTTGTCAGTTATCGTGTAGCTCGACTTATAACTCAAGGAGCTCAACGAAACGACGAACAATACCAAAGAAAGGACATTTGGGTAGGTCGCTTAAAGTTCTCAAACTGCCAGATAGTGGTGGGAGAAAAATAATGTGACCTGCATGGTCCTCACATTCACAATAATTAATTGTAATTAATAATAATTTACGAAATTTTATTTTACAAATCACGAATATCAATAAATGTCACAATAATAATAAAAAAGTAAATATGCATGTCAAATCAGTAAATGTCACATAAAAATAATAAAATATAAACTAAAAAAAAATTATAATAATAAAATACTGAAATAAGTATTCATGTCACATCGGTAAATGTCACTTAAAATAATAAAATAAAAATAAAAACTGTAAAAAAATAAGGTAAAAATAAAAAAATAAAAATGTCACAGTATATAAAATAAGGAATTAACAATGAACAAGCAAAGTCCTCCCATCGCCTTTATACTCAAGGATTAAATGTTGAAATACGAGCTCAAGAGTTGGCTAGAATATAAAATAAAGTTTAAGATTGGGGTTGTATTCGGCGTAGTTGGAATCCTTACTACATTTGGTTATGAGCTGCCCCGTTGGCCGTTGGATTCTGGGTTCGATTGCCGGATCGAGAAAAATGATATTGGATTTTCCACTATGAATTTTTCAGTATCAGCCCGGAGTTTGAAAGTTAGCGGTATGATCATCTCTCTCCGGTCGCGTCAGATGTCCGGCCCATCGGGGTATGAGGAAAAACGGAGTAGGTACACCTGTGCACACACTTGGGCACTGTTATATCTCCCGCGCCAGTGGCTAACCTCCGTTGAGATTAACCTGCGCGACCGAGAAACAAAATAAATAAATTAAAGTTTATTTCAGACTACAGTCCATAGCTTTGTTAGTATTTTATTGTTAGTAACACTGGTGCTTAAATAAGTAGTTTAGTATTGTTAGTGTTTACAATGTTAATTATTTACTAAGACCTATTCCTATCTCCACCCAGTGTCTCTGGAAGGGTTAGCCCGGTCTGGCGGCAATCATTTACAAATTGCTGTTGCCACTACCATGCAGACGCTATAGTAAGGAGGCCGCTTTCTTTCGCAAGATAGCGTGGAAGCCATCTGTGCGAGACTCCTGATGCGCTACAGCGCTATGGCAGTCCCAACAACATCCTGAAGGCATTATTATATTGGATGCGCAGGACATTGTAGGCTCGTCGAGTGTATGACACCCACAGGCCACTCGAATAGAACGATTGACAGAACGCCTTAAAGAACGCAAAAACGCCTAAACGCCTAGGATTAATTTTATGATGATGCTAGTGGAGCCACCACAACGGTTGTTCTCTACACTGCAAACATGCTCAGCGTCAACTGAGTGAGACGAAGCCACTGCACTGTAAAAGAACGAAGTATGTTCCGAGTGCTGGTGCACTTGTACGTATGAACTAGGTGGGTACATGTGTACTTACTAATTAATAAACGAATGCGCCGTCGTCGCTCTATTACGCCGGTGTCATTATGATTTGCATTTATAACACGTCATCATTTTATGATTCGTTACTTCTGTATTATTCATGATGGCCTTCCCTTGAAGCATGGTAACTAGCAGATTCTACCTCTGACACAGCATCTACAGCCTCACAAATTAGGAATAATCACAGATAACATATTGAGGAGGTTATGTAGGTAGTATCAGGTCCTTTGAAAAAGGATACCGTCTAGTCCGTGCAACAAAGTCTAGTCCGTTTTTCTATGGGCTATGAGTGAGCAATGGAAATGGGGCTAGATCAAAGCTTTCAGATACCTACAGCAACAGCCTACAACAGATGTTGCTCTAGCCCGAGGTCGCAATAAAACAGTGTGTCGAAATATTTCACAGCACCAATACATCATAATAAAAAGACAATAGAGCCGAACCGGTCTCAATAATATCAATTAATATAATCGCTGATCATCGTCTGTCAGCTCGCATTACATCGCCTTTATGTACACTCAGAGAAATTAATAGCTCAGTATGACACGCCACACAAAGCAGCCGTGTTATAGCCACTTCCTCTTCATCATTATGCCCTTCTGAAAAGGTACTATCAAAAAACTAGTCCTTCTAGGGTCATTATCGCCAAAACCCGAAAAATCCATTTTTTTTTCGATTTTTGACAAAGTGGCGTTCGGCGCTCGAGGGCGCCTTCTTGCATTATTTATTGGGCCAACATCAGAAACAAGTCTACAAAAATCAGAACTACCGGATTTGATACAAATACTAATGTGCAAAGTTACTGGACTAGTGGGTTCGTGGACCGATGGGCTAATGTACCCGGTGCAGTGTGGGCGCACTCGACACGCCAATCAATAACACACATTGCTATAATTGGTAGCGTTCAATGAAGTATTGTTGAGTCGTCGTGACAGACCCCATGTGGGACGGAATTGTTCTAAAAAATATTAACAATCATTTGCAGTTGCGGATACATTGCAGTGAGGTCGCTACCCCCATCAGCGTCCGCACTGCAACCAAATTCAACTATACCTATTAGAAATAGAAATTATTTTAAATATTATTTAGTTTTTTATTTAATAACTAGCTGTACCCAGCATGCGTTGCAATGCACTTTTTACTACCCACCTACCCTATCCGACCTACCTACCCTATCCTACCTACCCTACCCGACGCTACCTACCTACCTACTCTACCCTACCCTACCTACCTACTCTACCCTACCCTACCCTACCCTTACTACCTACCTACCCTACCTACCTACCCTACCCTACCTACCTACCCTACCCTACCCTACCTACCTACCCTACCTACCCTACCTACCTACCCTACCCTACCTACCTACCCTACCCTACCTACCTACCTACCCTACCTACCTACCTACCCTACCCTACCTACCTACCCTACCTACCTACCTACCCTACCTACCTACCCTACCCTACCTACCTACCCTACCCTACCTAACCTACCCTACCCTACCTACCTACCCTACCCTACCTACCTACCCTACCCTACCTACCTACCCTACCCTACCTACCTACCCTATCCTACCTACCTACCCTACCCTACCCTACCGTATCCTATGTCCTTCTCCTGGCTCTAAACTACCTCCCTGCCAATTTTCAGCTAAATCGGTTCAGCCGTTCTTGAGTTATAAGTGAAGTAACTAACACGACTTTCTTTTATATATATAGATTAGGGTTAAAAGAACTGTCTTTTATTTAAAATGGATTCTACAAACAGTGATATTATGGCGCCACTGACACTAAAATAGAAATAGACGAAGAGAAAATAGTTTCGGACATGAGTTACGCACAAGTACGCGAGGTGCCAAAATATGTACCTTGTGACCAAGTATATTACGGCATTATAGCAATATCCTACTCTTATGAATGCTGAGAAGTAGTTTTCGTTCAATATTCTGTTGTGGTAGTTAATAACATGAATATTATTCGTGGTCGTATGAACTGTCGACGATTATATCTCACCGGGTGTCTATTTGATTAGACATTATGATATTACAAAAGCTATTTGTGCAGTGTAGTGGGCTCACAGCTCGCAGTGAAATCATAACGGGGGTGTGGGCAGAGAGCTGAGTGGCACGCCTTGCTGCAGTGAAAGGCCTACTCGCTTATTACGTATCTATTTACAATTTTTATAGCGCAATAACGATGCAAAGAGATTTATCTCAACGATAACTGTTTCGCAAGGAATACTATATTTGTTTTCATGTAGAGAATGTTTTATAGTTTTTTTACGGGTTTCAGTATGGCTTTAATGATTACGTGTGTAATCAAAATGTTTATAATGTAATGAATTTATTTGTAATCCGCTCGATATAACAGCGCTTTTCACGTCTCACTCTCGTTATCACTTTAGTAACGACTCAATGACTGCCAGGACAGGAGAGATAGATTAAACTGTCAACTGTGAGAGAACATGCTGCGCCGATTAGTATCCTCATAAAAGGCTGCAATTATTCATTATTCAAGACACCTCATTAATATGTATGCGTCTTATTAAAATAATTGACACCTAAATATGAGTTTACCTCCTACTGGTGGAATTGGGTCAGTTTGAGGAGTGGGCGGCGACTGGCTGCGAGTCTGTGGCCACCGGTGATCAGTACTACTGCATTCATACAATACTTAATGTGTTTGTTATTGATTGATCCCATCCAGATTATAAACACGTCCTTCCCTTCCCCTTCTTATAGTTGAGAATTGTTACCTTATACTTCTTATCGCTTACAGCATAAACAGCCTGTAATGTTTCCACTCCTGGGACACAGACTCCTCTCTATGATTATGAATTACAGCATTCATCCACCACGCGGGCCCAGTGCGGGTTGATAGATGTCACATGTCTTGGAATTTTTAGTTCTAAGACATGCCGGTTTCCTCACGATGTTTCCCTTCCCCGTTTTTCTTATCACTTGCTGAGTAGTTAATCTTTGCCATCGCTACAGTCTGGATTAACAGGGTGCCACGTTCACAAACACTTCCAGTTGTTCCGACACTGGTCGTTTGCTTAAAAACAACGGAGTACCCGAATTTTGGTGTTCTTCAGAGAACTGACGACCACCTCTTCGTCTGTGTCTTATGTTTATATATAAGTAGATGAGTAATTGAGTATCTCTATCTATACATATAATTTTATACTTCAACCTAAATAAAGCTTATGGATTGTGTTGAGTGGATGACTAACGCCTTTATGTTCAAATAATCGATGGGCTTGACAGTTATAAAATAACAATTAATTATGGCATTTTAGCTATCTCTGAAAAAATGGTGGAGCTGTAAGTAGGCGCATATTTTCAGTAAAGGTCAAAAATAAATGTGATCTTCCGATACGTAAACTTTCTCATCACGACAAACGAAGAATGTGGTACGGTATTTACTAGTCAGTGTTATTCCACTGCTGGACTATGGACTCTCCCCATGACTTCCAAATCTTACGATACAGCTAATTTGGACCACTCACTGGTCGTAGGTTCTGTCCGGCTGGCCCTGCTATCTCCTGCGATAAGTAAATTTTGCCGATTTAAAGTTTGCCGATTACCCATTTCAGTCTCAAAGTAAATAATTTAAAAAAATCGCGATTGATAAATTTAATGCATTTTATTTTAGATCCCGGTCAAAATAAAGTTCGTAAAGTGCGTCTCTCGCCAATTATCATAAAACACAATTAGTGAACGTGTAAATGAGCAAAACCTCGGATTCAATTTTTTACACGATTACCATAATATTTATGTTGAATTTCTGCGGAATCTGCGGATTGAACAACGAATAGCAAAGCGCTTGAAATGGTGCCAATCACGGCATTCACACTAATAAATAGTTCGGCTTCTGTTTAAATTTAAAAGAAACTGGTTTTAATGTAATTTATCTTTAAGAACTTCTGCTCTATAAGTATTTGAGAAAAATATTTTTAGGTTTGATGAAGGAGCGAAAAAGTTAAGCAATGTTTCAAACGAAAACGAATAAACAAGTTCTTTTCCCACATAGAGAGCTTGTCAATTTTATTCAAAATGTTTGCAATACATAAATATTGCATAACATACTTGCACCTTGCAAGTAAAAAGTTATCTTATGATCAAGATGCCTAACATGTTTATTTCTTGACCGTATCCTAGATAGATATAATTATGGTCGAACCATTACTAGTCAGCTTATGCCGTCTGCAATGAAGTAAATAATTTTATCCAAATTAATCGCTTGATATTGTTCCACGATTTATGATCTTGAGATAAAATAAAAGTAGAAAGCCGTGTTACGTATCGGACGCGAGTTAAAAGTGACAACGACAAATACTTCGGCACGCCAAATATATTTCTGTTGAAAATTTTACAGCTTTGACGCACGTTAGACGTAATCGTGAAAGAAAATGAAATAAAGCGACTTGTTTTTGTGTAGAGACGGCTAATTAATAATAGTTTTTATAACTGTTTCCTTATTACTTAGTGATTTGTTGAAACAGTGAGTTTGTAACCTTGCGGTATTCTTGTTGATAATTAAATGCGTTCCACAAACATTGCTCGTTACGCGAAAATACCATGTCTCTTCCTCTGATTGGACATATCAAAATGAGACGGCAAGAACTAGAGATACGTAACGATTTAGAACAGTACCTATATCATTGTGCCAGAAACCGAATAGTTTCATTATTGCTGTATTGCAGCAGTAACACGATAATTCGGCTGTATTGATAAACAAACCCAATCACTCTTCCACGAGGATTGCGAAAAAAGTGAGTAATGTGTACATCTTGTGTGAGATCAGACACATGTTCAAGATTCATTAGAAATGAGGCTGAGGAGCTGAAAATAACAGACATGTGCTAATTACCCCATTTTGTATAAAATTCGGTACAACTTAGTAGAGGAATGACGCGAAGTAAGCTCTTCAATCCAGGACATCTAAATAGATCGTATATGGGTGTCAGGAGCGGATGATTCATATTAATGAATGTGGTCGGTCGGTCGGGTGCGACATTCCTGTAATAGAATACCAAATATGGCACGCTAGTCGCCGCCAGGTAATGCATCCCCGATCAGTGAGCGATTATAACGCAACGGAAGCGGCTGAAATTAGCAGCGCGCGCGCATCGGGCGGTGGGAGCGACGAGGCCGGTGCCAGGCCGGCCGCGCCGAAATTAAATACCCAAAAGCGTTTGTGATCGCGCGAGCGGCTGCCAAATATGGCACGAATCTCGGGTTTCGCGAGGCGCGCGCGCCGCGGCGCTGGCACAACACCAGCCACTGCAAAAACGCTCTCTGTTCCCGTCTAAAAACACGTAAAAAACGTTTTTATTTCTGTAGCGAGCGGCCTCTAAATTTAGGCCGTATGGAAACCGAAAGTAATACGAGCGATTTTGGTTGAGTCGCGTTGTCTGTATTTAGATTAGAGCTGCGCGGCCGCAGGCGACTCGCGCCTCGGGAGTAGCCGCGCGCGACTCGCGACCCTCGCAGGCGCACGCACCGGTCGCACCGCACGCCGCGCCGCACGTCTCCCGCGCACCGCCTGCATTGTGAGCCCACTGTGATACAATATGCGCGCGCGGTAACAACAGTTTATCAATGAAAAGTTTCGTGTTATAAGTGCAACTATTAAAAGGATTTGGATGTCACAGATGTTACCCGAGGGCGGAGGTAAATACAACAACATATTCAGTTTTACTTAAACATTACAATAACATTGATGTTCCCACGTATTATTTAGTACGCTTGCTAATATTTTAATAAATAAAAAACAAGCCGCTTCAGTTACCAACATATCAAACACTGCTAAATTAGAGCAGTTAGTTAAATATTTGATAACAGCACACCAGTTGTTATCTACGTGGCAGAGTGCTTCAGTTAAAGTAACCTAGTGCCATTATCTAAGTAGGCGCCGTACACGCACTGACTAGTTGTATGTAGTGAGTTATCTCCCGCCTGTTATCACAGCCGATACGCAGTGCCTATTGATTCGGTACGAGCCTTATCACCATGGGCGCCGGCAGCAGGGGGCAACGGGATGCACTTGCACTTTTTTGTCGGGAAAGCAAAAATGAAAGAAAGAAATGAGAAAGGATTTAGATTTTTTTATTAAGTAACTGTATTAATAAAAACTTAAGGCATCTAGGTTGCTGTCCAAATTTGTTCATCACCTTGAAAACCTATCAAGTTCGAGGGGGGTGCTAAATCATCAAGCTCGCTACGCTCGCTCTTGAATCCATGTGTTTTCGATTGATAGGCTTTTCTGTAGAAATCGACAAAGTTACTCCCTCCGAATTAACAAACCAAAATCTAACATATCCGAGGTGTAGAGCAAAAAGTTGCACCCCTGCAAATAACCGGCGGCCATGCTTATCACTCCGTACTAGCTGTACTATATAAAGTATAACACCTTACTATGTTACTGACTCCAACATGCCTCGTTGGTCCTGTCGTCGCAAGTGCTACTGCTGACTATACATACGTTCCTGGGTTCCATTCCTAGGTCAGGCTTATAAATAGGGCTTTTTCATCAGGCATTCCTTAGTAGCAGCTACGGAGTGTGGATATGCGCCTCTATGGCATGGGACATAAACATAATACAATTAGGTGAAATGTATGTGTAATCCTCTGCCTAACCCTTCTGAGCTAACTGGCGTGATGTTATGTTATTTTAAGTTATACCAGCTACAGATAATATAATAGTTCTAAAAACTCTAAATTATTCCATGGCCTAGGTTTTATTTAGTGAATCATTTGCTTGTAACTTTAAATACAATTGGCACTTATTTTATATGATAAAGAGTGTTGCTCGCAGACTCATGCTACCTAATCATGTCGTTTCCCTGAAAAGTAACCGCAGGTCAAAGGTTATCTGCACTCCACAAATAAAAAAGGTATCGTTGAGTGCTTTAGAACCCACAATGTGGGCTGACTGATTCATAATACCTCGTACAGACCTACCTATTACAGCTACATGTGGAATATTTTTGCTTACTATTGTCATTAATTGAACAGTCATAGAAAACTTATTTAGCGAAATTGGCTGTTAACTTTTTAAATTGTCTGTATACTCAAATTTCAAACGACATGTTAGAAAGATACTTACCTACTACCGTATTGTGTGGAAAGTTATTGCTAAGCAAGATAAATCAGTCTGTCTAACAGTAGGTACATTTTCCTAACTGTAAATGATATAGCAAATTATCACTTACAGGCTCAATACACAGAATAACAATCCTTGACATTTCTATATTCTATATAAATTGGGGACCACAAAAGTCTTCACTTAGGTCACGATTTAATGCTAACTTTGAACACTAATTCAGACACGAGAAAGAACAGTGTCAATTTTATCACTTATGTCACTCAGTTCCACTGAATTTCCCTTCTCCTTCACCGTTTCGTCTGGCTCATTATTTTATCTGTGTCATGTGTGCAGATCCAATCACGCTGTGTACGGTTGTCTTTACCGCAGAAAGCGCGGGCGCCGCGCCGGTGTGCGCTAGTCCTTATACGGCGAGTGTCAAATAGTCTCGACTGTAGATTGTCGGCACAGTACGATTGTGTTCCGTTGTGTAAACAAAGAGATCGAGGTGGCTTCTGTTATCACCAGCCGGTTTCGGCGATATCGAGGTGATTGTGTGTTTGGCACTATTTGAATAGTTGCGAGTGTTGCCACGCATTTTTGGGTTTCAGGGTTTCTCATCTAACTAATGTTAGGTGATGAAATCTATAAACTGAATATTCCACAGTAGAGATGCCCGAGTAGTTTATTCGGAAGTGAAAAGTTAGGCCTCGACAAGATTCAAGTGAATGGAAAAGGTTTTAAAATGCAGAGTTGAGAAAACGTCACAATGTCTCCTGGATAAAATATTTGTTGTCTCACAATGAATCATTCATCATCTTCATCCTTGGTACCCTTGTGCCGCCCACTGCTAAATACAATATGAGCCTCCTAATATAATACAACGATTATAGCTACAGCCTGTCGGTATCTTAAACAAGAAAGCCTAATCTCACACCAATTGACTAAAAGCATAACCTGCTTTGATAACCAAAATGGAACTTACCATAAACTGTCAGATATCGGATAGTTAATATTGTTATGTAAAACAATAAGACCATAGCGATGCGTTTTGGTCAACCGTTTGTAATTCGTTACCAAAACGGTCGTAAATACATAAGTTCTGCTCTCCTACGCCTCACCTCGACGACGACGCTTCGTCGATATGATTCATGCCTACGGCGCACTATACCCTACAAGGCAGCTATTAGCATTCCCTTTATGCCGATCTTAAATTAATAGTTGTTAACCCGCGGTTCCACTCAACATTTTGGAAAGTTAAAATAATAAAAATCTCCACATTTGTTGTTATTTATGTCTGTCGTTTAATTCGGACTGCATTCTTGTCAATGATGATGTAATTGATTCTAAGTTACAGCTGTTTGTTAGTGAGGACTTGAGTGGAGGATGTGACGTGCATTTGCAGCTTGTTAGAATTTCATGATTCAAAAGTCATTAAGTCATCGAACCACGTTAACGCTCGTCGCGGTCGGTTCCGCGGACCCCACAAATATCAGTAAAATAGGTACATAAATGGTATTCGTTCGCGCGTATTTCAGCCGTAATTTTATTCAGAAAACAAAATATAAATCACACACGTCATAATAGTCACGTCATTCAATAATTTATGGTGTTTCTACTGTAAAATTGATGGCGCGAAGACGCCAAATCTAAATAGACTATGTTTGCGCCGCTGGTTCATTCACGAGGCGACAGGTGGCGCCTTGTCACCACCATAAAGTTTTCCGACACCTGCCGGAAAATTCACGACATTTTCCTACAGCAAAAGTCATTTGTAGTGGTATAAACCTACTCTTGGAAAAAACAATGCCAAGAACCTGTAATCACGTAATTATGGACAATGAACTGTTAACATAGTTGTGTAAAAACGTCGTTAGGCCACATGGATTCTTGACTGGTCGTGGTGCAGACGTCGTAGTGACGTATGCCAGGCAGTCTGGCGGGTTGCCAGCGAGTGGCAATGTGGCAGCGACGTAACAACGAGTAAACACTTGACCGAATGTAGGTGATGATGAGTCAGGATCTAGGGAACCGAGATTAATACAATTTACATTACATTATGATTTTTTTGAAAATCATTCATACTTAAGGACTTGAAATTTCTTGAAACTTAATTTTTATATTACAGTAATTTTTTGAATATGTATGTCAGTGCCGACTTTTAAAATTAAATAGTAGTTATCTATTTATTTGGCTTACAGTGAAAGGTAGTCGTATATAGACAATCTGCGACGAGGATATAAATTATAATCTGCAAGCATAGCTAGGATATAACCTACCTACATTGAGTATGAAACAGTTAAACCTTATAGCCATTTCCCAGCCATGTTTCCTTTAGAAGCGATATATTTGGGATTTTCCTGGAAACTTTTCAGTCGTAGAAACAAAAAATAACGAGGATATTATAAACAAGTTGGGATTTTCCTATTCAAGTCATTACATTTCCTTAACTGGTTGATTTAGAAATGTTTATCCTGGTTAACTTAAAATAAACAGTGCTTCTTATTTTGTTTTTCTTATATGTACTTAAATGGGAAGCCACAGATAATCCCCAATTACCTGTGGCTTCCCTTTTAAGTGTCTAAGTAAGTAAATAAAGCATGTTACATTATAAGGAAAGCCACGTGTATGTTAACTATATGTTAGTTAGTAAGTGCGAACCTGCGAACCTATTCTTAAATCTGCCGCTGCTTTCAGCAACTCAACAAATAAGGTAACTTAGGTTTGAAAGGTTGCGGTTAAGGATAAAACCGCAACTAGGTAAACAAAGAAACTCGTGCAGATTTGCTTTACATTGTTGTCATTGTGGAAATGGTAAGTACTGAATGACATGAGGAAACGTTTGTGAGTAATTATTGAATTACCACCGTGTGGAGGTATTTACGTACGTACGCCTTTTTTTTTTTTTTTTTTGCGGATGGGAAATCATCAAATGACTTCTCCCGCTCTGGGCGGAGCGGGAGGGAGTGTCAGACTTGACTGACTAAAACCCACCCATGTTCCTTCTAAGCCCTTCGTGTTCCAGGGCCGCGGTATCTCTTTCGAACAACCCGCAGACGTACGTACGCCTTAGGTTCGGACGCTATATCAATCACGGCTATATTAATAATGATGACCAGCTCCTCGCTACATGTATGGGCGCAGAACTCTAAAGTTCAGGTCACAAATTATAAAATAGCAACTATAACTATTTACTTAATGCGACATGATCACACATAAACATTTTTAATAAAAAAAATATTTTCACCATGAATAACTGCCTAGGTTAACTTAATTTAAGAACGAATTGTATTGAATTGAACTGTTTATGTACTGAAAGTTGGTGAAAGAAAGGATTTTTTTTTATGATGAATAGGAATTGATAAGTATCAACTATTAAATAATAACAGCCGCACGGGTCGATCTTTAAGGTTAAGCCGTGCTTGCCGAGGTTGGTCTGTGGATGGGTGACCATAATTACATTCTGAGTTTCCTCCGTGCCTCGGAAAGCACGTAGAGCCGTTGATCCCGGCTGACATTTGTAGATCTTTGACAGCTGTTACGAGTAGTCAGAAGCCATAAAGTGTGACATCCAGTCTTACCAAGGGGTATCGTGTTAACCAGTTACTGGGTTTTGCTGATGACACAGCATCTTTTACCTCAGGTAAAGACATCGATTTGATAGTTGAACGGCTTGGAATGTAGGGTAGATTTACAACGAATCAAACTCAGTACACGAAGCTCATTAGCATTTAAGATATGGTGGTTATTTGTTATTGTCAAATTAGAATTTAATTTCATCAATGTCACTAGTTCAAGTTTTTATAAAATGTAGTTAAGTTGGATGTGTAGATGGTATAAAAAGTGTGTTAAAGTGCGTTTTGTATCTAATCGTCGCACTGTGTGGATATTTATTTAACGTAAGTTATATGATACGTCTGTTTCATAACAAATAATAAATTTTATACATTACATATTTTATGTATACGTAAATGTTTTATATAGGCGCCATAGTCTGCACAAAACATCCAAACTTAGTATTTAATGCTTTTAGAATAAGATCTGATTGTCATTTATCTGTTTTGTTTATGTGTTAATAAAGAAATTTCAAATTCAATTCAGTTACTGGGTTGTGGAGGTCAGATAGGCAGTCGCTTCATGTAAAATACTGGTACTCAGCTGCATCCAGTTAGACTGGAAGCAGACCCCAAGATAGTTTGGGAAAAGGCTAGGCACATCATGATGATGATGATCATCACTGGAAAAATAGCTAAGCATCAAGCATTCAACGTGGAAACGGACTCTTCATGAAGTCAACCAAGCATTCTGTACATCAAACTAAATAACTCTACGCAAAACTGATTGCTGAGGAACGACTTTCTTTTTGGAGTGAAAAATAACGTTTCACGGCAGCAGGACTGTGTTAACGCACTCAAAACATTGTGCTGATCGATGCATTGAATAGGGGTCCCCTATGTTGTTTACTTAGTATTAAAAAAAGAACTTGTGAAAAAGTTAGAACTTTGATCCCTAATATCCGTAACTAGAAGGTTCTCAGGTATGGACCAGCACAAGAAAAAGATCACATAAAAGCACTTGTTCTCCCTATCGGAGAACAAGTGCTTTTCGGCTTCGTTAACGTTACTTTTCATCTATCATTAAACTTACGCAAAGTTGCATGTCTCAAAATTCTTTTACTTTTGGCATTCAGATGTAGGCTACTAAAGCTACTCAAGAGTAGATTGCCTAGAGAAGATCTTAGATTTTAGTAATTTTTGGTTAGAACATAGCCAGTTGTACCTACAAATAGTTATGATTTCACTATCTCTGACATCGTATGCCAGATGATCAGTTAACGTAATGAATGAAAATTCGAGACTATTGGTCTGTCATTTTATATAAAGGGAAATCAGTTGAATCTGGTTGGTCTAGTGGTCGCATTGCTCCTGCTGGGAATGAGGGTCTTGGGTTCGGTTTACAGTTTGGGCAAAGTGTGTCCATTTTCCATCAGGCATTTCTTAGTAGCGGGCCGTACTATGGATGGGTGGAGAAGGAGAGGAAACTGGAAAACCAAGGAAATGATGGTTGGGATGTATCAAATTGTGTGAGGAATGATTTGAAAGAAAAAGCTGTAAACGATAGCGTGACGGTTGACAGAGGAGAATGGCAGAATAGAACGTACCTAATGCGGCGACCCCAAGTAACATGGGAGACAAGGGCTGGAAGATGATGATGAAGCCGGACTCTGGGTTTGTCGTCTCTTAATGCTCAAAATGGTATCAGTCACACAAAACAAATCGTTCTCAAATGCCTGCTGAAAAGGCCATACAATAATAATATAAATCATGATAATGTTAATAATCTACCTAAAAGCGGCGCTCGACCGATCAATGCCTTTAAAGTGAAGGGTTCTGTATTTGCCCACACTATAGCCGACCAGTCTGTTTTGGTATGACTCATTTCATATTGTTGTGATTTGTGTGAATAAATCTCGCTCGGGTCTTTAGGATTCGATATTTTAACGTTTGGTATTTATAGCCGTTTTGTGCTATAGACATCAATGCCAGTTTTTTATGTTTAGGTTTCCTTCCTTGTGGGTTATGGCAGGTTGCCACCGCCAGCCGAGAGGGGCGTCATTCACTGCGTGCTGCAACCATTGAGGAGATAGGAAGAGTTCGCTGCATGAATTTTGTTTATTTGGTATATTCCATCTTAACAAAGTAGCTGTTCCGAAATTTGGCACTATCTCCCTTTACCGTGCTTTGTCCTCCATTCATTTGTTGTGGATGTATGTACACTGAATCATATGACATGAGTGTAAGGATAATAATCTACAAAAAAAATCAGTTTCTGATTCTTTAAAAAAAAGCACAGCGATAATGATTTTTTTTTAATGAAGTACTTTAGAAACCAGTCACTGATTAATATTAGTAGGCAACACACCACACCTCCAATAAAATTGGTGAGCAATACAGAGAATCCATAACACGTATCTAGTTGAGCATCTCTGTGTAATATTAAGCTCATTGCTCGTCTGGATAGCGAAAGTTTTGAGTAAACAAGCCGCGCGTCAGTCACGGAGTGTGAACTACTGTGAGAAGCGACGCCCACGCAACGCAGTCAGTAGCACACGCAACCGAAACACTAGGTGGACACTTTCAGAATGTCAAGCCTGTAGAGCCATTGCTGTCGAACCGTAACCACATAGACGTAGAACCTAACTCATTTACTACTTGCAACGGGATATTTACCATGTGTATTATTTGTTTCGAGTTCCCGATATTTCGGCGCTGTTGCAAACGTCATGATCACGGAGAAACTGTTATTAATAGTGTTAGTGACCATGTCAGTTTAAAAACTAACTCATTTAGTTTATTAATATTCTATGATATGACGTCAACATTCATAGAAACGAGCACAGTACTGAATAACTGAAACCAAACTGCTCCCCAATTGTAATTGGTATGACAATACAATCGCAATTAGGGGTTTCCTAAAACAGCTTTAAATAATGTTTGTTTGCAGGAAAGAATCGTGTTTCAATAAGACATTTGTTAATTAAATAGTAAGCATTTTATCAAGAGAAAGCGTTGAATAGCGAGTTTCCTATTTTCCCTATGCGCAGGATGAGATATTTCGCTATTCGTCAGTTAACAAAAACCAACCGAAATATCTTCTAGTGTCGTAGCTCCGCCACGCGTAGCTGCGTGACTGCCACTGAATGGGGATAATGGGGGTAAGGGGGGTAGGGTCGCGTCCGGCCCTGGTTCAATCCATCGTCCGGAGCGAGAGGGAATGGGAAGCCGTCGCCTCCTTCTGCGAAGCAGTCATGCTAGCGAAGGAGGTGGCGGAACGTGAGAGGGAGAGAACTTCACGTCCCAGCCGCCGCGGGAGACGCCCCGGGCGTCGGGGGACAACCAGTGGCCCCCGGCCACCATAGGCGCGTGCCTGTGGACGGTGAGTAATGGGCTAGCTCACCGTCCGTCCGTCTCATGACGACAGGCCGTGCCGACGGCGCGTTCGTGTTCCACGCGCGCCTCAAGGAGATGTCAGCAAACCGGAAGAGGTCCGAGAGGACCGATGCCTGCCAGGGTTGCGGGACTGTTCGAAAGAGATACCGTGGCCCTGGAACACAAAGGGCGAAGAAGGAACATGGATGGGTTTTAGTCAGTTAAGTCTGACACTCCCTCCCGCTCCGCCCAGAGCGGGAGAAGTCATTTGATGATTTCCCATCCGTAAAAAAAGGGGGTATAAAAATGCCAAAACTACTGCCTACAAACGTGAGGTTTATTCCCGATCACTGTTTGGTATTCATGTCATGCTACCGAACCCGCTCATTAATTGGTTCCTCTCTGCGACTCTGCTGATTCTGAGAATGTTAATTATTTCACTAATTCCTTCCCACGCACTCGCTGGGTGGCATCGATGACAAATATATCGTTCTGAGTAAATACTGCTCGTATAGGTTACCATTTCCTTCCATTTTTGTGAATAAGCCATTATTGCATAAAACGTAACATGAACTTAACATCAAGCCTGTAATCCCGAAAGGGTTCGGTTGAGGTGTAACAATCTATAGTGCACCCACATTTCACTAGGTACTTGTGTTGGAGTGTATAACGTGAGGTCGACACACGGAAGCGCGATTAACGCTTGTGCGACAAAACTGTACTGCGACTCACTATAGGTCGAATGCACGCTTGTGCGACAAACTGTAGCTCGACATCTCCCTAGTGCGACACACTGAAGATCGACATCACGGTGGTGCGACATGAATCTAGTGATAACTAAATCAAAGTCTGCTTATTTGAGAGTGGTTAAGTTTGTCAGTATTTCAGAATAACCCTCTTAACGCGGCTAAGGGAATAAGAAATTATCGAATACACGTTTGAGATTTTTTGTATGTGTGTAAGCGAGGTTATGAGGTGAGGATCAGAGGGGCCGCGTTGAAGTCTCGTCGGGCGTCCGAGCGAAACTAGTCGGGGCGAACCTATTGTCATCAACCGTGCTTAAAGTCGGAGCTGCTACTGACAAATTCCTTATGGAAAAACCAATAGCACTTTGCTCGACTTGACGCTTGTTTCCACTCCAGTAGAGCAACGAGGCAGATCCAATACTACTTAGGTATTATTTTTTTGTGTCGTGAATGCGTCAGGCCCACGTCGTGTTCCTGTATTATGCCATATTTGTATGTAAGTGTCATCACATTTCGATTTAGGAACACCATATGTGAATCACTGCGGTCGTGGATACTTAATTTAGTTAAATGTTTCAGATGTTCACATATCGTTAACACTGAAATTATTATGTATCTAGATATTCTGTACCTTTTTTAACTGGTCTCTGCTTGTACCTACTTAGTAACAATCGTTTAAACGGATCTTCCGTTACTATCTTTCTATCGATGGTATATAGTTTACGAGGGATCGTTAAAAGAATTATAAGGATAAGTATTGAACCCGCACTCTGTGGTATTGCAAGTCGTAGATAATATATAGTACAGTGGCAATGCTTCCTTTTGATTGGCTATATAAGAAGGCGTCGCTGTACAGACATGTCGTTGAAAGGTTTTCGAAGAAACAAAATTCGATGATACGGCTATCGCACTCAAGTAGGTAACCCATTCTGATAGGACTATTCGTAACTATCTTCATTGTTATGTCCCGTGTGTGGATTTCCCCCACGGGTTATCATCACGCACGAATATACTGCACATTGCTGGTCATTTTGGGAAAACTAGATCATTTATTGAAATGGTCATGATTTTTGTTTGAATCAATTATATAGGTAGGTATCGACACAAATGTACCTACCTATAGGCTTTATTATGATGTCCTTTCCTTATTTTGATTCAGTTGGTTAAAATTGTCTGAACCAGTGAGTAGTGTGCGACAGAGTTCAATAAGTCGGGTTCAATGTTTACATCGCGTTCAGCGTACAACGTACAGGATCTTTTTAATTCTATACAATTTTTGTGAGTACCTGTCTATTGCTTCTTTCCGGTCCCTTGTCCTATCGTAGAGTCAGTCACTCATTCATGACTTAATTTAGGTCCACTTTTTTTTTCAACAATTGAATTAATTTATAATCATTGCTACTGGACTAAGACAACTCCCAATACTAACAGCGGGTTACTATTGTAGTCCGCAAATATTTAGTTAAGTCATAAGAAGACCACCTACTCAGGTTGTCCTAACTATTTACAAAGCATATTAGGTAACCTTGCAGACAAATGAAAACTTACACGTTCACAAACAGGCCTTCCAAAACTATGACACCAGTGACGGGTGGCATCAACTGAAAGCTTGTTGCGAAACATGCGCGTGCGCTGTTTCAGCGGTGCGTGCGCGCAGGCCATTCGCAGCGCGAGTATTTCGGGCCGCACTCGACGCGCCTCGGGTTTCACGCCTTTCTGTAGAGTGCCGAGAGCCGAGCCGTACCTACTGACACACAAACACGCTGTATTTTCGGCCATGAGGCTATGATAAGCGCGGTTAGAATAGTTTAGATGCCCTACTTCCGACGTAGTAATGGTTAATGCTCATTTCTGGTGAATGCGGCTATATTTCATGCTGGATTTCGCACTTTCGCGGCACTGCGATGAAATAATTTTGTTGGTAATGTAAATTCTGTCTTATTCTCTTTGAACGAACATACATTTTAAATGACAACTTTTTAGACATGGTATTAACATTGTCTGGCTAACAGGCGTTATGTTTGTTTTATTAAGTACCTAGGGAATTTACAAACATTAGTTTACTATGAACGTGCAGGTATTTATCCCAAAGGCCCATCCAAGTTGTCCCTGCAGTCATTTTAGCTAAAGGGAAAAACCTGTTTAACTTTCACGTTGTGCGGGTAGGGATTTTACAGAAATGAGTTCCATATGTACAAGATTTATTACTTGGGTGTAATGTGTAATCTGATGATGAAGATCTCGTGCGCATACGTAGTAAACACGAATGATTTACGATTTAGACTACATTACACACTTTTACGTTTTACCTGATGTGACGTGGGTGGTCCAACCATCAAACTACATTAAACATTTTTTTTCTATTTTAACTTCAGATATTGAATAATTTTAGTGTGAGGTTGATAGGCAGTTAAACAGATAATATTGCGTCCATGGTGTTGGTACGAATGGGTACTCATCCCTTATGCCGCTGATGGGTTTCGAACCCAAGTCCACTCAAACAGCAGCAGGGAACTACGCACTGGCTACTTTTAAAATAATGTATTAATATTGTGCATTATTCTAACTCCAGTGCAACAATAAAGTTAACTGTGTGTCGTACTCACGCGACCGCTGTCGGTCGATGTGGGCAGTAGCATTCAGACAACCATATTCGTTCAAATGATCTATAATAGCTTTAATAACTCATACATCATTTTGCAATAAAATCGATTGCAAATTGTTTCAATATTGAATCTTAGCCAAATCTGACAAATTGCTTTACATTTGTCACTGCTTTGCGTAATAGCAACATCAAATTAGGTGGTCACGATTTTTACTGCAGTTCTGTGTATTCTTATTTTCGGATAGCGTTCTAAATAATGTTGTTTCGCTTTCGGCACAACCACTCGATTCGAACTTATCCACCGACTTGATCTGGGACAACGTAGTAGGTAGATTATGTTCCTCTTCCTCTCACGGAGGAGAGTCCTCTGTGCCCGAGCAGCAAACATTAAACACTGATTATGCTAGACCTCCGGGAATACCTACAGGCGTCAATCAGCATGATGCTATAGTATAGTGATAAGCACCACAGACCATAGTGAGACAATTGTCATGTGAACCTTACATACAGTTTGTCCTACAGTTGTTCAGCATACTAAAGCTCATGCGTTTGTTGTTTCAGAAGTGATGCGGCGCGTGGCGTGCGGCGACGTCTGTCCTACGCCGCCGCCCGCGCCCACTGCGCAACACAGGTAAATATCCCCATACATAAATGTTGTGGTTAAAGAGCTATCATCTTAATGTCCACCACGGTTCAAAGACGCTTGCCTGGGCCTAGGCTGTGCAAAGTTTAACAACATATTATATCTCTTAATTAACTAATTGTCAAGTATCATATTGAGATGTATCAATCCTAAAAATAAAAGTATATTCCGTAACTGAAGCATTTCAGTGGCCAATAGCACTGAGTCATAGTTATGTCTTCTCAATGACAGTCGTAAACTTGCACAACATCGCTGTAATCGTGCAAACGCCTGCCAACTCCAGGCGTGATTGTGTTGTTCCAACCATGAGTGTAAACACGAAATGCTCATGTGGCGTATTTGCTCCAAATAGACTCGTGACTCGGATTGTATGCACTTGTATATTATCATCAAAAACTTATAAAGACATCATTCTATTTCCAGGACATCGGAGAACAAAGAGTTGTTGCGTCAACAGCTCCTGTCAGCTAGCAAAGAGCGTCTTGAGAAGCAGGAGTCCCCTAAACCGAAGCACGCGCGCAACAGACAGAAGAACCGATGGAAGCTCAAGTTCCATCACCAAGCGCTGCCCCAGGAGTACCTCGACCACTACGAGCAGAGCCTGCAGAAGGCCAACGCAGCTAAACAGGCGCAGCAGAAACAGAAACCCGCTGAGAAACCCAAAGCCGAACCAAACTTTGACATCAACAACTTTACCAACGAAACGTTCAAGATCTGGGCGCAGAGACTCGCGGGCATACAGAATGAGACCGGCACACTGACTGTGCCACAAGTGTCGTCAATGCTCAACATGGCAGCTAAGCCCCCCAGTAAGGACGAGAAGAAGAAGAAGAACCCCGCCATCGCGCCTAGCAAAATAGTGACATACGATGACCTGCCTTACATGGGAGAGATGACCCTCAACAACTCCAAGCCGAGGAGAGGACGCAAGCCGAAGAAGGCTGACATCTGTCACCTCATATACGAGAACTACGGCACCGTCGTGCCAGGCCAGCCACCCTCGCAGGACAGGCTCAACCAGCTCAACATGTGCCCTCCCTTCCGGGCGGACCACCCGCCTATGAGCACCCCCAAGACAGACTTACAAAACAAAATCATCTCCAGCTTGTTAGAAAGGAAGTTGTCGCAAGAAAACAAGAAGAGACTGGAATCTATGACGCCGCCGAAGTTTTCCAGTCCGGACGAGCCGATGCCTGAGGCGCCTGTCACTATCGCGGGCCCGCTGCACAGCGACGACGAGCCTCTCAACCTCTGCATCAGAGACCTGCACGACCTGAAGATACAGATACAGAAGAAGTTCGGCAACATTTACTCGTCGCTTCCAGAAGTTAAGACTGAAGTGGAGGCTGAGATCTCGGAACAGGACGGCGGTAAGACTGAGCAGCGTCCCAACGCGATCTCCGTGATACAGCGGAACACAAACCTATCCCCCACAGCCAGCAGTTCGCCCGAGCTGTCCGTTCGTCCGCGGAATGTCTCGCCGACGCTGTCGGAGCCCGCGCAGTCCACCTCCAGCCCTGACAGTGACGGCAAGTTCCCCGGCTACGTGTACTGGCCCAACGCAGGCATCTACATGCACCCCCTAGCTCTACAAACCCAACTCCTCTACTACCAAAGGCTAGCGGCCGCGGGACAACTCCCCTTCTCCGCTGAAGGCGACCCCAGGGCGCCGACGTCGACGCCCAACAGTGTCAGTGAAGTGTCAGAGAACTCATCGATAGACGATAACAAAAACAAATTAGTGCTCAAACAAATATCTGAACTGTTAGACCCTAAAGTGATTAAGCAAGTAGAGGAAGCAAAACGGAGCCCTGATCAGACTAAAATGAAGAGGGTATCTCCCAACCCCGTGCAGGGGCCCGTCAAGAGGAAACGCTCGGCGATATTCATCCCGCCGATGCCCACCAAGACCAACTCTACCACACCCACCACAGAAGTCAGTATCTGTAAGTTCAAGTTCACGGGAGGATCTAAACCTTCGCTACAAGAGAAGAAGATGCTCTCTGTGGACTCAGGCGGCAACTTCAGGTATTACAGCGGCACGGGGAACAAGGGTAACAAAGGCTACGAGTATTTACAACGGGACTCAAACCAAGGGAAAGCCGCTGCCGCCGCCGCAGCAGAAACATCAACTTCGCAACCAAAAATAGAAGAACAAAGTACAGCTCTGAGTAAAGAGGACCTCAGTAAAAAGAAGAGGAAATCTAGGAAGAGTCTGCAAAGAGAGAAGCTGGAACAAACATTCAAAGAGAAGGGGTTTTTGATCCAGACACAGCAGCTGCAGTCAGCTGAGGGCGCCACATACTGCAAGTTTCGGCAGCTCAGGAAGTTCACGCGATACCTGTTCAGGAGTTGGAAGGATTACCTTCCGGGGGAACTGGAGGAGAACCAGAACACTGAAGTGACTGCACCATCTCCCGCTCCCACGAATGATGGAACTGCAGCAGGAGAGTGGGGCTGACCGGGTGGAACAGGAGCTAGAAATCACTGTGGTGCCTTTCTTCAGGCCAAGGTCGAGCGGTACACGGACGTACGGAATTCAGAAATCAGGCTGTTGTACTTAATGTAGGTCCTAGTGACCGAGGAAACCTAAGATTGTATATAATGTGAAGTAATTCGGATTTGGGAAGCTGGAGAATTAACATGGCCGCTGAGCGGTACAATAATGCATTTAATAATCGTGTTTAGTGAGATTTTAAAACTATTAATTTGTGTTGTTTTGTTCTTGATCGCCACTCCGTCCATATTGAATGGTTATTATTAATTAGCTGTCGTAACTTCGCTTCGGTGTAAATTATTTGTTGTTACTATACATAAGTAAATGTTTTATACGATGGATTTACAATTGAGATGTATAATTGTGTATTGTCGTCAAATATTAATGTGCACGAATTTATATGGTTGTTATCAATACACTTGTAAAAGCGTATACATTGGTGTTGTTGAAAAAGTACTGAAAATATGTAATTTAATATATTGATACTTTAGTCTAGAAACAAAATATTTATTGTATGTTAGAAAACCGCTGTTGTGAAGACTATACTATAGCTGATATATCTCGGGCGATATTAATGTTGTTAAATCATAATTAAATATACGTATACTAACCAAACTAGTCACGTGACACCTCTAACCTAGCTGTACGAGTTACGTTAGTGTAGGAAAATCGGCAAACTGTACATATTGCGAACCAGAGGCATTCTAGTCATTAATGTTAAGTTTTATACATCGTTGTTATTAACTGCTGCTGTATATTTATAATATTATAATTTTATTTAAAACATTTTCGTATTTGTTTTTAAACAGTAAAACAAACAAAATTGTATAGAATACACTTTATTGCAAAGAAAAACACTTGATACCATGATTAAAATATAAAGTGAAATAATGAAAACCGGAATGTAATATACCAATTAAAACATTTAACAATATCAATATTTTGTTTGATTTCAACAATAGGTAAACCCATTCAATATACTAGATGTTGCTTGACAGCGTTTATATTTGTCACAAATATTCACGAGTCAAGCAACTGACGTCGGTACAAACATACTAGTAAAGGAATGCACTTTATATTAGTCTGTTCCCGAATGGAACGTACTTATAAGCACGAATACAAATAGTGTTTTACGTAAATATATAAACTTCTTTATTCCAGTAGAGGCAACAAAGTATCACCATATACCAATAAACAACTGTCTCTACACGCTGATACAAAAATAACTATAAAATATAATCTTACACACTAACCTTCAAAAATCCATCTAAAACACTTCACATGCCTTGCAATCACATTAAACAAAGGCACTGATATATACTTTTAATATTTTATAATAAAGTATAGAAAAAAGATCTTTTACATACCGTAATCATGTTTTACTTAACATTATACAATGTACTTAGGAACTACATAATTTTCTCAAGCTGCTCAAAATATTGGACCATGTAAAGTCAGAGTTTGGCCGGAATGTCTGCCAGCAGGAATGTTCAATTTTGATAATTTTTGGGCCAAACCTCTATATGGCTGATATTTCTTTGCAGTTGAAACTTTGTGCATAATTAACAGACAACAAGTACTCATTTACGAAAAATAACAATCAGAGTATCAAATTGATATAAAAGTTGAACAGTGAGAGGCGAACGGATAATCGATTATATTCAAGTTAGAACCGAGTTGCTTATAATTTTATCAGATTGCTAAACGCGAGCCTTGTTATGAGAGCCTAAACATTGGCTCTAAATTATTGTGATGATTATGAACATACAAATTTTTAAAAAAACGATAACATATCGATAGAAGTTCAGCGCGCTCGGTACTTCGAGACGGATACACATATCCGATTCATCGATTCCCGCACACTACAGGAATCGACGGTCACTAGTAATAGCGCTAAACTAGTAGTAAAGGTTTATACTGACTCATTATAGATTGCCATCAACAATAAGAAAACGGTAGTGCGTTGTAAATTTCGTCCTGTAGCTCATAGACTTGTCGGCACACTGAATTTCCGGCGATATGCACCGTGTTGCTAGACTAAGAGCTCAGTTCAGTTCGTGTCAGCGTCGCCTCCCTCCCCGCACTTACGCGTCGAGCACGGCGCGAGCGGCCGCGCGCACGTGCGGCGCGGAGATGCCGAACTTGTCCAGCAGCGCGGCCGGCGGACCCGAGCGCGGCACCGAGCGCACGCACACGTGCTTCACTATCACGTCGCGCTGCATCGCCAGAGCTGACAGCACCGCCTCGCCTACTCCACCTAGAGATAGCAATGAAGTAGCTTTTAGTTTTAAGGCCTGCGAAGACGAGGGACGACGTTTGGTATACCGCACAAAGTTCGGGAACACCCAATGGGAAAATAACAGTCCAACGTGCACCAACACACAGAAGATCATAGTAAACTAACTACCAATGAAAAAAATAATGAAACATCATATGCAACGAGTCCACGGCAGCGGTAAAAATGTCCGACAAACACTTATTCCGCGATTTCAGATTTTTTGTCACTCCTTTTTCACCACTTGATTTGTATTGGTAAACTAGTAAGCCATAAAGTGATTTTAGATGCAGCGCCATGTTACCTAATAACTAGCTTAAGTACGTAGTTGGTCTAGACTAATGATGGATACTAACCAGCCTGGTAATGATCCTCGACGACGACGACCCTGCCGCCGACTGCCTTGGCGTGCAGTTGTACGGCGGCTTCGTCCAGCGGCTTGATCGTGAACGGGTCCAGCACACGCGCCTCGATACCTGCACCACAGTTTGTATTACACGCAACAAATCACATGCAGGAAACTCTATATTTTTGTAAGTATTATGTCAACTGCGACGTGTAAAGGTAAAATAAACAATCATCATTATGAGCATCAGAAGCATTTAAACAAAGGACCAAATAATCGGGTGAAAAGGTATGCCGGTTAGGTTGTTATTATAAAAAAAACACGGGTAGCTTTGTAACTAACCCTAAAAATAACCCGACTCAACCCCTTATCAGGATAACCTTCCCAATCCCTGATTTGAACTTTTCATTTGTTTATTTTTGTGGAGAAACTACACACCAATACACCAAGTCGACAACATAATTATGAAATAGGATTGAAGTGGAGTACATTCAAGAAATCCATCATTCTTGAATCGCTTCATTTTAAATCATTTTTGTATTCACACGTCAGCTTCTTGTAGTCAAAGTTAAAGGAAAGTGAAGCCTTTAAGATAGGATAAGAATAAAACATGTTGTGGTTACCTTCAGTCTTGAGCTTGTCGGCAGCCAGCAGACACTCGTGCAGCGTCACTCCCGCGCCGATGAGCAGCACGCGGTCCTTCGCAGACTGCCGCACTATCTTGCACTGTCCCACCTGCACACGGACTTGTGTTATTACAAGTTACACGGAGTTGCAATCACTGCTCATCGGGAGTATTAAAGGACAGGATAACAGTATGGGTCCCCGACAAAAATTACGTCGCCATTTTTTAGGAACCGAACCCTTATAGGATCACTTTGTTTATCCGTCTGTCTGCCTACCGTAAAGACCCTTTAACTCGAAAACGCGTGGAGATATCACTGAGAGACTCTCACTTATTCGTTTTTTTTTAGCTAGATCACACATGGGAAACTTTTAGTTAAGGAGATATTAGGGTTCAAAGTTTTTCACAAGTTTTTTTTTTACACCCCAATGTTATAACTTCAAATGCATCCTCGAACTCCGTACTATTCAATGTATCCATCAGCACATTGTTTTGTGTGCGTTGCATTGAGTTCCACCGTAAAACGTGACTTTTCACCTAAAAAAAGTGTTTGTCAGCAATCATTTGTGTTGGGTTACTTAATTTGATGTACAGAATGCTTGGTTCACAGCTTTGTGGAGTGTCCGTTTACACGTAACTGCTTACCTTGAAGACTTCATCGTTGGCGTACAAGATGGCGGTGTTGGGTCGCGAGGTGCGGATGTAGCAGATCCCCTTGGTGTTGGCAGCCAGCTCCACTGCACGCTCAGTTGATACTGCGTCTCTGTTATAATATCAAACTTTGTATTTGGTAGTCATCTTGCCATTGATCCATATATTTTGATCACAGTTAACAGTAACTGTGGTATGCTTTGATGGACTCCCTGATAGTATGAGGAAAAGTCAAGACATTTTCATTTCAGTACTGTGTACTGTGGAACGTAAATAACACTTTCGTATTGAGTCCAGTTGACTTTAACATAATTTCAGCAAAGGCTAGATATACTGCAAGCACGAGTAAGGTTCCCAAACATGTGTTAATTTAATTTTGACAGCTTTAAATATTTCTGAATGTTTCCAATACGATTTCGATTCAGGTGTAAGTAACATGAACAGTGAAACTCACGAGGGGTAGAAGACGGTGGCAGTAGGCACGGCACGGAACAGTGCGAGGTCCTCCAGCCCCATCTGCGAGGGACCGTCCTCGCCGATGCTGACGCCGCAGTGCGAGCCCGCCAGGTTTATGTTCGACTGGCTGATGGCACCCATGCGGATCTACCACGCAATTTGTAACATTCACGTTAATAAAAATAAAAAACATTTATTTTCAGGCACTATCAACTTAAAAGCTATGTTAGTAGTAACACACACAGTAACACAGCATCTAATTAGAGAGAAAAAAAACGAGCCCCTTGTCTGATATGTAGCTTGATATACTATCCATTGTAGGCAGACCTAGAAGGGTGGTGAGAAGAGCTGCAGAGAACCTGCCAACAGGGGTTCGAAACGGCTAGGCCCAGCATTAGGAACGTGTGACAAGGATGGCTTCGTGAAGGTGGAGAGGAAGAAGAGCAAGAAGCCTCCTAGTCAGAACCTGTGCGGGACCGCGCCGACAGGACCCAATATGCTGCATCCGGCAATACCAACGACGCAGCTCTATGTGTTCCAGCTACATCACACCACCAAGTTTGTGGAGATCGTGGAGTATATTCCAGTGAAGACCAATATTTAAGTGGGTTAACACGTTATTTTTTTTATTTGTTCTTGTTATTATAAATTTTTATCTATTATAATTTAAAAGCATATTAAATTTGTCTGAATGCTACTGCCCACATCGGCCGACATCGGTCGCGTGAGTACGACACACAGTTACTATTGCACCGGCCACAGATAATGTACCACAAATGGCACATTATTGTAGTATGTAGCGAGTGCTCATGTGTGTTAGTCATGGTTAGTCAATCAACACTGGTCAAAATTATAGGTTAGTGATAATTGAGATTGAAATACGTATAGGCCTGTTAATAGTTTATTGTACTATAAGCTTGCAAGTTCATAAGCACAGCCTGAGCCCTCCCACCAGAAGAAATTAATAAGCCATAACACGACCCTTGTCGAATTTCTAGCTAAAACTGTGAGCTGACCTGGTCGAAGGTCCTGGTGAAGAAGGCTGCGAAGGTGGACACGAAGACCACGGCGCGGTCTCTGCAGGCCGCGCCTGTCGCCACGCCCACCAGGTTCTGTTCTGCGATGAAGCACTCGATGTATCTGCGGAGTAACCAACATGAAATCCACTACGAATAGTTTGATGTGTTTGTTGACTATAAGTGTTTTTAAAAATCTTCTAGGCATTCAAAGCTTTGTTCTGACAACATAAGCAGCTCGTTTTGTAAGGAGACCGTTGAAGAGGTTTTTAACACTTTCGCTGCTCATTTCTAATTGTCCATTTTTACTTGTATGCTGAATCTATAGCTACGTATAACGATGACTCGGGAGGCGGGTTGTAGGCACACGAACGAATCTCGTACGAAAGAAGTTCGCAACCAGCATATGGGCTGGCTGGAGTCTGCACACAAGGTCAGTGACTGAACTGAGCCGTGAAGTGTCTGTGTCCGTAGCTCAGTCGGCACGTGGTGACGAGGATGTTGTCGTGTTGTGTACATACCGGTCGGGGTAGGCGTTGCGCAGCTTGTCACTGAACGTGGAGTTCTTGGTGTCACCGTCCAACGCGATCACACTGGAAAACAAATAACGCTGATTTAATTTTAAGTTGTTATTTTTTTAAATATTACTGACCTTTAACTTTAAATACATCTTAAAGTGTTTAAAATTTTCATTCCTTGATTATACAAGTATATTGATCTTTGACAGTAAATCAGTGGCCCGCAAGTCTAACAATTGGTGTTATTTCCAAGGGGTAACGTATTACCCAGTACTAACTAGATTGTGGAGGTCGTATAGGCAGTCGCTTTATGTAAAATTCTGATATTCAACCGCATCCGTTTAGACTGCAACCCTAACGTAGTTGAGAAAAAGCTAGACAGGTAACAGTACAAGTAAAAAGTTACCGCATGTTAGTATCAGCGATTTTCTTGAGTCCGGTCCCGTATGCCAGGCGGGTAGCGACCAGCTCGCCCGGCTTGTAGGCCGGCGGAGACGACAGCGTGATGTCGCCGATGTGGACCTTGGGCGCGTCGCTGATGGGCGGCCTGGCCTTCAGGGTTATTGTGTCGTTCTTGATCAGGGATTGTAGGTGCTGGGGAACGATACGTAAGTTACAATTTTTTTTAAAGTGAAACTTTTATTACATCGTCTCAAACTTTTTCGTCTGCGTGTTGCATGTCGCGTGACGCTCGGCCGCGGGGTAGGGATCAAGTGAAAGCGCTACAAATCGCTTTTACTTTATCCCTACTCCGCGTTTTATACCCTTAATGGAATATTATTCCAAAAATTTTTAAATGTCTGTGAAAAAAGTTTCACTTTTACCGTGGTTTCATAAAACCACACAATCCTTTTTTGTAGCTGCAAGTAAAAAGTTTAGGAGTATGAGGAACAGGGTGTAAAGTTCCTCAATACTCCTTAGAAAAGGGAGGATCCTCCGACCAGAGAGGTGTTATGTCTGGTAGGCTACAGCCCGATATTTGCTGTCGGGTTTTCCCAAACACTTTTAAGTCGCGGACAACTTTGCTTGCACAATGTAGGTAATTGATGTTAGTTCTTCAGTGGTGTCATAGATAGCGCTGTAGTACTTTTTGTTCAATGTTACTCTAGCTAGAACTTTTTTGTAGTGTCGCTACAGTTTGAAAACTGCCGATAATCGTCGAGAGACGGCAATTAGTATATTATCTGGTCGCCTGTTGACACTTTGCGCTTTTTGTGGCCAAGCTTTGAACAAACAACCTCATTAATATACTACACCATCACGCTTGTGTCCTAAAGGTGCAGAAAAAGATTTTATCGTAGTACATTCATAGTTGACGCCGTTCAGTCTCATGTAGTTAGTGTGAGACTAAGCCTTTTCTGCTGGAAAAATTCAATAACACATTACTCGACTTGAGAATTGAACATAAAACTTCAGCAGTAACGCTTGTCTCTGACTGAAAAGGCAGCTAGTAACTATCAGAGAACCTTTTGAGATAAATACACTTGTCTGAATGCTACTGCCCACATCGACCGACAGCGGTCGCGTGAGTACGACACACAAATCAATGTCGCACCAACGTTTAACAATGCATACTAAATTCATGCAATGTTTATTATTTAGTCTGTGCAAAGTTCATTATAAAATGGTTCAGAAGTGTTTGAGAAAACTGAGATCGTACAAACATACGAATTTAATTTTTTTTTAATTATGGAGCTTGGCTTGCCTAACTGTAGGCTATATTAATTAACTTTCAATTATTTAAAACGGCGTACTAGCAGGTAGGCCATAATATTCAAACACTTTTGGCAAGTGTGCTATGGGAAAAAAAAGTATTTGAATGTGTTACCTTGATAATCTTGTCTCCATCTGCTCCCAGCGCCTTTCCATGCCAGTTCTCCTGATCTTCGATCCCCGGGAAGCCCTTCCCCTTGAAGGTCTTGGCGACGAGCGCAGTGGGCTTGCCGGCCGTGGAGCCTGCCTCGTCGAAGGCCTTTACCAGCTCCGACACGTCGTGACCATCCACCACCAGCGAGTGGAAGCCGAAGGCCTTCAGACGAGCGTCGTACACGTCCAACTGGGGAAGAAGGGATACAAATAATGAATGATTATAATCTATACATCCTCTTCGAAGTTGGAGTGAACCGGTTTCTTCTAGGCAAGCGTGCTCCACCCTAGGTCGCAAAATCGCTTCACATCATGCGAGTTGCGGCCAAGCGTAAGTCCATTCAGTAAAAGAACTGATTTTATCAATATGGTAACAATTGATAATCGTTAAAATTGGACTACTCTCTAACAAAATATGTAAGGCTATTCATAAGAATAATACGCGTCTAATTGAGAACTGCCTCCTTTTATACTCCTATACAAATAATCCTTGAAAATACATGTTTTGCTCCTTTTAAAATAATAAGCATAACAAACAAACTTGCATAACAGCATTACATAGCTGTATTGATCAGATTACACTAATGTTTCACCTCTTCCGTGAAAAATGACACCTTATACTGATTATTAAGTTAACAGGTAAGTAACTATTATTCCTTGTCATCAATGAAAGTAATAAAAACTCGCTTTATCATTCGGTTCCTGGAACTGCTTTTTTTTAATCAAAAGATTATTTAACAGTTTCCAAGACCGTCGTGACTAGTAACTTCTTTAGTTACCTCATTTCGACAAACATGAATGGTCATTGAGCGATTGAATCATGCGTGATTGAGAGATAAATGCTCTGTACATGATATCGTTATCAGATGACATAATACTGCATGGTTACTAAACACAATGTTATCTAATCGGTCTGGCAGGTACACACAGGCATAATCTGGCATAACTTAGTCACAACTCTCGCTGTGTGACGCCAGCTCATTGTGCATTAGATACTTTATTATAGTTCACGTACATGTGTATAGGAACAAGAACGTGATGGCTTGTTTGTTTGTTTTTAGGGGTATGAGGAACATGGTGTAAAGTTCCTCGATACTCCATAGAACAGGACAGGTGTTATGTCTGGTGGGCAACTGCACGACAGTTGTTGTCGGGTTTTCTTATATCCTCTTAAGTCGATGGAAACTTTGCTTCCGACTTGATTGATGTTAGTTCTTCCGTCGTGTCATAGATGGCGCTGTAGTCGTTTTTCTTGTAAATTGCTTTTTGTAGGTTGCTATGAGTAGCTTATCTATTCATACTTAACTTGTTTCACTGCAGTTTATACAGCAAAACTCGGTCGTTTTCTAAAGCAACTATGCACAAAATTGGAGATACTCTTATTTTCAGTCCGATTTTTGACGTTTTTATGTTACTACCCAATAATAAAACAAGAAAACATAAAAAAAAATAACTGTCTAGGTACCAAGTTCACCCACATGATAATCTGTCTTTATTTTGTTATCTTGCATTCTCAATAGCTGTATGTACAGACGCCAACACGTCGAACTACAACAATCTATCAAATTTCTTTGATAGATTTTAAACTTTATCGTTAAAGAATTAGGTTCAAGGTTTATTGGGAAAATTTGTCAGTTTCGGGTATCTTAATGTGCTGGCGTCTTTACTGTACTATGTCTAGGCAAACAAATGATTATTCAAACTTCACTCATACCTGATGCTGCAGCGAGGTGGGCTCGGACTGTCCGAGCCTGTTGACGTCGAAGATGACCACCAAGTTGTCGAGCTTGTAGTGGCTCGCGAAGTGCAGAGACTCCCAGATGCTGCCCTCGGCCGCCTCGCCGTCTCCTACCAGGCAGTACACCCTGGAATGTTGGCAACATTACATTACAACTACTGACATCAAATTTCACTATGGGACTAGCCTGATTAAGAGGAATTAAGAATATGGTAGATGGAGTACGAGATTGCTGTTGAACAGACTCTTTTCAATTTTGACAGTTCTGCAAGACAGGAAATGGACACGTAAGAATTTTACTGAACTGACGGAAACCTGTGATTAATACAATCAATTCCATTGTACCAGTTTATTTTTTTGTAGATTTTATGTTCAACTATTTTCTGTTTACATGTGCTTTTAATCAGCTAACATTTGAGAAAAGGTAATCGTTCGATTTTCTAACATATTTTCAAACCAGCTACTTAGGGAGTGATCACACTATCGCACGTATTGTATGGATAGGTTTTTTCTGACCGGTTCAAGCCGATTCTACGTTGTTAAGTGTGGTTACTGCCTTATCCGTAATCCATCTCCAACCGTACCTGTAAGGTGCCTGGTCGAAGTATTTCCCGACATAGGCCATACCAGCCGCTACGGCCAGCCCTTGTCCCAGTGAGCCGGTGCCCACGTCCACGAAGTTCAGGCGAGGAGTGGGGTGGCCCTCCAGGTCGGAGTCCAGCTTGCGGAGGTTCTTCAGATCCTCGACGGGGAAGAGGCCGGCCTCAGCCCAAGCCGCGTATAGGATGGGGGCGGCGTGACCCTGTCAATGGGAGAGATACTTTAGTCCCTGGATATACAGTTTATTTTCCACTGGAACTTAGAATAGTGCAACTATTTTTGAAACCTATTTATTATTGTATGGGAACAAGTATTTCTAAAGACTAAAGCTTATTGGTTGTTTAAGTTGATAGAAATTTAACCTTATGTCAAGGAAATAATAATTAAATCATGTCGATTGAATTTCCTTGAACATTTAATTTCCTATACAGCAGATAACAGGATCGAAATGCAAAGTATCAAGAACGTCTGCAATACGACGCTTTAGTTTCCAGCGCAACGTGACACTGCTGCAATTTAATGGAATCGTCGTGTGCATTATGATGGCGCATTTTATTATAACATTATTAAGCCGCCACAATGCCTTCTAGAAGTTATTTAAAACTACATTTGTTAACAAATCTATATAATTGCTAGCTGCTCCCCGCGACTTCGTTCGCGTGGAAATTTCGATGGGTTTTTGGGGTATGAAAAATAGACGTTAGCGGATTCTCAGACCGACATGCACACAAAATTTAAACAAATCGGTTCTGCCGTTTTGGAGGAGTCACTATTCTATAGATTGGAATGATCACAATAGCTTGTACGTTTTACCGAACTCTTAAAGAAGTATCAGACTACAAGTGGAAATTTATGTGACACATCCAATTATAGAAAAGTTCAGCTTTCTAGCATTTGATAAATAGATGATGTTATTTACTAAGTGATATTATTTTTAGAGTTTTGTCCATGTACGGTCTGTGAGGCAATTTCTAATAAATAGAAACAGTTGTATTGATAATTTTAAAGACTACAATTCTCTAAATGCATAAGTTTTACTGGCGCGAATTATATTTTAATCAACATACAACCCGATCCTGTCCTGATAATCGAAAAACACGATATAAAATAGATATATAATACACAATATATAATAGATTATTGAAAAGTATTTGGACAAGTATTTTTTTTTTCACATGGTCATAAAATTACGGAGATTTACATTGAGTTGAAATGGCGCATGACGTCACGTGTAGGTAATTTTTATACCTACTTGTGACGTAGTGAGCCCCCACTATCCAACTTTAATGAGTTTTAACTAAGTAATTTTTTGATAAAAAGTAACCATGGAGTTTCTTGCCGGTTCTTCTCCATAGGAAACGACCAACCTGAACCGTGCACCTTTTGTTGACGTTTTATAAGTGCCCATGTAGGCCTATGTAAAATAAAATATTTTGATTTTGATATTTTGATAAAACAAAAAATACGTGTGTAATATTTTTGTATTACCTGTCTGACGGACCAAATAGAATTTCTTTTTCTTTACCCAGTCTTCACCCCCATTTCCGCGGGTTACCCCGTCGCTTCCATCTTAAACTTTATATGCCATATGTCCTGGGCACTATAACGCCTATAACATGTGTACGGTACGTACCTTGGACAGGATGAACCGGTCGGCGGAGGCGTCCCTGGGCGCGGAGATCTTGTACCGCATGGTGTGGAAGAACAGCACCGACATGATCTCCGCCATGGAAGCGCATGATGTCGGGTGACTGCCAACAAGAGAGAGACGTTACACGAGCAGTACAAACTGAACTTTAACATTGTATATAGAGCTGAAATTGGTGCAACGTAAGGGCAATGAAGAAAAGTATGTGTTACAATTAAGACTACACTTTAAACCTGTGAGATAAAGCTGAAATTGGTACAATATGGCTTCAAGAAGTTTTGTTTAAAGTAGTAGAGATTGAAACTAGTATCGTAAGGGAGGACGTTCTGAGGCTACGAATTTCGCATGGTCGCTGGAGGTAGCTGGATGTGAGGTTCTCAAGCATAGGATTGGAGAAGCTTCTGTCCGTCGGTAGACTGCTATATCAGAAATTATAATAACGAAATAGATGTTGCAGTGGCCCTAAACCGAAAGAGGAGTTGGTTGTATATTGATTAAAACTTGGCGTTGACGGTCGGTCATTCACCTTTTCATTTGTTATATAATAGTAAAGAAACATATATTTTAATTTCGTCGACATAGCACACCGTCCGTTTTTGTGCAAAACCTTATGACCATGACCAAGTCATGTAGACCGAGACTTTTTAAAAGGCACAAAAACTTGTTTTTAATTGAAACTATAGTAGCTCTAGGTAGCAAAAACTACTTTACATAAAATTACGTTTCATGTAACAACTTTCATATATTATCTCAATTGTCCAGTAATTTGAACTTTTTCGATATTGAAATAAAAATAACAGTTTTGTAATGCACAAATCATATTTTAAAAAAAAATCCAAATCACAAAAATAATATTGCATCGACCGGGAATCGAACCCGGGCCGCCCGCGTGGCAGGCGAGCATTCTACCACTGAACCATCGATGCTTCTGATTTACGTAACGAAATTATCCAGTCCTTTCTTCTGCCTTACAATATTATCTTTTATTTGCATAACAACAAATGTTACGTAATACTTACGACAAATCCAGATAAACCAGTAGTTGAAAGTAGGTACTTCCTAACCGAGCATTTGAAAATCTGACAAAGCACTTTATAGACATTAATTTAGGTATGACCTAGGTTTAGATGAGCTCGTGGCTAAATAATAACAGCCGCACGGGTCGATCTTTAAGGTTAAGCCGTGCTTGCCGAGGTTGGTCCGTGGATGGGTGACCATAATAACATACCGAGTTTCCTCCGTGCCTCGGAAAGCACGTTAAGCCGTTGGTCCCGGCTGTCATTTGTAGACCTTTGACAGTCGTTACGAGTGCCAAAAGTCTGACATCCAGTCTTACCAAGGGGTACCGTATTACCCAGTTACTGGGTTGTGGAGGTCAGATAGGCAGACGCTTCATGTAAAATACCGGTACTCAGCTGCATCCGGTTAGACTGGAAGCCGACCCCAAGTTAGTTTGGGAAAAGGCTAGGCAGATGATGAGATGACCTAGGTTTAGTAAAACCGGTATTTGTTAACAATGCAGTGTTTACGGTAATGGAGTAAACAGTAACTGGATATGTTAGTTCATGTAATAAATCAAGCAAATAAATGTGTGAATGCTACTGCCCACGTCCGACAAGTCATCGGCGTGAGTACGACAAACAAGTTGATGTAGCACTGCAACTGTACACTCGCCTATGTATGCAGACTTGTGTAGATCTAAGTTTTGGTGCAAGCATTCTAAGAATATTATACCTTTAACTAAAATAGTGTAACTAATGTAAAGTCACTTCATTACTATGCTAATTTCAAAGTCCCTTGAAATTTGTTGTTACTGTCTAACGCTAAGTGTACATACATACAAGACGCGGGTGCGCGGGCCCGCTAGTACCACTCTGTGCCTGAGTTATGTGAACACTTGCATATTACTCGTATACTATGTGTATGATACGAGTATTTCGTGACCGCGCCCGCGTTTTGTATGTGAACAAGCGCTACTGCTCATTTTCACGAACACTAGACTACACCTAAACTGGCGCCTAAAGAAAAGCGCCCCATTGGATTTCCGAGGCTCAGTTCGGCTCCGAGATTTTAGATTCCAACATTACAAATGTCTCTTACTGTTACTTACCAAAAACTCGCATTAAAGTAATTACATTACGAGTTTGCAATTATCATTAATTTGAGTGGTGTATGAGTTCAACTCTTGGCTAATCGGAGTAACTTAATTATTGGTTTTTACATTATTTTTTGAAAGAAAGCATTTTATTGGTATATGTGTTGCTCAGGAAGTCAAAACAACTCATTCACAGAGCCAGTTTCAGTCATTATTACCTTCATACAAGAAAAGAAATAATGCTAAATCATGCTGCTTAGCTCGTACATAAATTTTCCATTAATAAATAAAGTAATTGTCATGCTACAAATCTAAATAATCTAGGTTACATTAAAATTAATAAAAATCAATACTTTTTCTATATTTCATATCTGTTTATGAAAGTGTGACAGCTTTATATTAAGATAACATCTGCTGATAATATAAATATTACTTTGTTGTCACAGTAACTATTATGTGTGTTAAGATAATATAACAATGATAAACATTTCATGGTTGCTACTGTAGCTGTTCTTCTAAGAGGTCAGTTGCCTAGATTTTATATAGGAACACTTTATGAGCACAACATAACATAACATCACGCCTTGTGGTACCCGCAGGTAAGACAGAGGTGTACCAAACAAGTACACCCATATTTCGCCAGTTATAGTACCATGTAATAATAAACACAGTCATGTATGACTTTATAAGTATTGTCAACTTTGTCATTGCTGTACAACACAAAACACGTTTTCGTCAAAAACTCTAGGGACATTGAATTAAATTGATGGCAATACCCACCTATTTCGGGAAAGTAGTAGACTGCTGCTCATGATCTTGTAAATTGCATGAGTGATATGCCACTTCCATAATAGGGATAGTGACTAATTTTTTATTATTATTAAGTGTAGTACGGGTAGATTATTAAAAAGCATTTGACACGTATTTTTTCTTTTTTCACGTAATCGTAAAATTACGGAGATATTTTGAGTTGAAATGGCGCATGACGTCACGGCTCAGTACATTTTTATACCTAGTTGTGACGTAGCGTAGTGAGCCCCCACTCTCCAACTTTAATGCGTTTTATCTAAGTATTTTTTTGTTAACTTGATAAAAAAAAAAAAACGTATCTAATATTTTTGTATTACCCGATTGACGGACAAAATAGAATTTCGTTTTCTTTACCCAGTCATCATCCCTATTCAACTAACAGCAAACCAGCAGCATTTCAAAAGTCAAATAAAAACATCACCCCTAGACCAGCATAAGGCAGTGATATTTTGATTTGAGAAAAATAATTGAATATGAAGTAAGTTTCTGTGCCAATTTTTTGATTGAGGGAATCTTCAATAACCTTTTTTTACGGATGTATTGTCAGACTTGTACTGACTAAAACCCATCCATGTTCCTTCTTAGCCCTTTATGTTCCAGGGCCACGGTATCTCTTTCGAACAGTCCCGCAGCCCTGGCAGGCATCGGCCCCTTAGGACCCCTTCCGATTTGCCGACATCTCCTTGAGGCGCGCATGGATCACGAACGCGACGTCGACACGGCCTGTCGTCATAAGACAGACGGACAGTGAGCTAGCCCATTACTCACCGTCCACAGGCTCGCGCCTACTGTGGCCGGGGGGCCGTCAATAACCTTAACTTGACATTACAGAGCACCTTGACAACTGACGTCTGATATCAGTTGTATCACTTAACACAGGGTCAAGTGAAGATTGCTCCCTGTAGCGAGAGCTGGGACCCTCGGTTACATAACTGTCTTATCTTACAGATAACTGAGCTAATATTAACGTAATTATTGAATGGAAATAAGCAGGAATGTGTTATGCAAGGCAGACTTTAATAGTAAGCTTTTTCTACTAGATACCATGCAGTTCACTTTGTGTGAATTATTTCTTTAGTACTGCTCGGAAACTGATGGGTTTGTGAGAGATTGGCCAGACAAAAGCCTATGCTCAGCACAATAAAAATTAATTTAAAAAACTGCTCTGTTAATGGTGAAGGACAATATTGTGATGAAGCAGAAATGTCCTAGAATGAGATCCACCTACCAGCTTAAGGGCAATGTGGTGGATTATGGGCCACTCTGTCTCACAGTGAGGAGGTCTCAGCAGTGGGAACATTATAACCTGACTATGCTTAATCCACATAATTCAAATTGGTCAGTGAAAAGCTGCCAAGTTAAATGATAAATTTATTTAAAAAAATTGTGAAACTACATTTTCAGGAAGTAATTTTTGAGAATTGTTAATCACCCTTCATTTTAAGATTTGGCAGATAATTATAATGAACATGATTCATCACAAGTCATGATTTGGCAAATATTCTTGACCAATATGATTTAGCATCTATTTAACAAGTCATCAAATATCTAAGTTATATGGAAAGCTGATGTAATAGTATAAATTAAATTGAAAAGTAGGCATGACGATGAACACTTATTATGTTATTTTTGTCTTAAATTGTTTATACATTGAAATGCCTAATAAACTGTTAAATCTTACCTGCTAAGCCCATTGAACGCTTATTAGTTTTATTATTGCATGAAACTTCATTGAATGCACTCTCATTACAGTGTTATTACCGGCCAAGATATTGAGAAGCTAAGGTAGAGTGCACATGACATAGATTTTGTAATTAAAGTTAACAGGTTATTACATTGTAATTAAAAAGTTTTTGTGAAGGCCATCTTTTCAATAATATTTTAGTGCTATGTGGTCAAGTGCATGAAATGCATGCATTAAAAGTCACCTACTAATTAGGGATAATAAATTAGAAAACAAAAATTGTAGGTAGAAATAAATAACTAGGTAACTTGGTATGGAATAATTCCTATTAGCATTAGTTATCATGCGTGCATGACATAATCTAATACAAAAAAACAATCGATTTCTGATAGTGTAACAATTTACAGGGCGATGACCTTGGAACCATGGCGAGATAGCAACGACGCCGCCATCACGTGGTGCCGACCTAACCTACAACCATCCGATAATGGAAAATTATGCGACCACCGTCGAAACACATAACAGAAATGCAAAGGAATTGTTAAGTAAGTGACCTATGATCCCAATGAACTGTGGTGCCGGCCGGCGGTACTTCATAAACTGGTTATATACAAGAAAAAAATATTGATGAAAGTATGCCGAAGAGTTGTCTAACTTTGTATATTTTATCCAATTTGATGTCCAAATGTTAAAATAATAATAAAATATCCGCTATGAGATTCTAATAGGCAAGAAATCTGCAAAATAACCTTCATTGGACCTTCAACGAAGCGGCGAATACAATAAGGTTATCCACTCACCCCGATTTGGAAGCGTTAGTAGCGACGATGCTGTCGATCCTCAGCTTGTTGGCGATGTCTTTAAGTGCCTGGATGTCTACGTTGTTGTCGCCTTTCATATTGGATATGTTTTAGCGGTAGTTATTAAACAAAAACTATAATAACCACGTTGTTTACGACCGGTCGCTTGCCCGCCGCCGGATTCAATGACACTGACAGACAACAGCCAAACAAATTGACAACAGCTGTCACTCACTCTGTTCATATTTTTTTTATCGGTCAACGAACTGCGAGGGAAAAAATGCAACAGGTGGATAAATTAACTCATTGATTTTTTTTATTTCAATTTATTTCTATGCTTTTTAAATTAAGAGACATTTTCCCATAATATTTGTATGCATGTAAGTTAAAAACTCAAATGACACGGTCTGCCATCTATACCAACAATGGCGTAACTCTTTTTGTGTAGTGCTACTGTACAAACAGAGATGGCGCTACGTCATGTCGTTGTTGTTAAAAAGATTGTTCAAGAACGAGTGAGTACGTCATTTAAATATTAGAATGACTAAGTAAATAAATTGATACTTCTCATCATCATTTCAGCCGAAAGACGTCCACTGCTGGACATAGGCCTCCCCCAAGTGTCGCCACATTGACCGGTCCCGTGCGACGCGCATCCAGCGGATCCCCGCAACCTTCACCAGGTCATCGGTCCACCTAGTGGGAGGCCTTCCAACGCATCGTCTCCCGGTTCGCGGTCGCCATTCCAGAACTTTTCAGCCCCATCGGCCATCTGTTCTGCGAGCAATGTGCCCTGCCCACTGCCACTTAAGTTTGGCAATTCTTCGGGCTACGTCGGTAACCTTGGTTCTCTTGCGGATGTCCTCATTTCTGATTTGATCACGCAAGGAAACTCCGAGCATAGCTCTCTCCATTCCCTTTGGGTGACTTTGAGCCTTCTGATGAGGCTCATTGTGAGCGACCACGTTTCGGTCCCGTATGTAATCACTGGCAGCACACACTGGTCATAGACTTTCGTCTTGAGGCACTGCGGTAAGTTGGACGAGAAGATACCACGCAGCTTTCCGAAAGCTGCCCAGCCGAGTCGGATTCGACGATTGACCTTTTTCTCGAAGTTAGACCTACCCAACTGGACCGTTTGTATATGGATAGGATAGGAGAGTCTCCGATCTTGATAGGAGTGGGTGTTACATGGGCATTCAACATGACCTTGGTTTTGTCCATGTTCATTTTAAGACCCACTCTTTCGGAAACTCTACTGAGGTCATCGAGCATTGTACTGAGGTCCTCCATGGTCTCAGCCATGACCACTATATCGTTGGCAAATCGAAGGTGAGAGATGTACTCGCCATTAACGTTGATGCCTAGCCCTCTCCAGTCCAGAACCTTGAAGACATCTTCCAGTGCAGCGGTGAACAGTTTCGGAGATATGACGTCTCCTTGTCTCACACCTCGCTGCAGAGGGATAGGTTCCGAGGTCTGGTCCTGAAGTCGGACTGACATGGTGGCGTTTTTATACAAACACTTCAACACCTCGATGTACCGATAATCAATTTGGCACCGTTGGAGAGACTGCAGAACAGCCCAAGTCTCGATCGAATCGAAGGCTTTCTCGTAGTCCACAAACGCTAAACAGAGAGGCAGGTTGTACTCTTCGGTCTTCTGTATAACCTGTCGCAGCGTATGTATGTGGTCTACGGTGCTAAAACCCTTTCGGAATCCGGCTTGTTCGGGAGGCTGAAAATTGTCAAACCTGCGCGCGAGACGATTCGTGATGACTCTTGAAAACAACTCTTAGACATGGCTCAGAAGTGAGATGGGCCTATAGTTCTTCAACCGGGCGTTGTCGCCCTTTTTGAAGAAGAGTACCACCACACCCATGCACCATGCCTGTGGCGTTTTCCCCTCGAGTATGACGGAATCAAACAGCTTCTGAAGGGCCTTAAGTACCCTACTACTACTACTTTTGTATATTTTGATATGTGTTAATTTTAGTTACTGTAATTGGTTGTAAAAGCAACCGTTGTAATTAATTAAATAAATAAATAAATAAATACTTCTCATAATAACTTAATGGGATACTTCTCTAATCACCGTGAATTTTTAGCTATGCATGTAGGTGTCTATGTAACTAGGAAATTTTGGGTATCGCCATTGCAGCCACCAGATACTATGTTGGTAGGTAGCAAGAAATGGGCGGGCAAGTTTGAAGCGAAATATGATGTAAACCGGAGGAAGGGCTAAGTTGTGCAAGTCTCCAAAAACATTGGAGTAGGTACCTTCCTGTTTCTACTGGCTATCGACATACCGACGTTTTACGAGTTATTGTTATGTATGAGGATGGAGCAAGATGTGCTAAATAGCGAAATTCAGATTTTCTTACTTACGTTTTTTTCAATTTGCGGGTCAGTGTCAGGTTGAATATAATTCGCGGTAACAAATATGGCTTTACAGAGTAATAATCAAGTTAAAAATAAATACAGCCCTCTAAGTGCATGTAATCAGATTGAATGAGTTTTTCATGAATTAATAGTGATTTCGCGGGCTACTCTGGTGCTTACACCTTATCTTCTGTTTTTTCCTACGACATCATTAACTAAGGACAATAAAATTGTTTGGTGGCTCATAGTGATTTTATAACATTTTAATGTAACAGAGAACTCGTTTTTTTACTAACACAAGTTATGGACCAATGTCTGAAATAAAAAGATTTTATTTTATTTAACTTATTTTATAGAAACTGACGAATTTTTGAATGAAAAAACGAATGTAACTATACTCGACCTGGGAATAACTAATCATATCCACCAAAAAAGAATATAGAGCCAAGGCCAAAGTTGGACAAGCCAACAGGCATGTCATAAGTTCATGAAGATAAATTACCTACATGTCAAATGTTAGAGGAGAAACCAAAGAAGAATAGAATAGAATAGAAGTCATCCATTAAAATATACAAAGCGTCAAATAACCAATAGCATTTGTATTAAAAGCACTCGAACATTGTTTGAGCAATATCCGCCAAACGACGCGATCAAACGCCTGTCATATTGAATTGAATCCGAACTACCGGACGCGGGATATCACTACCACAACTTTACATTTACACATAACAACATTCTTATCACAATGGTACAAAGCACAAAATCCATCAAACCGTTTTGATAAAAACGTCATAGACATGTCAAAGTTATCCTTGCAGTGGTTTAAGACTTAGATCATTGAAATAAGGTTGGTATTCCAGTGTTGGTATGTAATGTGTAAGGTGGTGAAGTTTACGATAAAACGAGGGTGGCTATTCTAAATCGCGCTGACGTATCAAGCCGGACCTTTGTTCACCTGACTCCGTTGGCGTAGAGAGGATATGACGACAACGTTAGGGGAATCTTTTGTGGACTGATTTTGGTATTGGACTAGTTTGTAGTTAGACATTACCTACATTTTTTTTTATGTGGTTTTAGTTAAGTAAGTAAAAGGTTTCTATACAATAAAATGGCAATTTTATATATTTAGTTTTACCTCAAAAAAGGCTGTCCGGCATTTCTTGTTTTTCAAGTTCTTTCATTATTTTCGAAACCAAGCGATATTAAATCTAATATATCAGATTATGATTATGGCCCACTAGATAGAATGTGTCCCTTAGTATTCGAGGACTTAAAAAACAATATAAGTGTGGACACTTACTACTACATCGATACGAAAGACGAAGAAGATATAAGTATATTGGAAAAGTACTTAAGATACATCAGCGGTCAACTGGTCACATCTCCAAAATCCCATCGCTTGTCCACCTCGTATTGCTATTTGCTACGTCATAGAGCGGCACTCAGCTACACGAATACGCCGCTACGACGATACGCAGCTAGCACGGTACGCGGGCATAACGCAAAAACGCCGTCTGATAAATAAATATTAAAACAATAAAACTGTTGTCTATGGGCAGGGAAATGGCTGCGCTGGGCACACGGCAGCGATGGTGACCATGAGTCCATGACTGCTAGGGACGGGGGATAGTTTATTATAAATTATTACAGAGTCGATGACAAGTCCTTAACATTTAGGTTACTTCTTAAATAATGACTTTAAAAGAGTTATTTTATTGCACTTATAAAATAATGTTTATTTCAGTAGGTGTTTGAAGACACTACCTATGACAAGTCAATTTATTTGGTCAATCATTTAAAATCTAGATAGCGCCGGAAACGAGGATACAGTGTTGAAGCGTTCCTACCTGTACCTAATTCTTTGTACTTACTGTTTTGTAAACGAGTTCTGTGTCTATTCTGGTTTGCCCAAGGAGGGTAGCCCGCAAGGGGAATCATTTTTGTGAAGTAGATAGCAAACTGCAGACTTGGCACAAGGAATTTGAAAAACTTCTATTAGCTAGACTGACAGTATCTGTCTTACAAATCTTCATAATAATATCATAGCCGGTTATTGTATGGTGCCCACTTGTTTATCCCCAAAACTCCCTGCTGTATGGTGCTTCCACGTCGGGGCATCTCTGTCGGAGGGTGGCTCGGGGCAAGGGGGGGGGGAGGAGGGCGCGTTCGATGTTCTGTTTTCAAATTCAATTGGCCGATGTCCCGGGGCGATCTTTCTCCGCGCGATTCCGAATTGAATATCAATAGAACGATACGACGAACGATTGTATGGACATGGCTGATGGCCAGTATTTTTTGTTTGTAAGGAAATTTTAATGAGAGATTGCATTTAAAGAATTTCTTTATTGCTGATTAGAAAATTCGAAGGAAACTGTTTAGATTTAGATTTTTAAGGGCTAGAATTATAACTAATAACGCAATAGATAACCTACAAAATTATTAAACTATTCATGAAAATAGATTAATCCCACATTTGCGCTTGCCATGATTTCAACCTGACCATAGAACTCACCATATTTTATCCAAGAAATCTTAAATTATATAGAGACGTAATCCTCAAAAAAATCTCCTGCCTCATCCACATTAAAAATGCACAAAACTAACGTTCAGCGCAAATATCCTACAGATTTGTAAATTGTAAAATGGCGAAGTTCTTGAAGTGTCGCCATCTTTGTTTGGTGTATGTTTACGGAAAGGATTCTCGGATATATTCGGACGGATCCAGGAGGACCCGGATGTGACCGCCAGCGGCATTGCCATCGCTCGGGGACTTGATGTTTCAATCCGATACTTTGATTCCTTTGTTAGTGGAGAAAGTAAACTGTTTGTGTTTGGACGACTTTGATGTGTGATTATTGTAGTTTTTGTTAGGATGTTAGTTTGATGTTAATAGAACATGGTAAAAGATGAGTTTCAATACGTTATACGTGTAACGTATAACGTATTGAAACTGGAGGAATATTGGCTAAGTGTAGCCCAACGCTAACATAATACAATTTAGAAGCTTACGGTAGGTCTTCTTATCCATACGTGACCTGAGGTAAGGCTTCGGAATAATACTAACCTTTATACGACCCGTAGGTATGTATACTCGTACATTTCCAACACTGAACCTACCCAAAGAACTCTTATTACAACATCAGATTAAGACAGCACCCGTTGCAATCAAGTAGGGATATCTATAAATCGTGATTAATGATGTGGTGTTGGTGTCAGGTAGACATGTTCCATGCTCTTCCTCTACCTTTTCTAGGTTTTTCGGTGATTTGCATGACGATTATAAACCTCTCAGGCGTTGTGGTTCTCGTAGCTCTATCGATCTGCCGCAGTTATTTACTTCATTTAGTTACTTCCCGGAACTAGGCCAGTTATTGTTCTCTAACTCCTATATAAACAGACTTATTCGATAACAACTAATAAATTCGTTGACACGCCAACATCAATCATGCGTGTAATCCGCTAACATAATTACAAGTATGACGTTCGTTCACGCCACGCGCCGCGGGGCACACGGCGCGTGGCGGTCGCGTGTCACGCCTACACACGCGTGCCGTGCGTGCAGCCGCGGTGACGGCAAAGGGTAACAAGTCTGTAAACAGAGTATAGTGTTGCCATATCATACGGCGGCGATATTAAAGGGTATTTGATTAGGATAATAGGTATCTATTGGGGGCGATGTGAGATAAATGGGGATTACATTTGTAGCATATTTGATTATGTTTGGTGTTGTTGTGACTGTGGCATGGGAGTGACACATTTTGATAGGGTTAAATAACTTCAACCCTTTCATTAGAATATCACAAGCTTCATAAAATAAAATAGTGATAAAAATATTTTAAATACACTGACAGAAAACTATGATAAGTTCCTATCTAATATGGGATGCTAAAATTATAATGCCTCTACAGCTTTAATGTGTCGTAGCAATTAGAAGAGTACCTTTCTCTACGAATATTAATAACTTAACAAACCTCTAACTAAACAAGTACTTACCCACATACTCGCACAAATACTTACAAACAACTTGTAAGAACAAGGGCTTCCTCAACTTATGAGTAACATCTCAATAAGTCTTTCTCAAAAGTACTTCGTACAAGAACCTATAGTTAGTAAGCTCGCGAGGCCTCCCTCCCTGCTTACTTCAGTGACATTATGTCTCAGCCCTATTAATAACATATCAATAATGTTAGTCTTTAGTATTCGGTTAAACAAGTAACTTTAAAGTAGTTTTAAACATGTTATTTTGAAAGAAAAGCCAATTTGAATGGTTACATGACTGATACAATAATACAGGGACAAAATACAGTAGGTAGCGAAAATCTATAACTATAATTTATCAATTATTTTATCACGTTTGGATAGTGATTCCCATCACGGGGATTATTCATAAATGCTGCTTAAAGTATGGATCTGCAGAATCAAATGGCGCTGGCTAACTTGACCTCCTATAAAAAGGTAGATACAAAAGTAGTACTGTAAGAGTGTTGGGTATTGACCGACTGAAATTATTTGTCCGAGAAATGACAGAGAGAAATGCGTTCACCATTTATTTTAATCAACCATTTTCAGGCTCTTTGAAATGGTCATAAAACAGAGACAGATAGTCGGTAGTTATGATTTCGAATATATTTCTTTATATCTATCCATCTTTTTGAATAATTTATGAAACATAATACAATTAAACCTCCCCGTCTTACACAGATAGTTGCAAAAACTTCCAAGTTTCCGTACTCAAGTTGAGAGGGCATTAACTGGCATTAAGTAACAGTTAATTTATTGCCCACACTCATTGTTTGTCTATTTTGTTAGTTCACTTACTTAAAAGCTGAGTACTTACTTATTAGTTTGTAAGTTCTCTTCGCTCTTATTGTACGCTAGCTGCTGCCCGCGACTTTGTACGCGTGGAAATCGAGATGTTAACATGCGAAAAATAACAGTAGCCTAACCCAACCCGACCCGTGCACCTTTTCTTTTGACGTTTTATAAGTGCCCGTGTAGGCCTATGTGAAATAAAACATTTTGATTTTGAGACTATAATCTTTGCCAAATCACATACCGATCCTTTCAGCCGTTCTGGCGTGATTGAGTAACAAACATTAATCCATTCAAAGTTTCGCAATAATAATAGTAGACATGCAGTGATCAGTAGGTATTCGTATAGCATATTATTAATAGGATATATAGGATTTTATATCTAATAGCAGTATTTTACATGATCTCCACAACAACCCCTTGGTAAGACTGATATACCCTGTTTGGACTGAATTCGATTGCGTTATAACAAAAAAAGTGGCCTGAATCATAACATGATACCTCAAGTTATAATCAGCATTTATAATTATCAAGAATGTCTGTCTCGTTGGACTAGTGGTGGCACGCGCGACTGCTTAGCCTGACAGACAGCGACAGCGGTCCTGGGTTCGATGATTCACAGGTCAGACAAAGTGTTATTTATTTATTTTACTATTTATGTACACACACTAGAAGAACACAGGAAAAAAGACAAAACATGTGAGTACAAAGGTACTGCTTATTTCATACGAAATTTCCGCCAGCAGACCTGCGAAAGGAAAAATGAAAAAGAAATTTGTTTTTTTTTGTTATTTTTTTTTTGTTATTGGGTTTTTCCATCAGGAATTTTCTCAGTAGCAGCCACAGAGCCTGGATTTGTGCCCGGTTGATGGCAAAAGGGTCGACCACTATTACATGGAACTTAAACATGACTGGCGAAGTGTGGGTGTGTACTATAATTGGGTACACCTCTGCCGAACCCAATTATGTTTTTGTCTCATTACACGGTATTTTTAGAGGATGTTTGCCAGGTACTATAACTTAGCCTAGTAAAAGGAGGCCGAACCGAAGTAACTAAATTTATTTATTCCGTTAAGAATGCTGCTGAATTTATTGTAAAATGATCAAGTTGCGATTGTAGGGTAAATACTCTATATAAACCAATAAAACCGCAGGTATTTTAATTATTATGATCAACTAAACTTAAGAGAAATTACAGTTTCCCTTTATAAAGCAATGAAATTAACAACTCCTATAGAATTTCTATTCATTCAAAGAAAATACCACCACCAGCACTGTTCCTTTCCGTTCATTTCCACCGTTAATGCAATTGCAATATACATAGCTTTCGGATAGAAACTTCATTGTCACTAAAACGAACGATATTGTATTCAACAACTTTCTATTAACATAGCTGTGCTTATTATTGATCATATACATTGGTTATAAATCCACATCGCTCAAGCATTCAGTTAATTAGCTCAAATGAATCAAAAACATCTAGATAGATACTCATTCAAATTGCTTAATAATTTCGGAAAATGCGACAAAAAGTGTGGTTTGTTGTAATATTTTATCAACTGATTGCCTCGTTGGTTTTGTGGTCGAAATTGCGACTGATGAGCATTCGATTCCAGGGTCAGGCAAATTGTTATTGGGTTTTTCCATCAGAAATTTAGCAGTAGCACCCACGGAGTCTGGCTTTGTGATGACAATAGGCTCGGCCCCTATTACATGAGACTTAAACATAACTGGCGAAATGTGGGAGTACTATTAGGTACACCTCTGCCTAACCCTTCGGGGAAGACAGGCGTGATGTTATGTTATGTTCTATCAACTTTAAAATAATGTTTGATTATATACTTAAGAATAAAATAAAGTATGTGTAGCTAAAAAATAACATACAAACAAGACATAGGAGTAGGTAGACGATCAGGGCCGGTTGTATGTATAAGTACAGGTGTGGAATTAACCCCGGCCGGTTGTTTCGCCGGTTACGACCTAAACCATAACCCGCGTTATAGCTTGTATTATTATAACTTTTACCACCGACGTTACCCACTGGATGTGGCTAAGGAGGTATGTTTGTTATGTCATGTTTTTTCTACGGATAATATGTGATCATGATGGAGAATCCGTATATACTACGAGCTAAGGGCTGTGTGTATGAGAGTTTGGTGTACTGAAAAATACTCTATTGCAGTATTTGCCCATTCTTTGGCTTCCCGCAGCAAGTCTTAGCTGTTACCTTGCCCAGGCCGCATAGTCAGGCCACGAGACAGATGGACTGATGGCCTAAGATGGCAAACAGTCAGCTCTGTGTCTCCTCTCCATCACCTTTTATGTGTCTGATACCATGTACGGTTTGCTGTATATGTGATCTTCACACTTCCACTTCGGCAGGGCTATGTTGGTTACCTTCGTTCCTAGCTTGTCATTCGTTTCAAGATTTTTCCTATGTTATTTCTACCTATCTATTTTGGTTCATTCATTATGTTTTTTTATCTACTTGTGAATCTCGTCCTAATGCTACGTCATAGTTTTGGTGACAATTAATATTGTATCTTGCTATATTTTGTCGTAATTTAATACTGATGTTTTGAATGTATGCGTCCGCGAGCCCCTTCTAGTATGACGTGTGTACATCATGGTCCCTAAGGTTATAAGTTACAGAGGTCTGATATTTATTCGTACGGTTCGATTGTAGTTTTATGTCCAGCCGTAAATGCTGTTATTGGTGCACATTTGAATAATACGACCAACGCCGAATGTTACTTGTAACGCGCAAAAATATTTACTTCTTACTTCGTGTGTGTGGCCAATGTTGGGCAAACATTATGTTATTATTGGTTTAGCTCCATTGACTGAGTTATAAAGATGATAATTGACCTTCGGCATGTCAGAGGTCAAAAAAACAAAATATGATCATAATTGAGAAGAATAGAATATTTAATTTTTTTGTAGATTCAGCAATCATCAACTATGTTGCGGTCACCTTCCAGTCTAAATGGATGCAGCTGAATACGAGTATTTTACATGTAGCGACTGCCTATCTGACCTCTGCAACCCAGGTAGTATTGGGTAATACAATATCCCTTGGTAAGACCTGTTCTCTTTTGAGCCATTCGTTTGTAGTTTGTGTCTGTAGACCAACGCGCAACGGCTTAACGTACTTACCGAGACACGGAAGAAACTCGGTATGTAATTTGGACTTGCATAGGTTGGTCCGTGGATGAGTCCACGAAACTAGGCAAGCAAGGCTTAACATATAGCAATAGTATATTTGAGTACAAGTGATACTGTAACTAGTATTTGCTTACTTGGGCAAACATTTACCTACCTTTTAACCTAAAACGTCTACGATAAGGAACTAAGTAAGAAAAGACAAAAGTACAGGTAAATAGCTAAATATGAATATAAAACTAAGCGACTTTGTTTCTATAAATTCAAAGAGACCATTTGTGGGAGATAAAGGTTGATAATCATTGTAATAGGTTCAATTGAGGTATTAACATCTGTATCGATAGACAAGTTCAAGTTATTACTTATGCAAACATTTTTATGTAATAGACACGAATTTAAACGAAGTAAGAACAAAAGAAATAGTTAAACAAAGCAAAGCTAAGAATTTTAACTCTTGACAGTTCTAACTTCAAGCCATTACTAATTAACGTACGTTTAGATAATATACGAAACGACAGATTAAAAAAATCGTATCTTAAATTATTTGTTTTTCTCAAGTTATCATTTTGACTTGTAATAGTAAGTATGTAAAATGAGTATCATAGAAATTGAAAAGCTGCACAGTTGCTCACCCATCATTAAGGGTGTAAAACACCTCTTAACGAAGCCGAAAGGCACTGGTTCTCCCTGTCATTGCGATATTTTTTATGTTCTACACCATACCTGGGAACCCTCTAGTTACGGAGAGATTAGGGGTCAAAGTTCCAACTTTTTGACAAGATTTTTTTTAAATACAAGTTTTTAATGTAAGTTTTTTTTACTTTAAACACGTCCACGACCCCCGTACTATTCAATCCGTCCATCAGCACAATGTTTTGAGTGCGTTACATTGAGTTGTACCACAAAACATGATTTTACACCCCCCCAAAAAAAGTCATTTCCCAGCAATAATTTTTGCGTAAAGTTACTTAGTTTCATGTACAGAATGCTTGGTTGACGGCTTCATGATGAGGTGATTTACACCGTGTATAGGTACAACTATCGCGATAACCCTTCGTCAATTTCCCACTTTTCCTTACTCAAATCTCATGACCTGAACAGAATTATAAGTAGCTGAGGAACTGAAATGTTGCATCCTTATGATGACACCATGTTCCCGTTTCTAATATTGTTTCGTACTTCAATCATTTGACTATTTTCATGAAGGGTTATTTATTTTTGAATTAAAACTTTTCGGTTAATAATTTTGCAAGATTTTAACTGAAAACAGGTGTTTGCAAAAAAACATTTAATTAATTATTTGAAGGCATATCACTCGACTGCCCCTCACGATAGGTAAGTGGTCACCACCTCATGACTTTTGATGGTATACCATCCTAGAAACAAACCTGAATCCTCTAAGTCTGTACTTACGTACGGTACACCCATCCTCATACCGACAATATTGTTGGTTTTCATTAACATAATTATCTTAATATAACTCCTATCGATGAATACTGATTTACACTATACCTAATAAAACCCATGAAATACAATTACATGTGTTGCCCATATCGAACAATATAGTTTCATATTAAAACTTGCGAGCACTGCGGCAGGTGAGCCAAACACCTAAACCATTTCTATATAAATATATTTTTATACCTCTTTATGTTATTTTGTTTCTTTTATAGCGCGCGCGAGTGTTGCCATATTTAAATTTTATTCGCCTTAATGTTGCCACACACACGACTCCTTGCAATCTCATACCTATAACATGACAACGTTTATTTTACTCTCAAATTTTTTCAAACTAAACTCTATCCCGTAAAACATAAGGTTCAGTACAATATATATGATGGTAAAGATAGTGTGGTTTCAGATACAGATGCTGGGGAAATAGAACCGATTTGGGAGCAATGTTTTTATTTAGAACGAGGCCGTTTCAATGTGGAAGGTAGGGTACCCAGCTTGAACAAGCTTCGGAGACAAGTTACCTATTGTTATTGATATTTTGTAATTAATCGCAACTTTTGTGAAAGCATACCACTTTCGGAGATAATTTTCACATAGCATAAAGTCAGCCAAAATGTAATTGAGTGAATATTGCTACCTTTTACCTAGTGTAAGCAAAGACCTTGATGTCAAAAATCAGTACCTCGATATCTTAAGTCTCCATACCTAATGAACGCCACTGACGCGTCTAATGACATGCCCTACTCGGCCCAACAGATCTGTAGATTACCAGATCGCTTCGAAAAGAAAAAATATCCCATATAAATAAGTACTGTAACAAATTAATATTCTTTTCTTTTCATTATTTAAAAAATTAAGCTAGATACAAAATCCCAGAAGCACAGCCAGCATCATGCCAACCATCGCACGAGGCCTCTTCATCACTCAACATTGAAAATAACACAAACCCTTACCACTGGCATCATGGTTACCCCACAATAAGGGGATGTTTGATATATTCCTACCTGTATGTTTTGATTTGAGCGCGAGTAGCCGCGGGCAACCACAGCCCACCACGGGTCACGGAGCCACTAGTCGGCTGTCGGTGCTCGGGGTGGAGGCAACCACCATGTTATCATTTGCCAAGCGACAACCCTCAGGCTGTTGACTATCAGTCTTGTTATTAGAACGTCAATAGAATCAGGGACGTTTGTTGTCTCTATAAGATCACAAAGATGCGGTATAATTTGTCTTTCATTTGTTTTTATGTCGTAGAGATTGAGTTAAGTCCATATTTTTGTTAGTTTTGTTGTTATTGTAGTTTTGCTTTTAGTGAACGTGCTTGAAAGTCACTGGAGGTCTAAAGAAAAACTAGTAATGATTTATCACTTATCAATGAAAAATACTAACTTAACATGGAAAAATAGATTCGATGTAAAATTGTATGAGAATTTTCTCATACACTTTTATCGCCGAAGAAACTGTTTTAATCTAATGATATTAAGTTCAGCACAATTTCAATTTCATCTCTCAATTTTCAATAATCCGCATTCATTCCGACGCCTATCGACATAAAAATTTATTAAGCTGGCAACAAAAAAAATAATTTTCAAATTATTCCAACCGCCCTAAAAGTAAGTCATAAATTCCGCCATTCAATATTTAATACACAGAAAATCATTCGCAGTCGCGACCTTAGCTTTTATATTAAAAAGCATTACTTTTCCGATAGCAAATCTTATACAGGAACATACGCGATGATTGCCTGGCAACACAGCGTTTCAAATGTCAGCTTTAACTGTCAAATTTTAAAGTTGGAAGTTCTTTGTGCTTGAGAGAAGGAGGTTGGAATCTTAAAGAGGTTCGATTCGTAGAGAATTCTTTTAATAAGTCGGGATGATTTACGCGACGCCACACAGTGGAACGAATGTATGGGAGCGGTTGGACGTAGACATGTCCGAAAAAAAAGAGTAAAATTATGCCAAACTAATGATGCCATCTTATTCGATTACTTAATGCCTTCATAAATTGTGGTGATGAATTTCTTCATAACTCCCATATTTCGGGAGTAATTTGAGAAAATGTGAAATTTTACTATGAAAATGAGTGTATCGAGCTCTCTCCCTCCTGATTCCGGGCTTGTTTCAAGTAGCGGTCTCTAATATCATAATGCTATTACTAAGAGCTATATTTAATACTAAGACACATAGTGCGCCAAATGTGCACTTTCTGGGATAAAAGGAAATGAAAATTTAAAAAAAAAAAACGTTTTTTCCCCATTTGTATTTACTTTAAACCGCAGACAGACTTATTAAGAGGTCTATAAATATATTATATATATACAGAAATATATATTAACAAAAATATTCACAAGAACTGATGAGAGTATGACTTTTAAGTAAGTTGATAATAAATTACCTAGTTTCATTAAAAGTACAATAAATAATTAAGATGTAAGCTCTAATTTACTAAGTTACACATTTTAAAACAATAACATCATTTAATTATCTTCGTCATCATCATCATCATCAATTAATTCAAATTCAGAATCGATGTCCGCTAAATCATTTATGTTAACAAATTCGATATCACTTTTCTCAGAATCCGTAAGCTCATAAAATTCCTTAAAAGAAGATTTTTTTACAAACTTATTTCCTTTTGGACGGATACTTGTAACAAGTGGATCAGAAGACAGTAAAAGATTGTGCATAATATCTTCATTGCATGAGATACTGCTATGCTTTCGAGAATGCCCCTCTCTATATTTTCTAAAATCTTTATTTCTAGCCTCAGATGCCTCTTCGGATAGAAAACCAATGGGCACAATTGACATGTTCTGAACTATGTCTGGCCCATGCATTAAAATTTTATGAAGTGAAGAAGGCATATAATACCATGGGTATAACTCCACGTAAAGCTTAGCAGTATCAAAGCAGAACTCTCGGAATTTAGTTACGTTGATCTTCTCTCCTGATGAAATACACTGCAAGATCACACAGATTTTTCTTAAAAGCATAGCATCTATTCCGGTCAGTTCAGCAGATTTAGTGTAGTTTTCAAAAAATCTCCTTGCCGAGTTGCCATTGTTGGTGGATCCACTGCCTTGTTTCACAACATCGAGAAGTAAGCCCGTTTCTCTTCTTACAGCCTCTTGAACTCTTTTCTTCCTGTCATCAACTTGCCTTTTTGCTATATCACCCCTTACTTGCCATGATTTTATGTCTAATTTGTAGGAAATGTGTAATAAGCATTCCATTGAGCGAATCCAAGCGTGAAGGGTGCTTAAGCTATATTTATACATGTCCTCGTTTGCGTGTTTATCTTTGATTAACTCTAAATTATTCATTTCTTTAGGACAAGCCTTGCATATGTCACACACTGAAGCTGCTGTATTGGATATAATGGAATGAATTTTACCATCAATCATTGTCAACAGCAGTTGGTGTTTGACACTAATTCCATCAGTGATGGTGGATGGAGTTAAGGCTTCAATCTCTGCTTCGATTTCAGCCATCTCTCTCTGCACATTTTCTTTGGTTTCCTTTATAAACTTAAACAATATTGGCCGGCAAAATGAAGTGGAAGATGGTCGCTCGTTTTCCCAAATTGTTACACCTTTTGAGACGAGCCGCAGTGGTACAAGACTAATCATAAAATTACTAGCAAGATCGATTTGCTCATCTTCACTCGTCCTTTGATGATAAATGCTTTGGCTAGATGATCCGTCAAAACCCCATTTGCTGGTCAATACGAGCTGTTGATTGGGATCAACAGGGGTTTCTAACGACCTAATAAGTCTTCTTGAGGTTAAATCCATCAAGGCTTGTAATTTGATTTTTGCAGAGCTCTCTGTAACTGTGAGATCTTCTTTGGCCGGATAGCACTTAATTTTTTCTTTAACCAACATGTAGTAACTCGGGTATTGAAGAGCTCCTTCTTGAGTGTTGAAATCCCGAAGAGTGTTATAGCGCCATTTCGATAAGTTCATCGATACATAAAGAGCCAATGCCTTCAAAGGGGATATTTCCCGTACCTGAATTGATTTACCTTCAATGAAGGCTTTGATTTTTGAGGCCTCTTCTGGATTCTCCGTCAAGTATTTCATAACATAAGCTGTATCGCTTTGTCCTGCCTTTTGAAGCGCCCTTTCGGCCGAAAACATAATTTCAGCGCTGCTACTGCTGCATGAAAGACTATCTTCAGTGCGTCTTCTTTTTTGCCGGTTACTAAGGTCCTCAAAAGATTTACGAGGACTAGGATGTGTACAAGTTGAAGCATTAGATTTAGCAGGAGAAATTATGGGCTCGATGACGTCACTTATATTTTCTGTAGAAGGTTCCATATTTTCATTCTGTAATTCCGGCCATTGAATTGCAGCCTGTAGCCAAATCTCATGTTTCTTCCGAAACTTATCTGTGCTTCTTCCAGACTGTGTCCATTTTGCATAAATGCGGTAGCAAAATCGACGACACCAGTCTTTTAAACTTGTTTCAGCACTTTCACATAACTGAACACAACTGTTATCTTTTAAAACACTGAACAAATAGTTAAAGTCGCGTAAATCTTTATGTGCGCGTGCGCATAAAGCAACGTGAATATCAAGATTTGTATTAAAATTTGGAAAATACATTGCGAGATTAGCTTGGATACAACGAGGTGTAAATCAACACTGATTTTAAAGTTACTAATAGTGACCTATTTATATAAAATCCAGGTATCCCAGGTATCCTTTGTTAAATATTGCAAGGTAATTAGTTATTGTGATAATTAGTAAATGATGCATGCTAAATTAGTGTATTAAGAGCCATTTAGTAATTAAATAATAGCAATGTTCTTATCAGTAATCATTAGTGCATCAGTTTTATATGTAAACCTTAAGTCCCTAATTATATATCCTAATTAGCTTATATCTTCTCTAATTGGCTGCTCAGAAATGTTATTGTAATAAGGTAAACCTTTAGAAAAACGGTTTTAATCAACAAAATAAACAAAAAATAAAAAAATTGTGTTATAAAATAAACATCACTCTTTATCCCAGAAAGTGCACATTTGGCGCACTATGTGTCTTAGTATTAAATATAGCTCTTAGTATTAGCATTATGATATTAGAGACCGCTACTTGAAACAAGCCCGGAATCAGGAGGGAGAGAGCTCGATACACTCATTTTCATAGTAAAATTTCACATTTTCTCAAATTACTCCCGAAATATGGGAGTTATGAAGAAATTCATCACCACAAGTTATGAAGGCATTAAGTAATCGAATAAGATGGCATCATTAGTTTGGCATAATTTTACTCTTTTTTTTCGGACATGTCTACGTCCAACCGCTCCCATACATTCGTTCCACTGTGCGCCAAGCGCACTCGGTGCGACTCCCCCTTAATTAGAGGAGGAAAAAATTGGCGAACACCTTCGTACGACGCCGACGTGGTGTCACACGGTAATTAGCTGCAACATTTGAATGCAGGGATTTTGTAAGATGGTCCAGCTGACTTAGTACTGCGTCCTCTTCTTCATTAGCGTATAAGATAAAGACAGCGATAAAGATTGATGGTGATTCTTAAGGGATATTTTCACAGCAGGTAATTAAATACACCTTAACCTATTCGTTTCTGAAATCAAAATACTGAATAGGAACAAAAATATCAAAGTCAGCGAATTATTGTTGAGTTTTATCATGCATGTCGTCATATGTTAATATGTTATGCCAACCATTGACCAAAAACTTTGTTTTTAAGTAAGTAATTCAAATACTGACTTTTTAGATTGTTGGGCAAACATTAATTTATTGGTATTTACTTATGTACGATTTGTGCATAGCTAAATATCGTAATATCTGTAAAGCAACTTCAGTTTAAAAGTGAGGTGTTTAAAAAACAGGGGTGATCTCAATTAGGCAATATCATCGAAGTGCGCGTGCGTTATTAGGCGAGGCTGTCGAATGCGACCGGAAACAAGGGTGGTGTTTTGTTTAGAGTATTTTATTACAATTTTAAAACGAAAAGAACGACTTATTGAAGTGTAACATGGTTTAATTGTCCGATTTATTTGTGCTGAATACAAAACTATTTTTTTTAACGAGACGCTAATAATAATTTAGCCCGCTGTAAGACAGCTCACTGACCAAGATACGGACTATTTTCTTCTTTGCTTATCACTCGGTCATATTTGTTCCTGTAGTAAGTCAGTTTATTTGAAATTAAGTTCAATAACTTAATTCAATTATTATTTTAAAAACTACAATCGGAGTGAAACAAAATGAATTAGGTCTACCCCTCTCTTCTTACCCCGGCCCTAAGTAGGCACCTAATATAATTTACCCGCCTTTTTAAGGTCAGTGGTGCACGGTAATAATACTCATATTAGTAAAATAAAGTAATAATAACTTTACGCAATAGAATGTCACAATTCCAACCGGCCGTATAAAGCGCCCTCCTACATCCGAGCATATTTTCATAAATGCAAACATTCACAAAGAATTTCCTTCCAAAGCTCATAAATATTGCCCACTTTTACTACCTCCACTCTACCAACAACAACTTAAAACCATCCTTAGATTATAGAAGGTAAAGTTGCATTTCGTTTGTAAAATAAACTCATAAGCGCGTTTTAAACCGGATCACAAGAGGGCAGATTAAAGATTAATCCGAATATCCAATAAATATCGGAATGGATTCATTCTGGAATTGGAATCGAAGAATTGGAACTTATTCCAATTCCATTTTGTAGATGAGCTGTTTTTTCGTGTTTGAGTTATTGGTTGACCGGTTAGATTTAGTGCGCACTTACTGAACGCACTTTTTTACCGTGTTCGTACTAATGGAAAAGGATTAGGTGTTTTTCGATTTTAGTAATTTTCTTAATTGACTTTCTTGATTGGTGAAGGGCTGGAGTTTTTGTGTCATTTTCGTTGTAATTGCTGGAATTGGACTTGATTTTTGTAAGGATCTATCCTGACTAGCGATCAATCCGATACTACGATTATATTTTAAAATAAATAATTCCATATTACGTAAAAAGTGGCGAAGCCTGGAAGTAGCGTCTTATGTAATAAAAAAACTGATTCCTTACTTAATTAGAATAAATGAGTTTTCATTTTGACACCCTACTAATACAGTATGTTAGGTTAAACGAGGGACATATTGAGGGAGGGTATTCAGTATTCGATTCTCGTCCCAAATATGTAAAAAACCTATAACGTACCTATATAGAAGAATTTTTAATGTTTTGTTTAGTGCCTAGATATTTTGGACTGTCCTAAGCCAGTTAAGTTTAAAGTATGAGGGGAAAATGGATTATACCTAAGAGTCATTGCCCCGCTCACATGTTCTGCGATAGTATTAAGTCGCTAGCGCAAGGGTGTATACACGATGCGTGTCATTAGCGAAAATTTTGGTATGGTTCTGTCTGTTATTTATCAGTGTTTTTTTTTTGTTTATATTTTTATTAGTATCATGTTAGCATGTACTATTATGGGTTTGAATATGACCCTCGTTTAAACTAACATACTGTATAATTAAGTCAAATTCAGTTTAAAGTCAAACCATCAAAGCTCAATACCCCACTTTATTATAGGTATAACCTATGTTCATCAGCGCTTATAAACAGTGTACCACGACGAGCCCACCCCGCGCTCAGCGCATTAACAAGCGATTCCTCAGCGCGTGTCCAGCGTCGTCTGACCCGGCGCTAAGTGTGGAAGTTCTCGCTAATGACCGCCGAATGTCGCTAACTGCCTGTTTTGCGCTAATCTACACATAAACCTACTCTATTGCCAACACTAGTCGCAGTAGGGATGTGTCGCAGGTCGCTTTTGGCGAGGTTTTTAGTCACAAGATATGACGGGAGCCCTACTCCTACTACAGAGATTTGAAAAAAATTGCCGCTTCGGTTGCACATGAAGGAACCGTTTGTTGGTCCGTGTTTTGTTTCACACATTGATAACTGATGTCGACGAGCGTTATTGAGGCACATAAATAAATAGTTAGTTAGGATAAGTATTTACTGTTTTGTTGCCCGCTATTACAGAAGAAGTCATTTTGAAATGTTTCACATTTCCTTGGGCATTTGGGCATGTTATGATGAGGATGAAAATATATTGGCTGTTGTTTTTCAACCAATCAAATTATACCATAACATGAGTTTTATCGTTTGCTAGCTAATGTTGTACTCTACTGCTGGACATAGGCCGCTGCAAGGCTGCCTTCCGCATCGGCACATCTTTGTGTTAATTAGCCATTCAGAAACCGAAGTTTTAGTCGATCACCATTTTAGTAGAAACATACCAAGTCCCCTCTCTAAAGCTGCCATAAACCTCAGCAACCGCGGTCAACTCCAGACATTACGTTTATTCCTCTCTCTTACAATTTACTGTCACTGTTCCCTCCGCCAGCCTCAACTCACTAACACAAGATGTCATGATATGCCCGTTAGACAACAATGTCGTTGAGAATAGTTTAATTTAACAGTTATTACTTGATTGAAGTTTGAGTAGGTTTAAAACATTCTGTGATTGATTGAGAGAAGTCTTACTTAAGCAGTTTGAGATGGCGGTAATTAGTATCGTCAATTAGTGAGAAATGTCAGTTAGATTCGAAGACCACAGGAGATTGTTCAGGCGATTGATTGAGAATTATGTCTCAGCTGCCTTGAAGGTCGCAGTCGGTAGTAAATGTTTGTATAATTATCACTATTACTGAAGGAGTTATTTTATTATTTTCACAGACTTCCATTGAAGAAGTGACGGGACGACTAGGTAGTTGTGTATACCCCAACATTGCACCCTACAAATGTTTCTTATGTGTATAACTCTGTACATAAATATGTTTATTTCTAATTGTATCCACGATACGGCGGCAAACTGTTATGATCGAACACTTCGAGTGCTAGAGCGTAGGTCGATTCTCTTGTATGTTCTATTGTTGACATATGAGTACACATTGTACTGCACTCAGTAAACAGATTAGAGTCTGTTAATCACCATTTTTTAATATTAAGATCTTCCCAGATAACCCAAAAAATATCACCTACAACACGCTTCCCACATTTTTCTTCCAATAAAGTATGAGTACATTAGAGTAAAGTGTCAAGTGACAGCCGACCGCGCCACTAAATCTGCCATTAAGTGACACTTAGCCCGCGGGGTTAGGGGTGCACGGTTCGGGGGGTGGGAGGGAGCAAATAAATTAAATTAGCAAGCCCTTAGAACACGGTGATGTTTGTTCGATCTAATTAAGTGAACTGTTATGGCTCCTTGAGTAGTGTGAAAAGAGGATTTTGTTGAAAGTAAGTTTCTGCTTTATCTTTTCCCAACAAAGTTGGTGACAGTTTCCAGCCTAATCGAATGCAGCTGGATATGGATACTGGAGACTGCCTATCTGACCTCCGCAACCCAGTAACCGGGTAAGACTGGTTGCCAGTAGTAGTTACTGTTAGTTAGTAGCCTTTCTGGCTGTGAACAGGCTGATCTTTAGTCACCTGTAGGACCTAGAATTAAGAGTTTGAGTTTGCTAAACTCAATGCATTAAATAGGCTTTACTCTGAATAGTAATTCCTACTAAAAATACTCTTCAGGAAAGATAATAAGGACAAAGAGCTAAATGGGAAGAATAAATAAAATCCCATTGAAACTACATTAGCGTATGTGGAGTGTTCTCGTGCCAAAAATCCACTTATGGTGTTATATGAGAGTCCTATTAGGTGGTAGTATGAGAGGGTGGTAGTGAGGGGGGGGGGGGTCGAATTAGCGAATATTGTAACGTTCGGAGACAACGGAAGTACGCTGGGTTAAAAGCCAATCGTGTAGAGCTGGGAATGTATAGAAGCTTGAAACTCCTCTTGGCCTTAGATGTTAGTCTCCAAAACTGAGATATTTTTATGTCAGTCGCTCCTTAATATAACTAGCGAAAACTATTAACAAAATTATATTTCAAAAGAAAATCATTCCAATATAGAAAAAGAATCGTAGTAGGTGGCCTTCCGTAGTTTCTACCTGCGAGTAATATGAGTATGAGTTTATGTATGAACCAAGGCTAATTGTGTGAAGCACTTTTGAATTTTTAACATACATGTAGTATGTGATGGGATTCCGAATAAAGCTAACTTCTTAAATATATAATAAACTTTTCAAAATTAAACGTCTTTCATCTGTCGTCGTCGTCGTACTTCTATTCTCCTCTGCGCATCCGTCCTTGACATACAGTGTTGTCACTCCATCATCTTATATTCCCTCATTCAATCAGTGTTGCCACTTAACTCACCTTACATTCCCACATACATATGAACACGCTGGTGTTGCCGGTATGGATAGGCAGAGGTGCACCTATTAGTACACCCACATTTTACCAGTTACGTTTAAATCACATGTAGGTAATAGGGGGCGAGCCTATTGCTATCAACGGAGCACTATTTCAGACTCTGTGGCTGCTACTCAAAAATATCTGATGGAACAACCCAATAATATTAAGTCCGACCCTCAGATCGTTCTAAATATTATTAGTTTGATTCTTAAATCAAACCCAGTTCCTCAAGTTCAGCCATCAATGAGGCAGGCATGGAGTTGGTCAATAAGAAACAAACAGATGAACCTCTATCATCTTCCCAACTCTACATAAAAACATACGCGTCGATCACAACACGCGACAAATTGCGATTTACGAGCGCGCATTTTACGTGCGCGCGCGCGTCTGTTCGGCGCCTGCGGTCGCGCGGCTGATCTACACCGCGCCGCGTTGGACCGCTTCCACGCTAAGTGTGGGCCCGGCATTGCCATCAGTTAACGTAATTGGCTGATTGATATTAAGTACGAACTGTAATACTGGAACATGCGGAGTAGATGTGTGGTTGCGAAAGGATAATTGTTGCCAAGGATGTGTTTGTCAATAGTAAGTGGTTTTGTTCACTCAGAAATAATATCCCAAAGAACTTCTTCTTCATTGTTAAATAAAATGTAATGAAGAATTCATTTCATGACCTTCTCTATTACAGTCAGTAACTTGCCATCTGCATGTTACTAATCTGGTTTTTTGCATATTATTAACCTTTTAATTTATGTGGACACTGCTAACACATAAAAGGCTTTGTTAATGATTCTGCCAATGTGCAAAAAGCAGTTGCTTCATATACGCATACCTATATACATAAAATAAATAAATAAAAAAGCCTTTAATTTCTACCATAAATACTTAGGACATAAATAAACTTAAGTGTAATAAATCTACTTGACAAATTTTATAACCATTTCATTATCAAAATTAATTTCAAACCTTACAATATCAACATAACATTTACATTTATTTCATAACATTACTCTATAATCATAAAAATATAATCAACATTACATTATCAACTTTGCATTAGATTTCACCACATTCACATTGCTAGCATTACATTCGTTGCATCCATTAACTTAATTACATTCATTGCATTCATTACATTAATACCATCATTGCTTTCATTACATTAATTTCATTCATTGCATTAATTACATTCATTTCATTACACTAATTTAATTCTTTCATTCATTTATGGAAGTCGCCTCTGCGGCGTAGGCCTCCCCCAATTTCCTCCACTTTTGCCTATCTCTCGCTTGTCTCCTCCAGTCAGGCCCACATCTCTCTTTAAATACATCTTCCCAGCGCTTTCGCGGCCTTCCTTGCTTTCTTTTTCCATCTCTAGGCGCCCACTCCACGATTTTCTTTGTCCATCTTTCATTTTCCATTCTACAGATATGTCCTGCCCATTTCCATTTCAGACTTCTTACTCTTTCCACTATGTCCGTTATTCTAGTTTTTCTCCTTATGTCCTCATTAGTCATTCTGTCGGACAATCTTATGCCTAACATACTTCTTTCCATTTTCCTTTGCATGACACCGAGTTTGTGCTCGTCTGCTTTCCGTAGTGACCATGTTTGGCAACCATATGTAAGGCATGGTAGAATGGCTATCTCATACAACTTGCTTTTCAGCTTCATGTTTATCTGGGTATTCTTCATGATTTCTTTAAAACTCCAGTACTTTTTCCATGATATCGCTATTCTCCTATTGATCTCTCTTTCAGTTTGATCTTCAAATGAAATGGATTGTCCCAAATAGATGTATTCATTGACGTATTCTATTCCATGCCCATCTACAATTATTGGCGTTTCCGAACCGTTTGTTAAAATCTTAGTTTTGACCTATATACATAAGTGTTTTAAATTAATAGAAAGATATAACATATTCTTGTAATTTTGTAGAAAAAAACACAAAAGAAATTGTTTTAAAACTATGTAGACGAGTTTGCTGTTTCCTATTCAATTAGGTTGCTCTGAGGAACACTGTGTCGCGACATCAGAACAAACTCAGGGGTACCATTAGAAGTCTAGGCATAATCTTGGTATGAGGAGCATGCAGATTACTGCTGCATTCCATTGCAGAAATTCAAGCCCTTTCTCCACAATAAGAGGCCAGTGATTTAATAGTAGCAAAGTTCCCCGCGACTCTTCACCCTCAATCGTGAATCAGAAGAAAACACCGGAAATGTTTCCCATTAAAAATAGAACTTGAAACAAACATCGTTATTGGCAAGTTTGGCAACCATAGAAGAAAAATATACCCATTATTTTAAAACACCCTAATTTATAGTCAAAACGAAATTAGACGGTAATAATTTAGAAATCAATAAATATAAACAATTTTTTTGGAAACTTTTTTAATAGAAAACTTCTGAGTCTTAAGTTTCATTCGGGGGTCTGTGAGGGTGTACGAAGGGGTGACGGGGGTACAAGGGGGTATGTTGTCGACAATTTATTGTTTTTAATTCAGGTGGCGGCGATACGGAGGCGCGCAATCACTCGATACGCCATCAAATAAATGTTTAGCCATTGCACTGGGGCTAGGGATGAGGAAAGTGTCGATGATTTAGTCTTACCTATTTTGGTTTTATACGACACTAACATCATTTTAATGCTCCGATAACAATCGTTATGCAAATATTAACTACGCCAGCACTACACCAACACTACGAAAATGCAACAACAGCGCTATGTTGTAGCACTACGTTAGTACTACGCCAGTGCTACGCAAGTGCTACGCCAGTGCTACGCAAGTGCTACGCAAGTGCTACGCAAGTGCTACGCAAGTACTACGCAAGTGCTACGCAAGTGCTACGCAAGTGCCACGCAAGTGCTACGCAAGTGCTATGCAAGTGCTACGCAAGTGCTACGCAAGTGCTACGCAAGTGCTACGCAAGTGCAACGCAAGTGCTACGCAAGTGCTACGCAAGTGCTACGCAAGTGCTACGCAAGTGCTATGCAAGTGCTACGCAAGTGCTACGCAAGTGCTACGCAAGTGCTACGCAAGTGCTACGCAAGTGCTACGCAAGTGCTACGCAAGTGCTACGCAAGTGCTACACAAGTGCGACGCCAGAGCAACGCAAGTGCTACGCAAGTGCTACGCCAGTGCCACGCAATTACTGCGCTACGCTACGGATAGTACGGCGGACACGCTATACAAACGGTACGAAAATGTTACGACACCGGAACGATAACTTTTCTTCTACGCTACGCTATCTTTTTACTGCTTCACAAGTGGGTATGCATTAAAATGCGATGACGACATCGGTATTGCTAATTTGGTTATTATAAATGAATCACATTTTTTAGTAAAATATATTAACAGCAAGGAATATCACACAATTTCTAGGTTAACTTTATGTTTTGATAGACAAAACAATAATAATAAGAAATAATAATAATTGTTTATTGAAGTAACGATTCACACAAAATTTTACAAAAATAAGGGCATTAAAAACTAAAGGTATATAATATTAGAGTTCTACCTGAACTAGGAAACTAGGAATAAACCTGTATCTCAGGTAACACACTCAAGTCCTTACACAAATATTATAAGATTTCTTCAACAAATACCTAGTAAATAACATATCTAAAAAATGTCATATAATTATAAGAAATAAACAGTTTGGATTCACAACTTCACTGTAGCATTCTATTATTTTTGCAATGAGGCATTTGTAATGCATATCAAAAAAACCTAGGTCAAGTTTCCTTTGCCAACAGAGACTAAAATGTAAACTATAACACAAATTATTAAAAATAACTTATTGAATAATGTCAGCACTCTCACGCAACGTCATTGTAATAGATGGAATTTACATATCTTGCCTCAGCTTGTTTCTTGGCGGGGCATTCTTGATCGCCAGTTTTGTGATTGCTTGGTTTTTTCAAACGCAAGCATGTAGCACACTGTGAGTGTTCAGCATTTTTAGTGCACTCTTTAGACTGATGACCTTGTTCTCCACAATGTCCACACGTGTAGGTATCCTCCCGACAAGTCTTTACGGCATGTCCATACTGTTGACATTTGAAGCACCTGGTCACGAGTGTGAAGTCCCTCACGGGGCAGGATGTCCAATTTATGTACACTCTGTTTTGGTTTATTAGGGCCTTTCTTATGCTAGCAGTAACTTCAAGGATGAAGTTACATGTAGGTCCTTCCTTTTTTACCCGACTTGTGACTCAATTTTATAGAGGCCATAAATGAGTCGCGGGGTAAATTAGGCAGCTTGTCAACTAAATTCTGCTCATAAATGCAATTGAACACTTCTTTGTCAGACAAAACTGTTGGAACGCCTATCACTGCAATTCTTGGTCTTCTCTTATGGGGCTCTTCCACTTTCAGGCTGGAACTACTAAGCTCAGCCGATTTTTATAGTTTTTCTATGTCGTCTTTGGTCTCCGTGCTAATAATAACGCCTCCGTTTTTTGTTTTGCGCAATTCTCTAACGTGCAATTTCATTTGTTCAGGGCATATTATTTTCTGAACTAGCGATTTTGTGTCGTCTTGCTTCTAAATTTTCTTCTGCTGCATGGACAGGTGGTTGAGGTATGATCGCAGGGCTGCTAGGAGGTAGAATACTACGAGGGCTGTTTCGATATTTGACATTTCTATGTAGATAGTTCTTAGATTTTTTTCATAACTACTTGTTATTCACGAAAGCAAATCACAAACTTAGCACAAAAGGCGATTCGGTATCTAGGTCACTGTGAATAATATTATTACGACATTTAATAAATAAAATCGGTAATACGAGTAGGTACACACGTCCGCTCTACTTGAGTGTTGGTAGAGAGCTGCCCAACAAAACAATATCCCAACTACGTCTACTTTGACAAGTCGCATTTAAATCATAAAAGCGACATAATTATTTAAGTTTTTTTTCGTTTAATAAGCAGATATAATTAAATTCATAGCAGGAGCTTAACAGTAATTGCTAGCAGCCCCTCGGTCTGTTTATTATGGTAATAACAAGAAATTACATTCTATATTTTCTTAGAAAACAAGCTCATTTATCCATCGCGATATATATTGCAATCGACGTCTTCTTAATTCGTACCCCACATCCACATCATTCTTCTCTAGGTAGGGCTGCTCCATCATCAAAGCCGAATAACTTGGCTATTGGTTTAAATTTATGTCTTGTGCCGCGAATGCACATGCTAGTGGCACGGATTATTGAGATGATGATTCTTGATCTTAGCCAACCCATCACTACGCTAAAGGACCTATTCCAACGGTCAGCGATTGCAGCTCCAAGATGTTTTACGAAGGTGGACATTTGTGGAGCGAAGTCTCCGTCAACGGATGTAACAAGAGGTGTGAATGTTGCATGTCGCAATTCACAAGCGTTTGAGTATTTTCAAATTTTTTCGTCTTCGGCGGATTTTAGTACAGAGGCAACAGGGCGTGAAATATAAGAAGTTAATTAACAATAATTGCTGCACAGTTTGATGGAGGATTTCTCAAGTAGGTTGGCTACGCTTGCCGAAGTCGGTCCGTGTATGGGTGAACCTCCTTATCATACCGAGACCCGTTTGAGCCTTTAAAAGCATGTCAAGCTATAGATCCCAGATTCCCGGCTGTCGTTCAAAGAGCTTTTTCAGTTGTTTCTAAAACCCGACAACGTCAAAGTTATCGTGTTGCTTACTGGGTTGTGTAGGTCAGACCGACAGTCACTTCTATCCAGTAAGATTGGAAGCCTATTAAAACATAAACATAGGAAACGGCTTAGCAAATGATGTTACTTATAGTCTTGTCATCGATTAAACATATCGACGTTTTCCCACTTCTCTACTCCTCGCACCGTTCGTTAACTGGGCAAGTTTTCCAATAGATGGCGGCACCTGCGCCATGTTTATTGTGTGCCGGATTACGATTCATTAACAACGACTAATTCCTTGTGGCTGCCACGGCATAACGCTGTGGTGGCGAGGGAGTCAGCAGTTATTAAGGGCTGCACAGGTTTGAAGAAGTATTGAATCATGAATGAAGTTGAAAGATAGGTAATTGGTTTGATTTTATTGAAGCTGATGTATCCAATAGACAGTCTTAATAGTTTACAGTTTATCGTCAAGATGTAACATCATCTGTCTAGCCTTTTTCCAAACTATCTTGGGGTCGGCTTCCAGTATAACTGGATGCAGCTGAGTACCAGTATTTTATATGAAGCGACTGCCTATCTGACCTCCACAACCCAGTAACTGTGTAATACGATGCCCGTTCGTAAGACTGGTTGTCAGACTTTTGGCTTCTGACTACACGTAACGACTGTCAACGATCTACAAATGACAGCCGGGACCAACGGCTTAACGTGCTTTCCGAGGCACGGAGGAAACTCGGTATGTAATTATGGTCACCCATCCACGGACCAACCTCGGCAAACACGGCTTTAACCTTAAAGATCGACCCGTGCGGCTGTTATTATTTAGCCACGAGCTCCTCCTCCTAGTTATTGTACATTTTTCTAGTGGTCTGTGCTGTCCCAAAGACCTCGCCTAATTATTTCCAAGAGCTCGTGTCCGGCGCCGATAATTCTGTTTTTTTAGCATATTGGATAACAGTCCAAAACGAATCCCTCGTATTTAAGTGTTTTTTAAAAGAAAAGGTGGTAATAAAAATGTAAAACCGTAAACACATGTATCCGACGGAAAAGCAATAACTTCAAGTATTTCTACAATATAAAAGAACAGAAGAATGTATCTATATCGTTGGTGTAGAGTAATAAGGGAAATACATCAATACAAAGAACTCTCTGTAAGTATTCTGTTCGCTATCAATATCAGGATCTATTGCTCTATAAACGGTGATAAATGTGATAATTGTTACGTGGGAAACGAGATGGTAAAATAACACACATTACATTATAAGAAAACACCATCTCTTTATGGTTTGTGTTTGTAAACATCCATACTAATATCATGAATGAGAATGTAACTCTGTTTGTTTGTTCGTTTGTTTGTTACCTTTTCACGACTAAACGGCTGATCGGATCTTAATGAAATTTGGCAAGAAGATAGATTTCTACCTTGGGAAGGACATAGGCTATATATCATTACGCTACGACCAATAGGGGCGGAGCAGCAATGAAAAATGTTGCGAAAACGGGGAAAATTTGAGGCAGACGAAGTTGCGCGGGACAGCTAGTATTATAAATGCGAAAGTCACTCTGTTTGTTTGTTACCTTTTCAAGACTTAACGGCTGATCGGATCTCAATGAAATGTGGCAAGAAGATAGATTTCAACCTAGGGAAGGACATAGGCTATAAATCATCACACTACGACCAATAGGAGCGAAGCAGCAATGAAAAATGTTGCGAAAACGGGGAAAATTTGACGCAGACGAAATTGCGCGGGACAGTTAGTATTATAAATGCGAAAGTCACTCTGTTTGTTTGTTACCTTTTCAAGACTAAACGGCTGATCGGATCTCAATGAAATGTGGCAAGAAGATAGATTTCAACCTAGGGAAGGACATAGGCTATAAATCATCACACTACGACCAATAGGAGCGGAGCAGCAATGAAAAATGTTGCGAAAACGGGGAAAATGTGCCCGCAGACGAAGTTGCGCGGGACAGCTAGTTAAATATAATCAGGAGCAGGACGGGTGAAAACTATGAATGAAGACCAAAATATAGATGTTATTTTGAAATACAAAATTATCTTCGAAAATTATGATCATTATTAATGATGTTTACAATTGAAATAGTTTTTTAACTAAGTCGGTGGTTCCTTTCTGGCTAATCTGAAAAGAAACACTGAAACAAACTTAGAGGTCACAGTTTCTTTTAAAGTCCAGTTAAGTTATTTTAACATTTCGTTAAGTAAAATATTAATCGACGCATGATGAATTATAATGGCTCTATTCAATTTAAAATAACACCACGCCTGTAATACCTGAAGGGATAGGCAGAGGTATCCCTAATTGTACCATCGGGAAAGTGAGAATATGGACACTTTTCAAACAAGATCCCGTGCACACGATGACATCTGTTTAACACCCTTATTACTATTGGTCCGCACAAATACTTTGCGGACCAATAGCGGTAAAACAAAAAAAGACTCGACCGAAAAATACACGACCGTTTTTTAAATATGTATTGTTTTAAACACAATCTCAGGCTCTGTTAATGATCCCAGATGTTTGACCACAGTTTTTTTTCTCATTTACGACACCAAGGGACTCGGCAAAAAATAGATGCTGCGATGCTATTGGTAGCTGAGCGTTAATAAGCGCTTCTATAGCGGCCGGACGCTGCAAGTAACGATAGTCCTTACTGTGGTCAGATACGCAATTTGGTGATAGTACAACTGGTGGAATAGGATCAGCCTTTTACCGTCAACCGGGCACAAATTCGTGGCTGCCACTGAGAAATTCCTGATGGCTTTAACAGTCACCCGAAACGAATACCTAATGGAACTGTTAGTTTAGCAAAGTAACCATGTGATCAACAATACTGATGGTTAAAATACTGTTAATTTGCTCATTCAACTATCAAGAATGATGTATACTACTCGTAGACTTGCGCAGGTTTCAACTCAGCCCACTCATATCAAACTAAAAGCAATATGAATCTATTCAAAATTAAATTCCAGCTTAATAACTACGAAAACGACTCAAAAATAATTGAATATCATTGAAACATTATTGAATTATCCATTTCATTAATCTGTTTACAAAACTGTGAGTAAATGGTGCGTTATAATTACATTAAATGACAATAGTTATATCCTCTAACTTTTAACACGAGGGGGTTGGGGAACCCTAAATAATGGTATTATACGGAACCCAAGGGTTCGGCTGATTTAATTTTAGTTTGTTTAGTGTTGCTGCGATTGATTCTCTTTCGTTTTGTGAGATTAAATATTAAATGGAGTATGGTATTTGGGGGTTAGTTGGTTAGAAATAATGTTTGAAGTATTTATGAGATGTTGCACATGTTTGTTGTAGTTACTATTCTACTACAGTTTGTAAAGGGAGAAGGAAGTCTGGTTTTGAGAAGCAATATTACTTGTTTTAGGTACTTTTTTCAATAGAATAATGGAGTTAATACATATGATTTTGCAAAAGCAGATCAAAATCATGTAAGTAGTGAAGATGTGATCTGCTTTAGATTAAAATCATGTAAGTGTAGTATCCCAAAGGTTTTTCAATTACCTAAATCTAATAAGAAATTACTGCTTCCGTGTAGAGATCGCACCTACGAATGCTGAGCATGACGTGCTGGGTTGGACTCCCGGGTCGGCCAAAATTATATTTGGTTTATCCATCAGGAAGTTCTCAGTAACGCCAACTGAGTTTGGATGTGTGCTCAGTTGATAGTCGCTACTGAAAGTGCCAAACTGGTCGCCTTTTGTGCTGACTCAATTGAGATTGTCATTGACACGGTAAGAAATTAAGTCACCTAGGTCAATTTATTGTGCTGTTGGCATATAACTCATCGACGAACCACGACAAGAGAACGCAATTTACCCCTTAAACATTTTACCGCAGCAATTGGTAGTGTGGCTTCTGCGTGTCAGATTCTAAAACCCGTATAGAAAGTATTGCATTAAACGCTTACTCCTAAACAAGGGTGAAATAGGCCGGGTCCTTAGGGGATAGCGATCATAAGGGCGGCTGTGGTCCATGTGTGCGGGACCATGTGCTTTGTATTACTTGCGAATAACTAAAAATATGAAATTTTAAAACTTGTTTGTGAAAGTTACAGCAATTTGTTTGTTGTGTGTCAGTGACATTTTTTTTTTGAATATGGGAATGCATGATTTACTAATGATTAGGTGTATTAATTTATTGATCAACCGGAGATTGTCTTTAAGGTTTATTTTTCTTTATCATTAACTTCTTATTAACTTAAATTCTAGTTACACTAGGAAAGGAATCTACTTAAGGTCCAGTTCGACATCTTATTTGAATTATCGAAATTTTCGACACAATATATGTACAGTCACGTCTATTAATATGTATACACGCAGCAACTTTTAAAAGTGATTTTCTCTTACTGTATTGATTAAGGTTTTACGTTTTCACGAACATGGAATTTTGGAAGCCATACTATTACGAAATAGGTTTTATCTCAACGTAGAAACCGTAATTTCACGTGCAAATCACTTTTTAGTTTAGCTAAGTGTACCTATACATATTATTAAACGTGACTGTACCTACCTATTTGTAATGTTAATTATATTTTTCTTATTATGTTATGCGATTCTTTTTGTTGTTTCATCTGGCCAAAATGGCGATATGAGAGAAACATAATAATTGTATCAAAGGTAAAAATCTTACTGCAGTAAACTAAACTTCATCTTTGTCCTAAGCAACATAACAAAACATATATTACATACACAATACTGGACGCTCTTGACTTGCACGTATTTCTACATCGTTCTCACATATTTGTAATTCACAACATGCATAGTGTAACCAAGATTTTGTAACAATATTTTGATTTAAAAGAGTGTCCATGGAGTTTCTTGCCCATTCTACTCCACAGAGATCTACAATCTTTGATCTTTGGAATGGGCAACTACAGTACTTTCACAAGTTTATGCCTTGTAACTAGGACTGTAGCTTCGTGTTTTTTGTGTATCAAAAGTGCTTGTTTTGGTCTAATTGAAATAAATGCTTTGAGTTTTACAATAAACTACACCTGTGCATAAAATACTTATATGGACGTAAACTCCTGAAAGTTTTGCTAAGCATCGTCACGTGCGAGCTCGAGCGCGGCCGAGCATCGTCTGAGCGCAACAAAAACACGTGGGGTACTCCACAATGAGAGGCGGGGCTTACGAACACAGCTAACCAATAACAAGGCTACTTTTATCCCCCCTCTCGCTCGCACAAGTATCGGTCTCCCTCCAATTCGTAGATTACCGTAGTCGATTCTTCATACTGAAGTATGATTTTTTTATTATCATTTTAAAGTTGGCAAATATGGTGGAGTCCGCAGTTGGCGTTATAATGTTGCCAAATTGTATGCGAGTGTGTTTGTGTTACGGTTAAGAGCTTCTTATGAGATGAACGTTTTATTAAATGCTTTTGTTTTATAGAGAAAGGTAGTTTTATTTGGCTTTTAACCCATCTGCCTTTTGTAAACTGAATTTCAGTTTTTTTCATCATTTTAAAACTTTCGAATTGCTCAACTTTTTTGGTGCCGGATAAAATTCAGGGTTTAGATTTTTATTCTGAACCATCGAGTAAATAAATAACTTTAGTTCTCATTGACAACTTTTAAATTAAATAAGTAAACATTTATTTTAGAATGTCTTCCATAATTGTTGGTAACAATGTCAACTTATAAACTAGTGGATTAAGGTGCACTAGTGTGTGTGTGTAGTTATATCCTATGAAATATTGTTAAATCCAATTAATTTATAGACTATAAATAGTCTATTCTATCAATTAATAGCCTCAACTACATTTTCATTCTGCAGAATCTAGTTCCTGCACTACAATGTTGAAAATTTGATAGAGTTGTAAATATAAATTGATAACGACAGTTATGACATCAATCTTCGTCTATTAAATACGCAATAAATCATTCGGATAAGTAGTACTTTAATAAAAATGACGACCAAAGATTGACTGCAACCAGTTTTTTTTATATGCAAAACATTTTAACAAAGATTATTAACGAGTTTTGAAATAATTTCAAGCTAGCTGTACTTAGTTCTGCGTCTGGTAATATGCATAGGTTTTATTTACATCATAACTTAACATCACGCCTGTCAATCCCGCAGGGTTAGGCAGAGGTACCTAATACTACACTAACATTTCGCCAATTATGTTTAAGTCCCATGCAATAGGGGGCGAGCCTATTGTCATCAAAAAAGCCAGACTCCGTGGCTGCTACTGAGAAATTCCTGATGAAAAACCCAATAACAATTTGCCCGAAACTGGAATCGAACCCAACACCTCATGATCATCAGTCGCAATTTTGAGCAAAAGACCAACGAGGCAATCAGTTTATAAAAATATTACAACAAACCACACTTTTTGTCGCATTTTCCGAAATAATGAGTATCTATCTAGATGTTTTTGATTCATTTGACCTAATTAACTGAATACTTGAGAGACGTGGATTTATAATTTTGTTTCGGCATAACTAGATATACAAGGTGTTGTTTTGCATCCTCGTCAAAATTCAGGAAATTGTCACAGAAGACATAAATAATCAATAAAATTTACGATACCTAGTTGATTATTAATAAACCCTGTTTTTTTTTGGTCTCTGACTCACATTTGGCCCGTAATGTTTAAGTCTCATGTAATAGGGTTCTATTTTCAACAGCTGCTACTCAGAAAATTCCTGATGAAATGATGAAAATGATGTTTATTTTGCAAGTAGGTTTTCACAAACACTTTTACACGTCATTTTTTTTTTTAACTAGATGGGGCCGGTGTTTCGTACCTGACTACTCTGAGAAGAAACAGCCGAACCAAACTCAGAGGTTCTCTGTTAACTTGTTATTCTTTTAAAGTCCAGACTTGCTCAATTTACATGAGGACTATGCAGATTAGTATCTGAAATGGTCTTTTGAAGAAAGAACCACACAGATTTGAGTGGACCTGTCCAGTCAGTGCAAGCATGTGTCAGTTATCGTGTAGCTCGACTTATAACTCAAGGAGCTCAACGAAAAATTCCGGTAACACTTGCCCGACTCGGGAATCCAGCTCAGGACCTCAGCCATCATGCTTGCCACCACTCGACCAACGAGGTAGTCAGTCAGGCAACTTTTATTTGTATTAATTACTCAATTTCACATTTTGCGATATTTTTTTGGTTCTAGACCTCACCTAGGAAACTTCTAGTTACGGTAGATATGGGGGGGTCAAAGTATCAACTTTTTCACAAGTTTATTTTTTAAATACTTGTTATAACATTACTTTAAATACCTCTACAACTATTCAATGTTTGAATCAACACATTTTTTTGAGTGTGTTTCATTGAATCCTATCGTAAAACGTGACTTTTCATCCGGAAAAAAGTGGTTTCCCAGCAATCATTTTTGGGCAGAGTTACTTGGTTTAGTGAAAGGTCCGTTTTTACACCTTGTATAATTGTTTCATTGTTACTGCTAAAAAAACCTAATTTATTAGGTAAGGCTCAATCTCTCCAACACTCTTACAAAAGTTTCATTCATTCGTGAAGTAGTAAGGAAATAGCACATAATTGTAAAAACGTTTATACTACCAACTTCCTACTCATTACCATAAAATCTAATTAAGAACCGATTGATGACATAAAAATTAACCTTAATCTAAATTGGACATTAGTAACGGTGTTGTAAATATTTCTTATAATAAATATCGGACCAATTTATATTTCAAGTCAATAAATACCTTTATCCCAACAACAACACACGGTACTCTCAACTCTACTGCTAACGAGATAAGGTGTGATTTACTGTGCGGTTGTCTTGTATGAGGTGTGTAATAGGCAGAAGATAAAAGGCCGACAAAGCAAAGGTGTCGGCTAATTGACGCGGGGAGAAGGAAACCGGGACAAGAGGCGAGGATGTGGTCGCAGTGATAGCGGGTAGCGGAGCGGTGAGCGGAGCGGGTAGATGGATGGTGATGATTAGGAGATTTCTGTTAGATGGAAAAACAAATAGACAAAATACCCTATACACATGATTCGGTCTAACTAGTAGACGTTTATGAATGAAAAATTGATTACAATGGAACTTAAAAAAAATCAGTACTTATTGTACTGATTTTTATTGAAATCGGGATCATTCCTAGAAACTGTGGCACTATTTCAGATCTATATGGAAATAAGAGAGAAAACCTCCACTTTTTTCTCGCCTGCGTGGTTTGAAAGCGGGGGACGGGTCAAGGGTTCGGTGCGGCTTGGTTGAATCATGTCATGTCGAGCTGTGGACTGCAATTGGTTGACTTGAAGGTCTTGAAGCATAGTTTACAATGAACTGGTTTGTGTTTCTTTTGCAGAATAATACAAAATGCTACCTATATGCCGTTTAATCTGTTCTAAGCGAATATATTTTCTTGCCGTACAAAAATACTTACCCGCTCTCAGTGGCACCTACCCCCAATTCCTGTATAATATTACATCCGGTGTGTACAATACCGCGGCCGGTTCCCCGCGGTCCATCCTCGGCCATTGTGTGAACGGGTCCGGGCCAGACTCCATTGTGTGGACGACTGTTGAAGATATTTATCTCATGTTGTGATGGTCAGCTTGATGTGTTGTTATTTATATGGGGATTAAGATGGGGTCATGTTGTGATTCTTACGATTTAAACGATTAATGGCAAGCATTCAGCTTACTGGTCAAGTCTAAGCAAGGCGTATTGTGTTACCTAGTAACGGGTTGTGGAGGCCAGATAGACAGTCGCTCTATACAAAATATTAAGAGGGGACTCTAGGCTCGAGGAATTTGAAGAATAGGTATTTGAAGAAACTATTGCCGTCGCCGTCGTAAATTTAGAGAAAAAGTATATCTATGCTTCTATTATTTTCTTTTTTGTTAAAAACTTATCTAATTTGTCTGATAGTCGTCAGAACATGGCTTTTTTTCGGGTTTTTGGATTGTCATAATTATTTAGTGATTATGTTTTGAAAAAAAGGAAATGATAGGGGCATGTATTAATAAGACCTAGATTTTTTGGAAACAAATCATTGCTCTAAGCGCATTATCCACAAAGAAAACAGCGTAATACGTTTGTATGGAGAAAGGCCCCGTAGAGTCCCCTCTTAATATTCAGCTGCATCCGGTTAGACTTGAAGCCGACCCCAATATAGTAGGAAAACACAAAGTAGATCGAGAATCAGTTAACTGATCATTTTAAACTGGCTACAAGTATAAAAATTTGAATATCTCAAATATTCAAATGTTTATACCTACACGTACTGTAATTTCAGTTAAATCCTAGCTGGATTTAACTGAAATTACAGTACTTTCGATTGTTTTCCTAATCAGAAAATGGTAAAATAAAAACCAAAAAAACCAGACTGATTAATTTAAAAATAAACCTACATATTTTCAATCATATACTTTTATTAGTGTGTAAAAGGTAGATACATAAATATCAACAAACAACAAAATACATCCTGCGCTTGCGTCGGATTCAAACCAGACAGGATGCGCAAACGATTCCATTTTATTAATGGTTTAAAAACCGTTTATTGTTCCGCCATCTTTTATTGGGGGCCGCCATTATTGGGGGATTTAAAAAAGGAATTATAAACGTCAAAGTGTGGCGTTGTGATGAGAATTTGATTGTACGTGTGTTTGTGTGTGTTTCATTGTTGGTGATATGATCGGTTATTTTAAATGTAATTGTAGTTAATTGTACTTTTCGGAGATTATTTTTTGCGGTTATTTTGGTTGGTTGTTGAAATTGTTTTGCAATAATTCTAAAGCATTATTTAACTTCTTTTATCAGTGTGGCCATTTATAAATATGAGGCCTGTACTGGAATAATATTTCAAAGTAGTTTCAGCATTTATACAACAGAATTCATATTTCCTTATTCTAGAAATATATTTTAATAAATAGAGATTCTGCTAGCCAATGTTTATAATAAGACAGGGTTTCTAGGATTTGTATGTGTTCAGATTTAATATTTACGTAAGTGCTACTTAATTATTAATTTAAATGAGCATGTGTATTCTTGTTTTTGAATTTATCTTTTGTTTCTTTCCGTTACCGACCTCCATACTTTATAACTCATCATATTTCCCAGAAGAAAAAGCAATTTCTAAACTCCATTCAAAGATCAATCTCGAGTGTATAATAAGTAAGGCGACAAGCAATTAATCAAGTTTAATATCTGCAAACTACCCGCTAACCGACGTCGTACGGCAGCCAGTACCCTCAGCAGATGTCTCTAATTCTATGGGTGTTTTATTTCTTAACAAATCGAGTGCTGTGTCAATTAATATTATATTTGTCACATAAATTACCGGAGATCCTTCCGCTATTATCCGAACGCGTAAACTCTGCCATCCCAGCTTATTATTCGTGGCACAATAGTTTTTAGCGGGCGCGGGCCGGGGGAGGGGGGGCGGCCCGCAAAAACTGCACCCGACTTAATTATAAAGAGACAAGAAGCGCCATTAAATAGCGATTCGTTAAATCTACGCTCTCGTGTTAACACCACACGTGCTCTCTCCCTCTCTAACGTATGCGGAACAGAGCGGGACGCACGTAGGTCCGGAGCGACAGCTTGGTTTAGGGGCGGCGTCCGCGATATAAGGTTTAGATTGACTGGGCGGCGTTCTCTATTCAAGTTTTTTTCTGTTTGCTCGCAAAAGCGTCGGTGAGAGCTTTTCATTTGGTGTCGGGTCGCGCTCGCGGGCGGACGCTGCTGAGGGGCAATGACCGAGTGACGTCCATCGGACTCTGTGGTGTATAGTATATGCAGTGAACTGTCTAAGATGTCGGAGCTGCGTGGTTCGCCGCCATTGTCTCGTGGTCTGGAGAATGGTTTCGGGGCTCCGCTGGCGGCGCTGAGTTCTCTGGCGGAGGCGCCTCCTCCGGCGCCGAACCCTCACGGGATCGACCACATTCTGTCGCGGCCGACGGTGGGGGGCAACATGGGCGCTGGTCTGCTGGCGCCGCGGCTGTCGCTGGCGGCGGCGGCGGCCGGCATGGCGCACTATCTGCAGCACAAGCCGCTGTACTGGCCTGGCTTCCAGGGGCTCGTCTCCAACCCCATGGCGTGGAGGGAGCGGTTACAGTCAAGTGAGTACACAACATTCTTTATCTATAAGTGAAGGAAAAATGTTATACCCCTTTGGAGGAGTTTCAGATTTAGCATACTTAGTTAAAATTTACCTAAAGACTTATGTGTATCATATAAGGCGAAGAAAAACAATGCGAGGAAACCTTGTCGTAATGTTATTCTAAATCTAAAATTGTCAATCCACCTTAAGCAAGTGTGGTGACGAAAGATTATCTTCCCTTACCATGTAGTAAAGGTATGAACACATAAGAAGGTTTGAGCCATGCAGTGGTACAGTCATAGCCTGGTTATTATTGTTATGTTATCTTCAATTATTTATTAGGCTTCCCCATTGAAACGCCTCGAACAACCGTCGTGTACAAGGATCCAATTTCAATTTATTCATCTTAAGAAGACAGAAGTAGCGGAATGCATAGATTTATGTAAAATTCATATACTTTTTCCAATTATTAGGTAGTTGCAATGTAGAATAATACCTATATCTTTTCAATTACTGATAGAAGACTAATAGGAATAGTGTTTAAAACCTGAAGAATGCTATGCTCGTTATAAATGAAGGAGTTAATAATCAGGAAAGAGTTTTACAGCTCATTAAACCTCTATATTATTTTACTTTTAGCCAAATAAATACTTGAACAATCTACAGGTGGACAATGAAATTGATCTATTTGGCATAGCTTTCTTAAAAAAAAAAACATTCTAAATTCTTTGTTCATTAATCAAATCCGGAGCTTTTTATATTAATGAGTTATAAAATCCTTTTATCGGAATTTTAACAGGTTTTATTAATTGGTTAGTTCGTTAGTGTTTTCTAACAAATGCAAATAACAGAAATAGTCAGTAGTCGTATAAAAGACATCAACGCGTCACGGTAGAAAATCACATGATGCAAATAATTATTTAATGTTAATTTTATAGGATGGTACCTTAGTAATTATTTTTTATGGTCATCAAATTTAAAATGAATACATTAAAAATCTTAAAAAAAAAAAACATTTTTTTAGATATTATGTTAATTATAATTCTGAAAGGGTTTATTGGCGATTAAAATTTGTTTGATATTTTTTTAAACAGATTACCTAATAATACTTAATGTTGTTAGAAAAATACTTTTAGTTTTATTTTAATTTATAGAAAACCATTAACTTAAGTCCTCATTATTTGTCATAATGCACACGTATTTTTTTTTCTTTTTATTATGTGCATTTTATTTGTATGTTTTAAGCATATAATTATGTACAGCCTTACAAAACCGCTAGGAATACATGGAACATATACTAAAGTACATTAAATTTGACATAACAACTATCAATTAAACATCTCAAGGCATGTTACTTCTCCTATCCACCCCACAAATGAGCCCACTCAAATCTCCGGCTCCAACAATGTTGGCCACAAGCCGGAACTACGTCACGACACAGCCTCCTTGTTCCGGTGGCCGTCGGGCGTGTTCCGTCGGCCCTTAGCGGCCGGTTATAGCCCTACGGCCGTTTGTGGCCCATTGGCCGGCATTACGGCGAGATACACGTACGGGGTACGTGTAGTCAGGAGTGGGATTTACTTGGTAATTGTGTTGAAGAATCGGTTTGATTTTTAAAAAGAAGAAGGTTTTGGGAAGATTCAATTTTTCTTACCGATTTTCTAAAACTCATTTACATATCAGTTTTTGGTCAAAGTAGAAACACCCAAACCAACTAAAAAGTCATCCCCTATTTTCTCTATGTGCTACATTTTTCATAGTGTATGAATAAAGCCCAAATATTGTACTTCCAGGAAATCATTTTATCTACGGTCGATAATTAATCGCAAGAATATTTAGATAGTGGTATTCACTATTAATTTGAGTAAACGCATTGCATACGATGCGATATAGATGGATGGGATAATCTTTGTCTCCAAATTCATTTAATTTGACTAATATACTAATATATGGAACAAAATCAAAAACAAACGGCATTAATTGGTCTTCCGAAAAACCACTTTCTGTGTGCTGGCGTCGCATAAGTATTTAATTCCTAATAAAACATGAGGAAGATAACATAGTTACAAATTTATCAATTGATCATTATCATCAGCCTATATTGTTCCCACTGCTGGGACGCAGGCCTTCTGTCTATGAGAGGGAATGGGCTGTAATCCACCACGCGGGACCACTGCGGGTTGGTAGATGTCACATGTCTTCGAATTTTTAATTCTAGGACATGCCGGTTTCCTCACGATGTTTTCCACCACTGTTTTGAGAGCAGCGGTGATGAAATAAATTACACAAAGTAATGCGCCTGCCTGGGTTCGAACCTACGACTTTCTGCTTGTAAGTCTGGGCTGCTACCACTGGGCCACCGCTGCTGTCACTATACTCTTAACTACTCTACTACTTATCAATTAAAATGATATAAAACGAAAGTAAATTGAGACACATCGTGGCGTATAAATTTTTAACCGAAATAAAATAAAAATCAATGTTCTGCGGTAGAATCGACATTTGTTGATCGAAAACTAATAAATATTCCGACAAGTCATTTGTTCCCGAAATAATAAATTCGCCCACATGTATATCGATTGATTTGTGGCTAATACTTACAGATGTAGGTATTTGTAATCGTGATACATTGACTGGTATTCACTCAACAATTTGATGAGGTCTATTTTAATCCGGTAATGGATGTGATCTTCATTTTCCGAAGATTAATTTTGTATATTTTTGCGTAGTATTTGCGTGTTAACGATACCGTTTGTTGATTGTATGATATTATAAAATTAACATTTTAAAGAATATTTTCAATAGATTATCTTTTTAATGAGTATTTTACTTTGACATGCTACAACATTAATCGTCTCCTTAAATTCAGCGATTGACTTTCATTTTATTTATTATTTAACCACGACAGTAAATAATATTTAATTGATAAAAAAATCGAACAGTTGATACAAAATCTCTAGTAAAAGACACTAGAGTTTTATAAAGAAAATAACTCAAAATCCGCGAGCGCTTAAACATAATCCGGAATAGTATTATTCTAGTACATGGGTTACAATCCTTTAGATTTTAAAAGTAAAATTAGATAAGGCACATTATCTATTAGTAATACCTAATCTTTTATAAATAGGTGGTCATTGTCGGCAAACTTTTCTTTCAACTGTCGACTTAACTTGGATTATATCCAAAATGAACCCATTTGCAAGCTTTTTAGAATAAGTTATGAATATTTATTCGCAAAAAGTGTCAATTTGTCAAACCTATTCATTCATTTCATCAATTTGGTAATGTATATAGAAATGAGATTTGTTTCAAATAAAATGTAATAATTTTTAATTTTACTTTTTAATTGAATTCAATAATTTTATCTAATGTAACTTTGAAATCTGAAAGCTGTGTGTGTCTTTGAAAGCTGTTCAATAATTTATGTTTGGATTTTTATTTATTTTTGTTTATATTTTATTATTTTTGTTTTATATGGGTCACGGACCTGAATTAAATAAATAAATTAAATTTTAAATGACTAATGGCAGTTACTGGGTGTGGTCAATAAGTTATGGCTATTTTCACGAAGGTATTAAATGTCGTGTTGGTTTGTCATGAGTCCATGAAGTCGATGGATCACAAAAGACAACACGTTATTAATTACAAATTTTAGGTGGTGCTGCAGTTTTCGTTTCTTCTCACTAGTTCGATCGTCGAAGCAAGTGAGACTTTTTTTCTCATTTTTTCGATCGTCGAATTTATTGTTATTGAGAAACGAAAAACAATAAAATAAAAATATAAAAAATGCTAGTTTTGTTAAAAAAGGTTTATTATATTTGTATATACATAGTATACTACTACATCTCCACTACATCCTCGATCAAATATATTATTGAAAAAATAATTTTCTGTCTTGTTTATCTAAACAAAATTAATCAAAAACAAAAAATTGCTTGTATGTAATAAATGATCAAAGATCAAATTAGAAACGTAAAAATTTTCAATTATAAATATTTTGAATCTTCAAAAAAAGCAAACTTTGATGAGAAATATAGATGACATGATCAAATATAATACTGATGGATTTTGTGCTAAATCAATATATTAGCTAACATTAAAATATAATTTATAAAAAGCATTTACCAAGGACACCGGTTGCCGTAGAGTCCGTCATAAACAATTTGACAATACCTGTTGTGTTTTTAAAATCCAACATTTACCGCATTTAAAAAAAAATGCCCCCCACCTTTTGTCCAATAACCGTTAATTGCATTTGAGCATAAATATTGACGTATAAATTTAGTTATTGATTGTTAAAAAACAATATGAGCTGGCATTCTATCAAATTAAAGTAGTAGTAAATAAAAAAGGAAGATTACACAAATCATGGTCATATCACCCGCAAGTCTCTAGTCGTCTACTCATTTCCTTATATGTATCTATAGCACCTAAGTATGTATACATCATACTTAACATATTTAACTGAACGCCCTACTAGAAGGAGTGGGCTAATGTACATGTTTTTTATTTTCTTTTGAGGGTGTTGTTTTGCATCCTCGTCGAAATTCAAGAGGATGTCACAAAAGGCAAAATTAATCAATTAAAATTACGGTACCTAGTTAATTAGTTACTTAAACAACCAAAAAAATCAGCGTTTATTAAAACGCTGATTTTTTTGGTTGTTTAAGTTTGTCAATATTTCAGAATAACCCCCTTAAAAGTGTTTTAGGGAATAAGAAATTATCGAGAAAACGTTTGAGACTGTTTGTTTGTATGAAAGCGTGGTTATAGGCTGAGGATTAGATGGGCCGCGTTTAAAACACTGGTATTCACACTTACCGATTTTGGTAAATAAGACAAAAAAATAAAAATTACCTACCCATTTTATTATTGACTAGCGACCCGCCCCGGCTTCGCACGGGTGCGATGCTGATACTAAATACACTACAGAAAAACTGTGAACGTTGTATATAAAAACATAGCGGCCCGCTCTGGCTTCGCACGGGTATAAAATATATAGGTAGCCTATGTCACTCACTGAAAAATAATTAAAATCGATCCAGTAGTTTTGATTTATTCATTACTGCCCGTGGCCCGCACGCGTTAAATTTGGAGTAAAACAATTCCCCTTTCCCTATACCATGAAGATTTCCTGCTATCTTTGGAATATCTAAATTCATGCACTACATTTTTGCTGATTTACTTTTTACACGTTTACCTATTTATTTTATTTTTACAACAATTAATAATAATATAATAATAATTCATTTATTTATCAGACACAATGATCCATAATTTTGTTAGTAGGTACACTTAATAATATTATTAGTAATTCAAAAATCAGAGACAATAAATACACACAACACAATACCATTATTATAAATTTAGAATCAAAAAAGTACATATATAAAAATTTACACAATAATTAAAATTAAAACTACTAACATTAAAAGTTAAATTACATAAAAATCAATAAAATTAACAATTTCAATCACATTAAATATATATTAAAAATAATTAGTTAACTAATATAAATAAAATTAACACTACAATGATAACAAATATATTACAGAATTTCTTTATATTACAACATTCACAGCTTTCTTGTAATTAGACACAAACAAACATCCCGCCCCGGCCGGTACCGCCGCAAACGCTACGTCCCGCAATTTTTAAATCTGCAATATCTTCGAAAATATTCATTTAAATCATATGCTGTGTATGAAAGAGCCATATAGATATATATTAAATCAACAATGTATTTAAGGTATTTAATTGGATAAGGATTAATGCTGTATTGGTTAAAATCGCTTCCAAAATTAGCCATTATTTGTCGTAAAAAGTAAATGACAAAAAATGTTATATTGGGATATCCATAAGAGATAGACATATACCATTGCGGAGTTTTCTGTAGACCTTTTCAAGGTGTACAATACTTAGTACATTATTTTGATAAATCCCGTAGGGTTCAGCCTGCGTTTGCAATGTAAGCGGAAAAAATGTAATTATTTACGACATCACATTAGAAACCTCAAAAATAACAGTATTTCTCCACTATTCAATGGATGTTATTGTACATATAAACCTTCCTCTCTAAGCACTCTATCTATTAAAAAAACCGCATCAAAATCCGTTGCGTAGTTTTAAAGATTTAAGCATACATAGGGACATAGGGACAGAGAAAGCGACTTTGTTTTATATACTATGTAGTGATTCGGGACGAGAATCATTAGCATAGTTATCTCCTTGAATTTGACGAGGATGCAAAACAACACCTTGTATAATGGATGAAGCAAGTCAGAAAAAAAAACATGTATTTGCTCAAGGATATGGTATAGATTTATTTATTATTATTTATTTATTAAACAATTTTTATACAAACTTGCATTTAATAACTAAGCCCCACAAAACTGTTTTCACACTTAATAATATTATTAGTAATTCAAAAAGATAAGATGTACAAACATATTATGTAAATACAAATATAAAACTTTTTTTAACGAAACAATTTTTTTGTAAACTGTATATTTTTGTTTTTATTTCTCGATTAAATAAATTCGACAGTCGAACAAATGAGAAAAATAATTCTCAGTAATTCTCACTAGTTTGAAGATCGAGCTAATGAATAGAATTAGTGAGAACAAACCGCAGTTTTGAGTATCGTTACAGTGAGCGTTTTTTGAAGGATTTTTCTCTATCTTTAAAAATAGATTCGTACAGACAGACCCAAAATGCACAGTCAGGTCCAAAGCTTTATACCTAACTGTGTAGCTGGAGTCGAGAGGAACCCGAGTTTCCTGTGAAATTAATCTTGCATCTTTTGCTCAATTGGAATTATCTGAATTATTATTTTTAACCATCACGGCAATAATAAAAAAGTAGCTCAACGAAAATATTTAATTCAATCATTTAATAACAAAAAACAATTATAACGAAAAAGCGATAAAAAAAAAACTAATTAATTGCGTATCACGCACGTTTTGGCGGTCTGTTAAAATGCCAATAATACAAACAAAATGAAACAATAAAATGTCTCAAAAACATCGTTTAATTAATTCTCAATTCACATCACACCACCTTAACGATGGTAACAAGTGTTCTTACCCGAGAACAGCCTCTTAAATTAATGTCTGACTTGTTCTCGGTTAAGTCGAACGACGCCGCTAATCGATATCGTACCCAGTCGAGAACGATGCGATATCATAGCTAATCTCGATACTCGAGATTACCGCATGTCGGTATTTTTGATTGTGTAATGAGTAGTTGTTAGATGTTGAGATTAGTTTATTGTTTATGGAATAATAGAATTGTGTACGCTTTGGAAATGCTCAAAATTAAATGATTATTAATTCGTTGCCTTTTCGCTGCTAAAATTTTATGAAAATTATTTGGCTTTTGAGGTGTTTCTTCTAAAGTTATTTATATGTCTTATATAATTTAGTAGATGTAGGTTGCGAATACATAAAACGAACAAATACATTATTAATGTAGACATCTAAAGTATTCACAATCGTGGAAAAGTACAGTCGCTCCCAAAAAATAACCATCAGAACTTGACACGCTGATTACATTTTCGACACAAACTAATATGTTATTCGCCGCAATCAATTATATTATTATTGATAAACTCACAAAATTCCCTACATAATCTCACCATATCAGTTTTATTAAAAACACACAAAATATAATAACATTTGATGTCGCTGCGTCACGGATGGCGTCAGATTTTAATAAAAAGCTAAACATACGAGTCATAGATAGTCACGGCGAGAGCTTATTAAATGACACACGATAACATAATACTGCTATCAGTTGATAAGTGATCAGGTAATAATGTGTAAACTCAAGTATTTGACGTTTGACACAACGCAATTACTTTGTCAATGTAGCCTCATATCAACATATTGACAACGCATAGAGTGCAATCATAAACGGACAATATAATTAAATTGTACGTCAATACGTTTATCTATGATAGTATTAGAGTTGCCAAAAAATAATGTTATTAAAACTGGGTGGATTATTTTGAGGGCGACTGTACTTATTGCTACCGTGTTCGATGGCTGTTGGATTTGATTTCTAACACACAAATCTATTGTAAACGTTGTTTATCGTCGACTTTTTGGTACTCACAAGCATATTTTTTTTTTTAATGTATTAACTTAACATTAATTGGAAGCTATTCTGATCTATCAATACCTATAGGAAGTGCATTAGTTCCCGAAGTAAACTATTTGAGACAAATACCCATTTGACACTGTTACCGCAAGGTATTTTATAGTCGCCTATCATATTACAAATCGACCTTTGAATTTGACTACTTCGTGTAAAAGGATATTTTTTTTAGATTGCTGCCCAAACTATGATGAACTTTAATTTTATTGGGTTTGCCATCAGGGAAATACTTCATCACAAGTTCAGTTGAGGAGCAGAGTTTGAAATTGAACCGGATTAAACCGCACCATATCAAATCAAATAAAATCATATCAAATCAAATTGTTTATTTGCAAGAAAATACATGGTTTACAAGGGAAGATCTTATAGCCTTAAAGTTATTGTATTCTGCCTGCAAGCAAGCGTGCAAATTATTCATTATTAAATTATTATAATTATATTAAGAAAAAAAATATTACAAAAATAATGCAGTTTCAATTATTAGTACATATTATTACATTATTAACACAATATTATCATTATAATTATATAAAAAATTTAAATATCACAAAAATTATGCAGTTTTAATTATTAGTACAAATTAATATTATTACGCATTATTATTACATACAAATGTCCTTAATTAATTTAAAGTAAATTCCTTAACTAGTAATCTATCAAATATTTTTATGTTCTAAAAACCCTTTTATGCTGTAGAAACTTTTTTCTTGTAACCACTCTGACAATTTTGTTTTAAAAACGGTGCATACGGTGTAGTATGTAAATTACGGTCTTAAAATTAAAGGTAAAATAACAATTGTCCGAAATATAAGATGTTAAATCAACTTGCCCAATCACCTACATAAACAGAGGTAGAAGGCACTACACAAAACATTAAGAGATTATTATTAAAATCCCAAAAACATTGGGGATATTATTAATTAGTTAGGGCGAGGCGCGTTAGGCTGCGGTCGCACTGGCGCTCACGAATGAAGTGCCACACATTTTTTTAATTACAGTGTGTCCCCACACCCCCCTGACCCACACCGGAGGGGGCCAGGCGCCGTCAGGGGGCAGCATATGTCGCCCGGAATTAAAATTCACGTTCGTGATGCAACATTCAATTGTGTCCAGTTATTCGATAGTGGGACAGTTAAATGAAGTGCTTTTTTCGACAAAAAGTATGTTTTTGTTAGTAGTTGGTCGGTGAAGTATGGTAATTGGTCGCCGGTGGCCGAGCGTTGGTCGCCGGTTGGTCGTTGGTTGCGAGAAGACCGCAAATTGGAACGGTTTATTAGGTTTTGTTGCAACTGTTTTATGTGCTTCTGCTCCCGTATTTTCAGGAAGTTCGTCTGGCAAAAAGATAACACCTGAACCAGGAACTCTGAATTATTACAGCATACTGCTCCCCGTTTCCATCTTGCTGACTGGCAAATATTTTTAACACGTGGCATGTTTCATTTAGCAATGTCTACAAACATGAAGATATCTTTTTTTTTTTAATTCCGTATCGATATTGTTGCCTCTAAATGAGTGAAGACTTTCGACACTGATAAATTTTAATTATTTGCAACAAAATCAAATCAAATATTTTTTTTTTTAGTTAACGGCTAAAAATGGGTAGTCATTAATAACATTTTACATCTTATCAAAGTTTTATAAAACAGAAACAAACATAATCAGATTAAACAGTCGTAGAAAAAAAAAAGAAATTCACGATTGATTCTTCTATCAATATTTTTTTAGAATCCCAATTATAAATTGTACTTCATAAAAAATAACTGAAACCTCAAGAATACAATCCCTTCTTACCCGACTCCGGCCGAGCTCAAACGGTGCACATTGTTTTGATCGTTTATCGTACTATAACCACAACTTGTATGTCGTAAAGAACCGACATAATCGTAACTGTGGTTCAAACTGTACTGTAATAGTAAACGGTGAACCTCTAATTGATCTTACATTCAATAACTGTTAATATTATGCTAGAAACATCCGTAAAGTACTTTCTTCACTTTTCGAACAATTACTGTCTCATTGATTTCCAAAAGTTTTTCCTCGTTATAATTCTTCATTACTTTAACGAGTTACTTTCTTAGACCAGTCTTTTCTAAAGTGCTGTATATACACTAAAATAGTCATCAGTGTGTAGGACAGACTTACTTGAGTGCTGTAACTTACCGTAAATAATTACTTTTTAAAAAAAAAAGAACGTGTACTGCATAGTCTATGCCACTTTTATACATACTTGAGCGACAGTTTTGTTTCAAAAGCTCATTCTGGCATAAAATAAATTCGGGTAAGTTTAGTTACACTCTTTGTAAAAACAGATACATTCATGCGAATTGTATAAAAAATCATAGCTCAATAATTTCTGTTGAAACTGATGATTGTTTTCATGGCTGTTTCATAGCGGTCATGAAAGGCCCGGCCGGCACAATTACACGTCGAGCACAATCTCTGCCAAACCCCTCCCCGCACCACCGGCCTAATGAAATTAAATTAAGAAATAACATAATTCCGCCCGCACCGCCCGCTCACCGCACATTTTCGCGTATACCCCTACAGATAGGGATGGCGAAGGCTTTATATTAACGTTATAATTGAGGATTATTTACTAAATTGTATGGTTCGAGTTGGTTTTTCAAATTATATGACTTTATTCGCCTCTTAGTTTGTGTAAAAGATCGACGGGTTTTAAATTATAATATTAAATAAAAAAAAATATTATCTATAATAATATTAAATTATTAATCAGTTGTCCTTATTAAACGCAACACTGATTTATGGATATACAATTTAACAGCATTTTAACATCTTTATGATATGCTGGGGATCTTTGGTAACACCTATTGAGATAAATATCGAAGTTTCAGACTAATACATCTATTATATTACCATTTAACTATAAATATGGTGAAGCATATAAATCAACTTTTTAAATAATTAAACACCCTTGCACCCTTGGTATTAAATTATTTTTTTGTAGTTATTATGCTTACCATAGCAATATTTGAAATGTTCTTCATTTCAAATTCAAACATCTACAATGACATTGCACTCAAAAAAAAAACAAAATACCAACTGACTCCTACTATCTATAAAACACCACATCTTTCAAAAACACTAACCATACGTACAACCCTGAACTCCAGTGGGGGAGAGGTTCAAACCCCCCCCTCTCCCGAGAGCCTCCATCTTTGTTTTTCGCGATGAGGTGACGGTTATTACGGCCTGTGTCGATGTATTATGTTGTTTTTTTGGCGATATAAAGGACGCCCATAGTTTTGCTGTTAGGCAAATTATTTTATGTGGGATGGCAGTTGATTGTATCTAGTGAACACTAGAAACTAAAGTACTTTTGTCTGTCATAGAGAAAGCGGTTTTGTCTTGTGTTATTGATTCCGCTGAACTTTGACAATAAGACGGTTCTGTTGCGAGTGTGTTTTCATAGAGCGATAGTCTATATGATTAAATAAGGAAAGAAAAAGTATTTGTCTCGCACAGGACAAGACAAAATTAGCAGTCTTGATTTCAATTACACGTCGAGTCGTTTTACAAAAATTATGTGTTATTGTTGGTAATAGAGTGAGCCAGGTAGCGTATCGGCCAAACAAAGCTTACGCTAGAAAAAAAGTAGTTCTAGATTTGTGTTACGGATATGGGCATGAAACGGGACTTTTAAAGAAAACTTGTAATCATGTATTAACTTTAGGTAGTAGTAGTAGTTCTTTATTTTTATTAAGCCTATTGTGAGGACTGTTCACGAAATCTGTTTCAATAGATGAATGCCTCATTGGTCTAGTGGTCAAGCGCGACTACTGAGCATGAGCTCCTGGGTTCCATTCCCACGTCGGGCAAAGAATTATTGGGTGTTTTCCATAAGGAATTTCTCAGAAGAAGGCACGGAGTCGAGATTTGTGCCCAGGTGGTGGCGATAGGCACGCTCCCTATTACATGAAACTTCAAAATAACATGGCAATGTGGGTGTACTTGTTAGGTATACCTCTACCACATAACATAACGGCTTGTAATTCCCGAAAAACCTTCGTTAGATGCCCAAATGTTGCTAATAACACGTAACAACCACTCTCATTACAAAGTATCATTGCAACTCTTTCCTCATAACACTGAAACTATGCCTAAGCCCAGCAATACACTCACGAAACATTTTATAAGGCCACTTATGCCACGAAGATAAAACGTCTCTTAATACACCCATATCGTTATATGAGACGGTCGCCTCCCGTAAGTTGTCCGGCGTCCGTGTCTGGCCGGACAAAAAGCGGACAGCTATCAAAGTGATATCAGGGAATGGCGGATGGCAGGCGGAGGAGACAAAAACTGCGCTTATGACGGGATAACGATCGATGTAAAGAGGATAGTTTTAAAGGTTTATTATAGTAGTTTGGTGCGTTTTAAAATCGGTATTTTAGACATGTTTTTTATGTTATTGTTACAAATTAAAGTACATCAAAGACTGTAAAATCTTACCGGGAGACGACTTGGTCACACAACACAGACTTCTAGTTTTGGAAATAGTCATAGAAATAAAAATCAATAAAAGCAAAGGCCAACCTCCCCATAAAATAAAATGGTATATGTTAGAGAAGGATGACTGTGCGAAAGAATTTAAAGAGCGAGTGGTAGATAAAATGGTTGGGTTGGGAGACATGAACTAGCGAAGTGTAAATAATTAATGCTGGAGTGACATGGCTGGGTGTATGACAAGTGTAGCAAAGCATATTTTGGGAGAGACAAAAGGAAAGGGAACGATAGATAAGGAAACATGGTGGTGGTCGACAGAAACACAGAATGTATTGAAGGGAAAAAAGAGGAAATTCAAGGAATGGCAGAATGTTGATGTAAATGTTAGTTTGAAAGCCAAAAGAAAGAGTGATTATGATGCTCTTAAGAAAAAAACCAAGAAAGCTGTGGCCATAGCGAGAGCAAAAGTCTAGGACAAGCTTATGACAAGCCTAGAGGTCCAGAGCAGATTGGAGGTGTAGAGGCAAAGACAAGCGAATGGTGGCCTTAAATTAAGCAGGACCAAAATAGTTACCACACTATTCTACTCTACTCTCACTTATTCTATGATTTCGGCGATCTCTCCGATCATGTGCTCACAACCCTTGCTGGAACGCCCATGCCGATCTGTTCCGATTTCCGGTACCTCGAGTCACTTGTTCAAGGGGATGGCGAAGTAGACCGAGTCGTAACGCAACTTGCGACCCATGGATGCCCCTCAAGTTAAAGGGGAAAATATACAAGTCCGTGATACGACCTGTCGTACTGTATGGATCGGAATGCTGGGCAGTGAAAAAGATGGATGAAAAAAGATTGCGTGTAGCGGAGATGAGAATATTGAGGTGGTTGTGTGGTGTGACAAGAATGGATAAAGTGAGGAATGAGTATATTAGAGGAAGTTTAAAAGTTGCGCCAGTTACAGAAAAGTTAAAAGGCAATAGTCTGTCATGGTATGGGCATGTGATGAGGAGGGACGAAAAGCATGTGACAAATGGCATGTGTAAAAAGTGATGTATACACCGTGTAAATCACCTCATCACGAAGCCGTCAACCAAGCATTCTGTGCATGAAACTAAGTAACTTTACGCAAAAATTATTGCTGGGAAACGTCTTTTTTTTTGGGGGGTTTAAAATCATGTTTTGTGGTAGAACTCAATGTAACGCACTTAAAACATTGTGCTGATGGATGGATTGAATAGTACGGGGGTCGTGGAGGTGTTTAAAGTAAAAATCTTACATTAAAATCTTGTATTTAAAAATACTTGTCAAAAAGTTGGAATTTGACCCCTAATATCTCCGTAACTAGAAGGTTTCCAGGTATGGTGTAGAACATAAAAATGATCGTAATAACAGGGAGAACGAGTGCCTTTCGGCTTCTTTAAGAGGTATTTTACACCCTTCATAAATATTGATGAGTGGTGATGGAGAGGAAGACCTAGGAGACTAAAGATGGATTGTGGGAGAAATGATATGAAAGAAAAAGGAGTAAATTATAGCTTGACGGTTGACAGAGGGGAATGGTAGAAAATAACGTGTTGCCGGTTGCGCCGACCCCAAGTAACATGGGACAAGGGCAGGAAGATGGTGATTTTTTATGTTATTGTTAGTGATGTAGTTATAGAAAAGGTTTATTTTGTTATGTCTCTAATGAGATCACACAAAATATTATGTTAACTGTATTCCAATGACTACAAAAGGGTAAGGGTATTTGTTTGTGAATACTTAAAATGAAATTTAACAGATAAGTGTGAGAGAAAAAACTTTTTTACTCTTCGAGAAGTTACATTAACTAAATTCATGATTTTGTTAAAATAAACGCTTCAACAAGCACTATATAATTTCCAAAATCGAACATATTTCAATCCAATATCGTACACAAAATAAACTTGTTCGAGATAAAACAATCAACACATACACGATATTGAAACATATAAAAACCGAAATAAAACGCGTAGCATTTTAATATAATAATTTGCTACGAAAATTTGATGCGCTGCTACGGATCTCGTAGCGCCACGAGCAAATGTCGCGCTACGCCGTAGCGATAAGGGTTGCTACACGCTCACTGCATACACTTATCAGAACAGTTTTTGGGGAACTTTATTTTGAAGAAAGTTTTTGTAATGTGAATCTTTGTGAAATATTTATCTTGTGTTATTGTTTTTAAAATTAGATTCGTCATAGGCATTTTTTTTCAAGAAAAAATTGTTGAAAATTTTTACGTTGTATTTGGTTTGTTGATGAATAAATTAGATAATTTAATACGTAGGTTTAAATGATTTCGTAGAAGAAAAGAATAAAAGTTAGGTTAGGTTAGTAAGTAAGGCCAAAATGTACCTGTCTACCTAATACATTTCTGTGATTCCATAGTGTTGGATTCCATGTATTTATTTATTACACCAACAGAAATACATACAAGAAATTATGACAAAATAAAAATAATATTACAGTACTACTATGTATGCCTATTACAGGTATACGCAGCATTCTCCGTAGTTACAAAAACATGTAAAACATTTTATCTCTACAATCTCAAAAATAGCAATATTTCACAAATAATTTTACACTATCTCACTAACAATTGAAAAACCCTTATCTTTAAATTATCACCAAAAAACCAACCAAAAATCTTTATCAGTCGCGATTGTACATAATATCAAACCTAACGTTATCAGCACACAGGTGTGTCTCTTGTCGGCCCCACACGGCGACATATCGCGGCACATCGCTTTATTGCTTGCCATCGCGTGTAGGACATGCGTATCGTCTGTCGCAACGTTTATGGGCGTCCTTACGGCGCGCGTGTCATGAATAGCAAGCCTTAGTAAGGAAGTGATGACGCGGAGACTTCGGTTATTGTCGCTGTACGGGAAATGGGAGTGTTCCCACTTTATGAGCGGACATGGTTTGAACGTTTTGGGGATTTTTTTTTTGATGATTGGAGGACAAAGTTAAACATAGTTTAGGTTTCGTTAACAGTAACGATTATGTTAAGAGGAAGTGTATTGTTGTTTAACAAAAACAAGGCGAATGTGTATCTTATCTCATAGTTAATAATCGTTAATCTTGATTGAGTTTCGTTGTTTCAATGCTTACATGTATAATTTGTTAACAAGGTCCGCTTCTTGTATTATCAAGGTTTTTGGCTACTGATGTTTTCACCTTTGTCTTAAATTGTTAATTTAGGCTGTACAAAGATCATTAATTATAGTAGCAAACCCTGGCCTGTCTGTACCTTTCGACTGAAGAGAATCTTCAGTCGAAAGGTACAGACAGGGTAATAAAATGGAATTAAAAATCTTTTCTCTATAATGTTTCATTTCCCCATTAATTTATTGTGAAAATTTTATGCACGACTAAAAATAATCCCGAATTTAGGCCTCATATCTTTTTTGAGACAAATAATTCTAACTAAGCTAAGCCGTCAACTTATTCACAAAACCTTTTCAACAAAAATAAACAGCCACCAATTTCAAGTTTGTTTCGCACACAATTGTTCCGTCACACCGCTATTCTCCGAAGAGTTATAAAGCCTCCTTCCTGAAACAAACCTCTGTAAAGTGTAACCTCCTCGCAATCAAAGCCTGTGGTTTGGCTATAAACAGGGACAACTGAAGAACTCTGTGACAAACATTATGTGCAAACTACCCTCGAAAGTCCCCGTACAATTAAAACGTTATGAGAGCACGCTGTATCACCCCCGCGTAGATACAGGGTGCGGTAACGTGGGGGTGGAGGGGAAGGGCTTGTTTGTAGATGATAGAGCACAGATTTTGTGCGTGTTGCCTGTTGTTTGAATTAATATTGTGTATAAAGAGTGTGTAAGGAGGTGTGTTGTGTTTATTATGTGTTTGTAATATAATAGATACTCATGTAGAAAAAAACTGTTTTTTTTTTTCTGAAATGGAAGAGGATGGTAGTTGAATTTGTGATGTTGTCCCTGAAAAACTTTTTTACACGTATTTATATTTCCTTTGCCTGTGGTTAGCAAGCAGAGTTGGTTGCAAAAAAAAAACTAAGCTTATAAGGATAGAAAACAGACCTATTTATTATGAAGACGAAGACAAAAAATCGTTTAAAGTAAAAGATCACATTAGTACATTCACTAACTTTTCCGTCACATGTACCATAAGTTCCTTCCCATTTTTCTCACCAAATTTAGTAGATACCTAACAAGAACGTACAAAGATCTCACCAACATACACATATATACAACCTACATATTTCCATGGGGCACCACAAAAGGTCTGCCCTAAAGAAGGCTTGATCCACGCACGTTAACAGGGGCCCAGGGCTCCCCGGGCCCCTGGGCGCGTCGCTCCTCGTTAGCCCTCCAATTGAGACGCCCTCGCGTGGCTGTAGGGCTGATGGAATACCGACATGGGCTTTTTATGTAGGACGGAAGGCCTTTTTTGTTTTGTTTAATTCCCATATCAATACTGAGCGGTGGCGGGTGTTGGATATTGTTTTTTGCTGTGTTGAGTAGTATTTGTGTTTTTTGGAAGGTACATAAAATATTACTACCTATTGTACCATATACTAAGAAATAAATGTCATTCTATTCTATTTTTTATTGCAAACCAAATAAAGGGAAAATATATGAAATATATTGTATTGAATTTGATGAATTTTAGAATTCGGTGGAAGGTAAAGTCAAAACCAAAAGAAGTAAAAAGCACATAGGCCTACATGGGCACAAAACGTCGACAAAAAGGTGCTCGGTTCGGGTTAGTCGTTTCCTATGGCAAGAAACTCCATTCATGGTTACTCATTTAAAATCATTTGGTTTTACAATATTTTTATGTTACAGCGTTAGTACTTAAGTATGAGAGGACATCGTAGACCCGTAAGTCTGTGATTATTTCGTCCGTTTGATTGCAATAAGCCTGTTTACCGAATTATTTTTTTAAACTTACATTATGCTGGGATGTCGAAAGTGTCCTGGATACTGCTGCATTTTAGTGGACTTAAATACACTGCTGACGCCATAATTGATTTGGCCACCATAAGGGTATAAGTAATTTGAATAGACGTACCGATACACATTCATAGCACCCTCGACAGTCGAGGGGGTTGTGAAAAAAAATGTGTGTAACGTTTTAATTTTTGTTATGTCATCACTTATTTTTGTGAATGCTGGTTGACCAGTAGTTGGCGACATAGAGGCTGTTGGTAACGTATATCGTATATTTATTATAGAATCTTTAGGGTTAGATAGAATCTTTTAGATTATAATTTTGTGCTGACTGGTATTTTTCCACAAACTAGTGATAGAAGCTTCCACATCCAACATAATATTTACCCACTATCACAACATACGTCACTTCAGACGTATTCACCCCTGAAAGCCTTCGCACAGCCCTAGGGGGTGGTTCCGTGAAGGGGTTGCGGTCACCCCCCTGCTCCCCCTACGGCACGGATTTGTACGTAATTGTGTATTTCATATAATTGTTTCACAACGTTCGCAAGTCGTGAAGGAAGATGGTTCTGTTCACTCTTCTTGTTATAATCATGATATGCAAATGTGAGGATGTATTGTAGAGGGTGCGAGAGTAAAGCTGTTTGAGTTGGTTTTGATGAGGTTTTTGAGTGTTTTTCGGATTTTATTTTTGGTTCAAATTGATGAGAATGTTTTTAGTTGTATTGATTGTTTAGTATTTTATTCTATTTTAAAAGTACTCGAGTTTTTTGTGGATAATTTTAATTGTCTGTTTTTGAGGAAAGCAAACGAAATTCGGGCATTAACATTTAATCTGATTTATTTTTAAGTTAATAAGATGTAAATGAAGAAGAAAAAGACACGTGTAATAATTGACTGGAGAAGTAAATTGTCTTCTCTAATACTGCGGTTGTTTCAGGAACAGTACAACTGGTGGAAGATTTGAAGTAATTGGCAAGCTTTATGATTTTGGCTTATGCTTTGAAGTGGCTCATGATATGGGCACGTTTAGCATACCTAACTGGGTACACCACTGGTATGCTAAATATAATTTCGGAATCTCCCAGATATCACAAAAGCTCTTCTAACTTCTACGTAGCCATTTTTCTCGAACCAGCAACAGTACAGAATATCGAAATCAAATATACGCCGCCACATGTCGCCAAAACATTTGAGAATCAAAAATATATCTATTTCAAGTTATACGTGCAAGTTATTCACAAAGTCCGGTCAGCGCACAATATAACGCGGTGCATAATGCATGGCGCACAATATGGCCGACAAAAAGTGACGTCACAGATATTGGCGGGAACTTCGCTGCAGTTTGTTCACGAGTTTCGTGGTAAATTGAAAATTGTGGGATGTTTTATGAAGGTATAGCGTTTAGTTATAGAATGATAGGGGGTTTGTTTGCCAAACAGTTTTTTTTTTCAATTTTATTTGACATCGTATAATGGTCTCCACCATTGTCACCAGGTCTTAAAGACATGATGTCCACCGACATTTAGCCAGATATATATGTATTATAAATCCCATGGTATACGGCAGCCACTGACCGGGGAAAATTCACTAAAGTACCAATCACTTTTCTCGTACAGAACTTACCGTTTATGAGCATTAAACAAGCAAACCTCGACCGCATATCCCACATACTTAGTTACAGATATTTGAATTATTTATCTAAGATCAGGGATACAATTATCAAAATTCTATCTTAAAATTATGAATGACTAAGCCTGATAGAAAAATGATAGATGAAAAATGGTAAACAATTTATTAATTCGGCAATACTGAAATACCACTAGATCGCCTTATTACATAGCGCGCTATATAAAACTATTCCAATATTATTACCCCCCACCCATCCGAAAGCCGGCCTCAACAACAAGCTGTAACGTTAACATAAACTGAATCAATTAACTACAAATACAGCCATTCTACACCAAACACGGAATTAAACGAAGGCTGTACTGCTGACCGACTAACACCCGAATTTATACCTTAATCACTTGTTATAAAGTTTATATTGCAGTGTGTAATGTTTATTGTGTAGGGAAGCTATTTTTAACTGTATTGTGGAGTTAGTAAGGTTGGTTTTGCTTTGTTTTGATGAGGTTTTGGTCAGCTATTGGGCGTGTAATGTGTTATTTGTGCTGTCCATTGTTCTCGTCGGGTGAAAGTGGACTGTTCGGGTATTATTGGAGCACTAATGTTTGGACATATCGCGTTTAACGAGCTTTTCTTTTCGGCTATATGGCGTTTTTCCGCCCTGTTGGAATCTATTATTTAGGCTTTTACATAAGTGTATAGAAATTCCATTTATCTACCAATTGTCGGTCAGTTTATGGACTCATTAGATAATAATATGTCCTATCTTCATAATCTGACTACTATACTGATTGAACTATTTTCAGTTTATTTTATTCACCAAACCTAAGTCCTAGTCATACCTGAAGGTTATGTGAATCCTGTAGCATACAGCTAAAATTATTAGTAGCACTGTTTCATTTATGAATTCAGTAGCTTCGAGATTGCCTGAAACTGTCCACCTTATATCAAAGCGTTGTTTATTCGAGCAAGAAGGATATTTTTGGAAACAAAAATATGAAATAATATTGTAAATAATTCAACACATGCACATACCAAATGATAATAACTCATGTTTGTAGAACGAACGTACATATAAAGTATATACCTCTAGGAATTAATATTTATATGTTATTACAATATGTCTTGCCGACAGATATAAATAATGTGGAGATAGCTCACTTTGTTGGTAATAAATAATATATTTTTTGGAAATGTTTCAATTACACGTGTAGCCCATGCTAACCTTTCCAATCTTGCGGCTAAACGGTAAAACACCCAGCCGGCCTCACAATGACGTCATCGAGCGTGTCAAGTGTCCTGCGCTCATAAAAAGCTTATCGCGCGAGTTCTATTAGCTCTTATCTCAAGCGGTAAACAGTTTCGGGTTCTTGATTAACGAGACCATGTATTACAATATAAACAACTGTTTTATAACTACTTGAGAATTATAAACATCGCATAGAATTCAGAGAGCTCGCCGCAAACATACTGTTCTCGTAGTTTGTTTTTTTTTTGGTAAAACTACTGAATCAATTTACACGAAACTTTAGATCTAACATAACAAATATACAAGTAATCTAATGACAGTGTTTTTTAGGAGTCCTACATAAATTATTCTTGCAAGATTCCAATTCAAACGTCTTATTAGAATCGGCCATTTTCTAACTGCGCAGTTCAATGCATGAAAATACTTGAAATATCAATAAATATGAATAAATATGCCTCGAATGCATGAAATTATGAATTATCACTATTTTTTCGCTTATTACTAATGTTTCCAAGACCATATTTCATTGTAAAAGAGTCAAATTCATATTTTCAATTTCGACTGACGAACTTCACAACAAAGGAATTTTTGGAGAAATTTTTGGGTCAAAAACATAATTTTTAGATATTTTTTCCAGCAAATGACTATCTAAAAAGTTACATTATACACTTATAACATACTATACATTTACTTACCAAAGTTTAACAACACAAAACACAAAAATTTCACTGCATTCCAAAACAAAACACCACCGTTCCACACTGGCCGCCATGACTCATTTTGACAGTCGACAAAGACGCGTTTCTTTATTTTTTTAATAATTTTGTGCAGTTGTTAGGTTGGTATGTTTGGTTTCATTTTAATCGAACTCTAGTTGGCCAGAGACGTAAATTTTTACAAACGAATTAGAACCTTACTGTACGTACGATAAGGGTTTAAGTTTGCTTGTACGAGGCGTTCCCATATGGGAACCTCGGGGCTCAACCGAATTGTTCGGCGTTCCCATATGAGAACCACGGGGCTGGAGAGGCTAATGCGAATATTTGTATAACACATATATACTTACATAATGAAGCCAACTACATAATGAGTCGCTCCATGTAAAATACTGGTATTCAGCTGCATCTCGTTAGACTAGAACACGACTCCGACATAGATGAGAAAAGGCTAAACAGAGGATGATGGTGACATAGGTACCCACCACATATATCATACCCACCATATACAAGGTATTGTTTTGCATCCTCGTCAAAATTCAAGAGGATAAAAATTACGGTACCCAGTTAATTATTAATAAACGCTGATTTTTTTGGGTTTTTATGTTTGTCAGTATTTCAGCATAATCCAAATCCAAATACAAATATTTTACTTTACATAGGCCTACATGGGCACTTATAAAACGTCAACAAAAGGTGCACGGTTCGGGTTGGTCGTTTCCTATGGAGAAGAACCGGCAAGAAACTCCATGGTTACTCTTTTAAAATCATTTGGTTTTACAATATTTGAAGTTACAGCGTTAGTACTTGAGTATGGGAGGACAGCGTAGGCCCGACAATAAGTCGTTGCTTACTACAGAAGGTAGTAAAAGAAAGAAAAAATAAAATAAAAATAATAATAATAAATATAACCCCCTTAACGTGGTTTAGGGAATAAGAAATTATCGAATAATGTTTCGGATTGTTTGTATGTGTAGAAGCGCAGTTATAGGTAGGGAATCAGACGGCCCGCGTTTAAAACACGGGTGGTTCACACTTACCGATTTCCGTAAACAAGAAAAAAAAAAAATTACCTACCCATTTAATTATTGATTCGGGACGAGAATCAGTAGCATAGTCACCTCCTTGAATTTGACGAGAATGCAAAACAACAGCTTGTATAAACTTACGCCATCTTCCCATGGTGGGATTGGCAGACACTACAGAACGCCATCAGCTACGTCCCATACTTCGTCCATATATATAATATGTATTATTTAAAGTCAAAGCATAAGTTCAAATACAAGGTGTTAACCCCTTCATGAAGCCGTCAACCAAGCATTCTGTATACGAGTATCAAACTAAATATCTCTAAGCGAAAATTATTGCTGGAAAACGACTTTTTTTCTTTGGGGTAAAAAATCACAGTTAGGACTCAATGTAAGGCACTCAATATATTTTGCTGATAGATGAATTGAATAAAACAGGGGTCACGGAGGTAGTTAAAATAAAAATTTGCAAAAAAAAACCGACTTCGAAATCGAAAGCGGACCAGTATTTACAGAAATCAATGAAAATACACGAAAAACAACAAAACAGCAGAAGTTGATAACCTCAGTTTTTGAAATCTGTTATAAAAATTTTCTGAATAAGGTTGCAACTTCGTCCTCTAATATGTCCGTAACTAGAAAGTTAAGCAATAAGTATATTGCAATGACATATTGCTATATATTGAATGGGCCTTTTGGTTTCGTTAAGGACCGTTTTTAAACCCATTATATCTGTAGAATATGAGCTAATTACAAATGTGAAGCAGGCTAATTTATAACACTGGATTGACTTTTACTGCTACTAACTTTGTTGACAAAGGCTTGCTTGCAGCTGAAATTCTTTCCTAACAATATTTATGAACTCGAAATAGAGTCGTAATTTTGTTCATTACTATATAACTTATGCTTAAACCTGAACATCAATCAATATATTATGAGCTCATATTTAAACAGTATACATATAAAAAACAAAACGTTGAAACAGTTTCAATTTTTCCATCGGCCAATAAATTCAATCTCTCGCCAGACTCATTTCATTCGATTCCCAATAGCGTTCAAAACTAGAGTGTACATAACAGTACATCAATATAAAAGGCACATAAAACATAACCTCGCGCCGCACCGCAGTGTCATGCCACAGGTTACATACAGCAGTACCATTTAGTAATAGGCACTGTACAGACATGGGTAAGTATCTTATCGTTTTTTCTTTCATAGGTATCAAAACCAGCGCGCGGGTTGCAAGAGTTTTGTTTTTAGTTATATTGCCAAAGATAACGTTGCAAACCTTTATCTTCAATTCATTACCATTCATCCATTCGTTTTAACTTCAGTTAATGTTAAGGGATATCAATCATTATGTCAGAGTAGATGGAAAAAGTAGATGACAAACTAAAGTTTCGGCTTAGATGATGACACGGCACTGGGTCAGATGTTCGAGGCCATTTGTAGCCACGTAGCGCCGTAGTCAAAGTCAAAGTCAAAGTCAAAGCATTTTTTTCAATTAGACCATTACAGGCACTTTTGAAAGTCAAAAAAAAAACAAAATAAAACGCGAAGCTACAGTCTCAGTCACAAGGCATAATAACTTGTGAAAGTACTGTAGTTGCCCATTCCGTAGCGTAGATCTCTATGGAGAAGAACGGGCAAGAAACTCCATGGACACTCTTTTAAATCAAAATATGTTACAAAATCTTGGTTACATCATTCATGTTAAGAATTACAAATATGTGAGAACAATGTAGAAATACGGGCAAGTTAAGAGCGTCCAGACTAAAAGATTAAATCAGTAATTAAAAAATAAAGTAATTAAAATAAACCGTGGCAGCTAAGAGATGACCAGTCACAACTGACAGCGCCCGTTCACGAACATGACGCATGTATCAGCCATCATTCAACTCAACCATTTTGAAGGGAACTAAACGACCCGACACACCCGCCACCATCAGCGTGACATAGCAAACTGTCGTACAGAATGAGACTTCTAAATCATTATCACATTGTGGGACAGAATCATTGCGAATAAAATTGTTTTGATGAAGCGACGCCTGTCGCGTCACCGCCCCTCCGGGACCCTGCCGCGGGGAAAGGGGAGGCGGAGTAGCAGGCGGGAGGGAGGGGGGAAACGAGTGGAAAAATGAAATGAAAATAATGATAAAAACGTCGACACGATGTCAGGGGACCGGCGGCCCTTCAAACGAGTACAGAGTACGTAGATTGATTTCTGTTAAGGTTGCTCTTTTTTTGTGTTTAGGATTGTACGTGTTAGATAGAATGTTGAAGGGTGTGTTTGAATCTAGTCTACAGTCATAGACTTAGTATTTTTGATAATTGCCATTTGATTAGGTCAGCGTATGGCAATCCACAGCTGGGCGGAGTATTCTCGCAAGGCTACGCTAAATCTCTCTGTCTTCCGCCTTTAGTTTCCAGTCTCACCCCGCTTCCTTTTTAAGGTCGTCGTTAATAAAGCTGGACGGTACACGCTTGCTCTGAAGATAACAAGAGAGTTACAGAAGTTTTATCACCGCTGGTGGTATTTTGTTCGCTTTTTTATCTCTGAATAAATGCAAATATTAGGGCAAAGATTATTAACCTCTACTGCTAAAGAAGCCCCATTTCATTTAAGGCGCTTGTATGAAACGCAAATAAATCAGTAATGAGTACAGCCAGCAATCGTTATTACTTTGATTTATGTAGAGGTTTCAAAACTCATCAAATTAAATTTTTTCTTTCTTTTCTAGGCATGTTACAAACGAGAATATTTAAATGATGGCCTCACAAACATTGTTATATTCAAACCTTCAAATAATTGTGCAATAAGCTGAATTACAGCAACAATATGGCGTAACATCACGATCGTCGATGGCGCTTGTTAATGACGTCATCAAGTGTTCGGCTACAATGATGTTGTGTAGCACTCTCGGTTCTATGCGCGTCTGGTACCAACCAGCTGATGTAAATCGTTAATTAACTCATTAGTGCTAACTACTACATTGTTGCGTGAATTAGTTTTGGCGTTTTGTTGTGGGAAACATTTATGATTATGAACTAGATGCTTGTGTGCAGTTATTTCATATTATATTCGTCTTTTATAAACACATATCTCTACATAGTTTAAAACAAAGTCGCTTTCCGCCGTCCGCTTAGATCTGTTAATCAACTCAACGGATTTTGATGCAGTTTTCATCAATAGACAGAATGATTCCAGAGGCAGCTTTTTATGTATTATTTATTCCTGAACAACACATAAAAATTTCCACGCGAACAAAGTCGCGGGCAGCAGCTAGCATCACATACAGTACGGCTGTAAACAATTAGCAAATATTGAGCAACAACTCAACAGACAGAATATTAGTTAATACCTACTAATGCTGCGCCGAGGAGCTCGTGGCTAAATAATAACAGCCGCACGGGTCTATCTTTAAGGTTAAGCCGTGCTTGTCGAGGTTGTTCCGTGGATGGGTGACCATAATTGCATACCGAGTTTCCTCCGTGCCTCGGAAAGCACGTTAAGCCGTTGGTCCCGGCTGTCATTAGTAGATCTTTGACAGTCATTACGAGTAGTCAGAAGCCAAAAGTCTGACATCCAGTCTTACTAAGGGGTATCGTATTACCCAGTTACTGGGTTGTGGAGGTCAGATAGGCAGTCGCTTCATATAAAATTCTGGAATTCAGCTGTATCCAGTTAGACTGGAAGCCGACCCCAAGATAGTTTGGGAAAGGGCTAGGCAGATGATGATGACCTACTAATGCTGCGCGTTGCTGGAAAAAATCTTAGAAATATCAATTTGTTTTGTCCAATCCCCGAAGGTTCAGAAAAGTTCGCTAAACACTGTTAATCTCATCATTATCTGCCTAGCTTTTTCTCAACTATATTGGGGTCGGCTTCCAGACTAACCTTACACATATATATTAGTTTATTACATTATGTTATCATATGTTCTCATGTAAGTGGCTCTTTTGTCTTTTTTTGAGAATAAAGTATATTAAACCTATATTTTCATCAATGGTCACACACATTCGCACACTGCTCAGCACAAAACTTGGCGTAGACTTCTGATGCCGACTGTACTTGCCACCATGGACACATTATTTCTAACTGTATTTACAACAACACAAAAATATATATAGTCCTATTAAAATAGATGGACAAATAACACAACGCCAACGCGCGCACGTCTAACCAAAAATATAAAAAACACACTGATTAAAGTGATTTTAATTTGAATTGAACAAACTTTTAGAAATATTATACCAAATATTGCATCTAAGGTTCTATTAAAATATTAATGGTATCTTATATACAATATTTGGTCAGGAAATACCTACTCCTAACACTACACTTTAAATAAAGTCCATATCTTACCCTATTTTTTTCTCACCCCAGATTTTGTTGCAGTGAGCAACGGTGCCCTGAGCGCCTGCTCGCAGGGTGGCATGGATAAGGACGGCAAGAAGAAGCACACCAGACCCACCTTCTCCGGCCAGCAGATTTTCGCGCTGGAGAAGACCTTCGAGCAGACCAAATACCTTGCGGGGCCCGAGAGGGCGAAGCTGGCGTACGCGCTCGGGATGACTGAGTCGCAAGTTAAGGTTAGTAGGGGATTCGTACTTATTTAGGACTAGCTCACCGAGCAACTTTGTCTGCGTCACCTTTTTCCCGTTTTTGATTATTGCTCTGCTCCTATCGGACGTAGTGTGATGTTGTATAGCCTACAGCCTTCTGCGATAAATGGGCTATCCAACACTACAAGATTTTTTCGATTCGAAGATTCTTCCCGAGATTCGCGCGTGCAAACAAACTAACTCTTCGGCTTTATAATATTATAAGTAATCTATACTTATAATATTATAAAGCCTGGTTTTGCAGTATTATCAATATTATGGTTGGATTTTCAGCAATATTTTTAACCTATTTGACTAAAATATATAGTCTAGTGATAAAACAGTATTCTAATAAGCTTCTTCTTCTTTTGTATAATGTTTAATTTGTCAAATTACATGGCTCCATGTAGGTCACGTTACTAGAGTTGTCGTCAATGTCTTTTGGGTGGGTTTTTAGCAGTTTGTTATAACACCACACTATATTGACTAATGAGGACAAAACTCCATTTCGTGTAACACGCTTTGTAACCCGAACACATTTCTGAAAAAAAAGTCTACTGAACATCGCAAAATAACTGAATGCTGTTTAACTGTTAGTGAAAGGCATAGCCATTGCCCCTAATGGTGCTTGGCTATAAATATATCAGGAGCAATGAAGTGCTGACTTAGGAGGACAGACTGCAAATTAGTAACTTATTTTTAGCATTCACACATGTCACATATCGAGAGTCATTGTAACTTGGTCGTGACTATACAAGTAGCAATCCGAACTCAATAGTGGAACAAAATAAATTAATATCGAACTTAACACAATTACCAGTAGTACCGAAGAGTAGGGTAGAAGCACCGACACGCGGCACTCGCTGTAATCCGATTACACAGATTGAAAAGTCAATCACTTAGCCGGGCGGCGCAATCAAACGCAGCTCTATTACTGAGGATTAAACTACGCGACATGTGGACGAAAGACTTTGTTTTATTGTTACATGCGAAGCTATTTAATATCGTGATTCACAGTTTTACCAATCGGTGCCTCGGTTTTGATGACGGCGTAGATTTTTTTAGGACTTTTATTTTCTCTTGGTATTTTTTATTGGAATTTTATCAGCTGTGTCGTGTTTTATGAGTTAGAGAATATTAATATTTATTTAAATATCACTTTCCAATTTCTAATGCAGCTACATTACGCCATATAATAAAAATTATCTCCGTCAAAGTCGTAAAAGGCAACAATAACTACCGGATCATCACCAAACTTTACGAGATACAAATTACCATCTGAAATTAAGCGTCTACTGCACAGTGAACTAAACACATCATGCAAAAGGATCTTTCAATTAAACCAAACACATAAAATAGGCGTAAAAAGGCGCAGTTATATGGAACTAATTGGGGTGCGACGTGGGTAGGGGCGGTCGCCGAGGGGTCGGACGACAACTGCGGCGCTCACCCTGCCGCAAGCGGTCACGGTTGCGATTTCAAGTGAAACTTTATTGAATGGCGATGTTCAGCGTTTGTTGTTTTACATTTTGGTGACGTTTGTATTTCATTTTGTTTGAAATTATATGAAAACGTGTGTTTATTTAGGTTACACCTAATTATCCTAATTTTGTATCCACATTATAATTTTTGCAATTATTTGATTTACCTAGTTTATTCAAATTGTATATATTTCAACATAAAGACTGTAACATTGAAGATGGCGGAACGCAAATTAATCATCTAAATACTTCTAAAGAAGTAGCTAAGAATCGCTGAAAATTCCAGCTTCTCTTAAGCTCTTATCATATCTTAGCTTACACCAAACTATGACTCATCACAAAGACTGCTCAAACATGTCTAGTATCAATATCTCACTGCACAACAGTTTCAATAATCGCCATCAACTCTGATGATGTGCTACTCGGAGAGACAGCGATGCTGTGAGCACATCTTCCCTTCATCTCCGTTGTCGCGAGGGGTTCGAGGGGAACAATCATATTATACTAAGTGATATGCGCTATTAGGGGACTGTTACTGTAGTCTGTAACGACGGCTGCACGGGGCGCGAGGGAAACTTGACGAGACGAACATTTTGAGCTTTTGAAGACGTGATTTTTTTGTAATGTTGATCCAAGAGAAAAATCTGTAAAAATGCTACACTGACAATTCATTCAAAACCTCTTACTAAGTATGTGGGTAAATACGCCACTTCTGATTGTTTACATGGTTTTGTCAGTGAGACCATTGCATCGCATATATGACACACTGATCGTTCCTGTTCGAATATAATTGCGAATAAGAATAAACTAATATTTTCTTCGTTACCTCCCTCTATCTCATAATCATTCTTTATAAAGTTGTTCGCTACATTATCAACATAAATATTATAGTTTCAAACTATGCCATAAGAAACACATGATACCGAAAATAATGAACATTGATGGCACAAAAACCAAATCAAAATCCCAAAAAGAAAGTTAAGCAATTTGCCAAATGTACCCAATAAAACAGAAATACAAGTCAATAAAGTGCGCAACAAAAGAGCATCTCCGTGTGCAGCCAGCCTAAACCAAGTAGCGCGCAATAGTAAGTAGCGCGCAATAGTAAGTTGCGCGCGTGAAATGAAGCGCACACAATGAGATTAATGGACGCGACCGACACAACTCATCTCTCATCGCGCGGAAACTGTTTCCATACTTATTATAGTTGCGCCGTAAGCAATAATCGTGAATCTTCTATACTTTGGAAGAATTGAAATTGGGAATACATCTGCCTTGCCTTACAAAAAAATAAGGGTTTAAAATTGAGATTTCTCTAACTGAAACCCCTTTTCAGTTTGATTGAAAAATCCCGGTTTCCAGTGTGCTACTGTTGATTCCTAATCTTGTATTTTGCTATGAATTCAATCATATTTTCTTATAACTAAAGAAACTTAAGTTTTTAAGCTTCATTTAATCTAGATGAACTGTGTCTTATATTAGAAGATTTAAAAAACCATCTCTAGAAAGGTAAAAGTACCAATTGTCGACACACACAAAAGAATAGATTAAACTAAAATACCCCAATACCGAAGCTTTTAAGCTCCATAAGCGAGCTAATGGTATCAATACACAAAGAGCAACAATCCTTTACAATACTAAATACGTATCACACAATACACATTCACAAATTGGACTCAAACGCCAATGTGCGAAGGGATAATCGACCACTTTATAGCTCAGGCCCCCATGCAACTTTCAACTTTAAACCTTCGTGATAAGAGTGTAATGAACTGCACAGTTAAGTTGGTAGGGTCTTTCAATTCCCCTGCATGGGTGTCATAGCTCATTTGGCATTCGATAAAATTAATCCATGGGGAAGATTAACAGAGAGGGAAGTGTGTTTACACATGTGCGATGCAGGCGATGCAGCGGCATACGTAATGCAATTAATTCTTCACGACTGTTTATTCAATAACTATATTTCATACTTTCATAGTTTTAATGTCGCTTAATTGTGGCGTTCATTGAGTTAATGGATAGGCTTTCCGTTTTATTTTTGTTGTTGTTATCCTTATTAGATGAAAAGTGCATTACGTACGTAATACGCAGAACAATAAAATTAACAAACTCGTACCTACGTAGTACGTACTATCACCAAATTGCGTATCTGACCACGGTAAGGACTATCGTTACTTGCAGCGTCCGCGTCCGGCCGCTATAGAAGCGCTTATTAACGCTCAGCTACCAATAGCATCGCAGTCGCAGCATCTATTTTTTGCCGAGTCCCTTGGTGTCGTAAATGAAAAAAAAAACTGTGGTCAAACATCTGGGATCATTAACAGAGCCTGAGATTGTGTTTAAAACAATACATGTTTAAAAAACGGTCATGTATTTTTCGGTCGGGTATTTTTTTTGTTTTACCGCTATTGGTCCGCAAAGTATTTGTGCGGACCAATAGTAATAAGAGTGTTAAACAGATGTCATCGTGTGCACGGGATTTTGTTTGAAAAGTGTCCATATTCTCACTTTCCCGATGGTACCTACCAACTGAATGGATATTTACCTTACAAAGAGACTTGATAAATAATTAATTCAATATGACGCTTTAGCTAGTATACTAATTCAGAATACCAAGAAATTCTACCGCTTTCTGAATCATAATCGTATCTATTCCCAATCGAATCGAATCGTATCTATTTTGAATAGATACGATTCGAAAGACTATCATTATTTCAGTATTCTGACTCAACTATAGCCAGCCATCTATGAATGATTCACTCCAACATTTCATAGAAGCAAACATTTATACGATCCACATTAAAACTGATTGATCCCCGCTTCCCATAACTCAAAACGAAAAAAGCCTCAAACTCCTTTTTATTCCCTCTGAAACTATACAGCACCAATAATAAAAATAATAAAAGGTAATCTTATAATCCGCACCTCGGCCGAAGTGTTCGTTATTTTACAACTATGATATACAGCAGTCGTAATAAGTCGCCCTTTAGGCAATAACTCGTGTCACGTTCAAAATGCAAATCACTGTGTGTCGCTATCATTCCTTTTATTGTGGCAGTAAAACACCGCCGAGTTAGTTGTGAGCCAGCGATGGATGGTTCTCACAGCGATAGATGCGTTTAGATAATTTTATTACTTGTTATCTTGTTTTCTTTTTCAATGCTGATTTGGACCGGGTTATATGGTCCTGTTTCGCGAATTTTATATTATTATGATGCAGTTTGTAATAATTTTGTTGTAAAAATTGATTATGATGGGAATAAATTATTTTAATGATGTGCTGGTAATTGGTGTTTTCACCTTACCTCGGAATAAAATGTTTTATTAATTAGGAGCTTTATAAGAATGTTTATATATTTAAACTTCGTTGTCATATTCATAGAATAAATAATTGGTTACCAACACTCCTTTACCACGTAACTCCAAACATTTAACAATCCCAAAGCGTACTTACACATAATAAAAGCAATCCAGTTTACGATCGGCGCCTAATGACGTCACAGATAAGATAAAATTAAATGCAGTCCTCATGCAGATGAGCTGAAGGGGGACAGCAGAGCAGCAGCATATTAAGTTATTTTGATAGATGACTCTATAATTTAATTTTAATGTGTTTTGATAAAACGACCCTTTTAACCGTGAATTTTTAATATTCGACCCTTAATATTGTTCCATTAAAAAATCTTTGTTGCAAATTGTAAAGTGATTGAGTAGGAAACAAAATGGCTGACGTGGCTTGTTGTTAAGGGATGGTTTCACTAAATGGTTGTGATCGACATTTGCATAGGAGTCATTAACTTGATGAAGCGCTTAATGTGCTTTGTGATGTTTTGCTTTATTTACGCTTGATTTAGTTTTTGGGGTGAGCTGCATTTAAGTAATATTTAACAAAATCTGAAGGTTTCGTGACGTGGCCATTTTGTAATTAAAATACTTTAGCTGACTGTAAAACTCTTTTTCTCTCTTTCATCAAATTAGGGGTTCATTTGATTAAAAGAGAGAGAAAAGAGTTTCACAGTCAGCCAAAGTATTTTAATTACAATGGCCGCTCTGGGCGAAGCTGAAGGGAGATATCAGACTTGTACTGACTAAAAACCCATCCATGTTCCTTCTTAGCCCTTTGTGATCCAGGGCCGCGGTAAAAACATACACCTAAAATTAAATTTATTTTACGTTACCAAGTACTAACTTTACATCTATGACATAGATAGACAGCCTAGCAAAAGCTATTACTGTCATACGTATGCAAACGTGTCTGGGTGATCCAACAACTCAATCAACTGCGACATACAGTTATGAACCTGCTGCTCACTTTATGATGTAATTAGCATACGGCTACCTATGCCTAAAAGATGGGCAAGGGTGTGGTTGGGTTTCGAAACACCATTGAAAGATTTGTAAAGATAAGTCTTTTTGAATAGATTCTTTCTATTATTTTCTTTCTTTTTATATAAAACATTGCCCCAAACTAGGAATTTCTCCTGTTTCGTGGGAGCGTTTAAACTCACATACAATCAGCCAGACCCGAAACAACTTTCTGTAGGCCATACAAATATTTGCTCCGTGCAGGGATCGAACCCGCGACACGCAGAGCAGCAGTCAATCGCTTAGCCGCTGCCCCAACCGTGCCATCAAAAGATTAATTTGTAGATTACTAGATTGTATAGAAAATACATGGTAGCTACATAGACATGGATTACCTATACAATTTGAGTTGTGTCCAAAATCATCACGATAAATAAACTATAGAGCACTATGATACTTTCATGGCAAATTATCAATTTTGGGTGTCCGATAAAATCTTCCATAAAAAAAATTCTTTGGTTATACATAGGTATAACCAAAGATTTTTTTTTACGGAAGATTTCTTTGAAAACTGAAGTTGATCAAACTATTTTATTTGTGCTTCAAAAAACTTATATTGGTTGTGTTCCATTAATGAACATAAGATTTTCCTGGTTGAAATATACACCTCTTTTTCCTAGTATCACGATATATCATCAATACTGGGCAAACCCACTGTATCTCCTCAAAGTCATCACATCAGTTAATTCTGTGACGCGACGCCACAATGAACAGATTCGCGATAACAATCAGCGCGCGGAACATTGTACACGTCATAATTAAATTAACATATTCAATGTTCGTACATTACACTATGAATATAATTATGTTGCCAAATAGTGTGTAGTAGTGTTTCGTGTAAATATTTCCACAAATATCGAATGTTGTCATAGAATAGCCGATTTTGGTTACACATCGCTTTTTTATTAGGAACACGTACAGGGTTGGCCAAACCGGTTCGGACATATTCCGGACCGGCTGAGGACACCAGACATTGGCAGATGCTTTAGTACATTCTCTGCCAGGGCCCAGCGTCTGAAGCCGCGTGCGTAATTCGTTCATATCAGGTTGACTGTTCCTTTACTCAGAAAATCTCGGGATATTCAAGTAGAGCGAAATGTCACAAAATCCACAATTTTATTGAACCTCATTATCTTATGGTCCTTAAACCCAAATTATTATACAATATTACCGGTACTGCTACAAGCGACTGCATGTAAAAATCTCTGGAGCATTCACAATATATCTCACTCCGGTCACAAAACCAACTAGTAACCAATTCAAATATTGTACCAATCGAAAAACAACTGCCACACAATCCGACTGTTATTTGTCAAAACAACTGTCAGCCATGTTTTGTTTCGAATCGATTTGTTTAAACGCGACACCGATGACGTATATCTGCCTAAATTCCCGGCTAAATCTATCCGACAGACATCCATGATTCCATTCAGCCTGTATACACAACACCATACAAATGGAAACTGAGCTCAGTTTTGATGAGAGTAAAGTTCAATATTGTCTGTAGCAGAAGGTTAGTGAAGTGATCAATCGATTGATTCGATGACAGGCGGGAGCGAACGATAATCGCCTCTCATTAGTCGAATGCGAGTGCCAGTGAATCGATTCGGTGTGACATCTGCGTTTTCGAATATAATCCGCGAGAGAGATATTTTTAGTGTAGTACGAGTGATTGCGATTCTATTTAGTTGTTGTAGGCGAGTGTTTGAAGCATTCCTAGACAAAGAAATAATTTAGAGAAACATAATAGTGACTGACTAAGGGTGAACTTCACTAATGACGATGAACGCAATCAGCGTTTCTAAGCCGCGTTCAACATATCTCAGTGTTATACTTCCTATAGATTTTGACAGCTCTATCTAGAAAACCGTTCAGATGCGCTGCCCGCATTAAATTTGATTAGAGATATGCGCTCTAAGACAGCGAAGAACAGAAGCTTTCTTTATAAACGTATTCGGCATTTTTCCTTTTCTTTTCTCGCCTGCCGCAATTAGCATCTTTGAAAAAGTATTTAAAAATACCCTATGACTGTACTACTCTGGTAGTAAAAAGTTACGTATTCAAAAATAAGTAGTGAAGAATTGTAAACTAGATAGCCACTATGATTTCCACAAAACAAAACTTACAAAGCACCTATTACGAGTATGCCAACCGAATCAAATCAGCAACTTCATCATGAAAATGGCGGAAACCACGGAAACTCGTGTATGATGCAATAAAATAACACCACAAACAATACATACCTAGTACAGTTAGGTACTTGTCAATGAGGCCGTTATAAGGGGCCACGTGTGTACGGGACCCTAATTGATTGGGGCGCTAACGACAAATTTTTAGGGTTCCGTAGTCGCGACCATCGCCTTATTTATCGTCTATAAATTATTTTGATGGCTGCTAGGGTTTTTATGTGTACTTACTGAAGATGGCGCTAAAGTGGAATAGTGGGTGCTTCGGTATTTTGTTGTTGTTATATGTAGGCAGAATATCAGTAATGTTGTGAGAATTTATGTTTCAATGACGATGGGAGCAAACGTGAAATTTACTCGTAGAACAGAGTTTTATGGTTCCTAGAAATTCTTCTCCATGCTTGGTTTGGTTACTGCAAAAAAAAGTAAAACTATAAAACTGACATGTAATTACTAAGTTATAATAAGTTAAATTAACTTCATTAGGTATATAAATAAGACTTCACTCGTGTCACATAGGATAAAACACATTGAATAGAATATAAAAATGCCAAACAAATACCATCAACCATGTTTCAAAAAACGTGCCGAAAGAACCTCAAAAACCGGGCTCACATGACAAAGCATGTCATCAGTTTAATACCTGCACATCTGTCCATCGCGAGGGTATGATGAAGGCTAGACTGATGAGGATCACGCACCTGTCCTGACAAGATTAGCGGGAGAAATTAGCGGGTTATGGAGAGGTGGAAGTTAAAAACGCAATGCCAAGTGGGGAATGAAATTGACATGAATTTTGAATCGGAAAATATTTTTTTTTCGAAGTATTTCCTTCAGAAAGTCTTAAAAAAAACTGGATTTTAAAGGAAGTTGTTTTTCTTTTATCATTAAAAATTTGTTAATAAATTTGAAAGTGATTTAAGTAACAGAACTGTTTTAATTGACAGTTCGTTCTGGATAATAAAACGACGTATTTCTGTTCTAGCTGACAACTTACCACGAGACAAAATATAGAACAAAATCACAGTACAACAATAAAAAGCATTGGGTTGTTCATTTCAAATTCGTAAATAATATATTTCTAACAGTCAAAACAGACCAATCAACCAAACCCTAGCTGGATATCTTAGGTTTAAGAAATGTGTGCTAAAACAGCAAGTACCTCATATCCAACAGTTGATAAACATATTTCTTGCCGATATCTTCGCCTATCAAAAGAAAAAATACAGATTACAAAACCCCGTGTTCCCACACATCACACAGACAAACAAAAAGCAGTGGTTCAACGGCTCGGTGGAATCAATTATGGCAGGCTGTGCGCAGCTGTAGCTGAGCAAATCCAATGATTAGGGGCTGACGAAATGTCCAACGAGGAAGAATAACACGCTCTTTGAATATTGTTTGTTTCGTTTACAGATAGAGGTTTGTGAAAAATATTCAATAAAAAAGCTTTAATTGGCGGGCATTTTGTTTTCAGATCTTATAAAACAACATAGACATCAAGAAGATCTTTTAGCAGATTTAATAAATATTTTTAATGATTGATTGTATTATCCTTCATCAATAAGTACTTTGGTACATTTGTAGAAACAATATTAATTATACCGTACCTACTTGCAGCTAGCATTTATAAGTATAAAGTGAGTATAATCAGCTTATGACGTCCTCACTGCTGGTACACAGGCTTGCCGTGAGAGCTGTGCAGTGTGTCATCATCAGACATTCCGTTGTCTGATGATGACATACGTGCCTTAACTTCAAGGAAGTAAGTAACACACGGATAGGTGCATTATCCACGTGTTACTTCCTTTTGCTTATTAACTCCGTATACCTTACCTCCTTGAGCAGTGATGGTCTAGTGGTGCGACCGTCAGACTGATAAAATAAATGTCTCAAGTTCGAACCCAATCAAGGCACCTCAGATTTTTTGGATTCATGTGTGCGTTTAATTGTTACTTAATTCGGTGAAGGAAACCATCGTGAGGAATCAAGCATGCCTGAAAATATTTCTTGATGGCATGTAAACCTAAGTCAAAAACCCATGAGCGGCGTAAAAACTGTGACATCTGTTTAGCTAACCACATAAAAAAGAAACAAAATTCCCTATAAATTCCCGAAATTATTTTTAAGTTCCGAAATAAAGCTATTAAGTTAGAGGAAAATTATTCATAAGTTACTATTACTTACTTCCTTGAAGTTTAGGGAAATAAACTGCACCTATTCCGGTCATTTCTGGTCATAATCCAAGCAGCGCAGGTCTACAGCAGGTTGGCTGAAGTCAAAGAGTACGCCTGGATGCGAACTCCTTATGTTATGTTTTATGCGGGCATTTTTGTTTTAATTCCCAAATAATTTTAGAACCGACTTCTCTCCCCCGCTATCCCCTACAAATCGTAGGCGTGTCGCAAAGTCGCAGTTGTGCGGCCTCAAGCGATTACCAACAAACAACTGTTGTCCGCAACATTATCATAACAATGCGATTGCGCCCGCGACAAATAAGTCGTATGATGAATCGGTCGCGGTGTGACTGGCAAAATATTGTAGCTTTATTTGATTTTAATTGTATTATTAGTGGGGTTCTGTTTGTTTGGTAATCGAAAGAAATCACATGTGCGGTTTATGTTTAGATTTAGAAAAGATTTTTCTGATGAAAGGGTTGGTTTTGGCTATTTAGTGAGATAATGAGTCATTTAATCAAAATCAATTTTTTTTTTATATAATGCAATATTCACACAATTAATATATCTATTTGGAAAATTCTTTACTTTAAAACTTTAGTGCTTTACATTTTTTTGGAAAAGGTTAAAGTAAATTATGACGTTACTACGTCGCATTCACTTATTCATATGCATGCATGTATATACCATCAGTGTATCTTGATTATTCAATGAAACAATGGTACTTCAGTTCTTGTATAGTGCTGTACCATTAATACTTTCAAATAGTTCTCTTAAATGGTTGAGATCACTCAGACATTTCTCAATCACGATGACTATTTATAGTCTCTTATGAAGGACTTTTCAGTGTCAAACTTAACAGTGAACAAGTAAAATCCGATATAACTCCACTACAATTTATTTCACATATACCGAATCAACAGTTACACCAAACAAAACCTTTCCAAACTAAACTACAATATTCTGTCAACTACTACATAACGCAGAGAATCATTATCACATACCCATAGAGACAAGTGAAGCCTCCTCGTGGGCGGGCGGGGAGCGCTAGGGCGGCGTAGGGCGGCGCCCATAAAAATGCAAATGGCGTGTCGACGGGGTCCGGAGTATCAATCACTGCATGCCTTATTATTGCAGGATTTGGGAACAACCTGTGATTATTGTTTTGGTTGTAAGATATGTGGAAGATTGTTGTCAGTGGCTGACTTGTGTTGTTTAGTAACTGCATGCAATTTATGTGAGTTCTAAGTAATAAACCTCGTTCTATACAAGGTGTTGTTTTGCATTCTCGTCAAAATTCAGAAGGTTGTCACAAAATACATATCCTATAATCCATTAAAATTACAGTACCTAGTTAATTATTAATAAACACTGATTTTTTTGGTTGTTTATGTTTGTCAGTATTTCAGAATTACCCCCTTAACGTGGTTCAAGGAATTAGAAATTATTGAATAAACGTTTGAGATTGTTTGTATGTGTGGAAGCGAGGTTATAGGGCGAGTATCAGACGGCCCGCGTTTAAAACACGGGTGTTTGACACTTACCGATTTCCGTAAATAAGCCTATACCTACCTATTTTATTATTGATTCGGGACGAGAATCATTAGCATAGTTACCTCCTTGAATTTGACGAGGATGCAAAACAACACCTTGTATAATATTATAGTTACAGTTATCACAAATATATATTCAAATGTTTTGTTTCGGACTCCACAACATGACTCGACTTCCCAATAATATCTGAATTGGACCCACATACTTTTCACTGAGTCACGAAATTTGTACACACGACGACACATCAACATGCATTTCCAGCATAACATGGCCCCGCCTTGTATGTTTTTCCCACACAATGAGAGATCCGCTTATATGTACAACATGTTATACTGGAAGAGTATACCTTGATGTGGCGCCGTGTGTACTTATGTTTTATTACAATATTTTCGAATGACAATAAAATTTTAGTCACACGCGCCTTATCCTTCGAGAAATAGTAGCATGATATTATGATAGGTAATTTGAGAATAAATTAAGAAATCATTTATTCGCTACTCATTTTAGTGCCCATAATACCACAAAAAAAAAAAAACAATTATATTTGACCACATAGTTTGATTGTTTTTTTCTGATCTAGGATCTGCTCACATATTCACCCACTTACACCGTCTCAATGTTTGCTCACTACCTAATAAAGATAAACTTAATTATTAAATACACGACGCTAAAATATCCAATCAATTTCCTTCAATGAAACCGACGTAAGCGTCGATTATTATAATTTTTAATTAACATTTGTCAGATGCTTCCGGCTTACCCGACTTATAGGAACATACTCGATGTCACTGCTCATTCAAGTAATCGACTTTGCATTCAATTAGTGTTTTATTCGATTGGATTATTCGTGTTGATGGAATAAAGAGAGGTGTGAAGCTTGATGTCAGGTTTTGTAAAGGGCAGTTGAGTTTGAAAAAGTTGTATGATAAAAAATAAGCAGAAGTTTAGTTGTATGAGGAAATTGATAAAAACCCTCTAGTGGTCGTCATAATACCTAAAAGTAACCATTAACTGTATCAACAGAATTAGTTTCCTTATTCTTAGTTACATAATTTCGTTATTCGGTCTTCAACCTAATCGAAGTTATTATTTGATCTTCATTTCATTGAACATCATTTTCAGTATTACAGGACCGAACCTTTCAATTTGCATACCCTTAAAACAAAAGCCATTTTTCTGATAATATCATACTTAATCACGCTTAACGCAACGATATAAATGGTGTTCAGTTGTTCAGCTCGCGATGCTCAAACACTTAGAGCGTACAAACAGACAATCAGTCAGTTTTGACACGTGTTTACGAGGCGGGAGGCGCTCCGTCGCGGGCGCCTCGTTATCCCAGATTACCTTAAACGTCGCCAAATAAAACGATCCCGGCTACGTACAAACGGCACTACAGTTTTACGCGAACAAACAATTATTTATTGCTCCGAACACCCTGTATAACGCACAAAACTAACCAAAATCAACTCTAACGCATCTAAATAGAGCACAGAATCCAACGACGCGCCCCCGATCCACAGTCGAGGAAGATTAATAGGGCATAAAACGTAAGATAATACAATATACAAGAAGACACGTTGTTAACCGTTCCGTTTTGAGACGGTGTTGAGTGGCTTCATCTGTCTCTCTCGCTCGTATGTGGAGGGGTATGTCTGTCTCGTTCGCACAGTTTCAATTATCTGCCTAATCCTTCAATTACGTCGACAGATGTCGCGCGCGTCTTCGAGCTTATGTGCCAGTTTAAAGTACCGTCCGCAGAGCAATTACTCTGATCGGACCAGATTTTGTAGGCTCTTATTGGTAGAATAATAATTAAATTTTCATTGATTTCGTAACGTAATTTATTTGTTATTGGTTACTTAAGTCTGAGCTCGAGACGATGTTCAATTTCTCAGCTCGAATGAATATTCTTAATAAATGTTGGCTTATCTAAGAATAGAAACAATTTATTTTAACATTTTTGTGTACTGCTTCAAAATCAAACGTAATCTTGTTTTTTTTTTATTTAGAACTGTAATTTTATTGTTTCGATAACAATACACCCACAGAGAGGAAGAATTCCGAAAAGGTTTATTTTCTGAACTAGATCAAACGTATTCTCATAAAAGCATAGTATGTTATGTCTTTTATTATTGGCCTATCTATAATTGTTACACATATGATACAAGCATAGTGTACTACAATATGATGCGATAGACACAGCAAGAATTTTCTTTGTCATTTCAAAAGTTCTCTTACAAAAATGAGCATTGGTTAATGAAATTTAACTGTTTCTATTAATCGTGCTAAGGACATAAAGGTGGTCATTAATTCATTCCTACTTACCACCAAAACATATGGCCATCCAACCCAATTAGTATTCAAACAAATACAGATGAACGATCAAAGTTTCTGCTGTCGCTACTCTGCGGCGTCCCTTGGGGTACACGAGTTAGCTAATAATTAATATTATAATTAATGTTGCAATAACTGGAACCGCGGCACGCTATTAATCCGACCCCCCCACTCCTCTTAAAACTCCCCCCACTGGGTACCAAATAGGGTTTAGGCAGAAGGTCAGATTCACAGTTACGACGCGTGAAAATTGGCGTACGCACACATTTACGCATACGATAAGCCATAGAGACGTCAGGAGTAACAGAATCATTATAAGCTGGCCTCGTTTTCTATTAAAACTCCCTACTACGCCAAGCTAGCCCAAAGTCTCACCACAAACCTTTAGTCTAATAGTACGTAAGGAGATCTCAAAGTCTCAGAAGAATTCCAGTTACAAGTACGCTGACATTCACTATACTACGGTAAAACTACTTGGTATACAGGCTGCTGACTTGAATGTGGGCCACTGGTTGTTGGGTTTCCCAAGCTCGTCCATCTTAAAAGGACAGCCGCGACGGCTTTGGGACAGCCCAAGCCAGCATCTAAAACAATCACTATGTCACAGGTCAGGGAGCCTCATAATGGTTCATTTTTACCCACAGCGCATTGGGCAAATGGGCATTCGGTAGACGTAGTCAGCCCAGTCCTTCAGCTATGTTTTAACAATGGCCATGTGAATGTGCTCAGCTGTCTATTACTTTTTATCACTCATCTTAATTCGCCAAAAGAAATAACGACTATGACAAAAAAAAAAACAGATTGCCATTGTAACTACTAACTGTTCAGCTTCATGGACTTGTCTACGCTAACCACGTCTAAATGTGCGTGTGTTTTCGGACACTGCACGAAATTGAACCTCTGTACCTCTATACTCTGTGGCACCGGCTTCATTAGGATGTCTTTACAATTGTCACACTTAATTTAATTGCAACATTTGTATAATTGTCCGTGAATTGTGAGTCAAAGGGTGTCTTAATGTTCTTGCGGAGTTTTGATTGCACTCAAAGTGAGGAGATGGATTTTTATAGCTTTGTATTTTATGGTAAACTTAGTCAAAGTTTAAGTGAAAATAAAAGGTTTAACAATTATTTCAATTAGGCGATCGAAAGGCACTTTTAAAACAAAGTACAAATGATTATATAGTTGCCTATGTCCGCTTGTCATATCTATCTCGTGTTGACTGCGATAGTTGTTAAAGTTGAACTAACAAACAGAAAACATACTTCCAGTTACGCGTAATGCAAATGTCACTGTATATGTTAAGTAGAGCCGATAATCAGCCGAAACTATTTGAATTAGAATATCACATTCCACTTACGAACCGATCATATCTGCCCACCTCGTCCTGATTATCACAATACCACAAAAAAACGCAACAAACAGAAATCAATTAAAACCAATCTCGTACAAGATGTCTAAACGAACGAAATTAACTCTCCGCTAATAATAGTAGCCGCCTTATCTGTCCATCGGTTTAATATATCACTGGCTAAACACGGACAATCTGTCCGTCTGTCCGTCCGTCCGTTCGACAGCCCTGATAAATGAAAGCAGCCGACTGCCTCATCGAAATAACGCCGATAATTATCTAGGCACACATCTGTAATCTAAATTAAACCTTAAAGTCTAGTGAGGACCGATTAAAATTAATCGCTGTATCGAATTTTGAATTAATGTTGAAAACATCTTACACATTTTTGCTATTAACACATTCAAATTGCTACTCTGTCCTCTAAAAATAAGGTTCCAATTCAAATGAACCGTATCCGAAACTTAAGCTTGGTATAGACCATCGCCGGCTAGGCTCGATTGTCGTGTCAGAATGGTAATGATGGCGGGCGACAAGGCGGAATGGCGTTCGGTAGCGGTCGACGATTTCATTAATGACATTAGACACAGTAATGAGAATTTAAGTCGGCTTCGGAAGCTAAACGCGCGTGATTGAGATAAGGAACTGCCTTAATACTTGTACAACATGCCTTAGAAGTTTTCTTTGGGTTCAAGTAAGGATCATGCTGCTTAATGCGGCTTTGATTTTTAAGATTAATTTACTGGGCATTGCATACGAATATGCTCAATAAAATGCGCATTTAATTTTCTTTCTATGTAACAGTTATGACTGGACAAAAATCACAATAATAAGACAAATTGATCATCATTTCTCGCACAGCCACTGCTTCTAACTACTTTACCAAAAAACCTCTTTAATCACCATTACGTTTTTCTAAACATCAACATTAATATCTGTAATAGAGTTGGAAGCCGTGCTTAATTAGTTCTCATTAATAACGTGTCGTATTCACGACAGCGTGTGAGCACGCTGTAAACGCTATGCACGCTCACTGTAGCACGCGTGACAAACTTGACACGTAAGCGTTTGGAGTCACTCGGTCAATCTGATCTGATCACGACAGTTCGAATGATAAGCTTGAAGGTACGGGGATTGGTCGGTGTAGTGGCTAACGTTTAAGATCATAAAATTTAAATAAGATTAAGATTTTAAAATTAGTTTTGCGACGTTAAGTAACTTAGGATTGTAATGCCTAATTTAGTTAGCACAATAAGTTCACCTCAGATGAGTGTTTTCCCGTTGCATTCATTTAGCAAATACTACCCACGAAGTGAGGTCAAGTGAATTTGGCCCTTGGGCGGCATACAACTCTGACACCAGGCCTTCTATTCACAAACGCTCGGATTCGATTTCGATTCGGAAAGTCGTATGTCTATCTTGTTTTGGCATTACGAAAGCGAGCGAGATAGACTTACGACTTTCAGAATCGAAATAGAATCCAAGCGTTTGTGAATAAGATTCCAGGTTAGGTTAACCATTCGTATGGTTAACCTAACCTGGAATCTTTTTTTTCGTATAAAAGAAAGAGGAGGAAATACTACAAAATTCTCAAGAGCTTTAAGTTCGCTTGCAGATTGTATAGCCAGGCTGCAATCACTAAAACGTTGCTTAAAACTCACATAATTGAATTACGATGAGAACAACTGAGATCAAATACTGCAGCTTCCTCCTAAAAGTGATGAAGTCTGGTATGTGAGTCGCGGTCACACAATCAATAGCAGATTACTCAGGCGAGATGTACCGCAGGCGTTATCTATAGGTTTAAAGAAGGAGAACACTGTACGGTGCGGTGGGACATAGCGTTGGTATTTTGTGGAATCATACTACAGAAGCTAATTGTCACGGTTCGTATTATTTTAAAGTCCAGACTGCCTCGTTAGTACTATCTGAGTGTGCTATTAGGTACACTTCTGCCTAAGCCCTCAGGGATAACAGGCGTGATGTTATGTTTTTTCAAAGTCAAAGCATTTATATCATTAATAATTTTAAAAGCGCTAAATAACTTAAAACTTTAAAACAAAGGAAATATAATTAAGAGCGTTTACACCTTACGGCATTTCATAAAAACTTTCAAGTCGTTATTATCCGAAATGACTGAACAGATTTAAATGAAACTTCCTACGCATAAGCAGTATACATAGGTCTAAAAAGTTACTAAAAAACATTTTCGAAATGTCTTTTAAAAATGAAGATAATTGGAAATTTCTGTTTCTATAGATAATTAATAATCGGTCTAATTTAGCTGTAACATTATTTTTCGAAAATGTTAAATGTTGTATTAAAATCTGTTCAGTCATTTCGGAAAATAACGACTTGAAAGTTTGTTTGAAATGCCGTAGGGTATAAACGCTGTTAATTCTAATTACATATTGTAAGATAGCTTCTAGACTTATAAGATATTAATGCAATGGTCTAGAGAAGCACTCAGTAGCAAACGAACACCATCAACAAATAACCTGACTACGTTGAGTTACTAACCGTGTCTTCATAATTGATAGAATATATTAAAGAAGCACTTATCTGCAAAATATCGTTATCAATAACTTGTATGCAGTTGTAAAAGTCACCAGAAGACAGGAGCGGGTGTAGTCGCGCCACACCGCCGCGGTCGACACAATCGATAGCACATTATTCATAGGAGACGCGACGCACACTGTCTCATAGAATAGGGAAAAATGTGGAGACGGCTATATGATCTCGTGTGATGTAGCTTACTCTTTAGATAATAAAGAAAACGTTCTGATGCTTCAAAGGCGCGTAACTATTTAATCTTTTCGAATTATTTTAATTTACTTACCAGCTAACCAGCTATACTGGAAGTAGTCTTTTTAAAAACCCTTAAACTCTTAGGCGATTATTACTATATTGTTATTTTAAAATGCAGTTATGTTCAGTATATTTAAGTTATCAATTTCTTGCGGCCGCCGCTAAAATCAATGAAGCATTGAAATCAAACATGGCCTGTTCTAGCGTTGATATAACGAATCTGGTGAAAGAAGACTTAAAAAAACAAACGATGTAAAATCTGGTATTTTCAAAACAAAAAAAAAAACAGAGTAAAGATTGCCGACAGAAGTGAAAACTCAAAACAATGGAATTACTGTGTTCTTTTTTTTGATTTTGTTAATCTGTATCTGCACAGTACACAGGCCGCTATACTAAGCGTCGCTAGTCTGGCGCAACACGTCACTAGCATGTCGAGGTCATCGGTTCGGTCGTCGATTCTCCCTACCAAAAATGGCTCAACGCAGCTAAAGAGATTTTCACTTCAAAAGTCTTGTTAACAACTGTAATATTAAGTGTGTTTTTTCTTACTTTTTATACTTAAGAGCTATTTAAATTGCAATGCCCTAACAGGCAACTATGTTATAAGAACCTACCTATTGTCAACATTTTTACACATTCAAGACTACACTTAGTGCGCAATAAAGAATTTAAATTTGAATTTGACAAATTTATAAACATTATTTTACAAATCACACACATCAGTGCGCCTCAACGGGTCTCCTGTCCGGCGCGGAAGTTAGGACGGCAACAGTACCCACGGATACGTCGCGATGTGCTACTGTCTACTAATGTTACGGCTCTTATATACAGCTTCTCTTATATAACACACTTACTATGATTCCAGATCATTTTCGTATGTGACTTTTGTGGATTATGGAAAAATGATTGGTTAAATGTACTGTCCAGTTTTTTAAACAGTTTGGGTTGCTGAGCTGAATAAAATGTGTGTTTTTAGTAATTGTTACACAAAGGCGGCATTTAACTTGCGCTTGGGTTGAGTGTGCGTCCGCACTGCAGGCCTAGCTTGGTGGTCACGGCGGGCGCGAAATATGAAATGTATGAAACCGCCGCTTGTGGCCACACTGAAGTGACTAGGGCGGGCGCGACGCGCGACGGGCTTGAGCGACTTAGTGCACCTAATTTTCAAACGTTCCGATCTGCGCGTTATGGACACGCTGTGGGACTAGTCCGCAAGCGACTTAATACGCGGGTGGCAGGGGTATCAAACCATTTCGGTATTATCGCTCGTCATATTATGTGCTCTGTTTTTTTTTTAAGTGAAAACTTCTTTAGGCGCTATGGGCGATTTTAGCTGATGCCGATAATTTGAGCCGATGACCTCGACATGACTTTGAAGTACTCGTACCGTAAAAAATACCTACAGTTTGAGACAGCGACGGTTTTCGCACCGTATTGTGAAGTTTAATGTGCTGTCGACTTTATACACCAATCAGTTTTCTTATTTTATAAGTTTTTTTTATTCTAAGTCTTTGTTCATTGCTCAACATTCTATAAGAAACAACTCGATTAGGTTATAGCGCAGCACTCTGCGTCTGCTTCTATTTATTTCGAGCACACCATCTCTCATGTAATAAAAATATCAAATCCTCGTCCATGGTTTGCAACACCTGAAATAAGCCTTAACGCTACAACGGCTCGCTCGTCACTGTGGCCCTAGTCACCGCGCGTTCAGTGTGGATGCATAAGACTTTCTGGCTGTTGATTGTACAACTTACGACTTGATGACTGTAGGCTACAAAAACAGGCATTCAAGGTATTAAAATGACTCTTTAAAAACACTGATACTGTCTCTACTTGTACTTTTTCTTCTGAAAACAATTCGTGTTAGCTGCATATCAGTTATTATGCCAACAGCTAAGACAGCTCCGTCATCCATTCGGCCCATTTTGAACGAAATAAAAGACAGATTTAAGCAACATAATTATTACCTACCAGCAGATATCACATTATAACACCGCATGGACCACTCTTGTCTCAACAAAGGCTGGCACACACGGTGCCAATCTTAAACACATTAGCTATCGATTCGTCCGAACATGTGTACCGCCCTTATAGACAACGCTAGCTCAATATGTGGAAATAATAATAAAAGAGGACGGCGCCTGCATATATATCGTTTTATTATCGTTACATTATCGGCGATGTATCGGCCAGTTTTACTTAGTACTATTGCTTGTTTCAGTATGTTGGATGGAGTAGTTGATATTAGGAGAGATAGTTCAGATTATCATTCTTTGTAGTGTTCGTGTTATCTGCTACCATCAGTTTCTTTGACAAGTGTGGTGATTAGTGATTATGGAGTTTCTTAGTGGAGACTCTCTGATATAGAGCTAAACAAGATATTTGTCTGTTGGTAGATGTTAAGAGGAGGAACAAAATGGAGACCACTTATGACTTGGTACGTCTCTTCATGTTACTAGAATACTCGTAGCCTGAATGACTTGAGTTGACTATTGGATAGAGAATATTCTTATTGATTATATCTAATAATACATAAACGAAAAGAGAGTTAATACATAAGATCACACAGAAAATAATGAATGAAGATACATATATTCGTCGCTAGTCATACTTTGTTACTTAACTCCTGAGAATATATAGAATATAAGGATTTTTCATTTTGATACACTTCAATATTTTTGTTTTATTTTGACCGCGGATGTGTCATGGTCTGAAATTATACCATGGGATTATAGTAAATATATCTTTTGACACTCAGAGATAATGTAGGTTTCTTTTAGTAAAAGATTTTTTAGAATCAGATCAGTAGTCCGAAGATTACCCACTACAAACTTTGCCTCTTTATAATATTACAGGATAGATTTCGATTATTTATTTTACAAGAGAATTCGATCTACCAATTCACAACCTTTTATCTCCACATAATACCTACCAAACATAACAATCTTTTACTTATTTCCCAACAAAATCCGGAAAAAATATCCCCAAGTATAACATACCTATATAAACATAGCAAGAATATGAAAATCCGATGAGGCATCATATCGAGATTACGAGTCGAGTCGATAGGTTCGGTCCGATCGATTCATGAATACATATCGATGCTTGCTCGAGCTCTCGCACTGTAATGAATACTTTGCACTGATTACGCTCCTGTTCTATGTCTGTAGGAGGGATTTAAAAGGAGGGGATTATGATTGAGGAAAGTTTTGAAGAAAATCTTCCTAAATAGTTCTCTTTGTTTGGCATCGTTTACGTTAAATTCATTAAACTAATTGTTAGGGCAACGTTTATAAACAAGACAAGGCTATTTAAATACCATATATACACCTAAGTAGTTGCATAAGAACTTGGACGTGATCAAATCTCAATGAGTTGCTCATAAGCGGTAAAACATTTTAGATCCAAATTCGTAATTATCCTCTGCTACATTAAGGACATATTGAATAATACTGCGTCTTTTCAAATCAACACGTTTCTACCCAAATAACAACATCAAGTATTAAAGGTATTTTTAATAGTTTTTTATTTGAAAACTCTTTAATTACGTCATTAAAGAGTTTACCAAAAAAAGGATTCGTACATTCGTAGCATATTTCGTAGACGCGCTACGGCGTAGCAGTCCTACAAAAAATCCGTAGAATAACAGTGGATTGTTCCGAACAATACAATTTATAGGTACTATGTTATGTTTTGTCATAACATAGAATGTCGGTGTATATCGGCACTACGCTTCACTAAAAGTGCCGTCGCTGTAACTTGTAAACTGCACACGTGTGCCGTACACTGCTGGCCAAGATTGTGGGTGAGAGATAAAATGTTTTTGTGCCGTTAGCAGTTTGCAACTTTGTGGCTTGTGTATTGAATTTTGATAGATTTAATACATAAGATTAAGCTTTAAATATTGTGAAGAAAGTTATAAAACGACTTTTGCAGACACCTTTATGTAGACTAATTGAATGACGAAAGAAAAAAATGTTTAATAGGTCAGATAAGTTACCTACACGGTAATATAAAGTTAACTTCCATCTCCCCCACTTAACATTCCGTATAGATTACAGCATCAAACGCAAGTAAACTAAAGAATGATACACAAGAGACCTAACAAACTAGATTTTATCACATCACACAACTTTTCCTAAGTAAAGTAAGTAAAAATAAATAAAGCGGTTACTTTCCGTGGCCCGAAGTGTAATACGTGTGTTAGTGATGTTATTGGAAAACTTGGAGTTGAGCGCTATACAATGTAGCTGGAATCGCTCGGTTAGCTCGCGTCGCTCGAATAGCTCCGCTTAATGCGCTCGCTTCGCTCACCGCGGTCACTCGCTTCCTTAACAACGCTGTTTATATGCTAATGTTTGAGTTTTTAGTTAAATTTAGATATTAAGTTCAGTGTTACTTTGAGAGGGTTTTTGAAACTGATGATACTCGTAGTTTTTTACGTCAAAGCAATAACCGTATATTGAAAGAAGAAATCTTCAGCGTTAGTTCATTTCTCAATGTTTAAAGGCTCTTAGTGCTGTATGTGTTGATTCTTTCATATGTTTGACCCACGGCGCAGGTTGATCCTGTGAAGATATTTCATTCGTTCACACACATATTTGCACTGTAAATAAGTACAGAGTCTGGCTCAACTATTTGCTCTGTTAAAAGTTGATAATTTTGCTGTCAAACTTGGAACATTTGTAAATAGAATGGTCAAGCTTATGAAAGAGCTTTTGGTTAAGAATAGAAACATCAAGATGTCTGCTTTCACTAAAACTAAAAAAAAATTGTTGAATGTCTACATTTGTTAACGCTTAGCTCAGCCTTGCCATTAAAATTATATCAAACGGTTCAGTGATATTTGGGCTTCCATTTAGCTACTTAATAAAGTTGATCAAAAGAAGCACGAGAGACATGAACTTCAATAAGTTATCTGTTGCAAATCCTTATGAAAAATCAGTATTAAATAATAACGTGTCCAGCCCATCAGTCCTCCAATTTCGATCATAACATGTAATAAAGAACAGCACAGATACCTCAGTAAGCAAGTCGGGCACGGCGCGTAAATCCCTCGTAAAAGTATAATATATCGCTGACTGGATGCGATAGCGGAGGTCTGTTGCTGTTGATCTACTGCTGTTTGTCTGTGCTGTGGCCCGTGAGCTGTTTATGTCTTGTGGGATATAGGATATTGTTATGAGATTTTTTATTTGTTCAGGTTATGATTATACCTTTTGTTTTCATTGGGATTTTGATTACCTTGTTTCTGTTTTTTTTTTATGTACTTTGCAGGTGCAATTTTGACTATTTTTAGGCTTTAATTTTTTCAGAATCTTTGACATAACTCGTGAATATCATATTGCATAAAAAATCCTCATTTTGAAGCAAATTCTTCGTCACAAATGAAAAAGAATCGTAAAACGATGTAGTTAATATTTTTATCAAAAACTTATTGATTCAGACGTGTGTTTATTGTTTTTGTTTTCAAATTGTGTTCCATATTGCGCTAACTAGAACATTTGCACTTTATAGCACCTGCACACAATTGGGGACACTTCGACAGCCATTTCTAGAATACTAACTGCTTAAATAACCTTTGAGTTGAAAGTACTACAATAATAGGTAGCTAGAGTAGGTTAGGTTAGGTTAGCCGGGCTGTTTCCGCACTTAGCCTCTTTATTGGGCCATTGTAACTAGAGTAGTTACAGAAACTTGTGGATCTTTGACAGTCGTTACTGGTTGTCAGTAACTTGGAAGTCTGACAACCAGTCTTACCAAGGGGTATCGTATTACCGTGTACTAAATGGGTTGTAGAGGTCAGAAAGGCTATTTCTCCTTGTAGAATACTTATACTCAGCTGCATCTGGTTAGACTGGAAGCCGACCCCGACGTAGTTGGGTAAGAGCTAGGCAGATGATGATAGAGTAAAGAAACGACCAGATAAATCTATTGTTTGTATAGATTCATTTTTATTCGACACATTTACAGACAATGAACATTTGTTTTTTTTTCGTAACTTATTCGACTTAGTCTGAAACCAGCTTTTGAAAGCTAAAAGTAATAATGAATGACAGACTATTAATTATTCTGTCAAGTACTTAATCCACATTTTTCATTACACAAAAGTAACTCGCGCAGCTAAACAACAAATCAGAATCGTTTGGTATTTTAGCAAAATACCCGAACGCTCATACGCTATCGGGCAACTGTCACGTTTAACGAATTTGTTAGGCAAAAGGCAAAAAAAGCCCGGGGCCACATCCATTTATTATCCATTTTGTCGTGTGTATCGCGGGTCCATTAATAACCGGGACTTATCCGGATCTAATCTGCCTCTCATTGCTTTCCGCGGCTGATTCTTTTTCGCGCCAAAAACTCCGCCATATTGGTATCCGAATAGATTTATAGCGCGGATTAAATGTTTGATAAATAATAAAACAGAGTTTTATGTATGGTTTGTTTATTGCCGTGTGGATTTTGTTTACTCAGAGTTCATGTTTCTAGGAAAAAAAAAATTCCAAAACGGGTTGATTGTTCATGAAACTAGGAAACTCATGATTAGATTTCATAAGGGTCCGAATAACTCTTTACAAAACATGAATTAATTTAAGCAATATGAAAGATCACTTTTCCTTCCCAAGCAAAAAAACAAATAACAAGAGATCATACCAAAAATATTTGATAACAACAAACCAAAGCAAAACTATTTAACCAACCACCTGACTTCCTCAACAAACAAACCACACAACGCTTTACATACATATGTGCTAGATTTTCAATTTGTACCGGCTTGATCCCATTTTATCGGGGATCCTCTCCCGGGAGGGCTAGAGCCGTGTGAGGACAACTGAGGGATCAGTGGAGGATGTTTTCGTGAGAGGACGTTATTGGATGCCAAATGAGTGATAGAAGTGTTTGTTCGCTAGTTAAGATAGGGTCGCAATGTTTTCGCGAAAGCTATTTATGTTGGCTATCTGTTTTATTATGTTATTGTGGTGGGCTGTGGGATGGAGGGAATATTGGGTCAGATGGCTGTGACTTATATTTTGAATACGAAAAAAATTAGATTATTTTTCGAAAATATCACTCAGAAACTAGTCTCTAAGATCTGAAACTGTCGTGGTATCCGTTATGTTTGAGGTACGTGAAACGGTTTTTTTTTTTTAAGGAAACCATTTCGATTTAGAGTTTGCTGTCTTTGAACTTTATGTGTAAGTTACACCATATCTTGTAACATAATTGCTTCAAAAATACAACCAGAACAGAACTGTAATCAACCCCCTCTACATGAACTAAGCCTCTCAACCAAACGTTTAAACAACACAATCTCCCATTAAAACATTCGTACTCAAACAAAGCACTTAAACCATTATAAGGCTGGTTACACACCATTTTAAATTCACCCACAATCGCCCGCCGCCGATAAGAGAAACGAATGCGCATTAGCAATCCGGCGACGGCTCATAACAACGCTGTAATACCTTAATTTAAATTTAAATGACATCTAAGCTCCGGCCGATTGTATCGCCGTGTCATGGACGAGGGGCCGATGATGAGTTATCGGAGTGGTTTCGTGTGTTTTCGTGGTTGTACGATGTTTTCTGGTCGATGATTTTGTTTTACAGAAGCTCAAGAAGGTTTCATATTTTTTGTTTTTATTGGGCCTTCGGCGGCATAAAAACTGTGACATCAGGTTATGCATTAAAGACAAGAAGAAGAAGTAGGCCTCGCAAAAAAAAAACAATCTTAAATGACTAATAGAACAAGGACTATAACGTAAAAATGTCACGTCAAAGAAGATGTAAATTCTTCAATTTCAATTAATAACATTTTTGGATTCCTATAAATTTCCAATATTAAGTAATAACCCAAAAGATACCATTTTTTTATTATTTTAAAATTATAAACAGATTTATTGGTTGCAATACAAAAAAAAACTAAATGTAAAATATCAATGAAATATATCGCAACAGAAAATCACTTTATTTCCCTTAAATTATATTCGGTTATGCTCAATTTATTCCCCCAACGATTGCGTGGAACAGTTTTGTAGACGCGGCTAACAGGACTGATGAGAGGCTTACACGGCCGATAAGCGGGATTACCATGGCCGCGTGTGTACACCCACCCTTAGTTTAAAATTTCAAGATCTGTTGATTGAGATATACCGTGAGACCGTGACGTATGTGGTTTAGAATGTGTATTAAGATAAAAAAGAAAATTTTATGGCAGGGATTTTCCGATCAGTTTTGTGATTTTGAACCAGGAAAAGTATACATAAAAGTTCAGAATCAAAATACAAAATTGCTAGAACAATAATTTTTCTTTGCTACAAAAAATCCGAACGTCTATTTATTATTGTGGTTAGAGTCTGAAATGTTATTTAGGGATCTGAAAATCCAAGCAGGCTGCAAACAAAAATATGAATAATTACACAAAAACTAAATTACACTCCAATTTTAAACTTCGAAAAAAAAAACTGATAGAACCAAACTTTCTCAATTACAGAAAAAATTAATCACAAAAGAAACGCAGAAATTAATAACAAAGGTAGGCTGAATTCATTAGTTGCCTTCGTCTCCTATCAAAAAAATCTCTGCCGTTTCATTAACTTGAAAAAAAAAAAGAAAAACTGTCACCAAAAGAGCAGAGATTAAATTTTAAAGGCACTTTTTCTAAATTAATTAATGGGGGGTGAGGTGACTTGAGGGAAAAAATTAAACGTCAAAATTACAACAAGATTCGCCTTAATTATGTCGGCGGGGCTCGCACTAATTACATTTTCTTAATTTGCAAAGTTCTTGCTCTTTGTGTATTTAGCTGGTCGGATTTTTTCGTTCGTTGTGTACTGATTTTTTTAACATTAGTTGGTATGGAATTTAAGTTTTGAGGCTGCCTTTGGGAACTAGTCTCTTTTTATAAGTTTACTTTTTATAAGGTCACTGTTGTGCGATTTCTCATGGGTTGTCGCAGCAGTGAACCATTGTGTCATTTGTTCTTATCAGTGCTTACTAATATAGTCTTAAGCTTTACTAACAGTATTTGAGTCATGGATACTCGAATAAAGAAAATTCTATTCTATTCTTTATTTTGAATTGTTTATTTATAGCCGATATGAGGATGATGCATCCTCTTACCGCAATACTTTCAACGGTTAGTGGACTATGAATGTTAGCTTATCCTAAACGCTATTTAGTGTAAGTAAACTTTTAATACAGCCAGATTATTAGCATCATAGATATTTCCTGAGGAACCTAAAGAATAAGGCATTACAACACAACAACAGCATCTTATTACGAGCACAATATCTTGAAGCATCACTTAAGCGTGTCTTAAGTCATTCCGTGTTCCTTACCAAAACGCAATACCCCGGAGACCATTATCTGTATAGAGCGGATGACACCCCACGACTTTACGGCCGAGAGCCCTCGCAAAACGCGCCACATTAAAATTTTTATTTTCACTTCAAGTTTGCACAAAAAAGGGGTGTATTTTTTCTCATTGCCCACCGGGGACGGCCAAATTGAAGATAATTCAGTTTATCGCTTTAATATCTCTTTGTCTTTCAAAATTTGCAAATGAGTTTTTTTAATAACGCCAAATTTGTAGCGGCCGTGCCTTCCTCTAATCCTTTTATGATTTATGGCCGTCATGCGGATAGATACTTGGATAATGAAGTTTGTGCTCCAATTTTTTTGTTTTGTTTATTAGATTCAACCCTTTATTTTTTAATCGTAATCTGCTTTATCTACGAAATGAGTTTCTTTGTTTAAGTTGGCTTGTACTTTAAATTTGTTAAGATGAGTGTTTAAATTAGTAATAACAGTTAAAGATATTACTTCAAAACTCAATTTCCGCCGCGAATGATTGCAAAAAGGTCCCCCGTCACAGAATAAAAATAAAAACACAAAACCGAGCCAATAACAATTCAAAAAAACAATGTTTGCATATCAATAGGATGCATCGGATGCGTTTGGCTGCGCTCGTCCATTAGTGGCGAGCCATCGATCAAATACACAATTCCAATTTACCCGAAGCCACAAATTCTTCAAAACGACTGTCCGATCTCGCGCAAATAAAGATAAAAAATAAATTGGCGTGGCCGTGGTCTGGTGGTTTTTGCAGCTCTATGTTTATATTGGTGTGTAGATAGGAGTTGCAATGTATGGGCGGATCGATTGGCTTTTTATGGGCTGTCCTTTTTGGCGATAGCGTGATGTATGTTACTTAGTATGGTCCTGAATAAGAGTACATAAGACGAAGTGAAATCATGTTAGGTAAATACTTTACGAAATTATGAGCAGCAATTTATCGTCGTTTTTTATACATGCTGGTTGAAGTAAAGTTATGATGAACGTCTCTTTTCTTTGAGAAATTCTAATCCAAAGTGGATCAATGCAGTATAAAACATGAATCATCAAGGCCCCTTTCAGAAACCTCTAAAAATGTCATACAACCATCTGTCGCTGTCGTGTTAATGTTCCATACATACCGTCTACATTTAATTGCACATAACAATAATACCCGATGATCTTAAGCAATAATCGTTTAACACCAGCAACTAACTCAGTTATAAAACGTGTAATTGAGGTGATTACAGTCACAATTAACATTGGACCGCTCTTCAATTAAAATAACTGCTGATGGTTCAACGCGCATTTATTATCGTTAATGATTTATAGTAAGCAACTGTATTTTTTTAGGTCTCTGTTATGTATATTTTAATAATTTATTTGTACTGTATGCATGGTATTAAGTTGTTTCCCTGTAAATGAGTAAGACATGATGCGCCGAGCCAAATCATCTATACATACAAATAAATAAAATTGAAGTGTCTGTTTGTAATATAAAAATAACCGATTTTTGCTACATGCATATGAATGTAACATAATATGGTACATATACCCTAAACAACATTTTTTACAATTTTTGTCTGTTTGTCTGTTGTTCCGGCTAATCTCTGGAACGGCTGGACCGATTTGGACGGGACTTTCACTGGCAGATAGCTGATATTATAAGGAGCAACTTAGGCCACTTCTATTTTAGAAAAAAAACTCTAAAGCCACGCGGGCGAAGTCGCGGGCACAGCTAGTATAAAAATATAAACTGGAATGAAAATAGGAGAAGAATGATGATTTCCTTTAAAATGAGCAAGTAGAGGCGACTATCGTTTCTAAGCATTCTAAACCTAAATCCGAAAGGTTTAGGCCTAGAATGCTTAGTTATAAATGTATATGTGATTATAAATTAAACTTAATGGGAATCTAGAATAGTTATACAGTTGCCTCGATTCGCAGATCGGGCGAAGTGTTGGGTTATCCATGATCCATTGGCCTTCAGGAATTTCTCAGTAGTAGCCACGCAGTCTGGATTTACTGGCCTGTTTGGTGGCAATAGGGTCGCCCCTATTACATGGGACAAACATAGTTGGCGAAATGTGGGTGTAATATTAGGTACAGTCACGAGCACCAATATATAAAGACTTTCGTAAATTTAAAAGCGATTTTCGCGAGATATAACCATTGTAACTTTAAGATAGGATCTACTTCATAATATTACGTGTTCCAAAATACTATGTTTCAGCAACATAAAATTAAAATCAGAAAAGTAGGTGGTATATTTTTAAAGTTGCTAAGTGTTTACATATTGGCGCTCGCGACTGTGTACCTACACCTCTGTGAAACTAAAAAAAAATCTTCCAATAACATTTCTGAGACACATAATGATTCAGCTTGTCTATTTGCATGAATTGTTCAACCACCTATAAGTTATTACAATATAATTTATTACTAATTTGCATAATAATTAATTATCACTATCACTAGTCAGTGGACGCAACGTTCTAATTCGCACAGTAGCTAACACGATAGATATGACATTTATTGAACACTGTGCTATTACTTGCGCAAGCGCATCGGTAGATAGGTACCTACAGATATGAGGTGCTGCTGTGTATATGTATGTGTATGTGTAGCAATCATTGAACGTTAACTTGTCATTACCGTTAAGTTTACAAGCTATTAGCGGGCAGCGGGCAGAGGGTTACAGTATATTCACCAACGAATTGTAATTGATTAGTAACTGATTACTGAAACATTAAAAAAAGAAATGGGTCGTTTTTAATGATAATTAAAATTATCATAAATTTTGTGACGGGTCAGGCGTAAGAAGTCTGAAAGTCTGACAATCAGTCTTACCATGGGGTATCGTAAAACAGTTAGGGGGTTATGGAGGTCAATAGACAGACATTCCATGGGAAATATTGATATTTAACTGCATTAGGTGAGACAAGAAAATATGCTTGATGGCTTTAAGACAACAAGCCGTTACAATATTCCAACGAGCTCGTACAATACAAAAATAACCAAACTGGACTGGTGGATTGATGATCTAGTTCATCATATTGACAAAAAACTATCTTGCTGATCTTCCTGACGTTAAATCATAGTCATTAAATGAAAACAAATCACTAAATAACACGATTCAGTCCGCTTCTCTTGTCAACATACACCAAACTACAAACTGACCACAACTTAATGACTGCAAGTGAAGCGTAAACCTTATTTATAATTATTATTTCACTATTAGCGGCCGCCGGATTGGCCCCAATCTCTTATTGATTGCTACACGATCAACAAAAAACATATTACAAGGAAAATTAATGGAATACAGCTACTTGGTTTATTGCTCTCACGGAGATTAAAAGGAATGAAAGGCTTGGATAAACTGAGAAAGTATTTTGTGAAAATAAAAGTAAATGAGTATTAATATTGTGAACGGTTATTGAAAGTTAAAATAGGTGTAAATAACTTAGTACTTCCATCCATATTTCACCAGTAGTGAGCATTGTCATTATGTTAGTTGGTACTGGACATCACAGAATAACTTTCAGCTTTCGAAGAACCAAAATGCCTGTTGTTCATTAACAAACTAACCCAGCAGTAAAAACATTACTTAATCACTGTGTTTCACTTGAATAGCACTTTTTTGTACTATATATGTATAGAAAAGATTTATAAAGTTGTATGAATGGTGAAAAAATATGACAGACTAATAAAACAACTTTAAAAGACTAAATAAATTATGCAATCAAACGAATCACCACAAAAAATAATACTAGTTCAACATTTTTTACTTCAATCTCCTCAATTAACTTACAAGAAGATGACATGCGAAAAAATCACGGTGATTAAGGTTCGGCACACATTAGAGACGCGACAAATCGCCGCGACTATTAACCCGAGCAAGGGGTGCGATAAGTCGCGCGTGACAAATGACGCGACGGCGACGGCTAATGATGTCGGCTTTAGTCGCAATGTGCTGGCGTTTGATTACATCTGTTTTAAGGGAATGCGTGAATATTTTTAGAAGGGATGTCTGGCTGGATGCTGTGTTAGCAGGTATACAAGTGGTATTGTTTTGTATACAGATGTGGGTGTGGCGAATAATCTGAGATTGTACTTCCTTGGGCTACTGCGGAGTATGAGGTCCTGTTTTGCGTTTTTTCATCAGAAATTTTACAGTAGCAGCCACGGAGTCTGGATTTGTGCCTGGTTGATGGCAATAGGCTCACCCCCTTTAGATGGGACTTAAAACATAACTGGTGAAATGTGGATGAAGTACTACTAGGTACACATCTGAGCAATCCTTCGGGGCTTACAGGCGTGATGTTTTGTCACATTTGTATTTCCTTTAAAGTAGAGTCGTCATAATCATTCCCAGGTTAGCTTTATAATTTTCTGTTTACCACACATATCTATCGTATTTACACCATTAAACAACATACCTCGATCTTCTACCCAAAGCTGTAAGTGTAACAATCTAAAGCTACGAGAGACGAGATACGTTCATATAAATCAAACATCTTATCTTCTGAGAGAAGTTGCAGAACGTGACCTGCCTTCCAACATACGTAATATATGAAATATATGAATTTTAATGTTTTAGGTGGCAGAACATTTAATAAATAACATATTACTGTAAGATAAGTCATCATAGTCGCATTTAAGTACTAAAAAACCATAAAAAGTAAAATCATGTTGTTGTCGAAAAGACTTTGTGAATAAGTGCAATGAAATGTATAAAAGCTGCTTATGTGTTATATTATAATTTTAATACTCCATTGTTAACAATTTCTTACAAAATGATGGAGGAAAAAGGATGGTTATAAGAGTAGAGGAAGACCAAAGAAACGATGGATGGACTGTGTGAAGGATGATATGGCAAGAAAGGAGGTGTCTCATGAGCTGACTAGTAATAGAGAAGTATGGAAGAAGACATGCTGTGCAGACCATAAATAAATTGGGAAGAGAATGATAGACTTACAAAAATAAATTTAAACCATACTTAAGTCATGTAAAGCCCACCGGCGACTACGTTAATCCACACGAATCACCGAGTGCATCAACTTATGAAGCAACAAACATAATTACACCGCGCACAAAAACATCAATTCATTCAAATTAATTACCTGTATAACAACATGGCGGCTGTTTATTCGACATGGCTACTGAAACACCATTATCCCTATCAAGCCATTACCGAGCTCTCTTGTGAAAAATAATAGTTATTCACATAATTACCGACCCTACCCTGAGCGAATGAGACAGACACACTCCATTCATACGTTAGAGAGAGACAGACGTATTCTCAGTGGGCCGTCTTCGAACACTTAAGTAATTGAATGGTACGGAGGGTAAGACGGGTATAAAAGTATGAACGAAAAATGGAAAATAATATTATAAGTAAGGGTATCGTGTGAAGGGGTCGGGAATCGTCGCGTATTGTCGGATTGGTCGTAAAAATCTTTGATGAGCGTATGTTTGGACTGAGGTGTTTACTCGTAGGCTGCCGTTGGCACTAAATATACACTTACGTAGATGACACATTCTGAAGTTCAGAACACTCTCGTGTAATGTGTTTTCAGTAAGTAGGTATGCCATTTTATGTGGTTTTGAAAACAATGCTTGGCGTTGAGTATGTTAATGAATTGAGTATCTTGGATTCAGGACGATTTTTAAAGTATGTAGTGTAATTTTAACTTATATTCCTTTTAACAAGTTCTTTTGTGTTAGTGTATAAATAAGAAAAATCATTAATTAATAACGAAACTTTTAGTGACAGTAACTTTCATAATTTAAACACAAAAAAATCCTTTTTAATGTGTTCATTGTCAGTGTTCTTCATCATTGAACAACACTGACAATGACAATTATCTGGCTGATCAGTCTCTCATTAGTTGATGAAGCTCATGCTTCATCAACAAGCTGATCAGCCAATCAAATCTCAATTGATTATTCATCTCATCTTAATTCTCGCAGTAGTAAACCCTAACTTCATCCAGTCAGCAACATTGTAATTTACTCAACAACATTAGATTCATCTCCATTGAACCTAACTTTCACAAGACAACTACATACAACCATGCGTCAAGACGAACGAAGTCGCGTCATAAACTAAAGCAGCCATCAACTCCGCGAATATAAAACCAAATGGTCCAATGATAATACGTATATATTACTATTGTGTTGTTTTGCCGTCGCATATTTTTTATTGCGACTGTGTATCGAGTCGGCCGATTTATTTTTATAACTTTATATAACGTCGCGATGCCGTAAATGTGGAGCGGGACTTATTTATAGTGTCGATAGTTGTGTTGGATTGTGGTAGTTTTGAGTGAGAAGTTTTGATGGAGTTGCTGTTTTGTTTGTTTGGATGAAAATGGTTTATCTTTTGATATTAGGTCTTTAAGGGATATTAGAGAACCATTAAGGTACTAAATATTAGAAAGAGGAGCTGGTGGATAAATAAACAGCCACTCTGGTCGATTTTCAGGTTAAACCGCGCTTCCCTAGGTTGATCCGTGGATGGATGACCATCATTACATACAGAGTTTCCTCCGTGCCTCGGAAAGCACGTTAAGACGTTGTCATTTGTAGATCTTTGACAGCCGTTACAGGTAGTCAGAGGCCTAAAATTCTGACATCCAGTCTTACCAAGCGGTATCGTATTACCCAGTAGATATTAACTGGGTTGTGGAGGTCAGATAAGCAGATGCTCTATGTAAAATACTGGTATTCAGCTGCTTCTAGTTCGACTGGCAGACGACCCCAACATAGTTGGGGAAGGCAGGCAGATGATGTGGTACTATTAGGATAGTGATTGTGACCAGCAGTAACTCACCATCATATTCATTGACAACCTTCTTCCACCTACTGTACCACGTAACCCAGTATAATTTAACATAAAATATGATTATCGTTACGATACCGCTCCCGTTATAGCCTACCTATAATTTTATCATGTCTAGGTACATATTAATGACTATGACTGGTATATTTACGCTGTGTCGTTAAAGAACGCTTCTGCCAGCACCGGTATAAACAGTAACATAGTCCTGCATGTGCCTTAATAGTGGGGGTTAAAATATAGCCAATAAAGTTGTTGTAATAGTGCTGTTATTATGTCTTAAATCATTACCAGCCTATAGCTTCCTAGAATCAGCTCTTACTTGGTAAGAGTAATAATTTTAACTTAATAATAAGTACAAAATCCGGCTAAATATCAATTCTTTAATACATAAGCTGTTTGGCCGTTACAAGTTACTAAACCAGTTGCTCGTTTCCTGGATTTCTGGTCGGCCAGATTTCCTAACATTTTAATCAGAACTTCGTTCGGAAATTTAGGTCTCTTCAAAGTCTCGTACGAAGTTTCAGAAATTCAAACCCACAACGAATACCGAATCCAAAACATTGTATCTTCTAGCAGCACTAAACCATAACCCAAACACAAACAGCACCAAATAACATCGATGTGCCAAAATCAACTAAAATTTTATCCAATTAAGTGCCGTTGTTAACATAACGAGGAGACCTAATTCCAACAGCCATGATACCCTTATAATGATATCGACATCTGCTGCAAATACCCAACCTTCAGGACAATCGACGAGCCTACGGGCTAATCATGAAAACGTATTTATGACCTAATTAAACTCATGTCGACCCGACCGACAAGGATAGCACATATCTACCTCAACAGGAGCAAAAGAGACAGCCAACTCCCCAGGCCAGTGATTAATGATCGTTATATGGCTGGTTAAGTACCGTGTAATTTGCAAAACGACCCTTAATTACCGTAGAACACGGCTACTAGCGCCGTCTTTGTCGTCTGTGAAGATTGCGCGTGCGAGCGAGCGAGACGGAGGGTAGTTCGTGATGCGACTTTAAAGGCGGTATTTAATGAGGCATTATGATGTCGACCGCGCAGATTAGGTCCTCATGGAGATGAAAATTGTTTGCTGTTCTCTTTATATTTGGCTTGGCTGGTGAACAAACATGGGAATTTAGTACAGATTTAAAGCAAGACCGTCTGTGTTTGACTTTCAGTCCACTGAATAACGGGGTTTTAAAATTGCTCTAAGTTTAATGCTCTTTCAATGAAACTTTTATTTTCCAAATGTATTTTGCGTTGTGTTCTTGGACATTTATTTCAGCTCAACTTTTCTCCAAGAAACAACTTGGCTACCGATCTTTGTCTCTATAAATATTTATCTAATCTAACAGTCTTCCCAAATTGTGGATCTAATATCTGATCTGCTCTCAATACAATTTGATTAATAGAACCTGTTCATTATTTTAACTCTGCTTTCTTCTCCCACAGGTTTGGTTCCAAAACAGAAGAACAAAATGGCGGAAAAAGCACGCAGCAGAGATGGCGACGGCGAAACGTAAGCAAGAGGAGCTCGGGGAGGAATGCGACGACCAGGAGCAGCACGACAACGAGTGCAGTGACGAGGAGGAGGCCAAGAGGCCGCGCCTCGAAATCCACCACATGCACCACCAGCTGCCGCACCGGCAGTGATCCCACACCCCGGGCCTCCCCGCCCGAGACATCAACACCCCAGCCACGTTCACACACAACGATTCCTACTACCAGGATTTCACTACCTTCAAAGAAGAGGAAGCTCCCTGCGACCTGTCAAACTGGCAAGTCCGCCGCCTCGATGACATGACACGCTCCGGTGACAGTGACAATTTAAACAGTGACAGTGTCAGTGTCGATGAGGAGCAACCGATTAACTTCGCGTATTATCACTTTTAACGTGTGTTAGTGGACTAAAGGATGGTTTTTGTCGTTAACAGTGTAGCTATTAAAGACCTTTACGAACTATTATTATTAATTATCATTCAATTGATATCTTTTTACAGTCACATTGTTTGTTAAAACTTTAAGACGAGTGTCGTGGATACGGTACGAGTAAGCGCTATGTAAAAACGATTATATTAAAGTAATTTTAGCTTTACAGAACTGTAAATATTTATTGTATAAGTAGTCATGTGATAAATTATAAGTAATTTATTGATAATTTTAGATTTTACATGTATTTTGTGAGCATAAACGTGTAAATTGTATGAATCTTGATACCGGTGCCAATTTCCTACGTGTAGTTTATATTCGAGTATAAAACTAGATGTTATTTTGTCTTTATATTGTTTTCGCTAATTTCCGTATATTGCCATAGTAATTATGTAAACTAATCTTAGCAAGTTTCAAACTATCCCCGCTCTCCTCTTTTTGATAATAAATGACTTTTTTTTTCGTAATTATCTTCCTAAAAACATTTATAAATTAACTTGAACAGAGTGCATCCACCTTTTCCAAACTGTATTATTTTGATATTTTAGATTCATTAGCATCGTGCAAAAATAATGGCAGGTGTTTTATGTTGATGGCATGAACAAGTTATTATTTGCCAGAATAATTTATACAATTTTTTATACCGTTACATGAACTTACCTGAAAATCATAGAGTTAGAGTTAGTTGCCGCGCCGTCGGGAAACAGAATTGAACAAGGATGTTTATTTTTCTTACTAAACACTGTAATTCTAGCTAACTTTATTTGCATAAATCTTAATACATATGTATTGAAAGCTTTCCAAAACAATTATTCCTTTTTATAGGTTAAAAACAGTATTTTGTAATCTTATCAACATTATTTTTCATATTTAAATTTATCTAACAGTCAAACCTCTAGGGTACGACAAAAACTTGTACAGATTTATTCCTTAAGATGATTCTTCTAAGGTAACCCGTGTATTTCTTGGGGTTTCTGCACCAATTATGAAAAATAAATAAAGCTGTCGAAATTACCCATATTATATATACCTAAAAATCATAATATTTTCAGGAAATAGTCCTCTCTCTAGTAAATATATTTTCAACGTACTACAATGGAAAAGAAAAAAAAAACGTAAGGAATTTTGCAGGTTACCTTGATGAATGCTTCTTATTATTTGTAAATAATAATATTTGTAACACTATAACATGTCGTCTGAGGCATCGCAATATGTATATTGTACATTATAACGATAAAAGATGTAAATAGATATTTAAACGAATTTAACTATTGTAACTAAAGTACCAGTAGTGAGACCACGCGACAGTATTACTTAACTAAATGTGCATTATTTGTAACTATTTGGTGACAAACGATGATGAAAATGTCAATTTTGAAATAAAACCAATCTAACTATTTTTATTTTCTCTTCTCCTTTGCATTTCAAATAATACGAAAGCAAACGTTCCTCTAAAGCGACCTATTATGTTTTAAAAATACCTGACCAATTTAAATAATACTGAATTGTTTTCATAATACCTAACTTTCTTCCTTTTGTCGTTGTACCAAAAGAGATCACTAAGTATTAAAAAACTCACAAAAATTGTAACATAAAAACTATGTTTGTAACCTCAAATAGTGCACATTGAACTCACCTACATCTATAACATTTAAACTATAAGTTTACATAGAGATCGAGCTTCAAAAATAACGAGATTATTTCGCTTATAAATGCACAAAATATGAATAACTGTGAATGCCTGTAAAAGCTTGAAACAATGAGCAATAGAGGACAATGACCTGTTGGTGTCCGGGTACAGAAACTGCGTTTTAAGTAATCATGTTTAGATCTAAAGAGCGTGGACATTCTACGTACTGTGGTTGAAATAAACAGTTAGTAAAAATATTATATGTTTTTGATTTTATTTTAATCATCCATCATCACCTTGATTAACTTTGAACTTACGTAACACCCTGTTTCTAATGATAGACTAGTAGGTTACAAAGTTTTTGTACCTTATACTCAACCCTCAACAATATTTGAATAGAAGTTCATTCATTTTTTCTTGCAGTTAACTTAAAATCCTAATTTAGTTGGAAAAATGCTGTACCTAACTGTGTGCTGTACTATTGTTGTATTTTTGGTTTAACTCCGATATAAATAGTTTACTATATAATAAAAAGATCATTTTATCACAAAAGAAATGCCTAGTGTACATATATAAATACTGATTATTATCTGGGGATGACTAACTGCAGTCCTTCAAACTCTATAGTAGTAGCATAAGAATAGTTTATTTATGAAGTAAAGTTTAATTAAGTATGTGCCCATTCCCCAACACTGGAATCAATAAGCAAATTATTAAAATGGGCACAATAAAAATAAATAGTGAAAATGAGCAGTATCCAAGATCAAATGAACCATCTACAACAAGACTACACCCATTACGACACAGCTTACATATGTTATTATGGCTGAAAATCCACGCACTTCGCTTGTGGATGAACACATTACATGAATACACAGTAGGCGTAATGTTGGCGAGAGGTAGCAATATTGAATGGGATACAGTCTGGGGAATAAGCTGAAGAGAATATTAAAATGGGATTGTTCAGGTTTATGGACTGAAAATCACGCTTTATAAAGAAAAACTTATCAAATTATTTAAGAGGAAGAAATCTCGTCATAACAAAGAAAATAAATACAAGGAAAACCGTACAAAATCTCTATCTCTATTCAAATAATCAGCCAACGCACAATGTAGAGACAATAGGATTACCTCCTCGAGCAACATTCTCAAGAAAAATCCATTTCCAACGCAATTCTCTGAAGAAAATCCGCATTTCCTACCAAACAAAGGAAATTCGCGCAATCCTCAATTTTGAACCGTTTCAAATCTGTCAATAAAACATTGTACGCATCGGCGGCGTCCCGTTTATCGAACCGATACGTATGTACAGCAGCCACCAGCCACCAGCTCCTGCCGAACATCGGAAAAACCTTTAGGTAATCGAAGGAGGCGCGAGTGGCAAAAATCGCGACGCCGCCCGTCTCCATGACAACCAACCAAGACGGTAAACAATCACTTACACAAAATAAAACTTTATCGAAAGTAAAATAGAGTTGCCTTTTGAATGTAGGAGTACGAGTTGTACTACTTGTGAAGCGGCTTGTAGTTATAAATGTAAAACATCGTTTACTGGCTGTTAGAGCGAGAGATCGGAGGGGGTTGTAAGGGGGGTATTCTTTCATCTGTTGTGGCGAGCCCGCGATAAGGTGCCGCGTCTACCTTTTATTTATGACTACATTTTAAAGCGGGGGTGAGTATGTTACGCAATTCAGCGCGAGATTTGACGGTGGGGTTGAAGATAATGTTGCTACTGATTTTGGTGATAGCACTTTCTGTGTTCGTGAGGGAGGGACTCTTGGTTATGTACGGACTGGGGTAAATGTTCACGACTTTTATGTAAACGAAGAAATAAACAGTTGAAAGAATGTGTGCAATACTGAGGTGCCATCGATTTCACTTAACTGTTTTTTGCAATCTTTTGTTTGTACGAGTATGAAACAGATACTTTTTACGGTAGCTGGAACAAACGAACTCTGGCTGGTAGATAGAGATCCCTTAATGGAGGAATAAAAAGTATGTGAATCAATAAGTAAAACATAATAATCAAACGTCGAAAATATATGTAAATCTTATTCAAAACCGTGTGAAGAAAATGATTACAGATGGATATAAGGCGTAGGTAAGTAAGTACGAATAGTTACCTATCTCATCATCTGCCTAGCCCTTGTCCCAACTATGTTGGGGTCGGCTTCCAGTCTGAACGGATGCAGCTGAATACCAGTATTTTACACGGAGCGACTGCCTAGAAGATTGATCCGAGCGGGTTTTTAACCGACTTCTAAAAAAGGAGGAGGTTCTCAATTCGGATGTTTGTATTTTTTTTTTCTATTTAGTCACGAGCGTCTCGTGATAGTTACCTATCAATAATATAATTACGGTTTGTAAGTTTGAATTTAGGTAGTAATCTTCGGAACTACTGATATGATCCGAAAAATCTTGCCTGGGTCGACATACATACTGTTTCCTCCGTGCCTAAGAAAGCGCCCCGGCTGTCATTTTTAGAAGTTTGACAGTCGTTACTGGTAGTGGCTCAAAAGTCTGACAACCAGTCTCAGCAACGGGTTTCGTATCTCAGTACTAACTGGGTTGAATGCTGTAAGGAAAGTTATGAGTATGAATGAGGTTGGGTAAAAGAGTAGAGGTAGACCAAAGACACGATAGATGGACTGTACAAAGGCAAGAAAGGAGGTGTCTGATGAGACAACGAGTAACAGAGAAGTATGGAAGAAGAAGACATGCTGCGCCGCCCCAAATCAATTGGGATAAGGACAAGAGAATGCTGATATCTGGATTATTGAGGTCAGATAGCCAGTCATACAATGTAAAATACTGGTATTCAGCTGCATCCATGGGAATACAGGTGATATGCTACCATTACGTTAGTTAGGTTGCTCTTGTAAGTCAGCATCACGATTATGCTTCATTATAACAAAAACCTGACTCACTACAAATATGGGTTTTAATAGAGCAATATAAGACAACATCACTGTATCTACCCAAATAAAGGACTACATCATTGACAGTTGACTTTAAATAGTCATCCAAATCATAAATCAATTCTATCACAAATCTAAACATACATAATTACAACCAAAACATACTTTATTGTCAAATCTAAAACAATAAAGATACCTCCATGTTACAAGTTGACAATACCTTTAAAGAATAAGTTCACACCTACAATGGATATTAATTACAAGACAAAAGAAGATTAATGTCAAACAACAATATATCAATTTCGATGATTATGTCAATATTACATGTTACTGACTTAAATGGACAGAGTGAAATATAATAGTTATTGGAAATCGCTAGTCAAATAAATTGACCATCAATGAATCATGGTGGAATAAACATATGGAAATGTTGACTGTGTCATATAGTCATAATAGTTCATTACATCAGGTTTTCAAAACACTATCTGTAATCTAAGACCTGCTGGCCTACTATGACCTCTTAAAGCAGTATTGTTTTACCCTTATTCCAGTGTGGGAAAGAGACGGAGATATCTAGGATGTCTAGCGTCATCTCTTTTACACAGTGGAATAAGAGTAAAATAATAAAGCTTTAAAACGCCATGGTAGGCCATCTGGTTAATGACAAGGAAACATTTCGAATCATGAGGAATGAACTTCTCTGGGGTAAATGCGTAACGAACTTACAATAAAAAAAAAGTCTTTAATTTTGACAATTCAATAACATTTATTGCCTTTACTAGCTTTTCCTCAAGTTCTATGCTAGGGTCGACTTCCAGTCTTAACCGAATACCAGTAAACCAGTATTTTATATGGAGCAACTATACATCCACAACTCAGTAAGTACTGGGTGTGGGTAATAAGATAGCCATTGGTAAGTCTTGTTGTCAGACTTTCGAGACACTGGCTACCTCGACCCTCAAAGATCTAGAAATGACAGCCGGGACCAACGGCTTACCTTACTTTAAGAGGCACGGAGGAAACTCAGTATGTGATGGTGGTCCCATATCCACGGCTGATATTATTAGCCACGAGCTCTTTCTTTTCATGATTGTACATTATGATGCTTCTTTCTTTTCTGTGGGGTCCATAAAATACTAATTACCTACATTTTATCAATTATTAACCACAAAAATATAGCAGTTTGTCCATTATAACTCTTCTCTACCAAAACCCACCAAAGACGCACAATAAAAAACGCGTTTCATTTGATCTTCGCCGTTTTAATTGCCAAAACAAAGCCCGTAAAGTCCTCCCACAGAACTGAAATAAAACGAGCCAATATGGGTTAACATCGAAACAAAAGCGTGACATAGTCCACACAGTCGTAATAGTGGAACACACGTCAGTCATAAAGATGTACGTCGCGTGGGCATTAAACTTGTGTTTAGTGCGCTAGACCCACTGGCCACACATACTCGAAGGCGTATTCTGGATAACGCAGGACTAACCTATACGAAATCGATTGTCTGTCTCTCTATTTACACTCTCTTTGTATCGTACATGTTGGCTTAAAAGTAAAAGTTAGGTTACATTGATACTCCCATTTCAATGTTTTTATCACGTATTTCTCGTATCCCACGAAATCCTGCAGTCTTCGTGTTAGCTCATTCCCGGTGAAAAAGATTAGCAGGGTGTTAATGGTGATGACCGTCCAGAGGGCGTGAGAGAACTGGAAATTTTTGTCAAAGTGGAACGACTTTTAATGACAATGAGTAGCTTATTTGTGCCAATCCAATAAGTTTTTGACTTTTCAAGGATTGTTATCGCTTAATAGAGTGTCACTTGTCACCTCACGATGAACTAGACAGTCGCACATTTTCGTTCAGAATGAGACCTTTCTTAACCATGATTCGTCTGTTATAAAGCGTTGGGATGACGTCTCTGGTATAACGATCGTGTTGAGAGAATTGTTGACGCATTCATCTCCAGAATAACCCTGTCAATTGTGAAATAACTCACATGATTCCGCGTCGGTGAGTGATAGACGAACGTATTTAATGCATGTCTCCGTGATTTACGTGGATATGTCCCACGCACCAATTACTGACCGCACCGACCGCACCGATCCGATCTAAGAACCGATTTATTGAATGACAATAATCGTCAAATGAGTTTAGTGCTGTTGCAGTTTTTTTATTTTGCGGTAGAGAAGACTTTGGGAGGTCTGCGGTGATGCGAGGTAAGCTGGTACATGAAATATGCATGGCATAACAAGGTGATTCAGAAGTGAAAATCATAGATTTTCCTCCTCTTCAGCTGTGGTTTCTGATTAATTTCATTGCGGCATCCAAGGCAGTTGAATTGTTCAGAGACTTGTTGAGCTTCATTGTCGCGGAGCTTTTCTGGCTGTCGTTACTGCTTATAAATCAGGGGGTGCGGTGGTTTAGTGATGAAATAAGTACCATGTACTCCAGTACCATGCATAAACAACTGTCTCGTCGCCCACGTCATATGAGTAAATTTAATTTAATTTAATGTCGGAAAATAATGATCCATAATGGTTAGTAACAATTGGAACCTAAAGAGTATTATGCTAGTAGGTACAAAATACAATTACTAAATAGAAAACTAAGATGGGCTTTCAATTTCTAAAAGAAAAAGAGGTTTGATCAAAATCAATGAATGTTATTCATTAACCGCCACACTCACATCAAGATTTAATAGTAAATAATGTGGCATCAATAAATAAGACATGGCTACATAAATAAGACATCAAATAAAGCCCGTTTGAGTGGCACACGTCGGTTGGAGCTGTCGTAAACGCAAATCACGTTGAGACAAACGGATCGAATGACCGACTTGTATAATTACTTGATTCAAAGTAATGATGCTGGTATTTATGACTGGAATTGGAAGAGACGAATTCCTTTTCTATGCTCATCGAATTCAGTCGCTGTGGTCGAAATCGCCTAAATGCCATTGTTATCATAACTTTCGAATTTTCGACAGTCAATATCTACTGTTCATCATCTGCCTAGCCCTTACCCAACTATGTTGGGGTCGGCTTCCAGTCTAACCGGATGAAGCTGAATACCACTATTTAATATGGAGCGATGGCCTGTCTGACCTCCACAACCCAGATAGTACTGGGTAATACGATGCCCCTTGGTAAGACTGGTTGTCAGACTTTCAGGCCACTGACTACCTGTAAAGACTGTTAAAGATCTACAAATAAACGCCGGGACCAACGGCTTAACCTCTCTCACTTAAGTAGTAACTACTAGTAACGCTGTAACATATAAATATTGTAAAACCAAATTATTTTAAAAGAGTAACCAATGAGTTTCTTGCCGGTTCTTCTCCATAGGAAACGACCAATCCGATCCGCTCGGCTCGGGTTGGTCGTTTCCGAACCTTTTTATCTACGTTTTAGAAGTGCCCATGTAGGCCTAAGTAAAATGAAATATTTTATTTATTTAAACTTCACGTATATTGGTGGTACATAGGCGGACTTAATGCCACAAGGCATTTTCCACCAGTCAACCTTTGGGTCAAATAGGACAGCATTGTGGTAGAGTAAAAAAAAAATATGAAAAATACCATTTAGCTAACATAAACTGATATAAATAAATAGGTACATACTATTGGGTGAATTTCAACAAATGCCATTTTTTTTATCATATCGGTGAACTTTTTCATTTATATTTTTTTTGTATATTTTTCAGGTTTAATGTAATCTTTAAGATATCAAATATCCCCAAATTTAATATTATCAACGTATCATTTAAGACTAAAGAGAAAATTCAGTTTGAATTCTGGTTTCCACCGATATGACAAACCGTCACCGATTATTTTTTCTGTACACCGGTATGTTATGTTTATCCACCGAAATGATGTACATATCCAGCGATATGATAATCTATTCACCTTTGAACATCAAAAAGGAAATAGTTAGTAGGTACCTATATATTTTTACAAGGGTGACTTAGAACTGACGACCTGAACTGAGGGTCTTATGTAAGTGGATCACATCCAAAGAGAAAAAAAATTTAAACCATTTTTAATTCATAAAAGCTACTACTCCACAGCTGAGTTTATGGAGGACAAGACATTTTGATTATGATTATTTTTATTTATTTGTTTTTACTTTAATAATTGTGTGTGTTAGTACGTAAGGAAATGTGTATTAATAATATGTAATTGTGTTATTTAATTTAAAATTTTGTGTCTATTGTTTTGACATACCTAACTCTATTATGATTTGTATGCTCTCGGGTAAAATGTAGCAAACTAACCATTTCTGTATAACATCTTATTGTAATGAAACCTACATTTACGAATAAATTTGATTTGATTGGAGAACTGAGTTCTTAGAAATTCAGTTGAAATATATTTTTTTAAATTATGTACCTATTTTATTATATTTACTATAGGTACTATGAATTAAAAAAAAAAAAATTGTCTTTGTAATAGTAATAAACTTTACTTAACGAAATGACACGGGGTCTACCGATATGATAAAAAGAATCACCGGGATGATAAAATGATCTACCGATATGATAAAGTAATCCACCGATGTGACAAAACTGTGCGTTGATCATGAATCAAAACACCGATAATAGATATAAGACACCGATTGATTTTTTCGGTGTAAATTATCACATCGGTGGTAATAAAGACCACCGATTACAGCGATATGAGAACAGCGACGTGAGAAATAAGACACTTTTTTGAAAATTAGAAAAAATGCATAATATCTAGGATAAATTCAATAACAGTCAATGAAGCTAATTTACTTACTACCTCTGTTAGAACCAAACAACAAAAATAAAACTACGCATTACACTAGAAAAATGCAACCACCGATAATATAAAATAATTGTCCGGGAGCAACTGAAATGGCGTACTTATGTTATTGGCGAGAATATGCAGCGATTTGACACAAATCCGTCCTGACTGCGCACTAGCACACACTAACGAGGAAAATAAAATTGGGGTGGGGACGCTGTCGGACTCGTCGATGTAAAGTTAGGTTTAAATTACTTTTGTCCAGCGATATGAGAAGATTTTGCAGGACAGGTACGTTTGTGCCTCTCAGTAATAATAATCGTTATTTATGTAATAAAATATGCTATATATTAATAACAAAACTAATATTCTATAAAATAGAATAAGTTATATACTTAACTTACTTATTTCTATTAGTGTATAAGCTTTTTTGTTTGTAAAAAAAGTAGAGGGACAGCACCGATTTGAAAAAAATAGAGGTTTATGAATTTATTTCAACCTTTGTAAATAGTCCTAGGCAAATTATATTTTTGCCACAACCCAATAACTACCTATTAAATACTAAAAAAAATAATTCTGAACAATATTCCTTTTTTCAAATACTAATTTCACCGAAGACAAAAAAAAAAGGCTTTTGGGAAATTCTCCCTATTGTATTGTATAGCGGGCTGGTTTCCGCAACTCCACGTCTAAAGCGCGTATTTTGCGTACATACTAATAAATATATATACTGATCAAATAAGCTAATATATATTATAATACATACAAATAATCCCTAAAACGAGAAACCTTAAACTAGGTTGCGAGCAATTTATATTTTGATTTTGATTTGAACGTGTTTTCCGAGCCACGGCGGAAACTCGGTACGTAATGGGTGGTCACTTATCCACGGACCAACCTAGGTTTACCACGGCTTAACCCGAGCGGCTGTTTTTATTTAGCCACGAGTTCCTTAATATCTACTGACATAAGCATCAAAAGATATCTGACGACAAAATCTCGCCGTCTCTCGACTCTATAACGCTCTCACTGCTGGGCCACAGGTTGCTGGATGTCACTTAGTCGGTTCTGGGACATTCGATTACTCATGATGTTATTTTCACAATTTCTCTGAAGAGGTGAGGCCATTAAAAAAACTTGCCAAGTGCGAATCGGACTCACACACGAAGGGTTCCGTACCATTATTTATAAAAGCGAGCAAAATAATCACTTTTTTGTATGAGAGCTCCCCTTAATTTTTTTTTTCTGTTTTTAGTATTTGTTGTTATAGCGGCAACAGAAATACAAAATAAGTAGAAATTTCAACTTGGTAATTATCACGGTTCATGAAATAAAGCCGGACACAGACGGACGGACGGACAGCGAAGTCTCAGCAATAGTCCCGTTTGACCCTTTGGGTACGGAACCCTAAAGAATTACACTAAGTGGAGGTACCATTACATTAAAATAACAATTTGGAGCTGTTAATTTAAGGCGGTGAAAAATCTAGAAAAGGCCAGTCAAATTATCACGTTATTTAGTCAATATATCTTACAAAACACTATGATTCGTGTTTGAAAACAGTAATTAAGGCCTAACTATAAACTTTAACTGAAACAATTATTAAGATAAGATATTATGCAAAACTCAGGTAAATTAAGAGTAATCTAACTAACGCTATGATCCGTAATTGATACATGACTTCTGTATAATTGCCACCTTTAAATTGACTCTACTATAAAAAGTAATTGTTGGATCAATTGGCGCAGGGTAATGATACCAGAATAAAATTTTCAGCTTAATAGTAATCATTATTTTTAATACCAAGGATTACTAAACAAAAATGATATTATTATAAAATTAAATAACACCCTCGCCCAACCCAACTGATTAACCGCGTCGATGCACAATGGTCTAGTGGACGCAAGCACGACTTGTGGGCAAAAGGTCCTGGGTGCATTCAAATGTCGGGCAAAGTGGTATTGGGTATTTTCATCACAAATTTCAGTAGCAGTCACGGAGTCGCGAATTGTGCTCAGTTGATAGCAATAAGCTCGCCCCCTATTCTATGGGACGTAAACATTACTGGCGTCTAATAAGATGTGTGGGTGTACTAATGAGTACCACTCTGCCTAACCCTTCGGGAATTACAGGCGTGATGTTTTTCTCTGGTCGCTCTTAACTTGCCCGTATTTCTACATCGTTCTCACATATTTGTAATTCTTAACATAAATGATGTAACCAAGATTTTGTAACATATTTTGATTTAAAAGAGTGTCCATGGAATTTCTTGCCCATTCTTCTCCATAGAGATCTATGCTTTGGAATGGGCAACTACAGTACTCTTTCACAAGTTATTATGCCTTGTGACTGGGACTGTAGCTTCATGTTTTTTGAATTTCAAAAGTGCCTGTATTGGTCTAATTGAAATAAATGCTTTGAGTTTGATGTAATGATGATGTAATTCTATGAAAATGCTTGCTGACGCGATCACCTTCGTAAGCATCCCAGATTTTATTATCAACAAAACTGTTTACCCAAAACAAATGCAGATCGTAAAAAACAAATATCAAACTGGATCAACACCCCGCACACCACGGGGTCAATATAACCCTTCGCTTTTTACTTTTATTCGCCATCAAAATTCGCCAAATTGATTTTTTAAACATGTCCTAATGTTAAGGGTGATAATTCTGGTCATCAATCGACACTAGTGCAGTAAAGTGTTTGACACTAAACGGTTTATGGCATAATAAACCGATGCCCGCAGTTCATTCACTTGGAGAATGACATATGACGAGGAATTTTGTTTAATTAGCTTTGGTTTGAGACTAGTACATGGTAAGGGATTTGTCTGTTTTTATTTTTATTTTGAATGAAACTTGCTTTTGGCCTACTTGTATCACAAACACGTTTGGCGATAAAATAATTTAAAACCGATTTATTTAAGTACCTACATAGATAAAATTTACAAATTATGTACACAAACTAATTTTTTTTTTTTGTTTTTTTGTTTTACAAGAATCAAAAAGCAAATAAATTCAGGGCGTCAAAAAGTCCTCAGAACAGAGAACACGTTAATAACTTCCTTCAAAATTTTAAAAAAGAAGCGTTGGAATAGAAGGACGCCTTTGTATACCTAACCAAACCAACCAAAAATATACATCATATAACTGTATACGATTTCTTTACTCTATTCATATGTCTGAAGACTAGTAATTTGACATTTGCTTAATAATTAGATCCAAATCACCAACTGACCAAAATTTTACTCAAAAATCATTAGATCATTTATGACATTGTGCAACTTAAAATTCATGATTCGATTGACTAATGAACACTCATCTACGTTGCTGGGCTTTTTCCAAACTACGTTGGGGCCGGCTACCAGTCTAACCGGATGCAGCTCAATATGAATATATATGGAGCGACTGCCTGTCTGACCTCCACAACCCAGTAACTGAGTAAAATTTGACTGCCTCGTTGATTTACTGGTCACAAGCACGAGTCTTGAGCTTCATGCTCCTGGGTTGGATTCACGCAGTCAAAGATCAGTAAAGAAATGAAATCGTGCCAATTACCAGGATATCATGAAAGCGGGGAGGTTCAATCCGTCAACACTCAGCACACATGCGGTCATCGCGGTCACAGCACTCACAGCCCGGTCTCCAGCGCGATTGGCGATTTTATTAAAATTAATAACTCCACTGGACGTGGGCTGTAAATGGAGCTATAATTCTTTGAAACACATGTAGAAAGTCTTTCTGTCTGTCTGTGATGTCTGAGCCAGAACGTGTACACGTTGACGAACGTGTACGTATCATAGGAGCAATACCTAAATAGAATTTAGTTCCTTCTGTATTTATTGTAGGTTTGTTTGTAATCTTTTTAGTTTTGTTGGATGTATTACTGCAAAATTGTAGCTCAAGTTGCCACAAGCTTACCTATTTGTGTCAGATTTTACTCATTTTATTATCGATCCAATCATAACTGCTAACTGCTCGAACTGAAAGTAACAGTTATTTTCGGGATTCTTAGGATTATGTGTTTTTGTTAGCCAGCATCATCTAACTGCTGCTGGATTAAAACCAATAATACACTGGTAGACAGTGGTCCTTATATTAATTTTATCATATTATAAATCATAATCTGCCTTTTCCCAACTATGTTGGGGTCGGCGTCCAGTCTAACCGGATGACCAGTGTTTTATATGGAGCGACTGCCTATCTGACCTCCACAACCCAGTTAGTCCTGGGAAAACGTTACATCTACAAATGACAGCCGGGACCAACGGCTTTCCGAGGCATGGAGACAACGCGGTCTGTAATTGGTGGTCACCCATCCACGGACCAACCTAGGCAAGCACGGCTTAAGCCGACCTGAGTGGCTGATATTATTTTCCCACAAGCTCCTCCATATAATCATATACATATATATATTTATGTGAAATATATTTACCTCAGCAAGCAAACCCTGGACACACAAACACTACAACTTATACAGCCATTGAATAATCCCGAGGCGTCGGGATTTAACAACAGCAATACGATACGTATTGTAATTAACAATTTGCAGCGACCGCCGGACCGCTCTATAGAGTCCTAACGAGCGCCTGTATGCTGCTGCTCACTATACTGCTATATGACGTCATTACTTTAATTAAAACAATCCCAAATGATTCCTTTTATTGCTCAGTGTTTTGATTTTGCTGATAAGTCAGGTTGGCACCTAGTTTTTGCAGGAACTGAGATAGTTCATTCTAGAATGACTACACTCTTATTTGTTGCCGGAAGCGTTAAATACTCAATAAAGATACAAGAGCTGGTGAACATAGAGACCAATGGAGAACAGTGCAACACAGCCTGCAAGGCAGTGATAGGCTAAAGTCATGAAATACAAGGTGTTGTTTTGCCTCCTCGTCAAAATTCAGGAGGTTGTTACAAAAGACATAAATAATCAATTAAAATTACGGTACCTAGTTAATTATTAATAAACGCTGTTTTTTTTTGGTTGTTTATGTTTGTCAGTATTTCAGAATAACCCCCTTAACGTGGTTTAGGTAATAAGAAATTATCGAATAAACGTTAGAGATTGTTTGTTTGTGTGGAAACGCGGTTATAAGGCGAGAATCAGACGGCCCGCGTTTAAAACACGGGTGGTACAAACTTACCGATTTCCGTAATAAAAAAAAAAACTAAAATCACCTACCAATTTTATTATTGATTTGGAACGAGAATCATAAGCATAGTTACCTCCTTGAATTTGACGAGGATGCAAAACAACACCTTGTATAGGCGTATTCGTACTTGCTTTGCAGTTATAAGTTTTTAAACTGACATGGTCAATAACACTATCATTATCATTGAATTCGGGATATTGATTTTTTATTGTTTTGACGGGCGCCGAAATATCGGGAACTCAAAACAAATGATAAACATGGTAAATATCCCGTTTTCAGTGTTAATGATAGTGCTTTGCAGTTTAATATTTATTTATAACCAACTTATACTAAAATTTACACCACACGTACAAGTTATTAGTTAAACATTGAGAAGTAGTAAAACTACACGAAATTAGTCAGAATAAGAATAGAATAAAATTACAAATCATTTTTTCCAGTATTAAAATGAAAATAAATGCAAAACGCAACATTTCCTGTACATCAAAAAAATCATAGAATTAAATTACAATAAATAATAACAAAACTCATATTAACATAAAATTCCTACTTCAAGGAGTAGTACAGTAGTATACTGGTAGTGGCAATGGACTCCTGTATCGAGAAGCAGTGTTGAGAAGTCTCAGTTTAGTATATGTTTATATTCATTAGTGACTTTTTTAAGAGGATCATAAACAACATCACATCTTATAATATCATACAACTACGAATTGGCATTTAGTTTAAAGCTTTCGAAGGCTTATTTAGTTTAAGTCGTTCCTTTATTTCGGGAATTAAAGTTCATCATTAATAATAGTAATAATCGAGGTTCAAACCTATTCTGCTCAGGTGTTCACCATCGTGTCTGACCGGATCTCTTGCAGTCTCCGCATTTAAGATATCGTAGATGGATAGCGAGTTATTGTCGCCAGTGTATCGACACCTATAATAACCTTGTACACTGCAGTGCAGAATGAACGGAACAACAAAAAAAAATATGGAGACTTTTGTTTATTTCTGGCACTTAAACGCTTTACTTTAAGGTTAAAAATTGCAGGTAAAACTTAATAACTTTCAGCTCTAGACTTTAAAGCCTACATACCTGCGTTTGAACAATCTAATAAAATCTTACCTTGCCTACTACTCCCTGTACTGATATCATTCATGTAACTCCTGTCCTTATCCCAAATCATCTTGGGACGGCGCAGCATGTCTTTTTTTCCATACATCTCTATAACTCCTTCTAGCACCTATCTATCACCTACTTCCTTATAACAATATCATCTTCAACCATCATTTCTTTGGTGACGCGCCCTACTGCCTGCTCTAATAACGATTCTAAAACATAAATTGTATCAGGCCGAATCATCGGGATGTGGAATTGTGCCATGTATATGAGCGACGCTTGAAATTCGCACGCGCGTCTTCCCCGAAGGGATAAGCAGAGGTCTCCTTCTGCGAAGCAGTCATGATAGCGAAGGAGGTGGCGGAACGTGAGAGGGAGAGAACCTCACGTCCCAGCCGCCGCGGGAGACGCCCCGGGCGTCGGGGGGCAACCAGTGGCCCCCGGCCACCGTAGGCGCGGGCCTGTGGACGGTGAGTAATGGGCTAGCTCACCGGCCGTCCGTCTCGTGACGACAGGCCGTGCCGACGGCGCGTTCGTGTTTTACGCGCGCCTCAAGGAGATGTCAGCAAATCGGAAGGGGTCCCAGTGGGCCGATATGCCTTCCAGGGCTGCGGGTTGTTCGAAAGAGATACCGCGGCCCTGGAACACAACCCTCCCTCCCGCTCCTCCCAGAGTGAGAAAAGTCATTTGATGATTTCCCATCCTAAAAAAAAAAAACAAGGATAAGCACAGGTGTACCCATTTATAGTGCATCCATATTTCACCAGTTATGTTTAAGTCCTATGTAATAAGGGGGCGACCCTATTGCCATCAACCTCCGTGGTTGCTACTGAGAAAATATCTGATGGAAAAAACTCAATAACGCTTTGCCCGAGCCAGGAATCGAAGCCAAGACATCATGCTTAGCAATCGTGCTTTAAACCACTAGATCAACGAGCTAGTCAACGCAAGTAATTTCGAGAGATGAGTTTGTGTATGTATGTGGATGGCCATAAGAGTGCAGAAAGGTCTAATAAACTATGGGTGACCTGTGAACGATGATATGACTAGAAAGAAGGTAACTGCTGAGATGACGAGTCATCATCATCATCATCATTATTAGCCTGTTATGTTCCGACTGCTGGGACACAGGCCTCCTCTCTTATGAGAGGGACTGGGCTGTAATCCACCACGCGGGCCCAGTGCGGGTTGGTAGATGAAGTAATAGAGAAGTATGGAAGAAGAAGACATGCTGCGCCGACCGCATAAATTGGTAAACGTGCAGGAAAATTATGATTTAACATACATCATCACGCCTTAAATCCCCGAAGGGGGAAATCCCAGGGAGCAGCAGAGCATTTTCTGATGGAAAAACCCAATAACACTTTGCCCGGCCCAGGAATCGGACCCAGAACTGCTGCGCATGAGAATCAGCAGTCACGCTAGCAACCACTCCACCAACGAGGCAGTCAATGACGAAGAGGTAACTGAATTATAATGTATGATAACTTAAGTAACCTAACTCTTAACTCCATCATCAGTAGTAAAGCAGCATACGTGTCCCACTGAGAATGTCCCACAGTGTACCACATCGATCAAAAGCCAAGATGTGGTACCTCCGATAAAGCCGGACGGGACATTAAAACATTTTAAAATGCAATAAATAAATCCCTTAACGACGTTCCGCTAGCTATTAATCAAGTGCTCACTTCAAGCTACTTTTTATTACATGTAAATGAGTGCCTCGTAATGCTGAGGTTTATGCTTAGCGCTGAGATCAGGATGTATGTGTGGGGGTGAGCAGGACTGCAAGGCTGCTGGTGGAGATGACGATTGGAGTTAAGCTGTTGTGAGGAAATCTTCGAGATTCTAGTAGAATGCTTCATGTTACAGCACAACGAGGAAATTGGTCCTTTGACTAAAAAGAAAATGTTTTTCCATTTCCCAACAATATTAGGGTCGGCTTCCGTCTAACCGGATGCAGCTGAAAAGACAAAAGAAAAAAAAATGGTGTATGGAAAGTAAAACCAGTTGCTTAGGTAACATGTAAGTACTTCCTTGTGAAACGAAACCAATGTAAATACTGTAATAAGTACCTAGTCAATCCTGTATTAATTTTTCAATACCTACAATTCAGCATCCTAAAGAAATGTAAAATCTCATCAAACCTCCTCAAGACACAGAGATACATCACCATCACGTGTAAACGACCTCACATCTTAACATGTAAAGCTGGGCACACACAGAGCCAGCTTTATTACGAATATCAGTAACAATCCGTCGGGCCGCGTCATTAAACCCCCATCGCCTCACAATGGCATAAATAACGACGGATTTATTCCTATATTTATTTATTTATATGTGTTATTTATTTATTGCCCGTCCGGTCTGCACTCGGCTTTATAGATTTTTTTATACTTGTCCTCTTGATCGAGATGTATTTAAATGTTTATTGTCAAATCTATTTGGGTATTAAACAAAGTTTTAATTTGGGTAAACATTCTTATTTGATTTCGATAAAGATAACAAATTTGTTAAGGAATGCTTTTTTTGGGGTGATAAGAATTATTTGAAAATAACTTAACATATCAAGGGTTAGTTAGGCACAGAGAAATTGTGTCTGACAAATGTACTAATGTTAATCCCTACAGAGTCCAGAATTACCGAGCACTAAGAAAAAAAATTAAAAACCAATATTTTCTCTGAAATATGCGATCACTATGTCGAAAAAGTTATAATAACTTCCAGACAAACAAACACAAGTGTAATTTAATGAGTTGGGTTCCTTTTTTTGCCCCGCCACAAATCCTAAATGAATATTTACTTTAAAAACAAGGTTTGTCACCTCGTCAAGGAAGCGAAACCGTAGAACGATCCTAGTATGTTATTGTTTACACAATCTTTTACCTTTTTTCAAGCAATTAAGTTTTCATCGGTTCAATAAAAATAATCAGACGCAATTTCCTATTAAAAACATCGTTAGGTTTTTTTACTTGCTCGTTTTAATAACTGTTCACGAGCCGCGGGTTTTTCTGCAATAATACTACTTTGTACGTTACTACGTAATCTTTAATATTATGTTTTCACAATCTACGGTTAATATTATCTAATTTTCTAACAGACAAAATAATACACGCCACGGTTAGCGCAGTGGTTGAGCGATCGACTGCTGCGCTGCGTGTCGCGGGTTCGATCCTCGCACGGAACAAATATTTGTATGGCCTACAGATAGTTGTTCCGAGTCTTGCTGTTTGTGTATGTCAGTTTAAATGTTTGTAAACGCACCCACGATAAAGGAGAAATTCCTAGTGTGGGGCAACGTTTTAAAAAAAAATACACCTTTTTGTTTTGTTAATGAAAAGTAAAGTTCAATAAAACAATTATAAGGTCGATTATGCCTATCTGCATGGAATATTTGGTTGGTCCTTCTTTTGCTTTAAAGGACCATTAATTAAATTTAAATTCAATGGGGAAAAAAAGTCACTGGGATTTTTTTAGATTTACGTCATTACATTTTACACTTATTCAGTTATTAAATTATAGTATGTAGGTCTCACAGGTATATTTTCTGGCCTCCTCATTCCTAGCATAACTTCAAAATATAAAACATCAAGGAGAGTAAACTATTAACTTCAAAATTACAAAACGTTATTAACAAACAAACAAAGCGCCCGACAATACAATGTTATCACAATAAACATAATTAATTCGCTTGCAATGTCGATTGGAACTGTGTTCCTTTCACGGTATTTAGCAAAGATGTGTAAAGCCTTGCCATAGTTAATTGACGAGAACGAATTGCTATACAGTTTTAAATGATGACGTCTATACTATGCTATATTTATTTATTTATTTAACACTTCAAGCACATAGTACAGAGGCGGACTTAATGCCATAGGCATTTTCTACCAGTCAACCTTTGGGTGATGCAGAAACAAACAGTGGTAGGTGTATATCTATAAAATATTATACATTGAATACTAAACCAAACTACAAAGGATACATAAAATACTATAAAAATATTATATGTTCTTAGGTAACTTGTATTGTAGATATACAAACTACAGTGCATATCATATCAGTATAGTGGCGGATATAATTTGTCCACTTGTCATTTGACAGTCGTTACTAATAGTTCGAAGCGGGATAGTCTGACAACCAGCCTAGGATTGCCGTATATCGCAGTAATTGGTATGTGGAGGACAGATTGACAGTTGCTTCATGTCAAATATTGGTATTCAGCTGTATCGGGATAGACTAGATTGACACCAACATACATAGGATGTTGGTGCTGCGGGTAAGTTGGTGAAATCAATTAAATGGCAACAGTTTTCATTTGGTGAAATTATACAATGGTGAAGATCGACGATGATGTTGCCTTCTTTCTAACTTATTTGTGTTATTTCGTTGTTTGGATGGTCGACACTTTTTATCAGATTGATTTATTAATATGATGACGATGATTACTTAAATTAATGTTGAATATGTAGGAGAATAAATAGATTGTTGAAATATCTCTCTTTTTATTTCCTAAGTTTCAAGTTAAGCCCGAATTGAATGCGAGAAACAAGGTTGTTTTTTGATGACCTGCGAAGTAATCCAGAAAAAATAGATGTCGTCAACATGAGTTACGAAAAATATAGTGTTTAGAAATCCTCATTGATGACGTCGGCTGTCAGACTCTTACTGACAATCATCATCATCTTTTCTTTCTCCTGCCATTATCCGGATTTATTTGGAGTCGGCGCAGCATCTCTTGCTCGTCCATACTTCCCTATTATTACTCGTCATCTCATCAGACATCTCCTTTCCTGCCATATCATCCCTCACACAGTGGTTCCATCGTTTGTTTGGTCTTCCTCTACTCTTATACCCCCCCATCCACATTCATACTCAACAATTGCCTCACTACTACTACTGAACTTTTGCTAACTAAAACCTCAATATTCTACAACTATACCTTTGGTCTGGGTGCTGCAGTACTTGTGCAGTTCTTCACGCTCGATCCTGAAAATTAAAAATACTCGTTTAATGTAGACAGGGTGTAACGGAAAGGGTATATACATCCTTAAGGGTGTGCTACAGACCATCAAACTGAACATGTTTCTCATCATACAAAATTTTTTGCAGCAAAAAAAATATCAGCTGCCGATACATTTAGGTCGAATAGGTATTGCAATTTTCTATGGGGCAGCTGATATTTTTTTGCTGAAAAACATGTTTTATTATGAGAAACATGTTCAGTTTGATAGTCTGTAACACACCCTTAAGTATGTATATACCCTTTCCGTTACACCCTGTGTAATTATTTCATAATTTTAGGGATAAATTCATACCTATGTGTTATTCGGATTGTGTTTGTTGCAAACAATTTAACGAAAATACTATAGGATCATTTTATTTTCGATAAAAATATCGACCTTATTACGTTACGTTTACAACACGCGCTCGTATTAGGGCCTCAAGTATTGGCCCACAAGAACACCACCAATCAAGAAAACTGCAAAATAATTAAAAACGAAAATTAACGAGCAAAGCTTACCTAGAGATCCCAGCCTACTGGACTGCCTACTGGACTGCATAACCTATTAACAATAACGTATAAAGTCAGTTAATTCCAACCGTACCTGCTCATTAACCCGGTCCGACATCCGGTCGCAACAGAACTCATCATAACTCAGCCGACATCAAAGATCCAATAAATCTAACATTAATAACTCTATTCGTTTGTTGTTCCCGTTTTACAACATCCTATAACCAACCGTAACATGTAGGTGATAGTGTTGGTTGTTGAGTGGCTGATGGCGGGTATTTTAATCCCTCGCAATAAAAAGGTGTGGTATAAAACGGTAGCCAACAGGATTACCTATAGGTTTTGTATCAAAGTAGCGACGACGGGTTGATTCTAGGGATGTGCGGGTGTTTGTCGATAAATGAATAAAGTTAGGTTTCAGTTATTTCAATCGTTCTAAATCATGTTATTTGTATTTTGTGTTTTATTATCTAATCAATGTATGTAGAGATTTTGACTCAAAAATAGTTTTTTTTAAGTAATTGGAATATAACGATTATACAAGGTGTTGTTTTGCATACTCGTCCAAATTCAGGAAGTTGTCACAAAAAACATAATATAATATAACATAATAAATATTAATAAACGCTATTTTTGTTGTTGTTTATATTTGTCAGTATTTCAGAATAACCCCCTTAACGTGGTTTAGGGAATAAGCAATTATGGAATAAAAATTTGAGATTGTTTGTATGTGTGGAAGCGCGGTTATAGAGCAAGAATCAGACAGCCTTATTTTTTTATCGTTTAATTTGGCTAAAATCGATGAGGTCCTAATTATTCTTAATTAACCTATGTTATTTTACACTTTTCAGTTTAATGTAACAAACCAGCAGTTGCTTATGGTATCGGGATAACTACGAACTGAGATGAACCCTAGTATATTTTTAATCTCTATTTTTCAAGTCTTATATCTCATGGAAATTAAAACTTAAACTTGCCCAAACCCAAAATCTTTCTCAATCTCCCGACACTTTTAAACATCGATAGACAGCGTCCCATCACTAGCCACTAATATTAATTATAAATGATTCAGGCGTCATTAGCGGTGGCAAAGATCTGGGCGATACAAAGACTAGCGCCATCCCTCTCGCACGCGATACTAAGACTATCGCCTTCTCGTTCGCATTCACAGGTTATATGAGACCATGTTTATTGTAACGTGAGAACAGACCGACACTTGTGTAATCTGGGATGACCAAGTCCCACAACCTGGGGAAGAGTCACATCTAGGAAGAGGGAGAGAAGGCAGATCTCTTTCTCAGGGCCCAGGGAAAGTAAAATTTTATCAGCGATTATATAAAAGTAGAAATTGTAATGGATTGACATCAGCCCAAAGACAACCTTTAAAAACAATTGTCTATGGTCTTTAGCCTCTGGTCCTTGTTCCCAGATTTATAGGTGTTAGGAAACATTGAGTCCATTTAGCAAATCAGTTTGAAAAATCGGATAAAATTATACCATTGTAATATTATACACATAAGGGAATTTTCATTGAGTTTTACAGACATATACCAAAATAAATCTTCAAAATAAGATAGTCAGATCGGCAAGGCCAACGTATGCTAACCAGGGAAGTGTTAGTTGCAGAGCCAAAGCGGGTGCATTTCAATAATCTGACAATTCGTGACATAAGGAAATGGGAGAGTCACAAAAAAAAGTCACCTGGATATCAATACAATCTGTAAATTATCACCAATTAGTGAATATTACTGCAGACTTTGATTATTATTTATTTATTTAAACTTCATGTACAATAGTGGTACATAGGCGGACTTAATGCCACAAGGCATTCTCTACCAGTCAACCTTTGGGTAAAATACGAAAACTACGATATGATTATCTATAGAGTTATCTTCTGATTGGGTTTACGAGTTCACTGGAACTCAGTTCCAACCTTCGTTCAGCCGCTAAAGTGAACACACCAATACATATAGCCGTATTATTAAAAACTTTACAAAACCCGACTTCATACCGCTCAGAGTAATTTATTTTTTTCACCATCCTAATAACATAAACTTATTAACTGCAATAGCAATAAAAACCCATGAATGGGGCTATAGAAACGGCTCGATCCCACAAAATCCTCCCCCGACACAAGCATGCGTGTGCGCATCCATTCACGTTGTTTTTTCTGCGCGTTTACCTGCAACTTCCTTCCTACAACGATCCATTACCATGAATGACATTCCGAAGGTCTGACAGTTAAATGGATACCCTGACACTTATGGTGTGATACATTATAAACAGTGAACTAAAACTCTACTTTATCGTCTAAGGAATTAAGTTAAAACTCATTTGAAGGACCAATTCCCGATTGGTGACGTAACAACGTTAGATTTACACTTAACCAAACCACTCCTTGGCCTTCTCCACCTCTAAATAAGATTTAATTTTGTATGTATTTTCACTTTCGAACAGCAAAAGGTGGTTATTATTTTTCCTAGCGCGTAAACGATACGTACGCTCGACGTAAACTCCTGCGCATTGTTGAGCGGTGCCACACTGTCTGGCGAGACGGTTTTTGTTCAAATTTAGAACGTGTTTTTTTTCACGGTTTTAACTTGCAGCTAATGATACTTGACGTTGACGATACGGTGTCAAGTTGGTTCAGTAATTATGAAGAAAATAAATGGTTAGAATCTTGGATAAATGTTATTGTGGAAGCTGCCTTAATGATCTTGATGAGTGAAATGATGAAGGACATCTATAATGATATGTTATGGTTATTTTTTAGTATTCAATATGAGTACCTTACCTGTTATAAATTATCTCGCCTCGGCTCCGAAGACCAATTATTCAACAAAATTTGGTATTTTTAAATTTCTGATTATTAAGAACTCTCATGTTCAGTTAGTTTATTTTATTTTAAGTACCAACATGTTACAGTGTGACTCGTTGGGAACAATCGAACCGTAGTATTTCTTATAAATAAAAGAAACATATTTTTAAATAAATAACAATAAAAGACCTAACACTCTTGCACTAAATTAAATCCCGTTTCCCCGCTTATAACAGACACTTTTAATTAAATAAATCACTTTAACAAATTCTATTACCTCCACAATAGATAAATCGCTTGTGTCCGATCTGCCCCAACAATTAGCTGTCACATTAGGTGCGACATCAAATACATTAATCCGGCCAAAGCCAATAATTCCTAAGAAGTATCGGTAACTGTCATGTGACGAATAAAGTCTGTCACAATGGAAGTTGTCGATTGTTGCAAATATACTATTTCCGATGCTTGCTGCAGCTGGTTGGAACTAGTTAAGTAGACTTTATTGAAAAATCCCCATTCGAGTTAAGAAAATGTTCTGTTTCTCAACGGTTATATCTTATTTGGTCAGTAAAAATAAACTAAATAGGTTGTTGTCAGCCGACTATGTCTATAGACAACACGACAAAAAGGTAATTCAGTAAAAAGGCTTAACGCTCACGACAGTTCTGTCATTCGTAGCACTGAAACTATCATGGAAGGCACCAATGTAGGTCTAATAGTAATTTTTGAGTCTTTTATTGAGAAAGTTTGCCAAAGATCCAGATTCACAGCAACCCCGTCACTAGTACCGGTAACAACGGCGACACTTCCACAAAGCAACCGGAGCGGAAACACGTCACACAAAGCAGCTATCAAAGAGTCACGTTTTTTCTACCCCTGCCCTGCCCACCCCCTGTTATATTAGTCAATAGCTTGAAGAGTCCATTCTTACTACTTAAATGTCGCGTAAAATTATTGTTACGTTTTTTTTCGTCGAAACTGGGATTTCGGATAATTGTATGGAAGTGCGTTATGATTGCAACATGCGACTTTTAGTCAAAAAAATCTTTCTGTGCAGATGTGTTTAATGTTTAATTTGGGTAAACATACACCCTATTAATTTTTGAAATTATATTAAGTTTTATTAAAGTTTAGGGCAGATGATGAAATAAATATGAAAGTCAGAGGTAAAATAATAAAATATTGGCGTTTCCTGAGGAAGGGTTTATGATATGATGTACTATTCAAGAAACTGGTCTTTAAACCTCAAAACCAGCATCAACCTCAGCCACTCTTATCCAACTGTACCTATAGAACTTACAGAACTTTTTTATATCTATGCATGGCCACTACACACCCTGCGAAGCTTACCGCTCTCACCATAACACACATACTTACTCTCATATAAGTAATCATTTCCACTTTTTAACAAGGACACTATCAAATAAGTAAGCGAATAAATTAGCATTTAGCAGGTCCATCAGCGGAAACTAAAGGTCGCGACACATATCACATGTCGGCGACATGTCTCGCGCATGCACTGTCACAGTGACAGCTTGTTGACGCAAAGGATCCTAAGGCAACAAGGATGTCGTGACAGCATCCATACTAATGTTACTTTTTTTAAACGTTCATATACAGCCCTAGTTCAGGTGCTCATTGATACAGCTGTACAGTTTTTTGTGTCTTGCAAATGCACCTAACATAAACAAAACAGTCAAATCAGTAAAGAGTAAAGTTCCAATAGGCACTTTGATCTTGACATCTCAACTTTTCACAGTAAGAATAATTATTTCACATTAGCCCTAATATAAAACGTATACCCAGACGATTTCATCTTATTTTTAATACCTTAGAAAGTTCGTTAGTTAATTGGCCATTTAATACGAAACCTCGTGGTCAGCACATAAGTCCCTCGGGCAGGCTGGAGCGGTCTTACAGGGTGTCAATAAACTCGCGCCTCGGCGTTTAATACACCGCGGACAAAAGCTACGGAACTCTTTTATTTTTCATACGCCTAGGGGCCCGTGAGCTTGCGGACGATTTGATATATTTTATATTTATTGAAGGAATGGGGTCGTTTTAAAGTGGTATTTTTTGGAGTAATTCTGTAACGTTTGAAAAATGGTTAAATAATCCTTGTACGAACAGATACTTATTAATACAATACGGGGCAAAATGTGTATTAACTTATGTCCAGCAGTGAGCTGTACAGTTGAATGCAAACCGTTCCGAAGGAAAAACCGTACAGAAGGAACGTTTTTTCACAATACGCATGTAATCACCGAAACGTTAGGCCGAGATGCATCAAAATTTCGCCAAGGTTATGTCTATTGGTTAGGGCGAGCCTGTTGCCATCAACCGGAATCAGACTCCATGGCTACTACTGAGAAATTCTTGATAGAAAAACCCAATAACACTTTGCTGGGTCCGGGAAATAAAACCCAGAAACTCTTTCTCAGCTGTAGCGCTTATGATCACTAGATCAACGACATTTTTTAGTACCACAAAAGCTGAGTTGGCTAAGCGTACAACCTTCTATAAAAAAACTTATTAATTAACCGTCCCACGGAACCATATGTTCTCGCCTCCTACCGAATTCTCCGTCAATACCAGTAGCCGACAATAGATGCTCATTTATCAGACTCAACTTAGCCCTTTTTATTTTTACCTCGCCCGGCGTCGAACTCGCTACCTGATCACTTGCGACCGCTACTTATGCCCCGAATTAATGACCACTATATACCCTTTGTGAGGTTAAGTCGTGTATGATAAGGTCGGGGAAATGATGGGTGGCAGTTATTATCTTTAATTAATGAGGAGTTAGTTTATGTGAAACTCATTGTTAAGTTTGGGGGGACTGACTGTACCTTTGTTTGTTGGGGATTGGTGATGGTGGTGCTTAAAATGATTTGGATAAGATGAGGGAACTTCAGGGTTGAACCTCATAAAGCAGCATGCACCATCTCACGATTTGCCTAGCCTTTTCCCAAACTATCTTGGGGTCGGCTTCCAGTCTAACCGGATGCAGCAGAGTACCAGTATTTTACATGAAGCAACAGCCTGTCTGACTTCCACAACCCAGTAACTAGGTTATACGATATCCCTTGGTCAGACTGGATGTCAGTCTTTTGGCTTCTGACTACTCGTAACGACAGTCAAAGATCTACAAATGACAGCCGGGACCAACAGCTTAACGTGCTTTCCGAGGCACGGAGGAAACTGGGTATGTAATTATGGTCACCCATCCACGGACCAACCTCGGCAAGCGCGGCTTAACCTTAAAGATCGACCCATGCGGCTGATATTACTTAGTCACCAGCTCCTCATAAAGCAGCATGCAATCGCTCTTTTTTATGCTCCTAACTTTTTTCGTCGCTCAGAATCGTCATTTGCTAAACCGAGAAAAATATCGTACTGCAAATCGCATCGTAGATGCTGCTGCGTGGGATAACTATACCGCTCTATATCACACTCTAGAAAATTACGGTTCTGATCGATAGATAAGGATGTGTGTTGAATTCCGTACTGCTATATGAGGTTCAACCTTTAGGAACCTACCTATCTTTCTGGCTAAGGTGTATAAACAAGAGGACACAGTTACTGAAATACATATTACATCGTTGTGAGATCTGGAATTTATGATACATAATTTATTTATTTACCGATCATAGTAGAAAAAGTAATACTTCATTGATCCGATTCGTAGGTACTAATGGATTAATGAATAAGAAATTTGAAAAATCACATCCAGGAATTTAATTTTAATTTTATTTCTAACAATAATTAAAAGTACCTACTTACAAATATTTATATTACTATAAATAATAGGTAGCCCCCTGGTAGGCAAAAACTGGGAAGACATACAAAATTCTTTCCGATTTCTCTAGATTTAATACAAAAATATAGAAGTCTCATTTTGAGTTTTCTTACAGTTTGATTTGACCTATATACGACTACGACGTATCATCAACATTTAATTATTTGGAAATAATTATAGTATCGTTATAAGTTTTTTTGTTTCCATCAAGGTTCTCTACACTTTCCGTGATAGTCACAAGTGGGGGAATATCATTATTTTGTCTACGTGTTGATCTAACCCTAAGCCTTTTTTGTCTTCTATTTGATGGAAAAGTAATTACTGCACTAGGACTTTCAACGGAATCGGAACTCTTAAAAACGAGTTTATTGTTTTCAGGTCCTGCTCTAGCAATAGGCAGTACTCTTAGATTGTCAATAAGTCTTCTGTTAGTTCGTTGTAGTGGACTATTTTTATGATTTTCTAACTTAAGTCGTTCACTAAACTCATCATAAAATCGTCTGAAATAATTGGGATGTTTCTTTATATTTCTGTTTCTCAAGTACGGATGTACGTAGAATGGATCTGGTGTCCGGACAGCTGTCTTTTTACTAGAACGTGTCTTGTCATTCCAGGGGAATTCCAGTTTCAGTTCGTCTTTGGGTTCTTTGTCTTGACGACTGTCTGTTTGTCTTCTAGGTGATTTTGATTTACCAGTTTTATTTTCATCAGGACCTAATTCTTCATTCCAGGGATTTTCAAGATGTATTGTGTCAGTAGTATCTTCTCCGTTATCTTCTTGATCGTGGCTTCTTAACTGAGTGTTTTTATTATTATCAGGACTCAATTGGTCGTTCCAAGGATATTTAAGATGCAATACATCAGTAGTGTCCTTTTTGTCAACTTTTTGTTTGGAACTTCTTAACTGCGATTTCGATTTGACTCCAGGAAGGAAATATTGTTTAATACGCTTGTTATTATCAGGACTCAGTTCGTCGTTCCATGGAAATTCAAGATGTAATGTGTCAGTAGTATCTTTGGCATTATCGTCTTCTTTAGGGCTCCTTAACAGTAATTTTGATCTGAGTCCAGATTGTTTACTACTTTTGTTATTATGAGGGCTCAAAGAATCATTCCATGGATATTCGAGATGTAATGTATCCGTAGTATCTTTGGCTTCATCTTTAGGGCTTCTCAAGTTTGTTTTTGAATTACCACTTTGATTAGTAACAGGGCTCAGTTCATCGTTACATGGAAATTCAAGGTGTAATGTATCGGAAGAATCCCTGGTTTTATCTTCTTTTTCGCCATTTCTTAACTGCGTTAATGATCGAAGTTCACTATTTTCGTTTTTACTAGGACTCAGTTTGTCAGTCCAAGGATATTCAAGTTGTAATATTTCAGTAGAATCCTTAGTTTTATAATTTTCTTCACCGTTCCTTAACTGTTTTTGCGATCTTAGACCATTCGTTTTGTTCTTATGGCTCAGTTCGTCCGTCCAAGGATATTCAAGAATTAATGTATCAGTAGGCTTGGACTCATTTTCATCAGAACTCCTGAGCACCGATGATTTAAGACTCAAATTATCCTGGTCTGTTGAACTTAAGACTGATAAATGACTTGATAACTTATCATCAAGGTCTTCTTTTCTGAATTCAAACAAAGTGTCAAGGCTAAATTCATCAGAGAAATCGTCTCTCCTATTGTCTTTTTGATCCCCATTTCTTATAGAGTTAGGGAGTTTTTTACTTTTGACTTCATGATAAGGCACTAGGGTCTTAGTGGTGTCTTCATCAAATAGCTTTTTAAGCGCTGCTGTGTTGTTCCCGTGATATCTTAGATTCTTTTTCCTAATACGATGGGCAGGTTCACTGTATCTACGAATTGGTAATTCAGAGTTCGGAATATCTATGCTTCCTAAACGTAAATCGGACGGATTAAGAAAATCATCTTCTTCATCACTACGCTTATTTTCTCTTCTACTGTATTTGTTACTTGATGGTTCCTTCCTTCTCAAGCTTACTGGGACAAGGTGTAATTCGTCTAACGTCTCAAAAAGTAATTCAGACAAATCCGAAGCGATACCTTCATCAAGAGTTAATTTATTATTAGGTGCCAGCGAAAGTCTGAGAACATTCCTAGAATTACTTTTTCTATTGTTAAGTCCATTCTCATCATGGCTTCTCAGCAATGGTGATTCAAGATTCAAGTCTTCTAAGCTTGATAAGCGTAAAAATGTTAACTTACCTGTCTTATCGTCATCCGGAAACATTTCATCACGTAGTGACGATCTTGAATTTCTATTACTTTTTCTGCTAAATCTTCGAGTTAGCGGGCTATCATTTGTTAATTTACGACTTTTTGAACCTGGTTTTTGTCCTCGAAAGGGTGATAGATTATTGAAAACGTCATCATTCAGTTCAAATCCGTCACCATGTCTTCTATTATTTAAGTTAGTTTGGCCAAGGTCTGTCGATTCGATAACTTCTAAAGATGAAACTTCAAAGCTTGAGTCATCGTTTCCATTTCTATGATATTTGCGACTTAGTCCCTGTTCAAGATAAGAAGGTCCATATGCTGAGTATGATCGCCTGAAGGTAGGGTCTGTGCGGCGTGATGAGGAAGAGGATGATTGAACTCTTTCAGCATAATTGATTGAGTTCATTCTACCGACAGGAGCAGTTTCGAGACTCACATCATTTTCTGATCTAGTGCTATATCTCAGATAATCATTCCGCTTCTGATATGGGTTCTGTACTGGTTGAAACGATCTAAAACGGTAGTCTTCAAAGCTTTCAGGTACGACTTCATCGCTTTCTGATGATTCTGAGTCCGCAAGTCTCCGTGTTTGTCCGGAATGTGCCATTCGTGCTGTTGGAATCAATGGGTTGCTGCTATAACCACGATTGTTCAGCGCGGCGTGAAATCCAATTTGTATAACCTGTAAACATAATGCGTGAGAAATTAAAGACTGTTCACAATTACATGGGAAATGTTGTTTTAATAATCAAATTAAATGCTTTCGACGTAACTGAATGTTGCAAGTTTGAAAATAAATTAATTTGCTGTTTAGTTTTAATTATGCTTGGTTAAATTAAGCTTAAAGTGTAGAGTGTTAATATTGTTGAATTAGCGACATACGTCATCGTATACATTTTTTGTTTAATTGTAATTATTTTAATATTAGAAAATCCCCACGAAGATGATGAGGCTGGCGCAGGACCGTGGACATTGGCACAAGAATAGGGAGGCCTATACCCAGCAGGGGGTGAATTCAGGCTGCGGATGAAGATGATGATGATTAGAAAATCCACGAGAGCTGAAATACATTTCAGGTCTGAAACAGGCACAAAAAATATGACAGTAAATCGTAGCTAAATACCGATAATTGGTTATGTAGTGCAAATTGATTCGAAACAATTGTTTGATTCGTATGAGAATGTATGTCTATGGCCGCTCTACAAAGTCTAAACGGACTTCATGTCAAATAACTACGAACGGCGAAATAAAAGTAAGGGTACGCGAAGAAACTAAATTTAGAAGTAAATAACCAAGTATGTATAGTGCTTTTAACTTTACTTTAATTAAAGTGGTGTGTTTTTTGTTTCTGTGCTCACACCACAAATTTGTATTATATGTCTATACGTGAGGATTTGTCATTGGCTCTCTGGTGACTATTGTTCCCTTTTTTGTTTGTTTTTATTAGCTGTAAATGCTCCATGTTCTAAATAAATAAAACAAAAGCATAATAAGTCTAGGGTACATAATAGAAAATTTCGTTTCTTTTATGTCTATTTAAAACATTGTTTCAGATCGGTGGGCTAGTCAAACCTAGGTGGACCACGACGAAAGATTTGCGTAGGGTCTGGTCTCACCGACTTACAAATGAAATGAATAATAAATTTAATCCAAAGCAGTTTAGTTATTATTATAAGAAACTGATAGAATAGTTAATAACAACGAACATTATAAAGAAGTGAGTAAGAACTATTGAAACTACTACAGAACTACTGATCCGATTGCAAAAATTCTTTCTGAAATAGAACTCTACTTTTTAATTATCTTAATTATTAGGTACACGTTTAATTAAAATCTTCTTTTGGGATAATTTTCGACCATAACGCTAGCGAAGCTGCGATCCAAAGATAGAAAGCACTCGAAAATAATATTTCATAAGTTTGAAGCAACAGAAGATTGATTATGACGTACGCTTGCGTCGTGTACGCACATACCAAGCCTAAGTACATCCATAGGATGAAACCTTGCAGACCTGGTTCTTACGTAGTCACGGGAGCCACTTTTTATGTCTATAATGACCGTCTAAACGTAGACGTAAGAAGGCCCATCGTTCTTCAGTTTATGAAACGTCTTTCGAAGCGTTTCTTCGATAATGCCACTAAGTATTGTAATCCCTTGATCGCAGCGGCCGCCCGTAACGAACTCTCGCGCAATATTTTAGAAGGCCATCCGAGGCATACCCATGTCCCTCCCGATGATGCTATCACCCTCCTCCAGGAGAGTATAGCTAAGAGACTATCACTCTTAAAAAGTTTAGACGGAAACCGCCGTCTATCCGACCTCGCCGAAGAGTTCCGTTGCGACGTCCCGGTCCTTGCCCTCCCCGACCCTCGCTCGAGCCAGCCCGCGATGCTGTGCCAGTAATTTTAAATCAGCATCATTTTAATACTTATATCATTCAGATCCAGCCTGTCTCCATGCATTCCCCCCCTAGCGACGCCGGAGTACCCTTAGCGTGTAGTCGCTTAGTTTGTAAGCAGTATTATGCCCTGGCTGGAGGCCTTACACTTAAGGCACCCACATGATAGTCCGATTAAGCAGACGACCACCTCCTAGGTTGAACTGCGAGAAGCCATTCACATAAAAAAAGCAGAAGATTGAAGTTTATGAGAACTACAATTTTTCAAAACTTTGCGTAACTAGTATTTGGTTCAATTTAGAAGAAGCTTATATGGAATTAAATTATAAAAAGAATATCTTACCAAAACAAACAAAGATATTCGCATCATTTTCTTTCAATATTTAAAACACAATCCGCATACAATTACACAAAAGTGAGTTCGTTCGTTCGAACTTCACGAATGTAGCACGAAACAAACAATTTTTCAGTCGTAGCTAAGAAAAACCAACTTCTGTATAATAAGTAATGTTTTCTGCATGTTAAGGAAATTAAAACATGTAGTGCCAAACTGATTTCTTATTTTGTTCTTTAATAACTTTTTATAAGTTAAATACGAATTTTGTGTGGATTTTTGGCAAAGTGACGTGGAGAACTGAAGTGGTACTTCATTATTAACATTTGTATAATATACGTAATACGTAAAAGTTATTTAGGTGAGAATTGCTAACGTGGTGACTATCGCATAATCGTGGTTAAACGCTTACTCATACCTTGTTATCACGTCATTATCGATGATTATACCAACAATAAGTATGTACAATTTCAGATGGTGATTTCTACATAGAATTCTAGAACTAGATTTCCATTTTTTTTTTAATTTGATTTTCTCAATAGCAGCTTCAGTGTCTGGATCTGTGCCCGGTTGATGGCAATAGGCTCGCCCCTATTACATGGGACTTAAAACATAACTTGCAAAATGATTTTTACGTAAAACCACTAGATTTCCAGAGTCAGTTTCATATCAGAACATATCGGCAAGCCTATTTCCCCAAAGAGTTTGACAGAGGACTATGCATGGACTATGCAAATCGCCAGTAATGTTTAAGAACTATATAAAAGGAGTTGTAGGATAGAGACGAACCAGGGACCTTATGCCCAGCAACAGCGCTAGCAGCCAGCAGACCTGCGAAGATGGGGCGCAAAATACAACATAACCTTGAGGTTATGCTGGTAACGTAGTACCTAGTACTAGGTTAACAGCATAACATGTAACGTGATGTACGGTGGGCGTTTGGGGGACTGTCTTATTTATTTATTTATTTATTTAATTTCGTTCTTGGTTCTTGCGAACACGAGACAAACGATCTAAATCATTTGATACCATATCGCCTGCGGTAAGTTCTATGACCAGCTAAACAGAGGCATTATATTTTAATTTAGTTCAAATGGGTCGTTTTGTGGTGTGTATAAAACTAAGCTGGTATAAAGTACGACTACTGCGCAGGTATTAAAGCGCCCAGGTATTAAATAAAGTGCGTTTACATGCGGACGAATTACGTCAGGTTATCAAGTAGGTAACGTTACGAATGATGATTATTTCAACACTTATTTGGAGTGGTTTTGTTTTACTTTTCGCCATTTCATAGAGGAGCTTGGAGGCAGCATGAAACTTGATAGCTGAGTAATGAGAGAACGCCAAAACTAATTTGAAAACTCTATGAAAGGATATCAGCATGATCGTTCGACAACCATCATGGGTTGTGATTCAGAACTCCTCATACTGACTTCATCAGTTTGAGCAAATCTGAAACTATAACTAGTAAAACGTAGACAAACTTGTAGGGTACCATGTACTACAGAACCATGTTGTTAATTGTAGAGCTAAGAAAAACTGTATTCGCATTCATTTTAGACGTCAATTATTGATCATTCTTTCATTCATCCACAGTCTCAATTCCCCCACTGGGTATAGGCCTCTCTTTTCTTGTGCCAATCTCCACGGTCCTGTGCCAGCAACATCCCAGTTTTTGCCCCCAATGGCAACTAAGTCGTCTGCCTACCTCGCCGCCGGACACCCACATATATTTTTCCAATAATTCTAGTGTCTACATATTCCAACCCCATATAAACCCCACCTAACAGCACGGCACCACTGCAACATTGCCAGTAAACAAATATATACATTTAATAAGTTTTTATTGCCATAATCTGGACATAATTTACGTTGATAAGCAGATCATACTGCCGTAAGTCTGACGCCACAATGAGCATTTTGTTTTATTTTAATTCACCTTTATAATCTTTTGAATTCACTGAACTCACGGTTTATTTGCGTGTGCTATATTAATTTTGTTTTGTGGAGTAGTGGCGTGGCATGGCGGTATGAATATACACTTACTGACTACCATGGCTGTTCAATACCACTCTCACAGGGAGGCCTGTGTCCCAGGAGTGAGAACATTGTGGGCTAATGATGCTATGAACATTACTGTTAAGAAAAATAGCTTGAACAAAATTTGAGTCCAATGATTTTATTTATTTGGGACAAAAAACAGTTACACGTTACAATGTTAATATTAAGTTAAAGCATAATAGTAAAAAAACTCATAACCCACACTATTGTCCACGGAATAACATGAAAGGGGTTTTCATTATCTGAAACAAACGAATGATTCTTCTTTACAGTAATGTAGTCCTACTAATGTGTTAAGCGTGCTTCTTGCCTTTATGTTAGAAGAGGACTTTGAATGATTTAGAGCAGTTACTGACTATTATTAGTTGACCAAGAAGACCTGCCCTCATGAGGGCAGGTGATCTCATCCAAATAAGTGTGTGTATCGGTTAGGATCTCAGCTAAGTAAAGTAAACAAGTATCCCCTATGTGCCCAAAGATCAGGGCACCCCATAGGTGTAAAGGATGAGTATTTTGGTACAACAAATAATTTCAAAAGCTCTAGCAAGCATCAATTACAGCACATGTGACATATGGTCCCAAAAAGTCAAATCAAACAACCCCATTGTGTCCCAGATTGCTTCAAAAACCCAATTAATACTAACATTAGCACGAAATCACACAAATATGTTCGAAAAACACATTTCATACAGAAAAACTACACATATTGCGATCACACACAACTGTCAATCCAAACGTCACTTTTGGAAAATCGACAAAATCCTATTATAGTATCGATACAAATGTGTGGTTGATATTACACCCGCCAAAATTACCCATACACCTCGTTAAGGGAAAATTAACTTTATGTTAAAGCTATAAGGTTGTATACAACTGTTTATGTTAAGGATGTTTTTAGTAGAATATTGAATATTTAGGGACAATCGGCGTGAAAAGTGGTGCCGATCTATTACGGGTAATCGGATTAGGTGGACGTGTCATTTCTATGGGATTAAGGTAACATGGCTGCGAGCAATAATTGTGTATATTTTGCGAAGTACAGTGAAAGGAATCGTGGGTTCATTCTGTAAGTTTACGTAGTTTTTAGGTAGGTTATAAAGCAACAATGAGCCTCCTTAAGTTTTTGTTTAGAGACGCGGCTGTACTTATAGAAATTGATAGCTACGTTTCAATACAATGAGGTACTATCGGGAAAGTGGGAATAGGCACTCTTTTCGTTTATCCAAATTGTAAGAGTTAAGAAGTACTTCTTAACTCTTACAATTTGAATAAAAGGTAACTCCTGAAAGTAATTTCAAAGCCTTGATTTTAGAGCAAAAAGATTATTCTGAATTCATCTTTAAAATTAAGCAGCACTCAACGGATTCGACATGTGTATTTTGAAGTAGAGACCAACTGACATTCCATCAACAATAAAAAATAACGTTATTTACGTGTTTACAGTGCGGGTTGTTTTTGGATTACAGCCCAATCCCTCTCATAGAGAGGAGGCCTGTGTCCCAGCCCAGCAGTGGGAACATTATAGGATGATGTTGTAAAAAAATGGTTTGACAGCTACTGGTACAGCGCTACTACAACCGGATTGAAAACTTACATTGTTCAAGTAGTGTACATAAACGTTTAGTTACGTTTTTACTTTTGATTAACTCATCAATCCTAAAAAAGGTCATTTTAGAAATATGGCATAAAACCATACTCCTTGACTACTATTGAGAAAACCCTCACTCTAAGTCCTCTGTTCAGTTTCACCAAAACCCAGCTACCAACGGCATCAATCTCTAAAACCAGAACCAACTTTTCAACGAACGAATACTCCAAACACACTACATATCAAAAGTAAAGCTATATTAAACGCTAAATACTTATTTTTTGTTACAATTTGTCAATACACACATCTGTCCTGGGTTCGATTCCCGGCGCGATTGTTAGTGCTCAGACAAATTGTCGTTCAATGAATGCGCGTAATAGCACGCATGATTTCATAGCTGAAGTGTGGGGGCCATTTATTATGCGATTGACTTTTAACGACATTTAGTTTGGAAAGAGAATAATTGGCATAAAGTAGAAAACGTTACCCAAGTATATCAAAAGCACAACTCTTTTTCTGACATAGAAAGTATACCAATAAACTAAAGACTTATCTTACCTACTTAGGCCTATAAATTGGAGAACTGCAACTACTAAATATTGTGTTGCAAGCTTGCAATCATTAAAACTACGCCAAAAGTAGAACGGTCAGTGTTGTCTATGGTTGTTTTTTTTCTCTAACTCACAATAAACCACATAAAAACGTCCAAGCATCCGGTCAGGAAGTCCATTTATACACTAAACTCATTATTTATTGTTACTACACAAATGATACCTGCACACAAAAGACGCAACTTCACGCGACAATCGCACAAGTTAAGCGCAGCATGAATGGCTCGCTTTATAGGTGCGACAAACAGGCATATGTTATCTGTTCGTGGATGTGCCGGTTTATTCGATTGAAAGTAATTTATTGGAGAGCAAAATATTGAATTTGTACTGTTACGGAATTAATTGCCGACTCAATGAAGTGACGATTAGTGATAATTTATTTATAGCAGCGTAATAGTTTAACGACTAATATGTTGGAATAACGGTGTCTATGTAGGGTGGAGTTTCTGTTCTATACAACTTTTATTTGAGTCGATGTAGACAATCCTGCCAATGTCAGAAGTGTTATGAACACTTATTTGTGTTTTTTACAGTAAATTATTTTCTCGTTGGCAAACGCTACTGCTGAGCAAGAGGTTCTCACCCACTTAGTTCGATTCCCAGTTCGAACTAAGTGGGTTATGAAGATATTTGCAATAGAAGTTTCAGCCCGCGCAATCTGTGTGTGTCCGATTATCTATTACATGAGGCACTGGTCATGTACTATTGGAACTCGCACGAAGTAATTGTAGGATACACCTCTGCTCTGCCCAACCCTTCAATTATGCGGGCGTGATGTTATATAATGTATTTATATGATTGCCGAAGGATGCCGAAGGAAAAGTATGCTATTATGGTTATGATTTAATGAGTTACTCCACCGAAGGCGTTTTCGAAAAGATAAAAACTTTTTTAAATCTAAAATGCACGAACATGTTATTTAATTAAATAGTCTCCATTAACCAACACAAGTCCAAGGGGTTCCCCATACATTATATTCCGCTGGACCATTACCCTTTGTTTTTCTACTTAACGTTACGACGGTTAAGATTTACCGACATGTGCCGACCGGCGACTACACGACTAATCGCAGCGACTAACGACTAGTCGTAAGGGGTGTGATTGTGCTCAATTAGATAGGGGTAACCGAGTGGTCAAGATGTCAAATGGGGTCCTAATTTGTTGTGCCCTTTTAGATCCCCCTTTAGACAAAACGCCTACCTATCGGAGATATTTGCTTTTGTTTGTCTGCTTGTTGCAATTTAGTTTAGATAGAATTGGTTTCTCAATGACTACCTATAATCTTTTTGCTGTAAATCATTTTAAAGAGTGTTTTTGAAGGTCTCGTTGATACTTTGACTTTGAATGATTCCCGAATTCAAGCTTTTAATTAAACAGGGTCGAAGTCTTACCACGTTTTTAGTACCTACATTATTTTAACCCCCATGAAACTATACTAACGGGTTAGGATTTCGGGTCAGGTTCGGAATAGTCCAATTTTTGGATTTGCAAATTAAACAGTTTATATGCAACTGGTAATGTTTTGCAATCACGTGAAGCAAGTTTTGTCGGATCTGGACTGGAGGGTTTATCTATTTGATTGGAATTCACTAGTTATTTAAAAAAAAAACTAACCTCCTCCCGAACGCCCTCAGCTCAGCTTAATGTTGTGTTGAATGCGTGGTTATCGGTCTAGCGGCGGTGTCCTTTGTACCTGGTATAGATAAAAGCTTGAATTCGAAAAGCATTCAAAGTTTCATCCAGCCAGTTTCATTACATCCAGCACCCTGCACTGCACATAGTAGTGCGGCCCGCTACCTCTCACAGGGAGAAGGTGTGGGTCCTAACAGTGGGAACTGATCCCGTTTGGTAACTTTCCCATTTCAACAATACCTATACGGTGTTGTCTGATTATAGCCAACACTGGCTTACACATCCATACTAATATTATAAATGCGAATGTCACTCTGTTTGTTTGTTTGTTACCTTTTCACGACTAAACGGCTGATCGGATCTTAATGAAATTTGGCAAGAAGATAGATTTCAACCTGGGGAAGGACATAGGCTATATATCATCACGCTACGACCAATAGGAGGGGAGCAGCAATGTTTTTTTTTTGCGAAAACGGGGAAAATGTGACGCAAACGAAGTTGCGCGGGACAGCTAGTATCTAATAAGTAGCTGTCCAGCGCAACTTCGTCTGCGTCACATACGTCTGCTCCGCTCCTATTGGTCGTAGCTTGATGATATATAGCCTATAGCCTACCTCGATAAATGGGCTATCTAACACTGAAATCATCATCATCATCATCATCATCATTAGCCTATAATGTTCCCACTGCTGGGACACAGGCCTCCTCTTCTATGAGAGGGAGTGGGCTATAATCCACCACGCGGGCCCAGTGCGGGTTGGTAGATGTCACATGTCTTTGAATTTTTGGTTCTAGGACATGCCGGTTTCCTCACGATGTTTTCCTTCAACGTTTTTGAGAGCAGCGATGATGAAATAAATTACACAAAGTAATGCGCCTGCCTGGGTTCGAACCCACGGCTTACTGCTCGTAAGTCGGGGCTGCTACCACTGGGCCACCGCTGCTCTCAAATTGGATCTGTAATTCCTGAGATTAGCGCGTTCAAGCAAACAAACAAACTCTTCAGCTTTATAATATTAGTATAGATATAATGACGTATGTCATATCACAATTGTTTACACGAAAACTAAGTTCTTACAAGACCCTTGTAAGAACATAAACCAACAAGAAAACTCCGCCCTAAAAATGTCGAGAAGGAATCACTTTCCTCAAATCATGAGGATTTTGTTGACAAGAAACAAATCGCTGAAGGAATTTAAATTCAAAACTAATAAAAGTGTTTTCAGCGAGAAACGGAACGTTCATATTATCGCATCAACTGAACGAATGAGCGGAATGTAGCGACAGCAACACAAACTACGAAGAACATAACAAAAAGATTTTATAAAAAGAAAAAACTATGATGAAGACTTTATTTTATTACTAGCTATGCCCGCGACTTCACCGCGTGGTGGTGGGAATTTTTTTACTCCTTATAACATCAGCTATCTGCCAGTGAAAGTCCCGTCAAAATTGGTGCAGCCGTTCCAGAGATTAGCCGGAACAAACAGACAGACAGACGAAAATTGTAAAAAATGATATTTTGGTATTTGTACCGTATAGATAAGCTAAGCGGAACTGAGACTAAAAAAAAAGAAGTCTCACACACACAGTCCCAGTCACAAAGCATGTTATCTTGCAGTAGCCTATTCCAAAGCGTAGACCTCTATCAACAAGAATGGGAAAGAAACTCCATGAACACTCTTTTAAATCAGAACTACTAAATAAAGCCCTGACACAACCAGAAGACGTTGCAGCAAAGGCAAAAGAGTGGACATTTTTTAATTTTTTCTTAATTATTAATCAGCCTAGGTGGAAATCTGAAACTGTGATCATCAAACAGGTACATATATACGTTGTAGCTGTCAGTTATAGTATAGGCACGGAATAGAAAACTTAAGAATTTATAAACAACTGCAAAACAAAACACGACTTCGAAACACCAACACAAAAAAGGCTCGGTCATGAAAAAATCTTATGCAAACCGTACAGCAAAACGTAGATTTTTCAAAAATTTAACTGCCTGTCATTGGGGACTCTGGTCGGGGGCTCGCGGGGAGCTTGGGGGCGGAAAGTAATCAACAATTTAAAATTGGGGGCTAATCTCGCGCGCGCCGTAATCGCCGGTGATCGGTCTCGACGGATAAGGGAGGATGCTCATGTAGACACACTTGACTGGCGGTAACTTGTTTAAACAAGGTTTTTGGGTTATCTGTAAGTTTTCTTTGGATTCATTGTTTTATTGAGTTTTAATAATGTAGTTATAGTAGTGATTCTATGCGTATTTTGAGCACTCAACAGAACTCTTAAGTACCTATTTAAATGTGTTTAAGGATGTCCTTAAAATAAATTGTTTTTTAAACATGTGTTTAAAAAACAATTTAATTAGATTAAGAGGAACTTTATTACCCGTCCAAGATAATCATAAGTACTAATTGATTTACTTCTAAAAGCTCTCTAAGAGTCAAGTAAAGAGTTATTTGATTTTTGAGAAAAACGGAAAAGAAACTCAGGAAACCAATCAAATATCGATCAACTATTGAACAACAAGGTGTTAACAAAAGCTTGTTAAAAAAACGTCAAACAATACCGACACGTGTTCCCACTTACCTCAATGTCTTGTAAAACTGAGTAACTTCCTATTTTAGAATCTTACTTAACTTAGTTAAAATAATAAAAGCTCCTCTCATGAGAAAACCCCTCTAGATGTTTGTTTTTCCGCCAAATTGACGCGTCAATCATGTTGCGTCCCTCTCGCACCTTATGAGCTTCTTCGAATAAGATTTAGCTTCGTCTCTTTCTCACTAAATAACGAATAACAAACATAATCCTTGCTTAATGGTCAGCCGAATTATTTTGGTTATCGCGGAATAGCCGGTATTTATTAATAGGCTGATTGTAAGGCTCTATTACCACTACATCTACCTAAGCTTCAAAATATCAGACCTACAGTTATAATACTAAGTCTACGACATCCTATAGGTAGGCACTTATAAGACCGCAAGACTAAGGATGTATTACATTTTTGACGTAGACCATGCAAATCTTGCAAGGAAATCCTTGGTTGCTTTAATTTCATTTACTTCTCACTTCTTTATTGCGTACCATAATGTTAATACATAGATGGAAGGGAAATAATTATTTATGTTACAATTATGAACCCTGTCGGGCACAGCAAGATCAAGTGGGAGAGAGGAGGAACAACACTGGGTGCTTAATGTGATATATTATATTTTATTTCATCAGGCTCATCACGCCCTACCTACTCAGCTATCAAGTTTTCAACAATCATGTTTAAAGCCGAGAATTAATAACTCAATACAGTTTCAAACCCGACCCTGAACTGTCATCATTAAGGGCGAGCAACTCTTCTAAACATTAGGCAGTAATTAACGGACAGACTGATCAGTCCAAGCTGACAGGCTTGCTTGACAACCCCCGGTTCAATTTAATGTCAAGGGCAATGTCACTTTGATTGATATACCATAATGCAATTAAAATGATGTTATTGTGAATTTATATTTTTGGCATCATCTGTGCAGCCTTTTCTCATCTACCCTGGATTCGGCTTCCAGTCTAACCGGATGCAGCTGAATACTGGTACCTAATTAACATGGAGCGACTTCTTATTTTCTCTTATGGAAACCATCAATCCTATCTTTTGACTTTTCATTTGCCCATGATCACCTTAATGTATGACCGCCATCGCCGATAGCGGGTATTCAATACATACGATACCCATATATACCTTCCATCCATACATACCATACCATCCCATCCATATATATTACATATGTGCCTTTGGTTGGTACCCGTAATGGCTGTCAAAGATCTACAAACGACAGCCGGAACCAAAGGCTTAGCGTTGTTTCCGAGGCTCGGAAGCATCTCAATCACAATGTGAAATAGATCACCCATCCATCAATAAACAGTAATAGTTTGTTACAAAACCGGTCACTCGAATTATAGACTTGTTGCATTGCTATCTTGTTTTTGGGGTTTCTAAAATGGGCAAAACTTAGCAATCAAATGCAATTAATAATCTTGACTAAAATAAGATAATATTACATAGGCAATACAGCAAGGATATAATATAGTAGTATCGTTAAACTTTCTTCCCTTTAATGGAAAAAGCTTGATATTTTGCTATTGAAAGTACACGTAGTGACCTCTAGGTGGTTTAAGGAGAACTACAAACAAAATACTCAATCGTGGCTTAGATGTAACATTTTAGTTAGAAATACATTTTATATTATCGTTCTAATTAATTATTCAAATATTTAATTCACTAAATGTTATTATTTGCTTTTCACTTTATCTTAACTTCAGAAGACCACAATCGTTCGTAGTTTCAACGATATAACATAGATGGCGTTAAAACCAGAAACGAAGATCGACGTGTTAATAGTTCCAGCACTATACTATAGATGGCGCTACCAAGTAACTTCAAGACAATTTTGGTGTGACAATAAAATATTTTATTGGTTTATCGTACGCCGCTGGTTAAATCGGGAGAACAAGCTGATGACATGGTTGTTAACAGTCAGTTAGCTATTTTTGTTCTAAACAGTCTTTCAGATAAAAGATGAGTTTCATTTTCGATTCGGAAACGGGAGTTTGAGTAAAGTTAATCGTTGCCATTAGCCATTGGGGTAGTAAAACATGTCAAAATTATGGAAAACTATTTATTTCTCATCCTGACTATACGTACACTAGACTACACCATAAAGAGTACAGCGGTCTTCGGATACTAGATACTAAATCTTTTATTTCTAATGATATCAATTTACAATTTTGTGTTTTTGACTTTTTTTCTCTTATGTACAGTGAACACATGTTAATCTTCAAAAAATATTCCTCGAGTTATTTTTCTGAAAATACTGAACTAGGTAGGATGTACTAAAAGCATTATATTTTAAAATTATTATATAAAAATATTCGTAAGTAGTGTTAGAGCTAATGGCAGATTGAATAAGTTAAAAGGCAAATGTTTTTTTTTTTTATTTGGCCATGATAGTTGACTTAACAAATCAATATTGTAGGTCAAGGAATTTGTTAAAGTACAATGGTGGTAAATTTTTTAATGAAATTAACATAGACTGGTGATATATGATAACAAAAATAAAGCATAATATTTGAGTGAAAGAAGGGAAGACATTACAAATTATGAAGCACAAAATAGAGAGTACTTTTTCACTTATTTACAACAAATGTATAGTTTCAATTCAAGGCATACATTGTTATACCTACTTTATGATCGCTTAGTTTTGCAACAAACTATATAAGATGCTAACTTAATAATTTTACTGTGGTACTGACTAAAAATTTAAGCGAATAATTGTTTTGTTAATTTGGCCTTTTATGAACAAGTCGTGGTTTAGTTAGCCCTAGATTAAAAGATCTGAAAGCCATGGAGACACCTCTTTGTCCAGCGGTAGAATCTTGGAAGCTATTAGTAACAGTATTACAAAATGACTGCGACAGAAAAGATGAGATGAAGCTCTAAGCAACTCGATTATAGTTATGTATTTCATTATAAATTAAAAATATTGTTTTATTTTCTAGTTGTGTGTAAGTATTATTAACAGCGTAGAAAAGCACAATTATTATTGATTTTCGTTTGTACTATTTTATCAGCTGAATGAGTAATTATAGGGCTTTCAATACTGGTATTCAAGAATCCCCCAATACCGAGATTCACATGAGAACACATTGATCTAAAGATCGATCGATTGACATTGGTTAAAACAATATTTACTTTTATGAACAAATTATATTAATACCTTTTTAGGTTGCTGATAAGATAAAGATATGTTCCTAGTGCTTTGTACATCAGGCGTGGTATTATTTTTTAGCAATAGACAACATTTTTTTATGAAGAAGTAGCAAAAATTACTAAAAATGAATATTTGATTACTTAGTGATTTTTGCCAAAGTTGTAGGCATTTTTTAACTTTTTAAACAACGGTCTGCTATGACATCAACTATCATAATAGTTTAAATTTCAGTACAGCCGCGCCGTAAATCATTTTTCAGGTTCATATGATTTAATCTGGAAAAACTAAAAAACGAATCAACTAAAAAACTACTAAATTTCGGTAAAATATTTGGAAGCTTAATTTGTTGAATTTTAACCCTATTATGACGTCCTATAAGGAATACGTCGAGTTACCAGTAACCCTGTTTATTAGATCTAGGTATAAAAGGTATTAATAATAAATAAGAACAATTTAAGCTGATTTGAAAATGCAATCACGAATTTTAATGGTTTTATTAATGTCCTTATTGAATATCCGGTCAATACCGGTATTAAACAGTGATCACGGAATTGACTTCCAATACCGGTATTGATACAGGTATTGAAAAACCCAGTATTTGAAAGCCCTAGTTAGGTACTAAAAGGGCTATGGTATCTATTGTTATATTAAATTAGCATGACAATAGGTACTTATAAAATAAATATTTAATACCATATCAATTTAAAATCGTAATACTTCAAACATCGCCTATATTTTTTGTAGTTTTCCAAAAATAAATTGATACTTATATCTAATACTATAAGATTATTGCACAAAACTAATAAACACATAATGTAGTTTATTACAATCACTGTATAAAAACTGCAAAAAAGCTTAACAACTACAGAATAGTGCTGCCAAATTAAATTACGATTACAAAATATGTTTGTACTTAAAAGTTAAAAACTCTATTTTACATAACCTCTTTTATTATTTATTAAAATCTGGCAACACTCGTATACATACAGCTCTGAGATTTGTCTAACAGATGGCGTTATTATAAGTTTCCTAAGTTATTAGCGAACATCAAACCGAAACGAAAAGTTATTCGTATCTAAACTACATACACAAACGTAAGCTTGTACAAAAACTTTAATTGCCCACACAAACTCAAAAATATTTACAAAAAGGGCTCCCAAACATTGTTGTGGTTTGTTTTACGACCAAACTAATTTTGGATGCACGGTAGAGCACTGTCAAGTTCTCATAAAAAGTTACAGTATTATTCTTGCAACAGTTTCAAATGATAATAATAGGTAATAATATATCTTCTATAGTGTTCTATAATATCAAATTATTTAAAAGTAATAATACAAAATTACTTTAGTTTGAGATTATGACATGGAGCCCTCAGACTTAAAGATCAGTCACCACAACGATTTTGAAAAAAAAACAATAACATTATTGTGATTCGGTCATCTTTAAAATTCTCTTGCACCGACAACACGTAATATCTACTATCAAATCGATTTTCTAACTGATGACCCTGATAATTTTGCTTTCCACGAATTTAACACCAAATTCTGCTAAGCAATCAACACAGTGTAAGTTGACAAAAGTGATAGTTTTACAATTAATTTGATTGGCTATTGTTACCTATTCCAGTCAGCCAATCACAGTATTTGCCGCAGCTAACTAATATTTAGTTGACTTGTCATTTTTGACATTTCGTGTCAATTGGTCTTCAGAAACTGTAGAGTCCACTTTAATTGAACTTTAATTACCAAAAGGTTTCTAAGAAGTCGCAGTCACTGATCTCAAGTTCAACCCTAAACCTAAACTTTACATCTCAACATTACTCAGACTATCAAACTTCATCTCTTTTACTTCTTCAGGGTTAAAACTCTTCACGGACACTTTCCCATCGCCCGATAGGTCTGTACTCGATAACTTATTCGTTATTTTAGTTATCGAAATACGACTTTCGATATCGTTCGAATCACATATCGTTTCTAATATTACACCTTTCTCTACTTTCCTGGGTTTCGGTAGAACTTGGCTCACTTTCGTGTTCCTCAACTTTTCACTTAGTAGTTTGTTGCAAGTTTTTCTGGACATGTCCAGGGCTAGAGGGTCTTCCGGAGGAGTCTCCTTCTTATCTTCTGGCTTATTCTGTTGCTTCATTTCTGCTACTTCTGCGTTGCTCACGTTGTCTTTCTTCTTCCATTTTGTTCTTCTATTTTGGAACCAGATTTTTACCTGAAATAAGAGAAGGGGATTTATTAATAGGTGAAAGAAATATTACATGCGATCGATTTCTTTAAGTGACTATAGAGCCATCAAATATACATATTTTTTCATTATTCTTAGAATTCATTAAGATGTTCTATGTTAAAATGAATTGTTTTGACCGTATCGGTAAATGTATAGCATGGAACAGCTGATCTGTTTTCATGGTATTCACAAACAACGCTTGCGGGTCCAGAAAATAAATCCTTGGTAAAAGTTGGTGCCACGTTTTCGCTTGCTACGCGTTCAGATAGCAAGAACAAAAGTCGTTATAATTTCTGTGTTCCATCTTAAGACAGAACAGGTATCTGAATAACAATTAAATCAAACAAACACAATATAAACCTTTGAACTATGTCGACACGTGACATAGTAACAATAATCAGATAAGCTCCTAATTCTGACAGTTGCCAGGGGACCGGCACGAGTTTGTGCGAGTCGAGCTACTCGTGTTAGTGTGAGTGCGAGTGTATCGGTTAACAAACAGTTAATTACGAGCTGATCGATCTCAGCCCGGGGGAGTATAGTGCGGGGATGTTGTCGATATCGATGATATTAACGACTATCGCGTTCCTGAATTTAGTCGGGTTTTCCGTTACACATGTTTCTTAAAAATAGACTTGCTACGAAGGTCTTTTAATTGATGACAGTTATAGAAAAAAATATTCCTAAACGATCAGTATAAAGCAAGTATGTCTAAAGTGCAACAGTAGTCAGTGTCATCTTTGCTATGAAATATAACGTGTTTTAGACGTGCTGGTTTGGATAGAGGTACAGTTTCAGTGGTTTTCAAAATTCGCCTTAAACGTGTCTCACAAACAGTTCGAATTTGAACGTATGTAGCAAAAAAACTAAATTTTCTTTAGAAAACTTTCAAAAATAAACGGTTCTCCCTAATGAGTAGCAAAAATCATTTTAACGACCACAAACCATTAAGTTCCACAATAAAAGCATAAGTACACATAACTAAGTACTCTAACTTAAGTAAGTAGTTAAGCAGGGCGTGAACTTATCTCGTAAAATAATCGTAAAAACAACACCCCTTAGATGCACTTGTGAGAGATCGTTAGCACCCCTTATTGCATCTTGTGGGAGAAATATTACTTGATTGATTTTCTTGGCAATATTTGTAAACTACTTTGCTGGGATTTATGAGTGTTTTACAAAATAATTCTTCACAAAACTTTAATTGTTCCGATCGTTGCGATTTTAATAATTAGATAACTTATCTGCGGGAAAGTTGACCTTACTTTGCGTAAAAAGTAATTCATGTTAATCGCTATTTCGGCAATACCTCGATAGTACTTAGATTTACAACCACGGTCCGTGTAAGGATCGAACCTGCTACTTGTGCTACCGAGCACACTGACGGCCGACCACTTTTCAACCTTATTACTTAGGTCATAGGGGTGAAAAGTGAACCGTCAGTGAACTTGGTAGTACATAATTGTAGAGACGTCAAAAGGCTTTGTCAGAGCTATTGCACTAATCAGCATGCATTCTGCATTATTGTGTAACACCAGCCTATGTCAGTAATTAACCTTCGATCGACATTTAACGTTAAGTCTGTAAGAGGGAACTTAGGCTAATATTGTCCATACAAATGTATTTCCGTTAAATTCCCCTTTCTGTATAGTGCTTCTAAGGCAAACCATTTTCTTTTCATAGACTCGAGGTTTGTTGTAAACACATAACTATTAATTCATATTTTTCAGCAACAAGAACTAAAGATATTGTGACCCTACAAAAATTACAAAAAATGCCCCATTTTTACAAATTTATTGACAGATGACGCACAACTTTAACCACTGAGTGTAGAAGAACAAAATGTTGCACAACAGTTCCTAATACAACATAGTTGAGCACTTTTAAAAATTCATCACCTAGCTTTATAAATAGAGGATGAAAAGTTCATCATCATCATCATTTCAACCGAAAGACGTCCACTGCGGGACATAGGCCTCCCCCAAGTGACGCCACATTGACCGGTCCCGTGCGCCTCGCATCCAGCGGATCCCCGCAACCTTCACCAGGTCATCGGTCCACCTAGTGAGAGGCCTTCCAACGCATGAAAAATTCAGAAGTTCATGACTTTGACAATAGACAATATACAGCTAGTACACACCCCCACACCATTACCTGACCCATCTCACAAAGCCAAAAAGAGGCAAATGGGTCAGGTAATGCTGCTCACTGACTGTACCTACACTATAATATCATAGAGAAATAATGCGATTTTAATTTAAATACTATACAAGGTGTTGTTTTGCATCCTCGTCAAATTCAAGGAGGTAACTATGCTAATGATTCTCGTCCCGAATCAATAATAAAATTAGTGGGTAATTTTTCTTGTTTTTCTTTTTTGCGGAAATCAGTAAGTGTGAACCACCCGTGTTTTAAACATAGCCCGTCTGATCCTTGCCTTATAACCTCGCTTACACACAAACAAAAAATCTCAAACGTTTATTCGACCACTTCTTATTCCCTAAACCACGTTAAAGGGGTTATTCTGAAATACTGGCAAACTTAAACAACCAAAAAAATCAGCGTTTATTAATAATTAACTAGGTACCGTAATTTTAATTGATTTATTTATTAAATGTCTTCTGTGACAACCTCCTGAATTTTGACGAGGATGCAAAACAACACCTTGTATAGCTACTAATAGCTTAAAATAGATAAAGTTTCTCTCGAGTGCTCACCCGTATCTAAGCCAGCCACATTGATCAGTGTGCCCACTTGGCTGCGATCAAATTGTGTTCATCGCCAGCCACTGATTACTCTGATCGCTTCCCATTAGTCGGTCAAGTAGCGCGATTGACTATTAGCGCTAATTAGAGAAAGCAGGCTTTACTCGTTGCTAATACTAACATAATTCTCCCGTTATATAGCCAACATGGATAATTTACTGGTAAGTATTCTATGTATTATATTATAAGTATTGTAATACAATCTTTAACCTTGTACCGTAAATATAAAATGTTTGTTGAGAAAATAAACGATTATTGTATTGTGAATAGTCGAAAGAGTAATATAACATCGCGCCTGTAATCCCCAAAGGGCTAAGCAGAGATGTACCCATTAGTACACCCACATTTTGCCAGTCTTGTTTAAGTCCCCTGTAATAGGGGGCGATCCTATTGCCATCAACCGGGTACAATCCAGACTCCGTGGCTGGAGGCCGAGGCTGCTACTGAGAAATTCTTAATGGAAAAACACTTTGCTTGACCTGGGAATCGAACCCCAGACCTACTGCTCAGCGGTCGCGCTTGCCACCACTCAACCAACGTCAGAAGAGGCATAGGAGAGAACTACTATTATTTATAGACAGTCTGGTTGGAAAGCGGATGGGTGACCGCAGTTTCTTCCGAAGGAAGTGGATAGATACCGCAGCTCTAACACAAGAAGAACTTAGATCAATGTCTCGTGTTTCCAGCACCTAAAATTGCTCATATATCTTGAAAGTAAGTAATTGTAAGTTTTAGGAGACAGTAGGGTGGGTAGTTTAGGTTGTTATTCCTCTTTTATTTCCCAAATCTAAGATAAAACCAAGTCATCTCTATGGTACTAAATCCTCACAGTCTAGGTAGGAAGACTTCTCCCTCCCGCTAAAGAAAACTTAGGCAAAACGAACTATGTCAACATTTCCCCACCCCCTACCACAGGTCACGCCACAGCCACAGATGATAAACGCTATCCCTATGATTTACTACGATACACGCGCACACCACATACATACATACATACAAACGGACATACAACACAATGGCGTGCCATGTAATAGCCGAGCAAATTAATCCGGGTAACATGTGACATTTGACTCGCACTGTATACACAGTACACCTTTAGTTAGGTTGGGGATATAATGGGGTTGAATGTTATCCGGATTCCGGGTATAATATTGAATTGAGAGCTGACTACGTAATGGAAACTAGCGTCTCATAGTGAAGAGGCAACTGGAGAACAAACTTAACTAAATATTTAGCGTAGAATTAATTTATACACCCAATACGACAAAAAATATAGATATTCGGAAGTCGGTGGCACAAAATGCAATCAAGTAAAGTTATTTTACTCTGTTTTTATTTTAAAAGTCGTTTTTTTTTACTTTTTTTTATTACCTACTTTTGTTCAAAATGCTGTCACTTATCAGTTTATCACTGACATACGCTCGCGCCTTCCTACCCTACGTGGCGGAAATATGATACTTTATATCTACAGTAAAAATCCAGCCCTTAAATTTCATAAACCGCTGACTAATGGTCTCCCAATTAACGTTCCAAAAAGGGTGTAATATGAGCGAGATAAATATTTTTCGTGAACTCTAAAAAAATACACATTGCCCCCATTGTGCCCCCACCCTATTCTCACAATGCAATCCACTTGCTTGCAAACATGAAGATAATTATTATTGATTGCGCATTAGCACGCGTAAGAGAGACAGGTATACACACTGATGTAGGCGTGAGCGAGAGGACCGAGCTCCGAGATGGATTGATAGTATTACATGTCAAAGGAGTGCTAATTGGACGTTTGTGTCAAATGGGGGTCGGCAGGGTAAGAGGTGTTATGATAAAGCAACAGTCGCGGTTTTGGGTGCAATATCTTGTAACAGACAAAAAGTACTGCTGTTCCACAAACGACAGGGCACTTAATATCGTGTACAGTCAGCATCAAAAGTCGGTTAACACTTATAAATATTACACCAAGTTTTGTGCTGGTCAGTGTGATCTGATGTTATATTGTTTTGCGAATTTGTGTAACCATTGATGAAAATATTGTTTTGCTATAAATAGGGATCGTTCTAAAACTAAGACGTCTTATAATTTTGGTTATGTGAAGCGACTTTTGCTGCTGACCGTACTACCTGTCCTGTTGTTTGCATATTACAGGAGCTGATGGGTGCTACTTACGGTGCTTAACTCGTCAGCAAATTCTATACGGACTCAATTTAGATTACTATCGACTCGCTAAGAAGAAGCGGCAGACGAATAAGTTCGATGAGACGGTCCCAAACCAACGCAAGACAAGCAGGAACTGTGCTAGATTTGGTAAAGAAGCAATCACATCAACACCAGCCTAGATTAAATAGTCTAGTTTTAGATATAGTCTACTCCGTTGACACGCCACTGAGGTCGACTTTGCGACTGGAATCTGTGCACATAATTTCAGGACAACGAGTTATGTCCTGTCATGTCTGACTGTCTTCATCATCTGCCTAATCTTTTCCCAGCTATTTTAGGGTCGGCTTCTAATCTAACCGGGTGCAGCTTTGTGGGGCGACTGCCTATCAAATTTTTGTCAAAGCCTATCAAATTGTGTAAAATATTTTACTTGGACCCTTTTTTTATTTTCCAGTGTTTTCTCAACAAAGAACCCAGAACGCTATAGGTACTAACAATCACTGAACCACAGAACAAACCCGATTGTACAGTGCAAGCACAGCACAGTTTTCATATCAAAATGTCAGCATTTTACCTGCGCCGGGCCGGCTAATTTAGTACACGAATAGCATTCATACCGCGTGCACTCATCTATCATGCAATCATACTTTTTCAATCAGTAATCAGTGTATCAATCAGCATCAACTCAAGGTGTAAGGTCCCTAACCATACACCCATAGAAAAATCTTTTTCGCGTGTAATGTGGTACGCACATTTACCTATCAATCTATGAAAACCAGTTTATGCGGATCTCTCATTGTACGGGAAATCTTATACAAAGCGAGGCCATGTTATGCTGGAACTGTATACCTTGATGTGTCTCCGTGTGTACATCTATTTATACAATAACTAAGCAGCAGATTCCTATTAATTAGCAACTCGTATGTAACGCATATTTCCCAGGAATTGATACAAGTTCCCCCGAGCTACACAATGTGACTCGAGCACAAGTTGCATTAATATTATGATCGAACAATAAGTGAGGAATATTAACTAAACTACTGTTTGGAAATGTTCTTGATTGTGAAGATTAACTACATTTTACACGTGTTATATGTTCATTTTAAATGGACAATAATAGACAGCCTGTTTCTTTCTAAATAGTCAGTCTTGCTGCAACTTCTAGGATTTCTTGAACTTTTACATGGGCAAGGAAGATAAAGATTATTGACGAAAAAATTGAGAAAACTGTTTGTGTATGACTGATAAAATTTTGTATAATCATTGCTTTAAAGCTTTTAAAATATTCGTATTTTAACTGGCCTCTTTTGAAAACTTTAATTAAGCCTGTCTTTACCTGTAAGAAAGAATAGTCGCAGCAAGAATAACAGTATGTCTCCAAAAACGTATAGATAGTTTGGTTCAGTTAAGCAAACATAACCTACACAAAGTGTGGCTGTTTATGTAGGTTTAGTATCTTTGTCATCTAAAATGTCAGCTAGAATTACCAACAATTTATCTCAAGCCACCATCCAACTGACTATTCAAACACGTTTCAGATTATCGAGCACTGTGCCATCGCATCAATTAGCCACACATAACATCACTATCATAAGGCGGGCTGTTCACGGTGGTTCAGGCAATCAATATTACCCCGGAGCGTCGCTTGTTCGGGAGATCAGTGCACAGGACCCTATTAGTCCGGACAGTCGTGTAGGGACGGGCAAGTGTCGAGGGATTTGTCGATGAAACGGTTGTTGGATGTTTGTGTGTATTGAGGTTTTGTTTAAGGTTTGGCATGAGTAGGGGTTTGATTAGGTTATGTGTTGGGACATGGTGTTTTTTTATTGAGAAACTTGGCATGGTGGAACCATCGACTGAAATTGAATTTTTGTTTGAAAACCACTACAAAAAAAAGCAACTGGTAACATGGCTAATTTCAACCGTGTTACAACTTTTTCTTTTCTTAGCTACATAGGTTTGAAAAAAACGGATGATACTTTTTTGTGTACTATTCCCAAAATATATTTTATACAAAAACAAATACGTTCACATGCATAAAATTATACCAATTTTTCAACAATGAAATCAAACTCACTATACCGAACATACACATACAACAGAATTGAACAGAACAACATACACCCACATAATAAGGAAGCAGCAATCAATAGCGCAGTGTCTCAGACGTCTTGTTCGCAAGATCATTGTACATGACCCTATTAGTGCTGCCAATTGGCTAGGGAGGGGACAGTATCGATATAATGCCAACACTCAACGAATTAATAGGGGTGAGGTTTGTATTTTTTGTATAAATAGTGGATGGGGGAGTGAAAGCTAGTGAACGACCTACACACAATCCTATTATTGCTGATTTTTGGATAGGGTTGCGATATCGAAATAAAATAAACATGGTAATTTCTTTAATCATTTATATGACTCAAAGTTATTTTCTATAGGTTCAATCAAACCTGCAGACTGGCGTGGCGGCGCGGTGGGCATCGGACATTGACAAATACTTCTGTACATTAACTACATATCTATTAGTACACTATTTGAGCCACATCCGCGATTTATCTGTACAGGTTTGACCGACCCAACCAAGTAAATTAAAAAATGAACACAAACTTTTGACACAATTTGTAGGTATATTTGAGCAACCCTTAGTATTATTTATGTATATTGACAATAAAGTATAAAATCTGCCTTTCCAAACGTTCCTGAACACATTAATTTATAGTATTCCTGGCAATTATAAGTAAAACAATTGTTAGAAAGGCACACTATACACAAACAGTGAGCAGTCAATAGCACGCGGTGTCGCAAGCGGCGAGCGGCGTGTTCGCGAGATCATTGTACACGACCCTATTAGTGACGGGCTGGGCTAGGGACGGGACACTGTCGATGCAAATCTATCGATATAAATTTTATATTAGAAATGTATGCTTTTTGTGCGTGGAAGTGAGTTTAAAATGTTTTATTGATAGTGTGACTTTTGTTGAACTTTATTTGTGGTAAAGTGATAGAAAAATGCAGCAACATTCTGGTAATCAAAAGTAACGGTACTCTTTTAAAAAATAAATATTATAAGGGGCACGTTTATAATACTGTTATTATAAACGTGCCCCTTTTTACAAATAAATAATTAATTTCTAGAAATAATACTTAATGCATATCAACAATGATAAGTATAAGAAAAACGATAAAAACTTGATTACTTTAGACCACTTTGAATCAACTGTATTTAATTGCACACGCTTGTAGAGTGTGATTTATATGAAATCGTTATAAAATCAATTAACAGCATAAAGCCAGTATTTAATTACTGATTGCAAATCAATTTATGGCCTGACAGTAATATTAACACTGCACTGATATTGCACATTTACTCCATTCGATTAAACGATACAAGTGATTGTGCTGTTGATATATAAATAGCAAGCATTAACATATTATTGTTTAATTGCCCGAGGTTATAAATAAGTTACAAGAATGTTTAATCATGATAAGCAAATGCCAAGTTATACTTTTTCAAGTCTTTATCTTAAAGTCTTGAGTCTTAAAACGGTATTTTGATACAGCTTTTACTTGAAGTTTTTCCAACCAATATTAATGTTGTTGGCAGCTAAATTTTTGTACAAACTGCATTAAAAGTCGAACCAATATTAAAAAAGATGCGAGTTTGTTTGTTTTTTACGCCTTCACGCTCTAACAGCTAAACGAATTTGGATGAAATTTGGCCTAGGGATAAACTATAAACTGGGTTAGAAAACAGGACTTTTGGTCCCTGTAATATATTCTCATTCTCGTAGTAATTTCCAATAACCACGAAGGCGAAACTATATTTCACAAAATAGACCTTGTAATATATATATACACCTCATTGGAAACATCGTGTAACCAAAGAAAATTATACCCACCAAAAATCACCGACGCAAAAAATAAATCATTAAAATGACATCGATCCATCGAGCGCTGTCCATCACTACGCTTATCTAAGCCTCCGGCGATCGAAGCCAATGACTAAGCCCCGTTAATCGAACAATTATTCATTGAAGATAGTCATCCCTCCTCGTCCACCCCCTCTGACCCCCGGGAGGACGAACAATCAATTATTTTAACCCTCTTTGTTCTTTTGGGAATGTTTGTGTAACTTTTGGTGAAAGGTCGTAATTTCTTAAGGTAGGAAGAAGATTTGAGCTTGCTTAATAGTTTGAATCTCATATGCCCCGATTTCAAAGTAGCGAAACTTGGATGGGTTCTTTAAAATAAAAGTTCTCTGTTCGATTTTCAACTCTCGGCTCAGCTAGCGCTAAGAGTTAAAAATCGAACAGTACAATCATATTATATTTATTTAGGTGTAGCTTAGTATTTATGAAAACAGGCATTAGTGAAACTGAAATGCTGCTACAATTCCAGAGTTCAGCGAAATCTGTTACATAACACAATCCGAAGCATTTTGAAGGGATTTAACAATCCATTGCTTCGTTCAAATGTTTGAAATATTCGATTATATAACTAATGGAGAAAAGCCTTGCAACGAAACAAGCTATTATGAAGTTACTTGTGAATCGGGCTAAAACAGTCTTCTATAAATTTTGACTTGCAACACAAAATAGCACCTGGGAACCTAATTATAAAGTTACATAAACTCCTAATACCCTATAATCAGCATCACATTAGAGAAAGTTTACTGCCTACATTAAACTATTAACAATTAACAGACATTATATCGTTGCAACGTTACTCGTGACCGAAAGCCAGTCCGCTCGATTGAATCGGTAACCAGAATCGATTCAACAGATTACTCCACTCTGCTCCATTAAGTTGTTCCACTGATAGAACTAAGTGGAATATTTAAAAATTGTATGTCCAGTTTGCTCCATTTTTCTACTATGGCGAAGTGGTTTTATGTAAACTTTACCCACTAATCGATTTATAGTGTTGAGCTTTAGTTAACTCATACGTAATACTGTGAATTAGAGAAATTAATCGAACAAAGTCTTTTGAGTGATTCAAAGTCAAAGTCAAAGTCAAAGCATTTATTTCAATTAGACCATTACAGGCACTTTTAAAAGTCAACAAAAACAAAATAAAACGCGAAGCTACAGTCCCTGTCACAAGGCATAATAACTTGTGAAAGTACTGTAGTTGCCCATTCCGTAGCGTAGATCTCTATGGAGAAGAACGGGCAAGAAACTCCATGGACACTCTTTTAAATCAAAATATGTTACAAAATCTTGGTTACATCATTCATGTCAAGAATTACAAATATGTGAGAACAATGTAGAAATACGGGCAAGTTAAGAGCGTCCAGAGTAAAAGATTAAATCAGTAATAAAAAAATAAAGTAATTAAAATAAACCGTGGCAGCTAAGAGAGAGATTTACTGAAAAAGGCTTCTTCGAAATAAAATTGTCGAAAATAACTCATTTTCGTAAAAACAATTGTCCAGCCACTCACTATCTAGACAGCTATCTAGCCCTTATGCAATATATTGAATAGTGGGGCTAAGCTGACTAATATTTTTAGTATTAGAAACATAACATTTTTTAATATTCCTCTTTGTCCCACTTCAGGGCCAAATCGGTGGGACAAAGTGGAATAAGCCAATTCAACTGATCAATCGCTTTAGACTAGCAAATCGATGTTAGTAATTAAATTATGATCGTTTTGCGTTCCAATAACTCTGTAAATGGTTTGTGATTCGTTAATTAGGTATCGATTCAATTGCATTTAATTCACACAGTTAAGCTTGTTTTGGCATAAGTACCATTTAGAATTTGAGGATAATTAGTTTAGTGCGAAAGTGGGATATTTATTAGATGCATGAAACTAAGGGCTCTATATCACTATTTTTAAACACGAGCTGTATTAGCTATGGGCTCTGTACCTACAAGGATTTGACAAGTGGTCATCGATTTCAAAGCGTATCTTTATTCTCCCGCATTTTAATGGAACTTACACTATTGTCGCAATTGAAATGTGTTGCGGTGACCCTAAGCAACATATGGGAATGAATGGGATGAATCACCACGCCCAGCAATAGGACACTAAGTTCTGCCCATTTTATTTAAGCAATCACCATAATGATGATTCAACACCCACAATCATGAAGATATAGATCTCGCGCAGTTGTCCTGTAACACAAATCTATACCGGTCGATCAACCGCTTCATTCTCCGTCGAGACCGCGACAATTTCAAGCCAACACAACTATACCAATGTCCTTCACAATATAATCCGAATTAGCTGTCAAACTTGACAGTTCGGCGGCTGTTAGTGTTGACGTTGACGGCTAATGACAGTGTTGCCATACATAGGCGTTGTATCTACGGATGTTGTTAGGCTTGAGAATAGCTTGAAGTTAGATAGTTTGATTGGTTATTAGCAGTGAAATACTGTGGTAAGATGAAAGTGCCCTGTCGGGTTAGCGAATGCGAATGAAAAGCGATCAACTGAGATGATAGGTTGATTCAAAAATGCATCGTACGGCATGAGCTACATGCATATGTATTTCTAAAAATACGTGAAACATCTCAAAACACTTTGGGACTAGGGCAGAAAGATGATATTGATGTTTGATGATACCTAATGAAATAATATTTTAACGACCAAAATAACTAGCTATCCCACAAATTTTCTATTCTGTCTTAATATTGCATTACCTCAGGAAGAAGTTTAGTAACTTAGCACCCACATAAGTAGGTTCTCTGGATACATAAATGAAGCAGTAGAAATGTACCATGCCAATAAATTTTATGTTATTTTACTAACGTTGAAAAACAGTCTTTGATGGTATGGAAAACTCACCAACCAACATTTGCACCGAGTAAGTACCAGGGACACATTAAATCAAGCAGTTCATAAACTCAAAATCAGTTCAGTTCATTGATCAATGAAACAGAAAACAATGTGGCATCGTATCGATATTCCATAGTTGCATGATAATGAGCAGCCAGATAAATAACTCTTACATATTCAATTAAACTGCTGTGCGCATTATTTCCGGATCGCGGCCATATTTTACGATCAATTAACTTTTAATTATTATAAAGCCTTATAGGTTCAGTGGAGTGCTGCTATTTCGGTTTGTTTTTTATCTATATAACTTGAACTGAATCTTGCAAATGTTGTACAAATCTTTCCTGCCCAAAAAAACGATTTTTTTCTTATTCTAACACTGCCTTGTCTCTTTAGAGCTTCAACTTTTTCAGTCAATCAGCATTTTGAGAGAACAGACAGAAGTGTCCTTCCGCGCCCTTCAGGTCGACTTTTAATTATTCGACACCTTCGTTTGATCAAGAAATGTTGCTTATTCTTTACCTCAGTTATGAATCTAAAGGTAAGTTCTTATTGAACAAGAGCTTTCAGACTATTCAGCTGTTTTATCGAGGGACAGTCATAAGGACAGTCAGAATTCTTTCGTAAAATCTCATTGTTGATATGTGTATTTGTAACCTACCAACATTACTGTATTACAGATTAACAAAAAATGGAATTATACACAGAACATTCTAATTAAACTTTTGATCCCGAAATAAAAACTACTAACACACAATCAAAACCACGGCTATTTCAAGTACAACATAAATGCGCAAAGCTTGCTCGTGATTCCGCGTATGTGTAAATAGGTATAAACTGTGTGTACACGGTACATCGAGTGTGTATGTGTGTGTGTAGTCGTGTGTGTGTGTAGTCGTGTGTGTGTGTGAGTACGATCTGTTTATAATTAAGTGCAGAGTGCTCCATGCCGTATGAACGATCAAAAGCTTGCGAAGAGACAGAGTGGCTGGAAGTGGTAGAGATTTTGTTTTCAGGTTTAAAACTAAAATTGATGAAGTCGTTATATTACTAAGCCGTTAATTTCACTGCAAGCAGGGGCTTTTAGTACTTACATAATGGAAAATGGACCTTTGTCTCAAAGGAATGGTGTCTCACATTGACTGAAATAATAGCTAGTCATGACTCTTATTGAAGAAACCGCTATGTTTGTCATATCCCTGCGACAAATAATTAAATATTTCTTCTTTGTCTCGTTCCTTGTAAACATCCGAATCTACCGACCTACAATGCAAAATGATAACAAACAGTTTCTCTACTTAACTTTTTATAATGGAAACGAACATTACGTGCAACCTTTTGAATAACATTCAGGTCAAGTACATCTTAGAGTCCCCGTATCCCGTGCCTAGGCCTCTTCTAGTCCTGCAACCTCTATGTACAACAGCGCGCGTATAATTCATTTAGTTGCCATATTATTTCATCTCATTAAGCGGCTCGTTACAGGTGAATACCGTCCAATTATACCAGTGTATGAGCGAGGAGTGTGGGCCTTGCACTGATAGCATACGAGTTTGGCTGGTTCCGGCATTCAGTACTAAATTATTATTTGTAACGCAGATGCTTCAATGAAAGACATTTCAATATAATTATGTACTTACATACTAATATGGACGGGATAAAGCAAACAATAACCTTCCTAGCTGTCGGTACGAGTGTACTGCTGAGCATGATGATCGGAATTGATCAGTAGCAGCCACGGAGTCTAGACTTGTGCCCGGTTGATGGCAATAGGTTCGCTCCCTTTTGCATGGGACTTAAACATAAGTCGTGAAATGTGGGTGTACCATTAGGTACACTTCTTCCTAACCCTTCGGGGATTATTAGCGTGATGTTATATTATGTTTCATAAAGTACGGCAATCTAAGTTATTGCTGTATGCCCGCCCTCACATAGTTTTTAGATTATAGTTTTTCTATGTATGTTTTTTGCCTCTATGTATCTTAAACGTCTTTGGCTTTTGCGCATTTCAATTTATTGGTTGCATAAATAAAACTACTTAAATGTTACAGTTACGCTATGTTTTCTAAAATACCCCGTTCCTTCTAGATGTTATCTTTATTGTCTAGTAAAGAGATGCGAGTTTGATAAGAATATTACAAATAATTCCGAACTTAGGTACAATACCAGGTTCCCTATAGCAACACCAAGATGAAGTGTTCTCTATAATTGATGTGCTATGTGAGATACAGCTCAGTTACAATATTCTCTGGCTCAGGAAGCGCGCCGGATGCTGCGAGATGCGTCCATCCATCTCCCGGCTATCTACATAAGTTTGTACTGTACTCTAGTATCTGCATAGTGATTACATTACGTTTCATATACTAAGACTCCTACAGATAACTCTTCAAATCTGTGTAAGGATATAAGTCGTGCCATAAAGTATGCCTTCTATCCTCATCATCATCATCATCAGCCTATATTGTTCCCACTGATGGAATGCAGGCCTCCTCTCTATGAGAGGGCCTTCTATCCTAGTCTAATTTTATTTATGTTTTCTTCTTACAACGTCGATAAGGACAGTTTGATCTTTGATCTGTGTACAGCTTTAATAGATCTTAATATTGAGTGACACATTCTATCACCTGCCAAGTCATTTTTCAACTATTACAGCCGCTTCCATTCTAAAGGGAAGCGGCTGCATATCAGAATTTTACATGGAGCGGCTGACTATCTGACATCCACAATCCAGTTAGTCCTGAGTAATACTGGTTGTGCCTTTGGTAAGAGTGTTTGTCAGACTTTCATGCCACTGACTACTTGTAACGACTGTCAAAGATTTACAAATGACAGCCGGGACCAACGGCTTAACGTGCTTTCCGAGGCACGGAGGAAACTCGGTATATTATGGGTACTGGTACCCATCCACCGACTGACCTGAGCAGCTGTTATTGTTTAGCCTCGAGCTACTCCATTGAGTGACATTCCATCGGCGATAATAATTATGGAAAAATCTGAAATGTATTGGATTAATATAAGCTACCAAAAAGCTAATGTTGTCAGCCTGGCAAAAATTCTAATCTGAAAGGTTTAATTCTAAACTTTAATTCTAGTATGTATACTAGAATACCTGAGAAGGCTTAGCCCCCTGCCCCCTGCCCACCCTATTACAACAATCATAGGTTGCATTCACTAATACACATTTGATCAGTATTGATCTGTCATGGCCGACTGGCTCTGTTTAAAAATACAACGCGGTGGAGTCGTTAGCCGCGTTCAGGGGAATTGTGAGGCATTTCCTGAAACTTGCTAAGTTAAGTGGCAGCTTTTGTGATAGTAGTGGGTTTTGCCTTTCTGGCTGTTAATTGTATACCTATGTAGTGCTAATTTTATGCTATTTTTATGATGATTTCGGGAGATTGTTTCTGAAGAGTGGCCCAATGTTATCTGCCCTGAGTTCGTGGGTTCGAACCAGTGACTATTTCACTTGTCACAAAACGGTGATGGTAATCTTCGTGAGGAAACCTGTATGTCCTAGAAAAAAAAATGCGATAACATGAGACATGTACACCAGCTCGCACTGGGTCAACGTGTTGGATTTCGGCCTACTCCAAAAATAAACTTAATTTTTTTTTGTTTGTACTCCCTTTCACTTAGGAGGCCTGTTCCCAACAGGGGGCTTTCTGGGGTTATTATGTTTCAGAAGATTGGGCACACCAATGAAGCCGTTAACAAATGAAAAATACTCTATTCCTCGTTTTAAAAGCTAAATGATGGTCATAACAATAAGTCATAACAAGTGCGATAAAAACCCAATCGGTACATAAACATCAGCAGATGACAGATTGATGGCAACCACGGAGAGCTAACGAGACAATCAGGTCGTTTAGTCAATTGTTCCGTCACTTGCGGCGCGACAACTCTTAATGGTGTTGTTTTTATATGAGCTCAGTTTAGATTGTCACCTAAATATATGCATATTGGAATTGACTTCCAGACGGTGGGGTTAATATGAATCTACGTTTATGAGCCGTTGAATGACTACTTTAAATCATTATAAAACATTACGCCTGCAATCTCTGAAGAAAACAAAGGTGTACCTATGGCGCAGGGTAGGTGTAGATTTCGCCAGTTATGTTTGAGTTCCATATAATCGGGGGCGACCAAATTCCTATTTGCCAACAACCAGGCGCAAATTCAAACACCGTTGCACTACTTAAAATTCCTGAAACAACAAACCTAAAAACAATTTGCCTAGGAATCGAACCTAAGACCTCAGGCATAGCAACATACGCAAATCACGCTGAGCATGTATCATCAATCAATGTATCATCAATTATTGTGGATATCCGCTCTGATTGTCTGAAAATCAACATTAAACTTTCAGTCCATTAGTGAAGAAGATCATTATTAACTTAATAAGTAAGTTACACAAGCTACGATATTTAATCTCAGGCCGTCAGACTCACTCAGCTCGACTATGCCATCTTGCTGACTGGCCAACATTTTATATCACGTTATGTTTGAACGTTGATATCGATACGAGGAAAGCAGTACAGCAATCTCACAATTCCTAGTACACCTTAACACGAAGCACTAAACATCCTCAATTGAACTCAGCAAAGTGTTCGATATTAGTTCAAGATAGCGCTGTAGAGCGCTGCAGATGATAGCAGTGAAGCGATGCAGCGCTGCAAAGCTGAGCAGACATCAAAGTCGGCCTCTTGAGAGGAGCCGTGATACAAATGTTGTGCGGATGCAATCTCGATGCTTATAGAGCACGGATGTTGAGATAATGGAGGTGGCTAGTAATCGGAATCGGAATCTTGTCAAGGAAGGAAAGCAAAGTTAAATTTTGTTGGACGAATTTAGTGAATTTTCTACTGAGCCTGAGGTCATTAGGGTTCGATTCCCTGGTCCTAAAAATTGTTATTAGGGCTTCCATCAGGAATCTCTCAATACCAGCCGGAGTTTGAATTAGTGCCCGTTTCATGGCAATAGACTCGCCCATGTTATATTGGACTTTAATATAAATGGTGGAAAGTGGTTGCACTTATAGGAAATACAAGAGTGATTCAATTTTATTGAATACCTTTCTTACAAAAAACAAAACACAGGAGTCGTCATTTCATCAATCTTAAACATTCTGTTCCACTGTAACCGGAAGGGACCTACAATGCTAAATTAGTAAAATACTTTAAAAAAAAAAACAGTTATAAACGACAGCCTATTCAATAACATGTCGTTGCCCATCTTCCAGTCCAAGGCCAGTCCAAAGCGAACTGGCAGACATTTGACAAGCTCCTCAGTCACAAGACAGTGACGAAGTGTCCCACTTCCAGTCTAGATCACATGCCAAATTAAATCTAAATTATAGCGCATTTAGCCGATAGTAAATACTGGCGAGCTTTTAACTTGTCATGGTGGCATTTGAAGAATGTTTATGTATCTGAATGATGGCTGGTATTTAAATGGCGTCGTTATGATATTGCGATGGATGTAAATTGTTTATGACTTGGAATATGAATTGGGAGTTTTGAAAATTTCCGCTTTTGCAATTGGTTTATATTTATGATGGATCTAAGTATAATGATACTGTGTACTTTTTTTAATATGAGTATGGCCCTCCTTCTTTATCTTATTGCCCATGGTTTATTTATTTGTCTAGGATAAAAAGGTCTCTTATGGTATTTAAATCTCACGGCTCCATTTTGTCAAATCTATATCCGAGCATCAACCAAAGTTGAACAATAAATTCCTTAATAAAAAATAATTTTAATAATGAATCCTCCAGCTCAAATTTTGCGTGCTCTGCAGAAATCTTGTATTGGTAAATTACCTTTATAAGTCATTTGTCGAAGTCGTTAAAAAAATATCATAATCAGTTTATTAAAGTAAACTCCACATACGAGGCAATCAAATAAACCAGCATCTCAATTTACCATAACCTTACAAGCCTTGATACCCAACCACGCTCACAGCCTCCCATCCTCTACACCGTACCACATCTAGTATCTGTAACCCCTCGTCATTTAGCACTCCTCTATCGCAATATCTGCAAGTGTATGCGCCGAGCAGTTTTTGGCACCGGCTGACTTGCCAACTTGCCGAGTGCCGACTGGCAGGAACTTGGCAACACACCAATTTATATTTAAACTCTATTAAATAAAATGCCACTTTGTACTAACATGCTTTTGATAAATTTTATTAGGGATCTGTGTGCAGATGGGTGGAGGATATGCGATGTTGTGTGTGTGTGTGTGTGGTTATATGAAGAGGAAAGGAATGTGATTAAATGTAGAACGTTTGAACTTGTTATCGTGATTGTGTGTTTAGAAATCATTTGATTCGTAAATAATATTTAAAAAAATGATTTTGACTTTGAGATTTCTTAGTGACCAAACAGCGCAATGCAGTGGTTTTTTTTTTCGAATCTAGTACAATTTGCTGTGAAATACCACTTCCCGAATTAAAGAAAAATAAAATTTATCGTTTCAATAAAATCCAATACGACCCAAAATATATCATTCCACAAATTCCTTGACACAGAAACAAGTTTAACGAGAAACAAGACATTTAACAAATGACCGTCACTTCCTCTCATCAGCCATCAAGAGCCACATAATTACCGCTCATTAACAAACATCATCAATGGAACAGAATCAATGCCAAACAAAACATCAATTAGGCAACTCATTGAATTGCAAAACAAAAACCTGCGCCAACGCAGGCCGCGCTCGCCGCTCATTGGTCGACAGACACTGGGCCTACCGTTCTCTCCTCCCATTGGTGGAACAGAACAATTTGGCAAACTTTCAAACGGGCGGGGCTTGGGAAAAGTTTGAAACAAATGAGTTTCTATACTAATCTGATGACAGGCGAAGTTATCTACAGTATTAAGGTTAGTGTGCACTATTTGTCCTCTATTTATGACAGATGACATTATCATTTATGACATCTGTTCATTTGATGGTGTCGGTAACGAGGCAGTAATTTTAAAAGCATTTATTAATATGAAGTATTTTATGAGACCTGTTTTCTTTCAGGAAGAAATTGATTCATTTCATATTTTGTTTTTTATCAACATGTTTATTAAATTAGTGTTTCCGGTAAAGCAATTCAGTTTGAGATTTAGTGTGAACACACTTAGTCATTAGCCGAAAAATCTTTTATATTTTTTTATTCCACTATTGGTGACACTTCTAGTATAGCCAGGAAAAATGAGTTTTAACGAGTGAATTTCAACAATAAAATCTACAACTACACTTCGAATCCATACTAACAAACCCAAAAACGGTTTCTAAACCAAAAACAACATTCCTTAAAACGTTTTAAACGGCAATTACAATTCATTCTCATTATTTAAACCTCTAAAATAAAACAATTCACCCACGCGACGAGAAAGTCGCATTTATCGGCCCTTAAAATAACTCGCGGGCAATCTCCGAGGTGCTAATTAGGTGAGCCTAATCGGGAATGGCCCCTTGTGTGCACCAAGCCTTATGCAGATAAGATGTTATAGATAAAGGAGTTACTCTTAAGTGGATGCTGTTTCAAATGGAAGGTGTAGAGGCATTTATAAGCCTTAATGTTTTTTGTGGATAATAAAAGGTATAAGAAAAATTGCAGATTATTTTGAGGAGTTTAAAATGGATTTTATTCCGGAAACATGTTTTCACTAACAGTAAGCGTCATTTAATTGTAATACAACAAAATCGAAATACTTTATTTCACACAGACCTAGATGGGCACTCGATAAAAATAGGTGCACCGATCTGGTTGGTAGTTTCTTATGGAGAAGAACCGGCAAGAAAATAAAGTGTTAATATTTAAGTATGGGAGGACAGTGTAGTCTCGCCCCTAGTGTAAGGAAAATACATACATTTGTCATAATCATGGATCATCCAAGTGCAGACGGAAGTTGTTGTTTCTTGTAATTTACTTGTCCTGGCTTATACGAATACAATTCGACGAAAGGTAATCCTGTGTTTTTCTATCATTTTTTAATTAATTTAGTGCATTTTGCTCCTCATTAAACGGTCGTGGACTTCTTAATTTTATTTTATCAATAACATAAATGATACATTTTAACTTTATCTTAATGCAAATCAAAGCTATTTATTTCAAAATTATAGAAACATTGCATACTAATTAATTATCTATAAGAAGCTTCTTTATCAATAAGAATATAATCTGAAACCAAACCAACGAGTCTATTAATATTTAAACGATCACTTTGTTAAGAGCTTTATCGATTCTCGTTCAATAAAATCGATATATAATCGAATTATCTGGGTCTTCCTAATATCGATAACAGATAATTATCTAATTGCTGTTTCTAAATCAGTGACGAGGGTTTGTATATTGTATCCGAAACCGGATGGCGTACTAGGAACTAAGAGTAGAAAATTAATAAAATTATAGATGTGGCATATTCTTAGGAATGTGTAAAATAGGATCCTTTGATATATTTGCAGAAGAAAATCGTTAAAATATGGTCGTCTATATAAACTTGTTTTGGGTCACAAGTTGTGAGAATGTTGTTGTAATAAATAAAATTCTTGTCCAGAAAAAAAATTGCCAGTATATTTTTTTTTACATATAAAATCGCACTCGTTATATCTTTGTCATTGCGGTCAGATTAATGTTGTTATGACAATATTCGAGACGATGAATTAAGTAATAAAACGCGCCTTGGACGTGGAGTTGCGGAAACCAGCCCGCTATACAATACAATACAATACGATAATTAAGTAATTAATGCAAACATCCTTCAAGCGACCTTAACTGTATCAGTCACGACCAAATCGATTACACTTTCACCTTCTCCATAGGCACAAAAAATAACATTTCAGACCTTTACGCATATACCTCCTGCTCTTTGTCCCACCCCGGATACAACGTCCCGGACGCTCGGCGGGACCACCAGCGAAGATATTTGCATAAAAATGCCCGGACACGCGCCTTAATTGATCGCGACTGTACTACCTACCAGCTCCCAGCCACCAGGCAACCAGGCGGCCATGTTTGAGTGCGAGTATTAAATTATATTCTAAGTGGGCTTAATTGGCGCGTGTTTAGACTACGTGTAGGCATTATAGTGTTTGTACTGTCTGTTTTTTCGTGGGTGAGTTTTTTTTAGTCTTTGGTGAGTTTAGTTGGTTTTATTAGGGGTATTAAATGCCACTGAGGTGGATAACTTTAACGTTTGATTATATTTAAGTACTTGTTGTCAAATGCATGTTCAAATTCAATATTTTTTGCAATATGATTCGACTGGTCCTCACCGATTTTTTCTGCCTACAAATGTTTTACAGAGTTTAACTTTCTTTTTTTAATATAAACTAGGTTATGACCACGACTTCGCCCGCGATTTTTTTGGTCATTGTCCCACGGGATCGTATTACTAGGATAAAAAGTATCCTATATGCTATCCCACAATATTATCTATCCCTGTTGTAAATTTCATTCAGATCCGTTCTGTAGTTTTTGAGTTTTTTATCCTCACAAACTTACGCATTTATAATATTAGAACATTTGTACAGGATTGGTTTTATCGGAAATTGAAACTTGTTTCGGATGCACTGCAAGTAACTGCAGTGTACTTTTTAAATTATTTAAATAAACAAGTTGACGGTTAATTTTCATTCATGTACCTAATCTTTCTTACCAGCCCTTCCAACTTTTCCCTAATTGAGTAATTAAGGAAAAACAAGAAGAATCCGTACACGCCCGAAAAAGAGCATTTCAAAAACAAACGGAAGCTGTGTTCGCGTGTATCTGCACAGCGCGCGGGACGAGACAATTAGGAGAGAGAGGAGCACACATTTTTAATGGTTCTACTGTACTGTATTACGTGGGTTTTAATAGCCACTGGATTACGGTTTTGCGAATCTGAAGCTCTACCCACTAACATTTATAATTTACGGATTAGAATACCTACTCAATGAATAACAAAGCTAGGTAGTCTACTCCAGATTATAAGACGCATTTTAACATAATATCTGAACAACAAATTTGTTTTTTTAAAGAACAATAATTTTTCGAAAAAACTGCCCGAAACAGCTTAGCTATCTCGTGTTCTACTAGAGTTTATCAAATCAGCGATAAGTGAAAGCCAAGTGTATATTAGGTTTGATAATTAACATAAATTAGCATTAGATGTAAGTACCCGAAAAAAAAACGTTACACCCAGTAAACATTAAATGAAAGAGGTTGATTGGTTTATTAATAACAGCAATAATTAAACAAACAAAGCATTGAAGAAAATCAGAACAATCCTGTGCTATGATTTAAACAAAACTTTTACTTTGTCAAACACTGGGACACCAAAATCACCTTCACAAGTTCACAACGGTTAATTATAACTCTCAATTAATCCACGACACAGCGCTTCTAATATCACAACTAATTACTTACAATAAAAGCTCCAAACCAACCTATACATTCCAACAAGTCTCCTAACATTAACAAAACTATGTACGTAATACATCCAACCGCACCATGAATGTATATATGTGCCAACACCATCGGCATGTACAAAGGTGACCGCAAGTCAATCAGCTTGTGGTCGCATACGTAGCGTTATCACTGAACGCATTGATATGATTACACGATAACATATTAATCTGTTGTGGTGGGTGAGTTTGCATATGCATACTAATCTTGTAATGCAATTGAGATTGACTTCATTTTGATAGTTTGAGGAGCTCGTGGCTAATTAATAACTGTCTCGATCTTCACGTTAAGCCGTTGGTCCCGGCTGTTATTTGTATATCTTTGACAGTCGTTACAGGTAGTCAGTTGCGAATTCTGACAACCAGTCTTACCAAGAGGTCTCATATTACCCAGTACTAACTGGGTTGTGGAAGTCAGATAGGCAGTTAGTCTTTGTGAAATACTGGTATTCAGCTGCATCCGGACTGGAAGCTGACCTCAACATAGTTGAGAAAAGGCTACGCAGATAATGTAGATGATGGGTGGCGGATACTGTTCAATCCCTCTCGCAGAGAGGAGACCTGTGTGCAGTAGACCAATGTAATCATCAGCATTCGAACTGCATACTTCCATACCACATAGGAAACAAAGAATTCAAACTTCCACCTATTCATACCATCAACTGCTGAGATAAATTGACCGAACAAAGCATAAACTCAGCCTAAACTCACTCCCAGCTAGATCCAAAAAAGGCTTGGCCCACAAAACAATAAAGCCTTGTTAAAACACCTTCAAAAAATAGACATTTCAAAATAACAACAGATATTAAAGCACCCTATAACCCAATTAGCATCCCTCCGAGCTAAGTCATGATATAATTAACAATAACACTTCATTACTACGCCAACCACCCACGCACAAAAATGTTCACCCCCTTCGCCCCTTCAACCCTCTACAACCCCCTGCAACCCTACCGTGTGACATAGCACACATTGCTTGCGCAGCAATTACGGGTATTTGGTGATATGTATGTAATTATTGTTACATTGTAAGGACTGTAACTTTGTAGGTTAATGTTCAAGAGAAAAGTTGGAAAAAGTTTAGTAAAAATGGAGTAACATCAGGTTATTTTCACTTTGGATAGTGGGAAAACTTATTCAATATTTACTAGTTGATGATGCCCCGAAAAATACAAGTTTTAATTAAACATATTCTGAGCAAATTCGTAACTTAATGTCGTGTTTTTTATCAATTCTTATACGTATTGCAAATGCATCAATTCTACTAATTCATTACAAAACATCTGTAACTTATAAAACCAACTTATTTTAAAGTAATATGCACAAGAACAATGGGTTTTCTTCTAATTGCACCCCTATTAGTAAGTTAAACAAAGTCCAAACTTTTTACATCAACAAAAACCCAACAACTGAAAAAATTACAAGCCTATAAAAAATGCCGTCAACCAATAAATCAATGATGAAAAACAAATTTGTCCATCAGAATGCCTGCTCATCAGTTCGAAAGAGCCCCTGACTGTGGTGTGTTCCGCACGTGCGTTATCTGCCCGCCATCACCCCGGGCCCCGCGGCTCTAAGGGCCCCGCAATTTAGGGGCCCTTAATGACGAGGGACTTTCAAATAATGAATTGGGTGTTGAGATTCTTTTTGTGCAGAGTTTGAGCTGTGACATTGTATGAATTGCTTGATTGGTTTGTGAGATGAATTGCTCGTGTTTTAAATGCGAAAGACAATGAGTCTGGTTGGTAGTGTTTTCCGGCCAAAATTATAGAAATGATATTGATTAAATTAGTAAATATTTGATATCCGTTCAAAGTAACTTTTTCGCGAAAAATTGTTGCGAGTATGATTGTTTGAAAGCGCGACTACTATTAAAATTAACGTGACGCGGTGTGGTGAATATACCAGTTTCAATCTTTGGTAATTAATCATAGAAGTGACTAAATGTCACTTAAAAACAGGGTGTTTTATGTCGGATCATTAAAATGTTTTCAGATGGGCAAGAACGAATATGAAATGACTGCCTTCTGACCACATTTTATAGAATTGTGTAAAAAGTGATTATGCTTGATCTTTTCATTTGTTGGCAGGCTGTGATTAAAAAGTTTTAGTTTAAGTAATTTTCTTCAGAAGCAATAAAGAAATAATTTTAACAACAGAAAAAACCATTTTCCTTTCTTATAAAGACATTAAAAGCATCTGTCACACTATAAAACCGCGATTTCACGTAAAAACTACACAATCACACACATTCCGTCGGATACATCCCAATATTAATTTATAAAGAGCTTTCAAATTATCATTTATTAAGTTCACCGCTCGTTTGGACGTCATCAAAGCAATTTAAAACCGTATTTTTTGAAGTATTAAAGTTCATATTTGAGTAATAAATCACGCTATAAAGTTTGTAACACGAACTTCGAAATGGTCGACGTTATGTCATTGTAAGGGAGGTTCTACAATTGTGATTTAACAGCAAAATCGGTTATTAAAGTGAAACTTTTATTACATCGTCTCAAACTTTTTCGTCTGTGTGTTGCATGTCGCGTGACGCTCGGCCGCAGAGTAGGGATAAAGTGAAAGGCGCTCGTCAGAGCGCCTTTCACTTTATCCCTACTTCGCGTTTTATACGTTTTATACCCTTAATGGAATATTATTCCAAAAATTTTTAGTTAAATGTCTATAGTGTGAAAAAAAGTTTCAATTTTACCGTGGTTTCATAAAACCACACAATCCTTTTTATTATCTACTTCCGATTATTTACTTCCGAGGAGCTCATTGCCACATAAAAACAGCACGGGTCGATCTTTAAGGTTAAGCCGTGTTTGCCGAGGTTGGTCCGTGGATGGGTGACCATAATTACATACAGAGTTTCCTCCGTGCCTCGGAAAGCACGTTAAGCCGTTGGTCCCGGCTGTCATTTGTAGATCTTTGACAGTCGTTACGAGTAGTCAGAAGCCAAAAGTCTGACATCCAGTCTTACCAACGGGTATTGTATTACCCAGGTACTGGTAGGTAGGGTGTGGAGGTCAGATAGGCAGTCGCTTCATGTAAAATACTGGTACTCAGCTGCATCCGGTAAGACTGGAAGCCGACCCAAGATAGTTTGGGAAAAGGCTAGGCAGATGATGACTTCCAAACAATTCCTCACTCCTGTCTGTATCTCCGAATGACTACACACAGTGTACTTAAAGAACATCGACATTTCGCCTGTTATGTTTAAGTTCCATGGAGGTCGAGCCTATGCCACCAAGTCTGCTGTTACTGAAAAATAACCTAATGATAAAAAAGCTCAATCAAGCGTTCCCACCCTGGGAATCGAACACAAAACCTAATGCTCTACTGCAGCACTTGCAACCACTAGACCAACGTGGCAGTCCACAATTGATAACATTATAAAGAAGCTACATATCAATATTAGACATGAGCATTAACCGACCATTTACGCAACACCGCAATGCGCTCCAAAACACAAGTAACTAACGTGACTCGAAAAGCCACTAAGCTGAAGTGGGACTTGACTGGCCATGTCTGCCGTATGCCTGACGAGCTGTCCGGCAAAATAACTACGATGTGTAGCCATCGCAGGCAATGGCGGGACGAAAAAAGTTGGACAGAACCAACGACCAGTGGTCCACATTGGCCCTAGATCGGAGGATTTGGAAGTCATGGGGAGGGGCCTTTGCCCAGCAGTCGGATGACACAGGCTAACAGTAACCAGTAACATATAAATGAGAGCAATAACCAATCAAAGAGAACGAGGCCAAAACGTAATAATATTCGCAAATCAAAAAGTAAAGTGCAATATCTATATGGACAAAATGTATGGAACAGCAGTTTTTTACCCTTACACCCTTACATAAAAACATAAACCTTTTTAATATCAAAGAAGTAAAAGAAACACAAAACAAATCCTCTGTTACAATACTTTTCTCCGAAAACCCTGCAATCCTCGGAAAACAGAATGTCTCACCGTAAATAAACAAACATCTTACTAATTAAAGAACAAACACACTAATCTATCTTCAACACATAAAAACTGTTTCGAGCCAATGTTATGAAAGTTTCAGTTTTCATTAGAAGTCGGTCATGTTATATTCTACGGGGAAATGTTGATGTTGATACACGGAAACCTGTTAGTCGGGGATCGAACTGACAAATTGTGATTTCAAATATACTGCGGTTGGTGTTGTGTGGTAGAGAGAGCGAGGCTATAGCTGGCTTTAAGCGAAGGGTGTTATTGTGTTTAAAGGTTTTATTCAAAGGGGTTGTATGGACCAGTGGTATGATTTTTTCCGGCCACAGAGATGACTATTGCTAACTTATAGTGGAATATGTGATAATAATGACTCCTAAGAATTTCGCCGAAAATTATATCGGATTATATCTGAAATATCTGATGTCAAAATTGTGTTGTCTATGCTACCAGTTTTTTTCAAAAATAAACTCTTTCCTATAGTTTGACGTATGGCATTACTTCCCAGAATTTGATCCTCAGCAGCGACAGTATCGAATGGTTTAATAATGCAGGATGCTTTTATTTTTCAAAATCAACGGGTTTGATTCCTGGCTAGGAATATTAATTTTTGAAAAAAGCAATGATTGAGTTTTATTTTTTATCGAAATCGGGCTCGTGACTCCTTTGAGTGTTTTTCGCTATTCCTCAATTTCAGTAGATCTCGGCTCCGATGCATTTTGGAATTAATTGTTCATAGAAGAAAATTAATGTCTTATTGTTTTCTTACTAATTAAATGTTTTACATTAGTGGCCGCTGACTTAAAAAAATCATGCCACTTTTACCCAAACCACTTTGAATTCAAAATCTTTATTTGAAGGCGATCATATAGGAACACAGTCCTAGTCGTAGTAGTAACATAACCCTTAAAAACGAAGTGCTAGTAAACAAGATACGGTGACACGTGTAACCGACAGTAGTGAACCACATAATATGGACAGTCCACTCTGTCAGCAATCATTTCTAGAACTCTTTTAGGGTTTTATTGTTTGAGTTATTTTTGTGTGCTCTGACTGACTGAGCTCTTAAACCATCTACATGTACGTGGACGAAGTAAAAAAACTATGTACGGATCCAAAGGGCGTGAGCTATGTTTATGCTTTAGTGTTTTACGTTTAAAGACGATATTCCCGCACGCAAAATACGCGCTTTGGAAGTGGAGTAGCGCACACCAGCCCGAAATTCAGAAATTCGGACACATAACTGACGACAGTTCGTTGACCTACCCACAAAATAAATCAATACGTTCTAATTTACCCAATTCCCCGAAAAATATAAAATACAACTTCCGACAAAACTATCTTAAACAATTTGTCAGATTCAGCAAGAAATTAAGAAAATAACATATGAATTAACACCGAAAAAATGTATATCTTCAGAATCGCATAGCTTTCACTCTCCGCCGTCCTATATACGTCACATATAATAGACTTAACTATGCCGTCCGAAATTCCTGTAAACTCATTTTTCAGTGACGAACACTGCGTTGCCTGTCGACGCGACATGTCGTTGGCGATTAAAAAATAAAACTTCAGAGAATCAAGATAAATCCGACACTCGCATATATCTTGTAGAGGATTACTAACTTTAATATTGAAGTAGATCAACGCTGCATTCTGATGATGGTATTAATCTTTACTGTTTATAAGAATTAGTAGCTGTTTGGAATTTAATGGTGGAGTTATCTTTTAGCGTGAATTATTAATCCGTTTTGGCAACTGATTGTCGTTATTTCGTAGATTTTTTAACTGAATTAATATGATATTATTTATTGCATGGCACAAAAGGCTTAGGTAAAAATATTAAAGCTTGTGTCTTATTATTAGGAATCGTTTATAGTCTAGCTGCTTATTGCATAGAATTTCAAATTATTCGAGATGGCATACTGGTGATACAAATGAAATAATAAAGGGTGTAAAACACCTCTTAACGAAGCCGAAAGGCACTGGTTCTCCCTGTCATTACGATCATTTTTTTGTTCTACACCATACCTGGGAACCTTCTAGTTACGGAGATATCAGGGGTCAAAGTTCCAACTTTTTGGCAAGTATTTTTTTAAATAAACGTTTTTAATGTAAGATTTTTACTTTAAACGCCTCCACGACCCCCGTACTATTCAATCCGTCCATCAGCACAATGTTTTGAGTGCGTTACATTGAGTTCTACCACAAAACATGATTTTACAACCCCCAAAAAAAAGTTGTTTCCCAGCAATAATTTTTGCGTAAAGTTACTTAGTTTCATGTACAGAATATATGGTTGACGGCTTCGTGATGAGATGATTTACACGGTGTATAAAAATTATATAGGTTTTCTGTTGTTTCATTTCTTTTTCTATCTCCAGTATGTGATAGACATGTCTTTGAGTTCGGCCGTTAGTAAAGACTCAGTAAGATATAGATATATGTATATGTGCATTTTTGTAATATCGCTTGTCTAAAGATTGACGGCGAATTCTCCGTCGTAGATGGAAAGGCCTGTAGTTAAAAGAGTCATAGGTTTATCGTCGTGTCGGTGAAACATTTTGTAGCTGGAAAGGGCTGTCGTCGAAAGTGACGCATATGAAAGGTTCTGTCGGCAAAATGTCCATAGGTGAAAGACCCTGCTGGGGAAACGGAAATAAATTAATCGTCCTATCGATGAAAAGTCCAATGATGAACCGGTCGTAGGAGAACGGTTGCGGAATCGAGATTATTTGGCCTGAAGGCGGGCGTCGCGTCGTCACCGAGGCAGGCATAGGCGTGACGATCTGGACTCGTCCTAGCCACATTGGTCTGAGATGACAATCATAGAAATATGGGAAGGAAGCCGTGGGAAAACAAAGGTTAATAAATAAAGATATGTTGTGTCAATTGAGCATTAGTTGGTACTGTAGCACAGGACCGTGGAGATTGGCACAAGAAAGTAGAGGCCAGACCCAGCAGTGAGTGAATTCAGGCTGCGGATGATGATGATGATGAAGGTTTTTTTCGCAGATCAACTTCATGGTTTACAAATACTATACAGCAGCAGTAGTAGTACCTTAGAACAGTCTCTATGATCGAGGCGCTATAACAACATTATAGTAGCATTTCTAGGAAGGACAAAGCATTTAAACGGTAGCGTTTTTCGATTACTCTTTGATTACATTTTCCACGAACAGAAGGTATTGCTTGGTTTATAAATGACGAATATTATCCTTTGTTGTGACTATAGTAGGAAAAACAATGGTTGAATAAAAGATCAGTAAAATTCTAGAATAGTCTCACATTTTTTTTTTTTTTTTCGGATGAGAAATCATCAAATGACTTCTCCCGCTCTGGGCGGAGCGGGAGGGAGTGTCAGACTTGTACTGACTAAAACCCACCTATGTTCCTTCTTCGCCCTTTGTGTTCCAGGGCCGCGGTATCTCTTTCGAACAACCCGCAGCCCTGGCAGGCATCGGCCCTCTCGGACCCCTTCCGGTTTGCTGACGTCTCCTTGAGGCGCGCGTGGAACACGTACGCGCCGTCGACACGGCATGTCGTCATAAGACGGACGGACGGTGAGCTAGCCCATTACTCACCATCCACAGGCTCGCGCCTACGGTGGCCGGGGCCACTGGTTGCCCCCCGACGCCCGGGGCGTCTCCCGCGGCGGCTGGGACGTGAGTTCTCTCCCTCTCACGTTCCGCCACCTCCTTCGCTAGCATGACTGCTTCGCAGAAGGAGGCGACGGCATCCCATTCCCTCTCGCTCCGGACCATAGATTGAACCAGGGCAGGACGCGAGAGGTCGCCGCTGCCAATCGCCGCTACGAGGACACGGCGGTGCTCAGCCCAAGCGGGGCAGAGCTCCACGGTGTGCTCCACCGTGTTCTCCGGATAGTCTCACTTGTTTGTATATTTTATTTCATATTCTTAATGTTATTACTAACTAATAAACGTTAGTTAATTGGCTGTTTCTTAGAAAGGTTAGTCATTTTACGTAATATGAATAAATAATGATAACTACTAGGTATTTTGGTGATAAACTACCTTTAATAATGCTGATAAAGATTTTTTTAGAAATAAGCATCACCTTTGTACCATTTTTTCTGTACCTTTCTTCTTTTATATACTTAGTGTGTAGTATTGGTAAATAAAAAAAACAAGAGATATAGTAATATTGTACCTAATTATATTTTGAGCCTCAATTTGCAAGGCTTTAGATTCTATTCCAGAGTGATATTGCTTAACTAAAAGAAATTCGTTTTTCTTAACATGATTTCAACAATTTCTTTTACCAACTTAAGTAACACAAAGTTAACATAAGTACATCAACTGACTTATATTAACAACTGTGTTCTACAAAAGATATAACTTCTACCACTCATTCAAATAAATACACATTTATATCATGTCACATACAATAATTTTAATAAAACTCCTCGTTCCGGAAAAAACAAATTATCGAAGACGTTAGAATTTACTTTAATTCAGATGTATGTTTTTAATTTGAGCGGAATCGATTTCTGGGAAGGTTATAACGGGCGGTGGATGGCAAATGCGCGAGATCAAACCGCGCGGCATATCCGTCGTGCGGACGGCGCGCGCGCAGCCGAGCTCCGATCGTAAGGTAGGGCTGGCCATTTCGTTCTAAGACAAGTAAATCAATTGAGAGTTATACCCCGCAATGCATTATTTTTTATGCAATTTACAAGAATTTAAATGAAGTTAGAGCAGACATAGAAAGCAAAGCTAAGAATTCTAACTTCAACTTCAAGAAATTACTAAGCTACATAATAAAAATCGTATCTTAAATAATGACATTTACTCAAGTAAATACTTTGACTTGTTTATAGATACGGGTGATAAAGTAGAACGAGGTTCAAGCTAACGTTCAAGTTTGACGGCACGGTTGGCGCAGTGGTTGAGCGATCGACTGCTGCGCTGCGTGTCGCGGGTTCGATCCCCGCACGGAACAAATATTTGTATGGCCTACAGATAGTTGTTCCGGGTCTGGCTGTTTGTGTATGTGAGTTTAAATGTTTGTAAACGCACCCACGACACAGGAGAAATTCCTAGTGTGGGGCAACGTTTTAAAAAAAAAAAAAAAAAAAAGAAAAGAAACGTCATCATCAAAATCAAAAGATTTTATTTCACATAGGCCTACATGGCGCTTATAAAACGCCAAAAGAGGTGCACAATTCGGGTTGGTCGTTTAAAATGGAGAAGAACCGGCAAGAATATCCTTGGTTACTTTTTTTAAATATTGTGTTTTATTACGTTACTGTTTTACAGCGTTAGTACTCAAGAATGGGAAGGCAGCGTAGGCCTGACAGAAAGTCAAGCCAAGTCAAGTTAAAAAGTGGCTGTTTACTTCACAAAAACGTAAAACGAGGTAGAAGAAGTTAGCAAGTCTAAGCAACTAGGAATCTATAAGGTGTCGTCAACAGTCTACAGCTGGACATCTTAAATCGTTCACTATTCATACTGATTTTCGGCAAATCTCTTGCGGATGCTGTCACTCACCCTCCGAAGATAGTCACTCCACCAAGCCTGAGAGCGTCTTACCTTACGTTTGCCGGTTCAAGTCGTAGTTAAAAGTCAATAATGCCCACCATTGCTTATTAGGAACATAACACCACGCCTGTAATCCCCGAAGGAGTAAACAGAGGTGTACACCCACAATAGGAATTCTATCTTTATTCGTATTTAGTTTCGATCATTCCTCAGAGAAAACGTCATAGTCCCACACAAGTAAATACAATAGTTGTCTATAATAAGTAATAAGACACATTTTATATCGTCATATCATCGTACAAATAAGTGACAGACCAAAATGACAAAAAGTAAAATTATTCCAGAAAATAAAACTTATAAACGCATAAAAGTCCCATTTAAGTGTTGACAAAAAACGACCAAAAAATATCGAAATTCATTTCTTAATTTAACAACCCTACTCAATGTAACCTGATGACGGGAAGCGCACAATTAACGAGACGGGTGCGCCCGCGCATCCAACGCGCCACGTTATGAGATCTGCTTCTGTGCTCGACGACGTGTCCACAGCTCATTATGGAGTAAGAGGAATCAGAAGCGATCTGACTGACCAGATTGGAAATGTCAGCGGATTTGTAATTTAAGTAGATATTGAGAGTTCTTATATCCAATAAGTAATGTTATTTTATTTCTGTATTTAGCTTTTAAAGTGTCATGTCTTGCCATTACTTACATTAGTTTCTCATAAAAATATACATATTATATATTACTTACGTTATATTACTAACAATTTTAAGGGTGTATATCTGAAATTAATAAATAATAATTAGGCCTAAAATCCCTTATGAAAAAAAGTGTTTTATGAAGAAGAATGAAACTTAAGAAGAGTCCTGTTGTAATGAAATTTTTAAGAAAACTAAGTGTGATGAAGAATGCATTAACAAACCCGAATTATGTGCTTTGGTATGTTGCCTACCTACCAGGCAAAATGAAGAAAATCAAAATAAACTATTAAGAACTAACCTAAATAAACTAACAGAACAGACTGCTTGTTGCTGGGGAGTTTGTTCCGCCACTTCTTCTGCCAGCTAAAACACTAGGAAGTGGCGAAGGGCGGGCGTTTTGGGGGAGTGTCTCTTGTAATTTTGACGTTCAAAAAGTGCTGATTATCAGCCTTATTTGAATAAATGACTTTTTATTTTGATTTGAAGAAAACTGACTTATTTAATCTGATAGAAGGTATACTTGCCCAGTACCTACCATTAAAAATATTACCTTCGCTTCTAAATTCCAATTCGATCATTGTTGCTGGGTCAGCGTTCAGTCCAATAACTTCAAGCTCTTGATCTCACCTGATTCTTAACCTAACTTCTAACGATAATAATTCAAATACTTCTCTCAGTAATCAATAGAGATCCGACAATTCTCTACACAACGATTGTTCTTGATTGTACCCGCACCCGGTGGGAGCTGGGGTCGGCTAATTAACCCCGACTGTACCCGAAGGAGCCCGAAGGAGCCCGAGCGCTCCCGACGAGGGACCCATTATAATAGGGTTATAATCGCTATGATTATCTTGTTTTAAGGGTATCGTAATTAAAGGTGCGTATCTATTATAATACTGGTATTGTAAGAAGGGATTTTGCTAAGCAACTCAAAATTGCATGGTAAGATATTTTTCTGAAAGATAAGTTACTGTTTCAGAAGCTCTTCTAAAAATGACTTACATCTGAAAAAAAATAACTAAGTACATAGAAAAAGTTGGATAACTAAAAGTTCACAGCTTTTAACTTTTAAGTACTTACTAAGTATTTACTATGTTTTTAAAGCATTAGTTATCTATCCCAATGTTTAGATTAACAGAATTGAACTTTAAATCTAATTTAAATTCCATTAACACAACATAATTACAACCGCCTGCGTCAATGACACTTGCAAAGTTCAAACCACGATTCGATCTGCCTACTTAGACAACAGAATACTCACACAAACGTTCTAACAACATCACCACGGTCTATTTAAAATAGACACTTACCAAACCAAACGCAGAACCATTCAGAAACATCAAACAGTAATAATTGCAAAGACATACGGAACCGAAATAGCCGCGATGAATCAGGGTTCTCTGCGGCAATCAAACGCATTAGGCCGACATGGAGCTCTGAAACCTATGATGTCGCATCTGAGCGGAGCCAAATTGCTCACTCCATAACGCGGTGTTAAATGCGAGGCTGTAAATCGTAGCTCTATGTCGGATAGTTTCAATGTTAAGGGGAGGGAGCGATACTCGAAATATTTCCGATAATATCCAATCCAACTCGTTGCAAGACCCTAAACTGATTCTAAACATAAACGCTAAAGAGGTGATAAACTATTAAACGAGCAATACTTTCGATGCTAAATCGTTCCCTTAATGTTCCCTGTTATAATACATGATCATCTGCCTAGCCTTTTCCCAAACTATCTTGGAGTCGGCTTCCAGTCTAACCGGATGCAGCTGCGTACCAGTATTTTACATGAAGCGACTGCCTATCTGACCTCCACAACCTAGCAACTGGGTAATCCGATACACCTTGGTAAAACTGGATGTCAGACTTTTGGCTTCTGACTACTCGTAACGACTGTCAAAGATCTACAAATGACAGCCAGGACCAACGGCTTAACGTGCTTTCCGAGACACGGAGGAAACTCGGTATAATTATCGTCACCCATCCACGGACTAACCTCGGCAAGCACGGCTTAACCTTAAAGATCGAGCCGTGCGGCTGTTATTATTTAGCCACGAGCTCGTCCTTTCCTTGTTATAATACATATATTATAATTGCTGCGCAGAAGAATCATTTATTTGAAAAAATACAGCTGTTATGTTATGCAGATATAAAAGTTGGTGATGTAGGCACAAACCATATTTTGCCTGTTTAGGGCATGCAACTTTGTTTCACATTATAATGTTTGTAATGCTCATTTTGTTTAATACAAATCATTGTCTATGACTAAATTTAACTGCTAACTCACCTAACCACTAACCTTAAAAACGTAAAAATAAGTATATATTATCTAAATAGCAATAATTACAAAATTATCTAACCTGAACAGTATAAATAAAGTCACAACTTTTTATTTAAAACAGCAAAGTACGTACAAATGTTACTCAACTAAGTGGCCCCTGGGAAAATAAATAATCCTTGTGCGTATTTTCATAAGTAGACGAAAATGACCTGTAATAGAATACCTCGCGGCTGAATCAACCCAAACCGCGGAACGTCTTCCTACAAATTACAGGCAGCAGTGTGGAGCCTTGTTATTAAGCAGCTAATATGAAGCCTAACTCCTGAATATGGATGAGCTCGGAGCGAGCTGGTAATCTTCTACGTAGACGAGGGGATGATAGAAAGATGGATGATTGAGAATCTTGGAAATCATTTTATTAGAAATGGTTTTGAACTATTTTTATTTATTTATTTATTAAAATCTCCCGTTTCCCATTTTAAATGTAGGTACGTGAACATATGTTTTGATTCATAATTTAAATAAAATTGTCATGAAAATTGGTCAAACTGATGTATCTAAGTTCTTTGTATGATGTTATTTAGCAATTGTGACTGAAAAGATGACTACTTGATTGTGGAAATGGTGGATCAAAATCTTGAAACACGCTCTAAATATAATTGCTTCCATTATAGCAAGCTTCGTTTCAATGATTTAGCATTACAATCTGTCATGTTTCAATAAAAAAATACCACAAGACAAATAAAATAAAGAAAAACTCAAGAGTCGTCTCCTTAACCGCCATTTTCGAACATCGCCGTATTATTGTCGCGTACGTCATACACCGACGTGTACACCACACTTTGATCTACGTCAGAAACGACATCAACTCTTAACACCCACGCAATAAAGATCACATTCCAATACAACACAATTTATAGACTGGGCTCTATCATTACCATTTTAGCTAGGATTTTCTTGTTGGGCTTTAGACGTTGTGAGGTTGAACTAAGGTTGATTTTGGTTTGTCTCGGTGTGCAGACGAGCAATACCGAGTGTGTTTGACACACGTATAATTGGCGAGAAATGGGCCGCACTCCCTTTATAAACTGTTGCTTAAAGGTTTCAGTAAATTAAGGCGTAACGCGTGGAACATTTGAGTGACGATTTTGTTTTAGATTCGGTAAGCAATGATTGTTGCATTATTGCTGGCGCAAAAGAGAATGGTTTACTTACATATCGAGCGCGGTTTATCTTGTTCTCTAAACATATTTAGTTTGTAGGAATCCTATTGTTTCTTTCGCTTCTGATTATTAGTACCTACAACTAGTTCGTCACATTTGATCTCCCAACAATCGACATTCTTTGCGATGAGAAATTACTTTTAAAAAAACAGGCTTCACGTCAAGGCGTGATGAATTCAAACTAATATGGCATTTACCGAGACCAACCATTGGTCTCGTGGTCGCAAGCGCAACTTCTGAAGGTGGGGTATTGGGTTTGATTCCCAGGTCGGGCAAAAAGTGCTATTGGGATTTTCCATTAGTAATTTCTCGGTAGTTGCCCGGAGTTTGGAAGTTGGCGGTATGATACCCCCGTACCTCGGTGCGCACGTTAAGCCGTTGGTCCTACGCCTGATCTCTCTCCGGTCGTGTCGGATTGCCGTCCCTGAGGACTATGAGAGTGAGGGAACAGAGGGTGCACCTGCGCCTGCGCACACACTTGTGCACTATAATATCTCCCGAGCCGATGGCTAATCTCCACCAAGATTGGCCGGCGTCACCGAAAACGTTGCTTTTCAATCAGTTTTACCAGCAACCGGAATAGTACATTGTTACCCTAGGGGTGAAAGTAACTTATTTAGTCCCGACACGGGGTTTGGTGCCCGAACGAAGTGCGGGCGCCAATAGTTCGAGGGACTAAATAAGTCTTTAACCCGAGGTAAACACTGTGCTTTTCATTACGAATAGTACAAGGAAAGTAAAAATAAAAACATGAATTAGCTAAAGAAAAAATGAGTAAAACCGTTTACCGCTTTCCCGCCTGTTTTGTTTTTTTTTTCTGTGGCCAGTCAGCTATTCTGCATTTATTTTTCAGTTTCATCATTTAAAAAAATGGTAAATATTTTTCCCAAATCAATGTTGTTTAAAAAAAAACTGTTGAAACTAAATTATAATAAAAAGTTTTAAAAATATATATCCTTTAATCAATACTTAACTTAAGTAATTTCAATTTTACATCGTGGCCGCATAGAAAGTTGGAACATGGTTCAATAAAAATGTGAAAATAGAACTAGTTTTTTTTTTATAATTTGACATCTGTCAGTTGAAAGCGATTCTCCCTAGGGCTGAAAAGAATTACTTTCAACCCGCTCTTCAGGCAACTTCAGATCAACTTTCAGTGTATGAGTAATGAAAAATTATTTCCATGTTGTTTCCGTTATTATTGAATAAGCAGAAGAATACATGCCACATGATAATGTGGCCTAACTAATAGACAAACAGAGTACTTATTTCAAAACTTTGATTTAACATTCCACGCAAAACTCGAGTCAACCCGTCCCTTGTAACCTTGCGTAACAGCCTCAGTGAGCTCAGAGCCTTACGCTACCAATTTAGCTATTTTGATCAAATAACCGATTCACAAGGAATCCGATCGTCCCTGATTATGAAGTTACCCTCGTTTTGGCCATTCGTTAGCACGTTTTAATATTAATTGCTTAAATATTGCGTCTCACTCGCACTTAGGAGATAGGTGTCTACGTCAAAAAGAGATAGAAGATAGATTCGGGTATTTGGGGTGAACGATGAAATATTAGTGATGTCGGAGGATTATTATAAATGGTGGATGATAAAATGTAAAAATAGCAGTTTTTGGGTTTAATGAAGGGGTGTAGAGTGAAGACGGTGGGTTGTAGACACGAGTGTTCTTTTTGGGACAAATTAATTGAAGAGTAAATAGCAATAAACTTCAGATATTTTGTTTTGTAGGTATTGAAACATTGTAAAGATCAAATCAAATAAGATAATATGATCATTCCTTGCATGTCTAAAATGTTGAAGAATAGTATAGCTTATTCTGATTTGTAATTTTCCAATCAGTCACATAAGTAAGCATGTGAAACGGAAAATATTAAAAGAAGAATCATATAGGTACTATATCATATAGGTATAATACCTTCACATAAATCCCTAACCGGACATCCATTGAACTCCAATTACAGTCAACCAATTCGCGGTAGACAAAGTGATTATGACATAAAATCTTCTAGGGATGTGATCACAACTATCATTTAATTTCCATCAATTACTTACGACTCGACTTTAAAAATGAGCTGTGGTGCAAAAATTCCACCCAAGTTATTAACGACAGTATATTAACCTCTCAATCGACCGCATACCACATCAAGAAACTTCATAAACCGATCTCCATATAATTTGTTAACAAAACATCCACAAAAACAAACACTTTGACGTAACTCATCGCTCCATTGAATCTCAAATCGTTTCAAGCACATTACATTATTACTGCTACATAACTGGGGTAACAAGGCCTCTACACCCCTTCTTAACCCTTTAAACTCTTGAGAGAAAAGGAGAGAATGTACTAAAAAGGAGGGATCAAGGAACAATGGTCGTTTTAACATTCAGAATATAGTCAGCCGTAAACAATTGCCCGAGAACTGACAGTTTTATTTGAAGCACTTTATGACGTCGCCCGTTGCTTATTAAAGGACCAATTTAAACCATTATAGTGTTCATAAAAGCGTACATCATCCTGTTTTGTTGTTGCCTCGCTTGCACGTGGCTTCAAGTGGTATGTTTTGTCTCGTTTTAAGATGCTGAGTATGGTTTACGAGATTTCGAAGTGAAGAGTATTTTTGAAATTAGTAGGGTTTGATGGCTGTTGGCAAAGTTTCTGTCGATATTTGATTAATTCGATTTTGCCATAAGATAGCAGAATCGAATTACTGACACAAGTACACACCTAAAACAAACTTCTTTTTAGCCAAGAGGAAATAAGATCCAATAAAATCTGTAAGAAATCTAATTTCAAAACGTGGCCGTGAGCATGTCTATAATATCTAATAAACGTGATGCAATTTTAAATGGTATTACAGAGATAAAACATTATAAGTAACTGATATTTACTTACGATGACTGATTCTTTGATGTAATCTGTTTTAATTAAAATTATCAGTAATTTGAATCCTAATAAAACAATTCTCGGATAAATGTATGACTTTACGTTACCTCGTATTGTTAAGGAAGATAGTAAATCTTGAACATATCGTCAGTTCATCGATCCTATCCTATTTTTACTTTATTAAAATACAAAATTAATAATAAATCACGATTAAGAAATATAAAGATAATCTCATCCGTTAACATCGTACAAACAAAATAAAACTTCACATCAACATTCCAACAAAATCAACATATCTTCGAATACAAAAATTTCCAACAAATATCTAAATAATTCAATCAATCAGCCGTCTCTTACCGTAAACATCGATAAATCGTGTTTCGCACATCACTACGTGCGTTCGACCACTGTATCTTTACCCTCAACAAACAAACCGCCATTGGGAAATGAACTCTACATCCTTGTGTTAATGAAGGTTACTTTATTTCGTGGTGTCTCAAGTTAAGGTGGTATATCCTCTAAGTGGTTGATGAATGTTCGCGGTGATTTTATTTGATTGTTTATTCGTTTGATTTGTACTTCTACCTACTCTCCTCTCGACTATAAAGCTAGGAGCACATTCTTGCAGCTTTAACAGCGGACATTCTAGTGTATTGTTAAAGATTGAGATGGTACACACTGTGGGTATTTGCGTGATAGTTAATTAGGGAATTTGTCAAGTAGACGTTGTTCCGAGCGATATAATCTTTTAGCTGTCTGGTTTCTCAATAGTAGTTATTGAGCCAACCATGATGACTAGCATCTGTATAGAGCCTAACCCAAATAAGAACCTTATTACAGCCAGAACTAAAATTCAGAAGTAAGAAAACATTGGCATGAAGGAAAAGGACAATTTTCGTTTTCCCAAGAAAATTGCAGAGATCTGCAACATTTTGGCGTTTGGACAATTCAGAATTGACCTTCACCTAGTTTTTTCTTGCGACGCGCGACGTCAGTAACAAAGTGTACGTGCTCAGTTCTTACATTACAATTACTTAGTTGCACATAAAACGCCATGTAAGTTGTATTATAATTGTTTCTTATCGCTCGGTTCCCACTGGTCTTGCTTTATTGTTCTGCGAACTGAATCTGATACTTAGTGCAAGTATCAACAAAATGTTACAAGTAAATTGTGTCTTTCAATTTAATAACGAATGCTTTATGCATACTTAGGCTAACATAATTTGCTTTATTTAAAGGTAGGTATGAACATCATAGGTATCTTAATAATATGTAACTCACTTTTTGTAAGACTAAAAAATTAAATTGCAACAAGATTTTTAAATTGCATACAAAACAGACAAAATAACTTGAGAAATTTGAAACAGAGAGAACATCTCAAATATTTATTAAAGCATTGATGTCAAAAATCAACATCCAAAGTTCTTGGTATACGTTACTAAAACAAAGCCACAATACTCAGCAAGAAATACTTTAAATAGCTATAAACAAAGATACATCATACCTCAACATAATTCCCTAAAAATAGTAGATCATAATGACAAACAGCCTGTCAACTCATTACGGTGCGTTCCCGCTTCGGTAAAGACCATTAGGTAAAGATTATAAAATAAAATGACGCGACACAACAACCCGTAAAGAATGGCCGCCCTGGATGTTTTAATAGCATTTCTAAATGTCAGCAACGGGACATGGGTAACGCGATAAGTCACGCCCCAACGAGCTATGAACAATAATATTATAATTATTACTTCATACAGCTTTTATAAATAATCGAGGGAACAAAGCTTCGCGGTCTGGGAGGCGGAAAGTATCGGAATTTCGCCTTATTTCGGTGACAGAGACTATTTCTGCCCGTTCTCAGAAAATGTAACCAAGTTTATGAATAAGGCCACCTTTATGAATGTGTGGCTAAAGGCCATTAAGGTTTTAAAGGTGAATGTGCAGCCATTTTCCTGTCAATGCTGATGGGCAGGTGGCTGATATTATAATAATAACACCCCAAATATAGAAATATGGACTTGGTAATAAAATAAATGCGATAGCTTCGGCCTTAATATTGTTAGAGATCTCTCAAAGACGTTCTATATAATAATTTAGGAAACGTTCTTGTTAGTTTGTTATCATCTATCTAGCTAGATCGACAATTTCCACAGAAAAAGTTTTATGAAAGATCTAGAACACTTCAATAAATCATCTTCATTCATCTACAGACTGTCTGCCTACGGCACTTTTTATATCATTTGAAGAAATTGTCGAGAACAAGAAATCAGTATTTACCTTATTGCATAGAGCCGTTTAGATATTTATAACATAACTACATAGAGACTGGCATTTGGCAGTATTTCTCCGTTTCACAAATTAACAATTCAACACAGATGCTGGTGGAAAACTATGCTGCAACATAAAATGATTGCACACTGCACAAAATACGGTTTACTTAAACAAGGATATCAAAGCAATTTATGTGTTTTTGAGACAAAAAGTCAAATTGAAAAACTGCACGTAACCAAATAAAAAATATGCAACAACCCGACAGAACTCCAAAAACAATATTTTTCTCGCTATTAAAAACTACAAACAGACCAACATCTTTTATCTAAGCAATAACAAATCATGGACATTAAAAGATCTAAATCACGTAGTAACGCCGACCGCTATAATAATAGATGGAGGATTTATATACTTAACTAAACAGAGGCTTCCCGAAATTAAATCGTTTGTTGTTTTTTTGGCGTCTCTTTTGAGCACAGATGATAAATTAATTAATTATGTTTGGTTAATAGAGGCGCGGGCGCATGCGGTGTGTGCCCAGTTTGGGAAGATCTTGTAGCGTCGTAAATTATTGTGTGATTTATTTATTTAGTTTGAGAATGGGAGCTTTTGGAGGTGTAATTAAAGATGTTGTGTCTTCTTTGTGATATAAAAGATGTTTTATTTTACAATGATAAAGTACAAAGTTTGGGATTGGGATTGAGTAATTGAAGCAAAAGTTCTTTTAGAGGTTGAAGCTCAAAACCGACAACTCAACAAAGTTTTTAGAACATTTTATTATAGCACTAATAACAGGTATTTTAAGTGTCTGAAACTGCCTCTGGTTTCGAACTATATAGCTTTCCCCCCACGTCGAGATCTGAAATTATCCTACGAGAACTTACTACCCGGTTAATAAGGTAATACTTTGTCTTAACTCAGATTAAGTCCACCGGGGTGTTTATAATAGGTGGGTATTACTGTGGTGGAATGGATGAATTAAAAAACAAAATAGCTCCATATAACTTCACATTACACTTTTAACCCTACATCCGATGCGAACTTTGAACTTCCGCACTACAAAACCAATTTCGGATCACAACGGGCCGATGACATCAATTATAAATAACCCAACTAAAATAATTGACCAACACAGACACAACCGTAGCACCAATAGGGTTGTCTCATTTGCTGGCCTAATGAGTCGGCGCGGCGGCAAAGCGTTTGATGCCCAGGGCTGTCAACCAGCGATTAATGCTCGATCCATCACCATTTAATAGCTGTCAGACTCCCCTTGGGTCAAAAAACGACGCCATCTTTTTTTTTATTTCGACTTTTATTGATATTGATTTTTTGAACGTTATTTGTTTTTTTTTATTAGGTTTTTCTTAATTAGATGTCTTTTGAGTATCATGTTGGGGTTTTAATAATATGTGAGGGGTTTTGAATTGATTAATAAATTAATAAAAGCTTGTTTGTGTACTTTGTTGATTATTGACTTTTGAGTTATAATAAATCTGTATGTTTATACAAGCTTTTATTGTTTAGTGGTTAAAGAAAAATATCGAGGACATTATTTCGTTTCAACATTACAAATACATCCACAATTCCACATACATTTAGGTACATAGGAAAAATACATTCTTACAAACATTTATAATATAAGTATTCTATTCTATTCGCAGAAATAACCGCTCTTATACGAAAACCAAACTTAAGATCCTTCTAAAACATGTTTTTGTTTTCAGGAAAACGCTAAACTAACTTGAGACGCAATTTCACGGATTTTCTTTTTAATGTTTTATTTTTTTATTACTTTATTAATTATATTAGTGTCCTTTCCAAAAATATAATTACCTGCTTACCATTATGTATTCATAACATTTATTACCAAATGAATTTGCACCTTACACTTTATTGAACGTAAGTATAATTAATTTTCATGACCACTGCTTTGGTAAGCAGATATGCGGGAAAATTCGAGTACTCAACAAACATGCGTTTTCCAAGATAATTACACAATAACTTAAACACTCAAAAACCAAACCACAACCATAACTATAAACAGATAAAGTCTAAATTCGCCTACACATCATTTGAATTCAAGCAAATTTAATTTGGTAGAACATCAGAAGCCAATTTCCCGTAACTAAGCAACCCTGGTTCACTCGAATTACGAATCCTATTTGAATATTACCCACACATCATCTCTAAATCAAACTTTATTACCCTTAAATAAAGTTGATTTTAGATCGGTTTAAGTACTCGTATTATGGACGTTGAGAGACAACGTCATTTGTAAAATGAACCTATTTCAAAGACATTAAGGTCGTATTTTGATTGGTTTATGGCAACAGGTATCATAAATGGTATATTTATTTGTATGGCAAGGTTCCGTACGATATTATAATATGGAATGTTGACGAATGTAAGCGCTTTTCAGAATGTAAATTGTATCAGATCGATGTGTTTATCTGTAGGGATTGTAATATTGATATTAATGTTCAAGAGTATGTGGATGTTGCGTATGTTGGGTTATTTACCTTTTCAGGGTTCTGTTGAGATTGATTAAGTGGTTTAGACGGTCTTCTAAGTTTCACAGAACATTTCAGGAAGTAAATGAAGTAATATAATTGATAAATATAAACAGTTTTAATATATTATTATTGTCTGGTGAAACTATGAATCCTCAAAAAGGATTTCGCTGTTTAACTTGTACAGGTGCTTTTAATTCACCAAGAACCTCATTCGCCCTCATACGAAATTCTCGTTTATATTAAAAAACCTAGATAACCAATAAATATTTCTAGTGGAATTACCAAAGATATGTTACGATTTTATAAGAACCGAAAACAGGAAACTAACGTTTTCTATGTATAAAATGAACTATTCGTCGGTGAATAGTGAAATAACCCAAAAATAACATTAGTTCATGAATCATACACTAGATGGCGTTGTCTCAGGTTAATTGGCGCTGACACGAGTAACGAGGCGGGATTACCCGACTGAGCAGAGGAAGTAGTTGTGTTTTTCTTAAGATTATTTCTGTGAATTAATTGGGTTTAGACGGATGTGTATTTAGTTTGGAGTGTCAGTTGGATTGGGGGTTGTGATTTAATGATGATGACTTTTATTTTATATAGGATTTTGTGTGGGATGAAATTATTCCTTTTGTAGCATGTTGGAATTGAGGCTGGTCCCAAATTTTGGACCAAACGCAACTACCTACTATTTGTATGGTATTGTGTTCCTAGTAAAGAATATTTATTATCTATCTACCCTCAGTCACCTCTATAATCTAAATGCCACAGTGATCTTTTAACTGTTTGTCTGCCAGTCTGACCTTATCCAATTTTTAACGGCTGAACAGATTTCGTAGACCATGATCTGGATTAGTACCCAGAGGTACGTTTCCATGAGTTCATTTCCGACCTACAAGCGGACAAAGCCGTGGGCATAAGCTAGTCCAAAAGAAACTAACCAGCAGATCAAATCCCAGGAGAATTAAACAGACAGCCACACTTTCCCTAAGTTCGGCAACACATACATCACCTAATTATGAACCACTTAAAGCCTAATTCGAGCTCGTTGATCTGCGCAGGAGTGGCGCGCGGGAGGGACGTAGCGGGGCGGGGGACTACAAAAAAGCACCGCTTTAACACATGACATATGGTGTCAATGAGTTTATACAGGACGGTTTAGAAAAAAATATTATTAAGTATGTTTGTTTTTCGCACCCAACTATCCTATGGTAGATAAAACGACAATTTTTTTTTGACAAAAGATCATTCTGTTATTTTTTTGTCATACTTTGTTGAAGGAATCTTTATTTTTGCGTTGTTGTGTTTAGTTTAGTGGCATAAGCAGATGTTTAAGAGGTGCTAGTAGCAACATGGTTTGCGATGAAACCACTTAAAATTCCAAACAGAAAAACGATATTCATTTATGACATTTGGTTTTGAGAAATTCAAGCAACACTTGCTTAACATAAATTAATAGCCGCACAATAGACAAAAAACAATCAATTCCATCAAGCACGAACATTTTATCTGGTTCTGAGATTCCATGAGGGCAAAACTCAATTACACTGCCCGACCTGGTCACAATATCAAACTCGATCCCGAAAAAGTAGCTTTTTTGTGATCGTTCAACTTTGATCATAAACACGAATTCAAACTCGATATGTCAACGTTAAAATCGCGTCAAGAGTACCGAAAAAGTGCATGCGATCGAGTCAAGTCGATTTCATTTAGTTCCAAAAAAAATCCACCCAGTACGATTCCAGTCCAGTGCTAGTTTAGCATTCAAGAGTGCCAAATGACAAGATCTCGATCCCAATTTCGAATTCAGATTGAGATCGAGCATCGAGAGTAAGGCTACTGGGAATTGAACCCAACACCGCATGATTAGCAACACGAGCCTAGGACTACTAAACCAACAAGATAGTAGATAAAAGTGAGAATATCTTGATAAATAAAATCTAAACTATCGACATGATCCCACATCCAGTAGAACGCGTCTCCTCTCTATTCTTAGAGCAGTTCTTGGTACAAGTTCTGTGGAAGCTGTCGGAGAGCTTCGTAAACATATGAACTTCAAAGTCACCGTCAAATGTACTGGAGGAAAGCGGTAGATTCTATGTATTGAGAGAAAGTAGAGTAGATTAATTCTTGGAGTGAACCAATTAACTTTGACGTATTAGAGGATCCAGACATTTAATAGTCAAAATAGAAGCCTAGCTGACACCTAGTTTCTGATTAGGGGATTTCGTAGAGAAATAGTCAAACTCTAGTCAAGAGGATTCCGTTTAGGTAAAGGAGCCTAGTCGAATGTAACCAATCGAAACTTAAAACACAAGTAGAGTTTGACAAGTTATTAAATTCAAATACTCAATTCAGAAAAATTCACCTTCATTTACTCTTGCAATCTCACTATGATAAACGCCTCTTATTTTTTCTATCACATTTTTGTAAATTGTGAGTTGACATTATAAAACTCCTACAAAATCAGACAATATTTTCTTTATCAATATGACTCACACTGCAAATCTATTGTATAATTAATTCCACCCATTGTTAAGAATTAAATTCAACAAAAACACACATTCCACTAACCAAATCCCACAATGTGCAGTCCCTCTTAAGCGAAGAGGAACATAAAACAAAACACCATGTATTCTCCGAACTCCGAACATTCGTTCAGCGAAAAATGCTAAATGCGAAAAACCTACAAAAAAAAATACAGTTCCGCTGTTAAATCCCCCTGTATACTCGAATCCCTGCGGACTGCATAGATCAATAGTACAGTAGTACAGTCGCGCACACAAAGCAAAAATAAATTTATTTCTTGTGGTATAGAGGTTATTTTTGTTCAGCAGTGAGTAAAACTGGATCGTCAATTAGTGTGTCTGTTTAAGAGCGAGCCACTCTTGTTATAGCAAGGGACACGTGTCGCTGTGCAATTTGTTAAGATAATATTATAATAATGATCATAGAAATGTGTTGTGTGACAATTGTGGGAATGTGTGAATGGCAGAGAGATTTGGTTTAAATAGTAATGGAAGAGATGCTGGCTTACGTAATGAACACGTTTACATTCTTAGTGAAGAATAGTCATTAATTGATTGATGTGCAGTTTGTAATGGCAATACAGTTAACTGTCGAGAGGTTAAATTCTTATTAAAGTTTGTGTTCAATTATTGTTTATATAACTATAATGTACAATGATTGAGTGGCAATAACTTAAACTGAACTAAAACTTTAGCGTAGTTGAAAGGTACGAATTATTTACGTAATACATACTACAAAAATCTTTAAATGAAAGATTTCCCTTTATTCCAATAAAACAACCAATTTAAAACGATGTATCGTACAAAGAAATCACAGTATTTATTCCTTGAAAACCTATTTTATCCAATCAAATTAATCACCCAAAAAACTAAACAATAAAGTGGGCAAGGCAAGAGCTCCCGTGCTCCTCTCCAAGAAATCTGATCCCAATCTTTTTTTTCGTCTTTTTTGCTTCGTTTTTGCGTTGCCATCTCGTTAACGACGACATTAGGGGATAATAGACTTCCTATGAGACACGTGGGGGTAGTCGTTACTCCGATGACGACCCCGGAAGTGAATTAATTATCTTTTTGAACCTTTTTAATAAATAGGTGTGTATGGGCAAGAATTATTCGTGAAGAAGATTTTGAGGACAGTAGTTGTTGTAGTAGGTTTTTTCTTTTTTTGTTGGGAGTGCACCTAGCTGTTGACGTTTCTTAAGTGTATACATGGGTCACAAGTTTGAGCACAATTTGTTTCTGTACGTAACTGAATAGCGAAACAGCATATTTTACAAAACGTTTGAGATATTGCATATCGAAACAGTAAAAGAAAACAGAAAAAGTATTAGAATCAACCACGGGTTTCCCCCATTAATTTTTACACAGATTTTTGTAGAAAAAAATACTTACGATTAGTCATATGGCCTATTCTAAACCCAAAATCTACTCTAAAAACCCAAATTATTTGTCAAAAAAACTCATCAATGCATTTATTTGAATTTGGGGTTCATTAATTGACGTGTAATTGTTTTTTAATAAAATGTTATCATAGATTTCTCGTATACAAATTAGTGACTATTCATAATTCCTATTTTAACCCAAATTCTTGTCTAAAACCCAAAACTATTCATCACAAAATTTCATCAAAACGTTCCCTCTAGCCGGGCCGGGCCGTCAAGCATAGTTTTAATTACCGCCACCATATGTGCCGCTCACGTCGCGGGGGCCGCCATACATCTGTCACACCACCTTGGTGATAGTATAATTATCTAAGAACGTTTAATGTAATGGTCTGAGCTATGGACGAAGATATATTGAGGTTAATTGATATTTTTTACTAGCTTACTTACGTCGGTCATGGTTGGTTTAGGTGGAGCTTTAAATATGTTGATAATTGTATGCAAATAAGGCTTAAGAATGTTATTTAATTTTAAGAAATTAATGTGATGTATGAAATTTATTACCGTTCGTTTTTTATTTAACCTTTAAAAAAGCGCAAGCCTGTGTGAAAGTAACTACAAAATTGAAGGTGAATTTAGAATACACTGATAACAATGATTAAAAAAAAAAAACTAATGGTGTTGGGGGGGCATAACTAGGCATCCCGATTTTCGGTGGGATATTAATTCCGCTTACACGATTATGTCTGTACACTCTAGGTCGAAGTGGAACTTGAAGAATGCTGAATATTAGGTTCAGATCATAAAATTAAACCAATGGAGAATAATTACCACATGAAACTACAAGTTTAAATCCTTATCACAAGACCAAAATCAAAAAAATCAAAATCAAAAGTCATTTATTCAAACTAGGCTGATAATCAGCACTTTTTGAACGTCAAAATTACAAGAGACAGTCCCCCAAAACGCCCGCCCTTCCTACCTCCGCCCGACCTTATGTAATACAAATCTATGAGATCATTAACTAACGCAAATCGCTGTCACTTTTAACTTAGCCCAGTCATTGAACAACGCGACAACGTGTGGGTTACATTCGAAAACGTTTAAATTCAGAGATTTCTTGGAACGCCCGACAGAGGGCCGCATTAAGTGATTTGTACAATAATAATCATTACTAAATTTGTAAAACACTTTTGTGCGTAGCTGTACCAACTTTTTGTTTGTGTTATGAATTTATGGTTTATGAATCGTTGGTGTTATATTATTTTTATTGTTTGTGCTGCGTGGAGATAATTTAAAGTTTACGGTTGATTAAAATTAACTTTGACTAGAATAAAATCTTTTCATACAAAAATTATTATCTGGGATTGACAATAACTAACCTGTGTTTCAGTAACATTCAGCAACTTGGCCATATCAGCCCTCTCTCCAGAAGAAAGATACTTCTTCACCTCGAACAGTTTCTCCAGCTCGAAGATCTGTCTCCCAGTGAAGGTGGTCCGGGCCTTCTTCCGTCTGCCGACTCCTGGTTCCTCTCCCTCCTCGCTCGTGAGGGAACCCTCCCCTCCGAGAGGGGAGCGGACGTCTTCTGTTGACTTCTTCCTCTTGATTAACTTGGATGGATCTGGAATGAGATAGTGGTTGATGACGTGAGTTGTGATAACTGATTAATTTTGCTAGACATTGCACAGAAAGAGGAGCTTGGGGCTAAACAATAACCGCCGCACCGTCTTTTAGGTTAAGCCGTGCTTGCCGAGGTTGGTCCGTGGATGGGTGACCATAATTACATACCGAGTTTCATCCGTGCCTCGGAAAGCACGTTAAGCTAAGCCGTTGGTCAAGGCTGTCATTTGAAGAACTTTGACAGTCGTTACGAGTCAGAAGCCAAAAGTCTGACATTCAATCTTACTAAGGGGTATCGTATTAACCAGTTCCTGAGTTGTGGAGGTCAGATAGGCAGTCGCTTCATGTAAAATACTGGTACTCAGCTGCATCCGGTTAAACTGGAAGCCGATTCCAAGATAGTTTGGGAAAAGGCTAGGCAGATGATGATTGACATTGCACAGAAAGACATCGTATTTTTAAGAAGGTTTAAAATAAATCTGATCTTTTATTTTCCTAAATTTACCTTCACATGTTATATCAACCTTCTGTAAGAAGTGTCCTTTTTTGCTACCCACATTTTATGGCTCTAATTTGGCAAAATCAAAAGTCATTTATTCAAACTAGGCTGATATTCAGCACTTTTTGAACAGGCATTACATGCTGTCGAGAAATATCTCTCAGGCATAAGCAGGTCAGCATTACTTGAAATTTGTATAATGTAGTGTCTAAATTAAGAATAGAAATATCATTGATGTTTATACTACAGCGTTCACTGATGTTCGACCACTTTTCAGCATTGCCCTGAGACATGGTCCACCGTCAATGACCGCGGTAGTACCCGCATTAGTTAAATACCACACAGACCTATAAACTCTTTCAAGAATAGGGTGAACAATAAGTCCAGTTAGTACTGGGTAATACTGTCGCGACTGTCAAATCAAAGATCTTCTATTGATAGAATTTAGAAAACACAAAAACAGCTTCCAAGGAATGTTCACTCTCACTATAATACCAACTTGACTTCAATCTATGAACCCGCCGCCTGCGCCCGCGCATCGCTCGACCTCACCGCGACCAATAAAACAGCCCATTACGGCTTCAATTAGATACCTACAGTAAATCAACGCCGACAGCCATTAATTGCTCCGAGTAAATCTGCCAGACGGAACATTAGCGTTTAGGAATACCGATTTATAATGCTATTGCAGCAGAGAAAGGGTTGAGACTGTGAGTAGATGTGTGTGTCTTTAGGGTTATATAAAGCATGAGCTTGCCAAATGCAACCACTTCAATAGTAAGGCAAGAAATTACCACTACCACTAGTAATTCGGCCAATTCGAGCAAATAATGTCAATTATTCTCGATTTCTCCCTCTCATAGAGAGGAAGCCAGTGTCCCAGCAGTGTGAACATTATAGGCACATAATGTTCACACAAACAAAACATGGAACATTTATGATGATTCTCGATTTGCTTAGAGACTGGTTTATCTTTTCGCTACCTTGGCATGCCAAAGATATTCTCAGCTAAAAGTAGAGTCAAGCGAATAAGAAATATCAACCACATTTCAAATTATCAGCGAGTTCATTTAAAAAAAAAAGTAGAGCGACAAGGTTAGCATTTAAAACTGCACTTATTAGTATTCACAACAGTATCTTGGGAAATCGCGACTGGTGATCATGAGGTCGTGGGTTCGATTCCCGGGTGGGGCAAATTGTTATTAGGTTTTTTTACATCAGGAATTTTTCAGTAGCAGCCACGTAAACTGGATTTCTGTTTTTCTAGATTACATGGGACTTAAATGTGGATGCAATATTAGGTGAGGTACATTTCTGCTTTAGGGATTACAGGTGCGATTTGTGTAATCTTGAGGGCCTAATTCACAAAGACTGAATACTCACTAGGCATCATATATTATAGGTCCAGGTTGTCCAGCATTTGTTCAAAATGACATGATTTGTTTATATGGAGTCGATAAAACACGATGTCAATGTCGTTCAATTTTCCCCATCTCATAAATCACCTTAATATTAACACCGTTAAAGTTCAAGTGACAAGAGTGATCTGTCGCAGATCGCAGCGAGCAGCGCAGGGGTGATGCCAACTCTTGTCCAAATCAAACAAGTATTTCAATTGACGCGGAAGGCTCGAGGGTGAATCGATTGCGGCTGCTTACTCAACTCTAATAGCAATTGACGTTACGATTCTTTACTTTCTTTATTTCGAAAATAATTTACTATCTAAGTTTATTATTGTAATTTATTTTAATTATGTTAATTATGATTTATCAATCAATAGTTCTACATTTAACAAACTGGAGCCTTGTGTAAATGAAAAATTGAAAGTCCCCAAATTGAATAATGATATGGTAAATTGTTTGGTAAAGGTATTTAGGGTTCGTTTCATCATCTCTAAACCTTTTTTTGTTGGTGCAGTATGTTAGGTCCTTCCATACTTCTAGTAGCCTTCATCTAACTCTCAGGAAACTCTCGATGAAAAAGTTCGAATACCTAGGTATATTTTTCGTTCAGATACTAAACAAATGAATACATTAAACTACCTAACAAACTGAAAATAACTTACAAATTGCGTCTTAAAATAGTCACAAAGTATCGTTTATTACAGTCCCGGACATCGTCGGGTATCGAGTGAAATATCGAATGTTTACAATGTTGGTACCGTTAATTCAGCAATTTATCGAGACGTCGCTTATTCTTGGTACTGGCACGGAATAAATAAATACAGAAGGATCATGTAACGAGCAAAATCGCACGTACCATCGGGAAAGTGAGAATATGGACACTTTTCAAACAAAATCCCGTGCACACAATGACATCTGTTTAACACCCTTATTACTATTGGTCCGCACAAATACTTTGCGGACCAATAGCGGTAAAACAAAAAAAGACCCGACCGAAAAATACACGACCGTTTTTTAAACATGTATTGTTTTAAACACAATCTCAGGCTCTGTTAATGATCCCAGATGTTTGACCACAGTTTTTTTTTCATTTACGACACCAAGGGACTCGACAAAAAATAGATGCTGCGATGCTATTGGTAGCTGAGCGTTAATAAGCGCTTCTATAGCGGCCGGACGCTGCAAGTAACGATAGTCCTTACCGTGGTCAGATACGCAATTTGGTGATAGTACACATAGACATCCTTTACGTCGAACGAGTGCAAGCGTCCTTTTTAATTGCGAGATGGGCCTGCTCTTAGTGTTGACCATAACTTCTACGATGGCACAAGCGTGACCAGACGATGTCTGTTCATCATTATCATCTGAAACTTTGCAGCCTCAGATTGCTCGAGTATATTTCTCCACTGTGACCTATTTCACTCCAATTTCTCACTCCAACACTTCTCGCTCACTACCTGCGCTTGGGCCAGCCTCGACTTCTCCGACCAAGTAAACGTTTGGGTGCTCTGGTCTCGTCTATTCTTGTGACATGGCCTGCCCTTAGAAGATGTCTGTCCTATTTTAAATGTGTGTTCCTCTTGCTTTAAAAGCAGATCTTACAATTGGTAGGGAACAGAGACAAACAGCAGGGAGTTCAATGTGGAGGAGAAGCGCTGGTTATGACTGGCATCTGATTGATTGACATAGTTTCAGGTCGTCGTACGTGCGTATTTAAACGTACGTGCGTTCACGCGTGTTAAGCTGGCCTTTTGTAGTTATTTATTCTGTGCATGGTATAGGAGGAGGGATATAATATCAATGTTCTTTGTTTTGAAATGTCATATTTTAGAAGATCATATTGTGGGCGTTGAAGTCCCGCGTAGCAATTGTAACAAATAATATTTGTGCGTGAGTCATGTTCTGATTTTGGCAAGTTTCCGTTGAGTGAAATGAAAATGTCAAATTGTTTAATAAATACATTATTTAAAGTGACATCTTCATCGGTTCCATTGGATTAGCAACTACTTTAAAGATTAAAGGTGTTGTAAGTAGTGTTGCCCAAAATTGGTCTTGGTCTTGCAGTCTTGGTCTTGTTCTTGCATTTTTGCAAGACCAAGACCAATACCAAGACCGACTTATTTTAGCAAGACCAAGACCAAGACTGAACCCTGCAAGATATGAGCAAGACAAGACTAAGTCTGCGAGACTCTTGCGTCTCGCAGTTTTTTTTTTTATATTGTTAATAAAACATACCCATTAAAATTACAATTGACAAAAGTAAAAGTCTAACGGAGTTTAGGTCTGAGCTTCTTGGTGGCCAAGGCCCTGGCCCGGGATAAACATAAAGCCCCTAACACAAATGTCAATCCATTGCAGTGATGACGCGTGCTGCGTGTATGACATTCGCGGGAATCGCGGGAAAACTAAGTATGTAATGTACGGTCCCCGCCGCATGGATACAATTTAGGCGCCGGCGGCTCCGTTTGTTATTGTTGCGCGCAGGCTAGTTTATGCTGTATCACTACACGCGAGAGCTAATTTTACTTTGAACATTTATAAATAGGTCTTTCCTTTGGCGGCTTAGCAGTGATTTTTTGTATTTTTGCGTACAAACTATTTTATGCCGTATCAAGACGTGCGAGAGCTTATTTTGGTTTGAACATTTATGCATTGCTTTCCTTTGTCAGTGGTGAAGTGAGCGACGCGAGTAATACCTACAAGTTACATTTAGTGTACTATTGTTTCTCAATTTTTCGAGTTGATGAATTTTTTATATTATTTTAAAACAATTTTTTTTTTCTTTTACTCTATGATTCAAAAGTACTCCTTATGGCAAATCGTCCTGCCGTGGGAAAACAACCATTAAAATACGCTGTACCACTGGGTGTGTAATGATTTGTGTAGAATTCACTTAGAAACATTTTATAATTAACCTATAATTACGTAGGTAATTATAGGTTAAAAGGTATTTGCAAGACTTGCGAGACTCTTGCTGCAAGACCAAGACCAAGACCAAGACCGAGAGCGCAATACCAAGACCAAGACCAAGACCAGGTGTTCTGACGCAAGACCAAGACCAAGACTGGACCAAGTCTCGTCTTGGTCTTGCATTTGGGCAACACTAGTTGTAAGGTTTATTAAGGAATTATCTTGCTTTCTTATATTGCAGAAAATAATAATGTAAGAAGCGCAATTTGGCCATAATAAAGTTGGTCAACTTGTGAACCGAGTAGACATCTCGTGTTCACTAGTTAGATCGGACACATCAAACTATACATTTTCAGTATCCTCGCTTAGCACGTTTTTCGTTTTTCGTGGCCTCGCTTTGCAGAGATTTCCCGTACAAGGAGAGTTCCGCATAAACTGGTTTTGAATAGCTTGATTGGTCAATTACTTGTCACTAACTGTAAAGCCCCTACATCTGTCTTAATAGTGCAATCGTTTACCTACTCTTTGATAAACCATACACCGTGTACTAAAAAAAATAGGTTTAAAAAAAAAACTACTTATACTTTTAGCATGACACGAGAAACTAATTCATACAAAGACAACAAAATCATCGTTCCCCCAATCAGTGAAACTCCAACGAATAACGATCATGGAATACCATTTAATATGCCTTTAAACGTTGAATTTATAGCTCATAATATTTCAGGCAAGTTATTATAAAGCGGTGCTAACGCGACTGAAATATGTTTCAGATTTCAGTTTCAATTCTATATCAGAATGTTCAGTGCTAAATTATTACAAGCTAGATATTTTACCAGTTTATTTTTGAAGATATTTTTATATGATCTTTGAATCTGGTGTGGGACTGTTAAGTATCGATTTTTAACGAGTTATTAAGTACGACCAATATACAATATAAGTTTAATTAACTTTTCTTGGGCACTTTATGAGATATCTTTTATAGTATGTTTTTTTCGTTATCTAAGTAAGATAACATGATGAAATGATAGTAACTCATAGTACGTGTAGGATATAGGTATCCTAAACATAGGACATTAACTAAAAAGGGTGAAATTAATAAATAAAAAAAAAACAACTTCCAAAAAAACACTATAAAAGTAAAAATAACTTTTCGGAAGTCGTTGGCAATAAAGTCAATGAAACAAACAAAGTCACCGACATCCGAAAGTTTTATTTGTGTTTTTTGGTAGTCTGTTATTTTTTATACAAACATTTTGTTATTAAGTCTCCAGAACTAAAATGCTAGAAAAACTCTATGCTCATTACAATATAAAATATTACCTAAATCAAAGACGATGATTGATACATCGATAGATAATCTTCTAACGATTATCACACAAGTAAAGCTGGAAGCAAAAACGTTACGCAACGAATATAATGTAATAAACATTAGCATGATTAATGTCCCGCGGTCTGAGCTAGGAATAGGCCAGTCGGTCTAATGAGTGCTGAGAGACGATGGATGGACACTAGCTTCATAGCAAGTGGACTAATACCTGTAATACTAACACTAAGTACATGAAAACTGTCATGAAAGTCGGCTTTGAGATTTTTAGCGCTCGGCTTAGCGAGGAGAGTTTAAATTCGAACATTAACTGTTAAAAACACCTTGTGAATGGACTTACTAGGTAATTGATAATGGTCTTTGATGAATACTGAATAAAAACAGCTAAATGCGCTTCATTGTGTTCATAGTAGGTACTTAACATTACACAATGTGAAACGAAAAGATTGAAATGAAACCTGCTTATGAAAATGACAATACACCAAAGAATTATACCAAAATCAAAAGTCATTCATTCAAATTACGCTGAGTTACAGCACTTCCTAAACGTTAATAAAATTACATAAAAAAACGCCCGTTTGTAAGTCCTAGAATCAAAAATGGACAACAGACTAATATTCTGTATCATCATTTATCCGAAGGTGAAGGAGGAGCTCGTGGCTAAATAATAACAGCCGCCCGGGTCGATCTTTAAGGTCAAGCCGTGCTTGCCGAAGTTGGTCCGTGGATGGGTGACCATCATTACATACCGAGTTTCCTCCGTGCCTCGGAAAGCACGTTAAGCCGTTGGTCCCGGCTGTCATTTGTAGATCTTTGACAGTCGTTACGAGTAGTCAGAAGCCAAAAAAAAAAGTCTGACATCCAGTCTTACCAAGGGGTATCGTACAGGCCCGAAGGCTCCTAAGAAGCCGATTCCTGCCGGCTTCCCTTTGGGAACAAGGCACTATACGTAGTGTCTAGTGTCTACTGTAGTCAAATAGTAAATTATGTACACATCTGACGTTATCACATCACAGTACAGACATTAAATACATCACAGGATTGAAAACATTACATAAATGCCAGCATTTTTCATGTCAACAAAGAAAGCAACATGTGGCGCCAGTAAGCCGACGCTCGGGTGTCAGAATTCAGAACTAAATTCGTATGAACGCGGACACGTGACTTCGCAGCTATCAGCAGCGTTTTGTAAGGACTAGGTAAGCCGAAGATTTTCGAGTTACGACAGGGAACTTTCAATGTTTGTATGTATAGGAAGCTAAATTAGAACCACTTCCCGATGCCCGATTGAGCTGAAATTTAGCGCACACCTTTGGTTCTAAGAACAATACATTTTTATGACAGACATAACTTAATCCTGCAGCCAGGATCGTCTCCTCACGAGGGAACTCCTCAACGTTTAATAGCACAGACACGAAAATTTGTATACAAGTTCATATTTGATGGATAAACATGAATTCTATCATGATCTCATCCTGCAGCCAGGATTGTCTTCTCACGAGGGAACTCCTCAACGGTAAATAGCACGGACACGAAAATTTGTATGCACGTTCATATTTGATGGATAAACAGAATTCTATCATGATCTCATCCTGCAGCCAGGATCGTCTTCTCACGAAGGAACTCCTCAACGTTTAATAGCACAGACACGAAACTTTGCATACGAGTTCATATTTGATGGATACACATGAATTATATCATGATCTCATCCTGCAGCCAGGATTGTCTTCTCACGAGGGAACTCCTCAACGGTAAATAGCACGGACACGAAAATTTGTATGCACATTCATATTTGATGGATAAACACAAATTCTATCATGATCTTATTCTCCAGCCAGGATCGTCTTCTCACGAGGGAACTCCTCAACGTTTAATAGCACAGACACGAAACTTTGCATACGAGTTCATATTTGATGGATACACATGAATTATATCATGATCTCATCCTGCAGCCAGGATTGTCTTCTCACGAGGGAATTCCTCAACGGTAAATAGCACGGACACGAAAATTTGTATGCACATTCATATTTGATGGATAAACACAAATTCTATCATAATCTTATCCTCCTGCCAGGATCGTCTTCTCACGAGGGAACTCCTCAACGTTTAATAGCACAGACACGAAACTATGCATACGAGTTCATATTTGATAGATGATCATGTTTTGTATCATGAACTTATCCTGCAGCCAGGATCGTCTTTGCACGAAGGAACTCCTCAACGTTTAATAGCACAGACACGAAACTTTGCATACGAGTTCATATTTGATGGATACACATGAATTCTATCATGATCTCATCCTGCAGCCAGGATTGACTTCTCACGAGGGAACTCCTCAACGTTTAATAGCACAGACACGAAACTTTGCATACGTGTTCATATTTGATGGATAATGACGATTTGTATCATGAATTCATCCTACCGCCAGGGTCCATAAAGTCCATAAAGTGAAAGGCGCTCTGACGAGCGCCTTTCACTTTATCCCTACTCCGCGGCCAATCGTCACGCGACATGCAACACACAGACGAAAAAGTTTGAGACGATGTAATAAAAGTTTCACTTTAAAAACAAAATTAATGATCTCATTTTTTTCGTCGGCTTCCCCTTACAAAATTTTGACCCTGCGCCACTGGTATCGTATTACCCAGTTACTGGGTTGTGGAGGTCAGATAGGCAGTCGCATCATGTAAAATACTGGTACTCAGCTGCATCCGGTTAGACTGGAAGCCGACCCCAAGAGAGTTTGGGAAAAGGCTAGGCAGATGATGATCATTTATCCGAAGGTCACACCTTCCACCGAACTTTTAATTACAAACAGGTAATGTGATTAATGAGTTAATAAATAGCGGATGCAACAGTGTGATGTGTGTGCCACCCACGTAATTGTTTCACGTGAGAAAGCTCGTCAGAGCTGCGTATGCGCATGACACTGCAGTAAGGTTGAGACTGAAGTAAGGCACTAGGCAGTTAGCGATTAGTTGTCTTTACTAGGTGTTTATTAATTTGTTTAGTTTTCCCTTCGGTTCCAAGATACAAAATAAAGATACATATTAAAGAAAGAAAAAATATTTAGTCCAAGCGATAAATGGGTAACGATTTGTTCATCATCATCTTCATGCCCTTGTCTCATGTTTTTTTTGGGATTGGCACAACACGTTATTTTCTTCCCAGTCCCCGGTCATTTGTCAGACTATCATTTACTCCTTTTCCATTTATTATCCTTCGTTATTCTGCTAATTACCAATGATTGTTGTTCAAGAACAAGGAAGGGGTTGTTTCAAACCCATTTAAAAAAGGAATCAGAAACTAGCTCTCCTACCCGAGACTAGATTGGGCCTAGGTAATCACTCCAGCTATGCCAATTACCCTTACGGCTATAAAGCTCGACAAAAAAAAATTGGCTACGCTACACGAAGTATCACACTCGCTCCCTGCTCCACTCCCCGCTCCGCTCGTCACCAAGCTCGCCTCCCAATAAGACCGCTGACACACCACTGAGTCACAAGTACGTCAGATCGGTTACAAGACTACCTGGAACTGCCTGATGTTAGCATTATGTTGGCATTACGATAGCCATAGCCTAGTACATGTGTAACTGTGCTAACTACTAATTGTTTAAAGTCGGTAGGGATGACAATTGTTTTGCGAATTATGACGAGATTGGTTTAAGAAATAATTATTTTAGCCGGTGCATAATACTCAGCAGTTGATTTAATGAAGCCGTGGTATTGATTTCATTGTTAGATATTAGTTTATCATTATAATTAAGTCTGTAATCCCTGAAGGGCTACGAAAAATAAGTTAGTTTTTTTTTTAAAGTTAGTAGGTGAACCTAATAAATAGTACACCCATATTTTCCTAGTTAAGTGTGTAAATCCCATGTAATAGCGAGCCTATTGCCATCGACAAAGCACAAATACAGAAGCTCCGAAGCTGCTACTGAAAAAATCCTGCAAATAATGAGTTATTTTTTTAATACAGAGCAGACGATCCCCGAAAAATTGACTTTGATTTTACCCTAACAAGTGCTTAACGATTTTTTATGCAAGAACTTACTGTTAAAGTATCCATTTAAATTATCCTCATAATGTGAATTGGCAACTTTATCACTGTCAAAACTCAATATCACTGCGTGTTACAGACCTCTCCTGAACGCTATTCACATCAAGCTCGCTACCGGCATGTGATTGCCTCGTATTGACACAAATGTTAATCAGACAAGTTTGAATGAAGCGATCTGACATCTGACTCATCGGAGACAGAAGGCCGCGTCCGTTGCTTACAGGCGGTCATCATCACTCAGCCGGTATTGCATTCCGATATACCGTGACGTTGTGTAGTGACAGTTCAGATATTGACTGGATGCAATTATTAAGGAGACACTACTTAAAGCTGTGCTGGTAGATGTGGTGTGCTCGCGGACAAAAAAAGTCATTCGTGTCTAGAGTTCTCTATGAAGAGTGTATGATTTTGTCTAACAAGCGATTTTGCCCGCAGCCGCGCCCGTTTTGACATAATATATAGCCTATCTCTCCCCAACAGCCTATAAGGTTAATTCATTTGTTTCCGCGAATACCTCCTACATCAAAATTACCAAATTTATAATTGGCTCTTAGCAGCCTTATGTTAAAGTTTTTCAGGAAGGACTGATAAATAAATGAAAGACTCATTCATCCTTTGATCTTCTTCTTTTACAAAAAGGTTATATTAAAGATAAATTACATTTTACCGAAAACTGCACAACAAACACGGAAACTACCATGTCAACCAGAGTCACAACAGCCGAAAACCACGTGAAAAAGCCCATCTTGCGGAACTCTCAATAAAACTGCTTCAAAATCAAATAAAACACCGTTGCCATAAACAATATATAAAGACGGCGAAAGAACCGCGCTATAAAACACGTCTGTTTGTCTGTGTGTCTGTCAGACAGACGGGAAAGCGTAAATCTGTGCTGTTGAGGCGCAGGATGCAACACACCTGGGGATTAATGAACGGTTTTGTGAAATTAGGTGAGGCGTGATTGACTTTCTATTTGTTGTAGTGTTTGATGAGTTTATTGTTGATGGGTTTAGGGGCTATAAACGATGATTAAAAGAAAACTAAGCGAGATGGCTGCCCAACAAATTATCCTAAACACGACTTCATACAAGTTACTTTAATAGTCTCGTTGGTCTAGTTGACGCAAAGCGCTACTGCAGAGCATGATGTACACTGAAATCCAGGACATGAGGTCCTTGATTTAAAGTTTCCCAGTTTCCCAGGAATTTTACAGTAGCTGAGTAGCGCCCTGGATTCTGGATTTGTCACTGGCGATAAGTTCGACCGCTATCTCATGTTACTTAAACATAACTGGCGAACTGTTGGTGTGTTATACGTATAGACACAGACAGACAGACAGGGTTACATTTGCATTGTAGGTACGGATGGTATGGATAAAAGAGGCCTGCATAGGATTATGTAAGCTAATATCTACACATCGACAACGGAAATTGAGTTTAAATTCGCTAAACCCATATCCTTAAGGACTAAACTAAACGAGACTAGAAACCGATGCTTCAAATTTGATATAACGTAAGAGACATTGAGCCGGCTATTAGATTTCCAACTATCAGCACTAAGTCGTAGGTTGAAAATGCAACAACAAGCACAATTACCCTTACGTTATTTCATCACCGTTGAAGAGAGCCAGCTGTTTGGCTTCAATAGCTGAACAGGAGTGAGCTTTAAATCACTCACAGATGTACGTCCTCCATGATTTAGTACCAAGTGTTTACTTAGGAATAAATTAACTTTTCCGCTTATTTTCATTGAAGTTAATATTGTGGAGTGTTTCGACTTTCCTCTGGTTTGTTTTCAAGGAAATGTTGGTTGCAGAAAACTTGGGTGAAGATGAAATGATGTGTGCGTTTTTAATTAAAAAACTGTATGGATGTATCTTCTATCATATAAAATTCTCGTGTCGCGGTGTTTGTTACCAAACTCCTCCGAAACGGCTGAACCGATTTGTATAAAATACCGCTGGAATTAAAAAGCATTCTGTACACAGGCTCATTCAAGGCAAGGCTCAAGGCATTTCTATTGGAAAAATGTCTCTACTCAATAGACGAATTGTAATATGCCTAGAACTGACATGTAATTTTTTGACTGAGGTGATATAATTCGTTTTCAACTTTTTTATCGTTGTCTGTTATTGTTTTCGTTTTAAATTGCTATTTCATTTATTGACATTGTTATTTTAAATTAATTTTCATTTATTGACATTGTTATTTTAAATTAATATTCATTTATTGACATTGTTATTTTAAATTTGTGTGCATTTTTCATTCTTTTAATAAAATTTATTTAATTTGATTTATAATTGATAATCTAAACTCATTGAATTTCATGTATTCCAATTTATTGTTTTGTATATCCATTACTGTTTCATGCAGATTATATTCGAACGCAATGTAGATTGTTACTGAATAAATAAATATGATATTTTGTGTGCATATCGGGTAGGTCTGAGAATCGGCCAACATTTATTTTTCATACCCCTAAAACCTTTGAGAAAAACTGCAGTATGTAATTGAATGTATTTTTTAAAGAAATGTGAAGTTATTTTTTTTTTGTTGTTTTTACTACATATTTTTGCTAAAACTTTTTATAGGTAAAAGTTCTACCAAGTCAAAGTCATATTATAAACACGATAGAAAATGTCTGTTCGTCGAATTTTCACGGATTGGTGCTTGAACGGATTAACCTTGGCGCAATTATAGAACATGCCCTGGGTTTTATCCTGGTAGTGTGGTCTTTTAAGATAATTTCCGACACCCGCGCAAAGCCGTAAGCAAAAACTAGTAATGTAAAGAATCTTCGCCTATTTTCACAAACATATAGGTACCACCTTTTCAAACCCCACATTCCTCATTCAGCCACAGGAAACCAGCCATAACGACCATCCCCAAGCAAACCACCACTTAACCGATCTAGTGGGACTGGCCGATAATAGGCCACTTATAAGCCGGTAATAGGCCATAAATTAACGGCGACTATAAACTGGAGTGATCTTTTGAAGTTTGAAGTTAATTTATGGTACAGAGAGTTGCGGTTCTTTATGTCACCCATGGGAAGATTGTTGTTTTTATTGAGATTTTGGAGCTGGCACCGTGCCGGGTTTCGGAATCTGTGTTTGGATCCTTTGTTTCTCATTTTATGAGGTACATTGACTCATAATAATATGCCCGGGCAGTTGATAGAAAGCGATTGCTACCTCAGACATTCAGAAAATTTAGGATACTGTGTAAATGATGATATGGCATAGAAAGAAGGGGTCTGATGAGATGACGAGTAATGGAAGAAGAAGACATGCTTCGCCGACCCCAAATAAGTTGGGATAAGGGTCGGTCGAGATCATTCTCGATGAAAAACATTTTCTGTGCATTGATGACAGTAGATAAATACAAAGCTGAAAGGTTTTAGGAGAGCTCGTGGCTATTTAATAACAGCTACAGTTCATTTTCGGCTGTCATTTAATAGATCTTTGAAAATGTTTACGAATAATCAGAAGCGCTAAAGTCTGACAACCTTTCTTGACCAGGGATTTATTTCACACGAAGTTGGGAAATTAAAAAAAAATAAAGTTTTTGAACTAAATCTAAATTACAAAACCATTCTTCTTCTCTATCGTGTAGTTACTGCTAACCTGGTGTCAAAGTTTTTATGCCGCCCGTAGGCCTCTGACTTGGATCTGACATGCCGTCGATAACTATGTCTGAGACATGCTGATTTCCTCACGATATTAACCTTCCGCGAAGCAAATGATAATTATACAAAACGCACATGAATCCAAAAAATCTGAGGTTCGTGTCTTGGGTTCGAACTCCAGACCTATGACTTGGCAATCTGACGGTCACACCACTAGGCTATCACTGATTTTACAAAACCATTGACAATAAAGTTTAAACAACAGTGACAACAATAAAAGAAAGAAAGAGGTGAAGACACTAAAGTTTGACGACACGGTTGGTGCAGTGGCTGAGCAGTCGACTGCTGCGCTGCGTGTCGCGGCTTCGATCCCCGCACGGAACAAATATTTGTATGGCCTACAGATGGTTGTTGCGGATCTGGCAGTTTGTGTTTGTCAGTTTAAATGTTTGTAAACGCACCCACGATACAGGAGAAATTCCTAGAGTGGGGCAAAGTTAAAAAAAAAGAAGATGGTATTTTCATGGTCTTTAAAAGTTCTCGAGTGAGTAACATTCTTCCAGCAAGGTAAACCAAACACTATATTTACGAGTGTAAGAGCTACATTAGATTACAGAATTTCTAGGCAAGCCAATCACTCCGCGCGACTGTTCGCAATACTATCAAAATAATATCGGACACCAATCGCTGCCATTAAGCCACATAATCGATTAGGCGCCGCAGTTGCGAAACAACCGCTACCTAATTTATATCGATTCAATTTAACGATCATTTTATATCGATTAACCGTTATTGGATAACGATATTTATTAACATCATTACGGCTCATCACTTTGATGGTGACACCACAATGAAAACGAACTCAACCTTAGAATTTAAGTCGCTAAGTTTAATTTCCTCTGCTATTCTGAATTTACAAAGATCATTATTTTTCTTTATTTAAAGGCCTTTATCGCTGAGCGATATAGCGATAGATCATAATAATACAGTATAATATATTACAGGTTTAAAGCCTAGATAGTGTAGTGATCTTCGCAAACAGTATTACCGATTATTAATGTCGGTTATTTGTGTCGGGACGAGTTTGTTGAGCGTTTTATTAACTGATGGTTATGTGTTGAAATGTTTAAAGTATCATTATAATAGGCTATGTGATAGGTTAGTGGTCTATTGCGAAAATAGGACTCTATTTATGACGTGGTTGACTGCCAGTACATCAGACACTTTCTCATCCATTCATCGTTCAATTTGTATCAACGGAGACATCATCATAATTAGGTAGCTGTTTAGAATGTCATCGATAAACCGACGGCACGGATGGCGCAGTGGTTGAGCGATCGACTGCTGCGCTGCGTGTCGCGGGTTCGATCCCCGCACGGAACAAATATTTGTATGGCCTACAGATAGTTGTTGCGGGTCTGGCTGTTTGTGTATGTGAGTTTAATGTTTGTAAGCGCACCCACGATACAGGAGAAATTCCTAGTGTGGGGCAAAGTTTAAAAAAAAAAAAAAAATAGACTTTGATTTGTCTCGATATTAAAGTTAATTTAGCTGCATTATAGTAGGTTCCATAGACGTATTAGAGAGGAGTAGTCAATTGGAGTTCCTGGATTCGAATCCAAGATGGCACTTTTTATTTTACATTTGTGACAGCAGCGGTGGCCCAGTGGTGGCAGCCCCGACTTACGAGCAGTAAGCCGTGGATTTGAACCCAGGCAGGCGCATTACTTTGTGTAATTTATTTCATCACCGCTGCCCACAAAAACGGTGAAGGAAAACATCGTGAGGAAACCGGCATGTCATAGAATAAAAAATTCGAAGACATGTGACATCTACCAACCTGCACTGGGCCCGCGTGGTGGATTACAGCTCTCTCCCTCTCATAGAGAGGAGGCCTGCGTCCCAGCAGTGGAAACATTATAGGCTGATGATGATGATGGTAATGAGATTTATTTCATCACCACTACTCTTAAAAGCGGTGAAAGAAAACGTCGCAGGGAAATCGGCTTATTCTAAATCTAAAAGATCTAAGACATAAATGATGACGATATCTAGGAGTCATCATTTATGTCTTGATATGCTTGCATGGTCGTGCATGATGGGTTAAGGGGACTATCTATTTACAGAGAGTAGGTCTGTGTCCCAGCAGTGGGAAACTTTTAGTCTGATTATGTCATGCTTATACTCATGCTCTCTTTCCCACTATCTCTTATGCTTATCTATCCCACTATTCAAAGATTGACAGATGACAGATAATTCTTCAGTACCTTTGCGACCGAAACCTATTCGGTGGAAAATAGGGAAAACGAATATTCCCAGAATGAGAACTACCCAGATCGATTTTTTCAATAAGTGACTCATCGAAATCGTTAGAGCCATTTTCGAGAACGAGATGACCAATATCCAAATATTGCTAATTTAATTGTACAGGATAAGTATTTGGCGTTTCTGAATAGGATAAAAATATTGTACGAATCTTTTCCGAAAATAACTTAGCAGACAATTTGCTAGACATTAGCACGGCAGGCTTCCCCAGCCTAAATCCGGGAACAATGAAGTTAGAAACTCATCGAACCCCCGAAATCGGCGCGAACCGCAGCCATGTAACTTGTACTTAACTTACTTGGGTACAAGTCTCGTCTAAGTGACACAGACGAAGCTAAACGCAAACAGTAGCTAATAGTCCCGAGATTGATTGAAACTTGTAACATTTAGAGATGTTAGACAATATCTATGTACTGGTTTTATGACGACTTTCTTGAAAGGATTTTTAAGCTGCTGTGGCATAATCTAAAGTTCGATTCGAGTGTAACTATTATTATTAGGAATTATCGATTAAAGCTAAGTTAAAGTAACAGGTCTATTTATGGGTGGATTTAAAAAAAAAAAAATTTAAATAGCTCTATATCCTAATCCTATATTCACATTTATAAAAGCGGTGTTTTACCCCCAACCATCATCATTTACCTATAGCCGTTTCTGGGGGTCTACTCTCTAAGCACGAAATCCGCACTTTCGGCCGAAGTTACGGTCGTTTCCTACTCCTTATCACTTACGGACATAAGATTCGTTATGGGCCCGAACTAAAAATGAATGTCAAAACGATTGGACAGTTGTCCTTAATCACGATGTGTTTTCAAAACTCATGAATCTGAAAATATTAGAGAGTGGTTCATTTCAAAGTATAGAGCTAGCTAAGGACGGACCCTTACTTTCGTTGACGGACTCAGAGAGTAGGCTCCCTGAACTATGTTGGGGTCGGCGTCCAGTATTTTTCCAATTGTGAGAAATTCCTAGGGTGGGGCAAAGTTTTAAAAAAAACCTGGTACCACCGTACCACTCTATCCTGAACGACCATATTACAAGTCCTACACAAACACCTAACTTCCTCTACACCGACACTTCAGTCACCTCAGTACAGACAGACGAATTAAACTAATAACGCCGTGATACTGCTACAGCTGTGCGCTCTCCCATGATTTATGTCCCTGCCGGCACCGCGCACGTAACGGCGTGAAGATTAAAGACACCTACCCCCGTGGGACTGGGAGGAATTAAATTTAATTTAAGTGACTGTCTGTAGATATTTTTAAACGCAGTGTTGGGTGATTTTTGAGGTAATAATTATGGGATGGGAGGGTAAATGGGGGGTAAAAAATAATTATAATTGTAACTGTAACATTTTTGAAACCTATCTATAACAGAACGCAATACGCGTTCCTGACGGCTGCGCCATATTTAGAAAAATATTCATCAATCAGTTTTCTAACAATAATCAAAGAAAACACCACACAACCAACTCGCTTTAATAATTTAACAATAATACAAACAACACCAGTGAAGCAGTCCTTCCTAAAGGACTAAATTAAGCGTTAATGGCCTATCATCGACTTTGTTCTATTTGCGTAGGGAGGGAGCCGCGGCGCAAAACGATGCGTATGCGCTTATTTTGACATGCTTTCATTATCGATGGCCCCTGTTGGGTTCGCGAGTAGGGGGAGCGACGCTGAAGATTTTGTGAGCGAGACATGGTAGAAGATTTTACATATTGAACAATACAAAATAAACTAAATGAATGATATAATTAAACATTTTGTGTTTATATGATCATTGTCTGACCCACACAGTACTTACATCACTATTCAAAACTATTGCTTGTAACTGCTCTGTGTCAAATAAATGTCAGAAATGCTTCATGTTTTTTTTTTTTTAATTGCTGGGGGTTCGACCCGCCACTTCTTCTTCCTAGCCAAACACTAGGAAGTGACGAACGGCGTTTTTGGCAACGTTTTTCATTTATGCTCCGCTCCTATTGTTCGCTGCGTGATTTTGTTCCCCGATAAAAAGGGTTTCCAACACTAAAAGTATTTTTCAAATTGTACCAGTAGTTCCCGAGGTTAGCGCGTTCAAACAAACAAACTCTTCTGCTTTATAATACTAATATAGCATATACTAGCTACCAGCTTAAATTCTTTGTATATTTAGCATTCTGCCGATGCTGTATTTTTTTTTATCTTTATCATTGCAAATATGTCATAGTATGTTAATCTGTAGAAACTTTATATTTCTCTGGCAACAACGAGCGCATTGCGTAATTTAAATAATAACTAAAATTGCATCTTCAATGAATTCGCCTCGCAGTCATCCCACAGTGTACCCCAGCCCTTACCACAGTGCAGCATCGAACTGCGCTAGTCTAAACAAGGGGGCGGCGAGTGCTACAAATTGAACTATCGCAACTCGCGCCAGTAACTCGCACGTCAGGGCTGGCAATCAAGAGTTAATAAGATGTATTTATGACAAACTTGGCGAGGAGGTGGGAGACAATAGAAGGTTGTAAGTGTATTGAGTGTGGGAGTGCTGGGATCAGGAATTGGAATGGTATGGAAGGGTTACATCTCATCTCATCAAAACTGAAAGCTATGCAGGAATTTTGGTGAGATACTGTTTTTCAAGGATGTCCTATTGAAAACTTTATTGAATCTTTTAGGGGCATTTTCAAATATGATTTTTAAACTGTAAGTAATTCAATCAAATTGATATCGGTTTGCAAAATAATTAAGGTCTGAATTACTTCATATCATAATTTCTTTCAGGAAAATGATTACGTGTTCCTGAAATATTTTGTTAAGCGATATCAATTTAAATAATTACAGTTTAAGAAGCATGTTTGATAAAGCCCTTAAAAGATTCGACAACGGTCACAACTGAAAAGGAATTCTAGGGAATTAAACCCTAGAATTTATTTTCAGTGAAAACGTGAAAAATTAAGTGTACTGTAAGTGGTATTGAAAATGAATAGTTACTACACTCGTCGTTGTATTTTCTGCCCTAATCTTATCCTGCCATATCCCACGGCTTAGTATAGTCATATAAGACATTACGGAACGGTATTAAAAATAAGAAAACTAAACCTCCAGCTCGTATCTCTCCACTAATCTGACTAGGTACTGACAAATGACAGCCCTAAACCACACATTAACATAGACAAATCGTAGCATCAACAAACTGGCGATTGACGCAATAAAACCCCGTTAGTATTGCCATCATTAATCCATATAAATTTACTTGCTAAAAATAAATTGGCAACCCTAAGAGACACAGCTGCAACGGCCAATAGCTTATTGCTTGGACGTTCTACGTTTGAATTACATCTTGCAAACTTATTTGCACACTTGTTTAAATAACATATCCTCCTTATGTTGCAATTTTAAGGATTAATTTCGCTTGTGTTTTGGTTTTTGGTTAGTAAATAGAATTGTTGAAGTATTCGTCTCGATTAAAACGATAGAAATGCAACGGCAATTCGATATTAGTTATACGGAGCGAGTGCGGCTCGGAGGAATGCTAAGAATACATCGAGATGCCGATTGACAAATTGTGATCGTTTGGGATGTACTGCGTTGTACTTGAGCGTATTCGACGTATTTATGTTGGTACTTTGTAGACTGGAAGAACATTTTATTAAAGCTGCAATGGCATTTCTATAGATGAAAATTCAACAATAAATCTTAATGATTGCTCAGGTTAAAAGTTAAAGTTAATTGACGAAGTAGTACATGGACTTGGTAGAAGCATCCCCTAATCCTATCTTATAATATCATGATCTCGCTAATTGGGGTATGATGGGTATGATCGACTTATTTCGAACATAAGTCTAAAGGAGAGAAAATGCTGCATCTTCTCTTCTGCCCGTCTTATACAACTGCCGGCACCCTCCTTGACTTAAATGAGGCAAATGATAAAACTTTTTAGCTGTCAAAGTCGCAACGTACCGGTTGGACCAAAGCTGAGTCAACGGTTCGAGAAGAAGAAGGATTTCAGAATAGAGATTATGATATTCTTGTTCTTTCTCAAAGCCACACACAAACTTTCACTAAGTACTTTTAACTTAACAACACAATAAAGTGCCAAAAAACTACAATACTAAACGAACTTTTAACGCATCAATTAAGGTCCACCATAACCCTTGACATAAAAGTTAAGTGCAGCAGTTTGCGAGCAAGAACTAAAAAACAAACATACAACGAGTGATAAAAACACAATACGATGAGTAACGCATAAGAGCAAGCGCACACTACACCGAGAGAATAGGTTTTAGTAATTTTATTTTGTCGCTGTTAGATTTTTTTTTTCAATATTATAGAGATATCCGATTTGATAGTTTACATAATATATCGGAAACGTGACAGCTCAGAAGATTTTGCCTCATAAAGTATTTGTTATGCATGAAGCAAGAGCAACCGAAATTTCTAAAAAAAAAAATGGTGGAGTGTAGATAGAGCTAGACTCCATGAAATAATCGAACCTCTTTTAAAAGCCTTGACAAAGCGTAAGACGTTTGTAAAACAAATTTTTTTTGGACATCTAATCTTAAAAGATCGAAAGAATAAATGAATGACAAAACCGGGCAAAGTCCAGAAGGGGGCGCTAAAAGATCGGACAAATCAGGACGTGGTAATGCTAAACGCGATTATCCGACTTGCGTCACAAAATGCGCACAGAACAATGTTGCTCCGGTTTTGTAATTCGTAGAAATTGTTTAAATTGCAATAGATTGGTAATCGGTACGTTTGACACGTATTGCAATTATTATATTAATTAATAGTTATTGCTGTTTAATGCATAATACATTATTGAGAGGCGATAAAATGTTGTTACATAAGAATCAATTGTGGGTGATGAAAAAGACAGTTATAAAGCGGTTTGCTAATACAAATACATATCTACAAATTTATGTAATGTTAAATTTAGTTATTTTTTTCTTTGTTAAATTTGGAATAAGTAATAAATGTTTGCGGTTTTGTAAGTTTCACATAATAAAGCTGAACATGACACTAGTGGGTGAGGTTTAAAGGGAGGGTCTCTTCCAAAACAAAACAGGGATTACATTAAATAGACATACAACCGTCTACAGCCCTAATATAAATGCTCACATTCGTGGAACCTATCAACAAATTTAATTACACACATTCATGCACGAGGCCGCGACGCGACAGATTCCATTCGTACAAACATACTTCTAATGTTTGTGAATCCAACAAGTTGCCATTTATAGAATAACATCGATGCAGATTTTTCGGCCAACCATCCTAACTTCATTTTTTACTACCCTAATAAGGGTCACAGCTGGATAAAACCTTTTCTTAATATTGTTACAGCAGTAACTCTACCCAGAAACTTACCCGTTCAAATTTCTCATGAAAACAACGACCAAACAATCTTTTTAAGAAAAAGAATCGACAATGTGCGCGAACCCTTACAAAAACAATGCGACCATCTGTGTCCATTGGCGTGTACTAAAAATTATTACCCTACCCAAAACGAGAGCACATTCTAAAGAGTAACCCTGACTAATTGACTGTGATTTACAACTGGGCCGGGTTATACAACCTCGTGAACTTCGGGGAATCTTATGTGTGTTTATTTGGCAGCGTGTGTGGCATCCTAATGGATCGCTTCAGTGACCAGTTACATTATTACATACAAGTTTTGGTGTTACTTAGTTCAAAGAGAATGGGTTTTGGTTGGAAGTTATTGGGTCAGGAAGGTTTATAATTTACTTAATAGTTGAACAATGATTGACTGGGCAAAGTAAGCCGTAAGCAGTCGATCAGGACAGTGCGTTAAAGTAGCTTGCAAAGCGAGAGATCAGAGGGCAAAATTCCGGCATTCTTAATTGAGTCTCTATTTGTAAAAACGTCTATGATATACTAATTGAACATGCTTTTGATATTGATTTTCACTGAGATGATATTGCGACTGGATTAAAATGATAATAATTAAGGAAACTAAAGTCCAGAACAACCGAAACTAGTGTACTGTACCACACTATTAATTTAGAAGTAAACAGGAAGTTCTTAGAAGTAAAGTAAATGCCAAGAATAAAATAATAATAAACATAATTCATGCTTATAGAGACACTAAACGAAATAAACGACATTAAAATAAGGTTGTCAGAAGGACACATTTCACAATGAGTCAACGGTTTTATTAGTTCCAATTCAATTAGGCCGTGAATTTAAATGCCGTCGCTGCCACCCCAAAAGCCCCTAATTCAAACATTTCCGCGGTATATTCAAATTGCGTTTTCATTGCATTTAATTGGAGGGGCTGAAAGCAACATAACACAGTAAAAAATAAAGTAACGCTTTATAGACTGCGAAACATATTCATAGCGTGGAAACAATAAAGGGATTTTCCAAACGATATATTGAACAGTATATTAAATCGAGCTCTAGAACTCAATTTAGAAAGACAAAATTGGAATGTAGAACCAATTCAGCGAAATCCAACCGATTTTATGGAGTAGTACTACGAAATTAAACTATAAATAAAAGTCAGCTCACCTTTCCCGATTCTTTCATCTTCCGCCCAGCCTGGTGAATCCTTGGACTTTGGCACAGACAAGTTCAGAGGCTGCTCCTCACATTTATAATAAAGCACTTTATCAAACTCACTGTCACTAGTTCTCACACTTTTCTGCAGCAATTGTTCTTGCAATTTATTCTTATGAACACTTATTAAATTCCTGTCACTCTCTGAGACCTGCACACTCTTCTCCTGGTAACCGAAAGGCTTTTTCACGTCAAAGTTTATTTTCACATTCATCAGTTGACTCACTGTTGACTTTTTAGTTACCTCGCTATTTTTATCTACATTTGAAAGGCCTAAAATATAATCTATGGTGTGCGGTGTTGGTTTTTTCGGTGGTTTCCCGTAGACATGTGGATGCCATGATGGTTCCGATGCTTCGTCTCTTTTCTCTTCTGTCGTTTTGATTTCTTCATGATTGCTATCAAAGCTGTCTATGTTAACATCAGAGGCATCTCTAGATTCATCTATAACTAAATCTTCTTTGTCATCGTCTACGTTGATCTTTTCGTTGGGGCTTAGCCTGTCGTCTGCGCACTGGAAGAAATTGTTATCGTTGGTAAAGTTCTGCACATCTATAAGCGTGTTGTCTTCTTGGTGCGGTGTGTAGGAAGCTACTACAGTTTGCATTTCTTGTTCTTTATTGTCGTCACTCATGTGTTAAGCTTTCAATATGTACGGAAATAATACATGTTTGTTTTTATGATTGTGTTAGTGTTTTGGTGCTGGAGTGGGCGTTCTGTTTGATCCCCTTTGATGTCGGCGTGATGTTGTCGTCCGTTTCCTGCAACAAACACACGAGTGGTATTATTGAGTGTTTGATTGAAATGAATTAAGCGGGAGTTTATATGGATGATGTATTGATATTTTTATTTTGTGATGATTGAATGAGTTTATATCTGACGAAACAGAAACGCAATTTATTTTTTGTCGGTGTTTAAAATTATGTAGTGATAGTGACACGTCATTGTTTAATAACAACTTGTTGGAAACGATGAATAATATTTGATTGAAACAGCTGTTAGCGGATGAGTAGCCATACATGCCTACAATTTAAAATTATTATTATTTTACAACTCGATACATGTATTCACTGAACACCTAATTATGATAACCCAATTACTGCAACAGACAATTTCCACTACCAAACAGTTCCAGAACACTTCATTCGTGATACCATTGAGCTCACAAAACTCTAACACGAGTACATCAACAGTAGCCACAAAATGAATTAAACGATACACTAACAGCCCAATAAACGGTTCGTGCTCTATCTCGCGCGGCCGGGGTCACCCCGCACCCCCACACCCCTGCCCGCACCCCGCCGGGGTACTCCCACACCCCACACGCACACCGAAACATGGGATCAACTGATCGGTAAGCGTTGATTGATTTTTATTGGAATCACATATCAGGGTTGTAGCGAATGTTTTTTTTTTGTTGTTTATTTACATAAATGGATGATGTTACTTTCGTGTTTTTGGAATAAGTCTGTGAAAGAATAAAATCTATTAAATAATTCAAGGAAACTACAAAAAAAACGCAATTCGAGCGAGGGTCTTTTTAATTATAATTATGTCGGTCGATTTTTTCGGACCGTCCCTCCCCCTTAGTGAGATATTGTGCTCCAACCACTGCGTTGCGAATAATCCCATTCATAAACAAGACATCAGAAACCGCGGTTCGAACCGCTCATGGTGCGAAACGAATAAAGCCCCGATTTTTTCTGCACCAATGTTTTTAAAATTAACTTGTACCTATTTAATAATTCCTCGTAATCAGCCATTTAAGGCAATCAGTATCACAATTTGATCGAGGCGGAAGATATTATATATTACGAGTATCAGACGGATAATTAATAATGTAATAATCTTGTTTATTTGCGACCTCATAGTTTCATAAACTAGTACGCTTTATATCTAGGATTGAACTCAATTAGCAGTATTTAGCAAACATCGCAATCGAAGACTTTAAAGAAAGATAAAGATTTTTTCTTTCTATGTCATCATTTGCTGAACCTTTACATATGTTGGCTTCAGGCTTCCAGTCAATCAAATATAGATATTGAGCTTGATTTACTGTGTAATATAATATCATACTCCTTGGGAGACTGGTTGTGCTTCGGGTTTTCTGCCAACCCATAACAGCCGTCAAAGATCTGCAAATCTCGATAAGGAAAGTACCCATCCACAAACAAACCTTCGATCCATCCGAACATCATCCACGAGCTCCTCTCAAAAACCTTTTAATCTACACTTTGTTCATACAATCTATTAATAACCCATAATGAAAACATTCAACAGTTTATCAATGATTGAACACCCAAAAATTAACAAAACGACATCGTTCGGAGCAGCCCTGCGACTGCCTGCGAGGTGAAACTGAAACAAAGAGACGACTGGAAAACACGACGACACGACACAACGATACAAAACGATTTGCAACGATCCGCAACGTTTCGTAGCGTTTCCGTGCGATTCGCAACCACCCCGAATATTTGTGGCAGTTTGTGCTGCATTCTTTTAGAGGATTATTTTTACGGTTGACGATTTTATATGAAAATGGAACAAAGAAAGTTTTGCTCCAACAACCAGTATGAGTGCAGAAGTAACTCCGTTTATGTCTGTTACCTTTTCGTTTGGACTTTGGCCTTAACGGCAAAACGGATTTCGATGTACTTTGGCATACAGGTAGTACTGGGTTATGAAAAAGCCGAAATGGGATACTTTTCAACCCCGTAGAGCGTTACTGTGAATAAGTTCTGACTGTGTGTGACATCCACGCGGGCGCAGCCGGGGCTAGGTCATATCTTGTTCTAAATTTCATCCGATAAAATAGCCTATTTTAATTTATTTTTCAGCAGCGTGCTTAAATTATTATAACCAGGGAGCAATTCAAATTATCGTGGCAATCTGCAAAATAAGTAATTACCCCGACAGCTTATGCTTTTCTTAAAATCATAAGTGAACGCTTCTATCATTCATATTTTAACACAAGCAGCCGGTTGCTGAAAGGCGCCCCCCAATAAACCCGATACCAAACGAGGGAAGAGCAGTTTCCTCACGACTCACGATCACCCCTCACACTTTGGTGCGGCTCCCCTCATATTCACCTGATTCACAGCTGTAGGGCAATCATTCTTTCTTAAGTTTACTTCCGACGTTGTTGATTTGATACTATGCTTCTGACTCACACCTAAAGCTTAAAAGAGATGTTGTTAATATAATTCTCGATATTTATGACCGTTTTTGTTTTAATTCAGTGTCTAATAATATTATTTATACATTTTTTTATTTTTTATTCTTATCTATTAATATCAGGAACGCTTTGATTAAGAAGACAGACTCATTGGCCTAACTTCTACACACATTAAAACTACGCCTTTAACAACGCTCGCAAACGCACTCGGAAATCGCACTTTTTCACGACTAAAATGGTTTAATAAAAAAAAAAGAAACTTAAATAAGAGTCACTGGAAAACTAACATCCACTTAAGAAGAATAACACACCTTTTATTAATATTGCAATTATAAATCACGACACACATATTATCTATGTATACCTCGCACTATTTCATGACTAATATGGTATAATTAATGAATTACCGCTAACGACAAATAATTCTACAACACAAAGATATCAGTTATATTCATAATTGTTATCGCGAATAACGCAAGTTCTAGTCAATCGACTATCGAGTCATTTTAATCGCTAAATAGTTACAAGAATCGTGCGAATGCTCACACTATTTAGTCATGTGACGCAAAATGTTGACGTGTTCGATAAACTATTGAAATATGGTGAAAGTAACCAACTGCTCATTATTTCTCGTACTTACGTTCCGTTTGGTAACTTTCCCATATGGACAACTAAAGACGTGCAAAACAAATCAAAAACAGTGCCATTTCGTAACTATTTTAATCTTTATACATTGAGTCCCGTTTCGTTATCCATAAACTGTTTTTTTTTTTTTAATAAAACTTTGCCCCACACTAGGACTTTCTCCTGTATCGTGGGTGCGTTTACAAATATTTAAACTAACATACACAAACAGCCAGATCCGAAACAACTCTGTAACAATCAAAAAGTACCGACACATAGCAAACAAATATTGTAAACACGTCTGTACAACTATATGTAATTTAACTTAATGAACTGTGCAAGGTTGTTATTTTTGATTTGGAAAATATAGAAGTTTTTTTTTTTAACTATCTATTTGTTCCGTGCGGGGATCGAACCCGCGACACGCAGCGCAGCAGTTAATCGCTTAGCCACTGCGCCAACCGTCGTGTCGTGTTTTTGTAGGGTACAGTCATATCCCAACGTCACAAAGATATTTCTTGTTGATGTTGTCTCTCTCTGGCACACTAAGGTTTGTAACGAGAGAACTCAATTTATAATTTTTATAGAATTACTAGGAGAACAGAATCATCAAGATGTTCGAGCCCCATCTTCAATACTATCGTAACAATTTACTAAGATTTTGTACTCGTATGTCATGAAAATAAGTATTTATCTTAAAAGGTTACGGAACGAGACTCAAAGTTTCATACATTGAGTCTCGTTTCGTAACCTTTGGAGTCAAAATAGTTACGAATCGGCACTTTTGTGATGGTATTTTGTTTAGTTGTCGAAATGGGAAAGTTACCAGATGGTAAGTACCCCTCGTAGAATGCTGTAACTTCTACTGAAGAGGTTCTATGAGAGCATAGAACTTTCTTATGGATCTACTTGCTAGGAAAACTATACTTTGCTAATGCCTAAAATTGGCAGTCAATAGCAAAAAGTATGTCATAATTGTTTCGTTATCCGGTTAGACCGGAAGCTGACCTCAACATAGATGGGAAATGGGTAGGCAAATCACCATCTTACTGCCCTTGTACCATGTTACTTGGGATCGGCGCAACACATTTTTTATTTCCGTTCTCCCCTACCAACCATCACTCAATCATGTACACCTTTTTCTTTCATTGAATCCATCTATCGTTTTCCCGGAAAAGGCTAGCCAAATTATGGTAGAATTTTGTTACGTCACTAATGAACTATTTTTTTTCTAGCCCCCTCTGTCCGGCTCCTAAGCAAAGACTATGAACTATTTAAATAAACGAATAATACTGTAAATACATTGTTAAGATGAGCGTCTCCCTGTCTAACAATCCTTTTTTTTTTTTCTAATGTCATTATTAAAGCAATTTCTTCTTTAAACCATTTCCGCAATACACGTTTCTGATTTTATGTCATGAGTAGTTAGTTCATTACACAAGATAGTAAAGTTGTTTAATAAGAACCCATCTTAAACTTAATAACATTAAACCGATCACGAGTAATGTATTACGAAAGACTAAGCTAACTTAATAATGAGTTAATACACTACTCGGAATAACCGACATGGCGTACTCATTAAATCCACCTTGTAATAGTAACTAATAAGGAGTGAGCACACTGGCGTGTTCATCATCTGCATAGCCTTTGCAGCTGAATACCAGTATTTTACATTGAGCGACTGCCTCACACACCACAGTTAATACTGGGTAATACAAAACCCATTGGTAAGACTGGTTGTCAGACTTTCGGGCCAAAGACTAGCTGTAAAGACTGTCAAAAATCTACAAATGGCAACGGCTTAACGTGCTTTCCGAGACACGGAGGAAACTTGGTATGAACGTAATGGGTGGCCCACGACCAACCTAGGCAAACGCAGCTTTACCTTCAGATGGACCCGAGCGGCTGTTATTATTTCCTCACGGGCATCAGCTAGTTATTCACATCTATTAAATCCTAGACTTTAATACCATCTAAAAGACACTCTGCTTAAGTCGTTCCTTAATGCACATCAATTAAATTATTACATTATAATGCTTACATCCACACAACTGCATTGACGTCAATCGACGTCGCTCCACATAGACCCACGTAATTAAACTATATACATAGCACGGTAAAATCGCCCTTATTGACGACAAACAGGGTGGGTAATGCCGTGAGATGTTATTGCGATGTTCTACGAAGAGTTCAGTGTAGGATTTCAAGTAAAGTAAAGCTAATTATTTGTTCATAAATGTAAATATGGATGAATCCACGTACGATACCTAAAAGAACGCTTTGAATTACTGACGTTTAGAACGTACCACCACCTATCAATTTACCAAAAGTACCTACGGACATTGGTTGACAGTCTGTTCTAAGATATTGGTCACTCATCCTCTTTCCAAATAATTTCCTGGTCGCTGCTGGGCGTCAAGTCTAATTCAAAATCATCATGCCACCCAGAACTCTGTCTACCCCACGCACATTAAAGAAACGACCTCCTCCAATTCTATCTTTCATTGACACAATTCTCACTTATCAAATTAACACGTTTTCAAACGAATGTCAAAGAAAATCAAAAGAGCCATCTGGTGTTTTTATTAAAAACAAATCCAACGCTTTCATCAAAAACATATGAAAATGCAATAAATTAATTTGGAATATCAAAGGAGATCAAATAGAAGTTAGTTGAGGAAATGTTCTACAATTAACACAAACGGTTTAAGAGAATAACTGTCATCTTCATCCGCTGTGTTTTGCAGGCTACATGGTTTCCGAACGAAGATTACCAGTTTGAAAAGCCGAAGATTAGCTTTGAAACTTTATTTTTGGCTTTGGATAGGGAGGATATTGTCAGATTCTATAAGCTTAGTCAAGATAAGGAACTAATGTCATGACTTTTTACTGCAGAATTCTAAATGCTCAAACATTAAAAAATCTGGTCAAGAAAAACATCATGAGGAAACCGCCATGTCCCATAACAAAAGATTTTACCACCGTAATCAGTCTCTCTCCATCATTCAAAATCATCAAAATGGTTGAGTTGAATGATCCATGCGTCATGTTCGTGAACGGGCGCTGTCAGTTGTGCCTGATCGTCTCTTAGCTGCCACGGCTCATTTCGAACTAATTATTTCATCTTTTAATTGTTCTTTTTGTTTTTACTATGGACACTTTTAACGTGCACGTCTTGCTACATCGTTCTCACATAATGTACCATCTCTAAATGAATGATGTAACCAAGGTTATGTAACAAGATTCTGATTTAAAAGAGTGTCCATGGAGTTTCTTGCCCATTCTTCTCCTTAGAGATCTACACTTTGGAATGGGCAACTACAGTACTTTCACAGTTATTATGTCTTGTGACTGGGACTGTAGCTTCATTTTTATTGTTTTTCGACTATTCAAATGTGCCTGTAACTGGCCTACTTGAAATAAATGATTTTGATTTGATTTGATTTGATTCACTCAGGTCTAGAGTGATTGATTGGAGAGTGGCTGATTCACCATCATCATTCTCTTGCCCTCATACCAATTTATTTTGGGTCGGCACAGCATGTCTTCTTCCATACTTTTCTGTTACTCGTTATCTCATCAGACACCAAGCTTCATCATCATTATCAGCCTATAATGTTCCCACTGCTGGGACACAGGCCTCCTCTCTGTGAGAGGGAGAGGGCAGTAATCCACCACGCGGGCCCAGTGCGGGTTGGTACACGTCACATGTCTTCGAATTTTTAGTTATATTTTCGGTTTCCTCACGATGTTTTCCTTCTTCGTTTTAAGAGCAGCGGTGATGAAATAAATAACACAAATTAATGCACCTGCCTAGGTTCGAACCCACGGCTTAGTGCTCGTAAGTCGGAGCTGCCATCGCTGGGCCACCGCTGCTCTCTGACACCAGGTTTTTTTTTTTTTTTTTAATTATGATAATATAAATTACTTGAATTGATCCATCTTTTCATTAACAGTTTTTACAAAAAATTGAACGGTACATTGTCGGTACACCGCAAGGATTCAAGGAGCCCAACGGACCCCGGAAGTCGGGTATAGCTATTTAAAGTTTGAAATCCTCGTATGTCGAAATGTCTGGATGAAAGAGAACGCCAGAAAAAGTCCGGATGGAGGACCAAAAAGTAAGGACAGATAGTAACAAAATCCGGATGTAAGTTTAAAGCTTCGTCACCGTCTATTTTAATGTAGTGTTGATTAAATCAGCAAGTGACGATGCTGATATTTGATAAGAGCTTTTTTGAATGCAAGTCGATACATTATTTGGATAAAGACGTAAAATTTCCATTAAAGATTATCATATAATCTGACCCATACCGTTTATATCTAAGATAGAATACGTTATTATATTGTATTACGTCAATTATTGCAATTATCTGATCGTATCGGGTGCATATTGGTATGATGTAGGTATAATAAACACATAAAACAGGTTACAACAGTGAATCATTAAGATATCATTGAAGTGATATTGTAAGTATTTTATAATAATCTAGCTTATAGTGCCAATCGATTCTGTTGGTGTAGTGATTGCAATGTGCGCGTTATGTCCTGACTCCTGAGTTTGATTCCCAGTGAGTCTTTTCGAAAAGGCTTGAGCTAGTCAGAAGGAGCTTTGTGTTATTGCAGTTAAAATTTATAGTTGGATTAACGGCTTTTTCACATTTGTTGCAATTCCGACAAGGATGGTTATTCGCTCATTTCCTGTCAGTAACACCTGGTTTCAAAAACATACATCTTCATCTAATCCAGTGATGCTGTTGTTATCCCAATCAACCAAATGTTTCACGTTGCAAATTGTTGTGTTATCCATTCCAGAAATCGTGCGTTATTCTTCGGCAACTTTTTTTTTTTTTTAAGAAAACGTTGCCCCACACTTGGAATTTCTCCTGTATCGTGGATGCGTTTACAAACATTTAAACTCACGTACACAAAAAGCCAGACCCGGAACAACGATCTGTAGGCTATACAAATATTTCTTCCGTGCGGGGATCGCACCCGCGACACGCAGCGCGGCAGTCAATCGCTCAACCTCTGCGCCAACCGTGTCGTCAAATTATCATTATCAGTACATTATTATCATCATCTGCCCGCCATATCCCAACTATAGTGGGGTCGGCTTAATACCAGTATTTTACATGTATCGACTGCTATCTGATCTCTACAACCCGGTTAGTACTGGGTTATACGATATGGCTTGGTAAGACTGGTTGTCAGAATTTTGGGCTACTGACTATCTGTAACTGTAACTGTCAAAGATCTACAAATGAAAACTCGAAAAAAAACTCGGAAACTAAAAATGTAATGGGTGGTCACCCATCTACGAACCAACCTAGACTAGCGCCGTTTAACCTAAAGATTGTCATGAACGGCAGTTATTATTTAGCCACGAGCTCCGGCAAGCCAGCATTAACAGAATTAAAATTAATATCTGTGGTTTTAATATCCGCCCGACCACACACAATACTAAGTAAATAACGTGAAAATTAGTTAACCAAAACCATTAACCAACAGAGACCAACACTCATTTCGCAATTCTGAGAATTTTCCTGTAAAGTTATTCGGCCTTCTCTGAACTAAGTAATAAACAACACAGGTATTGTGTTTTATTAATAAACAGTTGATGAATAACGGGGTTATCGTGCTTCAGATTAATTTAAATTAGATTAAGAATCTAGATTGACTAGATTCGCACAACTGGTATTTAAATTAATCGATATTCAATGTAGTACGCTAAATTAAATATCGCTTAATTTAAATAACTGACTGACATTCAATAAGCTACTGAAAATCTTGTGGCAATCCTGTTCAAAGTTATGAAAGCGATAGCCAGCTGTCCAGGTCCTCCAGGGCCAACAGGACCTGGACAATGAGTAACTGCCTGAAGTCTAGGCAGTCACTCCTGGCTACAAAATCTCAACAAAACTTGAAAAATCAATAACGAGAGAAGACTCCTTGCTCAACACTAAGCTAAGTGACCACCAAATAAACGCGACAGAAAAAATGTCTCAAAAAAATCCCTCTTTAAACATCATTGACATAATTTAAATTAATATCCGAGACACGAATCAGGATCAAAGTGGTCTTCCGATCAACATGAACATACGCAGCTACATCTCTGCCGGGGACATCAAACCATCTAACAGGCCACACACGTCACCACACTTCCGCAACTTTGACAGCGCCTGCGCCGACGACTAATGTCATAATCCTTGTTTGTAATTGGACGGAACTGGCCGCCATTTTGATATAATAGTGCACAGATTATTAAAGGAGAGAGGCTGTCAAAAAAAGTTTTAATTAAGTGTGAACTTTCTAGTTTTTTAATTTTATTAGTTTTAAATATTTTAAGGGAAAGTGCGATTAACGCATATTAAGTATTTAGCAATTATAAAGATTGGTGTTTCATATTTTAGTTTTTTTTACGATTACAAGATACATGAGTTAAAATTAGATTTCATTCAGTAGTTTTAATCATATTGTATTCCAGTGATTTGTCAAAAGTTAACTTTCTTAAAAAACTTATTGAAACTATAATAGATGGTTACAATCTAAAAATAAAAAGAGGAACTCCACTGTACGTTTTCAATTTATAGATTGTCTCCATTGACGACTATTGAGTACCAAAAAATTAACAAGTCGAGATTTCTTCTTTTCTTGGAATCTTGTTTTTCATAAAGTGTTTACAAAGCAGCCTTATTTAATTATTTCATGTTCCAACACGTCCGGAATGATTATCACATAGTTTTGTATTTCATAAGCAAGTGAACTGAATTCATTTCCTCATTAAATTAAATATGATAGCACAATAAATAAATAATGAAAGACACAATTCACGATATTTAACAGAATTGTAGAATTACAAATTGCTGATTTTTAAACTTTTATTAATAAAACTTGAATTGCGATCAGCAATTCTGCTCATTTATTGAGCTGTCAGTGAAATACTCATAAATAATAAATATTGAACGCCGTTAAGACGTGATAATCACGATCTGTTTCACTGGTGATATTCCTTCTTAGTTGTTTACACTTTATATAGCCAGACCTAAGAAATGGTGGACGTACTGTGTTTCAGATGATGTGGAATAGGAACCTTTCAACTACTGAGATAAAGATTAATTGAGAAGTATGGAAGAAGAAGGGGAGAGGAAGACCAAAGAAAAGATGGATGGATTGTGTGAAAAATGATATGAAGGAAAAAGGAGTAAATGATAACATGACGAATGACAGAGGAGTATGGAGAAAAGAGACGTGTTGCGCCGACCCCAAATAAAATGGGACAAGGGCAGGAAGATGATGATGGAAGAAGAAGGCAGCGCTGAATGAAAATGAATGGAAAGGTAGGAAAATCATTTGGCATATTTTCTCTTCACCGCGTAAATCTATTGCAATTTTAACAAATCAAAACCTGGAAACATTGAACAAAAGGCTGCAATTAACTACAACCACTTTTGTATTAAAGCTACTAATAATCGTTCTAGTTTTCCACCACCCCTACAGATTACAAAACCGCATCACGCAGCACTGTTCAATTAATATTAATTAAACATGATGTATGATCAAAAAAACAAACAATAGAAACAATTAAAAGTCGCCACGTTGACAATCGACACGATAATACTGATATATGTAATCGCCGATAAATTGTGGTAGGTTTCACTAAATATATAAAACATATTAAGCATATTATGCAGCAGTACCTAGCCGAGGTCGGTCTGTGGATAATATGGAGGTCCATAATATATTTTCTACCAAGTACCATCCCCGTCTCGGAAAATTAGTTAAGCCGTTATTGGTCTCGACTGTCACTTGTGTATTTTTGACAGTTGTTACCAGGTGTCAGAAGCTCAAAAGTCTGACAACCAGTCTTACCAAGAGCTATCGTATTACCCAGTACTAACTGGGTTGTGCTTGTGGAGGTTAGATAGGCAGTAGCTCCATATTTATGTTAAATACTGATATTCAGATGCATAATCACATTTCCCTAATCAGATGTATCAAGCTAAGTGTAGCGACCACAAAAAGCATCATACTACAAAAAGTACTACAGCGCCATCTATGATACGACGGAGGAACTTACATCAATTTCCTACAAGTCGCAAGCAAAGTTTACATCAACTACACTATATATAGTGAAACCCGATAAAATCTATCGGGCAGTTGCCCACCAGACATAACACCTGTCTGGACGGAGGATCCTCCCTTTTCTTAGGAGTATCGAGGAACTTTACACCCTGTTCCTCATACCCCTAAACAACGATACAACATAAAAGGCTATCTATAAAACTACGTAATAATATTCCTCAGGACCACAAATCATACATTGGATAGAAAATAACACAGACCATGACAACTGTATAGAATGGGAAAATGAAGTGAAAATAACTCCATTATAGTTGCCCGACGAACTGTGACTGTCTTGAGTACGGTTGACAAAATATTTCTTTTGTAACGTTTCGTTTCAGCGGTCATATTCATGAAATATATCGGTATCGGCGAGGTTTTGTGTAGGAAGCTCAGTGGGTATTGGCTCTTATTTACCTGCCTTTTAGGTAGTTGGAAAAAGGGTTGTGAATATCGTAGATTACTTTGCAATATTAGGCGTAAAACACCGTTAACGAAGCCAAGGCGCGTGTTGGTTCCGTCTCCGCGATATTATTTTTTGTAATGGATCTGGAAACCTTCTCTTATCGGATATATCGAAGGGTTTTTTTTTTAAATACATATGTTGTAACTTGTCTTTAAAAACCTAATAATTTCTCACAAAATAGAGACACGCCCAGCGTGATGTAGGTAGGGGTAGGATATTTTACTTCCGTCAAGTAATTTTTTGTAATACTTAGGTACTACCAAGGATAATCTGGCCATTACTAATCTCAATCTTGTGTTACTAAAACGCAACGTATTAATAGGTCGCCGGATTAAAAAAGTTTATGTGCAAAGAAAATTCTTGAGAGAAAAGCATTTTCTATACTACACTGAAAATCAGCGATAACAACGTTCAACATCAAAAATGTATTGGAAAGCCATAAGTTAAGGAAAGATTTAAATGTCAACCCTTAATGATAGGTCGTTATCGAATAGCGAAATGCTTGATTAAACACGATTGTCATTTTTTTTTTGCCCTTAAGTATACGGTACCTAGGTAACACACACACATACAACACAGGTTAATTTTTAAGCACAACAAAAGAAAATACATTTTCATCTTTGTAAAAAAATGTACATTATTAGCTCCAACTTCTGTCGGCAAACGAACACTGAATCAAATATTTAAACTACTGCAAAGCCAATAGTAACATGCATCGATTGTTTTGCCGTCTAGTTCTCAGAAACTATCAACCAATTTTATTGATAGAAAACAAATCAATTGACATTAAGTTGCGAAACACGAACACTAGGCGAGCAGTTCACAGAAAGAGTTAATATTTATAAACAGTGTTGAAATCGACGCACAACTTGTAACCTTTCATTCAGTGGCCTGACATTTGTGTCGACCATCATCATCTGCCTCTTCCGACTTTATTAGGGTCCGTTCCTGAGTACCAGTATTTTACATGGAACGACTGCCTATCTGACCTTCACAACCCAGTTAGTACTGGGTACCTAGTACTGACACGACTGGTTGTCTCTCGGTCCGCTGACCTATAACGACTGTCACAGATCTACAAATGACAGCCGGGACCAACGGCTTAACGTGCTTTCCGAGGCACGGAGGAAACTTGGTATGTTAAGGATGGTCACCCATCCACAGACCGGCCATGGCAAGCGCGGCTTATCCTTTTCGTCGGACATTAAAAATAATCTGCTTTTTTGTACACAACTGCAATGCAAACCATCAAAATGCATGAAATTAAATGTTTTTTTTTTGCATAATGTAAATTTTTTGTGGCACAAGGCCTTTTCCACCGCGCATGAGAACATTATTAATAAAATACGTAGGTACAGTTTCGAATAACATAACATCAGGCCTATAATCTCCAAAGGGTTAGTAGAGGTCTACTCATTAGTACTCGCACATTTTGCCAGTTATGTTGCCATGTACTAGAGGGCGAGCCTATTGCCATGAATCGGACGCAAATCCAAACTCCGTGACTGCTATTGAGAAATGTATGATGAAGAAACCCAATAACACTTTGCTTGACCTGGGAATCTAACCCAGGACCTCATGCTCAGTATAGTAGTCGCGCTTGCAAGCACTAGACCCACGAGGCAGTTTCGAATGGCAACCTAAAGAAGATGATAACTTGACACACATATTTCAAATAAAATTATTATTTTGTAGGGAATTCCAAAAAAAATATAAATATTCGTTATTCAATTAAAAAACATGTATAGATAAATCTGATTACAAAGATAATAATGGAATAATCCCATAAAAGACTTATTGTAAGCTTAACCAATGTGATAATCCTTTCTGTTGGAATCAAAAAGGAAAATTCGTGAAAGTACGCAAGGTTGTTTCGATTACATGTTATCGCTTCAATTTTTATAATTAATTAATTAGAAAAACAGAAACTGAAAGGCGTGATTCTATAAATAGTTTACTGAGCTCGCATTTTGGGTGTGCCTGTCTGTCAGATCTGTCTGTGTTAGATAATTAATCCAGAATACTTTTCAAAAATATTTATCTTAAAAACAACAAAGAAATAAATCTCTGTTTTTTCAAGTCCTTACAAAACTGTGCGAAGAAATAAATTATTTATTTTAAATAAACAGTATAGACATAAAATATTAAATACAATTTAGTACACATTATTATCTCTCTGTGCTTACCTATTCGACGTTTTATCTTTCCGTAACTTATTGAATTGAAGAAAAACTACTATAAACGCTTTCTAAGCGTCGTTCATAGCGGTGTCCCTTACCAGCAATAACAATAATGTTCACTTAATTCTCACGAAACAAATATCAAATACCAAAACGTCCAACTCATTACCAAAAGTTGTAGTTAAAAACAGTTACACAAATACTCATTTGATTTAAACAATTCAAATTGGCCATGCTTCAATAGCTTGAATACATAAAAAGGCGTATTGCTTGTTTTTGATAACGTTAATCTTGCCCAATTATTGTTCTATCGCATAATCTTAATATTACAGAGGTACTAATCGATAGCGAATTCGAATAGTTTGGTTAACATTATCCGAATGGATTAGTAACTCATTATTCGTTGTTTGTTAAACGGATTTTTAAATGTTAAATGTTTGTATTAGCGCTCAGATTTTCAAGGTTTTCAAATTGCCGATAGCTGAAAAGTGCTATATTTTGTAAAAAATCCATTCAATATTATTAATTTTTGTAAGACATTTATTTAGGCTATAAAATGTTTTTCGATTTTTTTGACTAGCTCATTATTATTTTTTTCCTTTACAGTTTTCCTCGTCTTGGGAAATTGTAGCTGCAAACTTGGTTGCCAAAGAATTAAAGTTTATTTAATTTTATTAAACACAAATTTATTTTCGTCCACGTCAAAAACATATCTTATGTCACTCGGCATTAGAGTAGCTTTCGCTTTAGTGAACGGATTATCGGATTTTGGAATCGTATGAGTAGTTTAAGAAGTAAACCTGCATACTACAAACTTTACTGCAACTACTAGGACATGTAAAGGGTAATCCTAAACACGCGGAAAATAGTTATCCTATACTTAATTCTTAAGCTGAACGTTATAAATACTGGTTGAAACTTTACCGCGCATCCATACTTCCATACTAATATTATAAATGCGAATGTCACTCTGTTTGTTTGTTTGTTTGTATGTTTGTTTGTTACCTTTTCACGACTAAACGGCTGATTGGATCTTAATGAAATTTGGCAAGAAGAAAGATTTCAACCTGGGGAAGGACATAGGCTGTATATCATCACGCTACGACCAATAGGAGCGGAGCAGCAATGACAAATGATGCAAGAACGGGGAAAATTAGACGCAGACGAAGTTGCGCGGGACAGCTAGTTTATTAATAAGGAGATAAAAGTCTTAATAACAAAACTGAAAAATACCAGGACTCGGTTAACAATTAATCAGCCATTCGATCCACATCTCCAATGGTTGTTAATTATCTATAAATTACTAGGTATAAGTCAATTAGCAAGATTGTAGCGAGGATGACTGCGCAGGAAGCGCCGGACAATTTTAATGAACTTCATGATCTGCTTAGCCATTTCCTTATCATGTACCAGTATAACTAGATGCAGCTGAATATTAGACATGGAACTAATATCCGACTTCCACAAACAAGTTACTGGGTAATAATAATACCACTAGAGAAGCCTGGTTTTCAGACTTTCAGGCCACTGACTACCTGTAACGACTGTCTAAGATTTACAAATGACAGCCGCGACCAACGGCTTTCCAAGGCACGAAGGAAACTCTGTATGTCATCGGTGGACACCCATCCAGGGACCAAGTTCAGCAATCAAATCTTAAAATCCTGAATATCGACCTGTGCGGTTGTTAGTCGAATAGCGCGTTTTAATGGACTTGACTCTAATAAAACACTATAATAAAAAATGATATAAGTTAAAAAAATCATGAAATAAAAATTAAATTAAAAATTTAATTTCTGCTATTCAGCCCCCCCCCCCCCTTTGTCGAGGTCATGGTGACAAAAGACAAGATTCGTAATTTCGAATCCATCTGACATGTGCAAGTTGTTTACATCCCTTCATCAACTACAGAAGAGGTGATGATCTTTAAACGGATGAGCAGATTTTCTCAAAACATAGCTAAGAACACTCTCGATCAAAATCGGTTCATCCGTTTATGAGCTAGGATGCCACAGACACACAGATACACACGTCAAACTTATAACACCCCTCTTTTTTGTTCGGGGTTTATTAAAGTGGTTCTAGTTAATCAACCGACGGACTCGTAACCTGTCAATGCATACTGCAATTAAATGACTCATAGTCAATTAAGTTCTAAACCAATCATGTAGTAATTTCAATCGGTTCAAGAAGTGTGTCCGCTGATAATTAGAACTTATCTTAACCCTTCACTCACCTCTCCATTAATGTAAGTATATTTTAACTTAATTAAGTGAAAGTTTAAGCATGTAATTAAGTAACACTTTCCTTATTTATTTATTTGTGTACATACAAAAACGTAATAAAGGTAAAACATGAACATGAAGAGCACAAAGGAACTGCGTATTTCATTCTCCGTTGTTGCTGCTTTCTTAATTATTTTTCAATGCTTCCTTTTCGGCTTTTTTGGCGTTTTTTTGGTCATTCACAATGCAGTTTAACGTAAAGGTAAGTAAATAATTAAATGAATTTATGAAGAAATTATTAAGTATTTATTACTTCGGAAAATGGTATGGGCTTTGCCTTCATTAACATTAGATATAGTTAGGTACTTCTAATAGAGTTTTCCAACCGCAATATGTAAAATAATTCATTAGTACATATAGGAATCAATTTTTATACTATTTGGCTTTAGTTGTAAGCTCTGAACTTTAGACTACTTATAGGTCATTAATTAATTATATATGTATTACCGAAAGTCTACTTGAAAACAATATTAACTAAAAGTATTTTTTTACTTATTAAGGAATTCGTTTAGAAAGTTTTTAAACTCCCTATGATTTAAAACTACTTTAAAACATTCTGAAAAGCGAATACAACACATTTTTAATTCAAACAAAACTTTTGAAACCAGCTTAATTGCTAACATTGTTGTTAGCAATTAAGCTGGTTTCAAACAAACATTTAACTTAAATAAATATTACAAACTCACCTTTGTCAAGTTATCCGTGCAACAAAACACAACACTCAATAAAAAAAAAACACAGAAACAGTGACAGATCATAAATGTCAAACGTCAATTATACTTCCGATAATCAGCGCATTGTGGCGGGAACGGAACCAAACGAGAAAACGAAACGTGTGCGGGCCGACGTAACGTTGGACTGGCGGCTTGGCGAACCCGGCCCAATGTGTGAGTGACGCGGATACACACGCCGCGGCAGTGTGCGTGTGCGAGGAAGATAGCTAGCGGGCTGTTAACTCGGCGATCCTCACAGTTAGACTAACTCACATCCAAATCGCTTAATTTTATGAGTTGTTGCCTTCTCCACCCCTCGCTGGGGACAAGCGATGTGACTTTGGAAGAGCGTCTCGCTGGATTCAAGTTTTGAGACTGTGGTTTGTGCGATGTTTGTTATGAATTAAGTAAATGTGGAGATGTGCGATGGACTAAGAAATATGGATTAAGAATAGCAAAAGTGCTAAGCGAGTTGAATTTTATTACTACTTTTGCCAATTATTGTAAGGTACAGAACCGAATTAAACTAACGAAAAATAAACAGTAATTTTAGTAAACTCAGATAAAAAATATTAACTAGCAACACAAAACGAACCTTTACTTACTATCTTCCTGACTTAACTTTTAGGTATAATTAATAAAATACAATTGGCGTCACAAAATAATTAAAATCATTTACGATAACAAAGTTATCATACAACATACAGTAATTTCACCTATCAAAAAAGATAAAATGTTTTTCGCTTGATCATAATACTTAAATAACATGTAAAAATATTCGATTAACCCTCTCAATATATCATTAATGATGCCAGATATCGACGATTACTGGTAATCGTTTAGTTATCATTCTTATATCTCGATAAATGTGAATTTGATTGCTCTGCTATAATTAAAAATTGGTGTAAGATAGCAAAGGAAATTATTTATCGTTATATAAAGACAACAGAAACCAATTAACTAAGTAAATAACACTTAAGTTATACACTTTATGTATACAAGAAAAATCATTTAAATAGATCAGTTAATTCGATTTAGCCTTGCTAAACAAACATAGCACTAATATGACCTGATCGTTAATTACGTATTAATTAACTTGTTTGTGGTGTGGAGATAGTCAAGGTTAAAAGAGGTAAAGTGATAAAAAAACAGAGAACACTTAAACATTTTTATGTATCAGTTTAATATACCTGGCCTATGTACAAAGTCAAACACGTCTTAATTTTTTTATGATTTCCGATCATTTCAGATTCCTAAGATACATTATATTTCTGATGATTTATCACTTAAGTATTTCCGATTATTTTAAGATTATAATTTCATTATCTATTTACCTTATCTTTTGTTTTGATCTGTAAAACCAATTAAAGACAAAAATCCAAAAAAAAAACTTTGGTACATTAAATCCCGATTCACAAAATCAAAATCGACTTTAAAAATATTATCTATTCTCAATACTTCAATAAATTAAAAAAACATAAAATCAAAAACCCCCTTACAAGGTCATAGCAAGCAAAGCATTTAGCGCCGGTACAGTAGCAATAACTCAGCACAGGAAATCACGTCATCGCTCTATTACAGTCGCGCACACAAGCGCGAGCTCGCACACTAGCGCGCGTGTCGAGTGTAGTGGAGTACGGGTGGTGTGCGCGACTGTACCTGGTGGAGGCTTTGACTTATAGGGGAAGGTTTTCGTTAAGGGTTTTCTTTGTTTTTTCAAAAGGATTTCCTGTTCTTTTTTTAAAAATAAATATCTTTGGTGTTGCCTAATGACAAATTATTACTATAACTATCACGTTGATTATTGCGTCATTTATTCATAACTATTAATTCAAGGCAACGTTAGTGTCTGTCTGTATGGCTGCGTTTTTTGTCTAAACTTCGCAACGAATTTTGATGCGGTTTACGCGATCTTTTAGAGATTTCTTTCCGACAGTTTTAAGTGTTTGATAATGGAAAGTTTTATTCAAATAAAACTTAAATTTATGTAAAACAGAGAAATCTCTAAATTTGTTAAGGCCTAAAAACCGTGCAAAGCACAAGAAGGTCCGCTATTCACGGCTTAATAAAATCTGGTTGAAATAAAAATTGCTTTTAGTAAATTATCCACCGACAAACAAAAGGAGTCATTTTTATATCACCCATAACTTTAGCTGAGGATCGTTTTGATTGGTTTCATAATTTTTAAATCAAATTAATATTCATCTCACCTTGCTTGAATACCACTACTAAGCAATTATACCTTCCCCTACATTATTTCAGAACAAGTTAAAAAACAACAGCCAAAACCCCGCACCGCAATTCGCCGAACACGCAACTCCACCTAATTGTGCCCGCCATCACAACGCATTGTTATTACTATGTATCCATTTGAAATATTAACGGCACATGCTACATTACAGCCTGTTATACTGTTATATTACACGTGCTATATAACACGCTATATAACGAGTTAACAGTAATTATGCGACAGTTGTTTGCTCAAGTGACGCACATTGTTTTGTTGGGCGATGTTTAATTAGTTTAAGAGTTAATTTAATTTCTCTGTAAGCTTAAGGTGCTATGGGAGTTGAATAATGAGAGTGTGTGTACGTAAGCAGAAGTACATATCAACACATAAGAATATCAGGATAGTATGTCCGGCATGTCCCGAAAGAATAGACGTAGGAGTTCAGTAGACTTACTATTTTAGCTAGTCTTTGACTAGTGACATCATCGTCTGCCTAGCCTTTTCCCTATGTTGGGGTCGGCTTCCATTCTTACCAGATGCAGATGAATACCAGTATTTTATCGACTACCGTATTACCCAGTTAGTACTGGGTAATACGGTACCCTTTGGTTAGACTAATTGTGAGACTTTTGGGCCACTGACTACCTGTAACGACTGTCGCAGATCACAAATGACAGCCGGGACCAACGGCTTAGCGTGCTTTGCGAGGCACGGAGTAAACTCGGTATGTAATGGGTCACCCATCCTAGGTAAGCGTGGTTTGACATGAATCCAAACGGCTGTTATAATATTATTTAACCACGAGCTCCTCAGGGACAATAGACTCGCTATAATTCGAGCCTCCCCGGGCTAATACTAAAACATTCCTTATTCGACAACATTTCTAAACATTTAACTTCAAAAGCTCTCAAAACGGTGAAGGAAAACATCGTGAGGAAACCGGCATGTCCTAGAACTAAAAATTCGAAGACATGTGACATCTACCAACCCGCACTGGGCCCGCGTGGTGGATTACAGCCCATTCCCTCTCATAGAGAGGAGGCCTGCGTCCCAGCAGTGGGAACAATATAGGCTGATGATGATGATGATGAACTTCAAATTAATAGACTCAAAAACATTTAACTATGTATACAATATTGTCAGGACAAAGCGTCAATCATTTTAATGTACTTGAAATAACCAAGTGGCTAGTGTCGGTACAATTGTAACTTATCAAACTTAGCATTCACTTATGTAATTTTGCCAAATGGCATAATTGAGAAATGTGATCAAATTGTTTTAATATATTTCTTGTGATATCCTCTCTGTTATAGTATCTTAGACCTCTTTGATTTCAGTGTTTCAATTTTTCAATGTATTTATAACCCAAAGTACAACTTCAAAAATTTTATAACAGCACTTTTCTAAAATATTATTAACCCCTTCTCAATTAAAATTCAATTAACGACAATCGTTTATCAAAATCTAATCGGGAAAGTGATCAGCTTAACTTTATGGTTCCATTTATAATCAATGATACTTTATGATCTATTAATAGTATTAATAGGTAATAGAGATGCACCATACTGGCATTTATATCGATACCTTGAATCGATCTGGATCACAACACAACTAACCGATACGATTCTACGATCGTATTGAATGGCTTTTTATCGATTCTCCAAATATTGAATCATTTAATCATTGAACATATATGTACATTATTTACAAACTACAAAAAGATATAAAATAATAATAAAATACTTATTATCGTCTGGCTAACGGAGAGTACTTGCATAGACACAACCTTATTGCCAGGATTATCCACCAGCAACTTGCTTTGAAATACAACCTTGTGGAATCAGAAGTGCCATACTATAAGTATGCGCCCGACCCAGTTCTCGATAATGGTAATATCACGTTGTATTGGGATCGACCTATCATCACTGACAGGACTATTGTTGCCAATAAACCTGACATTGTGTTGATAGATCGATTGGAGCGTCGCGCAATGATTGTTGATATAACGGTCCCGCAGGACGAGAACCTCGTGAAAGCAGAGAATGATAAGCAATTCAAGTATCTAGATCTGGCTCGCGAGGTTGTCGACATGTGGGACGTGACTACAGCAGTCATTGTGCCGATAGTCGTGTCGGGCCAAAAGCTTCGACCAACATCTGCGGAGTCTTTCGCTTGGCAATTGGATCAAGGGCTTGATTCAGAAAGCAGTACTTCTGGACACGGCACGTATTGTTAGGAGGTTCCTCTCTCAAGAGCCCTGACCACCGGTAGCCCGGACCCTGTTCCCGATGCCAGTGGGCTACAATTTTTTATATTTTTAAATGTTTATGTATATAATTTTGTAAAAATATTTAAAAATATAAATTGTATGTTTGTAAAATGAATAAAGGAAATAATCATTAGACAATTTAGTGTTCAATAAAGGGAAGTATCGTACCGCCCATTAGACTCTTATGAGTGGCACGATACTTGCATTTGTATCGATATAAATGCAAGTACTTTGGGGATCAATCGCCAAAAAATCGTATCATAGTCATTATTCCTTCTAAGAGTCCAAGAAAATATCCAGGAATTATGCTGTACCTACTGCAAGTGCCAGTGATAACTCATAAATCTTAATAATAACTCCTCAAGTTTTCAGTTGCCGCTTTTGGCTACTAACGCCGCCGCCATTTTAAGAATAACAGCATACTAGATAAGTATTTTAATAATAAGTAAAAGTTTCAAACTGACTGGCTATGCTATTTATGAAAATGTGGTATCCATTCATTCCACTTCCGGTACTTTTATATCGAGCATGCCATCGTATTCATTTGTTGATCCAAAATATCTGGGTATCGCACAATGTTGTATCGATACTGTAAAGTATCGTACCGTATCGTACAACACTAATAGGCAGAATAATAATGAACAACCGACGATTTCGTTCAATAACGGAAGTACTTACTTAACTTTACCGGTTTAAGAGCAGTAATGTGTTTGTAAGAAGTATGGGAAGCCTTTCGCTTTTATAAACAAGTTTTTGTAATAGTTCAATTAGTTTTAGATTTATTTATTATGTATATTAATGATGATGGATGGTTTAATTTTTGTTGATATGAAAGCTAAGATTTTTAAATAAGTTATTCCGTTTTATAGGTGTGAGTGATTATTTGGTTAATAAAACTATTCACAGGTTTTATATCAGTTTTACACTGACCTAGCTAGTTTAGTTTCCACAATTATTGTTACCTGACCCACATAACCCATTTTATATACTTCTTAAATCACATGGTCACTGACTAAAGTGGCTGTTCCTAACTGTCATCTAGTTTTGTCTCAGATACAAAGTTAAATTATGTGTCACTAGCTTTTACCAGCGGCTTCGCCTCCGTGAAGGTTGAGAATAATACCACGACAACGTACTATCTATCCCATGGTTTATACCAGGTCCATAGACATAAGTATCATTCATATCCGTTCCAACAATACGGCGTGAAGAGGTAACAGAGGGATAGCCAGAGTTGAGAGTAGACGCCGCGCGCCGGGGGGAAACTCCGCTGCCGCGGCAAATTGTCGCTCAGCGGACAGACCTCCAGCGCGATCTCATGGCGACATGGAGACAGCGACTGTCGCAACCCCGTGCAGGGCACGCCACAATAGTGGCGATAAGTCCCCTCTTTGAGGAGTGGCTTGAGAGGCGCCACGGCGCCCTCACCTTCCGCCTGACGCAGGTCCTCACCGGACACGGTTGTTTCGGGAGGTTCCTGCACCGAATTGGGTGGTAGGAAACGCCCGGGTGTCACCATTGCGAGGATTGGCCTTAGAACACGGTGGAGCACACCGTGGAGGTCTGCTCCGCTTGGGCTGAGCAACGCCGTGTCCTCTTAGCGGCGATTGGCGGCGGCGACCTCTCACGTCCGGCCCTGGTTCAATCCATGGTCCGGAGCGAGAGGGAATGGGAAGCCGTCGCCTCCTTGTGCGAAGCAGTCATGCTAGCGAAGGAGGTGGCGGAACTTGAGAGGGAGAGAACCTCACGTCCCAGCCGCCGCGGGAGACGCCCCGGGCGTCGGGGGGCAACCAGTGGCCGCCGGCCACCGTAGGCGCGGGCCTGTGGACGGTGAGTAATGGGCTAGCTCACCATCCGTCCGTCTTATGACGACAGGCCGTGCCGACGGCGCGTAGCGAACGAAGCGAAAAGCGCGAAGGAAAATGGATGGGTTTTAGTCAGTCAAGTCTGGCACTCCCTTCCGCTCCGCCCAGAGCGGGAGAAGTCATTTGATGATTTCCCATCCGTAAAAAAAAACAAAAAAAAAGGGATTGACAGAGTTACTTTCACACGTGACATTAATTTACTGAAGTTTCTGTACTTAAACTCCCACAGTAAAAGTAATATTTTTGTTCCATGTAGTTCTCTTTATTTTAATCCATTTTTGTTTGGTTATTAATCCTTAATTTTATAATTGGAGCCTTATATTGAAATGGAACAAATGAATGTTGCTTGTCGGTAGAATTACGTGTGGCGCCAATTCTTCTCCAGACAAGCTATTTTCAAGTGGCTATACTAGAATTACCCGTGTCGCTCACAGCTTAAATAAGTTTAGGATAATAACAGTTAGTAAATTAGAAATTACTACGTAATTTCTAAGAATTAATCATGACGAGGTAACGAAATTTCGATCAAGATATAATAAACTATTTTATTAAGTGGATAGGTAGGTATACCAACTTTATCTCTGAATCATTTGAATTTAAACTTATCGATCGTTTTCTAATCACGTAATTATTTTATTGATGTTATCAATATCAGTTATAAGTAATATCCCAGTGGCCCTTCTAATTACTATAACATTATTAGATATTACTTTTATCACCAAACTTGGTAGATTGGTAATCGCATTATTATTTTTTAAACATATAAACGTCCTTGTATGATATTTACTAGCCGGCCATCTTGTTTTATATGTAGATCAAATGACGCGAAGAATTATCAAAATTAAATTATAATCTTGCATAAGTGCACAATTATGTTACATACCTAGATCTAAACAAGCAACAAATAATTCAATTAAATCACAAACATAAACCCCATAAATCGTAATAAACCAATTTAATTGTTTCCATACATTGCATTAAATCAATTAAATTGTATTCGCAAACGTCAGGAGCGCACACAGGGTTAGCGTATTCATAAACATGTCTACGTGGCTACGTCATGCGAGATTACTGTCTACGGCGTAGCGCTACGCCTGGATTGCTACGGGCTACGAGAGCGCTCACATTGTGATATTATTTTATGATGTAACAATGTGAAACAATGGGAGGGTTTAGTTTTGTTGTTATTTTATTTATTTAAAGGCGTATTTAATATAATTGTGAATTAAGGAATTGTAAGGATATGTGAAAAGTATGAGTTTATGAAGAGATTACTTAATTATTTAAAAAATGTTTTGAAAATGTGATAAAATTAATTTTAGGGACTAAATGATTTAATAGGGATATAAATGATTTAAAAAATGAAAGGAATGGGAGAGACCTTTTTGAAAATATTCCGCAAGGAATGTTGATAATTGAGGTACGGAACCCTAATAAGAGTTTTACTTAAACACTCTTGAGACAACTTTATTTCTTAATAGTTTTTTAGTAGTTTTTTTTTTCAAATAATTTGGGGTGTTTTATCATAAAAGGAATAGTAATGTTTTCGAAAAATCATAAAACTTTATAACGACATCACGATTGTCATTTTATTACCAAAAGGACCTCAAACAACCCATGTTAAATCGACCATTATGTTTTTACAAATACCCACTAACTAAATCTCATTATAATATAATTCCAGAAAAACACATAAATTACGGTTTAGGAACATTATTAAAATAAATAACTTTTAGTGAGTCAATCCGCATGTGTTTGAGAACAAGTTTAGAGACATTATTTTTTTCGTTTTGCTTTTATTTCGAAAAATGCAAATGCGTTCCTATCCGTCTCCGCATTACTGTTTCTCCTTTTTTAACACGCTTCTGTAAATATAAAAAAAAATTTTTTTCACCCACTTTCCGGTTTCAGTTTGGGCTGACATTTTGCGTACATGTTTAGTTTGGATGACAATACATGGTTTGCTAAGTGATGTTATTCTAAATCCAATATGGCTGACTTCTGAAGATTCTTCTTCTTAATCTTCTTTATCGTGTGGCTAGGGCCTTACCTGCTGTCAGAGTTTTTATGTCGCCCATGGACCTCTGACTTGGCAAGAAATATTTCTCAATGATGGTGGACACGTTATGTTTCATGCACTCCCATGGTGTGTATATCAAATGAAAGGGTTTGCTGAGAAGAATACTATTTTTTTTTTCAAACTATAGTATTTTTATTAGCCATTTTTCCCTGCAAATTCGATCCAGAGGGCTCAGACACGTTACAGTTGCCCCGACAGCAACCACTGGTGCCAGTAGACTCTGTTTTTGTTCACTTTGAAATGTAAGAAACGAAAGGATAACGAAGGAAGGTTTAAATAGGTACTCCTAAGATTGTAAAACAACTTCACCTCTCTCTGCTTACTCCCAAAGAATGCTGCTGCGTGTAGCGATCTCAACGTTCGCGTGCCGGAGATGTGACATCTCTGTTTCATATGGTTTATTGATCTGATTTAAAAATAGTTGTACACAGAGTATATTTGCGTATTCGTATGAGGTTTTATTTGAAGGCTGAAGGCTATTGTATGTCTCCGTTTAAAAAGATAGGTGACTTCGGTACAGTTGGGTTCTAGAACAAAATCAAATCTGTTTCTGAATTACTGTTCCTGAAATTAGTTAAGTTTTTTGACCATCTAACTTATTAACAATAAAGTCAAAGTCAAAGTCAAAGCATTTATTTCAATTAGACCATGTTCTTACTGTAACAACAGTAACAGTAAGAACATTGTAGGTTGATTTTATTATTTTTGCACTACATTTTTCTGTAGCCATACCAAGGAGGTTTGATGAAGATATACAATGTCTGTTCATAGCCTTGTTGTCATGTAGACGCACACCTTGTAATCCAAATAAGTTTCTTGTTCTTCCTGCCCTTATCCCGTGTTATTTAGTGTCGGCGTAACAACTTTCTCATTCATATCATTCCTCACACAAAAAAAACTATCTTTTATTTCTCTCCATCCATCAACATTTATATTCATCACTAATTTTGTATGCTCCATCCCTCCTCATTACATGTTCATAACAAGACAGGCGAACCTTTCATCTTTTCTGTAACAGGCGCCACTTTCAAACTTCCTCATAAGTAATCATTTCTTACTATATCCATTTTGGTCACTCCACAAATGCTTGCAATATTCTAATACTAATCCAAAAACGCTTGCAGTATCTACAATCAATCAACCTTGGACAAAAAATGATATTCAAAGCAATGGCTCCCCATAACTTTGGCAGTCTATGCATTCGTTTTTAAAATTCAATATCATGCCCAATACCAGTAGCCCACGGCTTACTTATAAAGTTATAATAGTGAAGTAGTCACGAAGTTTCCTCGAAAGGGTCGGACAAGTTAACGATCAAATAAAATGCGACATAAAAGATAACTTATAATACTTAATAAGTTAATAGTATCGGCGATAAGTTGCTGTGTTTGTACATCGTGTACAGGATGTTGTATTGTGTTTGGATAAGTTTTAATCAACATTGGGAGAAGTTGGTTCAGTGAGTTGTGTCCCAGCTCATCCCGAGTTGGTTCGGTTGGATTTAAATCAGCTTGCAAGCAAGCAAATTTTTAGATGAGTAAGTTAAACGAAATATAAGTGCGACGTTGAGTATAAGTACTTATCAAAAACAAAGGTTGTGATCTGATTAGTTATGACATCAGATTTTCTGGCAACTATGATTGTAGCTAAAAAATATACTTTTGCATGCTTTGTTCGTTTTCTTGCTAATAAGTGAAAAAACCATAGATTTACAAACAAACTAAATAAAGTTTGAGATCAGTGGTAAGTGTTTTAGTAGTTTATACTTTCCTTTATAAAGCAAATTACAGTAAATAATTGATCCAAAAAGGAAAAAAAAAACATTGAAAGGTACTTATGAATTTTCAGAACACCTTGTATAGTAGCGTGACAATAAAAAGGGCTCTATTAAACGGAAAGCATTTAGATTGAGAGGCCCTCGCAGTAATATAACACGAAGTGACATTAAGAATTACATTATAACTCTCATAAAACTTAGAACTTACTGTAGTACATATAGTAGAGTTCAAAGCTTTACTTGAGTATGGAAAAAATCCTTAGATAATGTGAAATGTGACATAACATATGGAATATACTTTAGGACGGGCCACAACTAGATTCGGACTAGATTTATACTAACCAAAACTAGTAAATTTTGATCTAGTATAGGACCAATTTTTCAACTGATTTCGGACTCGTCTCGACAAGTTTCGGATTAGTTTTGGGCAAGTGCAAACTAGTTCTAGGCTAGTTTAGGTCTAGTCACGATTACTTCAAGACTATTTCTGAACTACTCATAACTAGTATTGGGCTAGTTTCAGACTAGTGAAACCGTTACTGGGATGGTTTGGAGTCACGACGAGTATTAGGCTAGTTTTAGACTGATACTGATAGCCTGCGACATCCCACTGTTGGGCAAAGGCCTCTCCCCATGACTTTCAGTTGTTTCAATCTAGGGCTAGTGTCTAATCTGTGTCAAATAATTAATATAACTTTATACAAAAAAATATTGTTTATCATTAGTTTAGTACCGCTATTCGATAATAGATGGCGTTGTGTCGTGACGTCACATTTGTAAATCGCGGTGTTAAGATTCTCCTGTGAATTACTGGAAGCTGGTCTTGTCCAGTTGTGGACTAATCATGACTTACATTGGGCTAGTCTTAGACTAGATACAACTAGGCTATTGGTGTCCTCGATACCAAAAGATCACTCTGAACAAATTATTATTATACATTCCACAGACACACAAAAACTTACACCTAACTCAAATCAGATAATTCAGCAATCAACATGTCAATCAAATATCATTGGATGTCATCCCCTAAAATACCCCATAAAGTGTCCCTTTAAACAATTAAGAAAGGGACAATTAAGAAGTCTATTTTGTTAATCGTCTCAAAGAACAAAAAATCGTATAAAAAGCCCTTAAGATGTGTCCGTCGCGTGTTTTTGTGAGCACCCGTGTTTAGAATACCAGGGCTTCATAAAATTAGGGGTTAGGTTAAAGGCTGTTGTTTTTATGGGCGGGATTTTTTAATTGTTATTCATTATTTTTAATTTGTTGAGAAATGTGGATAAAATTGCATTATTTTGTTAATTGATCCTCATTTATGTTTTTTTTTCTAAGTATTTGACACTAGGTTTGATAAAATCATAGGGTTGAGACAAGTGGAAAGCGTTTTCAAATTATTTCGTGTCTCTAATCTAATACGTCTATGGCCCGCCCGGTTACTGAAAATATTATATCTGTTTTCATTGGTTAAGATTTCTTTTGTTCAAATTTCACATAAAGATTAAGATTCTTTGAATTAAAACTAAAAACCACATTATTCTAAGAAGTTTAATAGCGTACAATCCTGTTCGAAATACATTTCTCTTACCTAATACACCACAAAATTAAAACATAAAACTAAACTTTAAATCACTGACGACATTATAATGGATAGTAAGAAAAAAACACATTACCAACGTTTTTAGCAGTAGCAACACTAAAAACATCATAATTAAAAAGAAAAGGACAACTTTGACTTCACAATAGACAAAACTTAACTTTAAAGGTATTTAAACCTTATTCCCCTCGTTTAAGATTCAAATTCCCTTACATTTTGGCACAAAAAGAATGAGAACATTATTCCCTTTGAATAAGGTTAAAATTTCTTTGTAGAATAGTTATGGAAACTTATTATTTATTAATGTCTAGTTTGGTTTATGGTTTACGAGCCTCTCAGGTAGCTGTGGGCTATAAAAATTAGTGGAAACCTTTTATAAGTAGGGTTCAGTAAAAACGGAGTTAAAACTACGAAGCAACAGATGCATAAAGATTACTACATACTTAAAATAAATGGATACAAATACGTTTATTATCATGGATGATACACATTGATTCAGTATTTTAATCTCTATGATAATCTAGTACTGGATAGATATATGGACTATAGTGCTTAGGACCCACATACTGCATAGCACCGTTTGCTTCTCTATCTGCGTTTTACGAGTACCTTATAAACAAAAATGTTACTTATTTGACACTATACAAGGTGTTAGGGACGCATAAGCGCAGTGGTGTAGCTAGGTGTGGGCAAAGCAGGCTCATGCCCACGGCTACGCACCTAGTGGGGCCTCGCGCGAGGCCCTCTTGCTCTTGGGGCAAAGTGGGGCACTTTAGTCACATAACAAAATTATCGATTTAAAGGTAATCCAAAATTAGTGTGAAATTTTCATGCTCGCTTTTCACATTATACTCTCTAGTATACTCTCTAAATAATTTTAAAACTTTTGTACGCCGCTGGCTAGAATTGTAAGTTTTTCTTGTAATTTTGTCTGATCAATTGTTGTCTGTTAAATAAAGAATATTATTACTATTAAAAACTTATGTTACTTTTATTTATTTAACAATTTATGTACACACTAAATACAGACAAGAAGAAAGGAAAAGAAAATAGGTACAAAGGTAATGCTTATTTCTAAAGAAATCTCTTCCAGCATACCTGCGAAAGTGCAAAAGGAGATAATAAAAAAAAGAGATGTAGACAAAGTGTGTAAAAGAAGAAGAGAAAATGGAATACATAAAACAAAAAGCAAATAACTATTTCAAATATAAAATCCAATATAAGAACATACTAACTTACTTTAACATACAAAAACAAAATATATAATTATAATATAAATACAATTAAAAGAAATACAATAAAATAAATACATATGCAACTATGACGGAATGGAAAGATAATGTTCTTTCACTCTTCTCTTGAAAACTGCAATAGTTTGGCAGTCCCTTATGTCAGGCGGCAGTGAGTTCCACAACCGCACAGCGTGTACAGTAAAGGAGTAGGAGTAGAAGTCGGTAGAATAGGGAGGGGATTTAAGGAGATTCCTAAGATGCGACCTGCAAGGTGGATCTGAAGGACGAGAGTAGGAAAAGCGTTCCCGCAAATAGGATGGCGTTTTAGGGTTATGAAGGATGTTAAATAGCAAACACAATATCCGAGTGTTCCTGCGAAGTCGAATTGGGAGCCACTTAAACCTTACCTATCCTAGTGGTCTTAAATCGATCATGTTAGATCTCAAATCATCTAAATTTATTAGAGGCAAGGTGTTAAAATTTTCGTTTGATAATTTCTCTTCAGTCTTGAACTCTCCTGTATAATTTCATCAAGTAACGTAACGTATGAAGGGTCGATACAATTCCTAGCTATCCGCAGCGTGTTAGAAATTTTCGAGCTCACTTCGTCTGCTTTTCTACTCTGGGTTGGCTTCGTTCTTCGTCCTTTAGTCGGCTAAATAATTCCTATTTATGTATGGAAGTCGAAATAAAATTGTGAGGATGGATGGATGGATGTTTGTTACTCTTTTACGCAAAAACTTCTGAATGGATCTGGATGAAATTTGACACAGGGATAGATAATAGTCTGAAATAGCACATAGGATACTTTTACCCCGGTAGTACGACCCTGAGGGACAATTACCGAACAAAACGCGGGTGAAGCCGTGGGCATAACCAAAAACTCGAAAAATACCGAAGAGCATACATTTGCTGGTTCAACTGTACCCACACATATCTCACAAGTCTATGGACGCAATTAGCGACTCGCATTAACATTTTATTGTTATTGACTGATATTGCTTAATAATACAAGTAATTATTATATTACGGTCGACTAAAATCTCTCCATTACGATCCTCTGAAGAAACGAATGATGTACAGCAGAACTTACATAACATCACGCCTGTTTAGCCCCGAAGGGTCGGGCTGAGGTGTAAGTACCTAACAGACCCTCCCCCAGCTAATTATAACACAATTTATAAAAATATTCGTTAACAATTCCACACATCCATACTTCCATACTAATATTATAAATGCGAAAGTCACTCTGTTTTTTTGTTTGTTTGTTACCTTTCACGACTAAACGGCTGATCGGATCTTAATGAAATTTGGCAAAAAGATTGATTTTAACCTGGGGAAGGACATAGGCTATATTATTATATCATCACGCTACGACCAATAAGAGCGGAGCAGCAATGAAAAATGTTGCGAAAACGGGGAAAATGTGACGCAGACGAAGTTGAGCGGGACAGCTTGAATATATTATGAACGTGAAACTAACTAGTGTCTGTCTGTTACCTTTTTACACTATAACAGGTTTAAATAAAATATGGCAACAGTTATACCTAAGTTAGGACATCATCTGCCTGCTTTTTCCGCAATTAATTCATCTTATTCTTATTCCTAACTAATAAATAAATTAGTTAGGAATAAGAATAAATCTATGGGGTCTAAATAGGTGGGGTCAGCTTCCAGTCTAACGGGATTCAGCTGAGTACCAGTATTTTACACGGAGCGCCTATCTGAGCCCACAACCAATTTATTAAGTACTGGGTAACACGATACCCCTTGGTAAGACTGGTGGTCACTTTCAGGCTTCTGACAACCTGTAACGACTAGCAAAGATCTACAAATGCCAGCCGGAACTAACGGCTAAACTTGCTTTCCGAGGCACGGCGGAGACCTGGATCAGGATATAAGAATATTTATTATTTCGGGATACGTTCCTGTGGAGGAATTTTGATATCCAAGAGGACAAAGCCGCGGGCAAACGCTACAACTACCAAAAATACTTTTACCTAAACCCATATTATCTAATATCAGTAAGCTTTCCCTAAATAAAATTAATATCCGTACAAAGGTCGCTCTATTTTTACCGCGCGGAGCGATTTCTATTAAAATATTATTATGTCGTACATTTGTACGTCCTCGCAAGGGTTGTAAGCTGAGACTGTGAAGAACAGATACCTCTCTGTGTCTCCTCCTTTGGGAGGAGGGAAGGAAGTAAGTAAGTAATGGTGAACGAGAAATTTAGAAGATTTCTGCGAATTTTGTCGAACCTTGTTCATAGTACCTATAAGAAAACTGGATTCTGTATACCATGGGTAATCTTCCAGTTCCGAATCCAGTTTCCAGTATTATAAGGCGAGAAGGAACGAAAACACTGGCAATACCACAAACCAACAAAATAAGAAAAATCTGCTACTAAAAAAGCATCTGGGAATTTTGCTAATTTAATAGGGGATATTCCAATTTTTTTTTCTTTGTCCGTCGGGTAGTTTATTGAAAAGTATTGGACACGTATTTTTTCTTTTTTCATTGGTCATAAAATTACGGAGATATATTGAGTTGAAATGGCGCATGACGTCACATGTAGGTAAGTTTTATACCTACTTGTGACGTAGTAAGCCCCCACTCTCCAACTTTAATGAGTTCTAACTAAGTAATTTTTTGATATTTTGATAAAACAAAAAATACGTGTCTAATATTTTTGTATTACCTGTCTGACGGACAAAATAGAATGTCGTTTTCTTTACCCAGTCCGCACCCCTATTGTAAGGACTATCATCATCATCTGCCTGCCTTTCCCCAACTTTATTGGGGTCGGTTTTCAGCCTTACCGGATGCAGCTGAATACCAGTATTTTACATGAAGCGACTGCCTATCTGACCTCCACAACCCAGTTAGTACTGGATACGATAAGACTGGTTGTCAGACTTTCGGGCCACTGACTACTTGTAACGACTGTCAAAGATCTACAATTGACGTCCGGGACCAACGGCATAACGTGCTTTCAGGCACGGAGGAAACTGGGTATGTAATTATGGCCACCCATCCACAGGCTGACCTTGGCGAGCGCGGCTGTTATTATTTATCAACGAGCTCCTATTATTGTAAGGACTATGTGACAGTTATATAGTTACAAGCTGAAGTTTTATTTCAGTAGAAATTGTTATCAAAAACAATTATAAGATCAACAAAGCATTCGAAAAAAAATTAAAGCAAAAATGATAATTTAAGAATTCTATAGCCTAGAGAAGATAGGCATAAATATCCCAGTTGTACAGGAAAACCCAAAATATTTATAAACAACCAACAAAGCCTGAAGACTAATAATACCTCAAACAAGTCAATTATTTAATTCAAATATGTATTTTGGTATTTAAGTACAAGCTAAAAATACCTCATAACCTTTAAAAACCACAAAAATAACAGATAACCCACATCAACATCACATAAAGAGATTACACACAAAAACAAGAAAACTGGATAAATATATTTAACGAGCTGTCAAGCAAAACTGAGCCTTACTTCACCGTATTACGACCTACAAAGCATTACCAAGTTCAATATATCAAAGGGCAATATGAAATGATGTGTCATGTAGTGTTTAACCGACCATTTCCAGATGTAAGGAGGCTGCTCGTCTTCGTTAACTAGCCGTGACTATTCAATTCAGTCGGTTGCGACACAGGTGGGCCGAACGAACCAAAATAGACTCAAAATCAATACAATACTTGCGAAGATGGTTGTAGTGAGGTGGTTAGGTTTGATTGGTATCGACTATCGATAGTCGACGGTTTGTTTGGATGAAATGAAAAGTAAATATAGGTAGCCCTCTCCCTTACACGTTATTAGCAAGCAAAAGCATGAAATTGTAACACTTAATTATATAAAAAGGGCAATAAGTTGACAAGTCAAAAAACTAGATTAGGTGTCAGATATTGTCATGTGATTTTTACACAAAGTAACATACAAATTGTTTTCAAAATCGGTTCTGTAAATCTCCTGTATATTAAATAAGTTTCGCCAAAGGACAAAAACCTTGCAAATGCTTACCGAGAGCGGTCATCCACGAATGACCGTTCGTTACATAAAAATAGAACATTTCCGTGATTTGGAAAGCACGTTAAATCGTTGGTCTCGGTTATTGTTTGTAGATCTTTGACAGTATTTATGGGAAATCACCTGAGTACAGAAGTCCAACAACAGTTACCAATGGGTATCGTGTTACCCAGTAAGTGACATCAGTTAGGGACATCAGATACCGGACAGACTGGAACCCAAACATAGTTGAGAAAAGGTAGGTGGCATGCATCAAAGAAAAAATTAAAGAAATAAAGTTTGATTAAGTTTGTGCATCATAGAGTATCCAACTTACCTTGCTTGTGTAATGAAATGATGCAATTGTTCAGAACCAAACAAAAGATACACAAGAAACCAAACAGAAGAACTAGCCTTGAATAAGAGGGATCACAGCGCTGTGACGAATAATTCATTTATGTTTTAGACCTCTTTGTAAGCGACCCTGAAAAATAACAAAAATTGGGAAACACAGAATCTCTTTTTACGCACATATTCCTGATACTTGTAAAGTACTAATACCAAACTAAACTTTCAGATAATGCTTAAAAATTATACTTAAACCTTTTACCGATATCAACAACTTAACCACCGTGTCCCATCACTACAATCCCGTAGGGTTGTCAACTCACTCTAAGTAATCGCCCATTATCTATATCGATTCAGGTTGCCACTGTCCACCAATTCTCGATTCCACTGAGGCGATGTAACCCCCACTTGGCGACCATTACTTAGTGTTACACATCCATTGCTGGTTTTATTGGTCAAATCTTCTGAAGCTTTTTAACAGAAGTGGTGTTGTATAACGTTTTTACAGTAAAGGTCGTAGTTGTATAGATATTTTGGTATAGCATTAACACTGGTTTAACATCGTGGAGGCGAGCTAATGAAGCGCCCCGCAATAATTGATTCAGCCTTTTAATTCTTCTCTATTTTTAAATCCTCCTAAAGGGTTGAACGATATTTCATAAGTAATTGAGTGTTGGAAAGGCTTTTCTTTTGTAGGATTTTCTTTGAATTTTCTGTTAAAGATTTTACTGTAACTAAGGAAGTACCTACTTATAATTCAGCTCCAATTTATACTATGTATATGAATGCACGTGACTCTGTCTATATGTTACCTTTTCAACGAACTTCAATGTTTGTTATACAGATGGACCATGACCTGGATTCTCGCGGAATAATTACGTTGTGCGGCCTGGAGATCAAACCCAGAGCACCATGCTTAGCAGACCAGTTCTTTCCCTAATTTTATTTTGTAAAAAATTTGAACTTATCTCGCTCCATAGTGCACTGATCGAGTTTTGAACTAATGTTAATTATTTATCAATTAGAAGATTAAAGTTAAACCTAATCTGTCTTTACAACTGGCTGCAATCTAATCGTTATAGTATTATTATAATTTATTAGTGCCTACTAACGGCTGAATTATCGATTTCAATAACACAAAACTATCGATAACTGATATGGGATTAGTATATAACTACGCGTTTATTGAGATTAGGAATGTATAATCCTAATGACTGTGCCATATCTATTCTCTAGCGACTAGTATATAAGTAAATTTTGAAGAAAAAAATAGTAATCTTATTAAGTCGAAACTCATTCTTACTTGTTTTCAACCACAAAAAAATTGGGATAACTTGTATATCTGTGTCTGTGTGTGACGTCGCAGCTCTTAAACGGATGAATCGATTTTAATTTAGTTTTTTTTTTTTATGAAATTAAACTTGATCGTGAGTGTTCTTACTTAGAATATAAGAAAATCATCAGTTAATTTTTAAGTTTTAAAAATAATAGTTTTATAATTTCAAAGTATATGACCATTCATTGTGAGACGGCTTATGAAGTCACCTATGAGAACTAGAAAGCTTAGCTAGGTCAATATCAACCCGATTTGGCTATGATTTTTGCGTCCATTAGTTCTTATAACGAGCAAACAACAGAGCACGCATGACACGATATTAAGTGCCACATCGCATGTGGAAAACTCACACACAATACAATATACTCACATTTTACATATATACATTTACACACAACAAATAATCACAAAATTAGCAAAACATTTTTATGGGTTTTTCAATAAGTTACTAAAATAGTTTACTTACTTACAATTGACCAAAATCTTTTTTTCGCATCATTGCAACATTATTTCCAATGTACCCCGAACTCCACCAAAAATCTCTTTCAAATTCAAATTATTTATTGTTTGTCACGGGTGAAGTATAGGTTCTTATAGTTATTACATAAAGGCTGGCTGTAACATACCCATGAGGTGTACAATATTTAATGCTGGTTCATATCTATTTAACATTAACCATAATTCGTCCTAAGTCAACGTCCATCAATTATCATGCATTAATATAAGTTTCATTCACATAATCTGCTTTAAACAAATTAAATAATACATTGATTTCATACACATTAAATTATTTATTGATTTCATTCAGATTAAACTATTAATTGGTGTCATACAAATTAAATTATTCATTGATATCATTCAAATTACATTAAACACTGATGTCATACGAATTAGGTTATTGATCGCGTTTTATTTTGTTTTTTTGACTTTCAAAAGTGCCTGTAATGGTCTAATTGAAATAAATGCTTTGACTTTGCTTTGATGTGTGTCATAGTTAAATTATACATTGATGGTACGTAAATTAAATTATTCATTGAGTCAGTGGCATAATGTAGCTTATGTAGTTGTGTGGTTTTTTTTTTTGCTTGTATAGACTCATTTTCTTATTTACCGATTGTTTGTAAATGTGTGGACATTGTAGGCCTTATAGATTTCTAGAACCTTGGTAACTTTTTATCTTGTTCTACGTTTTGTAGTAAGCAACGACTTATTGTCGGGCCTGCTGTAACATAGAAAAATTGTAAAGCCAAATGATTTTAAAAGAGTAACCATGGAGTTGCTTGCCGGTTCTTCTCCATAGGAAACGACCAACCCGAACCGAGCATTTTGTCGACGTTTTACAAGTGCCCATGTAGGCCTATGTGAAATAAAAATATTTTGATTGATTTGATTTTGTCATCACTCACCAGTATTTTTGTCATTAAAAAAATCATTGATTGAATAGTAGCTTTACTTATCAAAAATTCCTTCAGTGCTTTTTATAAAACTATCTAATGTTACACTTTTTTTATATCGTTTGGAAGTTTGTTATAAATTTTTACTCCTATCCCAATTATACTCGTTTTAAACTAACCTGTCCTACACTTAATTCCGCAAAAACTTCTTTGACATGTTAATAGAAAATCCCCAAAATATTAAACAAAAGGCGATAGCCAAAAATAAAAACACGACCTAACAAAAACAATGAGCGACCAATTAACTCTCAAACTCAAAATCAGGGTAAACTCACCAATTGTCGACCGCTCTATTTGAACGAAACGTACAAAGGGAATAAAAGGGGTTTAAAAATACGCCCAGGCCCAATTAATTAGAGACAATTAGCTACCCTTCCTGCAGCAACAAAAGGTAGAAAAACTCTTCTCATTAATTACGAAGCAAAGAGGGCGAAAGGCGAAACAGGAAGGTACTAGATTTCTCCCCTTTTGTTTTGAAGAGGAATCCATTTGTGAGACAGACGCGTTGCGGAAGATGCGGGGCTCGCTCGGCTATGATTGTATTTATGTTTTATGTTGTGGATTTAATTATGACAGTGATGTTGTGGGTTTGCTTTTTAAAAGAAATTATTATTTTTGATGGGTGTTTATAACAACTGCCTATGTTTTTCTACTGTGATACTGGTGTAAGACAGAATTGATGTTATCTATTCTTGAAAACCTCAATATCACTGATAATCAGACCCAACCAAGGCCTCGTGCTCAGTAGCAGCCCTTCCGAAGGTTGCAAAGGCTGGTGCTGCAGAACAACAGGCCGATATGATTGAAAAATGTCAGCAAGAATTGAAAAAAACACTTTTCAGAGAAAAAACAATAATCCTTTCCCCGAACCCCATTAAACATGTTGACAGCTCATCCACTTGCAGGCTAATTACAATGCTTTCAACAACTCACAGATTACGCGAACATACATTATCTACACTATCGGAGCTAATCCTCAGCTGACACGCCAGAAAAAATATTCCAGAGTGCCTTCCACGATAGGCGAACATTTTAATCGACACACAGATTATACGTGTCCATTAAATAAGTAGCTATCAATTACCGTGCTTGTACTGATAATTTTTAACAGTACTGATAATATTCGGCAGTGCTAATCAAGCCGTCACCATGTGCGCGTGCAAGCAAAAAAGATCTTTTCTGATAGAGGATATACTGAAAGATGTGAAGAAGAAACCTTATAAGAACTTGAGTCAGGAGCCCACGCAGCCTCTCAAATGCAATGGAGTGAAAACCATCGAGCTCCCCAAGGTACAGGAGATAACGAAGATCGAAGAGCCGGCAAGTGACAATGCGAGCAAAATTGATGTTAAGTGCGAAGTGCCAAAGGATTTCGATTACAGCAAAGTGAATCTGGAACACAGGAGAAACACCTATCCGTTGTACCCAACACCGATTAAAGCTAATGTACCTCCGCTGTCTTCCTCAGTAACATGGCCTCAGTACAGAGGTAAGGAGGCCCCAGGATTCTTAGAGAGGCCCCCGTTCAGTTACTACAGCGACCCGATGTTAAACTCTAATCAAATACTTAGAAGTCAACTTGCTGCGAACAGATTTGTTTCACACCCATTTACTATACGGCAAGCTTATGGATTCGACAGAGGTGAGTTTTGAATTGACTATTCTTCATAGAGATCCTAGAATATATTTCGCATATGAACACTAATTTTAAAATGATTAAAAACATTAACAAACTTTTTATATGAGCATTCTGACCAAGATTAAGTAGTAAGTAAGGACTCCTTATCAAGAGTGTTTCAAAAGAAAAACAAAAAAAAAAGATTACAATATTGTATATCAGTGATATCATTGATAGGCAACGGACGTAATTATATTCATACAATAATTCACATTGAATCACCTTGTTGTGGAAATATTACAATAGCTAGTGTGTGTAGTGACATAAAAATGGTACCACCAAAGCCTCCAAGTAAACAACTGACGACCGTGGTAAAAAGAAGCAGTGCAGTCCAGCCTGGGCACAGCGGAGATACCGTGATACAAACCAGGGACTGAGGCCTTGCAAGAAATATTAAGATATCAGAAGAATTAAAATCTGGAGATCAGAAACCATGCATTTCAACGAGTCGTGCGGGACATCAAACGACGCTGGGCAAACTAAACAGATAACGGACCTGAAGCGAGTAGTTGCAGCCTTTAAAGAACAGGGTCACCAATTCTCAAATGGGAATGCTCCAAAACGAATCACACTATCCACTTACTTCAAATAACTACACTTTCAAGAGGTCCCAAACATTAAAGATAAAAATAATAAAAAGTCCTCCTTTTAAATTAAGTAGGTAGGTATGCTATAAATAGTCAAAAAATATTTAATTTGTTTTAATTTGTTCTCGCCCTTTATTACAATGGCATGGCACTTAAACATAAATAGAAAATTTAATTGTACTTATTAAGTACACCTCAGTAAAAACTTCTCGTGTGATGTAAAAGTTTGTTTCTAAAATAAATTAGTTATAAAATAATTTTAAATAAACATAACCGCCTTCAAAATAATGCAGCAATAGTGGGAGATTTGCTATCGTTTATTCAAGAGTTTCAATGTCTATCTCCGAAGATTTTCACCAATATCAAACGAGACCACCGAAAAGAGTCTTCTTCCAAACAAAAAAAATAAAATCGAAAATTGCTAACAAATGCCGAAGATATCGCTGAACATATGTACATATGTTCAGCGATATCTTCGGCATTTTTTAACAAACTTAGGTACATAACTGGCGAAATGTGGGTACTGAACATATCTGCGCATCCCTTCAGAGCACACAGGCGTGATATTACGTCATAATATTATGTAAACAATAAATATCCAAGAGATTCATCTATTTCAATCACAACAGTTTTACCGTCTATTATTGAAGAGTTCCATAATTTCATTGTATATCTCCAAAGATCATCAAACAAAAAACTAATCATTGATATAGGTCTACAATTGGCGAAAAAAGGATGAACATACAAAAAAAAAAGTCTTTTTAAAATCGGTTAAAAAGGATTTATCTGTCTTCATTAGTCCCACCTCAGTTGGTAACGCCTTCTTATCAATTGTGTACAGAAAGAAAAACAAATAATAATCGATTAATATTGATAAGCAACGTGTTAATTCAATTATTCATACCAATCGCCGTACTACGTCACGTCTTATCTTATCACAATCTTGCATTGAGTTCGTCTTAATCGTAATCTTCAATATCTATACAATGTACTGTCTCTTTCTGTCCATTTGTTTCTTTTTATTTGCAAACTAGCTGAATCAAACAAAAGATTTAATCATGACAATCTTTCGAAGCAATGTCATTGTGGATATTATTCTTTTTTAAACTTCTTAAGAGAAAAATAATGTTTCCAGATCTTCTTCTACTTTGCGTGTCGATAGACTCAAATTATATTTAAAACCACTTTAAACTACTTTTTCCTTTTATTCCAAAAAGTCACTTTACTACACAATTTTTTTTTAAGTGTCATCTTTGCTGTATCATATAGCGACTATTAATTTGTGAATACTTATTAATTCCCATTCACAAACTGGCAGTAAATTTATCAGATAAAAAATAAAAAACATATTTTTCACTGCAAAAATCAAACAAAAATAATCCGTGGTCATAAAATCGGTGCACTCCCCCTAAACCTTTTCACTTCAATTAATTTAATCTGCTACGTGTATCCGTTTTATTGTTCTTTTATTAATCAAGTTAGCTTAGTGACTTAATAAGTTATAATTATTTTTTCATTACTCATACTCTCAAAGTAGGTCTGAAGTTGCCTGTGGAGCGGGAGCGAGAATCGCTTTAAACTGACAGATGCCAAATTTAAAGAAAAAAAACTAGTCTATTTTCACATTTTTATTGAACCATGTTCCAACTTTCTATGCAGCCACGATGTAAAATTGAAATAACTTAAAGTTAAGTATTGACTAAAGAATCTATATTTTTTTAATAACTTTATTATAATTTAGTTTCAACAATTTCTTTAAAATAACATGTATTTGGGCAAAATATTTACCATTTTTTCAATAATGAAAATAAAAAATATTGGCCAAATAGCTGGCTGTCCACAGAAAAAAAAAACTAAATAGGCGGGAAAAGTTGTTGATTCATGTAAAACAAAATTTACTCATTTTTTCTATAACTAATTCTTGTTTTTATTTTTACTTTCCTTGTATTCGTAATGAAAAGCACAGTGTTACCTCAGGTTAAAGACTTATTTAGTCCCTCGAACTATTGGCGCCCTCACTTCGTTCGGGCGCCAAACCTCGTCTCGGGACTAGATAAGTTACTTTCACCCCTAGGGTAACAATGTACTATTTATGATCCTTTTATCAAATAGTAGGCTGCATCATCTAATTTTTATACAGGCTCATTTCAAATTAATTCAAGGGCGAATGATGCTAAGCATCTTTATAATTACGGAAAATATAATTATAAAGGGTGTAAAACACCTCTTAACGAAGCCGAAAGGCACTGGTTCTTCCTGTCATTGCGATAATTTTTTTGTTCTACACCATACCTGGGAACCTTCTAGTTACGGAGATATTAGGGGTCAAAGTTCCAACTTTTTGAGAAGTATTTAAGATTTTTACTTTAAACACCTCCACGACCCCCGTACTATTCAATCCGTCCATCAGCACAATGTTTTGAGTGCGTTACATTGAGTTCTACCACAAAACATGATTTTACACCCCCCAAAAAAAAGTCGTTTCCCAGCAATAATTTTTGCGTAAAGATACTTAGTTTCATGTACAGAATGCTTGGTCGACGGCTTCGTGATGAGGTGAATTACACGGTGTATATTTGTAAAAAAAAAAACTTGATTTTGAGTTAATCGCTACATAGTATAAAAGAACAAAAGTCGCTTTCTCTGTCCCTATATCCCTATGTATGCTTAAATCTTTAAAACTACGCATCGGATTTTGATGCGGTTTTTTTAAATAGATAAAGTGATTAAAGAGGAAGGTTTATATGTATAATAACTATATATTTTATACCCGTGCGAAGCCAGAGCGGGCCGCTATGTTTTTATATACAACGTTCACAGTTTTTCTGTAGTGTATTTAGTATGAGCATTGCACCCGTGCGAAGCCGGGGCGGGTCGCTAGTAATTAATAAAAGTGTGTGTTTTTTGCACTGTTTGCTTTCAAATCCAAAGATCAGAATGAAAATCTGCTTGATAAAAATGATGATTCACAAAAGTTGCGTATAACGAAGGTTTGCATTTACAAATGATTTTAGAAAATTCATCCTCTTAACGGGATAAGTAAGGGATTTCTACGATTATTTTATCTATTAGTAGGTATTTTATCATTGATATATGTAACAAATAAGTATTACGTTCTAAATATTATATTTTCATCATAAAGTACTTGCAGTCTCCTTTGACACACCTATTTTCATAAATAAAACACAAACAAGGCCACCGCTATTATTAGGAAAACCCCAATGATATAGAAGGTTTTTATTTATCTACAGATACTAATAATAATTATACTTTATCCAGATTAAAACATACTTTACGAATCTTATGATGATCCTATATGTAATCCTTATTCTGTTTTTTTTTTTTTAATTATTGATAAAAGCTTAAGGCCGTAAAAATAGAATGCCTAAACGTTTAAAAAAAAACAACTTATTTTTTTTTTACGTCTTGAAATAGACACTATTTATTATACAAACAAGCCTTAATTTCTTCTTATCTATTGAATGATGCTATTAATTCACTGATTGCCTTGATAATATTCTATCTGTTTATCTGAAATTATTGTTAAATAGCCAATTTCCGGTAAGTTTTAGATTTGTGCTGTGTGCGGTGAGTTTTAGATAAGATAATTAATTTCAATTTCTTGAAACTGTATCTAGGTATAGGCTGCAGTTGGTCCGTGAATTGTTTACCTAGGTCTTTTCATATTAAGATCGCTGAGCTTCGGAAAACACGTTAAGTATCCTTCGCAGATATTTGACAGTCATACGGGGTTAAGTGAGATTACCGAAAGTCTGACTACCAGTAAACTAAAGAATACTTATTAAACAGTTACTGAGTTGTGGTCGTTGATGAGGTAAGATAGGTAGTCGCTCCATATTAAATACTGGTATTCAGCTGCATCCGGTTGCGGATTGCCAAACTCTAAACTGACCTAGACCGGGGTTGCTCTGAGTTTGATCGCAGTTTGCCTTTGTAGTTGAAGAGCAAACTGTATACCTATTCAGAGAGTGTCTAAATCAATATACATTTTGCTTTAAAATACTAGAGCAAAATACATACGAGTCCAGACGGCGAATTATTTGAGTCATGAGCCAGACTCTAATATGATTGATGAGCTTTTGTTTATGCATATTACTCGCCAAAACCTAATCTATCTCAGTAAAAAAATTGACTCAAATGGATTAGCTTTTTGCCTGGATATTTTCAAAGAAAGTGCACGGACAAAACCTAGTACTGTATTATACACATCCAGGAGAATTTGGATGCAAGAGCGAGCGAAGCGAGCTCTGGACTTGGGGCACCCCAACTCGGTCAGGTTAGGTTCGAAGGGGATGGCGGGGCCTAGTGAGCGAGCGGAGCGGAGTAGGCGAACTAAGACCCCGACTTCCTCTTCGTGTTAGGTTACTGTAAACCCTGCAGACAGAAATAGGAGCCCCGCGTAGTGGGGCTACGTCGACTATGCTTTATAAGCGAATTACATACAAGCGAGCAAAATGCATACATTATCAGATTGCTCTGAGCTTGTATGCATTTATTTGTGATTTTAATGAGCACGATGTAGTTCAGTACAGACTACGGGTGTCTGGGTCAGTATACAGTTTGGTAATACGCCATCCGGTTACTAGAAAACGACCCCAAAGAAGTTAGGAAACAGCTAGCTAATTTATTGTGGTCGATGTTTGTTAGCCATAGTCAAACTATTTATTAGGTACGTTATATGGCACGTTGTACATAATAAATAATATTAAATATCGTATAACTATCTACGTTATAAAACCATGACACACTGAAATGATTCGACTTCCCACTATTTGGGCTATAAAGGTTTACGGTGACAATACGTTATCAATGACCAATGACAAGACGAATTCAATATTTAAAACATATTTTATAAGTAGTAATTTAGACTCTATGGACTAATATAATCGTTGCATTGCAATAATTTTTGCCAGGGTACTTTCGAAACCTCACAACATCTTTGGTCCAGTGGCCGCGAACTACTACTGCTGAGCATTGGGTCTTAGTTTTTATTTCCAGGTTGGGTAAATAGTCATTAGGTTTTTGCACCAGGAGCTTCTCAGTAGCTGCCACGGAGTCTCAATTTGTAGCCGGCTGATGGCAATAGGCTCGCCACCTACATAAGGCTAGAACATAATTAGCAAAATGTGGATGCACCTCTGCCTAACCCTTTTCGTTGTATTGTACTTATATTCCACAATCGATAACACATTACAAGATTAGTTACAACAGATAATCGAATGGGTAGGGCTCTACCCACTTCCTTAACACCAAAAAGTACAGATTATATCCAAGATATAATATATCTGTTCCAATTAAAAAATACATAGCGCCTTATCTATTGAGTACCTATCTAATAAAACGATAACAATATTGGTTATTAGTTAAAAATACAATTTTCCAGCTATTATCCCGCTATCGCAACTATATCTTTATCTTTTAATACTAACTAGTACTTGTTTTTTATTGAAACAAGGTAGAATACGGAGGCCTTAGCGCAAGCGCTCAGTTAATACATAGATTGCCTTTAATCCTCGATGGGTTAGGTTGAGGTGTAAGTAAGTACCTAATGGCGAAACATCATTTCGCCAGTATGCTACATGGGACTTCATCCTATACCATTTTTAACCCCCGACCAAAAAAGAGGGGTGTTATAAGTTTGACGTGTGTATCTTTTTGTCTATCTGTGGCATCGTAGCTCCTAAACTCCTATACGGATGAATCGATTTTGATAAAATTGGTGTCGTTTGAAAGGTGTTTTAATCGAGAGAGTTCTTAGCTATGCTATGCTATTAGCTATTCGAAAAAATCTGCTCAGCCGTTTGAAGCTCATCACCTCTTTACTAGTTGATGAAGGGACAAACAACTTCTACGGGTCTGGTCGATTGGAAATTTGAATTTTTGTCATTTGTCACCATGGGCATCGCCAGGAGTCTGCACACCCCTTCTCCCCCTAAAAGCTAGTTTTTTTTTATAACTTTCCATGTTTTCGTTACCTAATTCCGCGGCAATAACAATTCGGGTTTTTTAAATTTAATGTTTTAGTTAAATTGTTTGCAACGAGCACAACAGTCTAACTAAGCGTAACATTCATAGATATGAATCCATAATTAAAATTATGAAAATATTATTTCTGAAACGGGTATTTTTAACTCGACGTATTTACGTTGTACCGCACGCTCGCGCACTCCAATCTGTAGTGCATCCATGCATACTAGCGCCATCTATCGGGAGTAGTCTGGTACCATGACATATATATCATTTTAATCAGTAAGGGCCATCAACAAATCACATAACATGATAGTCGTATTCTAGGTAGATATTTAATACCCATATTATTCTTTATTATGACTTGCAGAAGTGGAAGTGGAAGACGGCAGAGCTTGGTTAAATCGATATCAAACACTTCACTCGAGTGAACGTGTTTTATTATATGATCACCCGACACCAACAAAATTACAGAGGAATGAATGTTCATCTGGTCCCTTGATCTCCTTTTTCGTAGACGATTGCAAGATTCTGAAAAGAATGGGCCAAATCCAACATCGTTGCAGCGGATTGGTTCAATAATAAACAAATTTTTACTATTCGATTCATTTTGTGTAAGTAAACATGGTGGGTGACACATCAAATTGTACATTTCTAGTATAACATAGCTTCGCTTTAATTATCAGCCGCACGGTTCCTGTGCTTACTGAGGTTGGTCCGTGGATGGGTGACGATAATTACATACCGAGTTTCCTCCTTGCCTCGGAAAGCACGTTATGCCGTTTGGTCCTGGGTGTCATTTGTAGATCTTTGACAGTCGTTAGAGTAGTCAGAAGCCAAAAGTCTGACATTCAGTCTTACCAAGGGGTATCGTATTATCCAGTTACTGGGTTGTGGATGCCAAATAGGCTGTCACTTCATGTAAAATACTGGTACTCAGCTGCATCCGGTTAGACTGGAACTGGTTTATATAGCTTCATTGGTAGTCGGGCGCGTAAAGACGGTTAACTCCGAGTGTAAGATGCAGGACGAAAGGCAAAAATGAACAAAAAGTAATGCGATCCCTTTGTCTGTCCCTTTGGAACATACAAACGTGATACCATATCTACGTATGTTCTAAATTTCTAAACGATACGACCCAAAGGGCGCTAGTTTGTAACAAAATATTAATACTCTTTGTCTATGGTCTGTAGCTACGCTATCTTTATGAACTTTTCTGTGTAACCGAGAATTGTTTCGTCACTCAAGAGAAAAACCTGTATAAAAATAACTCCGATTAAGACTATTAAAAAATGTATGTCAACGATTCAACATTTCATTGAAGAATCCAAGACAACGTATTATCCTGTACTCACCGCTCCATTCTTTCGCAGTACCACCAAGCTGCTGCAGCCCTTGGTGGGGTCTCGGCGGCAGACGGAAAGGGGGGCAAGTGCGCTTCACAGCAGCTCAAACGGGGGCGTTGGAGAGACGGTTCAACGCCAGCAAGTACCTCAGCCCGGATGAGAGACGAGCCCTAGCAAGTACTCTCAGGCTTAGTGATCGGCAGGTAAGCTTTGAATTAAATTATTTTAAACGTTAGTGAAAATCGGAATCGAATCAGTCGATCCGAAGATTACACCCTACATACAAACCTATTATATATTACAAATAACCCAAGTAGCATAAGGTTCTTTAACCAAGGCGTTTTATCACCAAACAGTGAAATAGTAGTCTGATAATGGTAACCACTGTGACTGCTTGTACTATAAAAGTTTTTAACAGAGTGTTTTGATTCTATAATATTAAAGAGCATTTAAGTTCTATAAATTAGTTCTAAGAACGTTTATAGGACCATACAAAAGAATATTTAAAGTGTTGCACTGTAATAGATATGAAAAAAGCGATTTTGGTACTATTTAGTACTATAGGCGACCTTACTGACACTTTTATGTATCTATTTGCACTAATAATGCGTCAAAAGAACTTTTACAGTACTAGTATTGTAGCAGTATCGAAAACACTATCACAGAATCAATCTGCACTATAAAAGTACCTTCCACAACCGTTAAGTAACCTTTTAGCTTCTTAAAAGCTCCCTCAATATCGCAATGGGGCTAGAACTGAAAAAGTCATGAAAACTCATCTATGTTACTAAATAGTACCATAGCGACTCCTGGCGGAGTTGCTAAATAACTAAAATTCTAAATAGCTCTATAAGTGAGTTTCTGTTACTGTTACCAGACTGAAGCGTTTTTGGTGAAAATATGGCTGCCGTTTTCTGCTGCTGATGTACCATAAGCAGCACGGCTGGAGCCAATGTGTTCTATAGCAGCCATAATCGAGACAAATACTTATTTTATTTATTTAAATTTAATTAAAATTCTAAAATAATGAGAGCGCATTGTCAAATTTGAAATTAGCATACTGATTCAACCGATGCAATTTTTATCGCAAGCGCAATTTATGGCAGAGTTACTGTCCTTGAGTGTTGTAGTATGTCATTATTTTAACATGTTACGTTAAGTAACAATGGCAAATGTCATAAAGCATAACTTATATTGATTTTGTTTTTCTTGGGGAACTGACATGTTGATAAAAAAGATCACTGGAATCATTTACGTTGCAAAATAGCACTATACACATGTTTTGGTTACTTTTATAGTGCAAATTTGTGACATAAACGTTGCAACATTTCAACTATAGAGCTGATTTATCATCGTAAGAGCCTTAATGTCATGATTATAGAATAAATTAGTTATAAAACAAGGGCCTTTTTGGGGTTCTGTAAACGTTTACAACACCATTATAGAACTAATCATGAACACTATTTAGCACGTCCTAAAACGTTCTCAGGACTTTTATAGTACCATATTTTGTTACTTGGGAAGTTTTACCTCTCTAAAATATTAGTATAGATTAGCATCACCAGCATGTGGCGACATCTATACCATCACTTACGAACTGAACTGACGTATCCTACTTACATCGCGATATTTGATCCGACATCAACCTACATCACCTGTTGAAAAATTCTCCCGTTTCTGTGGAGGATGAGAAAAGAATTTAACCCTGCACGCGTAGCATGACCGCGGTAGAAACGGGCTATATCGATAGAAGAATCGACAAACTGACACATTGCCACTGTCTATCTGTCATTATGTCGATTCTTCCGTAGAAAAAACTCGTTTCTACAGTGGTCATGCCACGCGTGCAGGTCCCCATTCCTCTGAAAGCTAATGCTGGAGCTAAGGCCTTTTTTTTTTACGGATGGGAAATCATCAAATGACTTCTCCCGCTCTGAGCGGAGTGGGAGGGAGTGTCAGACTTGTACTGACTAAAACCCATCCATGTTCCTTCTTAGCCCTTTGTGTTCCAGGGCCACGGTATCTCTTTCGAACAACCCGCAGCCCTGGCAGGCATCGGCCCTCTCGGACCCCTTCCATGGAGCTAAGGCCTAGTACCTATTTGTATGAAGAGCAGATAGGTGGCGTTACTTCGGAGTTTTGGTTATAGAACATGCCGTTTCTTGACGATGTTAGCCTTCAGCGTTATAAAAGCAGAGATGTAAAAATTATAGGTAATACTCGAAGTAACGTCGCCTGCTTGAATCCGAACTCACAACCTAGTCGGCACGTTGTCGGAGCCACTACATTAAACCAGCACCATCCTGGGACATTATTATCAAATGGAGACTAGACTCGATTTAAACCAGCATCCTTCCTTAGCTGACCTGTCCAAGACCACATTTAAGTTTAACTGTACTTATTTAGGTTAGGCACTGCCGGATACATAGCCTGATAGACACAATACATTTTTGCCCTCTTATGTTTGTTTGTCGCAACTGACATAAAACGAATGTGCCTGAGAGTTGTTCGATAGCAATTTATTGCTTATTGACTGCAGGGCTCCAATTTTAGTCAAAATTCTGGTAGATGAGGCTTTTATTGAATAACACAACAAAGTATTGAAGGCTAAACCTAATTCTAACCGAAGATAAGTAGGATACATCTAAGTTTAACCGCATGTGGTTGGCTGCACCTAGTTGTAGCCGGCTAAAACTAGGTGTAGCCGCACTTCGGCTATTAGCCGTAACATATACACTTTAAGAATTGTCAAAACAATCGTAGGTATCAAATTTAGGGCGCATCCAAAATCCAGTGCCTTGCGATAGGATTTGATTGATTGGTTGATAACTGCTACTAATCCAGTGTTATTATGTGGATTTACAACGTATTACAAAATCTATTAGCCTGCCTAAGTAACGTAACTACATAAAAATAGCCACACGACTGTAATGCCCCGATGAAAATGAATAGCAGAACAGAAGTGTAGGTACATGTACTCCGTCAGTTAGGGTTTTCATTTTCAACACAGGGGCCGTCCATTAATCACGTGATGTTTTTTTTAGCATTTTTTAACCCCCCCTCCCCCTTGGTGATACGTGGTGGGGTTTAAGACGAACCCCCCGCCCCCACCCAAAATCACGTGTATTTTTAAGTACCTACACAGAATCTTAAAATATTTATAATATTATCTTTAAATACAGGTACTTCGTTCGTTGCCTGGCAACGGCGAGTCAAGGTCACACTACTAGCCGCTTTTCGGTTTAGAATCGCGCGTTTGACAAAAAAATAAATACACGTGATATCTTACTACACCCCCCTCCCCCCTTGTGATATTTCGTGATTTTCGCTTAACCCCCTCCCCCCCTTTTCAAGCCTCACGTGATTAATGGACGGTCCAACACTTGCTCTTAGTGGTTCTAATTGCAATATTTTTAGGTAATACACAATGCAGCGTTTCAAATCAAATCTTTTATTTTTCACGCGTGCTTTTTACAATCCCTTTAGTTATTTTACCTGCTGCTACTGCTAAAATAAAGATCTTTTTGATTTGTACAGTGATCTTTGCATTCCCGCGTGTGCTGAGTGCCGAAGTTATTTATTTATTTACTAGTCACCTGACATGCGCCTTTTTTTTAAATTCGATAAAGATTTTTCATGCTTTTGTGAAGCGCACGAAAATAAAGTTTAAAAAACGTCGTTCAAACGCGTGACGTTTTTAACCGACTTCCAAAAGGAGGAGGTTGTCAGTTCGGATGTTTTTTTTTTTTTCTACGTTGGGGCAACGTTCAACACTTGGAATTTCTCCTGTATCGTGGGTGCCTTAACAAACATTTAAACTCACATACACAAACAGCCAGATCCGGAACAACTATCTGTAGGCCATACAAATATTTGTTGCGGGGATTGAACCCGCGACACGCGGCGCTGCAGTCGATCGCTCAACAACTGCGCAAATCGTGTCGTCAATATGTATTTTTTTTGTACTTTCACGGATTTTTCCACCTATTGTGGACCGATTTTATTTTATTCGAAAGCCTATACTCATGACGTGGTGCCATCACCAAGTCAGGATCTGATGACGGAATCCCAGGGAAATCGAGGGCGACCCTCAAATTTTATAGGCACAAGCAATGTTTCTCGTATACATTATAACGCAATTCAGATATTTGTGCCTGGTAATCATCATCTTATGTTGCTAAGCTGATGATGGAAGATATAAGTCACGATCTGAGGATAGGATCCCAGGAAAATTAAGGGCAACTACCAAATTTTATGAGCATTGCTAGAAATAGTATACTATACCCTCGAAGCGTGCATTCGACCTAAAGTGAGTCGCAGTACAGTTTTGTCGCACAAGCTTTAATCGCGCTTCCGTGTGTCGACCTCACGTTATACACCTCGTGGAGTGTGGTCACATGGTCATCAGGACAGGATCTGATGATGGGGTCCTGGAGAAAACGAGGGAGCTCTCCAAATGTTAATAGGTACACATAGGCATGATGCCTGGTAATCATCTCATGTTATTGAGCAAATGATGAAAGGTACAAGTCAGTGGTCGCATTTAATTTTGGTGAAGATCTAATGCTGATCTACGCAGATATACAATGGAACTCTTTAATACTTAATAGACGGCAAATCTGGCGTTATTGCTGCAATCGCTTAGATGTTAATTGTTTACACATCACGCCTGTATGCTCTGAGGGGACCACACAGATGTTTACACTGTACAGTACACAAACATTTCGATTGTTATGTATGTTAAGTTCCATTTTATTGGGGATAGGTAAGCCTATTACCATGAAATGTATTGTTAACAATGTAAAATAAATGCATAGCGAATATTTGTTTAGGATATTACAAATCAAAATGAGAAAAAAAAATGAACAAAAAATAAAACCGACTTCAAAAACACAAATAACTTTAGATTCAGAAGTTGGTGGCAAAAAAACTGAATCAATGAAACAGAAGTCAAGTGATTTCCACTCGAGTACAATAACGCATATAACAAACTGTGCCTATTATATTATACCTGCACCCGTTACCCGTGGTCATGGAACCACGGCAATAGGGCAACGGGTCTCCACGGCAATGGGTAATTTTAATTACCCGTGGTTCCATGGGATTGTGTATTAAAAAAACCCTCTCCATCTTCAGGTCAAAACCTGGTTTCAAAACCGGCGCGCCAAGTGGAGGCGTACAACACCGGACTCAGCTGACGCAGGGAGCCCACCGACCGCTGACGAAGGATCTGATGACGACGTCCACATAGCTGACGAGGAATGACACTCAAATGATGACTGGCTCTTTATGAAATATACGAGTTGAGACTGCCTGAATATTTGTTTTTTTTATGTGAAACTTCTTATGCGCCTTCCAACAAGTTTAAGCTACCATGGAGGGGGAATATTTTCTAAAACTCACTAAGAGATGGAAGTATTACAAGATTTGTGACTACGTAGTTCTACTAGGTAAGTAAGATGACGTGCAAACAGTCATGCATTCGACTCTTCGGCGTGACCAGCCTTCACTAAATTTCCATGAGTAGAATAACCTCGATAAACTTATATGTAGTTAAAGTCAAAGTCATTAAAAGTCAAAGTTATTTATTTGTAATAATTATGTAAAAAAAAATACAACAGTAAAACAACAAAATATTATTTAGAAGCTCAATAAAATAACGAGAGTGAATGGCACTCGAACGAAGTTTCACTTCTTCCGCGCGGAGGGACTCCACGCACAATTTTTTAACCCCCGACCAAAAAAGAGGCGTGTTATTTAATGTATTTTGTTGACAATGATTTACAGGTCAGGAGGACATAAGTACCTACTCCTTTAACTTCATCAATGTTCATACACATGATCATTCACGCACACCACCGTTTGATAGAAGCTGACCTTTGGATGTTTTTTTTTAGGGTGTAACGGGGACGCAACCTGTGAGAACATTTTATTCTTATTATGATTATCATCGAGAGTACTAGCCATGGCAACCCTGTAAAGATCATTGCTCTTCTCTTTCCTACTCTTGCCAAGTCGCGGTCTCCTCAAGAACACGTTACCCTATTTTAAAAGCTCAAAAGATGCTGCAATTTTTTTTTTTGGTCTCATAGGCAAAAAAAACACTGCACCATCCAAATAGCATGCAGTACCAGATTAATCCTGATATTATCGAAAATCACACCGGCCGGCATTGTTATACCCGGCTTACAGAAGCCAAATCAAACTCAAAGCATTTATTTCAATTAGACCATTACAGGCACTTTTGGAAGTCGAAAAACAAAAAAAAAACACGCTTAGGTTCACTCTATAAAGTTGGCAGTCAGCCTTAGGACATTAGTCATATAGTAGAAAATTGTTCTACCTAGAACATTGCCGACTGTACTTTTGTTATAATCAGTCCATTAATACCTTAATTTGAAGGATTTTGAAGATTTAAAAACCACTCCTAATGATTCTTCCACGCCAAAAACAAGTGATACAACGTAGCTTAGATATTGTCGTCAATCTTACTTGATCGATTGCCAAGTAATCAAAACATCTTCAAATTCCTTTAAATTAAGGTATTATTGTCTGATAACTAATCCAGGAGATCGGTGTACGTCGAATAACAAGCTTATAATGGGCCATGTGATTATAATACGTAAGAATTTACGATAATTAAAACAAGCTTACCAGACTACGATAAAAATGGATTAACTATAATGCGTTTTCGATTAGATTTCCAATAATGTAAACAAAAATGTGTCTTAGAAAAACTACTTTATTGCTTAGTGCATAAAGTTCAGTTTGCGTTACAACATTAATTTTGTTTCTTTTTCTTTAGTAGGTCATTCCAGAATCAACTTACCTATTTTCACACGAATAAAAATAATATTTATTCACTCGAAATTAATTATTTGAAACATAAGCGCATAGGTACAGTTCATCATCATCAGCCTTTAATGTTCCCACTGCTGGGACACAGGCCTCCTCTCTATGAGAGGTAGTGGGCTATAATCCACCACGCGGACCCACTGCGGGTTGGTAGATGTCACATGTCTTCGAACTTTTTGTTCTAGGACATGCCGATTTTCTCACGATGTTTAACTTCACCGTTTTTGAGAGCAGCGGTGATGAAATTAATTACAAAAAGTAATGCGCCTGCCTGGGTTCGAACCCACAGCTTATTGCTCGTAAGTCGGGACTGCCACCAGTGGTGGCCCAGCGGCCACCGCTGCTCTCTAGGTTGTTACCTTTCACGTGGGCTCAGTGACACCAGGCGTAGAACCGGCATCCAACCATGATGAAACCTCATCATCAGACCGGACCAAGGTGATGACGACGGCGGGGCTTCGGACGTTGACTCTGATGACAGGGTGGATCCGCAGCACCATGATCCGGAGCGGCTGAAGGCTTTTAACGTGAGTAGGTACTTCCTCTAATTTCAACCTGTATTTGTGAGTTCACAAAATCAATTCGTTTTGTGAGTCTTTTTTTAAAATAAAATAAGATACCTACTTCAACTTTATTTACAGGGAAACAAATTCTATAATAATATGAAGAGTGGCTTTGGGAAAACTATTTTTTTTTTGTGTGCGATTATGGACGAAGTTATGCTGACGAACAACTACCGGAAACATATTATGAAGGACGGGACGGTGGATGTGTGTCGGGCATGCAAGGGCGGATCCAGCTTTGGCGCCAGGGGGGGGTCACATAGTCGTGGTCAAGTCAAGAACTTATAATTTAATTTTGATAACAATAGATACAAGTAAAAAGTAGTTATTTTATTAATGTACGTAAGTACTGTACTTAAAAATATTTATTCTTTATTGTACACTTGAAAAACTTAACACATAATAACTTGTATTGCCATACAACGTGGCCACGCCGCCAGTCTCTTGGGCACGTTACCAGTTGACAACGTTGAGGAGTTTTTTGACGCCCTTTTATAATTTGTTGTTATTTTATTTTTAGTTATCTAGTTTTAAAAATAATATTAATCAGTAATTATAAAAAGTTGTAACTTAGTTTAAATAAATAATAAATATAACTTGTACATATACACGAACATATTGCCATCTTCTCTTGAAGACATCCAGAGAAGCACTATCACGCACGGAATGAGGCAGCCTATTTATATTCCTTATCCGTGGTGAATGATTTGTCATAACAGCTAGAGGTATGTCGAGGGTTATGACGCAAAACTCCGCAAAAGTGAAGAGGTGGTACGACAAGGGTTTCCAACAAACAAAATGCAAACAGACAAAATACATATATTTATATAATAAAATCAATTTTTCTTTTACGTCTTCTCCCGAAACGCGTTATTACCTCATTTACGTCAATGGGTACGTTTTTATGAACGTGGAGAAGTGCCAGTCCGGTTAGGCGATCTTCAACCATTGAAGATCTTAGCCACGATTTAATTCTTCGCAACGTAGAGAAAGACCTTTCTGCTGTCTTTACACTGACAGGTAGTGTAGCCATAATACATAAAAAATTTCTTATATTAGGATACATATCGATGTCACAATTTAAAATAAGATCAGAAATCGACTGCGGTATGTCCTGGCTCCGCTGCCACTTAACCATCCACAGCCGATATTCATTTACAATGACAGAAACTGGAGTGTTATCTAGTAATAATGTATAGTCGGTAGCTAGTTGTTTCACAGTTTCAATGTCTTCATTACTATATGCGCTTTTTGGCATGAAAACGCTTAGCTGAAACAAATTAAGCACATCAGGAGACAGGCGGTCCTGGAGATCACTTATTATTGAATCTAGAAGAGGGATGTATATAGCTCTGCGGAAATACTCTTCAGCAGATTGAGCAGGTTGGTTATTGGCCCTAAGTATTTGTTTTGATACAATTCTGGGGCATTTAATTTCTACATCTAGCTGCTCAGCTACTTCTTTAGCCTCTTCAAAAAGCTGTCGGTAGATTACGTCCACATTTTCTCTTTTATTTTGTAAAACACTTAAAGTATCACTAATAGCGTCCGTAGCTTTTTTTAAATCAATTGAGTTCGATTGCAGTATTCTGCTTAAAGATACAGTAGTACCTGAAAAATAAAATTCAAGTGACTGTAAATTTTTAACTTAATATAAACGGTATGTACTCGTAGCATTAAATATTAACAATACAACAACATAATTTTAAAGTAAGTTTAGTATACTCGTAATTCGTATAAGTTCATTTGCCAAACAATAAGAAATAAAATAATTTAGGGAAGTACCCACCTAATACATCACTTAAACAGATGGAGGATATAATAAAGTAAGTACTGCGCAATGTCTGCAGCAAGCAATGCGCATCATTGGCAGTTTTATTGTCTTGCCAAGCAGAAATCTTTTCCAGAGCGCTACAAATTTTGACTAAGTTGTCTCCTTGAAATTGAAGATGCCCATCATGCCTCTCTACCCAACGTGTCTCACAAATACCTTGCATGGCAGCTCCGAGTTCTATTTTAAAAATTTCATGCCTCTTAGCGGATGCATTAGCAAATGCCACAACTTTTCTCATTGTGCCAGATGTATTGCGACAGGAAACTACTTTGGATGATCTTGCCAATGAGTTATTGAGCACATGGTTGTTGCACGGGCAACGTTTAGCATGAATGGCTATTTTTATCAATTCTTGCACTGCGCCTTTTGTATCTGATGCCATAACCGAGCAGCTGTCAGTTCCAATACCCACACACCAAGATAAATCTAAGTTAAATTTGGTACACAGATTTTCAACGATTTTCGCCAATGCTACACCTGTCAATCGAGGCTCTATGTCACCTGAATTGTTGTCTTCACGTCTCAGAGCATCGTAGCTATCACAAAAAGTCACAAAATCTTCCTTAATAACACCATCATGCAAATATCGGAATGATAGGCTCAGCTGTGAGATATGTGATATATCTGTTGTTTCATCGAACAAAATTGAAAAATATTTAGCTTCCCGCACATTCTGTAAAATGTTTTCCTGGATGATTTCTGCGCAAACAGCTATCAACTCATTTTGTACAGTCTTGTTGATGTACGTGGCGTTGGATTTTGAAGATTCTAAATGTTGCTGCAATGCAATATCGCCAGAATCAATACGGAATTTTAAAAGGGCTCTAAAATTCCCTTCATCAGCTACTACGCTGTCATAGTCCAGCAATTTACCATCGTCGCGATGGCCACGTAACGATATATTTTGATGGCCACAAAATATTATAGTTTTTACGATTGGTCGCAAACGTTCTCTATTTTCATTTATTTGTTTCAGTCTTTGACTATTTACTTTGTTCATTATGTTAATTTCCGGTTTATGAAAACTCAATAAAAAGTTCTTCCCTGCTTCGACAGCTAATTCGTGGTATTTGTTTCGCTGGTGTGTTAGCAGAACACCATTTTCACCTAGCAAATTATCGAAAGCTTTTAATGGTTCTTTTACGAGTCGACATAAAGGTGTTTTTGTCTGTATACCACCTCCAGGAGCTACGACAAACAAAGCACAGTACTTGCAGTAAAGACCCTGGTCTTTATGCGACAAAACAAGCCATGCAGTGAAACTTGTCAAGGTGAGACTTCTGAGCATATTTTTTTGTTTGTTTTCCTTTTTTATTAACAACACAATGCGGGAAAGTATAATTAGGGGGAGGCTGCCAATGCTTTTCAAGCAACATAGCTTTAGTTGAATCATCTATATTTTCCCCTATAAAACAAGCAATATCTGAAGCAAACTTTGGTTGAGAAAGTGAAGTCTTTATCTGATCAGAATCAGAAGTCGATGTACATATTGTAGGCTGAATATCGTCACTAACAGGAGAACATGTTTTTTCTTCATCTATGGTTAATGTAGGCAATGTAGCTGTAGAAGCAGAAGCATCGGCAATACAATTATTTTCATCTGTAGTTGTTGTAGGCGATTTTTTCGAGTGAGCAATCTCAAGCCTTGGTTTCTTTGGGAAAAATAAATCTATTTTTTTTTAATGTACGTTTCAATCCACCACTACCATCTCCTTTTCCCTTAGAATCACCCTGCAAGCAAAACCATGCAAATTTCACCATGCAAATTTCACTCCCCACAACAGACAACAGACTGTTGCAAATACGTATTAAATATATATACATAAAAACACCCACATTCGCTATAGTACAGGCTGGTGGCGCAGGCGCATTACCTCACAATCAAAGCAAAACCATGCAAATTTCACACCCCACATCAGACAACAAACTTTTGTAAACATATGAGTTATAAGTACATAAAAACATAATAATGTAGTTTTACAGTCCACTGCATTTTCAATAAAGACCTAACTTAAGTTTAGGCCCCTACACGAATTTTTATTAGGTAGGTACCTACTTACCCACATCAAATAGGTAATACCTACTTACTTTAGGTAAGTTGAATTTTTAACCAAGTAAATACGAAGCTTAATAAAAAACTAAATGGGGAGAATTATGTGGACTTTACATTTACTTTTCATTTCCTTCAGTTTTTGAGGGTATAGCATCTAAAGATAGCGAAAAAACGGGATTGGGTCCGGGAAACGCCTTAATGCTCTTCAATCTCCCTCGTCCAGAAAAAATATATAAGTAGGTACATTATAAGTTTTTAAACTGACATGGTCACTAACACTATTAATATCGGGAACTCGGAGCAAATAATACACATGGTAAATATCCCGTTGTAAGTGTTATTAATAGTAGGCATTAGTCACGCAGCACTCTTTCAGTAAGTAGGTACCTAAATTTCTACATAAGAGGTACTTTATGAGCATTAACGAGGCTTCCGGCGACTGGGACCGCAATTAAATAGGACCGCGGTCCCAGTCGCCGGATCCGTAAAAAATAAATATTTTTCTTCCGGCGACTGGGACCACTCATAGATAACTTAAAAAAATCTATAATTCAAGCCAAAATCGGTACAGTCAAACGAAAAAAAAACTAAATTATTTATATGAATATCATTGACTCATTCTAGACATGATTTTATGCGCTTAGTAATAGATTAAGCTAGCCCGTTTTTACATAATTCACACATGCAGGCAAAACACACACAAAGGGCATAGCATTGTATAATACTATCACTCTCTAACTCGAGTCCGTTTTGCCTGTCGATTTCAAGGTCAGGTAGCCCTTTTGTTATAAACGAAAAATTTTGCATCGCCCGATGACTGGCTCGGCCAATCACGAACAAGAAGCTTATCAGTTTAAGAAAGTCAAGTTTTGCATCAGACAGTGTCATATTAGATCATTGTAAGATACTGCGCTGATTATTTGTTGCAAATTGTGTGATGTAAGTGGTGGTGTATAGTGACTTCATTTAATACTCTTCAGGTATGTAAAACAATTTTTTATTAACTTATTTATAAACAAAACAAGCTAATAAGGGGGTTAAAACGACGGGGTTACAAATATTTTTACTTTAGATTGCTTCTCATCTTTGATGCGACTTTTTATTATCACAAAAAAAATGTCATTTGTTAAGATTATTTGATAGTTACTTTTTTTTTCGATTTTAGAATTATCAAAATGGATGAAAAAAGTCCTTCAACTTCACGTGGTGAACAGTCGTTTTATATTGATGTCACACAAAGAGGACGTGATCTTTTGCGAAGAGCTGGCTATGAATATATTCTTAAAAGAATAAACAAAGATGGCTCAAAACTCTGGCGATGTGCAAGAAAAAATGTTTGCAACGCGACAATAAAAATTAGAGTCGATGCAATGACTATTTTGAACGAAACTGCTCATTGTCATGAACCTATTGATCTCGCGAAAGATAAAGTGAACCGCCAAATGCAAAAATGTGTAGAAGATGTTCAAAAAGATATAAATATCCCTGTTGCGCAAGTGTTTGAAAATAATATGGAAGTTCTTAAAGACGAGGGATTACAGTATGTTACACAATTACCACATTTTCACAACATAGAAAAGCGACTCTACAAAAAAAGAAACGATGGTATTGGAGCAAAAAAAGTCACTTTTCACAAAGCTGCCGACGTCGAAGTACCAAAAAAGTACCAAAAATTTTTGCTTGCTGACTATAGAGGGCAAAAAAAGCGCGTAATTGTGTTTGCAAGTGAAGAAATTAAAAAATATTTTAAACTGTGCAAACATTTCTATATTGATGGCACATTTAAAATTTGTATTAAGTCATTTTATCAACTCTATACTATACATGCAGATGTTGGAAGTAATGAAGACTACGTAAATGTTGTTCCAGTAGCTTACGCACTTCTACCTGATAAGAAGAAATCTACGTATAAGTTGCTTTTTGAACTCATAAAAAGCCAGATACCAGAATGGGAGCCGGCTGTAATGACCATGGACTTCGAAGTTTCATCAATACAAGCGGTCAAACATTTTTTCCCTGGTGTGAAAATAGTAGGTTGCTTTTATCACTTTAAAAAAAGTTTGTGGCGTAAAGCGAAGGAATTGGGCGTCGACAAAACTCAACCAGGAAAAGATCATGTTCAGCTATGTTCGGCTCTTTCTCATCTCCCACTAGATATGGTCGACGATGGCTGGTTGTATGTCATGGAAGAGTCGCCAATTAGTGCAGAAATTACAAACTTTAATGACTACTTTGTACAAACATGGCTAGAAAATTCAACACTCGCAGGTACATTTACTACTCATGGGGAATTAAACAAAACAAATAATGCTGTCGAGCAATGGAATAGCCACATTAGAAAGTACATCAAACCAAAGCCAAACATTGCCCAGTTGCTGGAAGGACTCATAAAAGATATGAAATACTATTCTGGAGCATTAAAAAATCCTAACGGTATCCAAATATCGAAGAGGAAGCATTCTTCGATTGAAAAGATGAAAAAAATATATAATTCTGTCAATGACTTACTTATTTGTAAAATAAGTGTTGGCCATTTTTTGGAGAGATTACGGTAAAAATTGACTCCGGATATGGGTATAATTGATCTATATGTAGGTTTTAAGTTATTATATAATTTGACTGATTCTGTGAAGCCATGACGGCCATTTTAAACTAATTGTGATTTATGTTTTTTTTTTTTTAATTTACGGTAGTACTTAAAGACTGATTTTGTGATAAATAATTACTTACTGATTGTTAATTGTTTGAAAATTGTTGATTATTATTATATAAGCATGATTTATGTGAATCTTTTGTTAAGTATATTTTAAATAACAGAACAGTGGTCAAAGAGTTTTTTAAATTTATAAATTTTAATAGAGTTAAGGCTGATTTTGTGATAATTACTTACTTGACTGATTTTGTGTGAAGCCATAAATGGCCATTTTAAACTAATTATGATATAAATAGATAGTACCTACGTTTATAATTTTTATCGTGATTTATGTTATTTTTTTATTATATTTACGGTACCACTTAAAGGCTGATTTTGTGAAAAATAATTACTTTCTGATTCTTAATTGTTTAAAAATTGTTGATTATTATTATAAGCACGATTTATGTGTATGTTTTTATTACGAAAGTTTTAAATAACAGAACTGTAGTCAGAGGCTGTTTTTTTATATCAATAAATGATGTTTTAAAATCAAAAAGGATTTTTCTTCAATTATTGCATCTTAAAATTTTTCGTTTGACTGTACATTTTTTGATTTCAGTTATCATTTATGAGTGGTCCCAGTCGCCGGAAGAAAAATATTTATTTTTTACGGATCCGGCGACTGGGACCGCGGTCCTATTTAATTGCGGTCCCAGTCGCCGGAAGCCTCGCATTAACAACAATAACACGTAAGTTAAAACACACGCACTCACTGGAATAATGAGAAACTGATTACTTACCATTTCTTGTAATTAATGAATTTGCAGCAACAATTTTTAAGAATACTTATAGAGGTACACTTATAAACACATTCTAAGTAGAAAGAAATTTTAGTTTTTTAACTTAGAACTATGCTAAGATAATGTTGAAGTTTAGTCGTTCCGATTCCGATTGAGGTTAGGTCTAGCTAGACGTTACGGAGTCGACAAGCGCGCGCAAGTGTGGCGCGGTAAAATTCAAATTTTCGATGCATTCGTTCCCAAACGTTTGCTATAATACAAAGTTATTAAATCAAATTAATTAAATATTAAAGGTATGTAGTTACATAAAATCTGTATGGTGACAAAATCTATAAATAAAATCATTATGTTCAATTAGTGGTCCAACTAAGTCCTGGAACCAGCCCAGGGGGGGGTCATGACCCCCATGACCCCCCCCCTGGATCCGCCGTTGCGGGCATGCCACCGTCCGGGTGAGTCCATCAGACATATTACTAATGGTTGTTCTCGTCTAGCTAACGGCGAGTACTTGCACAGACAAAACAAAGTAGCCAGGATTATTCACCAGCAACTTGCCTTGAAATAAAAACTTGTGGAAGCTGAGGTACCGTCTACAAGGATGTTCCCGACCCAGTTCTCGAGAAAGACCATCGGTCTATCATTACTGACAGGACTATTGTCGCCAATAAGCCTGACATAGTGGTGTTAGACCGATCAGCACGCCGCGTAATGATAGTCGATGTTACTATGACGAAAACCTCGTGAATACTGAGAAAGAGAAACCAATAAAATATATCGACTTGGCACACGACGTTGTCGATATATGGAATGTGAACTCGGCTATCATGGCCTATACCTCGACGAATATCTGTCAAAGCTCGCGCTTGGCGTTTGGATCAAGGGCCTGATTCAGAAGATAGTACTCCTCGATACGGCCCGCATTGTGAGGGGTTCCTGTCTCTGTAGCTCTTACGACCGGTAGGTAGGACCCTGCTCCCGACACCGGCGGAAACCCATTTTTTATTATATGTATTTGTTTTTTTTTTTTAAGAAATATGTAAAATTATAAAATGTGTACATACTCGTTAATGAATAAAAGAAAATATACGAGTGGAAGGGACATCGACTCACAAATCGCATAAAATTTTCTAGTCGGTAATTTTAAAAAAATCAGCAGTGTTGTACTGAATACATGTTAAGCGTTTGTGTGTGGGTGTCCTTTCCAGCCAGTATATTGTTGATATAAAACTTTCTTTGATTAGATGTCATCAATTTATTTTGAATTCATGCTTGAATAGATACAATCCTTATTAATCACTGATTTCCTTTTTATGAATGAGTTTTGTGAGGAATTTACAACAGATTATCGATCTTTGATGGGTTTGCTATCTTAATTCATAATATTATGCAGATATAAGGAAACCTACCTACTTGATTTCAAATATTCGGATATCTATTTCACCATTTTAAGGAGAGCATTCTTACCAAGAGGTATTGTGCTACCCAGGAACTGGGTTGTGGAGGCAGTGGCTCTGCGTACAATATGAGTCCGTTTCGACCGCGCGGCCATGACGTTTTTTTTTAAAAAAAACTATATCAATATTTTGTAATAATTTGTAAAAGTTGATTCCCAAAACCATAAATTTGTCAAAGTTATGGTTAAAAAGTTACCAACCCGCACTGGGCCCGCGTGGTGGATTACAGCCCATTCCCTCTCATAGAGAGGAGGCCTGCGTCCCAGCAGTGGGAACAATATAGGCTGATGATGATGATGATGGTTAAAAAGTTATAAAGGTTTGAACGTGGCCGCGCCATTGAAACGCGGAGAACCGCGCGGCCACGGAGATCTTTAAAACTACGCGTTGCAGAGACCTGAAATTCAGGTAAACAACAGATTGAATTTGTAGAAAATTTGTAAAAATATAGAAAAAATACCTAGGTTTATATTTTAGGAGCTGTAAGACTAAAACCGCATGGCCGCGCCATCGAAACGGTGACAAACACATTATCGCCGATATCTCGCTGAAAAAGCATCGCCGACGTCTGAAGTTTTTTGTAGAAGCCAGATTTGAATTTGTCAGAATTTGTAAAAATACAATGAAAAATCCTAGGTTTATATTTTAGGAGATATAAGACTAAAACCCCATGGCCGCGCCATCGAAACGGTGAAAAACACGTTATCGCCGATATCTCGCTGAAAAAGCATCGCAGAGGTCTAATTTTTGTTGTAAAACCTAGATTTGAATTTGTCAAACAATGTAAAAATACACAAAAAAATCCTAGGTATATATTTTAGATACTGTAGTACGGATTCGCGTAGAAATTAGTCCTGATTATCTATCGAAGAAAGTAAGTAATAGCGAGTGTTTGTATGTAAACAACACCTATTTATATGTAGAAATACCGATAATAGCCAAAAAAACATTTTTTTTCAGAATATCAAACCTTTAACACGTTTTGAAAGTTTCGATAGGGTGACCATGGCTTAGGGTTTACAGAAAAGTCTCGAGTTTTCTTATTTAGTTACCACAGTATTTTCAGCTATCAAGCAATGGAGGGGCATTGCTTGATAGCTGAAAATACTGTGGTTCTGAGTACCATAACAAATAACTTTGCACAACATTCGTAATTCCAGTACACACACACAAACAGTTGTTTGGAGAGCAGGTGCGTTCTATGAACCACTACACAAATATGATGTGAAATGATTATACATGTAACAGAGGGTTGAAAAAACTACGTATATAACTGCGTGGGGTATCGATCTCTGGCTCTTAAAAACATATATACTTTTTTTTTTTTGTTAATGAGATATTTGTTTCCAAAGTCGTTAACGTTGTGTGTCTCCTTAAATTCTGAAGTAAGAGTAGGATTCTGAAAAAAAAAAAAAGGTTTGTAGAACGTAAAAGCTTTTTCATCAAACTTCATCAGTAACATTGTTATTCATAAAAATACTCAATGAAAAACAAATTTTGTTTTGCAGTTGAGTTTAAATTTAAACAATCAGCGTTAAAAATATTTTTATTATTTTTTATGGTGCTACGGAACCTTGTGTGTGCGAGTACGACTCGCACTGTTTCGTCTATTTAAAAGTGCCTGTAACTGGCCTACTTGAAATACCTAAATGATTTTGATTTGACCGATTATTCTTTGAAACACCCACCTACGCCGCGCATGATAAGAGTTATCCTTGTGTAACTTGATGTAACTGAATCGTAAACATAGCACCTAAATAAAAAAAGTCATTTTTTGAATCCTTCCTAAGGATTTGAAATTAAAAAAAAATGTGTTATGCCAGAAATAACCCCAGTAATTAACTCATGTATCCCAACATCAATATATCCTGACAAACGCCAAAAAATAAAATAAAAGATGTTGTGTTAAAAATATAATCAATAATATTAGTGTACATAAGTTCTTTTGGATCTGAAAGATACTTAAAAAAATCGTCATTGTCTTTGGGCGATTTAGAATCCTTGAGATATAATATCTAATACAATAAAATATAATAAATTTTCTGTAAACCCTAAGCCATGGTCACCCTATCGAAACTTTCAAAACGTATTAAAGGTTTGATATTCTGAAAAAAAAAATGTTTTTTTGGCTATTATCGGTATTTCTACATATAAATAGGTGTTGTTTACAAAAAAAACACTCGCTATTACTTACTTTCTTCGATAGATAATCAGGACTAATTTCTACGCGAATCCGTACTACAGCATCTAAAATATAAACCTAGGTTTTTTTTGTGTATTTTTACATTGTTTGACAAATTCAAATCTAGGTTTAACAAAAAAAATTAGACCTCTGCGATGCTTTTTCAGCGAGATATCGGCGATAACGTGTTTTTGACCGTTTCGATGGCGCGGCCATGGGGTTTTAGTCTTATAGCTCCTAATATATAAACCTAGGATTTTTCATTGTATTTTTACAAATTCTGACAAATTCAAATCTGGCTTCTACAAAAAACTTCAGACGTCGGCGATGCTTTTTCAGCGAGATATCGGCGATAATGTGTTTGTCACCGTTTCGATGGCGCGGCCATGGGGTTTTAATCTTACAGCTCCTAAAATATAAACCTAGGTATTTTTTCTATATTTTTACAAATTTTCAACAAATTCAATCTGTTGTTTACCTGAATTTCAATTTCCAATTTACAGGTCTCTGCAACGCGTAGTTTTAAAGATCTCCGTGGCCGCAGGGTTCTCCGCGTTTCAATGGCGCGGCCACGTTCAAACCTTTATAACTTTTTAACCATAACTTTGACAAATTTATGGTTTTGGGAATCAACTTTTACAAATTATTACAAAATATTGATATAGTTTTTTTTTAAAAAAAAACGTCATGGCCGCGCGGTCGAAACGGACACGTACAATATTGGTATTCAGCTGCATCTGTCTGAACTGGAGGCCTGCCGCGACATACTTGTGGATAGGCTGGGCAGGTCATCATCATTCTCTTGCCGTTATCCCAATTTATTTGGGGTCGGCGCAGCATGTCTTCTTGTTCCATACTTCTCTATTACTAGTCATCTCATGAGACACCTTCTTTCTTGGCATATCATCCTTCACACAGTCCATCCATCGTTTCTTTGGTCTTCCTCTACTCTTATTTCCATCCACATTCATACTCAAAACTTTCCTCACGACATTTTCCCCATTCCTCCTCATCACATGCCCATACCACAACAACCGAGTACCACACATCTTTTCAGTCACCGGCGCCACTTTCAGACTTCCCCTTATGTACTCCTTTGTTATTTTATCCATTCGCGTAACACCACACATCTCTCTTAGCATTGTCATCTCAGCTACATGCAAATGCCATTCATTCATCCCTTTTGTGGCCCAACATTCTGATCCATACAAGACAGCAGGTCAGGCTGGGCAGGTGATGATACTTTTAGGACAGTTTGTCCTAACCACAAGAAAAGTTGGTAAACAAGTGTGTCACGTGTCTGGATCCAACGTACGCGCACAGCATAAGATTCACTATCGTGGAAACTGGATAGTAAATACACATTAATTTTACAAAATATTTTTTTATTAAAAAAACAAATAGACCAAGGGAAAACTTTGAAAACAAACAAACACTTAAATCTATTATAGATTGAACTGAAACGTAATAATATCGTTTATTTACATCCTTACACTTATACATTGTGTTTGGTAGGCCATTTGCTTAAACTTCGCGTTTATTAATACCATTTTGGAGATTAGGAATTAAATATGGTTTAATCTTGCAAGTCTAGCTCGCCCTTTTACACAACTAATAAGTGGGTATATAGGCATATTACCTCTGTGTAACCCTCCGGAGTTGACAGGCTTGACGTTATGGTATGTTCTTGATACACAGCTTTTTAATAAATGGTGAATTGAGGAGGTGATGACTGAAGCAGAGCATTTTTTATGAATTCCAAGCTACGTTTTTTTTTATTGCAACTCTGTAGCTTAGTACAATAAAAATATCTGATTTTAATCAATCATCATCTCCTCATCTCGTTTTCTTTTAGCACGTATTTATTACCAAAATCTACTGTTTTGGAACGTTCCTACGGCGATATAAATAGATTTTTAAACGCAAAGTTTAAGACTAGATACAATTTAGAATATTGGTATTAATTTGTAACATTAGCGTAAACATTTTATTAAAAAAAAAAAAACTCAATCTATTGTGGCACATACTGTCCGTGCGTTTAGTTACAAAAAATATCATACAAGTATAAACAAATAAATTAACTGAGTCACACTTATACTTAGTATAACTTTTTATTAAAACTATTTGAAATTCAACTATTCAGTCAAATTTTTCACTACACCACCCTAAATTCCTTTTTTACATGTTTTTCTTCTCAAAAATTTGTGAAATTGTCTGTGGAAGTTTATTTAAAAAACAAGATTAGAAAGGGCCCACTCACTAACTCTCACTCATTTTATATTTACTTTTCTTTCACTTTATTTTACATGTATTTTCTCTAGTAGAGCAGCGGTGGCCCCCTTAGTCCTGATTAAGGCCACGCGCCAAAAGACCCACGTTCACCTGTACCCGCCATTTTGAAAGAAAAGCCGCCATTTTTCAAACTTGGAACATTATTTTTTTTAAACTTAAACTATCACTTACGGGATATCTTCCATGATTATTTATTTTTTTGAGTTCCCGATATTCACACATCGCTCAAACAAAGAGAACTGTCTCATGCTGTATTAAAGAACATAGGCAGTGAAAAACAATGATGTCCAAAAATCTGCCATAGCTGAACATCTACTGCAGTCAGGGCCCAATCACTGGATGGAGTTTCACAAGCCACGTATTCTGTCAACGGCCAAGTACAACATACCAAGGCTGACAAGAGAAGCAATTGAAATATCGAAACACAAAGATTTCAATCGAGGGAAGGGCTTCAAATAGTCAAATACGTGGAATCCAGTGATAGGAATGCTCAAAAGAAATAGCCGGCGTCATTTACCGTGCCTTTGTATCGAGTGCCAGTGGTTCGCGTAGCAGAAGAAAGAGAAAGAGGGTAGACAGATTTCTTCTGCTCCTAATTATTGATTTTTTCCATCCACCCACATTCTCCAGCCATCCCGCGATCAGGGCGCTTGCAACGTGTCGAAATATCGGGAACTCAAAACAATAAATAACCACGGAAGATATCCTGTAAGATAAGTTCAGATAAAAACGGGTTGCACTCAGGGAGTGCCGGCAGAAGTGAAAACTTGAATATTAACGTTGTGCATTTTTGATATTTTGGAATGGTTACGGAATAATTTTGCACGAATTGCTTTAATTATATAAATTTATGTGGTAAAATACAATATTCATTTATTACGCTATTGTACAAATTTAACAATTCAGAACTATTACAATCCGTCTTACGAATTTTGCCTCCTTGGAAGAACCGAAGGTTTTGTTTGTGCATAAGATAATTATCCAGTTTTGGAAACCCAGACTCAATGACAGATGACATAAAGTTCAAATTGCTTCGTAACCTAATGTCAACCGTCTTAAGAATTTTCGATCAGGACACGTGACCTGCCGCTACATTTTTTACCCATCACAAAAAGGCACAACTCAGCTAAAGAAGTTTTCACTTCAAAAACCGTGAAAGTTTATTTTTTTAATTTGATATATTCTATGGTACTATAACATCAATGTACCTACTTATGTACAGTATAACATTAAATATGGATTGAAAAATATATTAAGACTGGATCCAACGTAATTTTAACATAGCTATGCGTGTACGTTACCCCAGCAAGAAAGTATCTCCTAGAGTTATATGAGTAAAACGTATAGTTGGTGCCTTATCTGCTGTAAATGTGCCCCCACATAAAAAATGTGTGCCCCCTGTCGTTTTGAAAAAAAAAGGGAAAAACGATTCTTGCTGGGGTAACGTTTTTCTAGCAGGAAAATTTTAAACGAATGATCGGAGAGAGAAAAATTGTGCATGGCCAGAGAGCTTATATGTGTGCCAAAATGTGCCCCCAAAAATAAAATCTGTGCCCCTTCGGATTTTCGAGATATTGCATTTCCTGCTGGAGTAACGTTTTGATGAATCGTATATCTCTAAAACTATTGCATGTGCCCCTGTAGAATAAACATACACGAGTAGCTCTTAATGTGTGCCCCTATGTGCCCCAATTTAGATTTAAGAAAATATTTATAGTTTTCAAGTTATCGCGGTTTTATGAAAACCCGAAAAAACATCGCAGCGCTTAAATGAGACAAGGTATAAGTTCGCTGAAAACTGTATTCGGTCCTTCTTGGCGCTAATAATAACCATACAAAGTTTCAAAACTGTTCATGCATGCGTTTTTGAATAATCTTGCTAGTCGTGGAGAGAATCCGGCAACTGGGTCTCGAGGTGGCATTGCACAAGTCCGAGGCCATGTGCTTTCATGGGCCTCGGAATGCGCCACCGTCGGGATCCATACTGACGGTAGGAGGGGTTCCCATCGGCGTCGAGTCGACGCTGAAGTACCTAGGGCTTGTCCTCGACAGCCGGTGGAACTTCGTGGAGCATTTCCGACGTTTGGTCATTCCTTTGGTCATTCCCTAAAGGCATTATTGAATAAAATCACGCTTAACCCAGCCATATATTATTATTTAGATTATTAATCAAATGTCATTTGCGCTTCAAAACTATATAGTAACTATTAAAAATACTAACACGTATCTAAAATAGACATTGAGTTATATTTCCATTCCTTATCTACTTTATACATTGATTGTTTATTACTTTTTGACTATAATACAGTAAGGGAAATTAGTTGTTAAGCAAATTCAAACCGTTCGTTAATTTGCAGTGTCATATACAAATGTCAAAGATGGTAGTGACAGAGCAGGAAGTAAGTGTGAAAGATATGAAAAGTTGTGATTTGAATGTATAAGAACAATTTAAGTTGGTAGTCACTTTGCTTAACAATTAATTTCCCTGATTTCACAACGAAATACTTTGTTTAAGGACTATTCAATCCATTGCTGTTGTTCACATTATTAACATTTTTGTACATGTAGGTATGCAAAAGTGTATTTCGCATTTTCAGAATCCTCTCTGAAGACCGATATTATGTCGCAAACAAAACTGTTAATGAATCAAATCTACTTTTGACAGTGGCAACAGTTAAAGCAAATACTGTTCCTTTGGAACTTAAACAACTTTTTGATAGTGATTCAGGATAATTACAACTAAAGCTGACTGAAACCAGTCAAAACTGCGTTTGACCAATCAACAGTTCTGATTGTAACATTTCGACGGATACACTATTTAATAATTTATTTATTACACAAGTTCGTTCTGCTATCAAAGAAAACAATAGGCAATTGTCTTTTCGAATGTTTTCTAACTAAGTGTTCTTAATGCATATGAAAATAGACTGTTTTTAAGTACAAATTTAGACGTTTTTTAGGTGCAGGTAAATCAATTATCTACTTTAAATAATTACGTAAGTATGGACGGCCAAATATCTGCAATTTAACTGTGATCGTAAGTTTGTCAAATGGCCAAAATATGGAGATTATTATTATACATATTTTGCAACAACTATGTTTTAAAAATATGCCAGTTGTCATGTCAATCCTTCGCTATTTAGAATAATTCTAAATGTCAGTTCTTAAGAATACAAACTACTGATCTCACCTCACATAACTATTTCCATAGACTCCCCCATTCACTCTGGCAGTGTGCTGTTCAAAGGAAAATGGACTGTAAGTCTATGGAGTGTTAGTCGGATTTCCTTAGCGCGACCCTGCCGCGCCATGCTTTTAGGAGATTGTATGAGAAGTATAGTTGGAAGAAGTGTATTTGTGATGCGAGGAGCACGAAGGCATACCACAGGAGGCCGTATGGATAACCCTGAAAATGAGAAAAAAACATTATAATAGGGGTGAAGACTGGGTAAAGAAAACGACATTCTATTTTGTCCGTCAGACAGGTAATACAAAAATATTAGACACGTAGGTATTTTCTGTTTTATCAAAATATCAAAAAATTACTTAGTTAAAACTCATTAAAGTTGGAGAGTGCGGGCTCACTACGTCACAAGTAGGTCGTCCGTAATTTTATGACCACGTGAAAAAAAAAAATACGTGTCCAATACTTTTCAATAATCTACCCGAAGGACAAAGAAAAAAAAATGTGATCACCCCTATTAAATCAACAGTCTGTTGATGTACCTACTTAGTTCTAAAAAAAATAATGATTTATGAAAAAAACTTTTATGGCTAAACTTCACAGACAAAAAAAGAACTTATATTTCACTTGGTCGGGTTATATTTTTGCGATACAAAGCTCTGTTGTCGTCTAATGTTTTGTAGTACTGGAACCTGGAACGCGTTTGACTAATGGAACGAAAACATTTGGGCCACTATTCGAGTTTCGAAAGCGTTTCAGTTTGTTTGTTTCTTTTTCACGGATTAAGTGAGTTTTATTTATGCCCTTAGCACATTTATAAGCACTACACCGAATCGTCATCAATTTATCTCAATTTTACTAGGTGATGTATGCGATGCTGTTGAGTAGGTACCTATGCAGTATAGAATTTCATAGGAAGAATCCTAAATAGGTCTAGTTGAAGCGATACTGACCCCGTGCAGCGCTTACAAGAACATTGTCTTTAAACTTTAGTTGTTCTTCTTCATTTCTCTAGTTTCCACTCATCATCATCAGCCTATAATGTTCCCACTGCTGGGACACAGGCCTCCTCTCTATGAGAGGTAGTGGGCTGTAATCCACCAGGCGGGCCCAGTGCGGGTTGGTAGATGTCACATGTCTTCGAATTTTTAGTTCTAGGACATGCCGGTTTCCTCACGATGTTTTCCTTCACCGTTTTTGAGAGGAGTTTCCACTACTTTTACGACATTTTTAGTTCTTTCTTGTCATTCTGGAATATACTATATTCACATTGGAGTAAAACTGCTATTTATTAAGCGGATTTCAAGAAAAACGAGCCTTTCTTGTTTTATTAGGTGTAAGCCAATAAGGCCACCTAATATCATTAGGTGGTCTATCGTCACTAGCGGACAAAAGTTAAAATAGCACCAGTCCAGTCAGTGGGCCTAATGGCTAAATTACAATGAATATCAAAATTAAAAGCAAAACACACTGTTATAATATTATTTTCGCATTTTTTATCGTAATAAAGACTTTAAAATATATAAGGAGTTAACAGCCAGGTTCAGAACCCATAACCTGGTACTTAAAAAGCAGGAAAACAAACCTTCACCACCCAAACACCAATCCCGAATAAGAAATGTCTCATTTTAACTTACACCCACCTGCCACAGCTCGATATCCACCTCACTGCTATCATCCTCATCTTCATCCATCGTCAAGTATCTCCAGACATCCCCGCAGTAGTACAGGATGCAGTACAATAGGGGTCCAAAGCCTAGTGCTGTGATTCCATACATGTACCGTCGCAGCTGACGGATGTTGTTCCGTTTGATGGCTGAGAGACCGAGGAAGGATAGCAGGAGTGAGAGGCACCAGATGTACTCCCACCAAAGAGGCTGGAATAAAAGAGGGAAGTTGTTTAGATCTACACTTGGGAGCAAATAAATCGAGCCTCTTCCATTTTTTTTTATGTATAACGGGTTAATATTTTTGGAAATATGGAATGTATCTATTCGAACTATATATCGCCTAAAAGTTTATTAAATAACCTTTACAATGAGAGTATTTATTGGAAAATAACCTTTACAATGGGAGTATGTTTTTGGAAAATAACCAAAATAAAAATATTGGATGATACATTTATGGCTCTGAAAGAAAAATAACAACCATAAAAATCAAATTAATTAACTGGTAATTCTGATTTTTATGGTTGTCATTTTTCTTTCACAGCCATTTATCATTCAATAAGGTTATTATTAGAGATCGGAATAGGTAGAGCATATTTACCTAACGTTCAAGGAAAGAAGTAGCATGGACTTGCTACCTTGTCTAAAATTCCGAAATCATAAACATAAAGATTAATTACTAAGACTTGAAAAATGGTATTTTTTAATACAAAATCGTAGTATTCTAGAACTGCACAGGGCATTTCAATTGCTGAAGAGCACAGTCTAGACTCTTAAAATTATTGAAAAAGCATGTTGAAGTAAAACATAACAAAAACAAAACTTCCAACTTGTTTTCCTGAAGGGTGCGGCAGAGGGGTGCACACAATGACACATCAAGGTACATACGTTTCCAGTATTGGCCTCGCTTTGTATAGATTTCCAATACAATGACAAATCAGCATAAACTGGTTTTGTATAGCTTGATTGATTATTTCACCAGTAAAATAGAAACAAGTATATTACCGCTGGTATTTGCAATTCTTCGATCTCCAGTATAAATATGTCGAGTTTGTCGAGGATGTCTGCTGAGAGCTTCGCCAGCATCACCAGGAACATCACATGGTGGAAGAACACACAGTACTTCAGCCGAGACTTGTTTAGAGCACTGGAATGGAGAAAATGTCCCATTTAAAATCATTGTATGTGCAAGACCTGGTTGCCACCAAAGCAGATACAAGCAGAGCATAGATATGGGCAGGAATCAAGCAATGACAATAGTTGAAATACACATCATTTCTCTTTTCTCTACTGTGAATTTTGGATCGAAGGTTGAATCTTGATATCTCCCCACAGGCATGTTATTCTACACTTTGGTGGGAGCCATGGCTTGGGGATAAGTAGGTATTGAATAATCTAATCACATATTTTCAGAAATAAGTGTATCAGTATTCCATGTTGCAGGTATTTCTCCTTCCTGTTGGATTACGCATCAGGCATCTGCTGTCAACTAGGAAGGGGATTCCCTTATAATACAAGAATGATATAATTCTGATCGCATCATGATATGAGCTACCAAGTTACTTACTATCCACAAAAATGTAGTCTCAAGATACATCTTGTGTGTCTTTCAAAGAACAAGAGGAGAAAAGATATTTTTGACAATGTGCCATAATAGACCAAACCAATTACACTTATTATTATTGAAACATTGTTCATACGTTATAACCACATAAATCTTCATTTTTACAAGACTTTTCTTGATTTTCTACTTATGAAGGAAGTGAAAACTATAAAATTTTATGATGTAGTTTGTTGCCTATTTAATTATTGTGTATGTTTCTAGTTATTACTAAATAACTTTATTTCCATATTACTACTGAATTTTTGTTTGTGTGACATGTTAACCGAATCTGCCTGCCATATGGTTGATGACTGGATACCGAGATAGTATAAAATATTATGCTTTCAGTAAAAAAAAAATACTTTCTGGCATTTACACATCTAATCTGACTATTTTATTATTACGAAATATTCATTATTTTCGTGTGAATTCTTAGACAAGTACCAATGTTTTGATTTAGCTGGCAGACAGATGTGTTAACATTTTTAACAAGTTTATTTTTTATTTTTATAAATGAATATGAGGAAGCTACTGCTGTTTCTATGTAATAGACTAATGCGTGAACCTTTTTAAATAATTGGCGCGAAACATTATTCGCTATCGACTGCTTTTGTCTAAAAATAATTTGACGGAACTTGGCCGAAAAAATATCAACTGTACATCAAGCTTACATTCGACATCTAATAAAATTCTTCCGTACGGCCTTAAATACTTGTAAATAAGCCAAATTACGTACCTAATCTGATATTGTGCTGCTATTTTCTCTCTGTGTTCGAAATCGGCACCGTTCGTACCAGTCACCATAACACCACCACGCGAAGCCATTTTTCTAACTAAACGATTTTATAAACAAACAAAATAAATACTCTAAATCGATCTCAGATCACTCAAATGACATCATTCAGATATCCTGGCTAAGATTTTTCTTTTCGATCAATTCATTTTCCCCATCTGCCAAACGAGAGCCAACGAAATGCCAAAAATGCCAACGTCTCAAGGTTTTTTCACACGTTCCGATTAACGCTATAATCACTCTTCATGAACAGCGTTCCAAACTTTTTGAATGAACCAGCTTTTCATTTGATTTAAACTTAAAGTATTTTACTTCTAAAGAATGAAAACAAAATAAATTCAATTTGTTTGAGTAAGTGGATATGATCTCTAAGTCTAAAATGTTGAAAATCAATACTGTGTGGTAACTTGATTACTCAGAACGGAGCGTTAATTTGACATTTGTAGTTTTACTTTCGGATATACTATACAGTGGGTTAAGGAATTGCAAAAAGGAAGAGGTTTTATTTAGTTCGCGGATCACGAGCGTATTTCAGTCAGTAAACAAACACTTAGACAAAAATTTATATTGTATAATTGGGTGTCCCCGCACGTCAGTTGTATTGCTACTTTTACGTACTTTTGCAGCGACTTAAGTAGCCACTGCAGCCAGCCACTCGTTGATGAAAAATGATTTCAAAATCTCACACCACACACAAATGACACCGCTAGTGACTAATCAGCTGCAGTTACTTGTACCTACCTACTAACAAGCTCAAGCTAAAGGTTCTTTCAATGAATTGTTGCTCTGCCAACACCGACCTGCGGTTCATTATGTGAACCTTGAAATTTTGAATAGGCCACCGGCCACTCAATCATGAAAAACCAGCATCGATTTTTAGATAGCTATACTGTGTCCCACTGCTGGGCCTCCCCTTTCTCCTTCCAAACCTTGTTTTATGCAATTTCTGGCCATGTTTTCCCCGCGAACATGATCAGCACACGTAGCATGAACGCCGTAGAAACGGGCTATGTCGACAAAAGAATCGACAAACTGACACATTGTCATAGTCTATCTGTCATTATGTCGATTCTTCCGTAGACGAAACTCGTTTCTACAGGGGTGATGCTACGCGTGCAGATCGTCACACCACCATCGCCGCGGTCCACCTCGACCTCGACGGCAACGTCCACCCTCAGGTGTCGTATTTCTCCCGGTGCATCCGTGTGACGTGGCGAGCCCTCTCCCACTTTAGCTAACTCCAACATCAGCTACTTGAGTTATGGATGACAGAGTGGGAGGGGTTTTTATCGCGATCTAATCGCTTGGCACCTATAATGCTGCGCTCCATCGACCGCAGGCAAATCATGATGGTTGAAAAAAATCTTCTCTTTCTCATTCTGCCCTCTCCCATTCAATCCCACTGCTCGATAAAGGCTTCCCTCTTCCTTACTCCTCAAAGACTCTCTAAGCACTACTTTGTCATCATTCTTGCCTTTTTTTTTTTTGCGGATGGGAAATCATCAAATGACTTCTCCCGCTCTGGGCGGAGCGGGAGGGAGTGTCAGACTTGTACTGACTAAAACCCACCCATGTTCCTTCTTCGCCCTTTGTGTTCCAGGGCCGCGGTATCTCTTTCGAACAACCCGCAGCCCTGGCAGGCATCGGCCCTCTCAGGCCCCTTCCGGTTTGCTGACGTCTCCTTGAGGCGCGCGTGGAACACGTACGCGCCGTCGACACGGCCTGTCGTCATAAGGCGGACGGACGGTGAGCTAGCCCATTACTCACCGTCCACAGGCTCGCGCCTACGGTGGCCGGGGACCACTGGTTGCCCCCCGACGCCCGGGGCGTCTCCCGCCGCGGCTGGGACGTGAGGTTCTCTCCCTCTCACGTTCCACCACCTCCTTCGCTAGCATGACTGCTTCGCAGAAGGAGGAGACGGCATCCCATTCCCTCTCGCTCCGGACCATGGATTGAACCAGGGCCGGACGCGAGAGGTCGCCGCCGCCAATCGCCGCTACGAGGACACGGCGGTGCTCAGCCCAAGCGGGGCAGTGCTCCACGGTGTGCTCCACCGTGTCCTCCGGCCGATTCTCGCAGTGGTAACACCCGGGCGTTTCCTCCCGCCCGATTTGGTGCAAGAACCTCCCGAAACAACCGTGTCCGGTGAGGACCTGCGTCAGGCTCGTCATTCTTGCCTGCCTCACAGTTTTTGTTAAAGTTTCATGTGATGATTACTATATCCGTCGTATCCATGCATTTGAAGATTCCTCCAGCTTTTTTTCGCGTTGATAGCTCTACTATTGGTGCTCTGCTGAATCTTTTATGAAAAAGGTTCTTAAAAAAAAAAAAAAGAAACGAAAGGGTGCAATGCAATTTTATTAATAACTACAGGAATAATAAAAACACATTAAAACGATCAATCATGCAACATACCTATTCTTTATAAATAACGTAGGATGATTGAATTCTGTTAAAAACCAGTTTAATTATTTAGTCAAGAAGTTACAAGAATTAGCCATGAAATTGATAAAGCAAAATTAAAACACGTGTAAGCTTAAGATATTTGAGCATCTAATCGCTATGCAGTGCATGAAAAAATCATGGGTTTTCATTGATTTGTAGGATGGCTGTTATTGTTCTTAATTTCGGATAAATCTATGTATTTTCCTTCATATTTTCTTAGCGTGTCGATATCATGTTCATCTAAATGAAGTCGGTCCAGATGTTAAAAAATTTCAGCGGCGTCCATTGGGAACTTGCAGACAAAAAGACACGCAGGACACTACATCAAGCCAATGCCAACCTTGTTTATAAGACCTAGAATGTAGACCTTGGTGTAGTGGGACACATTTAAGTACACTCGAGGGCAGAACCATATTATAAATCATCACCCGCACTGCTTTTTCTTCTGCTGACTTTGCTTCGGTCACCCTGTGTGGACTGTGTAGTGTGTACAATAGGACACGCAAGATATCAAGTATAGTTAGGTACTTGGCTTTCCTTCCTTCACATTCAGTTATTGAAGTATATATTCCCTAGTAAAAACAACCGCTAGCCGACACGGTTCATAATGATCTCCATTCCCCTAGAGAATATGTGACTAGCGAGACCATCGAGCAAGTAAAAAAATCTTGATTACGGTTTTGTTCAGCTGCTACCTACTTCTACCGTTAATTATGCCGAAGATGTCTACTGATGAAGTAGGACCTCTAAACCTCATTGCTGCAACTTCGTCGTAGTACCTTCTAGGGGTCGTTGATCAATCTAAATAAAATAAATTATGATTGGTAGGAACAGGTAAACTACTGATTCTCAACTCTTTGGTGCAATCAATAGATCGCCCTTTTGACTGCGGGCCAGCTTGCCGCTGTCAATGTAATTTAGGCCATGATGATTTTATTTTCCCAGCCAATCAGAGGCCTATAGACCTAAAACGTCGATGCACGTATTAAGACGGTTCAGGATCGATTTTACCCTCAAGTAGGCCATTTCAAACACAAATGAAGGGTTCAGCCTTGCCGTGACGACGGAGCGTTCGTGTTCCACGTGTGCCTCAAAGAGATGTCAGCAAATCAGAAGGGGTCCGAGAGGGCCGATGCCTGCGGGACTGTTCGAAAGAGATACCGCGTGTAAAACAAAGGGCTAAGAAGGAACATGGATCGGTCATAGTAGTGCCATGCCAGTACAAGTCTGACACTCCCCGTTCCGCTCCGCCCAAAACTATAGGGGTCATTTGATGATTACCCATACGAAAAAATAAAAAAGGGTTTAACCTTGCGACACCCAGTGTGAATGTGGTGGTCCCCACCAAACCATGACACACTTGTTGAAGTTTCCTAAGTACCCCTACACTTTCATAATGCTAGCCTGCATATATACAAATAAATACCAAGTTCCATAAAAACGCTCCCATTTTCGAGATTTAAAAATAATTTGACGCGGTTTTTGATTGAAAAATGCTTTTATAGTGTACATGAGTTTCTGGATTATAAATTGTAAGTTTTGTAAATTGCTCGGTCATTTAAAATTAATATTGTTTTTGTGTGGCTAATCTCTCCCATTATTGACATGATTATTATTATTTTAAATAAAATATGTAACTGTATTTTATATTTGCACGCCGAAATTAAAGGCATAATAAGAGAACTCTTTTTTACAATTTTACCAACATTCTGTACCTTATTTTTTCAAATAAATGATTTTGATTTGATTATAAAAGCAGTCAGGTAGGCAGTCGCTCCATGTAAAATACTAGTATTATGTGTCCGTTAAGACTGGCAGCCGGCCCCCATAGAGTAGGGAAAAGGTTTGGCGGTTGAAGATATCCCATGCATAAAGCTCCCGCCACACTAAAATAAACCTTACGACCGGACTATATTCGCTCAATTTGTCAGGTCTCCCACTGCTGGAAAAGGCCTCCCCTTTCTCCTGCCAAACTTCTCTTCTTTCTCACTTTAGAGAATTAAAAAAACGGTACTGATGATGCCCTGTTAACGTGACTACCTACATGCTCCAAATTATAAGACGTACCATCAATACGAAAGAAGAAGAAGAGCCTAGGTCTTACTAGAGGCGATGTAACAATCCTTTAAAAAAGATACTTGAGCCTCCTCAGTTACACATGAAAGTTAATTGCAGACTTCTGATGGAAGAATCAAGTGAAGGAAATGTTATGAAATCATAATCCTGAATTGTCCCAAAACTGTCCGCAAACGGAAAGATGATGGCCACCGCCGTGTCTGACGTCAAGGCAACAGCAATATTGAACAAGTACGCGCGGCAAATTAGAAACAAGCTCGTAAAACGATAACGATTTTAATTGTTCCGCCAATCTTTGTTTTATAAACAGTGCTCATTATTGAAAGAATCATAATAGTTATTTTGGTTACAAGCTCCCCCGGTCGATTCACGTCCACTGTTATAAATTGAAATACTTAACTTACTAACTTTTACTGTCAGTAAGTTAGACGATTGTGAATATGAAGGTTCTTGTGGTTTTCGCTTTGTTCGCCTGTGTGGCTTTACAGGTACGAATTATTTAATTACGTGTAATAAATCGTTGTAAACGTTATTCGTGTGCTAAACTCGAAGATTATTAATTTAATACAAAATGTTATTAACGTGTTAGGTACTAATTGTGCCGCCTTACTACAAGAAACAGTTCCAATTCCTAATACCAATGTGTTTGCAACTGCTTATTGTCTCTCCAACATAAGGAAGTTTTATATTGCTTCACACAGATCTACGACCAAATTGAACTTAGCTGAACAAATTAAAATTAAATATCTCCGTCCATTTTGTTGGAGCTCATCATTAACCTTTTTAAGAAAAATAAATTAGGTACTACTCCTTAAAACCTTTAGTGCGCGTTCTCGATAATCTGAATCTGAAGTGGCAGAACAAACGCCCAACAAAAACAAAATCTGGTGATCTTGCCGCGACAAAATGCCGTTCATTGTCACAAACCATTAACCGAGTGTATTGTTTCAGATGAGTCACGGTGCGCCCGCACCCGAAGAGGAGAAGAAGGTAGAGGCACCAGCGGTAGCCGCAGCAGCACCAGCCGTAGCAGCGTCAGCCGCGCCAGTGGCCGCAGCGCCAGCGGCCGCCGAGGCCACCGAAACGACTGCTGATGTTAGTCTCACAGCTTCATATTATTCTTTAAAACTAACAATTACTGCACAGTCAGTTTCCGTGGTACAAAGTGTACCCATTCAAATTCGTTCCCGTCCATGTCAGTCAGAAGACGGCCTAGGGATCTACCACCACATCTGATACCAGCACTATCTCCATCTTAATCCCAGGTAGGAAGAGATAAGTAAGATTAAACATAATATCTACGGCCATAAGTTCCTGGTGCAGCAAATGTACCTATACTATGACCTACTTTAATGGACCGTTAAAGCATGTTGCTGAGATATATTGGATATCCTTCAATGACTTAATACTCTTTAGAAAACAAGGGTAAGAATATTGTCCTCGACCCCAAAAATATTGATTAAAACTGAGGGCAACTTTCACCAAAGAAACTAAACCCGATCAGCAAATCTAAACCGCATTCAACAGCTGTCAGTGTCAAAAATGACTACGGAATATTGACACTGACCGAGCCAATACTTGGTTTGTACGATTTGCTGGGCCCACTCTGCTTCGTAGGTGAAATCTACTGTTGGATAGGTACAAAGATCTTTTTTTTCTAGGCAAAAGCAGCGCCTGCGGCAGTAGACGCAGCCGCGCCGGCAGCTGCAGCAGTAGCTGCTCCCGTTGCTGCTAGTGCTTCGCTCGCGGCACCAGCTGCGCCCGCGGCGGCCGACGCACCCGCCCCCGCGGAGGAGAAGAAGGCTTAGACTATGTTAGTGTAACACCGAGGACATGATGCGAACGTAACAAACCGGAACGATGTCCGACACGTATCTTTTTAAAATAAACACTTTGGAAATAAACGTGATTTGTAATTGAGGTACTTTTATGTGTGAGTCAGACGAACATAAAACTACTGACATTTATCCCAGTTTTTATTGCCTGAATTCATTCTTTGAGATTTGACAAAGGCTACAAATGCACGGAGACGGGACTAGCATGCTTAGCTCTTAGAGCCTAGTGACCTAACATAATATTATGGTTACTTTGCTAGCCAAACGCGCAGTGCCGAGTGCGGCCAGATACGAAAATTCTAAAACGTTTGTTTCACATCGCTGCTCGGTCGGCTCTAGACGTTAAACAATCAGTTAGGCGAGAGCGTCCGTAGCCTATGTTAGTCTTCAGGTAGGTATGTAATGCCTATTCTCGCTGAATTTCAGTTGAGTTAATCATAAAAATCTGCCTTATCGCAGAAACATTTTCGGGTGCAATGCAGGAGTAAGTTTACCTAAAATTCAGCAGATTGCGACATAAATGTTAAGAACACGATTTTTCTGTTTGTTTTACATGGCTAATGGACCAATGACAATTAATGGACCAAGAAATTGACAGAATGGGTACCAAGAGAGGGAAAAAGAAGTAGAGGTAGACCGGAAAAACGATGGGAGGACATATTTAAGGAAAGATGTGGACCAGACTGGAGAAGACAAACTAGGTAGAGACAGAGATAACTGGAGGAAGCTGGGGGAGGCCTACGCCAAAGAGGCGACTTCCACAAATTAACCAAAAAAAACAAAAGCATGATAATAATTTTTAATTTTCTATTTATTGAATAAGGATATTTAAATGTATAAAACTTTAAAACTTAACTCAACTTTGTAATAGTTTATTAATTGTAATTCCGAACTTCTAATTAATGAACTTTCAAAATGGCTTAATAATTGTGATTAATAGTTGGATTTGATGGATATGGTATGGATTTTAAAAAAGTAGCTACAATTTTTAACAAATAATTTATATTAATCTAAAACGAGGAAATTGAATTCTATTTTAATTTATTAATTGTGATTCCTAATTTTATCTATTTACAAAATGTCCTTTATAATGTATTGTTATTCTTAGTTTAATATAATTGAAAATAATGCATGAATTTATGAATATGTCAATTCTTACCTTAATATTTGGTTTTTTTATGTACTAGGAAAAAATATTTGTGGTAGAATAAAGGCTATTTTTATTTTATTTTTATTTTTTATAATGGAATCAAAAACAGGAGTTGATATAGCTCAACCAAAGCAAATTTCTGCTTACAGTTCTTTATGGCTCACGTGAACCACGTTTAACGCATTGACTGAATTGACATGGTGGAAACGGGCTAAAGCCAAAGAAATTCCGTAAAGTTACAAATGTAGCCCTGGCATACCTACCTAAGTTACTGCATGCCTTTACAATAAATATCGTAGCAACGTTATCAATCACTTTGCTATGAAACAAACGACTCATTACATAAACCTTTTAATTAAAACATGTGTCATGCTTGTCAGAAGAGGTTTATCGAAGAACATGATTTGTTATTTCATGCATCGTTAATTTCTACTGGAGAAAATCAGTAATGCACTGCGGAATTTCCTATGAATTTAATTAATTAGATTGGTGAATGATAACAACGAACTCGAAGATAAGCATTTTAATTAATTTCAGGTCAAGTGTTCTTTTTTGCAATGTTGATACAAATTGAGCGTAAACCCCGCGATTTTTTTCAAGTACAACTATCCTTGTCGGCCATGTTCACTCATGTCCTAGTTGCTCGGCAACTTTTCTACTCTGCAGTTAGTAACGTCAGCGAAAATTAACACAAGATTCACCGGCTCGTTCTTTGGCGTATATGAGGATGGTGGTACCTACCTAATCTTTTGCCAGTTAGGATAAGGCTCGGCATATCCCGTAACCCTTGATGCAGCTTCATAACAGACTTACTTTTTGGTCCTTCGTTCCTTCGTCAAAAATAAGGGACCAAAAATGCACTCATACTAATCAAACCCATGAGTGTGACATATCGGTTTTTTACCGGTTACATTTCGGGGAGTGTGCGATGGAATTGCATTATCTAATTCCGTCTAGCCCGTTTCATCATCGGACTACCAGACGTACGGCGATGCGCCATCGGTACCTACATGGTGGACATCTCCCACCTATACGCACTAAGCGCTTTGGGAATACTTTTATTATGCGTTTATTATGCTGTGTTTCCCGATAGCTACAATCTAGGGGCCTTTAAGTCAAGAGTGAATATAGGTTCCTTGATTTCTTCTAGGCAAGCGTGCTTCACCGTCGACCACATCATCGCTTACCATCAAGTGAGTTATTGGTCAAGTGCGAGCCTACTGACAATAAAAAATTAAAAAAACATCTGAAAAGAGAGGCGTATACCCAGCAGTGAGTGAATTCAGGCTGCGGATGATGACGATGATGAATCAAACCCACCATTTTGAAATAAAACAAAATTACTAGTTTTGGACAGTAATCATACTTTATGATAACGAAAAGACGGTCAGTTAGTGGTGAAGAACAGTATATCTCTGACACTTCCACCGGTTGGTAGTTCTAGAGGAGTGAGTGCGACTGCGCCGGCGCTGCCAACTCTGTAGCGAGACGTGCTCTCTGTGCCTTGGATGAACAGGGTCACCTGTTGGATGAACAGCGTGTGAGGTTTTGAAAGGTTTTTGAGGAGGAGTTTGACGTAAACGTGCTGGACATTGTGATGTTGAATACGTAATGCTCGGCGAAGCGCCAGAAGTTGAAAAGATTATGACATTTAAAATTTCAACCGTCATCGATATTTAATTAGGTATTAGTTCTCAATAACCATTAGAACAACCGCTAAAACACCCGTGCGGGTGTCAGGTGATCAGGCGTTATGCTATAATATAGCAGCGCGAAACAGCACGGGTGCGTAGTGCGTACCGTGGGTATTCTAAGGATATTTTGACAGCTAGCAGTGCACCCGCGCGAATTTTAGCGGACGGCCAATGCTCTTGTAGAAGATACTTCAGGACTTCAGTGTAATTAGTTTCCAGCATGAATAGGTACAGCCGCCAAAAGTCAAATATTGAGAAGCTATGAGGCTATGATTCTCTACAAAATTATACACGACACAGGAGCGGTCTGGATTTGTGTTGAATAAACCGATGTTCCAAGTCTTCGCTTTGCAGTGAGATGACATAGGCTAGCAGTAACCAGCGACTTAATAAAGTAACACTGACCTGCGGCGGTGGCGCGTGTCGGCTGGGCTCCTCCGACAGTGGCACAGAGCGGGGCTCGCGGCGGCGTCGCTTGCCGCTCGCTCGTCGCGTGTCGCGAGTGTCGTGTCGCTTACGGCCTCCCGAACCTCCCGAGGCACCAATTCCGCCTGACTCTGGAGGCAACTCTCTATTCTATACTCTTATGTACAGTACTCAGACATGCACACTTGGCACATGACATGCGTTTGTTAACATTTAGCTACAAGCCTCTACACAAGGACATTTTACTGAGGACTTAAAACTTTACTGACAAAATGTATTACAGATGTAGGAACTTTTTGGGTGTACTCTTCGGGGTAAACCGTCGTGAATATAAAGTATAAGGTACCCACCATCATTGTCCAGCAGCTCGGGGGGCGGCAGAGGCGTCGGATTCGGCGTGGCGCGACTAAGAGCCGATTGCTTGCTGTGCACTAGCCGGAGTAGGCACTCCAATGCTGACTGTTTGTTCTGGACGGTAAAAGGTTTCGATTATAAATAGAATGACGCAACAGAAACACGTTTAGCACTAAACGTGACGCATAAAAAATAAAGCACACAAAGGAACAAGTTATGAAAGAGAGAAGCAATATGGTAAGGAATAGGATGGTAGTCTTATGTTTGATTGTGTGAGCCGGTGGCACTAGCACGATGACTACTCCCATCACAACAACGCTTGAAAGAGACCCTTTTACAGTTTTTTTTCCACGGGTGTGCCCTAATGCCCGCAATAGATATTGCATTGGGTTCTTGAGTTGGTCTCATAAGTGGATCTCCATGCGCTGATGGTGACCACAAAGTTTTAGTAAGAACGTTAGAATTCCGGGAATACTTGACACTTGACGGTTCCCTCAGAGTTAAAATGTGAATGCGAACAGACGACAGATGGCTCATATACTAGCATAAATAGGTATATCTTTAGAATTTATTAACATCACCCCGTCTTATGTCATCCTGGTAGACGACCTAAGGGTTCTAAACTATAAACCTACTGGTTGCATAAAAAAAATCTTTCGTTTCAATCTGCGTACAAAAGGACCGATTTTGGCAGACCTTAATTTCATCAAGCAGGGGTTGAAAGGCCGCTGGGTCCGTTGAGTCCTTCAGCGACTCCCAGTTCTTAAATAGCTTCCGATCTGACAGACGTACCGTGCTCTCTAACTCCCGGAATTCTGAGGAATCAAGGAAAAACTACCTATAATAGTTTAGCAAACTTTAACTGTGGGAGGTGAGCAAATAAAAGATTTCTTTCTCTCAAGAGACGCTCCCGATTGACGTTTTCTTTGGACCTAGTTGCCGCAAAGTACCTACACAGTTGCTGAGCAGCACTAGGCTCTATCACCAAATCGAATAGTGTTAGTGGGCTTTTCTATTAGGAATTTCCTCAAAAGTGGCCTGGAATCAGGACTGTGTTTACTCGGAGCCATTGAATCAATAAGTTCACCAGCTTAGGACGTAAACATTCTCTGAAAGATTGGACAGAACCGATCTATCTAGGGGATCGGACTGGGTAAAGAAAACGATATTCTATTTTGTCCGTCAGACAGGTAATACAAAAATATTAGACACGTATTTTTTGTTTGACTTAGTTAGAACTCATTAAAGTTGGAGAGTGGGGGCTTACTACATCACAAGTGGGTATAAAACTTACCTACATGTGACGTCATGCGCCATTTCAACTCAATATGTCTCCGTAATTTTATGATCACGTGAAAAAAGAAAAAATACGTGTCCAATACTTTTCAATAAACTACCCGACGGACAAAGAAAAAAACATAGGATTATCCCCTATTCTCGTGTGATACAGGAGAGGTTATGATGAGGTTATCCTCAGATATTTAGATCAGTTTTTATAGCTATATCAGCCACCCGTTGCCCGTTAGTCTCGTGGTCGCAAACGCGACTACTGAGTTTAGCAGCCCGGTTTTTTTTAATACTAAATAGGCTTGCGTACGGCCTCCAGTCTGTCTGTCTGATTTGAAGTGATGATGCGACCTAGGGTGGAGCACGCTTGCCTAGTAGAAACCGATTCATTCCCACTTTGAAGAGATCCAGATTATAACGATCAGTGAGCAGAGAAGCCGGCAGTGAATTCCACGGAAAGGCGGCTCGCACAATAAATGTGGAAGCATAAAGCGCATTGTTCGGCTCCATGGAACTTCGAAGTACCTAAGTGACGTAAAACGTTTGTCCTGTGCCCCGCGAGTGTTACATACGGTTTACATGTCAGACTGCCATCCGTCAAAAAATCAAAAATGTAAGTTAGGGAAGAGTGAGTTGACCTGTTTGCACTTAATTGTGCTCTCCTCTAAAATGCACTGTGTTGATGGCTCTCCGGTGATAATGGCCGCAATGGCCGAAAACAGGATGTAGGTACCTACATGCATATGAGATTCATAATCCCACCAACTAACCAGATTCCCTCAAGCCAGCTAGATGCGACACGAGGTTCTTCTTGTACGCGCGCATGGCACAGCGTTGAGCGCGCACGCGTGCCACCGTCTCGCGTGCATTGCGCGCTTCTGCGGCTATGGCGGCCACCTCACGTGCTTCTTGTTCTAAGCGGCGTTCCAGCTCACTGGAGAAGGTTAGATTAAGCTAGGATGCGAAAGGCGAAGGCGATATGGCGCAGGCTGTATGCCAGCAGCGGATTGCAAAAGGCTGAGTTTATTGAAGATCTGAAGGCCTGAAGTGTACTCTTTATAGGACGGCTCATACAATGTGGCCAGTACAGTGGCCAGTCATTCCAAGTCTGTAATCTCATATATTTTTATTTAAATACTAAATCTTCTAAATATTAGGAACTAGCTGTCCCGCGCAACTTCGTCTGCGTCACATTTTCCCCGTTTGTGCAACATTTTTCATTGCTGCTCCGCTCCTATTGGTTGTAGCGTAATGATAGCCTATGTCCTTCCCCAGGTTGAAATCTATCTTCTTGCCAAACTTCATTAAGATCCGATCAGCCGTTTAGTCGTGAAAAGGTAACAAACAAACAAACATACAAACAGAGTGACATTCGCATTTATAATATTAGTATGGAAGTATGGATTAGTATGGATTCAAAAAAAAGTTAGGGCGTGTGTTAAAAGATTAACTGGAATCCTAGCTTTATCATTACCACATTCTGCATCCTCTGCTGTGACACGCAGATACTAGGGATAAAAGGGGGCAGGCCTTCTCAAAGACGAAAAAATTAAAATTACAGACCTTAAGAACTTTTATTAAATTCAGCCTAGGTACAGGCTAAATTTGTAGCACCTGTTATATCTTATAGCTACACGTATACCTACTAATGAATTCTGTTACCTCGGGTATTCTCCAGTGACTTTGGCATAGGACTGTATGTTTCTTACCACCTCGACCAGATGATGTAGTTGATCACAAAAGTCGGGCAGCTGATCTGGTGTTAAGTATTGCCCGCCATACCTACAAAAGAAAACTTTGAATAGCCCAAGTGTCACGAAACGCCATTTTGATTTGGGGTTATTAAGGTTAAGAAGGCTCCTCCTGGGCGATACGTGTAATATAAGGCTTTATTGGCAAGATAGTTTTGTATGATTTCGTTTAGAGCAGACAGATACGACCAACCAGGGGAGTCGGAAGGCCATAAAATTACCACCAGATTGTTTTGTTGATTTAACCGTTGAAAGGTTTTGCGAGGCGACCATGATCCAGACGGCACATCAATGGAACGCCTCCTAAGAGGTTGGTGTCAATGGTGTTGGCCAATGACCTGGTGGATCTGCTGGACAGGCCCAAGAAGTACAGGACCAGGTAATGTGGCGACGCTTGAGGTAGGCCTGTGTCCAAAATGAAGCTACTTCCTACCCAAAAAATAATAAATAAAAGATCTGCCTGCCTCAAATCAATGTTAGCGGAGAACTGGTCATCATCAATCGAGGTGGCCACGTTCGGCGAGTGTGTGCAGCAGCCAGGGAGATCCTGATCCTCATCATCATTGGTGGTGCTGCAGGCGGTACTCTCGCTCATGCTGGACAGGTTAGGGGCTTCGTTAAAGTAAAAGACACTGTTCGCCACGTTGTGCCCATATGCTGGAGGACGTTCCTCGTTGCTGCGGATTTGTGGGCATTGTTAAGTATGAAAGATGTGATAAACTAATGAGTGAGTAAGTAACTAATTAGTTTGTTTGTACATATATTGATTTAGCTGACGCAATACAGCTAGGCTGCAAAAGCTGAAAGTATGACGACCAGTCCAAGGGGTGTACCCAGTAGTACACCCCTTGGTAGTATAGGGTAGTACAGCGGTGGTCGGATAGGCAGTCGCTCTACGTAAAATACTGGTATCGCACTGCAACTTCTTAATTGGGAAAAGGCTGTTAGGCAGATTATGAATCTTGGAAGGCCGCACCATCAGCCATAGGACCAATTGTGGTACTTACCTACTTACTTTTTTTTTTGTTGAAGATTCTGCGTTTGGTCTTGCAACCAGTCATAGTAGTGGCCGTATAATGCTTGCGGTCTTTTAGTATGTGTTGACGTTGAGAAAAAAAAATACTTTACTACATTTTACTGATGCGTCACAGGTGAAATAAGGTCTAGCCTTCAGCTAAATGTCCAAAATCACCCGCGAGGAATAATTCAAATGAAAAACCATAGCTTGTTCGTGAGCACAAATAAAGTAACTCACACGGTAGATGTAAGCGAGAATCGTTTATCGATAGAGTACTTGGGGTTGTGGTGGTCTCCGCGCAATCTTCCGAGCAACCTGCCGAGCAGCCGAATCTGTCGCCCCCCACCCTCCATGCCGCGCCTTCTGGCCGGGGTGACACACTGTCACTGGAATCAGCGAATATAATGACTGTAAAAGCCCCCCTCCCCTTAGAGAAGCCGAAAGGCACTTGTTCTCCCCGTCGTCATTGTGATATATTTTTTTTATTTTAGGCCATTCCTACCTGGGAACCTAGATACAAAAATATTGGAGGTCAAAGTTCGAACATTAGGTAGGTGTTTTAATAAAAGATTACGAATAGTTAATCATTTATAAACTCTTTATTAAATTTTACAGGACTTACTCGTACAGACGCTATCTCCGAGCGGCATAGACAATCCAACCATAGATAATCAATACTTATTCTAGAACACCTCCCCCTTATGCTTAATTATACTTGTTTTCATTAACTAATCCCCAATAAACACTAAGTGCTAAACATCATTCAGTCTAATCAACATAGGTCATTTACAAATCTAAAATCTGTCTAGGCTTAATAATTCTGCCAGATCTAGTCTGATGCAAACTTGAACTATTATTCTGAACATTGTTAAAACTATTATTATTGGTCACATCAGGGACATCTGACACACTTTGTGAACCACTAGGTAAACTCAACTGACAATTATTATTATCATTTACATCCATAAACATGTCTCTAGGACCATAACTTACATTAGTTTGAGACTTTCTCATGTGATAAGTATTTCGTCTTACTGGTCTACAATCACCGCTTACTATGTAAGATCTAGGTTCTTCAGCTTTATTTAATACTATTCCCTTTTTCCAAATATTTTCCTTATCTGTTTTATATACTATTTGTTCCCCTATCTCAAAAGTTTGTTCCTTCCTTCTAGCTTTCCTATCATGAAATTTTTTAGTTACAGACTTTCTCATATTCAACAAAATATCCACATTTTTCTCTATTTTAGGTTCTAAAGCTATACTGCTAGTAGGTAAATTAGTTCTTAGGCGTCTACTATGTAAAATTTGTGATGGTGAAACTTGTAAGCCAGCTAAGGGTGTATTATTATAATGTAAAATGGAATCTCTAAAATCAATGTTTTCCTCATTTGATTTCTTTAACAAAGTCTTAGCAATATGTACAGACTTCTCTGCCAATCCATTACTCCTATGGTAATGTGGACTACTAGTTACAATTTGTATATCTTTAGACCTATAATACTGTTTACACTCATATGACAAAAATGGATTATTATCAGCAACTACAGTCTCCGGGTAACCAAATCTAGTAAATACTTCTTGCATTGCATTAATTATGGATTTAGAACTCTTATTTAACAAAGGAATTATTTCAAGCCAATGTGACAGGTAATCTACTATCACTAAATATGAATTACCAGCAAACTCCAATATATCTGTCCCTATTTTACTAAATCTTTGCTTAGGTATCTTATGACACAACATAGGCTCATAATAATTTTTAGGTCTAAATTTTTCACATGATCTACATTTAACAATAAAATTTTTGATATTCTCAGACATACCAGTCCAATAAAATAGCTGTCTAGCTCTATTAATACTTTTATTTATCCCAGGGTGTCCTTGGTGAACTAAATTTAGCACATAAGATCTCAAAGATTCTGGTACTATTATTTTAGATCCAACAAACACTAATCCTGCCTCAACATAAATATCATTTTTAATTTTAAAATATGGTTTACATTCCGAGGAAACCCTAGATTCATCAGGCCATCCATTAAAATAATATTTAGTAATTTCTGTCAAAATTCTGTCTTTACTAGTAGCTAATCGAAATTGAATTTTCCTTTCTGAACTCATAGGTAAATGTAATGAAACTGAATGTACCATTTCCATCATCTCAACATCTTTTTCAACTAATTTCCTACTATTCCTTGAAAGCATATCAGCAAAATGTATGAGTTTCCCAGGAACATAAACAAGATTTAAACTGTACTTTAATAATTTTAACCTTAAACGTCTTAATCTAGGTGAACCAATCTTACTGATCTGTTTTGACATAATTGGTAACAAAGGCTTATGGTCAGTTTGGACACTTACAGAATTACAACCATATACATACTTATGAAATTTTTGTGTACCATAATGAATGGCTAATAGTTCCTTCTCAGTTTGACTATAATTAATTTCAGCACTATTCATAGTCCTAGATACACAGGCAACTAATTTTAAAATATTTTTTTCATCTTTTTGAAACATACAGCAACCAATACCATTTTTAGAAGCATCACACTGCAAAATTATATCTTTATCAGTACAAAATGGGCTCAAAGCTGGTGCCTGAGAAATTTTATACTTTAGATTACCTAACATTTTCTCATGATGTGGCAACCACTGAAACTCTACATCTTTTTTCAATAATTTACATAAGGGTGACATTAATTCTGCCATCTCAGGAACATATCTTCTTACATAATTAAAAGAACCAATTAATCTTTGTAGTTCTTCCTTAGAGCTAGGTGACTTTAACTGTAATAGAGACTCCACTCTATCACCATCAACTCTCATACCTTCCTTGCTGAATATTTGACCAATATACTTAACTTCTCTTTGCTTGTACTGTAATTTATCTTTGTTAAAAACTGCTCCTATCTCTTTTGCTCTTTTCAACAATTCAGCAACAGATTTATCATGTTCAAACTCGTTTTTCCCCATAACTACAATATCATCAAACCAACATAAGACATTAGGTATAGAACCAAAGTAAAATTCCATCTGATCTTGGAAAACTTCAGGTGCATTGGTTACACCATAAGGAAGAACTAAATATCTGTACACTCCAAATGGTGTAGCGAAGCAACATTTCCATGAAGCTTCTTCTGAAAGTGGGCAATGATGAAACCCTTCTGACAGATCAAAAACTGAAAATACTTCCATATCTTTTAACCTAGATGCCACTTCATCAACAGTAGACATATGTTTTGGTTTCCTAATAACATACTTATTTAAATCTGTTGGGTCCAAACACAATCTTAACTTTTTATTTTGTTTTTCAATAATGACAATTCTATTAATACAAGCTTCTGAATTAATTTCCTCAACTTTCTTTATAGTACCTCGCTTAACTAACCTGTCTAACTCACACTTCAAGGGTTCAGACAAAGCCAAGGGAACCTTAACAGGTGGATTACAGATAGGTTCATGAGGAATTGTAGGAATATTACATTTATTGGGAAAACTACCATGACCATTAAAAACTTCAGAATTTTCAGATATAAACTTAAACTTCTTTTCATCTGTATCACTTACTACTGACACTTTATGCACCCTTTTTAACAACTTTAATTTAATACAACCGGGTAAACCTAATAGCATATTTTGGCTTTCAACAAGCATAAAATTTTCACAACATTCAACATTTTTATACTTACACCTTAAATTTACCATGCCTAAGGGTTTAATTTTTGTCCCTTGGAATCCTTCTAATTCAGTTTGAACTGGAGTTATCTGCAAATTAGAATTTAGACTTTTAAATATTTCCAGTGGCATAACACTAACATCTGCACCTGTATCAAGACGACACTTCACATTGACATTTTCAATTAATATTTTCTCAGTCCACTGACCATTATTGATCATTCCGCAGAATAATGATGACTCTGGCGAAGAATCACCACAATTCTCCTGAATATTATGCACTTTTCTGACTCTGCATGACACTGCAAAATGATTTAAAGTGCCACATTTACTACACTTTTTCCCATATGCTGGACATTGTCTTGGACCATGTGTCGTTTGACATCGATTGCAATTAAACTTCTTCTCTTCTTTATAACTTGCATTTTTATTAAGACTTTTTGTTTTTACTCTGTCAATTTCATAACTACTGACTGGATTCATTAACTTCACCTGTTCTTTACTTTGTTCTGCACTTCTGCATAAATCAGCTGCTTTGTTCAAAGTTAAATTTTCTTGTCTGAGTAAATTTTCTTTCAAGTTTTTGTCAGTTATACCGTGAACAATTTTGTCTCGCAGGAGCTGATCCTCGATGGTTTCCACTGTGCTCTTATAATTGCACGTACTTATAAGTCTTTTACAATCCGTTAGAAAATTATCAAACTTTTCGTCCTGCTGCTGTTTCCTCTCATTAAATTTAAAGCGTTCAAAAACTTCATTGACTCTAGGTCGAACATATTTATCAATTGCGTCTAATAAATATTCATACTTCACAGTCTTTTCACTTGAGACTGGAAGAGTTGCAAGAATTCTGGCGGACTCCAACCCCATCATGTTCCTCAACAGAGCAACTTTTACATGGTCTGCGGCTTCACCTTGACCAATACCGACAAGATAATCTTGAAAACATTGTTTCCACAATGGCCACTCATCACCGGCATTACTCGACCGCATGTCAAAATTTGGCAAAACTTTCACACATTTCTCCATTCTTATAAACTTTAAGGCGACAATAAGTGCCCGCGACCTTGAGCGAGTAAAAGTGCATGCGTAACGCTTCAACGCGCACTAAGATTATTCGGAAAAACCACCCACCTTGATTAATCAAACACAATACAAATAAAAGCCGTATACTAAAATATGGGTTGTTAAATTGTCTTTCAGATGGTCAAAGTTTCATGTAAATACGTCCGATAGTTTTTGCGTTATTATCGTTTTATGTCCGCGTTAGACATGAATTTACAAATTAATTACACTATGTTATAAAAATATAATTTCACATTTTCACATATCAATTTATAAAGAAAATTGTCTAGTATAACATATATTTTTTTCAAAGAAATAAAACAAGAAGTTTAGACGTGATGTTCAATTTAAAATCATTAAAAGTCGTATATCTGCGCCTTAAGAATAATTGCAAAGAGTAGTGATTCGTTTTTACGGCTGCGCCATGTTTTTATAAAAGATTACGAATAGTTAATCATTTATAAACTCTTTATTAAATTTTACAGGACTTACTCGTACAGACGCTATCTCCGAGCGGCATAGACAATCCAACCATAGATAATCAATACTTATTCTAGAACAGTAGGTACCTACCTGATGTAGGTGTGGTGTGGGAAGCATTGTAGGTGAAGGCTCAGTACATCGCAGCGGTTTACAGGTAAAAGTGGGCAAACATAGCGAGCACATTGACAGATGAAATGTTAGGTTAAGTATGAACATCTAATATGCATAAAGTATACATGTCATGATCACTTACAAATAACACAGTAAAGAGCACTACACACCGCGAAGCAGCAGAAATACACACACAATCACAGTTTCCTGTGCGCTGGACAACTACTAGCCACACGTGGCATAGACACATGCGAAACCAGATATCACATAGGTGATGAAATTACAGGTTTTTAATGTTATAACTTCACTGTACTACCTAAATACCTCCATGCCCTATTCAATGCATACCTACATCAGCACAATGTTTTGAGTGCGTTACATGAGTCCTACCGTAAACAGTGAGTTTTCACCGAAAAAATTGTTTCCCAGCAATAGGTAATATTTGCGCAGAGTTATACTTACTTTGATGTACAGAATGCTTGGTTGACGGTTCGTGAAGCATCCGTTTACACCTTGAATGCTAAATGATAAATCTGTTTTAAGCTAGACCAAGCCGAAATGGGCGCAATCCTCTATTTTCCATTGTCCGTTAGCGCATAACTTCAACAAGCCACATAGACGAATAGGACCGATGGAAAATTACACCTACGCCAGCGCACCCGCAGGTTAAATTACTGCAGTATAGACGCCAGTTTGTAGTTTGTTAATTCGTCTAGCATGTCCCTAATACAAGAAGCTTTCAAATATATTATGTAGAGATCCTAATTTCAAAGATTTCCACGGCTGCAAAGTTTTGTTGAAATGTACTCACATTTTGAATATTCAAGCAGATTGAAAATATAGTCGTGCCATGTATGCATGATCAGCTGCAGTATGTGCCATGTTTTGAATTAAATATTATTTCAGCATTATTTAAAAATATATAACATTTTGACGTAGGACTTCTGATGGCGGGGCGCCCATTTTGCAGTTCTTTTCATCGGTCGCGAAACAAAGGAAGATTTAAAAATTAAAATAAGGTCCAATGATATCTTTAGCTTTACCGATAAGGTTGAGTAGGTACCCGGTGAGAGAGGGCATTTGACAGAACTTTGTTGTAGATAGATATAGGGTATGAGGACCAGGGTGTAAAAATCCTCGATACTCCTTAGAAAAGTGAGGATCCTCCGACCAGACAGGTGTTATGTCTGGTGAGCAACTGCCCGACAGTTGTTGTCGTGTTAAGTCGATGTAAACTTCGCTTGCGAGATGTAGGAAATTGGTGTTAGTTCTTCCGTCGTGTCATAGATGGCGCTGGAGTACTTTTTGTAGTAAGTTGCTTTTTCAGGTCGCTACAGATACATAAAAAGTACTTCATTGGAACAAAAAGTTTGATTACAGCTATTTTACAATCTTGCTAATTTCATGTGTACAACGGCGGTCTAATCGCTGATAGCGATATCTTCCAGACTTCTCGAACTATTATAGCCCTGTGACTACTACAACAGGCCTACCGTTTAAGGAATACGGTACAACCGGCAGCTGTGCGGTGCAGGAACGGCGTCGTTGCCCGATACCAATGACGGAACTGAGGAGCACGTAACCACCCTTCGCAGCGTGCCTACCTCAGGAACCGGGTCAGATAGCGGCAGGCCGCTAATACCTACGGATAGCGTCAATATATGCTAACCCCACAAGTTTTAAAATGTAACACTGCTACAACATTGAATTCGTTGGCAATCCATACTTCCATACTAATATTATAAATGCGAATGTCACTCTGTTTGTTTGTTTGTTACCTTTTCACGACTAAACGGCTGATCAGATCTTAATGAAATTTGGCAAGAAGATAGATTTTAACCTGGGGAAGGACATAGGCTATATATCATCACGCTACGACCAATAGGAGCGGAGCAGCAATTAATAATGTTGCGAAAACGGGGAAAATGTGACGCAGACGAAGTTGCGCGGGACAGCTAGTAATAATCTAAAGAATACTTCAAAAACAGTCCAATGTATCGACTTGGATTCGAACCATCGCATCACCGAGTTTTATTACACTTGCAATTTAACTATTTAGCCAGCGAGCCCGTATGATTTGTGATGAAATTGTTATCTACTAGCGTCCTAGATGTTAAAATTTTGAGGGTATGGTACATTAATTTTACTTACATGTTGTCTTTATAAAATTAATACATGCCCTCAAGTTATTATACTTATTATATAACGTTAGCTTATGTCGATCTAAAAGATTGCTAGCGCATCTTATTTTATCGTTTGTGTTAATAGGATATAATTATGTCGAATGGCCCATGTCAGCCCTAAGATTCGAGCATCCAATCTCATGCACGTCAGGTCTTAAAACCTCCGGTCTGTTTATAATACATTGAGTAACTTAACTTTTCGTAAATGTTAAAAAAGCCTTTTATTGCTTGTCGTTATACCCAACAATAAAAGTATTAATTTTTTATTGAAAAAAAAAAATACTTAAAACAGACTTTTAAAAATAAATACTAACTTTAACTTATTTATTCACTAAAACAAAAAAAATATATAATAAAAAGTTTTTGCAAAATACAAAAACCAAAAACCAACTACGGCCAACACAGATTTGAACGCACATATCTTTGGGGGGGGGGGGGCGGGTAAGCTAAGCACTTAATGGAGCCGTATACGTGTGTACATACCTACTACCTACTACGAATCTTAAACTAAGATTCGAGTATTTTTTAGTATCTCCAACAAAACATTATAAATATTATGGATGCATGCACTTGCTTCCAAATATAGATGTTGTCTCAGTAGTATCGGCAGGCCAGTAGCAAAAGGGTGCTTACTATAATGATCTCGTCTTAACACAGTCAACTCTACTGTTTCTCCCCATCAGTAAGCATTGTTAGGGCTATGATAGAGGAACTATCAATTTGATTTTCCTTATGATCATGCCTACAGCCGGTGACCCACCGTCGTCATGGAATCAATACCTCGCTTAAGTTTTTTATTGTCTTTGAGGTCAATGTTCCGTCAAGAGTAAGTAAAGTATTCGTTGCATCTGTTATGCTTCAGCTTTGCAATAACGATTCAACAAATGGGGGGGAACGCAGACCTCGTGTATTATGTCGTCATGTGTGGTGAAATCTGTATCCGTTTACTCTCCTCCGACCCTAGACCTAGTGACTGCCCGGTGGATGGGGCAATACAAGTAGGCCGATTAGGATGAGATGCGATGTTTTTTCGCGCCTTATCCCTGGCAGCCTGTCTACTCTCTTCAGATGATCCTTCTATATCTGCTCGGATGCCGTGTCGGATGAACTGCGCCAGGCTATGGTGTATTTTATTCTATATTCCGACATAATTCAGTCCAGCAAAGCTCGCCCTTGGTTCAGTCCTCAATGTGAAAGCGCGAAAGCGCAAAAGAATGAGGCTTATCTAGACTGGGTTGATGCTCGACACCGTAAAGTAAAGGATTGACGCCAGAAGAAGAAAGCCTTTAACAGAGCTGCAAGCAGGTACTGCAGAGAGCTTGATTTGACCATATTAGTCGAATAGGGAACTTGCTTCTTACCCTGCGAGTAGTACAGCTTTTTGGTCCCTAGCTAAATCGGTCGGGTCGCCCTCAGTGCCTCCACTACAAAAACCTGACGGGACACACTGCGGAAGACAAGAAAAATCTGTTTGCTTATCTATTTGCAAAATCTTCGTGTTGTTGCTGGCAGCGCGACACCTCCAACTTCACCTAGCAGATCGACTATGTCTGATATTTACTCGCATTTGCATTTAAAGTTGAATTTTAAATTAATTTTTCTTTTCTTTAGGAGTTTATTAAAAAAAAGAAAGTAAGTGTTAACCAGCAAGTCATTTTGAAGTCATTATAAAAAAAAAATACACTGTCGCAAGGAGTGAGTATTAGGGCGTGAAGAGATAGCAAATGACCTCTCCTTTCGGCCTATTTGATTTGGCAAACGATGCATCAAACACCCTGTATATCATTTAGTGTCTCGTGTACTTCTTTTTTGTGATTTTAAATGGTACTATTGCTAGGTACATTCACTGAGAAATCGTCGGCAAACAGCACGCATTTATGATTGGTGGCATTCGGTAAATCGTTGATGTACACGAGGAATAGAGGAGGTCCTAAAATACTACCTTGTGGTACTCCTGACTGATTGCCCTTAAAGTGAGATCTGTAGGTTGTTGAAGTCAGGTTTTTGTTTATGCGAGTCACTTTAACACACTGTCTCCGAACGCAGAGATAGCTTCGAAGCCAATCTAGTGCCGGAACCCGAATGCCATGTCGTAATTAACTAAATCAAACGCCTTACTCATGCCACGGATAACAACAGTTATGGGTTGTTTTTTTCAACCAATATTTTCCGTAACAGACGTAACAAGAGAAAAAGCTGCAAGTGTTGTTGTCTCGCCTTTTTGAAAGCAGTTTTGCTCTTCTTTTATTATTGTTCAAGAACTTACGTAGTTCTATGGAGCATGACTTTTTCATAAATTTTAGAAAGTATAGGTTTATGAAAGAGTGATGGGTCTGTAATTATTCATATCCAGTATGCAGTCTTTCTTATGTAGCTTCTAACGCACGCCAGTCAAATCCATGTACATCAGAACGTTCGGCCAGTTGAGATAGGGAGCTGGCTGCTACTCCAGTTTTTAATGACGATCATGTGACGCATAAAGATGCCAGCCAAAGAATTTGTGACAAAACAGTTCGAAAGTTAGAAGCATTTATTTATGGCCGAACGACCTGATATCAGAACGTTCGGCCAACCTGAATCTCCATAACTGAGGACCTTAGAGTAACTGTTACTGAATAAAGATTTACTGGCGATTTAATGACAAACAACCAATGCTTTACTTTTACTCGTAATGCCACCGGTTAAAAGTAAAATGAATTTTGGTTTCTGTAACATCAGGACGTTCGGCCAACGTAATCTCCATAACTGAGGACCTGAGAGAAACCGTTAATGAATAAAGACTTAGTGACGAGACTAAAACGAACTATTATTGTTTTATTTTTCTTTGTGATGGCCCCCTTATATAGTAAATTAAAAATTTAACATATAACCTCAAAACATTGGCATTATCGATTCCTCCACAAGGAAGAAGCCCAGAGAAACCGTTAATCAATACAGATTTTGTGACGACACTGAAATGAACTTTTATTGTTTTATTTTTCTTTGTGATGGCCCCCTTTTTTTTTTTTTTTTTTTTTGCGGATGGGAAATCATCAAATGACTTCTCCCGCTCTGGGCGGAGCGGGAGGGAGTGTCAGACTTGACTGACTAAAACCCACCCATGTTCCTTCTAAGCCCTTTGTGTTCCAGGGCCGCGGTATCTCTTTCGAACAACCCGCAGCCCTGGCAGGCATCGGCCCTCTCGGGCCCCTTCCTGTTTGCTGACATCTCCTTGAGGCGCGCGTGGAACACGTACGCGCCGTCGACACGGCCTGTCGTCATGAGACGGACGGACGGTGAGCTAGCCCATTACTCACCGTCCACAGGCTCGCGCCTACGGTGGCCGGGAGCCACTGGTTGCCCCCCGACGCCCGGGGCGTCTCCCGCGGCGGCTGGGACGTGAGGTTCTCTCCCTCTCACGTTCCGCCACCTCCTTCGCTATTGTGATGGCCCCCTTATATAGTAAATTAAAAATTTACGATATAACCTCAAAACATTGGGATTATCGATTGCTCCACAACGAAGAAGCCTAGAATACTCGCAAAACCCTTGATGTGTTAAAGGTTTCAGTGCAATGGTGTCAGTATTTTTGTTGATTCCAGATTAATCTTTAAAAATGCACTATGGCGGATGGCGACTGAAATAGGGTGACCATGTATTCCAACGAAACAAGTATTTATCGACTACTAAATTACCTAAACAATGAAGCAAAACACGTCGAAATTGTTGAAATAAGGTGACGATGTAGGTATTGCAACAAAATAAATGGATACGCGGACGGAGGACTTTGAGAAAGAGTGCAGATAACCAATATTTTATATAATATGCATTAGAAATAATTGTTATAAAAAAACGTTACACACACCAGTGGTGGTGTGTGTAACGTTTTTTTTTATAACAATTAGCGTTATGATGTGGCCTCTTTGCTTCTACTTTTATTATTTTTCCGTGTCTGGAGGTCTACTCTCTTTCTCCGAAGCGTAACTTCGGCAACGAACGAAAATTAAACGTAGATACGTTTGTGACCCTACTCTATATCATTTGCGGACGCACACAATAACATTCAATACGTTAATTGTCTGTGAATTCGAATTTCTTGTGTGCCGACGCACACAAGAAGTTCGAATTCAACAATGCAAATTACATAGAGTAGGGTCACAAACGTATCTACGTTTAATTTTTGTTCGTTGTCGAATTTACGTTTCGGAGAAAGAGAGTAGACCTCCTGTCACTGTCACATGAAAAAACATAATTGAAACTATCGATCGAATTTAGACCAATAGGCCACCACTAAGTTTTGCTTCATTCAGTTACGGCGGCTTTCTATAAAAATCTCAATCCCATTTTTTACCCCCGACCAAAAAAGAGGGGTGTATCTGTGTCTGTCTGTGGCATCGTAGCTCCTAAACGGATGTACCGATTTTGATAAAATTGGTTTCGTTTGAAAGGTGTTTTAATCGAGAGTGTTCTTAGCTATGTTTTGAAAATATCTACTCAGCCTTTTGATGGTAATCACGTCTTTTCTAGTTGAAGGGAAATTAACAGCTCCCACAGGTCTGGTCGATTCGAAATTTGAAATCTTGTCACTTGTCAACATGGGCATCGCCAGGGGGAGTGGTTGCACCCCCTTCACCCCAAAAACGTTTTATATTTTTATTTCGTTTATTGGCGAGAAGTCGCGCAACACCGAGAAAAGTGGAAGCAATGGGGAGACCTATGTCCAAGAATGGGACAGTCAAGGCTTAGATAAAATAATATAAGTCTGAAAAGCATAAAATAAAAATTAAACTTATTACAAGCACAAATCAAAACGGACCCCCGAGGCTAAGATGCTTGGATTATTTTATTTTTGGTTTTTTAGAGGTTTTTTGTGTCGGGGGTTCTTTTAAATTTTTAATTTAATTTTTATTCATTGTCATTCTAAAAAATATCAACTATTATATACCTAACTACCTACCGCTTTTTTTGGATGATTGATTACAAATAAAGCCTTTTTCAATTAGGGTACCTAGTTATTTAAGTATTCTTGTACTTAGTCAAATTTCCTAATCTCCAATGTCAGTCACCTTTCCACTTTCGTTTGCTTTTAGCCAAAATAGACTCGACTAATATAACAAAAACTTCACAAATGGACACTGGTATGCAGGCATCAGCTCAACATTGCTTGTACCTATATAATTTAATATTACAACGTGTTTTGCTTCATTGTTTAGGTAATTTAGTACTCGATAAATACTTGTTTCGTTGGAATACATGGTCACCCTATTTCAGTCGCCATCCGCCATAGTGCATTTTTAAAGATTAATCTGGAATCAACAAAAATACTGACACCATTGCACTGAAACCTTTAACACATCAAGGGTTTTGCGAGTTTTCTAGGCTTCTTCGTTGTGGAGCAATCGATAATCCCAATGTTTTGAGGTTATATTGTAAATTTTTAATTTACTATATAAGGGGGCCATCACAAAGAAAAATAAAACAATAAAAGTTCATTTCAGTGTCGTCACAAAATCTTTATTGATTAACGGTTTCTCTGGGCTTCTTCCTTGTGGAGGAATCGATAATGCCAATGTTTTGAGGTTATATGTTAAATTTTTAATTTACTATATAAGGGGGCCATCACAAAGAAAAATAAAACAATAATAGTTCGTTTTAGTCTCGTCACTAAGTCTTTATTCATTAACGGTTTCTCTCAGGTCCTCAGTTATGGAGATTACGTTGGCCGAACGTCCTGATGTTACAGAAACCAAAATTCATTTTACTTTTAACCGGTGGCATTACGAGTAAAAGTAAAGCATTGGTTGTTTGTCATTAATCGCCAGTAAATCTTTATTCAGTAACAGTTACTCTAAGGTCCTCAGTTATGGAGATTCAGGTTGGCCGAACGTTCTGATATCAGGTCGTTCGGCCATAAATAAATGCTTCTAACTTTCGAACTGTTTTGTCACAAATTCTTTGGCTGGCATCTTTATGCGTCACATGATCGTCATTAAAAACTGGAGTAGCAGCCAGATCCCTATCTCAACTGGCCGAACGTTCTGATGTACATTCAAATCCGGTATGAGGCCAACGAGAATTATGGGGAAGCGATTGCCGTCTTCGTGGACATATCGGGAGGCCTGTCATAGGGTTTGGCATGATGACCTCATAAACAAACTTCCATCATCTGGCTTGCCTGCTTGACCTGGCCCTTCTTTTCAAAATGTATCCGTCCCCATCACTGACCATCTCGAACTTCTTGGTGTTACTTTGTTGACCTAGACCCTCAACTTTGGGTCCTACATTGTGTCGAAGGCCCAATTAGCTGCTAGAATGTACTTTCGGCAATAGCTCGAATCGAGCATGGAGTATTGTTCGCACCCTTGGGACTAGGATGGATCAGCCAAGTCCCAGCTGCTAGCGTTGGAAGCCGTTGAGCGACGTGCCAAGAGGCTCTTTGGCAACGACTACCTTGTCAAAGCTAAGCTCCAAAGCCTTGAATATCCCCGCAAAGTTGCCAGCCTATCGGTTTTGAGTGTGCTTTGGAATTCTACAATCTAATTTCCCCATTCCCATTTTATCATCGGACGAGCAGAGATACGGCGAAGCTTCACCGTTGTATGGTAGCCACGGACCCGAACAAAGCGCTTTGCTTCCACATTTATTGTTCGAACCGCCAGTCTGTGGAATTCATTGCTCGCTTCTCTCTTCCCTGATCATTGTAATAGTGTCTAGATCTCTTCTAAATTCAGTGTGAATCGGTTTTTTCTAGTGAACGTGCTTCACCCTAGGCCGCATCATCGCTTCACATCAAGCGAGTTGCAGTCAAACGTAAGCCTATTTAGTATTAAAAAAAAAACATCTTCCAGCTTTCATCCCATGTTATTAAAGGCGGAAACACATTATTAACACGCGACGCCACCCGATGAAACGTGATGCGTGTTGAGTCGAATCAAATGTATTGTTTTCTTATGACCAGAATCACACTATGAACACCCGACGCGACGCCATGCGCGCACACGCCACCCGATCCAGATGTGCCAGGTCGGTGTGTTGCCCATGGTGGGGGTAAACACGCCATCCGACGCGGCGGCCGCAGTATGTTTCTAGGAAACACCCAACGCCACGCGTCAGTCGTTCGAGAATTGTCACAGAGCATACATGCATTCTTTGACATCCCCTATTCTTCAACCTGTCAAACGGAATTTATGCCTATTTAATATTATTTTTTGCATTTATTTAGCGAAATGACTGACGAAAACGATATCCTGTTCTATATGACATGAATTTAGCTATATCGTAATGTGAGAAAAGCCTAGTTATTCTCTTTTTCTTGAGTCCTTTACCATATATGTCCCCATACCATATATATATACCCATAATTTGCATCAAAATCTTCATCTGACTCGTTATTTATTAAATACATAGTACATAACCATACACTTCCACTGCTGGTATTCAGAAATTGCTAGTATGTCGTGGCGTCGCGTGTTGGTAATGTGCACAGTGCGTATCGGGTGTCGACTCGTTGCGTCGCGTCGCGTGTTAATAATGTGTTTCCGCCTTTATGGTAGGCGCAACACGCTTTTTCGTCCATTCTCCCCTGTCGATCGTCACGCTATCATTTACTCCTTTTTCCTTTATATCATTCCTCACCCAATCCATCCATTTTTCGTTGGTCTTCGTCTCCCCTCCATCCATCATCAACATTTATATTCATCAATCTTTTAATCTTATGTGTTCCATCCGTCCTAATCACATGGCTCATACCTACTTAATCCATTGGGGTATTACCCTGTGTAAGTTTAATTAATTCTCAAAGTATTTGTGTATGTTTGTTACTTTGACAAAATATTTGATTTAGCGTGATAATGTAAATCATTTTAATGGTAATGGCATGGCAAATAAAATAAAACACCGGAATGTGTTTTTCACATTTTGTAATTCATATAAAAATACAATTATCATTATCAATATTATACATAATCGCATTTGCCAGCGAAGGCATACCATAGTTATTTTGTAATAAAAACCACAACTGCAAAACATGAAATGCTACATTGAGACAAATTTAAGTACAACATCAACACGAAATAGGCACAGATCAGTCTGTTATAAAAAGTATCAAAATGATCGAAACGCTAACATACCATTGATACATATCAATTTTAAGCCTTACACGATAATAATCTCTAAACAGCTAGACATTAAGTCGAAATTTGCATAAAAATTTAAATAGTTGAAAGTGTTATAAAACTTTGGCCTTGAAGGAAATCCTATTAACCAAATTGTGACCTTTAGATTCCTAATAGAGTTGGGCGAGCAAGGTGCTCGCTTTGACACAGAAGCTGGATACAATGTAAGACTAAAACATACGAAATAATTTCCCTAACTTTATAGGTAAAATAATACTAGTATTGAAAAAAATGTTCCTGTTCAGTAAATATTAAAGAATTCCTTTCTGCGAGGATTGTAAAAGAACCATCGTTATCTTAACAAGCGAACATTCAGAGACCCGTTAGAGGACCAGACAGCGATCACATTTAACGAAACTATCTACAACCGACGCAACTTTAAAAAACACAAAGGCACAGCAGACCCTAAAATAAACCTAACGAAGCGTTTACATCGGACGATGACGTCATTCCGCATGGATAAGCCCAATTTGGTTATAAAATTTGGCTTGAGACTTATTTACATTAAAAATTTCTACCCTAGAGCAGGACTTTCCAATATGTGTGCCTGTTCACACCAACTCGTCCCAAGATCCGAAAAGTGAAATATGCAGATGTGCGGCCAATGTAAACAACTGGTCCCCGGGAATCTTCAGCATGAGGAATCTAAGCTTGTGTGCGCCTGGCCTTACCAGAGCCCTGACGAGAAGCCGCCTGGGGGCACGCGGACCCGCTTGGGGGCCTCGGCGCGGGCCGGCTCCGGAGCGGCCGGAGCCTTCGGCTCGGGCGCCACGGGGGCCGGAGCAGCTTCTTGGGGACTCTTTTGTACGTTCTGGGTATTTTCAGTGCCGTTAGCTGCCTTTGGCTCATCATGACCTGCAATGTTACGTTTTCTATTTAATAAAGGTTGATCCAATTTTGTAATAAATCGTTCAATAATCGCCTCTCACAGAAAAATATGGTAAATCCTGTTATAATCAGAGGTTACTCGCGTCAACATTAAATTATGACTCGTCAAAGTACCTAAATTATTTCATTACGGACTGCAACAATAAACAAGCGAGCTGTAAGCAATTTAGCTACATCGTACGCAAGGTGGAATGCAATAATCGATTGAGTACTGAGTTTTGACCTAATGATATCATCTCTCCGAAAGCAGCGGTGGCCCAGTGGTGGTGGCCTCGACTTACGAGCAGTAAGCCGTGGGTTCGAACCCAGGCAGGCTCATTACTTTGTGTAATTTATTACATCACCGCTGCTCTCAAAACCGGTGAAGGAAAACATCGTGAGGAAACGGCATGTCCTAGAACCAAAAATTCGAAGACATGTGACATCTACCAACCCGCACTGGGCCCGCGTGGTGGATTATAGCCCACTCTTAGAGAGTAGGCCTGTGTCCCAGCAGTGGGAACATAGGCTGATGATGATGATATCATCTGCTAAGCCTTTCCCAATTGTGTTAGGGTCAGCTTCCAGTCTAACCAGATGCAGCTGGGTACCAATATTTTACATGGAGGCACTGCCTATCTACCCTCCACAACCCAGATAATACTGAATAATATGATACCCCTTAGAAAGTCTGTCAGACTTTCGGGTTACTGAAAACCATTGACGACTGTCAAAGATCTAAAATGAAAGCCAGGACCAACAGCTTAACGTGCTTTCCGAAGCACAGAGGAAACTCTGCATGTCATGGGTGGTCGCCCATTCACGGACCAACCTAGGCAAGCGCGGCTTAACCTGAAGATCGACCCGGGCGGCTGTTATTATTTAGCCACAGGCTTGACCTACTGATAATCATAAGATCATCTAGTTAAGGCAGATAGGCAGACGGTAAGGGAGTCAATAGCGCTCATTTTTTATGTATAGACTTTAGATCATGGAAAAAATAAAAATCAAAAGTACCGAAGAAAGCGGAAACCACAGATGAGATATCGAAGGTGGGAATTTCGTTGAAAATACAACTCACGATCAATGTCGACATTAGTTGCACCGTCGAAGTCTTTAGAAATTTCTCATTACTTACCAACGACAGAGCCAATGGTGGACGCTGGCGGTCCACGACGGCCCGTCTGCTGGGGCTCGGGCTCCCCTCCGAAGATGTCAGTGTGTCCGCCGCCCGGGGGGCGCAGAACCCGGCTCGAGAGCCGCACGTTGTCGGTCAAACCCACGTTAAACGATGTCGACGTCATTCTTGCACTGCAATTAAAGGATTGAGGCCGTTCATTAAGGATTATCTAACAATATGTATTTATGGACTAACTTAAGTGTAGTGGCATAAACCTCAGTCTGAAAAAGATATCATGCAGTGTACTAATAATCCTAATTGGTTACTACATCAGGTATCAACGACATGTTCCATCTAGAAGCAAAGGTGCATCATTGCATTACATTTGGTGGAGCCAGAGGATACAACCTCCTTCCCCTATAGTCAGCAAACGCTCCGGGCGAGAGTGTGCAAAATGATCTCCAGCTGCTATAAGTACGTTGCATGCGGGAATTCGGAGACTTGAGAAGTCTGTCGCCTAAACTGCCTGAGAGTTATCTCAAGAGAACAGTGGTCATAAAGTAAAGGCTATAGTGGATGACGGGGGCCTATACCTGGCCGAGGGAGCATGATGATCTGCGCAAGTTGCAGGCAGTTTCCAGGCAAAAGGTAATTGATGAACACCGTGTGGTTTTAGAACGTAAGAGTCTGACAATCTCCTCATTTCCATAAGTATGAACCTCACATCCACAGGCAAAAAAAGTGGACGCAAAACTACACGAAATAATATAAAAAAGAAGGTATTTGGAAAAAAATGGCCAACTTTAACTGTTAATGGTCTTGAACAAAAGCGAAGTGTATTATTATCTTGAGATGTAGTATCAACATGATGATTCATTGTGGTTGGTTTGTAAGTAAATTCTGAACAATAAACTTTTAAGCAGGAAACGAACTTTGTTCGGATTAGTCCTTACCAAGTTGACCCACCATTGTGATAACTTGGTAAGGCCATCCCTTGGTTCTGGGTTACTTCTATCAGCTCGAATGTATGGAGTTTTTAATTTTATATTGAATAGTAAGACAGTTTAAACTCTCACCCACGGCAAATTTTTTGAATCTCGTGTGGGAAGTATGTACAATATTTTTCTCAAGCCACTTTAGGATTATTTTATGAGAGTCGCCATTTTTTATCTGTAATTTATTTTAACAAGCCTTTTAAAGAACAATGGGCTTTCACTTTGGGATGAAGAAATTATATGATAAGTAATGTATTAAAAGTAAAGAACATTCATGGTTTTTGGGTTCGGTTGTATTGTGAATTAGTGACTTACTTAAATAACAGCGTAACATAAAAAAAAACGAGTAACATAAAAAAAACGAAACTCAAACATAATATCCTGCGACATTCTAGTACCTATTATACCGAAGTATGTGAAAGTATTTATCCCTATACGAAATGGAATGTTCGAGAAAAAACTAGTTCCTTGAACCTTGACCCAATTCGGCAGAAGATTCTATTACGTGCTTACGTTACACAAATACTTTTGCGCTTTATATTACTTTGCTTGGGACTTTCGTATATGGTTTGTTCCATATAACCGAGGTCTTAAATCAGAATATTGGGTTAACATTTGTTATTTACAGTTCACGTTGGGTGCCATTTAAGGCAGCCCAAGTGATTAACGTATCGAAATTGGATTTAGCTAAACGTTGATCTTAATAAATTAACATTTTATGAGATAATGCGTACAAAGGCCTCCAAACTGCTGTATAAGAACTAACGCTTTTATTTACGTGGCAACCAATGATTTACGATTGTTTTTTTTATTTGATTAGGAATTCATTAATTTCACGGTGACTCGACAAATACAGATTAATATCAAGTTTACGTCATAACCTGCGTCAAACTGGATGGAGCGAAATACCAGTATGTTACATGGAACAGCTGCCTATCTGACCTCTACAACCCAGCTACTGGTACACTTTGATTGCGCTGGTTGGTTGCTGGTCTGGTTTGGATTAAAGTCTTTTATTTACTTTCAACTTCTACGTCATGTATTGCTTGCCGATAAGAAGACATGAAGTCAATTTCCTGCCGATTCAATAATTATCTCTCCATCCATACAGACAGCATGTCTCATACAATATTATGATGACATCGATATTATATGATCACATAATTATAAATATCACGTAAAAGGATACGGTTCAACTTCGTTATTAATGTATACAATCGTTCATTATATACATGGAAATGTAATAATATCGAGAGCTGACTAATCAATTATATTCAGATAGAAAGCTCATTAAAACAGTTATTATTCATGCGTACATCCTTTGACGCGCAGAACAATGCAATGGCGTGGTGGTATGCGTCAATCAAGTTTTTGTTTGCAATAAATAACATCTTATTGTAATATTTATTTATTTTTATAAATAAATATGAAACCAAATTCATAACTTTTCTGTTAGTCGATTTTTAGAAATGCTCGAATGGTTTTTTATGCAAGACTTAAATACTGAAGTAACGACTTGTCGATGTTCAAAAAGAAAAGGATTTATTGTCAATTCCTAATCAATAAATGAGGAAGTAGAAGGTAGATTAATAAATAAAGTTTGAAACTCGAGCTTATAAAGAGACTAAGGCCAGGAACCAATAAAACTTTTAAAAATAAATTGCAAACAATCAATTGATTCCACAATAAACCAAGGTACAATAACTTGCAACTGCTTAAATCAGAATCACTAAAGCAATTTCATTTAAAGACATCGCTACACGACATTGTCTAGAAAAACAATACGCATTGTCATAAATTACCGTCTAATGGGACTAGAGACAATACAAATACGCATTAGGTACATTTTTATAGCTTTCATGACTAATAGTTGACGTGTTAAAGACCTGAAATTAAACTAGGCTTTACCTTACATACTCTTAAATTGGATTGACCTCGTTCAAGTATGGGCACAGCCCTTAATGTGCTTAGGGTTCAAAGAGCATAGGCATTTGGTTTCAAAATGTCGTTAAGGTTAAAATAAACTATTACTTTACTACACTGACCCCTAACCCCGTAGCTTGGACCCTGCCGATACCAGTGGGCTACAATAAAAAAAAGGATATAATAACTATTAGGTACTAGTAATATTTTCTGAACATCTTAGGAAATGTTATGTTGAATTGTTGATGGATCACTACAACAAAAATGGATGAATATAAAGGATGTTTATGATAACAAGTCTGAGAGAAAATAAAGATAGTATAACAAAATATAAACATTTTATGCCAACTGACCGTAACATGGGATGATGGGACAAAGGCATAAATACTTGACTCGATACTCATTTGATATTAAATTGTTGTAACGAGCTCAGAAAGCATGTCTGTCTATTTAACCAGAATCCACACCAGCAAGTATATCATAAAAGCATAATCAGCCTGTCAAGGTCCCACTTCTGGGCCACTGGCCTCCTCTTTGTGAAAAGGAGTAGCCAGTACATCAAATAAGGAAAGTTTCCTAGTTTTCCTAACTCCTCTTTCCCAGAGTCACGTGTGACAACCCTATATCATTGCAATGTTGAATGTGACATGTGCCGGAGTGAATTTAAATCAGTGGCGCGGCACATGACATGTAAATGTGATATAAAGCACATCAACATACTCATCATTAAATCTTTGAGATGCGTCTGTTTACATGACCTTTTGTTTACTTGACGAATTGATTAGTTACATAAAAGTATGTTTTCAGTGTTTTTGATACCAAAAACCGAGTCAACAGCCAAGTTAACCCCTACTGGGTACTCAAGGAATAAATCAAATTAATACTTAAAAGTTATTTATTCAAGGAATATTGGTCGATTTGATTATAGATTGTCTCCATGGTTTAACCTATTAAAAATTATCGAATAAACGCTGAACTAACCAACCATGTTGCCGATCTATCTACAGAGGGGCAACAAATAGCAGTAACTGATAATACTGCTTATCTTATCAAAAATCCTTGATAATAACAGGAAAGGGGAAAGCTCTATCTCTACTTTGTTTATAGAATGTGTTAACAATACAGTTTTAGATACAAATCCATGCATATAGGTAATACAAAATACTCAAAAACATAACCTTGCATTTTTGCAAAAAAAAAACACATGTAAACCCCACAGGTTTAAACACACAAGAAAAGCACAAATCACACACTCATACCAAGGCCAAATCTTCGCAAACACACAAACATCAAAAATGAAATACATTACCTTACTTCATGAAAACACAAAGAAGAAAGCTTATTTTGATTTATTCACTCGAAGCGTATAAACAAAGGCACTAAGACAAGTATAGTAAGTAAACTGGAAATCAAGCTTATTTCAAATCCGGAGGGTATTTTCGTATTTCTGATGAGTTTGCTTTTACATTTACCCTCATTCGGAAAGCATTCGATAAAGTTGCAAAGTTGGACTTAACTACAAAAATCCACATGCCATGGGCAGATTTCATGAAGAATTTCCAAAGGAACAAACTACACTAATAGCACAAAGCTTACAAAAAGAAACGCTATGTAAACACTACAGACTTACCTAACTTTAAAATCGACCAAAATATTCCTCCTACGCTAGTATTCCCAGTATCGACAGTGTTAGAACGACTAGACAGTAACTCCACACTCTAACGAATGTGAACTACACACCTCAAATATAAATATTAAAAGCACTATCGTGTGTTGATCTACTTTATCAAAATCTAGATAACGTCGAATATAGGCAATCAGCGAATCCATTAAAACTAGTATTTATTTTGATAACTATTAGGCGTGTGAAAAATCAATCCTGCCGACCGTGCCGCCTGTTTGTTTTTTTTTTCTGCGCGTATTCATCTCAACTGTCGAGTTGATTTTGATATGAATTCTGGACTGAAGTTGTACGTCGTAGTCCAAGACATAAGGATCTGTACACCTACTTGGACCTGCATTAGGGAAACTATTCTGAGAAAAAAAGATTGATCAGCTAGGAGTGTTTTCGAACGATATCAAGCTAAATTGATAAGCCTTGATTTCTTTAAAATGATAGCGAATTAAATACTGGTTATTCAGCGGCATTCGGTAGGCTGGAGGTCGACCAAAACATAGTACGGAAACCGCAGGTGGCACACAGTGAAAGAAATAAAAAACGAGAAAGAAGAGAGAGGATGCCTACAATGGGCTCACCCATTCAAAGAACAATGGTGGAAAGAGAAAAGGGCAATTACCTCTCGACGATGCTCTCAAATCAAACAGCTGTTTCAAGTGAAGTTTTAAATACCGAGCAACCACACTTGATAAGAAAGATAAGCGGTTAATTTCTATGAGTAAGTAATCTATTTATTTAAAAGTTTTTCAACAAATGCGTCACTGAATTCGTTACAGCTGTTAATTTTGAATCACGACTGACGAACAATCGCAGACTGTGACTAACTGACAGTTTCTTGGTAATGTTTTTGAAATAAAACAGATTCATGATTAATCTAATCGGTCTGTTTTGGGACTATCTTGTTCGAAGAAGCCGTTGCTCGAATGAGCAATCGTAAAAAGGACTACCTTTCATGTAGAATTTTCACTTTTAAGTGATGTTCTCTTGTTGATAAATAGACTATATTAGGATAAGAAATAGTGTCGAACACCTTATGAGATGTTTTGTTCACTCAGCGCGCAAACAAGGCAATTATCTCTGGAAAGGGAGAAATACAGCAGTGAAGGAAGAAATGAAGGGGGCCCACCCCCTTCATTTCTTCCGCTTTTTGGGGACTGACTGGACATAAGTAAAAATACTGACTTATTAAGATAAGTCAGTATTTTTACTTATGTCCTAACCCTCTGCCTAATTTGTATAAATGACTATTTACTTTAATTTAAGAAAATTTCTTACAAGAATGGCGTTTCTTATGCTACAGGTTGCCTGTATCATTTTATGGTTTATCTACATCCATCCAAAGTATAATTTCTTTCAGTGCGTTTTATAACCACACACCACCACATAGGTACGTGATGATAATATGGAGAAAACCCTCATTTACCTGTAAATGTTAATAACACACAAGAATAAATGGAGTATCTATTAACAAGTTTCTAACTATTATAACAGCATGCTATCTAAATACAATTGAACGCAAGACCGGAACGATATGGCTAGCAGATGGCGTTCCAAGATGGCGTCGAATCGACAGTTGTTTCCCAACGGCAAATAAACAATTTGCAAAAAAGATGGCCGCCAAATTAAATAATAACTACAGAGCTAGTTTAAGTCCTGTCTGGCCGATGATAGCTGTAATTTGAAGTACTTTTGTAGTAGTTAATGCAAAACTTTAATTATCTTTCTGAACTGTATGCGTCATGCTTGGATAAGTTACTTACGGTTTAATTTAAGAAATAGCTATGGACAAATTCAGACAAAATGAAGGTCTGAATCTAGGTGTTCAAAATCCTCCAAGGATGAATTAGCAACTCTTAACATCTAACTTATTTGAATTAAAAAATATATCGTTCCTTTTGCTGTCCAGTAAATAACACTTCAGCTTTTGGCGAGATTGCCAAAACATTATGGTTCAAAAAACACTTAAGTACAAAACAAGCAAAAAGCTAAAACATTACCAAAAACATGCCAAAAAATCAATAAAGGAGTATGGGTAAAACGTGGTCATAAGTTCATAACAGAATAAAGTGTCGTGTTTCTAAATCGTGCGTCTACCCCTGTCCCCTAGCGTGTTGGTATGGGAATCAAAAATTCAATAATAAATAGCATGAATTAGCGTGCGCTGAGCCAATTATCTGTCATGCCTGAGTGTTCCTAGTAGCCATCATTTCATTTACAACCCCATAATCAAAGACCAGTTTAATATCAACCCCATGCAATTTGATTTATGGTCATAGAAAAATAAACGATAAAACGAAAATACTTATAAATACTTCAGCAGAATAAATTGCTTTGTAATTAAAAAATTAAAATCAATCTAAGTCAGAATTCATCACACAAGCACTAAGCCCCAAAAACAGTAAAAACTAGGTACAGTTACTGGCACATTCATTTGAAAATAAAACCTTAAACTTTAGAGGACGCCACAAAACCGCACCCAAATGCAGACTTGTGTAAGTCTAGGTTTTACAGCCATTATGAAAATTTATCTTTTCCATAGTAAGAGAAACTCGACACAATAATTAATTTCAAATATCTGTAGTGAGGCAAAACACGAAAAGATCGGTATCAAAAATGGCCGCCAGACAACAAGAAACGTCGACGCGCGTTTTCAGTCAATAAAACCAAACGCGCGTCAACGGGTCGTCACCCGACCCAAGACAAAATGAAAAACGGCTGCAAATCTATGTTTCGGCTTGCTATTGCTCTAATAATATCTTGCCTGTTGAGTAGAGAAACAAAAGTTGGTGGTAATAAGCAAGCAAAGAGCACTATCAAATCAAAACACTGGGGGCAGATCTTGCCAACACGCAACGCCACAACCCTCATTTTATCATTTGGTGGATTGTCGCCAGTTAATGATGGTATCAAGCGACCAAAATCGCTTGACGTCGCGTGTTGCCAATGTGGCTCTGCCTGTACCTCTATTGCAATAAACACGGCAACAAAACAATTTATTCAGCAAGTCATATTATTAAACTTACCAGTTTTCTAAAGCCTCTCTGTTGGCAGCCATCCTACCAGTCTGCCTAGCCGAGTATTGAGATGTCTTTACGTAATGTGTGAGTTCGTTTAACACTGTAACGAAAAGCGATGCATTCATGGAAATATGTTGTACATGCTGGTTAAAGGTTAATGTTTAGTCAAAGATTATCACACAGAACATAAAATAAAATCATTTTAAAAAGCACTTATATTAATAGTATTACTTCCGAGTTCATTGTTTCTTTCCTATTGAGGACAACCGGTAAGGCCATGTCTACGAAGAACAAGATAAATAAAAGATAATTGCAAAAAATTTAAGTTACATCCTATACTCACTGAAATTAAATTCTAATATGTGGGTAGTCCAAAATATCCCTAAACTCGCAATACATCAGGCGATGTTGAAACCATCAGTTTTCCATTACCTGCCCGGGGGCTTTAACTAGACATAAAGACAATACGAACGTAGGTTTACCCGATGAATCACTCAATACCGAGTACCTAGCCGTTTTAGGGTGCGGACACATTGGAGGGCGCGCCGAGCGTGCTAGGTACGCCACACACCGTGCATTTTAATTACATATTTCCATCTACTACATAAAAATTTTTCGTGGCGTAGTTCATAAACTTGGGTGGAAATGTTTCGAAAGAGTAGAATACGTAACTTCGACGCACAAAATATCGATAAATGCTAATACGATGCTACAAACAAAATTGCGATGTACGCTACTGCGAAAGACCGTCTCTGCGAAGCCACTACACTTCGATGCACGTTACCGCGAAAGATTTTCACTGCAATACTACTTGACTTCGATGCACTTTACCGCGAAAAATCTAATATTGCTGTAATCATGTTTAAAAATGGCCAGATAGGCACTTTATGGAAATGGATTATGTTGGTAACCTGAATTTTATGAAATTACCTAGTCAAATTCATTTATTAATCGCTAACACAACCGAGTACAGACAGGATTAACAGCGGGTCCCAAACTGGGCAATCCCAAAATGTGTCCTGTTTTATAATCTTTTTGTCTCAACGACGTCAAAAATAACTAGAACATGTCAAAATTATTCTCTCAACTTTGCAAGCGTAAGTAAAGCGTCTAGCTAGCTAGCTATATTTTTGACATGATCTAGCTACCCGCTGTTAATCCTGTCTGTACTCGGTTGTGTTAGCGAATAATAAATGAATTTGACTAGGTAATTTCATAAAATTCAGGTTACCAACATAATCCACTTCCATAAAGTGCCTATCTGGCCATTTTTAAACATGATTACAGCAATATTAGATCTTTCGCGGTAAAGTGCATCGAAGTCAAGTAGTATTGCAGTGAAAATTTTTCGCGGTAACGTGCATCGCAGATAAGTAGTATCGCAGTTAAGATCTATCGCGGTAACGTGCATCGAAGTGTAGTGGCTTCGCACAGACGGTCTTTCGCAGTAGCGTGCATCGCAATTTTGTAGCATCGTATTAGCATTTATCGATATTTTGTGCGTCGAAGTTACGTATTCTGCTCGTTTCGAAACTATTAAAATAGAATCTTATTTATGATCCCAGCAATGAGAAGATTTTAGCTTTGAGTTTCAAAACATCGAGATGATGACACAAGACATTACAATAAGAAAAGGTAAGAAAACAATAAACAAGATCCCTACATGTAGCTGAAAGTCGAAGGCCACATTTTAACTTTCACAAATGGACCACAGATTCTGCAAAGCAGACATGGAAGATTCGAGAAAAGAAGCCCGTTTTGCAATATGTGCGCACCCTATTTCATAAAACTGTTCATTACCAAGTTAGTACAGTAGTCAGTAAGGACGACAACCGGTCATTCGATCTAGGAAGCCAGTCGGAAGGTATGGTTGCATTACGATCAATATAAACGTCTGACTCACTGCTTAGAAACGTGAGTTTGTTATTATTGGGTAAAGCGATAGGCGACAAGAATCCTAATCATGTCTAGAAAATCTGCAATGAGGTAACAATGGTCTATTATAGGTTTAGCTTCGACATAAGTATGTCAATGTTATAGTATGAAGATAGTCAATGTTGTAGTACACGAAGATAGGTATATGATGCAAGATGCATTGCTAATATCATCATGACTGACAAGTAATGTTTATCATGGAAGTGACGGAGCATTCACATGTCTCAGAATTCTATTACCAGCCGATCTTCGATCCCAAAGAATCTTCGTTTCCATAGCAAACAAGACTAGGCAGTCTAAACGTTCCCCAGGCTATACAAAAAAGAACAATATCAGGCATCCATATTGAAGCTAGCATGGTAACAAGTCTGTATGTAAACCACTTATAACTTGTACATTAACAAGCTAAGTGCGCAGAGGGCGTATGAGATAACTGCGCAGAGATCGCATTAAATACTCCTTTGATGGCTGCAGACGCAGACAAATAAGACGGATTTAAAATAATTGAATTTAGACCTTATAAGGAAGCTCGACTGGTCAAAATTGAAGTGGCCACGAAGCGAAACGCGCCAAGAAGTCCGACTGCCTAATAATTTGGGTTTCTTTGGGGTTTGGGCATGTTTGTCTGTACTTACAGCCCACGTTTTCACCCACTATTGAATAAGACCTCTCGTTGTACCGGCTTTTCGGCACTAGACAAGTTCTAGGGCCTACATACAATTGTAACAGATTAGTCGTATCCTGACTGGTGCCGTGGTGACGGTTCAATCCCCGCCTGGCCTCAAAAACAATCTCGTTATGGCAGTCGTAAACATCTGGCCCATATAAGTACACCATAAACTACCACAACATTATTATGACGTGCCTAAATATTGGAGGTAGGCTAAGCTAAGCCGCCTAATGGTACCGCAAATCCCATTAACCTATTTTTCCCCAATTATTTCGACCAACATACGCGAAATAACCACCAACCAACACAAATTAACGTGAGAATTTACTCGAAGTTTCGAATAATCCAATGAAAATGAACGAAGTATGCTCCACAAGAAAACCTAAGCACTTAAAAAGACCTTCGTACGGATATGTACTGTAATTTCGAACGTTATGCTCTAAAATTAATTATTTATAATGAGACGTTAGTACAACAGTATCTATACAGTTCGTTATCGAGCCACAGCTTGTAATCAGCCGCGGGTAACCCGGTTACTTAACGAACCTCGGAAGCAATGCTATCTACTTATTCCTACTTCAGTGAAACTGTACATTTCATCACGTTTACAAATTCCATAGATTTGTGCTTAGTTAGCGAGAACCAATCGCGTTAGTGCTTCTAGAAAGATCGATTCACTTCGAACTGACTGTCAGTAGGTATTCGGAACTCGCGGATATAAATTCGAATGTTCTGTAAACAGTCTTAGACAAGATGATTATTTTGATGATTTGCTATGAGCAACTAAGTGACCAGGAAAGCGCTAAGAAGAATACTACTAAACCACACCAAAAGAGTAGCAGAAAGAGTGATAGACAAAGAAGAAACACACGAAGAGAAGAATGCCAACACCCAAAAAAGGAAAGCTACGGACTAAAGAGGAAGTGTTGTAAAACTAATCCCAACTCCAGCTAATATAATCAGAAAGTACGAACTGAAATACAAAAGATTACTGTTGCTCCATAAAACCTTGGAGAGTAAAGTTCCTAATGAAAAAAAGTTACTTTGTCCTTCATCTCAGCATAAGCTAAGGAGAAGATTTTTCGGGACAAAATAAGAAGTATTTAGTATCCTGTTTTGTCCCGACGAAACATATTTTATCAACGGATGTCGCATACTTTCGTTAGAAATAGAAGTTATAATTGGATTCTATGTTAATTTAGAGATAAAACTTCCAAGATATAGGTATCTGTTTATCGTATAGTTCTCAGTTACAAGAGAAACTTAGAATCCATACGCACACGATAAACCCGGCCTTTCACTATTACTGATTGAAGCGGTTGACAATGAAGTAGTAATATCTCTGCTTTCTCATCAAGGGAATATCAGTGCCAAAGAGAATCCTAATTAGCCGCTTTGGATCACTAACCAAGGCTTTCTTTGCGATAGAAACTATCAGCGTTTTACTTATGCGGATGTTATCCAACCTAACCTTTTGTGACCCCATTTCTCGGTCGAAAACCTATCCTCTCTAAAACTAGCTTTTAGGAAAACAGGACACGAGGTAATAACAGGTTCACTTGCCAACGAAATCCCGATCAGGGCCTTCAAGCAAAACGAGTCTTGGCGAAGCGCCAGATAAAGTACAGAAAGAAGAAACTGCTAAGCTATGTAATTAGCCTTAACTTATTTATCACTGTCGAAATGTCCCTAGTCCCGTTGTTCTATTAAGTTTTTAGCTCTGAATCAGGGTAAATCTAATTACTAATCAAATCGATCACGAAACTGAGCAAAAACGGCATAAACGGACGTTCATTGATCGGAATGTTGATGCACGCACTGAGGAAGTGGGTGCATTAATAACATTTTACTTGGACATGCTCATATGGAGCACTGACGGAGTAGGAACCTCCAGGAATGGTCTGCGCTTGAGTAGCGTCCTTAGCGGTTGCAGGCTGGCGGATCTGAAGGCTCTTTGTGCAATCAGAAATATTATACCGGCGATATTGTGGAAGCGCCTTTTTATGGATGTTGCTTTGAATTCATATGCCAGGCAAGAAGGTTTATCTGTCAAGATCATAGACTATCGAATTGCGAAATAATGGGCAGTTATTGGAATCGGGAGTTATTCAATCCCATAAATATAACTCCAAACATGGTTATTGAAATATCAAATTAATATCACCAAGTTTGGTATAAAACCTTTTAGATATAATAATAGCATTATTACGTACTATAGAGTGCTGCCTATGTAAGGCAATATAATTTTATAGGCTGATTTGAATAAGTTGATAGAATATTAATAAATTCTCTGCTCAATCAGTGTGCAGAACGTTGGAATTTACTTTATCATACATTAAGTCCATCTTTCATTACAACTGAATAATAACAGGATAAAACTTATTTGCTTATTTAGTGAAAATTTAAGGCTACAGGATACATTTTGGAATATTCTGGTGTATCAACATGGTTGTAATATTATTCCTTTTCTTTCTCAACATATCTTAAATATTTGGGAGATTTCTTCTCATTGTAGCCATGAGAAAGTAAGGTATTTACCTTTTTGGACAAGAAATCAACATTCATGAGCTTCGATCAATAATAATTGATCGAAGTCCATGAGGGACTATAGAGAAAAAAAATATAATGAAAATAATTGCATTCACAGTACATTGGCATCTGTATTCCAAGGGTAAGACAATTACTATTGCTTCATAACTGGAACCAATTGTGTATTAACAACTTGAACTAAAATGACATTGATAGTTAATATAGAAAATATTATTTATAGCCTATGGTTTGATCTTTTCCTGTTAAATGGCAAAATATTTTAAAAACTGTAAACATACTAAAAATTATGACCCAAAATAATCATAATATTGATGACAGTGTTGTTTGACTCTGTTAATTAAGTCAAAACACTCAAAAGTATTATAAAAATAGTTTTATTTGGCACTGCAGTTAGTTTACTAGTTCTATGCTAATCAATCAAAATGCTAGTTAATCCTAAATGGTCAACCATGATGTAAATATAATATAAATGATAAACTATTAATGATATGAGAGGTCACTGACTTGTAACAGTATGTAAGTACCTATCTAAATACATTTTATGGAAACATTATTAAATTCAATGTAAGTGTAAGTACTTTGTTTATTGTAGGTACTTATTATGTTCATATTTTCCTTGTCTCTAAGTACCTCTATTGTAAAATGCTGAACAAAATAGATGTAAAATGGCTGACTTGTTAAACTTAAATTTGGATGTCACCCATGAGTATAATTATAAGAAGAGCGGAGAAAGTCACTAGCAATCAATTTTTTTTAAATTAATCTCAGTGCGTCATAAAACTCATTACCTGTAAACTCTGTTTTTTTTTTTTAAGATTAGTTTAGTTTTAACAAAAAGTTCATGGATTCTAATACCTTATCCCAAACACTACAAAATGCCTTTTCAGGTAACAACAAAATACGTTTTATTTAAATAGAATGCAACTGCTAGCCACATTCCAGACAAGGAAAAATGTACAAAACCATAGCACATTGAATCCATAACGGAACAAAATGAGTCGCACCTACTTACGAGGCACCAGAAAAAAAACCACGAGAGCATGAGAGCAGATGAAACTCGGTAGTTATGTGTTATTTAGAGATGTCTAACTGTAAAAATAATTAATCTATCGTTCGTATGAAGTGCGGTAACTTCATTCATGCGGCAACAAAATATAACGGTTGATTCTTTTGTTCCAACGTTCCATGAGTTAGCGTGTTAAAATCCGGTGGAATCCGATATTTAACGCGTTTCCATACGCAAATATGCGGTGGAATCCATACGCCCATGCCCGGAGAGTCGGATATCGGGATATCTCGTCCTGCGGCATCAAAGCGCATTGACCTTTACAAAAATCTTGAAAAATAACGGCTAGCGTCCGACGTCTGGCGGCCGGTGTCATAAAAATTTGCCTCGAATTAAAAAAAAATTACTCACCGAAGTAATAAAATGCACTATTATTTCTCAAAATATCTTTCGGGACTATAAAGGAAACTAAATTGCGTTGTTAAAGCCTTTTAAAAGAATTTTTATCAGAGAAAAGATTACTCACCGACTGGTCGCTTCTCTTCTTTTTGACGGAATGCGTGTGAAAGGGACAGAATCTACTAGTCTTGCAAAGAAATGTGTGGATAATCTACTAATTTTGCTGAAATGAATCACTTAAAAATGATTTGATGTTGCAAAAATCTTTTTTTAAAATGAAGGACATTGTAAATCCTAGTTTGTTACGCAATGGTGTTACTGAATATAAACAACAAACAACCAAACAGAACTGCCTATAAGTGATTATTTCTCTTGAAGAAACCTTTTCATTCAGAGGCAGTATGTAAGACTGTCGGCTGTTTTCTAAAGCTCTAATATTGTAGTGTGTACTCATCCACGACATAATTATGAGATTCAAAATAAAATAAAGCATAATAATTATGTGAAATTGAATGCGTCTTGATTTTTCTGAAAAACCTTCTAAAGTAGAAGTAATGCAGAAGTGTTGCAACATTACATGCAAAACCGAAAATATCTAGTTTTAACCGGATAAATCGTTCAAAAACATTTATTATTTTATTTTTGTTTTTCTAGAATTCGTGTAAAATTAAAATTAATTTTATCATAAACTACTTCATTTATTGTACTTAGTTACTATTTTTTAGTTGAGTTGATTTTGTCAGACTATCTAGTTTCTGAACGATTTGTTGTATTGCCATGTTTTGTAAGTATTTATAAATCATGATTAAAAATCGAATCGTTAACATCTTAAAGATTATCAAACTCGATTTTTCTAACACTTTACTGAGTGTTACTAAAAAGACGATAAATAACGCGCTCTAAACCCTCTTTGCGTAAAATCTTCGTACATAACTAGCATTTGTTTACGACTTTGTCAAACAAACGGACAATAAATTATGAATTTGTTTTTACACTGACAAAATTAGTCTTCCTATTCATCAGAAGTCCAGTATAAATTTGCAAAAATATCAAGTGTAAACACGTGATCAAGTGCGATATTTAATAAAAGCGTTGAGGAGGAGTTTTTTGACGCCCTTTTATAATTTGTTGTTATTTTAGTTATCTAGTTTTAAAAATAATATTAATTTGTACGATGTTACTGAATAAACATGTTATGCTTTTAATAAAATAACTTCAAAACTGTACTAAAATCGATTCTAATTCATAAGTGTAATCGATTAAAAAATACCTACATACAACTTCAGAGTTCAGTTCAGTGGACAACCCTAACAGAAACGTCTAGTTCCGTTTTGTTTAGAATATTTTCAGAGTTAAATTGTTTTAAAATGGAAGCAGCAACGGAAGATACTCAAGAAAGCACAGAAAATGTGCAACCAAACAAAACCGCTACTGTAAGTGTTAACTTTGTATTATTCGAAGCGGTTTATAAATAGAACGCTATCGGATGTCGGTAAAAGATTCAACTCCTTTTCATGCACATTACCGGCATTTAGCTCGTATTTTGCTATTATATTTATATTATATGGATAATTGACTGTATTTTATGTTTACTAAAGCTTCTCTAATGTTGAAATTATGCCGAAAAGAGGAGAAATAGTTAACCTTAAAGTTTGTTGGCACTTCGCCAATCCCGTAATGTTTTTGATATTTTTGTTCGGAAGCACGTTTCACATGCTTTCTGCTTTTATGGTTGACGGCAGTGCAATGCCAAATTATTAGCGAGCACCTGCAATTCAGGAGAAATGTTATTGTTAAATCACTAAGTTACCAGGGGTAACAAAAATACTGACTAAACAATATTTACCATAAATGTATATTCGGCATTTTAGCTGCCAGAGTCAAACTTCTTGTTATTATGACGCTTAGAGTACAAATAAAGGGCCTAATAAATAATTAGTGATGAAATCAACTAAAATTTAGGTCAAGATATTCCTTCTTTTGGGATAGCTATTAATAGCTCATTGCTACCTGTGTTTTTAAGTTCCTGTCAGAGCAGTCCTATTAGGTAATGTATATGTGTAGTTAGGTATTTTTACACCAATATGGTGTAACATAAGAGGATGACATTTTTATAAGATTGCATAGAAAATAATCGGAACACTAGAGAATATCATAATATTGAAACATTACTCAGACAGAACATTAATTTACATGCTGTTTGTCGGGTCAAAACTATGTTTAAATAGATTTTTAACAGATATGTTAGTTCTCTTTATTAAACAAACAAACAAAAATTCCAGGAGAATACCTCAACACCGCCACCGCAAATAGAAGTGAAAAAAGGGAAACGGGATGACCGCACAAAAAGGGATGACAAAAACGTAGAACAGTTCATGAAATCATTGAACTCGGTACCGACACTGGAGGAGAAATTATCTCTAGTTTGTAAGAAATATGTACAAACTGCTGATGATAATAAGAAGATGCAGTTTTACATCAAACAGTCTGACAAGCGTCACGCAATGCTGCTGAAGGAAAAGGATCAGCTACAGCTGGAATTTAACAAGACTATTCTCGTAAAGTCTAAGTTGGAGAATCTTTGCAGGGAGCTCCAGAAACAGAATAAGGCTATTAAAGTAAGTTATCAAAGGGGCAAATCCAATATTTTTAAGATCTTTCTCAGTTTCTTCCATACTTCTCTATACAGATATTATTTTCATTTTTGAAGATTATTGCTGCTGGCATGAAATTACAAATAGACACAGAAAACTTTTAATTACAGTATTTGGTCTTCTGATGAGAAAGTTTATGCAATTGCTCCCTCTGTTATTTATCTTGCTCTATGTGAGTTCACAAAACTGTAATTAAAAAGGTGGGCTTAAATAAAATTTAGCTTCATTGTGTAATTTCATGCATAGTGTGCATAAAACAACTGCCCTGCATTTCATTCATCAATAATAGGCTTCAGGATACATTTTTATAAAAGCAGTTTATTTCCCAGCGACAACTGTGATTTTTTGCCAAGCAACCAGTACATTTTCCTTAGTTGGATTCCCAGTGCTTTTCGTTTAGTGAATATGTGCTTTCTCCAGTTAAGACGACGATCCAAATAAGTCCAAGGACCTGGAAGGAAGGTCCTGGACCTGCGGAGTTCAACTCTGGGGCACAGCATCAAATTCAAACCTAGAAATACTCCAGAGGTTTCAGTCCAAAATGCTGAGGATAATTACAAATGCTCCTTGGTTCACTTAGAACAGTTCAAGTAGAGATTAAACACACCATGAAATCATACAGGATCAGACTAGACAATCACCCAAACATACTGGCTACGCACTTAATGAATAGTGATTCAACATTTAAAAGACTAAAAAGAAAAACCCCTGGAGACTTGTAAGGAATACGATAAAGAAAGGCCGCACGTCGCTGGACTGACTGCCCTTCAAGACAATCACGAAATCATATGCTGAATGTTCGCAAGCAACAGATGGCATGAGAACAAAAAAAAAAAATTATAATAATAGGCATATGCTAATATTAAAAACACAGCAATATTGTGAAATTCCTTATCATACACTTCACTGCATTGTGTTAATATGCATTTGCTTGATTATGGAACACACTATTATGTTTTCAGTATGGGAAGTCTCAAGATAGTGATATTTACATTACAACAGTAGTATATTAAAAACAACTTGTATCAGACTCGAAACCCCATACTCAACAAATGTTTTTGTGGCTATTTGACCAATGATGCAGTATTTTAAAACTATACTAGATTGTCAATATGTAAAGCAAATGGCCACCATCCATGTGCTTGTGGCAGATCTATTGGTGCACACAGAGACATGAGACAGTATAAAGGGTGTAAAACACCTCTTAACGAAGCCGAAAGGCACTGGTTCTCCCTGTCATTGCGATCATTTTTTTGTTCTACACCATACCTGGGACCCTTCTAGTTACGGAGATATTAGGGGTCAAAGTTCCAACTTTTTGACAAGTATTTTTTTAAATACATGTTTTTAATGTAAGATTTTTACTTTAAACACCTCCACGACCCCCGTACTATTCAATCCGTCCATCAGCACAATGATTTGAGTGCGTTACATTAAGTTCTACCACAAAACATGATTTTACACCCTCCAAAAAAAAGTCGTTTCCCAGCAATAATTTCTGCGTAAAGTTACTTAGTTTCATGTACAGAATGCTTGGTTGACGGCTTCGTGATGAGTTGATTTACACGGTGTATGTAGAGCCATCATTAACTTCTTGCCCTTGATCCATGATACTCTGGGTTGGCACAACACGTTTTTTTTTCTTTCATCATGCTATCATTTACTTACTCCTTTTTTTTCACTTAATCTATCCATCGATTCCTTAGTTTCCACTCCCTCTCCATACATCAACATTTACATTTACCACTCTTTTAGTAGACCCATATTAATTTCTACCCAAAGAACCTTTATCCATTTTAATTTTGTATCCCATGCATTAATTTTGAATCACTTGTTTCCACAGGAAGAATCTCTCCTAAAGATCCGTGAAGAAGAGGAACGCCGTAAGGAGACCCAGGCTAAGTTCCAGAACACCCTGTCGGAGATCACCTCTATGCTGCAGCAGAACAACGAGAAGAATGCCAAGCTCCGAGATGATAATATTAGCATGAGTGAGAAGTTCAAGTCTGTGGTGACGCAATACCAGTTGAGGGAACAACAGGTAAGCAGCAGTTGTTTTAGGTAGGAGGCAGAGAATCAACTTGATCCAACCCGTTACTTCCATTTGGACGAATAGACTTAAACTGAAAATACCGTTGACCAAACAACAGCAATATTCTGCAACACAATTACACAACGCTACAAGGCTTGTTGGCAATGGAATGTGTCTTGCTTGTGACAGTATCTTGTCAGCACTGCATACTGCAAAAATTTTCGCTTTTATGCTGTAGTATGAGTGTCAATTTGTTGTCAGTAATTCAAGTCTCAGTCACATTAAATTGACTAAAGAGAGAAGAATAAAAAATCTTTAGAAACTCCTCATCGCCTTAAATAATGCTAGACTTATTTGCCACCTACATTCACTTATTAATAAAAAAAAAGATCTAGTGGCCGCAATCGCTGAGCATGACGTTCCGGGCTCGATTCGCGGATCGGGTAAATTGTAATTGGGTTTTGCCATCAGTAGCATTTCTCAGTAGCAGCCATGGAAGCTTGGATTTGTGCCCGGTTGATGGCAATAGGCTCGCCGTCTACTACATGGGACTTAAACATAACTGGCGTAATGTGGGTGTATCATTTTTATTATTGTGTATATTAGGCACACCTCTGCCTAACTAACCCTTCAAGGATTACAGACGTGAAATTATATATGTACCTACTTATAATGTATTTACTAAATAAAAAAGAACTATTTTATCTCTCCAGGTAGACAAAATGGCGAAACAGATGGCGTTAGAGTCTCAGTTGTCGGACGCTAAGATGCAGAAGGCTAGCTTGGAGCACCAGGCTGACAAGGAACGACTGCTGGCCGAGATGGAGCAGGTCAAGGTGACCCTGGCACAGTATAGGGCCAAGATCATGGAGTTGCAGGGAACAGAGACCAGTAAGTGTACAGTCCATAAGACTAGAAACGGGATATTTACCATATTTGCTATTTTTTTGAGTTCCCAGTTATTGCTAACGCCATGATCACGGATTAACTGAAGTTATTGCGGGTAGGTGTTTATGAGCAGACAAAACTATCGACACTTTTTCTTGTTTGTACTATCAGTTGTTCTACAGTTCGTAATTTATTCGAGGTGATCGCGTCCCCTTTATGAGATGCTAAAATTGACGAGTTCTCAACACTCGTTCTTGCGTTCTGCAAAAACTGGCCGGCTCCTATTTCTCATTGAATGGTCAAAATACCCATAGAACGTGGTTTTGGAAGATTTTTGTATGAAGCATGGCCTACTAACTTAACGAACTTTAATTTAGAAAATAGCGGCCACACATAAAACCCATATAAATCAATGGCAGGTATCAATACAAACAAGCTTTGAATGAGAAAAAATCTTCTAAAGCGTAACGTTTCCGTCATAATATATTTGAGCAATCAAAGTCGTGCTAATTACGGAGATTGTAACTTTGACAAGCAATATTTGTTTGTATTGATACCAACTATCGTTTCATACAAGTTTTATCAGTGGACGCTATTTTCAAAATAATATAAAATGGCGGTGGTCTTCTTCTTCTTTATGGGGTTTAGGTTTCCGCACTTAGTCCCTTAAGTGGACCATTGTGCGTAAGCCGTGGTGGCCGTTACTCCAACCAGCCCACCTCCCTCCAGAAGCAGATCACACTTCCCGGTCTTCTCAGGGCATCCGCAAGGGATCTCGGTGTTCCCAGGGTCTCCTCGCGAATCTTGGTAACGCCGGTGCACTCAAGCAGTACATGCGCCACCGTTTCCTCCGCATTCATGCATGCTCTGCACAGGGGAGTATCAGTGATTCCTAGAGTGTAGAAGTGTTTGTTCAGTGAACAGTGTCCAGTGATGGTCCCCGACACCAGAGCCAGACCATCCCTGTCCAGACGCAGAAGTCGCCTGGTCAACTTTGTATCAGGGGATGGCATGGCTTCTTTGGCCTGCCTACACCCGGGTGTCGAGGTCCACCATTTTTCCACTTGTGTTCGAGTGTGATCCTTTAGCCAGTTTTTTAGTTGCTTGAATGGAATGGGCACAATGGGCTCGGGTCCGTAGGGTTTTGTACTGAATGGCGGCGGGTAACTAAACCCCTGAAAATAATCATACCGGAGCCCATGTTTACAGTACACTGCCGTTTATACAAGACAAAATGTTACCAGACACTTCACGAAGCCGTCAACCAAGCATTCTGAACATCAAACTAAGTAACCCTACGCAAAAATTATTGCTGGGACACGACTTTTTGTTTTGGGTGTAAATTCTTATTTACGGTAAGCGGTCAATGTAACGCACTAAAAACATTGTGCTGCTGGATGCATTGAATAGTAAACACGTCATGGAGGTATTTCAAGTAAAGCCACCTTTAAATCCTAGCCTTTTACAAACTATTTTGGGGTCGGCTTCCAGTCTTACCGGATTCAGCTGAATACGACGCGACTGCCTATCTGACCTCCACAACCCCGTTAGTACTTGCTAATACGATACCCCTTGGTAAGACAGGTTGTCAGACTTTCGGGCAACTGACTACCTGTAACGACTGTCAAAGATCTACAAATGACAGCCGGGACCAACGGTTTAACGTGCTTTCCGAGGCACGGAGGTAGCTCGGTATGTATGGGTGGTCACCCATCCACAGACCAACCTAGGCAAGCACAGCTTAACCTAAAAAAATCGACCCGAGCGGCAGTTATTATTTAGCCACGAGCTCCTTGCCTTTAAAACTAGTATTTTTAAGAAAAGTTGGAACTTTGACCACCAATATCTCCGTAACTAGAAGGTTCCCAGGTATGGTCCAGAACAAAAAAAAAAATTGCAATGACGGAGAGAAGAAGTGCGTTTCGGCTTCGTTAAGGGACTATTTACACCCTTTATGAAACCTCGAATTTTAGATATATGTAGGTACTATCACCAAATTGCGTATCTGACCACGGTAAGAACTATCGTTACTTGCAGCGTCCGGCCGCTATAGAAGCGCTTATTAACGCTCAGCTACCAATAGCATCGCAGCATCTATTTTTTCCCGAGTCCCTTGGTGTCGTAAATGAAAAAAAAACTGTGGTCAAACATCTGGGATCATTAACAGAGCCTGAGATTGTGTTTAAAACAATACATGTTTAAAAAACGGTCGTGTATTTTTCGGTCGGGTCTTTTTTTGTTTTACCGCTATTGGTCCGCAAAGTATTTGTGTGGACCAATAGTAATAAGGGTGTTAAACATGTCATCGTGTGCACGGAATTTTGTTTGAAAAGTGTCCATATTCTCACTTTCCCGATGGTACTTTGGCGGGGTGAATGTCCCTGTCCTATGTGACAGTTTCTTTGTAAAATTCTGTGTCGTGATTCTGTAATAAAATTATGGGAAAGTGTCAAGCATTGATTTTGTTCTTCCTGTATAAAACCATAGTTTCATCATCTGCCTAGCCTTTTCCCAACTTTGTTAGGATCAGCTTCCAGTCTAACCGGATGCAGCTGGGTACCAGTAGTTTACACGAAGAGCATATCTGACCTCCACAACCCATTAGGTACTAGGTAATATATCCCTTGGTAAGACTGGTTGACATATATGTTTATTACGTATTATTCGTTTCCCAGGTCTTCGCGGCCAGTTGGCAGTGTACACGGACAAGTATGACGAGTTCCAGAATGCGCTGGTCAAAAGTAACCAGATGTTCGGCGGATTCAAGGAACAAATGGAGAAGGTAAGAATTATTCGAGCTGGGTATGGGATTAATAAAAACACTATTGATTAAACAACAAATATCTTTATTTAACACAAAACACTTATAACTCAATGACAAATTCACTACTGACACTTACAATTCACCTCGATTCGCTTCGTTGTTTTGCCAAATTTAGACTCCCGTAAACACGGCTATTTATATAACGGCTGATCTTTCGAGAAAGTTCCACAACGTCGCAGGACCTTTTTCACAGCTACATTCATACATTAATAAACCTATAAAAAAACCTATTCCATTCCGTTCTTGTTCCTTTCGCATCAATGGTATGTCTTATCATATTAGTTGTGCACAGCAATAGCAGCATCTGTGGCGTTTCCATGTTCTCTATAGTGCATTTGTAGGGAATCTTTGGACAAATGGTCTGAGTGAAAGCACCGTCTTCACAGTTTGGGGTTTATTCATAAACACTGATTAAGTTAAGAGACATTTGAACGTCCACAAATGAGTGGTTAGCAGTCGCTAATCATTACAGCGTTTATGAATAAACCTTTATAAGCCGTTTCTGAAATTCCCTTTTTGCCAAGTCAAGTGAACTGACGATTTGGGTGCTTGATTGATTGAGCGCTTTCTATACACACACCAGGTCGTAGGTCATTTTCACTTCGATGGGAGTCAGCTTGTCACGGATTGGAGGTATTAGGCAACTGTTTTAGTCAAAAAGAAATAAAAATTAAGTTAATTAGTTTAATAAGAATTTAGCAACTGTTCATCGATATCCACCTATAATATTATTAGAGTTCTATACTGTGCCGCGTGTTGTGTAACAAAATAGGCCGATAATCGCACTTTTTGAATGCCAAAATTTACAAGAGCCAGTCCCCCAAAACGCCAGCTCTTCGCTACTTTCGAGTGTTAAAGAGAAAAAGTGGCGGATAAATCACCCCAGCAAGTACCAACACATCTATAGTACACAATAAAACATTAACATTTACGTAGCCTCTAAGCTTATTCAGAATACTTATAAGTTTTCTAAATCTTTTCATTCTTCTCCAGATGTCAAAGAAAATCAAGAAGCTAGAAAAAGAGTCGCTGTCCTGGAAGACCCGTTGGGAGACATCCCAGACTGCCTTACTGGACATGTGCGGCGAGAGACAGGCCAGCGAGGAGAGAGCTGCTGCAGCCAGCAGGCAGCTGCAGCACATGCAGAGTCTGTGTCGCACGCTACAGGTACGTACATAAAACAAAAAACTCACGCCTTATCCCAAATGTGTAAACAGAAACTACCGAACGCCTCCTGCTCCGTTACTTACAGATTTCGCCTCGCCCACGTTCATGTAAAAACAAAAACAATTTAGCGTAAAAATATCTCAAACACTGTCTTAAACTTTCACGGTTTATAACTACACTTACGGGAAATCTTCCGTGTATTGTGAGTTCCCAATGCTCACAATAAACAATCATTACGACACGGAAGATATCCCCAAACAGATAGTGTCAGTTGTGTAAAAAGATAGTGTTGACGTTCTTTGTTCTAGTCTCAATTTAAACAATTCCTCTAAAAAACCTTTATTTTAGACATGAAAGTCTGATCAATTTTCTATTAACTGTAAAACCTGATTTTTAGTTGCTTTGCTTTGAATAAATGGTTACTTGTTGGGTTAATAAATTGTTGACTTCACAGGTCGCTATTGCTATACAACATGTATGGGCGAATCGTGTTTCACAGCTCGTAAATTCAAGGTGCAGTTTTGCGTCCTTGTCAAAATTCAGGAGCTTGTCACAAAAGAAATAAATTTGAAAGTATTTTAGAATAACGCCCTTGACATGGACTTGACATTTTTTTTTACTTTTATTTTACATGGTTTAGGGAATATGAAATTATCGAATAATCGTTTTGAGTGTGTGTGAAAGCGCTGTTATAGAGCGAGGCTCAGGCCGCGTTTTAACACGGGTGGTTCACACTTACCAATTTGCGTAAATAAGGAATTAAAAACCATATCCATTATGATATTGATGCGGGTCGAGAATCATTATCATAATTACCTCCTCGAATTTCACGAGGATGCAAAACGACTGCCTGTATATTTAATTTGACTGTCCCCCAGGCGGAGCGCGGCGTGCTGCTGGGCGCGCTGAAGGACAACAACATCGAGCGCCCCCCCGTGCCCCCCGCCCCCCCTGCGCCCCCCGCGCCCCCCGCCCCCCTCGCGCAACAGCCCGCCTCCAATGCCAAGGTAAGCTGGGAAACATTCTCTCTCTTGGGTCGGTCCCTCATGCCTGGGGATCGTGGTCAGCCTGAGGGTTGCATCGGGAGCGGATGATATGATCTGCTTCCATCGGTTTCTGTCCATCGCGTGTTTACGACCGTGTAGAATTTGGAGGACGACGAGTCTTTGACTTGTTCGTCTTGCCTTCGGTGTTTCCAACCACTATCAATTTCTTAAGACTTTCGTATATTTCGTATAATAATTCTCTCCTCCATATATGTTAAAGATTGCAGGGGATAAGATGCAGCCCTGTCTCATTTCTTTTTTAGTTCGAAACATATAGGAATATTCAGTGCCTACCCTGAAAAACATTACCACTTGCTTATTCATGACTGGTGACGTCAGTCGACTGGTAATCCATTTTTGTAAGCTGCAGTGAATAAGCGTTTCAAAGAGTACATTTTTAATTGTACATTTTTAACCTGCTTTCAAAAAGGAACTTGCTGTTTGTATTTTCTTTTTTGTATGTTCACCGATTTCTCCGATTATTGCGGACCGATTTTTAATAGTAGATTATGCACCAAGGGGATAAAGTAGTGTCTTATGTAGCGGGCACCGTATTGAATCCCGAGCAAAACGAAGGACTCTAGCGTTAACTCCCGAGCGGAGCGAGGGAGTTTAGAGTTAACTCCCGAGCAAAGCGAGGGAGTTAAGATAAGAATCCTGAGTGCAGCGTGGGAATCAAGGTCGCCCAAGACGAAGGCAACTTTATCCCCGAGGTGAATACTCTACTTTTCACACCATCTACGAGACAATAAAAGCAGTAGTACTAGAATCAAGTAACCCGGAGTCAAATCACTATCGTCACTCGACATTTTTGTGAGAATTTGCAATATTTTAAGTAATTTGTTGGTATAAATAACAATGAACAAAGCAAAGCAATTTTCAGTATTCGCGCCTCTTTTTAATTTGTGTTCTATTTTTCTTTTAATTATATTCTATCTCGTGGTGGCCAGTTCGATTTTCGAACAATTAATTTTTTAGTGCAGATCATAATGGTGAATGCCCTGACGTGGCATTGGCTAAATGCACAAACCGTGCGAAGCCAAAGTTCGTTCCAAAACTTGAGAGGTGTCAAGGGACGTACATAATATCAATACATTGTTCTTCATTGTTACAAGATTCTTCACTTTCCGAGGAGGTGAATTATATAATAAGCTAAACAAAATTATTAATATATCGAATTGTAGTAAAGCTGAATGTAAAACCAAAATCATTAAATTATTACTGAAGTTAAACTATACTGAAACTGAAAAATTACTTGAGGTAGCAAAGTAAAGTTAGTAGGAAAGGTTAGTCCACACTTTCATACATATATTTGCAGTTAAGGTTATAGTTAAAATATTGTATATATCCCTATGTTTAAATATATTTACATATATTACATATATTTCATAAAACATATATTATGTAATAAAAGTATACATACCTATATTATATATACTCACATCCGCGCACACACACACGCACACACACACACACACGCACGCACACACGCACACACATATACACACTGTCACCAATTTTGCACTTTTTCCATTGTTTTGTTGACAATAACTATTTATGATGAAATGGGGGGCCTGGAGCTCTGAAATACAGGCCTAGGCTTAGTTTAGACTCCAGATCTCCCACAAATTACAGCTTTCTGCCAAACTACCTGTCAACCTTTGTAATAATCTAACAATACTATGATGTAATTTGTGGAGATGAATAAACGTTTTTATTATTATTATTATTATTATTATTACATTTTAGATTTAAGTTAGTGTGCGAAAAATAAAATATTTAATTTAAGGAAGATTAATCCTTAATTCGAAGCAATACGTCTTACTTAACTGCACAACCGAATTTGTACTTTGTAGTTCGGTCACTCAATATATAATAATCATATCTATCCTTACTCACATACACACCCCAATTGTACGTAATTTAAGGAAATTTCAACTTTATTTTAAAGAAATAAAGCTTACAATAGCTTACTATAGCAAAAAGTGTCGTGACAACTTTTCGTAAGATTTTTTTCCGTCTAGCCCCTTTCACAACGCGCGATAAGGAACTTCGTTCCAAAAAAAGGTGAATGCGTGAATATTCGTATGCGATTTATGTTCCAAATTCAAATCACATTATTGACCAGCGGGTCATAATGAAATTCAGTACAATATTATTGCCCTGCTAGACCTCAGGTCGTTAATGACTTACTTTAGGTTAGGTTTGCATGACATATAATTTGACATTGTCGAGCAGGTGGTGTGAAAAATTATTTTTTTATTTGACTGCATATTCTTCTGAGGTGGTCCCAATGACACCATGTCAGAATCTGATCATGGGATCCCAGGGAAATCGAAGGCAACCCTCAAATTTAATAGGCACATTCAATTTTTTTCATATACTTTCTAACGGAATTCAGATTTTGGTGCCTGGTAATCATCATTTCATGTTGCTGATGATGGAAGGAATGGAAGTCAGGATCTGATGATGGGATCCCAGGAAAATGGGCAACACTCAAATTTTATGTTCATTGTTCGAAACAGTATACTTCCCATGTGATCCTATGGTTATCAGGCTATTCTATCTATTCTATTTTATTCCATGGTTATCAGCTCAGGATCTGATGATGGTATCCTGGCAAAATCGAGGAAACTCTTCCAAGTTTTATAGGCACTCATAGGTTTTATGCTTGGTAATCATTATTTAATGTTTCTTAGCTGATGATAAAGGTATAAGTCGGGATCTGCTGATGGGATCCCAAGAAAATCAAGGACAAGAAGAGTTTATCAATTCGTCTGAATGTTTTGTAAGATATCGCTAAGCGAAAGATCTGAAGATCTGATGCTGTTCTTCGCAAATATACTATGGAACTATTTTATAACAGATGGCAAATCAATCTTGATTGCTGCAATCGCTTGGATATTTGTTGTTTACACAATATCATAACATCACCAATCATAATATCAGTATGCGCAGATGTGTACAGTACACCAACATTTCGATAGTTATGTATGGTATGTTCCATTTGATTGGGGATAGATAGATACATAAGATAGATAAATCATTTATTTATTGCGCACAAAAGACATAGCACAACATAGGGATAAGCCTACTACCATGACATATATGGTTAACAAGGTAAAATAAATGCTTTACAAAACTGTTGTATAGGATATTACAACGGAAAATAGAAAAATAAAAAAAAATGCATAAAGATAAAACCGACTTCAAAAACACAAATAGTAGAAAATAACTTTTAGCTTCAGAAGTCGGTCGGTTGTTTCATTGATTGAGTATTTTTGCCACCAACTTCTGCAGCTAAAAGTTATTTTCCACTATTTGTGTTTTCATATTAATTATGAATGAATTCCTATGATGAATATGATCATAGGAACTTTCAAGTACATTGTAAGTTTATAACATGTAAGTACCAACAAGTCTAACACAAAACATTCATCTTCCAGGTCGACGCAATGGCTGCAAACTGCGCCCAACTGCGCCAGTCCCTCGCACACCTACAGAGTCAACTTAACACCCTCACAAACAAACAGAAGGAAGAGTCACCCGCACCAGAAAAACCAGAGAAGACAGAGAAAAAGAAATCTAAATCCAAGAAGAATAAGGCCGAAAAAGCAAAAGCTGAAGCTGAAAAAGCAGCAGCTGCAACAGCAGAAAGTGATGACACAAAAGAAGTAACAGAAGAAAATCAACCCAGTGCCAGTGAGGATACAACTCAAATTGAAATTGAGGAGCTGGTTGACGAAAAAACGCTAGAAAACTTACTGCAGGCAATCGATAATGCTAATATCAACCTTTGTGACTTAGAAGTTGTAAATGACGAAATTTCAGAAGCGACATCACAAGAGAACTCAGAGAAGGTAGACATTAATGAAGTTAAATCTGAAGACAAGGAATCGACTTCAAATGAAAGTCTATCGACATCACCCGTTGAAGAAACTGTACCTAAAGATGAAGTCACAAATCAAGTAATTGATATCATAGAAACTAACATAAATGACGTCAACGAGGTTATATCTAAGTATTTAAATGAAGTCAAAGAGGTTTCCAATGAAGTGAAAGAGATTTCAAATATAAACGGATGTGAGGATGCAAACGTATCTACAGTAGAAACGTCGAATGAAGAAGTTTCGCACTTAAACGAAGTTAAGCCGATAGTTAGCGACGCATAAACTAATGATGTGTACATAAATGTTAGTGTTTTGGACTTTTCTACGTTGTTTTTGACAATCAATACGTTTTGGAGCATATTTTGATGTTGTATCATACACGTTTGTTGCCAGTTAGAATGATAAAATTGCCAGTATTAAGTTTAGAATCAAAACTGAAGTGTATGTGTCTACATTATTATGTATTGTTTCAATAAATTAATACATAACTCATGCTGTTTATCATTTTGCTAGTATTGACTGATTATTGGGTAAATTAGTGTTACCATTATTGAAATACCATTGATGAATTATATTTCAATGGGATCATAATGTTTTCTCTGAGAAAAACAAGATATGATTTCAATAGAGCTCTTGATTTGATGCTACATCAGTCTAAATACTGGGCTGCACATTGTTTGAACAACGTTCTAAAACACACCAAGATTACGGAGACCCAAATCCTGCCGGTTTTTCATGCGGAACTTAGACTGTCTAATCAAATGTGTATGATACAATGTTATTTGTAAGTATTACAAAGTTATGCCTATTTTAATTAATACAAGGCGAAATTTACAACAATATCTGATTTAAATAGCACTGATTATGAACGCAAGAGCGGAGGGTTGATTGGTTTATTTCGGTTTCGCTTAGTATTCATTCAAACAGGCAATCAGTCTTGTATTTTCTTTTTCAATCACGATTAAATTAAAATCACAGAAAACCTCTTAATAAAATATGGAAAGGACACCGATATGGTTACCACAATACCATAATATGTATTCAGTACATCGATCTGAACCAATATTTCCACATTAAAACTTGAACCTTGTAGGCTACACTTTTGCACTGCAGTTTTTTTTTAAAGTACCGTTGACAAATTCTATCTTGTAGAATGATGGTACAGAATACTAACAATTTGTGCGTCGGCGTCCCTTCCAACCTCTAATTTGGTTAAAACCAATCGTATCTGTTCCAATTGTAGTTTCAATACAAATGTATAATTAATTTAATCAAGCGGTATGTTACTTAGATAAAATTCTGTAGAATTAGGTATACGTATGTACACATGTTAAACAGTTTCTTAATTCAATTAAATCAGACACAAGTGCCTAAAATAAGTCTAGTCAGGTAATAATGGTCTTCATTTCAGTTCAGATTTTTATATTACAGAGTTAAATTGATACAGAAGTAATCGTAGTTATCTTTCTACTTTTAATTGACCATGCATTTCAATTCATCTAAACCGTAGTAGGAAGACTCTTTTGTAATACCAATCTCTGTCTGTCTGTCGGTGTGTATGGATGTTAAAGTTATGTTCGATTGTATGATTGACGAGGCAACTACAAAACATTGTTAATCATTTTTGTATGACATCACGCCTGTAATTGTTGAAGGGTTGGCAGTGAAGTTACCTGTGTATGCTACATCCACATTTCGCTAGCTATAACATTAAATTCGTGACTGTAATAGTAGAAACATTGCTTAGGGTTAGTTTCTTTAGACATCCAAGTATCCATAGCTCTCCTTAAAAATGGTTGTGAACCCAAATAACCATGTCAAACCGTATGATCAATCTTCAATTACAGTTACTATGTTGTGTCCTTATGTACAAAACTTCATAAGCATATATGTTAAGTCTTTCTGTGTGTGAACCATGAAGCATGAATTAGTGTTAAGAGGGACAAGATGTTTAGTATCTGAATGTGTTAGTTACAAATTTTTGTTCGATTTTATACTGTAACTGTGTTGTGTTAGACCAAGAATTTCTGTGTTTTTTTTTATGAATAAAGTTAGATTTTGTAACTGATCACATTGTTTTTAAATTTGGAATCCATGGCGGAAAGACATAAAATGCCTAAAATTACATTATGCTCCAAGTCAGGCATCGATGATGTTAGCGATAGCGATATAATCCGTGAGGTTAAAATGGAACTGGGCTGGTCACATTTTCAGGATGGGTCAGGACAGATAGGCCAGAATCGTCGCACAGTGGGCGCCTGAAGATGGTCGTCGTGTCCGACGTAGGCCCAAGAAACGCTGGCCTGACGATTAGGACTCGTTCCTGACTGATTGGCCAGAGAAGGCAAAACACCGGGAGACTTGGAAAGCAATGGGCAAAGGCTTCCCGCCTTTGCGCAGCAGTGGGATGGAATAGGCTAATAAAAAAAATGGAATGCAAGAAGAGAAATAATGAGATTTTAGTCTATGTTTTAGGATCGGGTTGCCTTGGCTTAGTAAAAATGAGTGCCAACCCTACGCGATACACAAATGCATATCCATCAATGTGCTTTTATGACTTAAAATAAACATAAGTTTGATAAAACAGAGAGCGGCGGTGGCCCAGTGGTGGCAGCCCCAACTTACGAGCAGTAAGCCGTGGGTTCGAACCCAGGCAGGCGCATTACTTTGTGTAATTTATTTCATCATCGCTGCTCTCAAAAACGGTGAAGGAAAACATCGTGAGGAAACCGGCATGTCCTAGAACCAAAAATTCGAAGATATGTGACATCTACCAACCCGCACTGGGCCCGCGTGGTGGATTACAGCCCACTCCCTCTCATAGGAGAGGAGGCCTGTGTCCCAGCAGTGGGAACATTATAGGCTAATGACGATGATGATGATTGATAAAACATGTACTTAGGTAAATCATGGATGATGATTTATTCTAATATGTGAATACCAAAAAAAAAACTAGTAAGACTATACAGAAATTATCAAAGAAAACGTCTATTTTTTTTGAAGTCCCTCGTTTTTCTTTGCAAATTGTCTTTTTTATTTTAATCCCCCCTCTTACAACACTAAAAGAGAAAGGCCTTTATTTCACCCATTACAATACAACTTAAAATATTATCTAGATTCTAGATTAGCAAACTCGATCTCTTGTTACCGACAATTGGACAAAATATTGCAGATGCTGTTGTATTCTTATTTTTAGTTATAACAGCGTTAGTGATTGCAGGTGCAGGGGCCACTAGAGCAGCGATTTCAAACGGCGGTTACGTTTGAATGTGGAACTTGACAGTAGCATCGACCATGGCCTTTTGTTTTTTTTTTTGTCTCGTACTGTTAGGAGGATATATTCTTATCGTTTATACTGAAAACAGGATATTTACCATGTTTGCTAATTGTGTTTGTTTTTTGGTTATACTGGGTATGTTCTTTGTACGTGAAACTAAATTGGTTGTTTCTGCACTACGTATGTACGTGTCTGCGAAGCCTCATCACAAATGGCCCAACTAATGTCCTGCTTTCATGCATTTCCATATGCAATATGCAACTTTGAGGGACTTTTCCGAAGCCAGCTGCCTATGGCGCTTTGTCAAAGGGCCCAACTCCACCAATGTTACAAATGGCTCAGTGTTCACTCGATTGTGTGTTTCTGACCGATTTGGCATACAAAGCGTCCAATAGACCATTGAACCGTTTCCTTAGTGACGTTAGGGTCCACATTTACCAATTGAAGATGTTCCAAGATGGTTTCTCTCGCGTATTCTATGGCCATGCATAGATGCGTCCATCCGTTGCATCAGCTAGTTATCGATCTACTGATATAACTGTATCTATTTTTCGGCCGTTTTTAAGTGGTTGGCTTATTTATTGTTTCTAATTTAAAGATGTTGTTTTGTTTTCAATATTGTCCAACTGTAGATTTTGTTCTAGGTAGGTATTGTGTTTGTGCCAAGATATAAATCTGAAAGTGTCTTTAGAGACTTCAAATAACTAATAAGTTTACCAAAAGGGAATGTCCCGAAGGCTGTCTACACGAAGTAAATAACAATTATGAACTATTATCGTTTGAGCATTTGGTGGATAGTATGCTTACGCCGGGAGCAGCAATCATTGCGTTACCGTGCTCCGGATGACAGATCCCGGGGATAAGCGTAAGTCCATCTATGAGTGGGCGACTTTTGTTTTCATCTCGGTGGGTCTCTTGGACGCAAAGAATGTCGCATTGAGTTTTGCGGTAGAGATCGGAAATAATTTCTGATTTGGCTTGTGATAAACCTTCGATGTTAACCGAAACTACGCACAAAGCCGCTTTTATAAGTGGACTTTGGATTGCCATCGTGGCGGAAGGATTCCATCATCGTGGGACTCGCTGACTATACGCGCCGAACGTATAGTAACTGACTCAGTTGATACGTATCTTGGGGAGGCTCATTTCGTTGGGTCCATATTGGCTCACCTAAAGTTCTTTACCCGAAATTGTTCTTCCTAATGATTTGTAATCCGAATGATCACTCTTCCTAAAATGTTTCATCCTAAAGTTTTCAATTCATACTATTTGTAGTGCTACCGGCGATGTTCATAACACTCATATTTCCGAAAATTGTAATTAATAATATCATTAATGTAAAAATATTTAAACTTCTACTGTTTTTCATCATAACGCTTTTATCCCTAAACATAATTACCATAATATTTTCACTCATACTCAGAAAGAAACAATTACCAAGTGTAATAAAAAATATATGTGAGTAGAAGATGAGAGTTATAGTGCCCCCGCTATAAAAAAAATACTTAGAAAAATTTCGCGACCAATTTCGAGGTAGCGCTCGCCGGCCGCTGCCCCGGCACCGCTCGCTTCGCTCGCTCGGCTCGCGCGTAGTTGGTCACAGTTCTAACCTAACCTAACCTATGGATATCTTTACAGGTACACACCGCTATAAATAAAATTAAAGAAGACGCTTTAATTAATAAAAAGTAAATCTAAACAAAAAAGATATGACTTTGAATAATAGTGTAAAAGATGGTTATGTTGCAAAATATAGGAAAACAAATAAAAGTATAATAGATGTTTATTGCTACTGACATTATGAAGTTGAATGCTTCGGAATTATGAACATTAGAGACAGAGTAGTTAGGAATTGTGATTGTTAGGATGAAAAATGTTAGGAAGAACATTTTCGGATTTCCAATTATCGGAGTTGAAAATTTAGGTAAAGTTTGGCGCACCCCATTTCGTTCATTACTGGAACTGATGGACGGTACTGAAGGCGCCAAACTAGTGGCTCAGTCCTGGGCCGACATAATTTCGATTGCCATCGACACGCTAAGAAGAAGATGAACCATTTATTAGCAAACCAACTTTTTGTGTATTACATGGACCTATTTGCGGATAGGTAATACAGTCTTCCCTAGAACGTAAGTCAAAGTCAAAGCATTTATTTCAATTAGACCATTACAGGCACTTTTGAAAGTCAAAAAAAAACAAAATAAAACGCGAAGCTACAGTCCCAGTCACAAGGCATAATAACTTATGAAAGTACTGTAGTTGCCCATTCCGTAGCGTAGATCTCTATGGAGAAGAACGGGCAAGAAACTCCATGGACACTCTTTTAAATCAAAATATGTTACAAAATCATGGTTACATCATTCATGTTAAGAATTACAAACATGTGAGAACAATGTAGAAATACGGGCAAGTTAAGAGCGTCCAGAGTAAAAGATTAAATCAGTAATTAAAAATAAAGTAATTAAAGTAATTAAATAATGTTAATATAGGTATAGGTACTCTGTAATCCTACTTGATTGTTACAAGGTTTCGGCAAATATTTGAGACGCCTAGGGTTAGAATTGAAAAGCTGTCGTTGCCTAAATTTTATGGAATTCAAACACGCCTTTTCAGATTTGACCTATGAAGATAAAGACCGCGGATATGGTATGCCTACCTATAACCTAGTTTTGGCAGACTCCTGAAAGAAAATAATAATAACGATCTAGATCATTATTTTCACAATCTTCTTGATTCATGTCAGGAAGCCTATCAATCATAACGACAATACTTTCAGAAACGTGCGAAATAATCATCAAACAATACTTTTGCTAGCACGTTTGACATCTTTACCAACTTAACAATACTCTGACATACTAAAATCACTTCTATTTCCATCACACAAGGTATACCGACGGTAAATTACCAGAGCAATGTTAGGCAACGGTTTGTCACGGCGTTTGTCAATCACGTGACGGAGTTTGTCAATTTGTTCAAAACCGACGTTACATGTTCCGTCAGAGTCGCGCGTGATCATTTGTCCGTTGGAAGATGAAGTAAAATAGGCGGGTGCTTTGTCTTTGGGCAATTGATCGATGAAATGGCTCGTGCAGTTGTGGAGCCTTGAAATCGATTGCAACCCTATGGGTCAATCGAGTTTTGTTTGACCCGTCAACAGCAAGGCGATTCGTGGCTGTGGTATGATTATGATTGAACTCTGCAATTTTTTTAGTAGGTGGGTGTGTTGCTTCGCTGTCTTTCATAAATACATCTAGCAGTTCGTGGGTACTTCTTAGATATTCATATGTACTGTTATGCGACCAAAGCTTACTGAAAGCTGCTCTGGTAGCTATAAATTGTCGGTCTAGCCATCGACAGGGTCTCGCTGACAAAGGGTCAACCTGCAAGTCGTAGACGGGGACGTGAGACCTGACGAAGACTGCAAGTCGTCGCCTTCGCTTTTACAGGGAAATAATGTATCCACAAACACAACTAAAGACAAAAAAGGATGTTATCGACGAATAAAAAATAATGTGATTGTCGGTTTGTGAAAAAAAAAAACAGATTAAAGGCAATTTATTTAAAAGCAACGTGACCGTAAAATTGACTTTTGTAAGAATTAATTCAATTAGATTCTTGTAATTAAGTTTAAGTAGGTACCTAAGTATCTACCTATCTAGAATATTTTTGAACTAATAAAATAATCAAAAGTCAGCCTGAAGATTTACAAGTATCAAACAATTGGAATCCAGTTAGATATTATTTCAGGCTTTTCTTTTTGTATTGTCAACAATCTAGCTGAAACTCGTGCTGTAGAAACAATAAGTGGAGATAGTATGAAAATAATAATAATATCTACTGAGTAGCTTATCTATACAGAATTTGTAAATTTTTATTAATATTACATATGTACATTATTTACAGACTACAAATAAACACACTTTTCCTGTCGACAGCGATGTCGACGAATTTTTTGACGCCCTGTAATTTTGATACTTGTACATATTTTATTTTTATTTTATATTTATTAGTAGCTTATTGAGTTTTATTCATAGTTTTCGTAGTTTCCGTCTGATTCAGTTTTTTTCGGGTTTCACCTCGACTCAGAAAGCGAGGCGGCCTGAAAAAAGTTGTTGTCCATAAGTATCAACCATTCAAAGAAAATTATTGAGATCATGGTAGGCTATATGAATTTGTGTGTTTAGATAAACTTGGAACTAAAACATAAACTAGAATGAAATATTCATCAACAAACATTTTAATTTATTGCTACTTCCACATGGAAATGCCAGATTGTCGCAACTGTCTGTGGGGAAAGCTAGAAGCTTAAAGCTTTCATCTCAACTTAAACACCAGACCTGAAATAGTTATTTGTGCAACTAGAGAGCAAAGTCGTTTTTTGCTGCGAGTGCTGATTTTGAATCCTGAGCGTGGCGAGGGCCATCAGTCTACAGTACCTAGTCCAAGACTGCTGCTGGAAGTTCAATTTATTTGCCATTGTCATCCACCACACTCAGCTCTGCACATCACATACCTACTCTTCTTAAGGTCCCACACAGTGCTGACAATCTGCACAGTTGGCTGTGTTGCATTAAACGATTACTTCCATTTGAAAACCTAATTTCCACAACAATGAAAACCGTATCACAAATAATTAAAACAGTTAATCAAATCGCAAATAAAGCTCCAATTCGTATCGATCTACATAACGTTGTAAGAACGTAACGGTAGGCATATTATTGCGCGCCGGGTCAAGGTTGAAGCGTGCGTACTTTCGCTTCGGTAACGTTTTTGTGATAAAATGTGGTATACTGACTGTCATTGGCCTGATGTCAAGTTAGGTGACAATTTGGGGTTTTTATCCGTTTTTTTTACTGCTAGAGTTATGACAGGTCGAATACATTTTAGGGGTTTTGGTTAGTCCATCCAACTCTGCTGGCGGGTGGTTGGCAATAGGTGCACCTCCACCTACAACATCCTGATCCAAAGACTTCTCCCCATAATTTCCAATTGTTTAGATCAATGGCCAATGTGGACCACTGGTCGCTGGTCTTGTCTAGCTCGTCCCGCCATCTTCTACGAGGTTTGCCGCGACGCCTTTTGGCTGTGTCAGGGCTCCAGAAAGTGGATATTTTGGCCCACAGATCATTGGGCATGCGGCAGACGTCGCCAGTCAGTCCCACTTCAGCTTAGCAGCTTTTTGCAACATGAGTAATTTGTGTTTAGAAGCGCAGTGTGGTGTTGCGTACACGAGACTTAAAAACAGGAAAAACGTGGTTTAGCTGCTCAACTTTGCCTTCCTACCTTTTCTTGTAACACAGGCATAATGTGATGTTAGCTGCAGGACTTTTGTTCAAAAGAGATTCTAAATTTCAATGTAAATTGTCTAAACCAGTGCTTTTCGATGGACGTAGCAGCCTAGCCGGTTAAAGGCTACGTGTAGTAGGTTTGATTTCTAGACGGCACAATTTATCCCAACAGATGTTAAATTTCATTGTGTCTATTCTAGATGTTTATCAAGTAAACGAACCTACGAAGAGATACATTAGCCTTTCGAGACAGGTAACAGTCGGAGCTAACATTATAATTCTCTCTACGAGTATATTTCAGCCCAACACGACATTGACCGGAAAGCTCCCAGTTTTATGTTTATTTTTAGTAATAAAGCTTTCGAAACCACCAGGTTTCCAAAACGACAGGTATTTTATAAACTAGTAAGTAATAATTAAATGCTACAAGGTGACAATGTGCTTTCAAATAACTTGCCTTGGAAACAAAAACAAGACTTACTTAATGAAATAAATTAAAAACTAATGCGATACATTGATGGCTTTGTGGCATAGCTAGAGTAGAAAATTCCGTTGCTGAAAACTAAGTAGGTAGGTACAGTCGAACGCACGAGCGGTAACACTTTGTTTTTGATGATACAAATTCCAACTGTGGAGCTTTACAACAAATGATATCCAACTTCCTGTCCTGCTCTTTATTGCCTTGGCGGGAGGCCTTACACTTAAGACACCTACAAGATAGTCCGATTAAGCAGACGACAACCTCCTAGGTTGACCTAAGAGATGCCACTCACAAAAAAAAATGTCTTGCTCTTTATGCCACTCCACCAGCACTTTAAGGGACTTTTCCGAAGCTACTACCGACGACGCTGTCGATGCGGCAGAGTTCTGGTTGAATCTTAATTATGGGAATCGTTGGCATAACGACGAAGCAGAAGTTGCGCTGAGCAGTTCATTGTTCTTCCTAGACTGTCAATACAATTAAGTTTCGTCTTCAAACTAAATTTCGCGGGCCCAGAATTTGCGACAACACCACATTTAAACTTCAGGGTACTTAGTTGATTCTTTTGCACCTTAAACAACATGGTTGCCAGGATGATTACGCGAGAAATAGGCAGCCATTTTGTTAAATTTCTCTTTATGTCATAGTGGACTATCCCACCGATCATTTTTGATAAGTATTTCAATATTAAGACTATCGTTACTTATAATAATAGTTTTACATAACAAAACGGTCTTTTCGATAGCTATACTAACAGCTTTCCTAATTCACGATCTGAACAATTATCATCATGTTTTGCTATCACGACTCCTCACTTCGAGGCTTTCGAATGTCTTCCGCACTCTTCACAGTTGATTTGTTAAACAATTGTCATTTTAGGTTTTCTTTTGTGCTGATCCCGTGAAAGATGGCTGCGGTAGAATTCTTGGAAATGGTGAAAATTAGGTAGGTAGGTTCTTTTGTATGATTTGGGCTAGACTTCTAAAATACGACTGAAACGACAGTTGGTACCTAGAATTGTTTTTATTATAGTGAGTAGATAAAATTATTGAATTGTCTGTACTGTTCTAAGCTACTTAGCAAACAAAAATACCAGATTCAGAACAAATTCAACTTATGAGAACAGTCAATCTGACGGTTTGACGAACTAGCATTATAATTATGACCTCCCCGAGACGAGTTACATGGGTGAATTTCCCAAATGACTTATTTTTTTGTCTTCGGTGAAATTAGTATTTGAAAAAAGGAATATCGTTCTGAATTATATTTTTTAGTATTTAATAGGTAGTTATTGGGTTGTGGCAAAAATATAATTTGCCTAGGACTATTTGAAAAGGTTGAAATAAATTCATAAACCTCTATTTTTTTCAAATCGGTGCTGTCCCTCTACTTTTTTTACAAACAAAAAAGCTTATACACTAATAGAAATAAGTAAGTTAAGTATATAACTTATTCTATTTTATAGAATATTAGTTTTGTTATTAATATATATCATATTTTATTACATTAACGATTATTATTACTGAGAGGCACAAACGTACCTGTCCTGCAAAATGTTCTCATATCGCTGGACAAAAGTAATTTAAACCTAACTTTACATCGACGAGTCCGACAGCGTCCCCACCCCAATTTTATTTTCCTCGTTAGTGTGTGCTAGTGCGCAGTCAGGACGGATTTGTGTCAAATCGCTGCAATCTGCATATTCTCGCCAATAACATAAGTACGCCATTTCAGTTGCTCCCGGACAATTATTTTATAGTATCGGTGGTTGCATTTTTCTAGTGTAATGAGTAGTTTTATTTTTGTTGTTTGGTTCTAACACAGGTAGTAAGTAAATTAGCTTCATTGACTGTTATTGAATTTGTCCTAGATATTATGCATTTTTTCTAATTTTCGAAAAAGTGTATTATTTCTCACGTCGCTGTTCTCATATCGCTGTAATCGGTGGTCTTTATTACCACCGATGTGATAATTTACACCGAAAAAGCCAATCGGTGTCTTATATCTAATATCGGTGTTTTGATTCATGATCAACGCACAGTTTTGTCACATCGGTGGATTACTTTATCATATCGCTAGATCATTTTATCATCTCGGTGGTTCGTTTTATCATGTCGGTAGATCCCGTACCATTTCGTTAAGTAAAGTATAATACTATTACAAAGACAATGATAATAAAAATAATCATTTTTTTTTATTCATAGTACCTATAGTAAATATAATAAAAAAGAAAGTATATATAATAAAATAGGTACATCATTTAAAAAAATATATTGCAACTGAATTTCTAAGAACTCAGTTCTCTTTGGATGTGATCTACTTACATAAGACCCTTACTTCAGGTCTTCAGTTCTAGGTCATCCTTGTAAAAATATATAGGTACCTACTAACTATTTCATTTTTTGATGTTCAAAGGGTGATAGATCATCATATCGCTGGATATGTATATCATTTCGGTGGATAAACTTATCATACCGGTGTACAGAAAAAAAATTCGGTGCCGGTTTGTCATATCGGTGGAAACCAGAATTCAAACTGAATTTTCTCCTTAGTCTTAAGTGATACGTTGATGATATTAAATTTGGGGATATTTGATATCTTAAAGATTACATTAAACCTGAAAAATATACAAATAAAATATAAATGAAAAAGTTCACCGATATGAAAAAAAAAAAAAATGGCATTTGTTGAAATTCACCCACATACATCATGATCTGTTTTACATGATAGTTCAAGGCAGATGCTTTGGTGAGGTAGAAAGATTATTTTGAGGGTTACTTAGTTGTCAGTTGTCACTACATAGAGGAGACGGAAGACCTTCTGAACTGTGCGCTGCAAAGGGGGTGGAATACAATAAGTAAGATAACAGCTCAAAGGTCCTCTTTGCCAATAAGCACTTGTTTAATGGAATGTAATGCTCTGTGGAAGTCAATGATATGCTACATTAGGTGCTCATTTCCCGCCACCCAATTAATCATACTTGGCCTGTACATAGATCATAGAAGCAAACCCAAAGAAACAGTAAACCATGTAACCGCTTTACTTACATGATGATGATTCTTTACGTAACAACATATTATACCACTTCCTTTCAAACTTCTTCCACTGAGAGCAGCGGTGGCCCAGTGGTAGCAGCCCCGACTTACGAGCAGTAAGTCGTACGTTCGAACCCAGGCAGGCACATTACTTTGTGTAATTTATTTCATCACCGCTGCTCTCAAAAACGGTGAAGGAAAACATCGTGAGGAAACCGGCATGTCCTAGGACTAAAAATTCGAAGACATGTGACATCTACCAACCCGCACTGGGCCCGCGTGGTGGATTACAGCCCATTCCCTCTCATAGAGAGGAGGCCTGCATCCCAGCAGTGGGAACAATATAGGCTGATGATGATGATGATGATGATGATTTCAAACTTCTACCGTCATAATACCGAGTAATAGATATTCATGCAAAAGCATAATTTTTGCTGTCTAAAATCTATCGAATTTGACAATGATGATTAAAGTGGGTAATGTACTAATTACTTTGTAATACTCGCTTCGTTTGTTTTATTCCGAATCGTTCTGATATTAATCCGAAGTTTTAGCTTCGTGCTAAAACTAACGCTAACGCCACAACATTTTTTTGTATCGAAACTGATACTGTGTTTTATATTGAAAGTCTTACTGGACTGATTAATAAATTAATTGGGATTAGCTCATCAAAACCGATTTCCAATGCTGGTAGAGTCATCATTGCTGATTGTTGATCGCGTTCATTTTCATTGGTGAAATTCACCGTTAGAGTCTGCCCTATCACTATTCTAAAATAACTCCATTACAACCAATCATATTCTTCAGCTGCATTTCAGCTGTGACCTGGCTGAAGACTGAAGTACACTTTTGTTTATCTTACAGCTGTTGGTTAGACTCAATCCTATACCTCTATCCGTCTATCAGTGTTCAACCCAATTAGAACCCCAATATACAAAGCCACTAGACAGACCAAAGTTTATCTTTGAAACAAATCTGAAAGTATCTATGAAAAAATTTAGAACTTCTAAGTACGGTACTTTTACTATCGGAAGGACAAACTTTACTTTAAACCATGGTATCTAAATATTACATTTCGAGATCAATAAAATAATTGTGATTTAAATCTCTATGTCCAATTCACGAAATAATAACTTGTGCGAATCAATATCAAGTTTTTGTATTGTATCAATTTTTCTTATCCCCCTGGCTCCCTAAGTGCCTCACAGAGCCTGTTCCATTCGTGGGTCCATCCAGCTGAGGGTGTCAGACGACACGTAAAATTAGAAGAGTCACATACTCCAGGTGCGGGAGCACAGAAATCACAGCAACCATATGGGCGAAGAACTCCATCAATAATCGATTCGGCCTACCCATAGGCCAAGTTGGACTTTCAACCCTTTAGTCTATTTAGAACATTTTTAAAAAGATACAGTTTATCCATTATAAAAATATCTATACAGAACATACGAACCAACTATACTGACGAATCCTACATTGTTCATCAGAAAAAATAAGACATATAATACGTATGGGTACCTACCCTGTTGTGTCTGCCTACCCCCATGAAAAAGAGGCGTAAGTTTGTGTATGTATGTTATCATCATCATTATCATCTGCCTGCCTCTTCCCAACATATGTCGGGGTCGGCTCCCAGCCTAATGACGTAGCTGAATACCAGTATTTTAAATAGAGCGACTGCCTATGTCATTATGTATGTACGGGAATACAGGGTATGTTTGTGGTATACATACATACATAATCAGATAGGCAGTCGGTAGGTCAGTACGGTTAATCAATACCTAATCTCTTTTCTATAAAGGATGAAAAACAATGGAAAGTGTTCCACCTTGGTCCACATACCATATTGTTACACGGGTGTAACTTATACTTACTTTCCAGAATTTTGTATAGCAAATCTTCTTCTTCCAATGAGGTAGTTAGTATACATCGCGTTTATAGTTCAGTTACAAAAACTGTTGTTGTTACTGATCACTTGGAAACACGCAACAAATCGCGCTGAAAAAATGTAGCAACTTGTTATTAATGTAAATGCACATAAACAGTTGAATCAATCATCTAAGTATTGTAAAAAAGTAGAAGGCAGATTTACAAAAAAAAATACCAAGGAACGTCCTGCGTGTTCTGATGCTTGCACGTTTCAGGAACTGATGAACGATACTGTCTTCTGATGAACTGTAGGACATCACAATAATCACCTCACGTAGGTACCTATAAGGGAAATATTGTAGAGAGCCATCAATCTATTCCTGTGGGTTGTCGTCTATTCCGAACCCATGCGATAGAACAATATTGTAGACTTAGCAGATAGTGAATTTGGTTTTGACAAATGGAAATTTTCCTACACTAAAAAAAGACTACCATATGATCTCTATCTACATTTTGTGGTTATTCTCCCGACACACGCCGGCGTTTTACTAACCGCTCTCTCTTTTCTCTTTCTTCTTTTACTACTGGGTTGAATAGGTTTCCTCGTGGGATCCCCAAAGGTATCTTTGGAACTGGTACCATATGACCAGGCAAATTAATCGTTGCAGGTGGTACAGTCGACCGAAAGTCAGACCCTGACCCTGAGCTGTCCTAGCGTAATACAAAGTTTCAATAAAGGTTGTAAATCAACCCTTATCGAAGCTGAAAGGTACTTGTTTTCCCCGACATTGTTCCTTCTAGTTACGGAGATATTGGAGGTATAGGTTCAACTTTTTCAGAGGTTTTTAAAAAAATACCATTTTTTTAAGGTTAGAACTTTACTTCAAATGCCTTCATGACCTGTTTACTAGTTATTGCATCCAACAGCACAATGTTTTGAGTGGGCTACATTGCATCGAGTTTTACAGTAAAACTTGATATTTCACCCCAAAAAAAAAGTCGTTTCCCAGAAATATTTTTTGTAGGGTTACTTAGTGTGATGCATAATGCTTGGTTGACGGCTTCGTGAATAGTTTGTTTACACCTTGTATATTAAGAGGCATAAATGCATTTTCTTTAACAAAATCTATTAGGTACTTAATACCTAGGTATCTTGCAATTCTTTTTTCTAATTTTCTAACAATACGAGTTGCATGCTCCATTTAACGACCTCATTTTAATTTTCGTAGCGTGATTTGTCTTTTAAACTATTTGTTTTATTTGACCAAAAATCTGCAGACCTATAGATTAGATAGTGGCTTTCGCTATTAATCGAAGAAAAAGAATAACAAGACTGGTACCTAATTATCTTTGACTTTTAACTTTATTTATTTATTTATTGAAGTTAATTAAAACGGTATAACACCAATTACAACAATTAACATAGTAACAGAAAACAAAAGAAATTCATGCAGTCGACAACATTCAATGGTTTAAATTAAGATTTAAACTAACACGGAAATGTGGACGCTCTTGCATACTATCTCTTGCAGTACGCCAAACATATACGCATTAATTTACTCCATTCATCCCCAAACACATCACACTCAGGGTTGGCAGTCAGAAGGGCAAAGACTAAAATATATCAGAAGGGCGTTGAGCGTCATAAGAGTACTTACCACACAGGAGATGCAGCTCTTTTTTTTTTTAATCTTTGCCCCACACTAGGAATTTCTCCTGTATTGAGGGTCCGTTTTCAGACATTAAAAGCTCTGGCGACAGTTTTGGATGACGGTGGTGCGAACAGATTGTGCGCCCAGCGGCTCTGACGGTGTCCAATGTATTTGTCGGGAACAAATAGCCGACAGAAAAGGCTGTGGAGTTCTGGGCAGTCGATTAGTCCCCGTAGGATTTCAAACGCGAGCGTGAGCTGATCGGAGCCTCTTCTCACCTCCAACGAGTTAAACCCTACATCACTTACAGGTAGTTGGTGGGGTACATGAAGGGAAAAAAAGTAGAATAGCCTTTGGAAATAACATCTCAGAAAGGTTTTCTGCACCTTTTCGAGCATCAGTGTTTGGGTAGCAGTGTAGGGATGCCAGACACAGGCACTAGACTCGAGTTTGCTTTAAACCAGGGTGGTGTACAGCAATCGAATTACATTGGGATTGCAGAAATCACGAGCATTTCGTATGACAAAGCCCAGGCGCCTGAAAGATGTGGTCTTTAAATGTCAGAGATCGAAGTCACTCCCAATTCCTTTACGTTGGTGACTCGAGAAATTACGTCACCATCACCACCCACCCATACTGTACTTGTAATGCATTGGGCGCAACCCTCTACCCTCTACCCTCTCGTCATGACAAATGATGATGTGCTTTAATGATACTTGACGAATTCTTTGACCCCGTGGAATTGTTTACCCCTGTTGATAGTTGTACATATTTTTATTATTTATACCCAACTAGCAATTTTGCCCTATAACCAAAGCTTATATCTCAAAAAAGCTGGGTAAACGATGCATAAAGGTTTTGGCGGTGACAAATTGTTGTTCAAAAGCGTTTGCGAATACATTTTGGCTCTATAAGTTTATACAGCAAAAACGACCTATTAAGAATTGATGTAAAGGTTTACTTCGCGACTTTTTATAGCTGTTATAGTCAGGCGTTATAGCAACCTCCAATGTGACTATTATACAACTTTAGAACTTTATAACAGTGTTTACTGTCGCCCTAATGCGCCTGATTTACGTAATAAAGGTTCGGAACGAACCATAATGGGTCTTTCGTTATAGTAGAGATGAAGACTCAAGAATAGGGCGATATTGTGATATTGTGGGTTTTTAGACCGTCGGCGTCGTTACAATACATAGTAATATAGTGGGCACAAAAAGTCTACAACAGAGTGATTTGGTGATATAGCTGAGTTTCAAATTGCATTTATGTAGCTTATGTCAGACTTTTTGTCTTAAGTCTGACATCCAGTCTTACCAAGGGATATCGTATTACCCAGTTACTGGTTGTGGAGGTCAGATAGATAGGTTTTGGGGAAATAGGTACCATTACAACTGGCATAGGGCTTTCGTTCTCCAAAAAAGAGCTATCCGCATCATTGTCCGCATCTCTCAACAAGACACCTGTCGAACATATTTTAAGGCTAGGAATTCTCACAGTACCTAGCCTTTATGTGGTAGTACTGTTAAACACTTTTAAAAAACATATTTATGACTTTGAAACAGAAGAGGGCAGGCTGGTAAGGGAAAAAACGCGTAGGATAGACTTCGCAAACAAAATCACCCCGGCTCTTAGAATAGTCAAACATAGTCCACAGTATCAGGCAGTTAAAATATTTAATAAATTACCGCTGGAGTTAAAAAGCATTCTGTACACAGGCACATTCAAGGCAAGGCTCAAGGCATTTCTGTTGGAAAAATGTTTATTTCTATACAATAGACGAATTGTAATATGCCTAGAAGTGACAAGTAATTTTTTGACTAAGGTGTTATAATTTGTTTTCAACTTTTTTATCGTTGTGTGTTTTTGTTTTCGTTTTAAATTGCTATTCATTTATTGACATTGTTATTTTAAAATTAATATTCATTTACTGACATTGTTATTTTAAATTATATGTGCATTTTACATTCTTTTAATTAAATTAATTTAATTTCTTACAGTCTAAACTAATTGAATTTAATGTATTATAATTAATTGTTTTGTGTATCCATTACTGTTTCATGCAGATTATATTCGAACGATATGTAGATTGTTACGGAATAAATAAATTTTACATGGAATAGGCAGTCGCTTCATGTAAAATACTGGTACTCAGCTGCATCCGGTTAGACTGGAGGCCGACCCCAAGAATGTTTGGGAAAAGGCTAGGCAGATGATGAAAGACAAGCAAGCATTAAGGATATTAAGAGTAGAGTAGTAATTTTTGTTATTTGATAGACGTGTGAGAATCGAACCCGGTACCGTAGCGCAGAAGTCAATTGCTGAGTCACTGCGATAATCAAGTTGCGTTGCGACGTATTGTAAATATTCATAATGTCACAAGAAAGAAAACGCAAATATTATCTGGAGATATCAGATAATATTAATTAAACGTACAATATAAATATTGCGATTGTTAAAAAATCGTGTTTGAGTGAGTTTCAGAAACTCACAGTTTCTCAACATTTTGTTATCCTTGCGCTAAAAATAGTGCTTTTGTACAAGTAACATTGGGAAGGGATTTCCCAGTCAGGTTCACCCTCCCTATCCAAATTAATGCCAATCCTCAACTCTCGAAACGTTGGAAATTGTCTTATGATTCGTCAAAAAGTGCAGGCAACGCCTGGGGTCAGGCGATTGCATGTGGTTGGCCAAACATTATGACATGGTGACGGGCGTGCCCAGTTCACAGCCACAGTTTGCACAGTGATATAATTTATTTCTCTCCACTTTGCACCCCAAGATTGTGTGCGAAACTGTTACAGATAACTTAAGAGTGGATAATACCCCCTCGCCACTACTCAGCTGGTAAACGAGATGTTGAATTTATGAAGGAGGATGTTTTCAGGTGGAAGGGATATAGGGAACATTTTGGCTTAGCAGGTATTTGTTTCTGAGAATTGTAACGTAACTTCTTTGTAAACATAAATAAAATTGCCGTGGTCTGGCGGATGCACAAAAGAGTGATCTTATACAGGTTTCGTTTACCCTTTTTGCAACCACAGAAGGGAACCGATGCCGTGGTGGCGAAAATGCCATGCGGATCAGTAAGTCTAAATACTTCGTGTCAAGTTATGATTTTATTTAATCAAATCACACGTCTGACCCAACTTTGTAAAAAGCTTTTCTATCAAAGAGTCAAAGAGATAGGTGCTGACTTGCGAAAAATATAGGCACTGCCCTTTAATAAGTAGGTATACCGAAAAGGTCCGTAAATCAGAAAGAAAATCGACTTAAACAGTTACAGCACTTTCTTTAACACAAACTTTTTTTGGAGTGATTCCTTCATCTTATTTTTCACAATACCCAACTTTAAGACGATGCACTTTTCAACCGATCACAAATACAATAAGCCACCTTTCTACTACATTTTCCAACTTGCGGCTCTATAGAAACCCTCAGCACGGCTAGTCTTTCGCTCAGTAGACTATTCACTATAAATAGAGGTGAGTTCTGTCCGAGAGTACATTGCCTCACAGTCCGCACCGCGGGGCCTACCTACCCCCCGACCTAAACCGAAATATATTAAATACTTGTGAAAGTATTGGAAGGTATTCAAAAGTGAATTTAGTGTTTCTTTTAGCAGATTTTTCTAGAATTTTCAAAGTGATTTTTGTGATTATAAAAAACTTTTTTGACTAGATTCAGCTTCTTATTAAACATTTCAATATTTTTTTGTCTTATAAATATAGTGTTAAAGAGAATTTCTATAGCTTAGAAATAAAATTATATTAATTTTAGCATCAAAGGCGCTTTTCTAAAAATTACTTGATTAAAAATTAAACATAGCTTTTCAGTTTTTTTTCTTGAGTGTTAATTGTATTTCTAAACGGTGTTATTTCAGTTCGACTGTAGCGAAAATGAAGACTTTTACAGCTGTATTATTATGCATGGGTAAGCATTAATAACTTCATTATATTTAAACCATTTCATTACTATCTGTGATCTTTGACATTATTTTTTTAATTCTAATTTAAAAAACCATAAAAATGACCACAAACAACTAAATGACATTAACAAGATCGGTTTTCTGAATAACTTCACACTGTAATTTCCCTGTTCTTTTTCCTGGCTGTCATTTGTAGATCTTTGACAGTCGTTACGAGTAGTCCGAAGCCGAAAGTCCAGTCCAGTCATACAGTCTTACCAACGGGTAACGTATTTCCCAGTTACTGGATTGTGGAGGTCAGATACGCAGTCGCTTCATGTAAAATACTGGTACTCAGCTGCATTCAGTTAGACTGGAAGCCGACCCCAACATAGTTTGGGAAAAGGCTAGGCAGATGATCACACTGTACTTTCCATTACAATTTACTTCAATATAATTTCGTCTTTGTGGATTTGTGCCCGTCTGATGGCAATAGGCTCGCCCCCTATTACTTGGGACTTAAACATAACTGGCAAAATGTGAGTGTGCTATTAGGTACACCTCTGCCTAACCCTTAGGGCATTAAAGGGGTGATGTTACGTTTTGTGCTATTTATTTTAATAACTTCGTAACCATGATTATTAAACCATCGAATTGTGTGTTTGGTTGTTTACTAAGAACTCACTTCGCCCTGCAAACCAATACATAACAACGAATAAAAAAGTCTAATTAAAATCGTTTCCGTTTATTTTTTCCATGTCTGTAATGAAAGTTAGGTTACAGTGCGATGAGTTTTTATTATACTCTGAGTTTTCTTTCAGTAGAGGCTGCAAAATGTGGTGTATTTATAACTTCCTGTATTCCACCAGCATTTTGATGATAAAAATCTTTCGGAAATCGGTGGCAAAAAAGTCAATGAAGCAAACAAAGTCGCTGACTTCCGAAAGTAAAGTTATTTCAGTTTTTAATGTTTTTTGGAAGTCTGTTTCTTTTTTGGTTTCTAGTTTCGGTGAGAATTTTCACCCGGTATTTCAATAGCGAAGCAAAATTGGAGTTAAATTCAAAATTCTCAATCTCAACTTTAAATTCTCAATTCGGCAACCGGGTTTTACTTGACTTAAGTTGTGTGAAGTTGGACCACAATAAGTTTGACAATTACTATTTTACTTTAAGAAAATTCGAATTTTTCGCTTCAGCCCATATTTTCATGACGGTTGTCTCATCAAATATGAAGTTTGTATTGGTTTTGCAGCATAATTCTTTCATCTCTATCTCATCCCAGAAGTTATGCAGAAAAATGTCTTACATTTTACATGGCGAAGATAATAAGCACACAGCTTGATCAAATATGATAACTAAAACCAGGACGCAACCAACTAATCATTAAGTTACCTAATTCATCAAATTAATCAAGGTAGCCCAAAACAAAAAAAACCCTTTAATTAACAGAAAACCAATAAATCAACTGAATATAATTACATACAATTATATCACGTTATCGAGTTTATATAACAACTAATAGCGAATGTAAATAGTTATTCGGGATCGGAAGTCGAACGCAACTCGCAAGTTCCTCACGCTAGTTCGATTCGCTTTGTTTCCTCAACGCAGGCGCGTGCGCACAGTAAATAGCTTATTAGTTATGAGTTTACTAGTTACGATCAATTAATAGTACTTCCACTAATATCTAGGGAAAAGAAAAACAAGAAATTCATTGATTACATGGGCGTTTTCCCGGCAAAAAAAACCTTTCTCTTCAGTAGGTTTTGCAGAATTTTCTCTTATCGATTGCTATATATATGTGATAAAGACAAGCAAGCATTAAGTACATGAAGAGTTATTTGATAGACGTGTGAGAATCGAACCCGGCACCGCAGCGCAGTAAGTCAATGGCTGAGTCACTGCGATAATCGAGTTGCGTCGCGACGTATTGTAAATATTCATAATGTCACAAGAAATAAAAGGCAATTATGATCTGGAGATATCAGATAATATTAATTAAACGTACAATATAAATATTGCGATTGTTAAAAAATCTTGTTTGAGCGAGTTTCAGAAACACACCGTTTCTCAACATTTGTTATCCTTGCCCCAAAAATATTCCTTTACACTCGTAAACTTGCAATATTATTAACAAGTTTTTTTGGTGACAATTGCAATTACGCATAAAAGAGACAGTAATTATTGTGAAATAAGAAAAAGGCGAAGGTCTACTAGACATACGGAAACGAGTCTGGTACTTACAACAATGAAGATGGTTCCTTGTTAGCTACATATACAAGTTTACTATGTAATTCGAATTAGGGTATTTACGGAATATTTACCTGAGGTTCGTGCAAAGTTATAGTTGATTGTCTACTAACAATCACATATCACCCTCGAAGCGTTGGACACAGTATGATGGTGATTTCGACAGTTATATGTAAGTCCCATGTAAAAAGGGACAAATCCTAACTCCAGTGATTACCTTTAAATATATTAGTTGTAAAGATTAAAATTTATTTATATACATTTGTTTTCTTAGAATTTAATTTATTTTACAAATTAATATTATTTTTAAAACTAGGAACCTAACTAAAATAACAACAAATTATAAAAGGGCGTCAAAAAACTCCTCCTCAACGCTGTCAACTGGTAACGTGCCCAAGAGACTGGCGGCGTTGCCACGTTGTATGGCAATACTTAGCCTCTGGCCAAAGTAAAAGCCAGCCCTTGGGTCGCGGGAAGTGTCAACTAGGCGTTTAGATATTTCCTTGAAAAGGCTGTGAGCACTAAAAATTTGTGGGATTGTGAGTTCAGAGTAAAACAAATGGAAATAAACTTTGGAAATCAGTATATTTTAAATAAAACGTCCTTGTCGTCTTCTCCTGGGTAGGCAGGAGATCCGCCGCCGAGTCGTAGAAAATGTCACATTTGTTGTTTGATGAACATTTATCTATTGAGAAAAATGTTACGGGTTTTTCGCCGTCGGGATACATATGTTTCATAAATATTTGACGTCCTTTACTAACCAGCCCCATTCTTCCAGGCACCCTCTCCCTATCAGTCGCAGCGCCGGTCGCCAGAGACAGCTCCCCCATCGAGTATGAATACGACTACGACCACGCGCCACAGCAGCAGCAGCAGGCACAACCCCAGGAGCCCCAGGAGTCAGCCAGCCACTACGACGCCTACATCCAAGACGTTAAGGCAGCAGCCAGCGGCGGCAATGGTGGCAAGAAAGGCTTCAGTCAGGGCAGTGGTTTGAGGACCATTGCTCAGGGATCTGCCAACCAAGCCAAGACTGCTTTAGGAAACCAAGCCGCCGCTGGATACCAAGCTGCCTACGTTGCTAAGAACACCCTAGCGCAGTCCGCTGCCCAATCTAGTGCGACAGCCCAGGCTGCGCTTGCCGGTAAACAGGTTATCCTGTCTGGTTTAGAACAACAAGTCAGAGATGCGAAGGTCGGGCTCCAGGGTGAAGAGATGCAGCTGCAACAGGCTAAGAGATCCGCGCAGGCCGCTGCTAATGCTGCCCAGCAAGCTATGCACCAGGTTCGTGCAACTTAAACCTATTGACATGCACAATAACTAGGGTTTATGAGGTGTAATGAGATGATGTAGGGCACTTTGTTGTCCAATGCGCAAAAAAAAAAAAAAAAACAAAATGTAGTGCTTAGGTAATATTTGTCATATTTTGCAGGCTACTACTGCTACTCGAAATGTGCAAGATACCTATCATTTAAATAAGAATTAATATTTATCAAAAAGCGTATAAGTACAAATATTTACAAGCAATAAAAATGACGAGGTCAAGTTAAAACACACTTTCCGACCACGGCCAAACAGCGTTACTCAAAAAATGAAAATTATTAACAACAATTGTGCAAACTGGTCCAGCACAATACACAGTAATTTTGGCAATGAACTAATTAAAAAAACTGGAGACCAGCTGACAGCTTTTTACAACAAAAATAACGCAATGGCGACACTAAAAGTAACTTTTGAAGATAATAAAAACGGCAACGCGACTAACAACGAAATGTACAAAAAATTCGTTGAGCAAATCGGTACAAATGAGTTTTACGAAAAAATAATATAAAACATTGAAGAAAGATATCGGAAAGTCAATTAACATTACGGACTTACGCAATTGCTTGGTCCACTAGCTTTGGGAAATGAATTGATCGCGTTCAAAATAGGTCGTTTTATTGCAATTGCAGTAAGTGGCAATACAAACATTATGTGGCAGAAATTGGTAATGCCACTAAGTGAATTGCTAACAATGTGGAAGTTAACAGCCATATTATTATAATCGATATTGGAGTTACAAAAAATGAAAAAAAAAATAGAACGTTCGATTTAGATCGGTAAAGTAGAGCAAATGCAATCAGAAAAGTATTTACTGTTGTTTGCGTTATCAAATCAGCTCCTTAAGCATTTTTTCAATGGGCTATTACATTATACCGTGTGCTTTTATCTTGAATACTGAACAAAATTAATATTTACCCAATGGAATATGTTTATTGAGTCATCAAAAGTAGTCGTCGGCAATGTGTTGCGTTATAAATGCGGTCATTTTCATCTCAGTTATTTTCTATAATTTCTCTTTAATTATATTGATGATTTTATATTAAATTCCCGCATAGCTACGGTTTTTGAAAAGTATTTTATTGGAAGATCTAGACAGGCGAAGATATGTTGGGATAGTTTATATTAAAACATATCAATTTTGATTTCAATTTTACCGTAGCTAACTTCAATATCTCAATACCCATGACACTTCACACCAGCGTAAAAATAATTGAATTTCAGTTTCCAAATATTACGTGACAAAATGAGAACAAAAACATATTAATTTGAACTTTGCAAAGCCATGTAATTGATTTGCTTTATGTTATGGTGTTTAGTAACTAAGTAAAGTACGAAAAACGGTTAGTTCTTGCAACAGATAAATCTTAGGAAAGATTGATTTGCTGTCAGCCATTGCTAATCATGTTGTAATTTTGATCGAGTATTTCTATTTGAGGTGCTAAGTAAAGAGTTCAGAATAAAGTTTGTAATAGTTGGAAAAAAAATGTTGTAAATATTCAAAAGTGTGTCAGTGTTTCTCAATCTGTGGAGTTTGGACCTCTTTAAAAGACTGCAATGAAAACAACTATATAGACTGCTGTTGCTTGCGTAAAAACAACAGCGAAAAAACAACAGTATGCTTGCTTTAGCACACACATAAGTTTCATTGGGATGATTGAAAAAGTTATCTTTAATGTAACTTAGACGTAAAAAGTATCATTTTCGGCTTGTAACAAACTTTGATTCGATCTAAGACATGGATGGATAGACCTACGTCCATCATTTCAGACATACCTAATCAATATTTTTTCAGTGATTACATGAATCGTTGCATGCTTCAGTTATCAGTCTATTGACTAATTTGGTCTAGGCTCACAGCACAGTGACCGATTACCATAATCTCATGATTATATAACGGTTGCAATCAAATGCAATCATTTATAATCATCTGTTCTAAACTTTGACAAAGGTCTTGCTATCGTCAGGCATTTAAATAACCCTAGCTACTGAAATCACTGTTAAAAAAACATTACATTACGACCAATGTAATTGAATGACTTGTATGTTCGTTTAAATTGGTTGTTTTTTCATGATCATATGATCTTAACTTTTTGATCTTCATAGATTTCCTTTCATCATTCATTTAATAATATCTTTCATCTGCTTTCCTTGCGGATGTCCACTTTAAACTAATGATACTTATTGCACCCGTGTCATTACCAACTAATTCTGAAAGTTACTGCATGCCTCTTGCACCATTAATATAGTTCCCCCAAAGTTCGACGGAATTTGAGAAACTCAATCAAGAAATCGTTACGGTTTTAACCGAACCATTTTGCAAGCACTGATTTTATCGTTCTTCAGTTTTGTTTGCGACACATTTTAATTATGACCACGTTTCGGTCTATTTTGTGGCTTTATTGTACTTACATATTATTTAAATAACCGTTTAGAGTTCAAGGTTGATTTTTCTACGTTGATACAGTTTGTCATTATTGTGATCTCAATGCAAATTAATGTCAATGACTTCCTTTCTGGATATGGATTCACTTGTGATGTTTTAGTTGAATTATATAATAAAACTAGCGACCCGCCCCGGCTTCGCACGGGTGCAATGCTGATACTAAATACACTACAGAAAAACTGTGAACGTTGTATATAAAAACATAGCGGCCCGCTCTGGCTTCGCACGGGTATAAAATATATAGCCTATGTCACTCACTGAAAAATGATTAAAATCGATCCAGTAGTTTTGATGTATTCATTACTGCCCGTGGCCCGCACGCGTTAAATTTGGAATAAACAATTCCCCTTTCCCTATACCATGAAGATTTTCTGCTATCTTTGGAATATCTAAATTCATGCACTACATTTCTACTTATTTACTTTTTACATTTTTACCTATTTATTTTATTTTTACAACAATTAATAATAGGTCTTTACCTATGAAATTGCCGTATTGCAGTACAGACTTTTTCAAACAAAAAAAAGTTTTGATTGGCTATGAGTTCTAAATTCAAATTAATTTTGTTTTAAAAATATGACATTCTATTTACAAAATCAGTCTTTTGTTTATTCATTAGCGTTGTATTTTCATTACATTTCAACATTTTTCCTCATAATGGATACTTTGAAATTTCGTGTAATTATGGAATATGAGTTCCGTCGTGGCACCAACGCGGCACAAACGACCCGTAACATCAACGACGTTTACGGAGAGAACTGTACAAACGAACGCACAACCCGTTATTGGTTTGCTCGGTTTCGTTCTGGGAATTTTGACTTGAAAAATGAACCTCGTGGTCGTCCGGAAACTTTGGTCAACAATGATGAATTAAAGGTGATTGTTGAAGCTGATGAAACTCAATCTACAGCTGAGCTGGCAGCAGCTTTTGATGTTAGCATTAAAACAATATTGGTCCATTTGCGACAGATTGGCAAGATAAAAAAGCTTGATAGATGGGTGCCCCACGAACTTAACGATCGCCAGCGCAACGTACGCGTCGAGACTTGCCTTGCGCTGCTTAACAGGCACAGAAATGAAGGAATTTTGAACCGAATTGTTACGTGCGACGAAAAATGGATTCTTTTTGACAATCGAAAGCGCTCAGCAAGTTGGTTAGATCCTGGTTCGGTACCAAAGCAATGTGCAAAACGAAAAATGACCCCTAGAAAGGTGATGGTCACAGTTTGGTGGTCTAGTGCTGGTGTGATTCATCATAGCTTTTTACAAAACGGCGAGAGCATTACTGCAGATGTGTACATTGAAGAACTGACCACAATGATGGCGAAACTCGCACGTCTGCAACCAGCTTTGGTCAATCGGTCGTCTCCACTGCTACTTCACGACAACGCGCGGCCCCATACTGCACAACAGACCGTCTCTAAGCTGCATGAGTTGGGTTTGGAAGCTCTCCCTCATCCGCCATACTCACCAGATCTTGCGCCTTCCGACTATTACTTTTTCCAAAATTTGGACAACTTTTTAGCGGGAAAAAAATTCAATTCCCGAGAGGCAGTACAAAACGCCTTTGAAGAGTTTGTTGTCTCCCGTCCAGCTGATTTTTTCAAGAAGGGCATCCATAAACTGCCACAGCGTTGGCAAAGATGCATTGATTGCAGGGGTGATTACTTTGAATAAAAGAAATAAACAAGTTCGAAAAAAAAAATACTTTAACTTTTTTCAAACAAAACGGCAATTTCATAGGTAAAGACCTAATATATTACAGAATATCTTTAAATACAAACATCCCGCCTCGGCCGGAAATTTTTATCTGTAATATCTTCGAAAATATTCATTTAAATCATATGCTGTAAAGAGCCATATAGATCTATATTAAATCAACAATTTGTTTAAGGTATTTAATTGGATAAGGATTAATGATGTATTGGTTAAAATCGCTTCGAAAATTAGCCATTACTTGTCGTAAAAAGTAAATGACAAAAAAATGTTATTGTGGGATATCCATAAGAGATAGACACATACCATTGCAGAGTTTTCTGTGGACCTTTTCAAGGTGTACAATACTTAGTACATTATTTTGATAAATCTCGTAGGGTTCAGCCTGCGTTTGCAATGTAAGCGGAAAAAATGAAATTATTTACGACATCACATTAGAAACCTCAAAAATAACAGTATTTCTCCACTATTCAATGGATGTTATTATACATAAAAACCTTCCTCTTTAAGCACTCTATCTATTAAAAAAACCGCATTAAAATCCGTTGCGTAGTTTCAAAGATTTAAGCATACATAGGGACATAGGGACAGAGAAAGCGACTTTGTTTTATACTATGTAGTGATAGTGATGAAACGGTACGGCCTTACCCAGGTTTAAATACTTACACTTAAGTATTGTTTTTAAAATCCACGTAGCTTGCATGTTGTATTGCATGTAGAAATCCAGTATTGAAACCAGATGCCCCACATGATGCAATTTGATCTTAACATTGTAACCAATACGCGTTACCTTCCTGTTATTTCGCGGTCCGAGAGTAATTGTACATTGAACTTGAAAACTTTCGCTCTCTGTGTTTTGTAAGATTTGGTGTAATTTTGTTGCACATCTGGGTTTTAACGATACTTATATACCTATTTGAGATTATTTCTCTGTACCGTCTCTGTAATTGTCATTTTCTTTTCATTCATTGTGATTTTTTTCCGCTCCTGCCATTTTAGGTACTCTTTGACTCTTGGCAACATCTAGGTCTAGACAGGATTGTATTTATATTGTATTGCATCTGAATAACATTGAATCATTTACTTGGATGCTCCTGAAAAAGTCCTTTCTTGCTATATAGGTCACCAGTTAGCTGATCACTAACAAAACTTTAACCACAACCTATATAAACCTCTAAAATCTTCACAGGTGAACGTAATCCAAGCAGCCCTGAACGCTGCCCAAGCGACGTCAGAGAACGCCAACGAAGCAGCTTCTCAGGCTGCAGGTGAGCTCGGTGCCCAGACTGCCATGGTAGGAGCAGCCAGGCAAAGGCTGCATGCCCTGCAGGAGCAGCTGCATGGAGTCAGGATCGACTTCGAAGCTACACAGTCCGCGGCGAGAAAGGCTCAGGTATGGAGGATAGAAATTCTGTGTTTGGTGATTCTGAGCGTTTTGATAATAGCATGTGTAATTGCGAAGTTCGAAAGAAAGATGTTCTGTAGATGAAGAGGTTAATTTTGGTCAGTTAACACTGTTCCACGCATTTTTTTTAAATCAAGAAGTATGACTTTTAAAGCAATAGTTTCAGGGTTATTGTACATTCCTAATTTTTGGACTCCTGACATATTGGTCAAGAATTCTTTAACTTTTTTGGAGCCATTCTGCATTCAATGGTTTTGACATTCAGACTTGTAAGCAGTTTTAGTGATAGGATAATAAACTAAATGTTAAGTAATAAATAATAATGAGAGACGTTTCCCTGAACAGGAAGCGCAGCGGAACTCAATGGCGTACATTTTTGAGGACATTACCGTTTCCATGTTCTACTGAGACGATGAGAAGAACAGTTATTTATTTCATGATATATATATATGTATATATACTATACTGAATACTCTTGCTGTCACCAAATAAATCGTTGATCTCACTTCTCTCTTTGTTTCTATGACTGAATCACTTTTAGACAAGTCAGTACTCTCAATTTTATTTTAGACACTGCCTGGTCAGACTTAGTTTTATTCTTTTCCCAATTCTATTCTTACTTTCTAATAACAGACAGACTCTATCAATTCTAGAAATCATTTACTTCCTCACAAGTTTACAATATTTTCATTCTCGACTTTAGATGTGTTAAGGTACTAGTCACATTCACATCATAGACTTGAAGTGAAATTCGTTGCAACAGAACAGGGCCTAATGGAGTCTCTTTACAAACCCCAACCCAAATCTCATCCCAAACTACCACTACCTGACAAACCACCCTTAGACCCTTAGACCCTATCTAAGGTACAGTATGTTTACTGCACACCAAAATTTCTCTTCTATAGTATTTTCCCTTTCTCACAGGCGGCGGCTCAACAGGCCCAGGCTAATGCTGCAGCAGCAGCTGCAAAAGCTGCGGCGGCCGGGCTCGGCGGTCAGCACAAGGACGCTTCTTACGAAGGTACGGCGCCCGAGCAGCAGTACCAAGCTGCTCCTCAAAGCCAAGAGCAGGACAGTCAGGAGTACTACCATCAGCTACAGTCGGATTACCACCACTAGTAACAATAAGGTTTTAGGTGTCTAAGTTCTGGGATTTGTTGAAGTTTTAGCTTGTTGATTTTTTTAACTGACTTTCCTTTTCAGTTGTTTCCACATCTTATCTTTCTTCCATTACTTTTCCATGATATTCCTGTCTTAATTTTCTTTTGTATACTTCTCGCTACTTTTTTTTCGTTATTTTTTCTCAATTGCCCCATCTTTATACTTTTTTGTCTTACACTTGCAGGTTATTCGTTGCGTGATAGTACGTTACGTTTAAAAATCATGTTTCCCTTTTATCATTCATTATTTGGTTACTAAAATCTCATCTTTCCTTTTCTTTCATTCATGTCCTTTCTCATTACCTACATCATATCCCTTTTTTATAATCTGTATACCTCTCCTTCTGTCATAAAAAATCAACAACAAAAAAAGTTTGAGAATCCCAGAACAAAAGCTATACGTTTTTATTAGGATAGGATACTTTAGCATTCAAATATTTATTTCACCACTTTGCATATCCTATTCTAATCTTAACATAACAATTAGTAGAAAATCTTCTACTACAATGTAAATAAAAAATGTTTTTATAGTTAGGAGTGCTTCAAGATCGAGTTAATGTGATATCTGTTATGTTTCAAACATTTTTTTACTTTTATATGAGGTCCCAAGTGGTTCCAGTTTTGTATATGTGTAACTTTATAGTTATACTACAAAAATGTTAGGAGGTAATAATGCCGTACGGCAAACGAACCTTGTAACATCGCAACGCAACAAAGCAACTTCAAAATCTGTTACGTTCCTTTCATGGTCGCTGCAACACGGTGCATGCTACGTTGCTTGTTGCGTTGCATGTTGCGCAACACAGTTTCCTTTGATACTAACATACAAAATTAAGTGCGATGTCTCAAAGCCATAGAGTGTCGACAGAAAGTGTGAAAAAATAAAATATTGTTTTTGTTACTTCTGTTTTTTCAATACGATCGTGACTGATGACTATCTGACTGTGACTACTTCTGACTATTACTTGACATCTCACTTAATATCACTAACTTGACTTGACTAACACTTACCTACCCACCTCGCTTCTCACACAACCATCTCAAAAGATTTGTATTTTAAAATAAGAAGCGGGTCTGTTTATTTATTGGCACAACAATTTATCCAAAGCTTTTCGATCTGACATTTTGATTTTTGAGTAAATAAAAAATCTTGCCATTAAACGTATATCAGGCAAGGAAGAATAAAGAAGCTGGAGAACATTAAGAAATGGAGAACAGAGAGTCAAATTTTCAGTCCAGTATTTGGTTTAACACCTTGAAATGTTTGGAGGTACTATCTCCAAGATAGTTTAAAATAAGTAATGTTTTCTTAACTTGTTTCTGAAGAAGATTTGTCCAATTCCGTAAATATAGCTAATGTCGTGGATGTAAATTGTCTACTCCAGTTCATAAAAGAATATTAGACTGAACCGACATTATAATTTTGCGTTTTGACGACGCTAGGTAGGTGCACCAAATGATCAAATAATTACGTTCAGGTAAGTAGCTTCTTATGACTTAATAAGCTATGCACTTTAAATCTGACACTGCTTTCTATAACATAATAGAAACTTACTACTAAAATACTTCCGAATTCTTTAAACATTTAAAAACTATTTTTCACAATCACAATGAACATTTAGGTTAGTTACTGAAGATAGATTTCCTAGCTTACAAGATGTTTGTATTACTATACACCATATTCGCAAATTTGGCTTAACCTATGGCTTTGTTACATGGCTCGTCAACGAATCAAGAAGATTCGTTAAGCGAGATCTTTCCTATATTTCAGAGTGGGCCAGCTCCAACCAGGATCCTATTCAAGTGACCAGCGAACAACCTTTGCACCTCCAAGAAGACCCTCCGCTCACCCCAGCCCCAGAACCATCTCACGCTCTCATTGAAACCAACGCATTTACACCACTACCCGCCAAATCCGCACTCAACCAATCAGAGCCTTCGAAACCAAACCAGATCGAACTAGATAAACCCGTCGAATACCAGTTCCAGCCATTCCATTCCGCTTTCAACCAGTTTAGGTTCAAACCTATATCGGCTAAGCCTGCAAAATTAGTCGCTAAACAAGTTAAATTGGTCGCTAAACCTTCAAAAATAGTAGCTAAGCCTACGAAGTTAGTCGCTCAGCCAACTAATGTAGTTGTTGCAAAGTCTGTTGGGAAGATGTTTCCAGATGCTTACGTCAATTTAGACAGCTTTTTTAACGAACACAATCGGAATAATTACGCGAAGCAATTCGGATTTTATGGATGGTAGTAGAAGAAAGTTATTTAAGAGGTAGGTCCATAGTGTAAGTAGCTCATTGCCATTACACACCAAGGTTATGGCCCTTGTCATAAATATTTTTATTTGTGCCATATTGTTACTGTAAAGCCCTTATATGTATTTTATTTATTTATCAATGAAATTTGCTTATCTATATATTTGTTATTTATACGAAAGCACAGATCTTAGATCCTAAGGAATATATGATCCTTTTCAAACATTGTTGTTACTACCTACATACACTGCATCTATTTAATTATTTTTTTTCATCTTGTATTCAATGTTTTATGTCTCTAGCGCCAGCGAAAGAAGAGCAGAAGGCGGATGAACCCGAGGAAGAAGAGGCAGAAGAGGCCGAAGGAGAAGAAGAAGAGGAAGAAGATTGTGAAGAAGAAAAGAAGAAAAAATAGATAAACCAAATTGTAATATGCCATTTATTAGTTCGATGTCTACATAGCTTTTAATTTTGTTACTTAATTTTAAGGACGTTGTAGTAATAAAATAATAAAATATTTTGTAGGTATTTATTTTACATTGAACAAAACCTAATTTATTGAAGCGAGAGGGACTCAATGTTTTTTGTGGTGCATTGAAATAAACGTGATTTAAAGTTCAAGGTGATAATATTAATATAATAAATGTGCTTTTTATTTATCCTACATGATAACTACCTGCCTATATAAAACTTTGGAAGGCACCATAGAATAGAACAGAAAATATTTATTTCAGAATAACACACAGTAACGACAAAGTACGTCGCCCGAGCCAAAAATATATTTTTGCCCGACTGATACACTCTACTTTTCATCACCCACTATGAGAAAACAAAAGGCCCCTCATATTGTATTGAAATATTATGATTTTATAAAACATAAGTGTAACAACTAAATTGAAATTAAATAGTAACTAACAATAGAACGACTAAAAACTTATGTTTACATTTGAGACATTTTCGCAATTATGAAAATTTATTATTCAGCTGGCGGCGCGACTATAGACCGTCGTACCAGCCAGTCTTTATTCAAACAATTTCGATTTCTTTGGCGCTGAACACTAAGATGTTCCAGATTCAAAAAGTGCGTGGCAAAATTTTTTTTTTTCTTCAGCGTGGCATCACGCGTCAGCGTATTTTGCCATCGCGGCAAAGTTAATTGCGGCGCACTTTTTGAAATAAAGAGGATTAAAAACTCATTACTGCCCACTAAAAGTTTCTTATAGAAAACACCACCTTTTGCACTTAAAGGCGAACCAATTCGTCCTTTTCGAATAGATGGGATGAAAAAACTATTTACTGCATTGATGAATTTTATACTAGCTTTGCACTATTGGTTGAATATTTTTGTTTGTATTTCTAAACGCATCAGTAAACATCAAAGTGAATAGTTTCGTTTTTGTCGACGCAGTAAACAATAAAACATTTATTTATTTATCACTTTTTTATTTATTTGCCGAAAAAGTAATACTACTATAAACTATCACCTATTATAATACAGTATAGTGGCAAATCAACGTTTTATTTTCATTAATTTCGATAGGATTGTATTGAGAAAACATTTAATAACAAGATAATTATGTGTCAAGACATGCGAAACGGGACGGTCCTTTCAAAACGCGACATCGTCGCGCCACACACGGAGTTTTGAAAAATAATTAATTAAAACAAAAATGTCCGTCGTAAAGAAGAAGAAGCGTGTTTCCAAGAAGAACAAAAAGGCGTGGGGAAAATACTCTGACATTCGTGATGTTGAGGAGTTTCTTGAAGATCAGCGATTAGAAGAAAGATTGGGGTAAGTGAGGTTATGTTGACATCATGTGCGCAACTATTTCGTGTTTATTTTCGATAAAGTCTTGTCTACGTGCCCAGATTTATAATAATATCTGGAAAACGAAATACTTTTCAACCCAAATCTATTTAGGTGAGTACAAATTTAACTTAGAACAGAGTTTTGTAATATCTGATGTTAAAGCATTAGCATATCATAGCAGCATAGCAGAAGCCAGTTTTATCTATTTATGAAAGAAAAATAACTAGTGAGTCATCTCGACTATTACCTTTTGAGATACAAACAAATTGTAAATTTTTAAAACATCGCTCAACATTTCACAATATTAACTTAACACTTTCAGTAAGTTTGACACCAAGCCAGACAGTGAACTGTTCGTGGTAGACACAGCCGGAGACAATGACAAGGTCAAGGATGAGGACACAAAGCCGTTGTCACACAAACTACAGAAGAGAGCCAAGCTGAAGGAAGTACCAAAATGCTTTGAAGTTCTTTTGCCCACTTCTAAGGTAGGTTAATGTGAAGTGTTTTGCATAAAATGAAACAAAAACCTTAAATGTGTTTAAATTTTACTGTCAATTAAACCACTCAATATTACAACACCTAATTGACATCAATTGCGTATCATAGCGATATTACTATTCTGTGGACATCCACAGAATAGTAATATTGCTACCCTTTGTTTTGTAGTATTTATCAATTTAGGGTTGTTAATTTTTCTGTGTAAACAGTAGATATGTGCCAACTTTGACTTTGGCTGACTAGCCAATTAGTCTGTTCTAAAGAGACTGATTACTTGGCCGAGCCAATCATGGTTTGGGGGGTATTAGAATTATCTGTGACACTTCATTTCATTTCACATAGGCTTATAAAATATCAAGAAAAGTACACATGCACAATTCGGATTGATTGCTTCTTATGGCGAAGAACCTGCAAGAAACTCTATGGTTATTCTTTAAAGCTGATATTATTATTGCAGCAAACCCTATCATCCCTTTAACAGCCCTACATTCATTCATACTTAGTATTGAACATTTAAGATACAATTAATCATAATTTAATATATTATGACCCTTTTTCAGGTGCAAGATCCAAACAAAAAACGTAACCATGTAAACCCTATTGGCTCTAAACCGTCCGCCTTGAGCAAGTTAAGACAAGCACGTCAAGCACAGAAGGGAGTGTTTGAGAAGAAGTTGGTGGAGGCCAAGAAGAACAGGAAGATGGCTCTAGACAAGAAGAGGAAGGCCAAGCAAGTCAGACAGAACTTCAACCTGGATCTGTGGGGGAAAGATTGTAAGTGGCCTTTTAATGTTTTTTTCTATCTTTGGGTATGAATGTGGATGGGCATTAGAGTAGAGGGAGACCAAAGATATGATAAATGGACTTTGTGAAGGATGTTACAGCACGAAGGGTGTCTGATGAGATAACGAGTAATAGAAAAGTGTGGAAGAAGATGACAATATGTTGTGCTGAGCCCAAATGAATTGGGCTAAGAGCAAGACAATGATTTTTGAGGCCACAGACGTCAACATAGCTGGACGTCGGCGGCAGAGAAGGAGGGGTGAGAGCCGAGAGCAGGCTCCTCGCCAGCTAGTCAGCTGTGTTCCGCCTTTAAACACGGCTGTGCTCGCACATTTTAAATCTCCATATTTCATATTTACTTTTTATCGTTTTGTTATTTCATATTTTACAATTTCATATTTCAAAATCAAAAATCAATCAAAATCAAAATATTTTTATTTCACATAGGCCTACATGGGCACTTGTAAAACGTCGACAAAAAGGTGCTCGGTTCGGGTTGATCGTTTCCTATGGAGAAGATACAGCAAGAAACTCCATGGTTACTCTTATTACATGTTATACAGTCCACTCGCTTTCATTTACTACACCATCGTCGCGATCAATGATGATGATCTTGAAATTGCATCTGGATTTATCTTTCTGGCTTTTTGAGTGACTAACAAATCAACGATTAAAATGAAAAATGCTATCGCTAGTGTGTTTGAGATTTGAGTCCATCTGATTTGAACTACACCTAGGCACATGTATCTTTTTTCACCATTGGTAGTCTTTGGAAAAAGCTGTTTATTTATTTAAAGTTTTAACCCAAGTAACTTAAGACTTTTGGGAGGAGCTATCTCCTATAGTTTGCTATGGTAGTGAACTACCGCAGTTTTTCCAATTTTTTATAAGTGATTGTAAATGTTATAGTGTTGCTGAAGTCAGAAAAATAGCCTTATAAAAATAATATATGCATTTAGTATTCATTTGAAACCTACCCATTTCCCAAATAATTTAGTTATTCTTTAAAAGGATTAATTTGACTATCCTACACTTTATACCCAAAATATTAATTCTCATTTCATTCCCTTTTCCCCAGTACCTGAAGCTAAAGGTATACCAGAGACCCTGATAGACGATTTCATATCAGAGGAAGCACAGCTGCACAATATTCTGCCCACACAGAGACTCAGACCAAAGCCTCCGCTAGCCAAGTCTGTGATGACGAGGGCTGCAGTGGAGACACCACACCCCGGAGTCAGTTATAATCCTTCTTACCAGGTTAGTACAAGCATTTATTTGTTTGTGGTTTTAGAGGAGTTTGTGGCTAAATAGTAACAGCCGCACAGGTTGATTGTTAAAGTTAAGCCGTGCTTGACGAGGTTAGTCCGTGGATGGGACCATAATTACATACCGAGTTTCCTCAATGCCTAGGAAAGCACGTTAAGCCGTTGGTCCCGGATCTTTGATTTTGGTCTTTTTCGTTACGAGTAGTCAGAAGCCAAAAGTTTGACATCCTACTAAGGGGTATCGTACCCCTAGTAGGATGTCAAACTTTTGGCTTTGGTATCGTCGGGGTTTTTGTTGCGTCTTATTTCCTATGGAATTAGACCAAGAACAGGGAGGCAACCTCGTGAAGGTGAATCCACCGGACTTGCTTTGAGGATCTTAACGACTGTCGCGCTCACCCTCAAGACCCCGCCACCTTACCGCTTCTGAGGGAAGCAGTAAGGTAGGCTTGTATCTATACTACCAAGCAAAGCATGTCGTTGTGAAACCGCAAAAGCATAAATAAAAACCCTCCCCAACAACGAAGTAGCATTGCATTGGTCTACTTCTTGTGTGTGGGCTGCTCACAAATGCAAATGCATTGTGTGAGCTAATATCTAAATAATAATCATTATAAATCAACTATATTGGACAAACAGCACACAATCGCTGAAAAACTCCCTTGTAGTTAATTGTAATAAAAATATTAAATCGTTTTTTTCCCACAGGAACATCAAGAATTGCTCCAACAAGTGGGCAAACACGAAGAGAAGATGATGAAGCGAGAGGCGCATCTGCACAGAGTTACCACCGGCATGTTCAGGAGAGTCACGCAAGTCGAGAAAGACGTAAGCACTTGTCATTGTCAGTCTGTAAAAGAAAGTAATACCTAAATAATATGGGATCGGACTGGGTAAAGAAAACGACATTCTATTTTGTCCGTCAGACAGGTATACAAAAATATTAGACACGTATTTTTTGTTTTATCTAAATATCAAAAAAATACTTAGTTAGAACTTATTAAAGTTGGAGAGTGGGGGCTAACTACGTCACAGGTAGGTATAAAACTTACCTACATGTGACGTCATGCGCCATTTCAACTCGATATATCTCCGTAATTTTATAATCACGTGAAAAAAGAAAAAATACGTGTCCAATACTTTTCAATAAACTACCCGACGGACAAAGAAAAAAAAAATAGGATTATCCCCTATTACAGCCAATTGAGTCGATCTTGAGGTTAAACAAACAGACAGAAAGTCATTGTGTGTTAATCATTTTTTAAGGACTATGTGAGTTTTTATTAAGACACCATGAATTATTGCTGCTGCTGTCTAGCAACTTATTTGTATTAACACCAAGCATATGGATCGAACAATATTCGTTGATATGCGCTTAACCCGCCTCCCAAATCGTATCGCTATACGTAGCTTTATATAACTTGCATACTAGTAAAAATGGATTATTTGAACTTGGCAGCGAAATTTTTAATATTAAAATACGTTGAGGAAGGGTCATAGACGCACAAACGTAATGGTTTTCTACTGCACAGCGTAGAAAGGACTAAACGCACAACCAAATTGAAATTTAGTATCTATATTTTTTTTTTAATATCAGCTGTTTCCGTCAAAGGTGCAATATCTACCTTGTATGTCCCTACCACCCTATTTAATGGAAAACTATTCTGTAAAGTTTTTGGCGGCTAATACTGCTAAGATAACTCAATGTCTATATTATTTAAGAACCGTAAGCCATCGTCCAGACGCGCTAGATTTTATATCGCGTTACATATTCAACAGAGAAAAATACGCACTGTTGGATTTACACATCTCGGTGCTCAGTTAGCGTTGAAAATCCAATGCGAAATAAAAATTACATTCTAACCGGACCTACACACTTCTTAAACACTCATTTCTTTCCACTCTAGAACCAATGGCGCGAGGAAATGAGCTCCGGCCTCCCGCAACCCCACAATCCAGCCGAAGACCCGGACACTGACACGGACAACGAGTACAAGGCCGTGAACCCGCCCGTGAAGAACAAGAAGAAGGACCACAAGACTCGGAGGAAGCAGAAGGAACGGCTTGTTGAGAAGGAGCGGCTCAAGAGGGAGAAGGTTGATAAGCAGAAGATTACTGATCTTTATAAGTGAGTTTACTTTTGGTTTTCCTAATATGTGGGATCGTTTTGTAGATGGTAAAAACGGCGATTGCCTAGTGTTACCGTCGGACTGCCTAGTCTCCTCTGATTTTTCGGATTCATGTGTGTATTATACACGGTGTAAATCACCTCATCACGAAGCCGTCAACCAAGCATTATGTACATGAAACTAAGTAACTTTACGCAAAAATTATTGCTGGAAAACGACTTCTTTTTGTGGGGGTGTAAAATCATGTTTTGTGGTAGAACTCAATGTAACGCACTCAAAACATTGTGCTGATGGACGGATTGAATAGTAAGGGGGTCGTGGACGTGTTTAAAGTAAAAATCTTACATTAAAATTTTGTATTTAAATAAATACTTGTCAAAAAGTGGGAACTTTGACCCCTAATATCCCCGTAACTAGAAGGTTCCCAGGTATGGTGTAGAACAAAAAAAATATCGCAATAACAGGGAGAACCAGTGCCTTTCGGCTTCGTTAAGAGGTTTTTTACACCCTTTATAGCGTAAAAAAAATATGGCTATCACTACATGTGTTACGTTTAATTTTGCAATATTAAATATAAAACAAATATAAACATTTTTAATATAAAAAAAATATACAAAGAAAATGGATTGGCGACGTAAAAAATGACTTTCAGTAAAGTTGCGAAATGGTTTATCTTGAAAAGAATAAAATTTGTGATTTTAAAAATAAAAATAATAATCACTAGCTTCGGTGAAGGAAAACATCGTGAGGACACCTAACATAGCTGAGAGATATTTATTGACGGCATGTAAAGCCTGCAAGCCATAAAACCTCACGACGCCAGGTTATGCGTTAACCACACGAAAAAGAAAGAAGAGATTTCGTCATTTGGTTTAGTGCATTAAAAATGTGAATTCATGAGTGATGAATGATGTTGAACTAGGGTAATCAGCCGCTATTTGTAGGTGATTAGCGTGATTAATATTTTTACTATAGCATGAGCTCTTCCTCTGGTCTCCTAGACCGCAATTAAGGTTGCTGTCCGACCAATACTTGTCATATCTATTCATATGTCATCCACGTCCTGCTGCATGCCTACATATTATTATGTCGACCGCATCGATTAGAGATTCGGTACAATGTTATTTACTTGAATTTATTTTTTCAAGTAAAAAAGTATTTTACGTAAGTACGCAAAATACTCGCTTTGGACGTGGAGTTGCGGACACCACCCCAATAAAAAATACAATACCTTGAATAAAATTATATTGTGTTTAAATATACATATGTATAAAGCATATTCTCTGACACTTTAAAACAAAAAAATGTTTAATACATCTTCCAGACTACGGAAACTCCAGTCGTCAATAAAGACCCGCGAGCAGAAGCAAGCAGACGAGCGCAGCAAGCGAGCGGAGAAGCGCGCCGCCAGCGAGGCCAGCGCGCTGCCAACGCTCAGCGCGCACAAGACGCCCGCTAAGGAACCCGACTACGTGGACCCCAAGCAGCTGACGGGCGATCTGAGGAACATACAATCTACCAGTAAGTACCTAAGCATGATATTTTAAACCTCTGCAAAAGAAAAATCACTTCTTAGGGGGCGTCCATTAATTACGTGAGGCAGTTTTGGCGATTTTTCAACCCGGGGAGGGTTCCCTCTTGGTGAGATATCGTGAGATTATACTTGACCCCCTCACCCCCCCTCCTAATCTGACGTGAGATTTATCAAAATGCGTAGTTAAGTGTAAATAAGTTAATCTGTGCTTGATAGCGATGGATTGATTAAAAAAAAACATAATTTACTTAATTATTTTCATTGAATATTTATTATTGTGTAGGATTAAGCCATATTTTAGTGGAAAAACATATTTACTTAAACTTAGTTCTCACACAATTTTACACTGTTTCTTTAGGGAAAAAATTACGTGATATTTGCCAAGACCCCCCTCTCTCCCTCGTGAGATTGGGTGAGATTTGGCTCGACACCCTACCCCCTTAAGTGCCTCACGTAATTAATGGACGCCCCTTTAGCGTGTCGATGGCAAGTATTGTTTAAAGTTAGTTAAATCACTACTTACGAAAAGTATTTTATTTTTGGTCAGCCCAGTACTCAGCAACTATAACACCATTTCGCTAACGCACACATAAGGTCCTCGTTTATTGATGCTGCATTGAAAAACCACTGATGAATGACTTGGCCAGACGTGACTGAATCTCCTTATATCTTATGTAGCTTTACGTTTCTCGTTTTCTGAAGTTACAACACATAACATCACGACTGTAATCTCTAATGGGTCAGGCAGAGCCGCAGAGGTGTACCTAATAGTACACTGACATTTCGTCAAGTCCTATGTCCATTTGGGTTGATGGCAATAAGCTCGCCTTATTGCCATCAACCGGGCATAAATCCAGACTTCGTGGCTACTACTAAGAAATTCCTTATGGAAAATCCGAAAAGCATTTTGCCCGACCGGAAATCTATCTCTAATCTAATCTATCAGGTCACCTAGAACTGTAACCCAGGATGGTATTAAACAATAGGTCCATTTTTCCAGCAAATCCTCTTCGTGAACGTTTCGAGTCCCTCCAACGCCGCGGCGCCCTCGCTGCCTCCAAACTAATGATGAAGAAGAAGAGGAAACTCAAGAGTTACTTCAAAGCTGGCCATAAAGTTACCGAGAAAGATATCGAGAAATACGTCACCAGGAATGTAGGTAAAAAGTGATCTTAAAACCTGTTGTGTAAGGTTGGATTTATCTTGTATGATAAGGGTATAATGTATGTAATGTGCATTTAGTACGTTATTAAAAAGTTATTTAACGGCTTTGGTAGTTTGATTTATTTAATTTTAGCTTGTACCAAAGGGACTGGCAGAGATGTACCTAATTATGAATACGCCCGTTATGTTTAATCCCACGTAATAGGGGAGAGCCTATTGCCATTAACCGGATTAACTGGGCACAAATGCAATTCCGTGGGCTACTGAGAAATCCTTAAAGGAAAAACTGAATAATACGGCACAACTTCGAATTGCTTTAAGTATTAGCTATCAATAACACTTGAAATGGGATAGTTACCATTTTTACTATTTGTTTTGGTGCCGTAAAAAGTTCGCGAGTGGACAGAGTGAGTTTCGAGTGTCGGGAACAGAATCGAGTTGTGAGTGACAGTGGTAGTGGTACGGAGCGCAAAAAACGAACAAGAAAGAGGGTAGACCGATTTATCTGCTCATAAACACCCACCCGCAATAACTTCAGTTTATCCGTGATCATGGCGTTTACAACAGCGCCGAAATATTGGTAACTCAAAACAAATAGTAAATATCCCGTTTCGAGTGTTATTGATAGTGTTAGAGACTATCATCAGTTTAAAAAATTATTAGTATTATTCCTTGGTATATAGATTTAAGATTTAAAGTAGTTAAGCAGACGAGTGTGATAAGGATCGTAGCTGTTGGCGATCTGTGGTTTCTGTCTTCCGTCATGCGAGAAAAGCGTGAGTTTATGTACCTACTTTAATATTTTTTCACATCAATCAATACCTATAATTTCCAAGGTGGGTCTCGGACCTCGGTACGTTTTACGATGAAAATTATTTATCTCACATTTACTGGGTATTACGAAACCCATGCGTCAGATTTTCGGGGCACTGACTGTAACGACTGTCAAAGATCTCCAAATGACAGCCGAGCACCGGAGGGAAAGTCGGTAAGATTGGCAGTTACTCGATATAAAAGACTGGCATTAAGCTGCATTCGGTTGGACTGGAAGCTAAGTACGAGTATATATTTTTCCATATGGGTTGGTTGGTAGGCATGAAAAAAAAGTCCATATAATTTTTTTTTATACAAAAAATTTACTAAAAAAATATCTAACATATAATACATCTAGAAATAGTCCACTTACGAGTATATTACAGAGATATGTGGCAGTGTAACGAATATAAAGTCTAACATAACATAGCTTGTAGGTAACTCAGTATTAATCCTAGGATGTTCCCTAAACATAGGAAAATTAAACATTACGGTCGCTTATAAATAGAATACTATGCGTTAGCCTATGTAGTCGAATTTTTTCAATAACAAAACGTAATAAGTTAACTAGGTTACATAGGGTGGCTGGTTTGAACAATATGCACATATTACGTAGAAAATATCATCAAAATTTACTGGCTTGACTACACCTGAATTTAATCATATAAGAATTGATAATTAAATAAGGAATTTCGATTAGGTACCCAAAATCCTTCGTTTTAACAACTGTATAAATACAGTCTGCAGACCTTAAAAATATATTCAGCTGATACGAGAATACACAAATAATTCTGTAAGGCCTACGGCTCACAGAAATTATTTCTGAGTAAACCCATGTATTTTAGTTTTAAAACAGTTGCTTTTGCCAATAGGTCCTGATTTTTTTAAAGAACTGTTGGGACATCCAATGAAAATTAATTACATTTTCAAATAAACTACAGTGCAATTTAAATTAAGTATTATAACATAACTTCATAATTTTTATTACTATGTGCTTATTGCCCCTAACAGCCTATACAGAATCATCATAATTTTCAAACATCTGAAAATACTGATGCTCTCTTTAAATCGGTTGAAAACGAATAAATTCTATCTACATAATCACATTTACACATTTATAGTTAGGGTTTGAAATTATTTATATTGAAACATTCTGTTTGTAACTTCCTCTTTTTTGATTTAACTTTTATTTACATTTATGGTGGACTCAATTCCCTTTGTCATCATCATCAGTCGACCCTTTGCTATGCTTGTATATTGCCAATATCGGATTCCCTTTTAGAGGTATTTTAATCTTGGGCAGCCACGTTAGTTCCATTATCTACGTTAATAATTACATAAGTAGGCTTTTGCTACCCTTGAAGTTTAATTGTTTTCTCTTTCTTGTTCCATAAATTTGGTTATTATACTATCAATATGCATTACACAAAATACATATAATAGTTTTTAAAATCTTTTAACTGTGCAGCAAAATATAACGATTTGAAGATACGAGATAAGTTACAAATCAGAACGCTCACACATCCAAAACATCAAATTCCGTCTAGAAAATACAAAAAGAAATGTCGCACTGGACTCAACCCTAAATATAAAAACAAAATCCTTACGTCTCTAGAACATTCTCAACCCCACCTCGCCGCGATAGAGTACAGCGACCTTAATAACTCTAAGGCCCTGGTATCGGACGTGGCTTTCCCATCACTAGTAGGTGCAACCCTAGCTTCAGCTAAAGGAGTATCTATAAAAGGTAATTTAGTAGTTGTTTTTGGTTCAACTGGAGTTGTTCTGACGTGGAATTTCTTCACACCTCTTCGACTGGCTGTGATACTACTGGCTCTAAGTGGACTGAAAGTTGTCGCCGACGTTTCTAGGTCTTGTGTTGTTTTGAAACTTTCTATTGTTGTTGTCGTTGTCGTGGTCTGTGGTGTGTTTGATAGAGAATTGATAGCGCTAGGATCGAAGTTCAAGCTTTTCCCTCTCCTGTCTCCTCTGGTCCTTTCTATCCTATCTGTTCGTCTGTGCACATTTCTGTCAGCCTCTGTGGTTGTTAGTTCAGCTACCTCTTCTTCTTTAGCGATATCTTCCATATCCTTTTGTGAGACAGCCATCAAAGCTTCAAGTAAAGCTTTCTTTGACGCCTCGGCGGTAGTGTTGTGGTCATCATCGCATGTCTGTATCAGCAGCAATATTAATCTCTTCACTGTCTTTGATTTCGTTTTCTTCATTACATTCATTAGTTTTTCTGCTGTCGTTGCATTCATAATTTCTTTTGCTTTTTCTACTACTGTGTCGGTTATTGTTGTTAGGTCTTGAGCTGGTTCAGTCGAAGAATCTCTTAGCAGCCTTCCTTGTCTTTCAAAATCTTTTGTCTCATGTGTGGTTACTTCGAAACCGACTGTCGGCTCAGCGGTCTGTTCTGTGGGTACGTACTCTGTAGGGGTAGTGGCTGTATTAGGAATGTACGTGTTCTCTGATAATCCTTGATTCAGGTCTGGTGCTGTCGGACTCAGCCCATCGTTGAGCGTGATAGGATCTATGACAGTACTCTGCCAGTTTCCGTAAGTGCTCGACCAAGCGAATTGGTTGGTCGTCTTTTCACTGTCTGGAGATGTGAATACAGTGTCAGGTACCGTCGGTGTAGTAGTAGTTAAGGTTTCTGTCTCTGTCACTCTTGCGGTTGTAGTAGGTTGCGTTGTAGTTTGTACGGTAGTCAGGTCTTCATCAGGTATCGTAGGAGCTTCAAGGTCCTCAGCGGGTTTCTTGATCGGTTCGGCGTCAAAGGTTATTGTTTTTCCGTGACGGATGCTGTTACCTTGTGGCGCTGCGAACGATTGACTGTGAGCTCTTTGCAATTCTTCCTCATTCTCTAACTCAACACTTTCAGTTTCCGTGAAGTAGACTGAAGTGGTCGATGGAAGTGCTGTTGTAGTCCTTATCTTCTTGCTTTCGAAGTCGCCGACGGATGTTGACACAGATGGGTCGATTCCCCAAGCTGTTGGCAAGTTAGTAGCTTCAACGTACTCGCTCAAAGGTTTACCTTCAGTAGACACTGCATTCGTGCCGTAAGGAGAATCATTCAGACTCAAAGCATTATTCTGGAATCCACCATATTTGTGAATCGAGTAATCGCTTTCTGTTGTAGTCGTGGGTTCATTGTTGATGCTGGAGAGTGTATTAATGTTAACTGCGACCGTGCTGGTATATGAGGGAGTGGTAGCAGCGGGAGTAGGTGGTGATGTGTAGGATGCCGATATTCTTCCACAACATCTGAATGGATTTCTGGCAGTAGTAGAAAGTGAGCTGTATGCAGCCGATGATGCATATTCCGACACTGGTCTAGGAGTGGTTGTTGGTTGTTCTGTTACCGGGTATATTGTAGGCACACCTAAAGCCTTTGGTTCTCGCACATTGTTTGATAGTGGCGGTACAGATTTGTTATCATCTGAGAATCCCAAGATTTCATCATCGTCTTCGTTGATCGTAGTTGTCGGTTCAGTGTTAATAGATTCTTCTGTTGTTGTCAACAAATCACCGAATGATGGGTGGGTCGGTCTGATGTCTGATAGAACCTTCCTGAATTGTACTGGATCTTGGAGGTAAGCAGATAAAGCGTGAGTGAAGACTTGAGCTAACTCCCTGATTTGTGGAGAAGTAGCAATGGGGTTTTGACTCTGCATGACGGACAAATCTTCAGCCAATTCGTTATAGGTTCCATTAGGATCTTCTCTTATTTCTTCCAATAACTCCGCGTTGGTCATTTGTTGTCCAAAGAGGTTGCTGTATTTGTTAATAGTCTGACGGCTGAATAAAGCTGGAAGTACTTCCTCCATGGCCTCGTAATCATCAAAGGAAGGTGCGACTGTTTCATTCTCTTCAGGAGTTGGAGTTGTCGATAAATTATCCAAAGCAGTTGCGTAGTAAATTGCCAAGCTGTGCAACGTCTTTGGTGTCAATGATGACGGTACAACTAATCCTGGCCTGTTAGGCTGATCTCCAAAGTATCTATCAGTCATAGTCGTTGGGACTGTTGGTTCCGTAGGCCCAGTAGGCCCGTACCTATCCAGGTTCAATTTCCTCATAAGTCTTTCGCGACGTTCTTGGTAAGACGGTTCCGTGGTTCCCTGGCTTGCTTGGTTAGTGCTGGAGTATACGTCATATCTGTCAGATGATGCCGTCTGAGTGAACACATCAGCTCTAGTCGTGTGAGGGATCTTTGTAGCCGATTCGAAACTGTCCTTTGTATCGATAGTTACTTTTTGTTTTTCAACAAAGTCGCTTCTTGCTGTAACTTGGGGGACTTTCTCAGTGGTAGTGGTTGTTGTTAAAGTCTTGTTCTTCTCTTTCTGGAGGAATCCTTTTAGTAGAGATACTCCAGGCCTGGTGTAAGGCTCTTGCTTTTCAATGATGGTGGAGTAACTCTTGGTGTATGGCACCAATGTTGGCCGTTTGGTTGTTGTTGGCTCAGGAGTCGATGGAGGCGAATGTTTGTCACGAATATCGTAGAGAGTCGTTAAGTTTGGATTGTTTTTAGCTTTAGGTTTAACAGGAACATTTGGTGTGTAAACCGGGTATGGTCTGTAGGCCTTGTTATGGAAGTCTTGGAGATACTGCCTGTTATTGTTGTTAGCAAAAGCTGCAGTTTCAGCCGCGACCTGCATCTCCCTGAAACTATAGTCTGGAGTATTTCTGTATACTGGAGATTCCGTATAAGTTGGCTGTGTGGACCTCGCAGGCACATTACCGAAGTTCGTCGAAATCAGTTGAACCAAACTCTTCCTTCGTTGTTCAAACGCAGTTGTGGCGGCAGTTCTTTGTGTAGGGTTATAGTTGTCAGTAAACAAGGCTTGGTAAGTCTTGACAGTAGCTTTAGGGATCTCGGTCTGTCTCTGTCTGCTTCTCAGCAATCGTTCAGTCGTGCTGGGCACATTGACTGGTGTGCGTCTGGACTCCGCCCTTATGTTGCTATCAGCGCCAACTTGTTGAAGGTCCTGGTTTTTGCTCAGGCTTTGTGAGACCTTCTGGCTCTTCTTCTGTTCGTTGGAGTAGTATTCAGCGCTGGACTCGTAAAGGGCGGGTGCAGAGGCGCAGTCCACCTTGAACCACCAGTCACATATGAGGTGCGACTGGCTGAAGATGGTGCCGTTCGGACAAAGGAACGAGATCTTGCGGGATGTATCGCATATGTGGAATACCTGGAATGGGAATATTGAAATCAGTATCAAGCAATAAATAAAAATTCAGAACATTTATTTTAATTAAAACATTTACAGGCATTTTTGAACTGTCATGGAGTCGGTCAGTCGAAAAGTTGCAGTTAGATTGCCCATTTTGAAAATTGTTTTGCGGGATTGATACTTCTGTCAACTCATTGCCTTTAATACATCAACATTATTGTACAGTTGGCAACTTAATTAGTCTTTAAACACAAGGAAACAACATCATCCATTGTGCCTTTCAACAAAATAATCATCATGCCATAACTACGGCGAAATCGTCAATTCTACCCTTACTTTTGATAAAAAGACTTATTTATCAGTGTTAATATGAAAATCATCATCATCGTCATCATCATAAGCCTATAATGTTCCCACTGCTGGGACACAGTCCTCCTCTCTATGAGAGGGAGTGGGCTGTTATCCACCAAGCGGGCCCAGTGCAGGCTGGAAGATGTCACATGTTTTAGCATTTTTAGTTCTAGGACGTAACGGTTGCCTGACGGTGTTTTCTTTCACCGTTTTTGAGGGCAATGGTGATGAAATAAATTACACAAAGTAATGCCTGCCTGGGTTCGAACCCACGGCTTACTGCTCGTAAGTCGGGGCTGCCACCACTGGGCCACAGCTGCTCTCACGGATGATCCGTCAATATGAATATGGTGCATTGATATTAACATGAATATCCTTCCTTATCGTGTGGTTAATGCCCAGAAAACCTACAGAAAGATGAAATAAAAATTTCGATGATGAAAATATCGATATAATTATACCTGGCAATCGGTCTCCAAGTCTGCGTAGTATCCGGTGGGCACATTCTTGCAGTTGAACCCTGTGGGCGGGATGTTGGGGTAAGCAGGGAAGTCCACACCAGCCCTGCCGATCACACCTGGAAACATAGCATTCATTATAAGCAGTCTTCTTCATATTTCGTATTGATTGTCTTCATCATGTGGGTAGCTGTTTTCCAACTATGTTGAGGGATTCCAGTATAACGAATGGAGCTGAATTCCAGCTTTTGACATGAAGTAACTGCTTAATTAACTGACATCCACAACCCATTACCAGTACTGCTGAGATAGGGGCCTTTGACTTATGTTTACTTTTTGCTATTTGTTTTTTGTTCATTTCAACCATTTTTTTTTGTCCTTCGTGAGGCTAATAAATACTTTTTCTTTCTTTCCATTAACTGGGTAATAATACCCTTTGGTAAGACTGGTTGACAGACTTTCAGACTAACCGTAACGACTGCCCAAGATCAACAAATGACTGCCAAGATATAGTTACTATGTTACCTTGATACTCGACGATATCCTCAGGCTGGTTGTCGGGAGGTATGAGCCTCTTCACAAGTGCTTTCCCCTCCGTGTAGTGCTCGAACCCAGCGGCTCCCATAGCCTGGGCTATCTCCTGTAGACTCTCCACGCTTGGAGCGGGGGCATATAGCTCCGTATCCTGGGGACATGATCAAATGACGTTAATAATATATATATTTTTTTAAATATTTATTTCCACCCGCATTCTCCAGTCATCCCGCGATCATGGCGCTTGCAACAGCGTCGAAATATCGAGAGCTCACAATAAACAATAATCACGGAAGATAATTCCAGTAAGTGTATACATATAGTGTGATAAGTTTAGTAATAAACCATAACACAACAAGACGTCTGCCAGTTATGTTTTAATGTTTATGGGATATAATAGTGCGCAAGGCTATTGCCATCAACCGGGTGAAACTCCAGAATCCGGTTTGCCACTGAGAAATTTCATACAAAAGAACCCAAACAATCCGGGAATTAAACTCAGGACCTCATTATCAGCAGCAGCACTTGCGACCATTGGACCATCAAGGCAGTCAATAAACGGCAAGGTGCCATTTAACTTGTAGCTAAGTAAATCTTGACAGATATCAGGTAAGTCTGAATATCATGAGTTAGTTACGTGTAACTAGTTATTATTTAGTTTACCTGTCGCCGTTGCGCTGTCCGGCGAGCCCCGTCACAAGCGCCTGAAATAGAAATTAAATACCATTAACACAATATTAAATAAAAACCATGTGTGTTTCTGCCTTCACGCGAAGATAAGGTCATCACTAACATAACATAACCACCCTGAAGAATTAGGCAGGGTACCTAATACTATAACCACATATCGCCAGTTATGTTAAAGTCCCATGGAGGTAAGCCCATTGCCATCAACCGGGCACAGATCCGTGGGTGCTACTGAGAAATTTCTGATAGATGAACCCAATAGGGGACAATCCTATTTTTTTTTCTTTGTCCGTCGGGTAGTTTATTGAAAAGTATTGGACACGTATTTTTTCTTTTTTCACGTGGTCATAAAATTACGGAGATATATTGAGTTGAAATGGCGCATGACGTCACATGTAGGTAAGTTTTATACCCACTTGTGACGTAGTAAGCCCCCACTCTCCAACTTTAATGAGTTCTAACTAAGTAATTTTTTGATATTTTGATAATACAAAAATACGTGTCTAATATTTTTGTATTACCTGTCTGACGGACAAAATAGAATGTCGTTTTCTTTACCCAGTCCGATCCCCTATTCCCCTTTGCTAGACATCATGTGTAACTCTAGTTTGAAAATAACTACCAGGATCTGCTTAGCCTGGCTATATTATGCAAGACCCAAGTAGTAATGTCCACAAAAAACCTACATACAATAGGTAACATGTTCTTTCAATTGCCAGCCTAGCCTAGATTACAATAGGTTTAGAATTTCGACACATCTTTCAGTATATAACCTAACATTATCTAACTTGTCAATTCTACATCCGGCAGACGAGTTCCTCACATTGTCATGGCCAGACTAATACATAAAAAACCCACACAATGATACAATTAAATCACTAATCGACATAAACGCTTACAACGAGCGAACCACGCGTAAAACACAACAGTTTGTATTTAAAAGGAACTTTATGTCATTGTAGTTAGGACGGATTTTCAGTTCAATTGTTGTCAATGATATGCAGTTGGATTTACAAGTGTATGAATAATGGGGATATACAATGGGACCTGCTTTCTAATGCAAGTCGTGGTCGCGATGCGGGGATCCCGCGGTGATTCACGATTCACGGTATCGGATGGGGTAGTGGACTTAGAGATGGTCGAATAGCGATTTGGCTAATACTTGCTGTTGTGGTAGGAATTTAGATAGATCCAAAATTGTTTTTAAAGATTATTATGATTAGTACCAGAAGGAGATAGCTTGACGAGCTGGACTCTTACCAAAAGGACTGGGCCCAAATAGCTAAAGAGAGAGAGAAAAATGGAAAGAGGGAAGGGAGGCTACTGCCCCGCAGTGGGACGCACAAAGAAAAGAATACGTAATTATTACCAGCTTGTGTGGTCCCACTGCAGGATAAAGACATCCCTTTCCTTTTTCCACTAAACTCGATCCTGAGCCAATATCGACTAATCCCGCAGGCATGAATGTGAGCGTGAAAGTGAGGCGAGAGTGATTTCATAACGTAAGACGTATGTTGACCATTGAATGTGTGTTTCATTCTCATTCAGGGGACCTATTTCTCATCTTATGTCTGTGAAAATACCATATTTTAAATGGATAGAGTATCAACATATAATGAAAACATCACGGTATTAAACAAACATTCAGTTAACCAGCTTTCAGTAATATCCGCTATTTCGACAACACACTAAGCGCAACCTAATACCGCATAGCGCACTAACTACAGAGTGAAAGTATCGATGTGATCGATGAGTCGCAGAACACGTGAATAGAGATGTACCGCTTATCGATATGTAACACAATAGTGGTGCTCGTAATAGTGGGCGTTCGTTTGTTTTAGAATAATAGTCCAGTTGGTAATGTTTAAAGAAAGCTTTTTTTTGTCTGGGAACTGGGTTAAAGACGTGTTGAAATCAGATGAAAATTCACTTTTATACTTTTATTTATATTGACATAACTCTGACATTTTATGCATGTAATTTTAATCTTGACATTATAGCTGGCATTTAATGTAAAGTAATGTTATTTGATGATTTTAATTATTTAAAACCTAACTGTTTTGTTGTTTATTGAGATTATTTATTTTCTTGATGTAAATTTAATTTCATGTACTTACTCCTTAATTTGTAGAAACATTTTATATGCTTTACGGCGGAACATTGATAGATTCAGAATTTTATATATTTTACCACCTATTTTGTACTTATGTTCGCAAAATAAATGATTTTGAATTTGAAATTGATATTGTATATGGTGGTTGAGTATATTGATGGTCTGCTGTTAAAGTGAAGCAAAGGCTGTAAGGTTGACTGATGGCTATGAGACTGCCAGTGACATATAACACCTGTATTTCTTGATGAAGAGACAGAAGACGTTTAGGTAGACCGTGTCACTTCCAAATAATGCGATAAAGACCCATGTGACCTGGAGCGAGCCTTTTGCTATCAGACTGGCACCGATACCCGGATCCTGGTACCCTGCGGGTCAGCAGAGAAGCACAGTACCGGATCAGAGCCTCATTTGATAAGTAAGTGACAACCATAGTACCTATACAGGGTGGAAGAGACATCAGTAATCCATGAACCATGGGAGGTTCATAATGGTTCGTGATGTATTGAATACGTTGTATTCGTTTTTGCGTCGATGTCAGGATTTCATCCTGTATATTTATATCGATTACGTAGTGTAACTCAACAGTGATAAATTTTATACTGTCTGCCGTCAACCCCACAGTGTGTGCGCTGCTCAGCCCAGATTTGGTTGCGTGCAGAAATTAAGCGTGTTTTCTAACGGAGAATTTGGATAGCATGACTGACTTATTATAAAAGTTAGTAAATCCAAACAACACCTTTTATTCTCTTTACCACCGCCCGCGTGTTTGTCGGAAATAATATCACCAAGACTTACTTCCGAGATAAAAAATATCCTACGAGTATGGCTTAAACAATTAGACCAGAATATTCTGGTCCAAGCCCATAAGGCAAGCAGACTGTTCAGAAACCCTAAGAAGAGTAGAAGACTCAAGAAGAGTAGGTAGTAGGTTAAAAGGGCAAGCCAGGCTTGTATGAAAGTACCGCCACTAACAGACAGTTACTGTCGTGTTTATAATATTATATTATTGTCGATGAGAAGTAGCATTGACCTCGCAGTGGGACAGTAACTGGTTCGTATTATTTATACATGGGTAGGATCCTATAATTATCCTAAGATGATAGATGTGAAGTGACCTTTGTAGTGAGGGTCAAAACAGTCACTGTTAATGGTAGTGGTACCAGATGGTGCCACGCTATCAACGTCCTACTTTGTTCAAACTTTGGGTTGACATTGCATAATCTGCGAAAAATGATCCCACTGCTGAGACAGGCTCTCGCTATGTGAGACGGATTGGGCAGTAACACCATGCGACCTTGGTGCAGGTTGTGTGGACTGCCTCGTTGGTCATTTCGAGCTAGTGACACTGCTGAGCATGAGGTCCCTTGAGTTCGATTCCCGGATCGAGCAAAAGTTATTGGTATTTTCCATCAGGAGTTTCTTAGTAGCAGCCACGGAGTCTGCATTTGTGCTGGGTTGATGGTAATAGGCTCACCCTTATTACATGAAACTTAAAAAAAAACATAACTGTCGAAATGTGTGTGTACTATGTGAGGTGTGTGGCTGAGCTACACTTCTGCGTAATCCTTCAGGGATTACAGGCGTGATGTTTATGATATGACCGTCCCAAGTTTCAAATTGTGCTTATCTAGTAGATTATTTATAACAGTCAAACCTACAATTTCGTAAAGTTAGAGAAAGGCGTGATGTAGCACCCTCACTTTGCGTATGACGATTATGACTGTATAAGGAAGCATGATAGGTTTCCCTAAAGCTATGTCCATATCTTTAAATTGAGACTTTCTTGCACGAGCTATACGAGAAATGCCAATACTACTATGTGTAGTTTGCTGATAGTGATTAGCTCGTTAGCAAGATGGTTAATAAGCTGGCTAGTCCAAGGTGTGCCGGCCGGAGGTACCTTCCTGATTAACTTTCTTTACCTACGCACATGCAAGCTAATTATTTTAAATCTGACTATCTTTTACATATGAACGACAACTTCAAGCCAGCCAACAGAAAATTCAATTATAAACGCTTCACACCGGGGGTTGGTAGTGGTTCGGATCTTAAAAACTGAAAGCTTACGATGTACTTTAAAATAACTTTGCAAAAGTATGCAAAATGGTTATGGAATTTAATGACTGTTTGAATGTAAGGTAAGAGGTATAGAATGTTGAAGAAATTCTTACTAAAGTTTGATTTGGACTTTCTCTCACATAGCTGTAATAATAAGATATGTTTTGCGCGTCCATTATTTTCAAAATGGAGTACTTCCCCGAATCAATGAAACGACAATCAGATTTACGACTGATACACAGCCTGGACTTTTATCATGCAAGTTATTAGTAGCAACTAGCTTAAGCTCGCGGCTTCGCCCGCCAGGACCTCGTTTATCGTCTTACGGGATCGACTACCGGGATAAAAAGTATAAAGTAGTGTGTTCACCCAGGTTATAAACTACCTGTGCCAAATTTCATGCAAATCCGTGTCTACTGATTGACTGCTTTTTGCGTGAAAGAGTAGCAGACATCCTTCGATCCTCACAAACTTTCGAATGTATAAGTAGTAAGATACATAAGGTCCTTCAGAGGATTGTTAAACGTTAAAACAGACTTGGAAATATTGAAGTGCTGTTGTTATTAAAAAAAAAAAAAAATTGCAACAAATCATTGGCGTCGATTGGCTGAAACAGTTCACATAGTATAACGATGTTGCGGACAGACCGATACAGATAAGCGCACGATTTATGACCAGTTGCGCAAGCGCATGCTTTCGCTAGGTCGCTGTTAGGATGTGAGTACATGGACAGTGGTGAAGGGCGTTCTTGGAAACTGCTGCCATAATAATGGATGAACAGAAAACGCTAGTTGATGATCTGGGAACGCTTGTTTTTCGCCTACCTTGAAAAAGTGGTCTTTAGAACATTTTACAAAATAGCCTAGAAGTCTGACGACTAGAAAACTGGTTGTCGGGCCAAAGGGTATCGTGTGACCCAGTAGCTGGGTTGTGGAACACAGATTTGTAGTCGTTCTATGTAAAATCTGTCAGCATTCGGTCAGACTTAAAACCAACCCCTGCATCATCATCATTATCATGGCTAGGCAGACGATGAAATGCTGTTTATTTTCTGTCAATAATTTATTACAGGAATCTTCTGCATATTCCGGTGGTGGTATAAATATTTAATCACAAGAATTTACTAGTACCTACATCCAGACTCAAGTCTACACAAACCCTTACAAGCGAGTCGTGAGAAGAAGCGCCGATCTGATCAACTAATACAATTAGAGCCTTCAGCTGTTCATCGATTGTTTAAAATACTTATCGTGCACCTCTTATATTTATTGCTGGTTATAAACCTTGAACCCTGGGTTAAGTCGACCATCCACTGCTACTTAAGATGTGGACTTTAGAATTTTGCCACGTTATGTTAGTTGCTGGAGAGTTTGTCCGATTCTTCTTCTCCTCAGCTAAGATGCTCGGAAGTGACAAAAGGCGGGCTAGCGTTTTGGGGGACTGTCTCATTTGTGTTATGAACATCAAAATTTGATGTTCAAACAGCTCTGATTCATCACCATCTGCCTAGTCTTTTCCAAACTATGTTGGTGTCGGCTTCCAGTCTAACCTAAGCTGAAAACGAGTATTTTACATGAACCGACTGCCTATCTGACCTCCACAACCCATATATTACTAGGTAATACGATACCCGTCCTCAGACTTTTGGGCCATTGACTACTTAACGACCGTCAAAGATCTACAATTGACAGCCGGGAGCCGAGGCATGGAGGAAATTCGGTATGTAATGCGTGCATGGTCACCGATCCACGGAACAACCTAGGCAAGTGCGGCTTTATCTGAAAATCGACCCGAGCGGCTGTTATTATTTAGCCATGAGCTTTCGTGTGTGCCTTTGGGTCGCAATAGATAATCTAATAATAATCTAATACACATCGAAACTGCTGTGGAGCAGTGCCTTTATATACCTATGAGTACGGCGATTATCGTCCAGTGAGCTTAATATAGCTAATGTTTTTAGGATGATGCTTTAATACATAGGTATGTTGTGGGAATGACCTAGCATTTGGAATAAATCGTAATAATATCGAGATGTAAATTGTCTCATTGCAATGCAGAGATCTTTTTCACACAGTTTCGCAGGTCTACAAAGATAGTTATTTGTTTATGTATCTTCTCATTGGAATTCCATAGGTACAGTAATTACACAAATTGATTTCGGACATTTAGATTAAGGTTAACTGACAGTGTTTATTTTCATTGCAAGTGCATGGTGTATTAGTAAGAAATGTGTTACTAATGTTTTGTGCAAAATAAACTACCTTTCGACTGGGATTAGAACTCTCAACCTCTTGTTCGTCAGCAACATGACAACATCATTCCATGGATGACATTATATTACAAGCCGTCTGCCGTTGGCGTTGTTCATTTGTAGATCTTTGACAGTCGTTACAGGTAGTCAGTGGCCCAAAAGTCTGACAACCTGCAGTCTTACCAAGGGATATCATATGACCTAGTACTAACTGAGTTGTGGAGATCCGATAGGCAGTCGCTTCATGTAAAATACTGGTACTCAGCTGCATCCGGTTAGACTGGAAGCCGACCCTAAGATAGTTAGGAAAAGGCTAGGCAGACGATGATGATATTACAGCCCGTTCTAAGAGATTACACGAGTGGCAAACGTTTTCAAAGCGATTCGTGCTTCTACAGCACTTTCCGAATTGACATAAACTTTTCAGGGGCCTAAGTAAGTCCCATAGGTACATTTTTTCATCTTTTTCGCTGATGTACTGTCACTTTGTGGACTCAAGGCAAACTAAACAGATATGAAGTACAGATAGGTTACAGCAGCTTTACGACGACGTGCACTCACTTCCTGTAGTTTGCAGAGATATGTGACGCAGACAGACAGACAGACGCTCGGTTACAGCTCGATCGGCCATAACTCGACGACACCGCAGACCGCACGCGTAAATGTCACAGTTCCTATATTACTGGAGATAGTGCTTTGAGTAGGGTTGGCACTTGGTGACTGTAGGGAAGACTTGAATTGTTTTATAATAACATAGTTGTTTATTGGATATCTGCTTTGTTTTAAATTTAAATACACTTTATAAGTTTTTAAACTGGCATGGTCACTAACACTATCAATAACACTAGTAACGGAATATTTACCGTTTTTTAAACGGTTTTATTTAGCTCACCCCGTTTGTTTTATTATTTATTCTTGGGTCATATTTTGTCATTCAAATTTCACCCTCTTCCTGTCAACCGATTAATCTGAAATTTTGTATAAACTTTGGATTTTGGTGACAATACAATTATGTTTATTCATTATCATTATAAATTCAAGATGGCCGCCGCTACAAAATGGCGGATAATTTATGTTTTATTAATCCCATCAATATGGGTATCAAATGAAAGGGCTCAACAAGCAGAATACAATATACTATAAAAAATTGAAATCCAAGATGGCGGCCGCTACAAAATGGCGGATAACGTAGGTTTTATCGATCCCATCAATATGGGTATCAAATGAAAGTGCTCAACCAGTATAATACAATGTACTATATAAAATTAAAATCCAAGATGGCGGCCTCTACAAAATGGCGGATAACTCAGGTTTTATCAATCCCATCAACATGGGTATCAAATGAAAGGTCTCAACAAGTAGAATACAATTTACTATGCAAAATTGAAATCTAAGATGGCCGCCGCTACCAAATGGCTGATAACAATTTTTATCAATCCCACCAATATGGGTATCAAATAAAAGGGTTTGACAAGAAGAATACAGTGCACTATACAACCCCAATATTTAAGATGGGCGCAGCCACCAAATGGCGTATAATAATAAGATTTAAATTTATAAATTGAATCTGTAATTTAGGTATCTGATTAATCCAGCCTGAATCCACCACCCAAGTCAAGATTTTGTATCGTGTTGAGGACTGTGTGGCGTTAGGGTGGCTAAAAATGATACGTCGTTAGCGGTACACCACCCAAGTTAAGGTGAAAGGTTAAAACGCGCCGAGAACTGTATGGCATTAGGGTGGATAAAAATGATATGTCGTTAGCGTTTTCCCCTCAAAACTCAGGCGCATCTTGTTGTACATAGCCTTGCCCCTTTATTGGACCTCTGGGGGGGTCGACCGTTTAAATGTCCATTACTCGTGGGAACAAAATGGTAAAAAAACTAAAAACTAGAAAATAAAAATAGGTAAAAAAACATTTTAAGTTAAACGGTTTTATGTTAAACATACATTGCAATGTTTAAGATAAATGTACTAAAAACCAAAAAATAATAAAATAGATACAGTCGTGGGAATTATAAACATATGCATAGACTAGACTAAAATAAAACCGTGGGGCACGTCAATTGTCTACAATCGTTGATTAAAATATTTGTTTTGTAATTGACGTGCCCCACGGTTTTATTTTAGTCTAGTCTATGCATATGTTTATAATTCCCACGACTGTATCTATTTTATTATTTTTTGGTTTTTAGTACATTTATCTTAAACATTGCAATGTATGTTTAACATAAAACCGTTTAACTTAAAATGTTTTTTTACCTATTTTTTTTTTGTGTTTGTTTTGCAGATTTTTTAGTTATTACAAAACGTTTTCATATTCACTTTGAAAGCGTTTTGTAATAACTGTGACATGTTAAAGCTAATTCTTCGTCCTAGAGCTTTATAGCCCATTGAAAAGCCCATCATCAATTCCATTTCGCATTATCATCACATTTTTACATGAGAATTTTCTTCGAAGCCTTACAAGGAAAACTTTCGCGATTTGCGATGCCTCAACCAAACCATTGGCAGGGATATGATATAATTGTAGAACTCAAGAAATTGAACTTTAAAAACTTGCATGACATTTTCAAAGTATCGGCCTCAGCTCTGACTCTTTGACAGTGCATTAGGCTAAGGTCCTCACAAACTCAAAAACAGTCGCTTCAAAATCAGGCTTACCGAAAAATAACACACGATTCTGCAACAACCCTAAACCATTACGTGGGGAGTGTATTAGCAAAGTTGTATAACACAATAATGCGATGTCTGTCGATGCACTTAAACGCGTATAATATCTAAATGCCGCCATATTGGTTGTAACAATGGAATACTGTCAGTAATAACTCCTTACAACCTGCAATCTTTTCTAGAACATTAGGTCTGATCTAGATTTGATGCGTGGGTTTTAACTGAAGAAATTAGTAACTATTTTGTGTAGTCTAGTTCATCCTAGGTATTAGAAATGATAATGGTGTATGTTTCCGGTATTTTATCTGGGGTACAGAAGAAGATTCATATGATTTGGAGGCTTTATCGCGGATGGTGCGCAAAATAAGTTTCTGTAAAAGAACAGCTGGAATGCGGAAATGTGTTTCATGAGAAGCGAGCATTATTTATAAAACTTAATTATAGGTAAACAAACACTGATATTCTTAGTCGCTGACTAAGCTCGACACGTCCTAAATCCGCCCATTAGACACATTGACACCTATAGTTTGTTGTGTAAATTGACATAAACGTCCACGATTGGAGATTTTTTATAAGAAATCATCTGTCAAATTTGAGCAACCGCCAATTGCGGCTCATTTTTAGATATTTGACATTCGTAATGGCTATCGGATTCAGAGGAGCTCGTGGCTAAATAATAACAGCCGCACGGGTGGATCTTTAAGATTAAGCCCTGCTTGCCGAGGTTGGTCTGTGGATGGGTGACTATAATTACATACCAAGTTTCCTCCGTGCCTCGGAAAGCACGTTAAGCCGTTGGTCCCGCCTGTCATTTGTAGATAGTCGTTACGAGTAGTCGGAAGACAAGTGTGACATCCAGTTTCACCAAGGGGTATCGTATTACCCAGTTACTGGGTTATGGACGTCAGATAGGCAGTCGCTTTATGTAAAATACTGGTACCTACTCAGCTGCATCCGGTTATACTGGAAGCTGACCCCAAGATAGTTTGGGAAATAAACGATTTCTATTTCTAAAGGCTAGGCAGAAAATTGGCTAGTCGGAAGCCCGCTCATGTGAAATTGTATTCAACTGTATCCGGTAAGATCGGATGCTGACCCTAACATAGTTGGGATGACGATCGGCAGGGTAATGTCATGTATGCAGTATAGTACACTACTATTGTCTTAACATGACCTGGTTATAGGGCTCGTGTATAAATACCACAATCACACAGGTACACGACATTCAACCCAAAGATCAGGCAGCTAGCTAGCTATATTATTATATTAAACCCTTGGACTTAACAGCAGGCTGTTAATCTGTCAACCGAGACTTGACAAGATGGACACGCGATGCTGAGGTCGAGGCTTGCATCGCCTGCAGGCCTGTCAACGGGTTGTCAAGTGATTCATAGTGTGAAGAGATTGTTTTCGTTTTTGATTTATTGTGGTATTATGTTATTGTGAAGGTCAAATTGTCGAGAGGATGATTCATTAATCTGTTATGGAGTGTTGAATAATTAGAATCGTGAAACCGATCAGAGTGTTGGGCCACAAAAGGGATGAATGAAAGGTATTTGCATGTAGCTGAGATGAGAATGCTGAGGGGGATGTGTGGTATTACGCGAATGGATAAAATAACAAATGAGTACATAAGGGAAGTCTGAACGTGGCGCCGGTGACTGAAAAGATGTGTGGCAATCGGTTGTCATGGTATGGGCATGTGATGCGGAGGAATGAGGAAATAGTCGTGAGGAAAGTTTTGAGTAGGTATGAATGTGGATGGTTATAAGAGTAGAGGAAGACCAAAGAAACGATGGATGGACTGTGTGAAGGATGATATGCCAAGTAAGGAGGTGTCTCATGAGATGACAAGTAATAGAGAAGTATGGAAGAAAAAGACATGCTGCGCTGACCCCAAATAAATTGGGATAACGGCAAGAGAATGATGATGAACAATTAGAATCGTGATTGTATTAACGTGAGTGTGCTCGTGTCTTCACAGGTGGTTGGTTCTGTACAGTTCTGGAGGCTAGGAATAAACGGCTGGGAATTATCCCACGGGACGGTCTTCCGGGATAAAAAGTAACCCATGTCCTTATTATGGTGTATCTTAGTGCTAAATAGGCGTCATATAATGCCAATGCGAACGAAGTTACTTTCGCATTTATAGTAGGTTATATTCAAATAAACCTTTGCCGAGCAGCAGTATTGTCAAAGAGATGACGTTGCCATAGAATTTTGCAGTAGAACTATTCAACAACACTTTAATTGTATGTTGTATGCATTAGACATGACCTGCCACAAATTCTAACCTATACTTAGAAAAATTCTACGCCTATAAACTAAGTACCGACCTACCACTGAAAAAGTTTCAAGGCATAATAATAAATATTATTTCAAAAAGCCTAAGACAATGTCGACACAATAATTGGACCATATCTTAACGACGTTGCCTCAGAGGAACTTGTGAAACGCCATTACAAGTCTAGATCATAGTAATTATGCGCAGACGCATCGATCGAGCTTTGACGTTCGAAATTTGAAATTATCGACGTTTAGAGATCGATATTTTCGATGATGGTTGTTATTTTCGGTTTTGAAAGTTTTAAAGCTGTTGGAAATATTTTTGGTTAGGAAATTGTAAGATCTGGAGTCGGAGGATCGAAAATGTAGGCACACTAAAAGTCAAATATAGTAAAAATAACCGACAGACAGATAGTCAATCTTTTGACAAATCTACATAACTGATGTCATCGTATAACTAGAAATTCTCTGCCATTGTTTAAACATTTAACTTAACTTAAATAAGGTTTATTAGAACGGTTGGCAAAATATAAAGGGTCCCTGAAAGCCCTTTAAAATATAACAACTGAAATCTGAGAAAAGCCTGTGTCATAAGGAAACAGAACTACAACTCTAGTATGCCGCCGGATCGAATCTCGGATGCTCTAAGTTTTGAGTTTTCAGTAGAAAAATTGATAAAAAATAAAATTGAAAACTCACATATCATAATCAGCGTAAACAGCAGTATCGTCTTCATGATGTCGGCTCCTAAACTACTCCGTCTCCACCGCATGATAGCTCTGAAACAAAACAACAAAATAAGGGTTAAAAGATTGTTTGATTGACCACCCCAATTACGTAACACACTTTAACATCCATATTCTAAAAACCTTTCCCAAATCCATTTTTGAAATAACTTGACCGTTGTTTCCATGACAACAGATGAAAACACCCGCCAATTATATTTCTAGAATTTCTTGGCCGCAATTGGCGGATCTTCGAATAAGGTACCTCCTCCAGCTATCTGTCTTTGTGAAACTCATAGTTGCATCCTGCTACAATCAATGCTAAAGATGTCATATGTCACTTTAATCAATGTTTAAGATATATATTAATAATAGTTTTCCGGTACTTCAAATTTGATAGATGTGAAAGTTAAAGGCGTTAATATGTCAATTTATAGACAAATAGGGCTTAATGTAGGCGTGGTTAGTCCGGCTTAAGTTTAGTTCATGACTGAGAATACCAGTGTCACTCACAACCTGGGGGATATTTTCCTAATCTATTGCTCACATACAAGGTGTAAATTGAACTTTCACGAAGCAGTCAACCAGGATTCTGTACGTAACATAATTAAGTGAATCGACGAAAAAAAAAATTTTTAAAACTTTTGTTTGGGGAAAAATCACGCTCTAAAAATATTGTGCTTGTAGATGCATTGAAAAGTACTAGGGCCGTGGAGGTATTTTAAGTAAAGTTACAAAATAAAAAAATGTATTTGAAAAAAACCTTGTGAATGTGAAATAAATATTTCAATGACGAGGACAACAAGTGCATTTCGGCTTCGTTAAGTGTACCTAAATACCCCTTATATTATCTTGTAAAAGAACCTTTTGTCTATGACACGAATAATCAGAACAATCCTACATTTTATATGACCTCAATCCAAACTTTCATCTAACTTAAATTCACGAACCCAACCGGAACTTCCCGAACATACCACCACGTACTTACACTTCTTTATGCCAGCACACGCGCAACGATGACGTCACGGAGTCACGACACACGGCGACTTACTGTGAGTTACTGCTGTACTAGTTATACAGCGGGATACAAAGATGGATGTGAGTTTTGGATCAATGTACGACAATTTCCACTGTAACTTAAACCTACAATTCCATTTCAAAATGGCGTCTAAAAGCAGAATAACTGGTCTGAATCTCACACCTATCAAAATGTCTATTTTCACCACCTTTTGTGTGTCAAAAAAATCAAAATCAAACGTCATTTTTTCAAATTAGGCTGATAATCAGCACTTTTTGAACGTCAAAATTACAAGAGACAGTCCCCCAAAACGCCGGCCGTTCGCCACTTCCTAGTGTTTTATCTGGGAAGAAGAAGTGGCGGAACAAGCTCCCCAGCAACACATCTGTCTGTTAGGTTAGAAGAACCAGATTCAATAGTGTTCAAGTTTATATAAACAAGGAATCCATTACATCAAATTAATGTCACATGTCAGCTAGCACACAACAATATAATAAAATAAAATACAAAAAAATATACTCAAGATTAAATAAAGCCTCCAGACAAAAAGGGAGTGCCCGCTTACACGTGCATACAGACGAATAAAATAAAAATAAAGTATAAATAGTAAAATATGTGTATGATTTTTATCATTACTGTGTTGTTATTTTTCATCGTTGTAACCCTAAACAAAGTATTGCAGCGGTAACGATGACGGGAAAGTCTAAGGGAGTATTCACACAAAAAAAAACTCCCTTAAGTGTCTGTGTGTGTGTGTTTCCCTAAGTGTCGGATTCCAAACATTTCCATATGTACTGATTATCATTATAATTGACACTTATCTAACGTCTCCATAACGTTACATTCCAATACGTCTGGGAGACGTGCAGCGGTACAGTTAATTGCCAGTTATCTCACGTCACTGACTGATGACACTGTTACATAAAGTTATAATATAGCATTATACTTGTAGTTGATGAGTTCCGGTGTTGGACATGTAAATCTGCAGATACTTATCCGTTTTTGTTAAAGCTTTTCCGGAGTATTTAAATATTTTAAGTGCCTACTTGGTATTAGAATAGCTCTTGATCAGGTTTTAGGTCACTGATCAGGTTCTTTCTGATATTTTGATAAGATATGAGTACTTAATAAATTAGTTGCGAGGTAAAATATTTTTATTCGTTTGAACTATATTTATTCGTGTTTTGATCAGTTAACGTTTACGACTACATACAAAGAAAACTCAACAATATTAATCCTACTTTATGAAGAAACGTTTCATAGCCATTCATTACTCCAGTTTGCAGTTACTATAGTAGTTATAATTGCTGTTACTGTCGATTATATATTTCTGAGTTCCGTGGTGTCAATGATCTATTATCCGATTGTGGGTTACACCCACCCTTTTGTCTTGTGCGCAAATAGCTGAAAGAAAAGCCTTTTTTACAGATAAAGCTAACTGACAACTGTTTCTAAACTGAAACAGAATAAAATCAAAACATCAAAACAATATGTACAAAATTTGATAAAAAAAACTAAAACGTGAAGAAAATCTACAAGCTACTGCGCACGCGCTGTTACGGAAGTCGGGAGTCGTGACACAAGATGGCCGCGCTTCCGGCCGCCATTGTTGCTATGCCAATTTATTAATAGCAACAGGTCACTTTCAAACGACTTTTGAACTTGTTTTATACATTTTCCTGGAGTTTGCATGCGGATAGGAAAATATGCTAATGACTTGAAGTTATGTTGAGAACGTGACTGTAAACTAAGTATATAAACTGTTTATGAGGTGGTAACGACAGTTGTTTTACTTGAATGGTGTGTGGAAATGCATAATTACAATTTGTACCTATGTAGTTAAGCGCATTGCGTATATCAGAGAGCCGTGTCAGATGGCATAGTCACGTAATGCGAAGAGACCAGGAACAAGGAGTGATGAAAACATTGCAACTACATGAATATAAGAGATGCAGAGCTCCTATTGGAGGAAGTAGAGAGATTGTCCTGTTAAATAGGGAGAGCCGACCACACCTAAAGACGGATCTAGGGAGAAGAAGAAGAAGTAAAGCTCATTGCATACAAAAAAGCACGTTGCAGCCCGCCTGTAGTATGCGATGGTGCGTACAAAAACATACGAGAGTTTTGTGTTACGGTGCAGCCCACTCAAATGTGTTGCGCGCAGTGAAGTGGGCTGCACCATATTTATTTATTTATTTAAACTTCATGTACAATATTGGTACATAGGCGGACTTAATGCCACAAGGCATTCTCTCTCATTCAACCATAGGGTAAAATACGACATCATTGTGGTAGGGTTAAAACAAAAAAAAATACAAATAACTACAGTAGTCGATCCAATTTATTTAGAAGTTCTTGGGATAGGTCAGAAGAACAAACATCAGCATATAGTCAATAAAGGGAAGCACAAGTGACTGGACCAAAGTGATTTTGGTGCTAGATGGGAGAAAATGCTTGAATCTATAGAGAGACCGCAGTGTATATACTTCTGCCTATCTGTGTTATAGGCGTGATGTTATAATGTTAGAAAAGTCGATGTTTTGATTGGTTTGTCGTCATATTAATAAATTGGACTAGCAAAATAAAGGCAGGTCACTAGAAGAACTTTATTTTTCAAAAGTTCTTGAAAGCAATTTTCGGTAGTACATACATACTTGGCACTTCGCAAAGATCGACCGTTTTCTGTTTCTAAAACAACTAAGTAGTTTCTCACTCAACAGACGTATACGAACGTGATGCTATATCCAGCAGCCTCGTTTATTTACATTTACAATCAATCGTTACGCTTCGTAGATGGTTATCGCTCAATTGCTGTACGAGTACTACCAAATACAGAGAGCTTAACAACGTGAATATTTATCACTTGTAGAAAGTTTAGCTTTTTTACGTACGTTAAATTATCTATCTGAAAACTATGTAATAATATTATATCGTTTATTTTATATATATTTGAAGTTTTGTTTCAGTAGTGAGTTCCCAAAATAATAAAGTCATTCTTTTGATCTCAATCACGAGTCAAATATTTGTATGGCTGATATAAGCTGGCAATTGAATTTATTCAAACGTAGTTTTTACCCTCGTTTAGGTAACCCTAAAAGCAGACTTTAATACATGTTTATTAAAATAACTTTATGAATTTATGATGCATGTTTTATAGACGGCATGCTGAAGACTATTTTTTTGTTGTAGATAACAATTATCACAAATGTTTACGGGTATGTAAGTAGGTTAGTATAGTACATATTCTGAACTATCTAATTTTAGAGCTTTAGTTTAGCTATATATTAAAACCACGTCAGATTTTTTTAGAATACATTAGTCAAACACGTTCTATATGAAACCATAAGTAAAATACCTAATAGTAAAGGTAAGTAAAACACTTGTGCGCTCGCTGTTACACTGATGTAAGGGAGATGACCTGAGCTCGTAAAAATTATGAAAACTACTGAATAATTGAGCTGATCGGACCTTTACTACTGTCCAAGTGGCAAGCTTAAGGCAGGGGCTGTGTTTAAGGAAAATGTATAAAAAGAACTGGAATTAATTATTAAAATTATGTCATTCATTCAAAATAGGCTGAAAATCAGTGAGTGCAACTTAGTCTGGATCAGTTTCCACTCTAATTGTAACTTAAACTATTAACTTTCTCAGAACAAGCTCAAACTCAAAGCATTTATTTCAATTAGATCATTACAGGCACTTTTGAAAGTAAAAAACAAAAAAATCGCGAGGTTAAAGTCCCAGTCACAAGGCATAATAACTTATGAAAGTACTGTAGTTGCCCATTCCGTAGCGTAGATCTCTATGGAGAAGAACGGGCAAGAAACTCCATGGACACTCTTTTAAATCAAAATATGTTACAAAATGTTGGTTACATCATTCATGTTAAGAATTACAAATATGTGAGAACGATGTAGAAGCAAGCTTATAGAAAATACCTTTTAATTTAAGTAACCGTCCTTTTTGTTTTTCCGTTGTCGAGTTAAAACAAGCTTTAAAATATAGATGTGACATAATTTTATTTTCGCAGTCTCTTTTAAATCGGTACCTTTAACTTGGAGGTGCATAAAAATAACTAGTGCGCCGTCTTTGGGAGTCTGCTATATCTGATTAAGAATGACGAGACGTAGCTAATTATCATCGTATGACGTAATAGTAAGTTATATAGTCCGGGTTTATGCTTAATAACGACTAATAAGTCGTGCAGTTCCGATCTTGATCTCAAACGAAGTGACTTTTACCTTGTTAGCTGAAAAACTTTCACACGACGCGCGTGTAGTATGTTTGTTTAACTTTAAAAGTTTGGAAAATAATTATATGAGTAGAGTATCTAAATTAGATTTTGTATTATTTTGATTCAAAGTCGAAGATCATGTCGGGTTGCTTACTTACAGTGCGTAGGTTTGTAAGTTTGTATGTTAGCGGTAATCTTCCGACCTACTGATACGATTCCAATAGTTATTTCAATAACAGACTACTACTTTATCCTCGTGTGTCATAGGCTACATTTAAAACGTTCCCGTGAGGTAATTTCGATAAATAACAGGAGCAAAGCCGCGACCTAAAGCTACTATACTAATTCAAATATGAATGCGAAAGCAACAAAAAAGGCCTGGTTTAGGACATAGCATACTGTAACATTTACCCGGTAGAGCTTGCCGTGTTCTTTCCATTTCTAGGGCTCCAATATTTCTGAAGCATTCAGACCGCTTGTGACACCAACACCAAGTCTTATTTCAAAACTTCCTAAAAAGGTCATAACACACTTTCAATATCGCTATCGCTACATCTTATCGCTCACACCGCTGACTTCCTTCTCTTTATCGCGCGATCTCTTACGAAAGGCAACGTTTTCGTCTGCTTTTCCCATGCATTAGTCGCTTTCGTACGTCACGAGCCGATTGCGCCCGATTACGCCCGATCGTGGCCGAAGATAGGAAGGAGGGGCTGAGCTCAGGGGCTAAGGTTGGTTATGAGTGGCTAATTGAGCTTGAACGAGCAAGGGCTAAATAAATAGGAAGAGATGACTTGATAACATGTTGTGTAAAGTCGTCGTCGGTAGTGATTTTTAGGGTTCCGTACCCAAAGGGTCAAACGGGAACCCTATTACTGAGACTTCGCTGTCCAGGTAGCCAGTTGAAATTTCTACAGATTATGTATTTCTGTTGATTCTATAACAACAAATACTAAAAACAGAATGAAATAAATATTTAAGGGGGTTCCCATACAAAAAAGTGAGCTCTTCGTGCGCGAGTCCAACTCGCACTTGGCTGGTTTTTTGTTTGATGTTGTGATTGCTGACTCGTTGGTGGAGTGGTCGCAAGCGCATCTACTGAGCATGACGTCTTGGGTTAGATTCCCGGGTAGGGCTAAGTGCGATTAGGTTTTCCATAATTGTGTAAGTGTAAAGAAAATTTGTCAGTAGCGGCCACGGAGTCTAGATTCCTGCCCGGTCGATGGCAATACCCTCGCCCTCTATTTCATGAAACTTAAACATAAGTGGCAAAAGGCATGTACTATTAGGTGCACCTCTGCCTAACCCTACCTAGTCCAGGCGTGATATTATGTTATATGTCGAGATTGCTGTTGAAATAACTTTTTTATGTATGTTGTAATGATACAATCATCATCCTCATCATCTTCCATCAGTCTTCAATCATCTTCCTCCCGTCTTGTTGAGTGGGATGCTCCTTGTTTTTTACACTACTATTATAAGCACCTCAAACTGAGCGAATTATGCTGTCAAGTGAGATTATTTAAACTTATTCAAAATAGCTATTAGGTTTTTTTCGTAACCGGAGCTACGGTCTTGATTAATTAATAGCCTGATTCATCTTAATTTTGGTTTGATTGCTAGATCATTCATTTCGAATGGCTTAAATTGTTGCAATCAAATTCATCTAGGTAACTTCACTGCAAAAATACTATTTTGAATGAGTGTGGTCTACTTATGCACCTAAAAAAATATACTACGATTATTTTAGCAGCCCGAGGTTGGATTTGGACTATAGTACCTACCTCATAGGTTCGCTCCTAATTATAAACAAAAGATTATTGCCGAAGGGTGGGTTTGCTGTTGGTAGGTACACTTCATTCTAGCCCTTCGAGAATTGTAATTCTCGAAAGGCTAGAATGAAGTGTTATTTCGCATGTATGCGTGAAGTTATGCCAATTATTTTGGACAACGAAGCGTTTATTTTCCCATCATATGAACCCATTGTTGGGCTATTTAATTAACCATAAAAGGTTAGACGATATGATCACTCAAATGAACCAAGAGATCAACTCGAGGTCCAAATATGGCGTGTATTCATTTTTGTTTTTGGAAACATTAGGGATGGTGACTCATTTTTTTTTATTTGTCTATCGCGTAGATTAAAAGTATTTGACGTGTCAAATACTTTTTTCTTTTTTCACGTAATCGTAGAATTACGGAGATATTTTGAGTTGAAATGGCGCATGACGTCACGGCTCAGTACATTTTATACCTAGTTGAGAGCAGCGGTGGCCCAGTGGTGGGAGCCCCGACTTACGAGCAGTAAGCCGTGGGTTCGAACCCAGGCAGGCGCATTACTTTGTGTACTTTATTTCATCACCGCTGCCCTCAAAAACGGTGAAGGAAAACATCGTGAGGAAACCGGCATGTCCTAGAACTAAAAATTCGAAGACATGTGACATCTACCAACCCGCACTGGGCCCGCGTGGTGGATTACAGCCCACTCCCTCTCATAGAGAGGAGGCCTGTGTCCCAGCAGTGGGAACATAATAGGCTAATGATGATGATGATGAAGTGACGTAGTGAGCCCCCACTCTCCAACTTTAATGCGTTTAAACTAAGTATTTTTTCGTTAACTTGATAAAACAAAAAAATACGTACTTATCTAATATTTTTGTATTACATGATTGACGGACAAAATAGAATTTCGTTTTCTTTACCCAGTCATCATCCCTATAAAACTGAATATGCGTGTAATTAAATTATGTAAAACTAGAGTATACCTATTAAATGACTGTATACTTGATTAGTGCATATCATAGGTTCGATAACCACGTGTAACAAATACGAGGCAGCAGATGTGTAAGTGGGAAATAATTAAAAGGTTTTATGGAGTTTTTCTGCCCCATTCCTGCGCACACATGGCCATCCCGTGACAACAGATGTCTTCACAATCTTTATGTCACTGATTATATATCAGTAAGGTCCAGTTTCCGGCCTACACACATTAGATTAATCAGAAATATAAAACTATCGTGCCACTAAATTACAAAAGTTTTCTCTGGTTACCCACAGTAAAAAAGTAATATTTTAGTTCAATATAGTCTCCCTTTATTTCAATCCATTTTTTTATAGTAGAAGCCGGAAGCTTTTGGACCATACCATGTATTTAACGTAGCCTTATGGTTGATTCTCTATTCTAGCCTCTTAAAGGGGACTCTAGTGGCCATTTCTCCATACAAACGTATTCCACTGTTTTTTTCGTAGATAATGCGTCTAGAGCAATGCTTTTTTTTTTCAAAAAATCTAGGTGTTATTAGTACCCTATTATTTCCTTTTTTTCAAAACATAATCACTAAAAGAATTATGACAATCCAAAAACTCCAAAAAAAAAACCGCTTTTACCGCCATGTTCAGACGACTATCAGACAAATTAGATAAGTTTTTAACAAAAAAGAAAATAATAGAAGCATAGCATATACTTTTCTTCTAAATTTTGATATAAGAATTATTTAGATCAGTTTAGTTTTGAAGAAGAAAACAGCGGAATACAAAACGTCTTTTGGTCAAGATTTTTGTAGGTAAAATCAGCGTGAGTTGCAGTTGTCCCTTTGGCACTTTACGGGGGCTTGGTCGGGCGCAGCGCAACGGCAATAGTTTCTTCAAATACCTATTCTTAAAATTTCTCGGGGCTAGAGTCCCCTCTTAAGAACGAAAAGCAATTGTATTCTTCACTCGAAATAAAATACGTAATTTCACTCAAGCATACCTACGTAAGATCTAAGATTCAGCTCATTTTTCAAATGCCACGATCTCCCGACTAGCATCTCTAATTATATTTCCACACCGATGACCCGGTACGATTGACAAATCATCTCGGATCCATATCTCGGACATTCTTGCGGTCGCTACAATTTTCTGATAATCACAGAGACTCTGATTTCTGTCTAGATTGGGATCTAGATATTTTTGCTTAGTAATGAGGATCAGGATGAATGCGGTACTGTTGTAGGGAATAAATTTAGTAATTTTATTTCGAAATTAATTTCATATATATTTTTCTCTTTACAAGTAGGTATGTCCGAATCTACCGTTACAGCACAAGCTCATGTACATACCCCTGTCTATCTGTCAGGTTTTATCTGTTTGGCAAACATGAACTTAGATAGAAAATTCTTTATTATGTACACCATCCTTCAACTAAGAGAAAAAAATCACTAGGGTGAGATTTCACAATGGGCGGTCTTATCGGTAAAAGCAATCATTTCAAGACAACCTCTAGATGGATTAGAGGAAGAGGGAGAATGAATACAGGAGTATTAGTATGTAGACCACGGTTAGGAGACACAGATAGAATCCTTTTCATACCGGTAGAAAGTTCAGGTGGGATAATTTTCGGCCAACCCCGGGCGAAACCGTAGTAAAAACTTCTGTTACACATGTTAAGGCGAGTATCGGAACCTTACATTACAATCAATGCGTAATTGTGTGCCTATCTAAATTGTTCCTTTAGAAATACTTACGAGCAAAGCTAGTAAACACATTTTCGACAATTACACTGTCGAGCAAAATAAATGGGACGTTGCTCTAAATGTCTCCGACTTAATTGCTTTGTGTATTGCGAAACGGACAGACAGACAAAGAATCTAATCAAAAGTAGAGGTTGACTTGTTACGAAGGTATAAAATGACTCGATTCTCGTACAAACTCGGACGTTAGGCCAGTCTAACTGTAATAAATAAATATACTTACTTACTAAGTACTATTGCTATAAAGGGTGTAAAACACCTCTTAACGAAGCCGATAGGCACTGGTTCTCCCTGTCATTGCGATATTTTTTTTTGTTCTTCACCATACCTGGGAACTTTCTAGTTACGGAGATATTAGGGGTCAAACATCCAACTTTTTGACAAGTATTTTTTTACACACAAGTTTTTAATGTGAGATTTTTACTTTAAACACCTTCACGACCCCCGTACTATTCAATCCGTCCATCAGCACAATGTTTTGAGTGCGTTACATTGAGTTCTACCACAAAACATGATTTTATACCAATAAAAAGAAAAAAAAAGTCGTTTCCCAGCAATAATTTTTGCGTAAAGTTACTTAGTTTCATGTAGGTACAGAATGCTTGGCTGACGGCTTCGTGATGAGGTGATTTACACGGTGTATATTACGCTAATCCTAACTTCCTAACTAATATTATAAATGCGTAAGTAAGTTTGTTTGTTTCCTCTTCACGCCTAAACCACTGAACCGATCATCCTGAAATTTTGGATACACCTACGTTTTTAGGTTACAGAAACGGACAAATACTTTCATCCCGAAAAAAAGTACTGTTCCCTTGGAAAACAGGAATAACGTTCTTATGATAATAATAGATGGCGCCACGTGTACGAGACGGTTATTGTCAAATTCTAAATTTACGCGAGCGAATGGTACAAAGTACCGATTATAAAATCTTTTTCATAGGATAATTTGTATGCTAGAAAAATGCACGGTTTCTGCAGGTTGAAACTGCAGAGCACTGCTATTAGTAAGAACCTAATATAACTCGCGTGAATAGCCCAGTGTTCATTTTTGTTTTATGCTATTTTTGTGAATGTAGGTGTCCTGTGGGACACCGAAATATAAACTTGAACGATCATCAGCTCAATTCAATTTTCGATTATTCGGAGGGTAGGTCAAAGACATCGAGTGCCGAAATCCAACATCGTTGGATCACTAATTAATTTATTTATCTTAGAGTGAAAGATAAAAATGAACAAAAGTAAAGTCTCTGATATCAGTTTCAGCGACATAACACAATGTCCTATCGATCGCGGTCATTAAAACGATGAATTTCTCTGTAGTGGGACACTTGTCGATAAAATCTTTCTATCTATGAATGTATTTAATACGTGGGACATACTGTAAGTTTCTGGATCTGGCCACTTACAAGCTGATTATGAAAAAAAAACATTTATGGAATAGGGGATGATCACATTTTTTTTGTCTTTGTCCGTCGGGTAGTTTATTGAAAAGTATTGGACACGTATTTTTTCTTTTTTCACGTGGTCATAAAATTACGGAGATATATTGAGTTGAAATGGCGCATGACGTCACATATAGGTAAGTTTTATACCTACTTGTGACGTAGTGAGCCCCCACTCTCCAACTTTAATGAGTTTTAACTAAGTAATTTTTTGATATTATTTTGATAAAACAAAAAATGCGTGTCTAATATTTTTGTAAATACCTGTCTGACGGACAAAATAGAATGTCGTTTTCTTTACCCAGTCCGCACCCCTATTCGAAAATGGAACTCTTTGGGAACGTGTTACTTTTTAATTTGCGAGACTGTTATTTGCTTTTTAACCGACTTCTAAAAGGAGGTTATCAATTCGACAGCATGTTTTTTTTTTTTTTTTTTTATTTTGTGTGTTTTTCATTGTGGCACCCTTTCAAAAATTGTGTGTCGCTATCAACTCGTGAAGTAGTAAGTAAGTAAGTAAAGGTAGACACAGTAAAGATTGTATACTTTTCCCTAAAATTAGAGAAAATTATTGCTTGTAAATAAAAAGATGGCGTCCATACAATTATCTTACGTTGTTAGCGACTGCGCAAGAGTCGTTACTGGTCGCTGTAAGTGTAGGATACAGGCTCTGTTTATTGTCTGTACGTTTGGCTTCATAAGTAGACGAGAATACTAAAGTTTTATAGCTTTGTGTGCCTATGTCAAAATAGGCATGAATGAGGTATTACATGAATCTTTTTAGTAAGTTTTCAAACTGACATGGTCACTAACACATCATTAACACTGAGAACGGGATATTTAACATCTTTACTATTTATTTTGAGTTCCCGATATTTCGGCGCTGTTGCAACACGTATTAACACAAGTTGGATTCGTTTATTTCTAGTGGGTACATAAGTTGTATGGCTGACAGGGGAATGCAAGAGAACGATGATGATGTAGTTTGCAATACTCCAGCAGAATTTCACGTAGAATGTTTGGCGAAAATTCTATAATAAATACGAATATTATAATTTTCAACAAGCATGTACAGTTTTGTGTGCATACGTTGTGTTTGTTTCATAAACTATTAACATAAATATTATGCAGATTTTTCATCATTTTCGCAAACAAACTCTAAACGTCTAACAGACTTAAGTTAGAGATAAGTAATGCGCGAAGTGTTGTAAGAGACCTATCAAGCTATCACTAACTACATCAAAATTAGCGCCATTAGTTGTGAAGGTCAATTGGATTCACGCTAGGCTCTAAGGCTGCGCACAGACTGAGACAAGACTGTCTAAATAGATTCGAAATAGCTCTATGGAAACAATGATGGCTGTCAGATTTGTAATAAAACAATATATGTAAAAACCTAAGAAAAAAAAAACTGCATTTTCATCGTCAACCTCATTTGTTTTCAAATGACCCCTCCTGCTCTGGGCGGAGCGGAAGGGAGTGCCAGACTTGTATTGACTAAAACCCATCCATGTTCCTTCTTAGCCCTTTGCCCAGGGCCACGGTATCTCTTTCGAACAGTTCCGCAACCCTGGCAGGCATCGGCCCTCTCGGACACGGATTTGCTATCATCTCCTTGAGGCGCGCGTGGAATACGAACGCGCCGTCGACACGGCCTGTCGTCATGAGACGGACGGACGGTGACCTATTATAGCCCATTACTCACCGTCCACAGACCCGATCGTCAACCTCCTGCCTTTGTGCCAATTTATTTTTGATCAGCTCATCACATCTTCTTCCACAAAACCCTGTCAAAACTGGTATCCTCAAAAAACAATGTTCTGTATCGCCTACCTATCCTTTTCGCGCTGGATGCAGCTGGATACCATTATTTTGCATGAAACGACAGCCAATCTGAAAACCCAGTAACTGGGTATAGGTTATGAGTCTTTCGTACGCCCTAGGTTCGATTCCCTGGTCGAGCAAATCGTCTTGAGTTTTCTATCAGGAATTTCTCAGTAACAGCCACAGAGTCTGGATTGTGCCCGGTTGATGTCAATAGGCTCGCCCCTATTACATGGGACTTAAGACATAACTGTATAAATGTGGCTATACTTATTAGGCACACATCTGCCTAACCCTTCGGGGTTAGAGGCGTGATGTTATGTTTTGAACTTTCGAGTCCAAATGACTTTTGTCTCTAGTGTGAATACTGCCTAAGTAAAATCTAAGTACTTAATGATGCTTGACATCACTTAATGGCTGTAACAAAAGATTATTGGCCGATGATAATTTGTATTTAAGTTTTATTTTGTAAACTTCTTGCAAAGTCAGACCGTCAGGTAGGTGTCGAAAGGTCATGGTACTAGTTAGAGCAGGTCTAGGTTTTTGTTTTGAACATTTGAAAATGATCTCGTGTAAATCTGTTACTACAGTTTTCAGATGAAAAAATGTATGAATGTTAAACGTTTAAAGCGACCTAATATTTTTCTTAATTTTTTTGGGCAAAAAGTTTCTGTGTATGATTTGATCAGCAATAATAAAGAGTCCTTTTTTTAAAGGGACCATATTCAAACTCAAACTCAAAGCATTTATTTCAATTAGACCATTATAGGCGCTTTTGAAAGTCAAAATACAAAAAAATACGAGAAGCTACAGTCCCAGTCACAAGGCATAATAACTTGTGAAAGCACTGTAGTTGCCCATTCCGTAGCGTAGATGGAGAAGAATGGGCAAGAAACTCCACTCCAATTATTATTTCTACTGAGTTTATTAGTTACGATGATATTCTTAAAATCGAATGCAATAACTAAGATTGATGATCCAATTCCTAACACTGTTTAATTTCTTACTTAACACTCGAATAAATCATGATTAATTTCAGAATCATTGCCCCCATGCGTCTAACTCAACGTTTCAGTTTCAAAATGTTTATCTTGCGCACACGCAACTACGCGATAAAGTTGTCTCTACACGCGATCGCTCCAATACTGCGCTACCAAATGTAGAGAAGCGTGAAATTGTACACGCCTTCGCAATGTAGCGGGTAGAGCCACATAGAGAGAAGAGCAATATAATGTAGCAAAGTAAATATAAAGTTCCGTAGCTCAGTAATAATCTGCTTACAAAGGTGGGTCTGTGGATGGGTGATAGAACTCCTCTGTACCTCCGAAAGCTCGCTAAGCCTTTGGTCCTGGCTGTCATTCGTAGATTTCTGACAGTCGTTTCTAATTAGGGTCCATCCTTTAATTACGTTTTTAGGCCAGATTTATAGCCCCTCCTTCCCCTTGGTGATACGTCATGAGGTTTTAGGCTACTCCTCGTCCCCCCTCCCAGCGTCATGTGTGTTTTTTATTATTGAAAAGATCAGACAGTTTCAGAATCTATTTAACACGCATGCGTTCGAGTGTCACGCATTCACTCTCGTTATTTTATTGAGCTTCTAAATAATATTTTGTTGTTTTCTTGTTGTATTATTTTTATTACATAAGTTTATCGAGATTATTCTACTCATGGAAATTGAGCGAAGGCTGGTCACACCGAAGAGTCGAATGCATGACTGTTTGCACGCCATCTTGCGTACCTAGTAGAACTACGTAGTCACAAATCTTGTAATACTGCCATCTCTTAGTGAGTTTTAGAAAATATTCCCTGTCCATGGTAGCGTTAAAGTTATTGGAAGTCGTTAAGAAGTGTAACTTCAAAAAGATTTTTTATCTATTTTTTTAATAAAAATTCTCTTGCTGTTTTTCAAATAATATGTCGATTGCTCGATTTTTCAAAGATCCTTACATATTTTGTATCATAGATATTTTCCGACTAATCGTATAGCACAAGTACAATGGCGTGCTTACCTAACAGCAGCAGACAGACAAACAGTCAGAACAATGAATAATGGCTCCGCAACCGTCGGCTCCGTTATTTGCGATAACAAATTGCTACTGAGTCCCAAGTACCGCTCCCTCCTGCTATTTATCAGAGCTTTGATTTCACACATAAATGGTAGACCAATTTTAGTAAACATTTTGAGAAAATTAACAGTCAGAATTCATGATGAGGTTAAGAAGAGTTTTTTTTTGTTTTTCTATCTACACGAACCCTACTTATACATACTATCAAAATGAAGTGGGCTTGCATGTATGTAAGTATGTGTGAAAGCTTTGTCGATTTTAATGTGGTGGATGACGGAGATACCCTCAATAAGAGGCCATGTATGTCGCAGGATTAGTAAAAATCCTTTCTCCAAAATGTCTTACTCCAAAATCCAAGGATTTTTGCAAAGGTAAACTATTATTACCTAAAAGATTTTCGTAGTAATAAGAGCTAATATCATGATGTTTATAAAAAACAAAGGGTATCATTTAAGCTATCACCAATTTAATTAGTTTTGTGTTTCTTAAATATAAAGGGTATAAATAGGGTTTGTCCTCAAAATAGTAGATCTGTCACCTAAATGGAATCATCAAATAATATCAAAACGCTTACCTAAATATTAATTAAGAATTACTTGGAAATAATATCAATCATCAAGTAATTTTATTAGGTTTCAAAATAATAGAAGTGTCACAAACAATGTATAAATGTTTACATAAAACTCCAAACCACAGGTCCAAACTAAGGCGTAGTCGACGGAGCCCCGCTACGCGGGGCTCCTATTTCTCTCTGCAGGGTTTAAAGTAACCTAACACGAAGGGGATGTCGGGGTCTTAGTTCGCTCGCTCCGCTCGCTCACTAGACCCCGCCATCCCCTTCGAACCTAACCTGTCCGAGTTGATGTGCCCTATGTCTCGTATTAACTGATCTATTTATTTGGTGACAGATCTACCATTCTGAGCACAGAGCTATTATTTAAGTAACAAAACTGTTATTATAAGAACGAAGTTTATATTCATGTAATGCAATATAATTTTATTGGTTATCGATCTCTTATTTTACACATATATTAACATTAATTTGATAATTCATACCTGGGAACAATTTTTGTTTATCTGAGAACGAAAATATTTCGTGGCGATAGATCTATTTATTAGGTGATACAACTTGATGACAAATATAAATTTTGGTGATAGAAAATATAGTTCCCAAAAACAAATAATGTTGAACTATATTATGATACAAGAATCTCGGTGTTCTGTCAGGTTTCGAAAACTGTGTAAAGAAGGTGCAGATCATTAGTAGAAAATTATAGACCACAACAGTGACTATACTTACAAATTAATCAGATAGCGTTATCACTGCTAATATAAAATTGAAATTAACCTCGGCTCATGGATAGTTAACCATGAAATAAGCCGTGAAAGTGGTTTCGTTACAGTATTGACTATCTGCTCAGTTATCTTTATGCTAGCAGGTTTCTGATACGTTAGGAGAGAGATCATGAAATCCTCTAAATTGATGGACAGCAATGTAGGCCTGCTCTCAAAAACGGTGAAGGAAAACATCGTGAGGAAACCAGCATGTCCTAGAACTAAAAATTCGAAGACATGAGACATCTACCAACCCGCACTAGGCTCGCGCGGTGGAGCCCACTCCCTCTCTCTTAGAGAGGAAGCCTGGGTCCCAGCAGTAGAAACATTATAGGCTGATGATAAATGTATGCCTGTGCAATCGTTTAAGTTGTTCGCTCTTAACTTGCCCGTATTTCTACATCGTTCTCACATATTTGTAATTCTTAACATGAATGATGAATTATTATGCCTTGTGACTGGGACTGTAGCTTCACGTTTTTTTTTGTTTTTTTTTTTGGCTTTCAAAAGTGCCTGTAATGATCTAATTGAAATAAATGCTTTGAGTTTGAGTTGGTTAAAGGTGGTGAAGTTTTGACCTTAGTTTCTTTGACAGTTACATTCCAGATCTGGGACGTTCACCGAAGTAATTCCTAGAGGAAGTGGTGAAGGTTAGAAGGAACGTTTTGGGGGACTGTCTCATGTAAATACGTTTGAGTGCCTCGTTAGTCTAGTGGCAGCAAGCGCGACTGCTTAGTATGAGGTCCCGAGTTCGAATCCCAGGTCGGGCTAATAGGTGTTATTGGGAATTTAGGAGTCTTGATTTGTGACCGTTTGATGGCAATAGGCTCGCTCCTATTACATGAAATAAGGGTATCCTATTAGGTACTCCTCTGTCTTACCGTTGCCCATCTGTTGTGTTTGACGCCTAATTTATGTAAACGATTAACGTATAGCTAGTTTTTAAGTCCCAGACAAAGTTAATAGGAGACCCAAATCATGACTCAGGACTGATACTAAGAAATACCTAACTGTGCATCTCATACCTAGGAATCAAATCCAGAACTAATGTTAGCGCTTCCTAGTACAACAAGATCCAGACAACCATACAAAACAAATCGTAGCAAAACGTTGCAGAATTAGCGTACTCTTATCAGACTATCAATATCCTATTAAAATAAATTCTCAAAGAACCATAAATAGCAGACAATGAATAATAGAGTTAAGCTAATTTGTGTGAACATTACGCCGCCCCGCCATTGTGGTCTGAGCATTGGACGGGCGATTAATATTGATACTTCAATACATGTCGAAATCAATTAGCTTTGCAATTGATGCTGTGACTTTCAATGAGTTGTGAATTAGAATGTTCACGTAACTCAGAAGTTAGAAGATGCTTTGTTCAGCAAGATTTATGGAAGGTTACAGGGATCAAGGAGCATTTCATGAAACGGTTACATAAAAATAAATTATTCAACGTCTTTTCTTCTAGGGATGAATTACACTGGTGAAATTGAACCCGATCAGTACATTTAAGCCACGTTCAAGATCTGCCAGTTTTGAGATTTCATAATAATGTTGAAATGATATCTAATCTTCTAGTATTCTACTAATAATGAAGCTGAAGAGTTTGTTTGTTTGCTTGAACGCGCTAATCTCAGGAAGTACTGGTTCGATTTTTAAAAATCTTTTAGTATTACATAGTCCATTTATCGAAAAAGGCCTTAGGCTATATATCATCATTCTACGAATAATAGAAGCAGAGCAACAATGAACAATGTAGCGATGACGGGTACAATAAGACGCAGACGAAGTTGCGCGGGACAGCTAGTTGTCAAATAAATTGACTAGTGAAATTCGGCCACATTGAAGACGAAAATGTTTTTTAGAAGATAAAGCAGTAAAAACCAGCTGATTGCGATACTCAGCTTTCATCATCATCTTTTGACTTGCCCTTGACTCATGTTACTTGGGGTCGGAGCACATTTGTTTTTTCTTTCCCCTCATCCGTCAGCCGTCATGCTATCATCTACTTATTTTTCTTTCATATAATTCCTCACACAAACCATCGATCTTTTCCAAGGTCTTCCTCTACCCTACTTCTCCAGCTATCAGCAATTATATTCATCACAATTTGACTCACATGCTACTTTTGTCGCAAGTACCTAGGTAAAGGTATTTCAGATCGTTCTGGATTAGTTTCGTCATGGTCTTCCTGCCCTTGGCCCATATTACTTGGGGTCGGCGCAACACGTTCCGGATTAGTTTATCCGTCGGTAATAATAAAACACGATTCTATCTGAATAGCAAAATTAATAAACAAACAATACAATGTACATATCGTGACCTCTGCAGCTTTATTCCCAAAAGTTACATCGGAAGTGGAAGTCAGTCCGGAAATTATAACAGATCTATTATTTTAGACAAACCAGCTCATTTCATTGTTTTGAAGTGGCATTGATTCAGACATGGTCCAATCTGAGGTGTGAAGCGTCCTTCTGACAGAAGTAAGAAATATTATTGTGTAATTTGATTTGTTGTTTGTGAAACTTCTTATGCGACTTCCAACAGCAGTCAACAGCTGCCACTGTAACGGTTAGGGCTGCGCAGGGTAGGCTGCGCAGGCCGTTAGCAAATAGGTAGGTAGGTAGGTTGAGTAAAACAGCTGGACCAGTTAATACATATAATAAACACTAGGCTAGGTCGCGGGTAAGTGTCACTTTGTTCTGTTCCGTTCACTATCACTTATTAAAAAGGGTAACGCAACAGTTTAACGCTACCATGGAGGGGCAATATTTTCTAAAACTCACTAAGAGATGGCAGTATTACAAGATTTGTGACAACGTAGTTCTACTTGGTACGCAAGATGGCGTGCAAACAGTCATGTATTCGACTCTTCGGTGTGACCAGCCTTCGCTCAATTTCCATGAGTAGAATAACCTCGATAAACTTATGTAATCATTGTGTAAGAAAAATAATAAAACAAGAAAACAACAAAATATTATTTAGAAGCTCAATAAAATAACGAGAGTGAATGCGTGGCACTCGCACGCATTACGAAGTGTCACTTCTTCCGCGCGGAGGGACTCCACGCACTGTATTTTTTTTCTTGGAAACGTATTATCTAATGAAGAAATGGCTGATGTTTGTAGTTTGATGGTACGATTTCATAAATGTGATCGTCTTGTAAATCAAGTCAATAAATAAATTGGTCTATCGTGGCTATTTATTTGATGAATATAATAATTTCGCTTATATATAAGTACGCAATTTATGTTACTTTCAAAGATTAAAAGTTATAATATACATCAAGCTACCATTCTGCCGAATTGCATCGCTGGTGTTGAGGTCGCTATCGGTTTAGCGGCTTTTGAGCGTTTAAGCTTTTGACGGGAAAAACTCAAGATGTGATTGTTGAATCTTACTAAAGCCACAAGTATAGGAGGTCAGCAGCCTCTGACCTATCTCACCTAACACTAGAAGGCATTATCTATAAACAGTCATTTCCTGGATGTTTTGGACAGCATTTTGAATGCCTATCGATCAAAAAGCAATCCAAGTAAGTGCCTAAACTAATACGTCCTCTCCTCTCAACCATCATCAATGAACATAGACAGACTATCCTATCAATATTAATGAGGTTTATTTTTATATAAAACACCATGACACACCAGCCGATAATGAAGACATTAACACAAAACGTAAGAAACGTAAAACTAGAAACAGTAACAAGAAACAATCATACAGTACATACATATAAGTCAATAATGGTAAGATTATGTACTAATTACTTTCGATCGTCTTAGTGTTGCGCAAGCGATCATCCGTCGATAATTGTTGTGACGTATGCATGCCGCGGCGGGCGGCAACCTGCAGGGTGTGTGGTCTTTGTGAGAGGCGGGAGCGATTCATAAAGACACCGGTATATAAGCCATTAAAGGGCCGTTTTACGATCGCTTTGTCAACCACCCATATCTGGCCGTTCTTGAGTCAATGCAAATTCAATCATATCGTCTTACATGCTAGCTAGTTGACTGGGTTACCGGTATAATTAGTAATGAGCCCAGTAAACTAACTTTAAATATGTGACGACGTTTCTTTGTTTTGTATTTTCATTTAACGACACGGTTTGACGACACGGTTGGCGTAGTGGCTGAGCGATTGACTGCCGCGCTGCGTGTCGCGGGTTCGATTCCCGCACGGAACAAATATTTGTATGGCTTACAGATAGTTGTTTCGGGTCTGGCTATTCGTGGTTGTGACTTTAAATTCGTAGCTTGGGGCAACGTTTTTTAATTTCTTCTATCATCTCAGGCTAAAATGGCAGATCGCGGTGACTGAGTGCGTCTTGACATTGATTTTATAATACAGTTTAGCTTTTGAATGATATTTCTGTATGAATAACTTCTTTAAACTGTAATATTCGTATAAAAAAAAATATTTTTAGTCGTTCTTCGCTTACGACTTGTACCACTTATCACTTTCACCGCTTAGCCGGGATGCGCAGGAGTAGCCGACCGGGTAATCGATTCAGAAATCATTTAATTGCTTTGCTCTCGTGCTGTAATGCCAACATCATCGGTATAGATCGTAATTGAGTTCATGTCTTTGTTCGATCAGATATCGATGATTTAAGTAATATTGTTTTTGTTTAGCATCTTATTTTATATTTATTTCTATTCAGTATTTCAAGTTATGGTTCTTCTTTTCTTTGTCTGTCAACTGCTTTTCATGTTTTCCTTCTTAGACGCCACAAATTGTTTTGTTTATCTATAATTTGTTAAAAAAAAACTAAAACCTCGTCGCATTAGTTGGAATTGATTTCAAAGCGATTCGTATTTTTGCAACGATTTTCAACAGATTGACATAAAGTATAGCTTTTCGGCAGTCTATGTCGTTACGATATGTTTTTCATTCTGCTTTGTTAAGATAAATCAGATTGCCATATGTCTTAATGCTCCACAAAACAGTCTTCAATAAATTTGCATAACTATTTATCTTAGCAGAAGACGCGGCTTAATTTTATGTAACTAATACAGTTAGAAACGATACCCACAGTGCCACAGATCACAATCACAACTGAAAGTAAGTGAAATATCGTGCGAAGTCGTACGAAGCGGACGAAATATGACCCTATAAAGTAAGTCTCGGTAAAAGCCGTTCCTTGAACTTAGGGTCAGACTTTCAACTTGTGACCAACTGGTAGTACCTAACAGTACAGTCAACAAAATTGGCAAAGGCAAAATTGTATATCTTTTGGTGGCAGAGTTCGTCTTGGAACGTAGATCCTGTTAACATACCTATTTTATAAACTAAAAAGCAAGCACATAAGACATTTGAAATTTGTAAATAGTGTGGGCACGCACCTGTATATGTCTGATATTATCGAAGTCGATAGATTCAAAAGAAAAACAAAAAGCAAATTCATTTGTTTTTAGAAAAGCGGCTGTGACCACATACCAACATGACTTCTATGTTGCGATTCAACAAATATCATGAACACGCGTACGTACACGTATTATATATATGCATACACGTATTAGCCTGTACTGTCCCACTGGCAAAGACATCACCTTTTGCCCAGCACTGGGACAGTATTTTTTGTATATTTATATATAGGGTGACTGGTAATTAGTGACCGATACTTAAATACGTGATATATAGTAATTAATGTATATTTATATAAAGCAATTCTTTCCTCCAGCTTTTGTTCCCGTGTCTCTTATAACCAGCCTAACAAATTTTGTTGAAAATCAAGACATTTTTGGTCGAGGGCCTTCTAAAGACTTCTTAGCAATATACGTCTTATAAAGTGGATGAAATCTGCCTGCATACCCATCTCTTTAGTTAATTGTACCTAACGCTAGGTGAACCTAACTTTCTGACGGCATTCTGTTTGATAGCTAGTGCTCAGGTCAGAAGTTAAGGTCTTTCTAATGTTTTGTGTCTGTGTATTATAAGCGATTCTAGGATATACCTACATGGAAGATTTCTCTTTTATTCATGTCAATAACTTGGCATGTATTGTTTGTGACCTTTGATGAAGAAATTTATTTAATTGCTTGCTGACATTTTTCTTTCTCTTGACAATTTATGGCATCGTCTATTTATTGAAACATACTATAGTAGGTGGCGCTAGTGCAGCCTTTTATTTTAATGTCACAGATAAAAAAATAGGCATCATAGATAAATAAATGGTTAAAAATTAACATGCCTGTAACGTGACTATTCGTAGTGCTAAGTTTTTCAGATATTATACCTCATTCATAAGATTTGTGCACTTTTTTATGTCATGGGCGGATCAATTCAACCAGGCTTCCCGGATTGTCTATGATAAACGAATACCTAGTAAAACAAGTTGAATCTAAGTTCTAGACAATATTTTTTTTTTATGATGTGATGTGATGTGGTGATTACGATTTCTATTGATTGATTTAATAGGCGGCTCCTTTATCTTAGTGGCTATGTCTAGCGATTAATTTGCTGCACCTCACCACCGATCACAAGTTCTTTTCCCGTATGACACAAATTAATGGTCTTGGTATTTTAGGCTATTGGTTTATGTCCATCAACACATCAATGCGAAGTGCAAAAGACAGGATTATAAAAATTAAGTTGGACTATTAACTAAGCTCTCTGATCACCCCGGAAGTTGGGTAGCGTGATTCTTAACAACAATGTAGTGGTACAATAAAGGTCTCTTCCCATAACTCAGGCGACGTAACAACTGATCGTATCGGCAAACAGAATGTTCCCTACATTAACACGTCGTGATTATTAATTGTGTGTTTTGCATAAAGAGGGTAGAGGGCAGCACTGGGTTTAGATACGTTTAGGACTAGTTTTAACTTACTACTTACTATTAACTATCTCGTTGGCCTATTGCCAAAATGTTATTGGGTTTATCCATCAGCAATTTCTCAGTAACAGACCGGACAGTTTGGATTTGTACACGGTCGATGGCATTAGGCTCATCCCCTATTATATGAAACTTAAATATTATTAGTGAAATGTGACAGTACTACAGATATACTTCTGCCTCTACTTCGAGGAAAACAGGCATGTTGTTAAGTTATGCATACATTTAACTTCTGGTTTTAATATTTGTCGGGGCAACAGTGTGCAACGCACCCGTTGCCCGTTTGCTACAGTTATAGACTGGCGATAGTCGCCTGTGTTTGTTTATACATTAGAAACCGTTTACATAGATGAGGACTTTGTGGTCTTCTACTGGTAAGAAAACGTCCTACATTGTTTTAGCTTTACGATTTTTGAGGTCTCCGATCAAATTTTTTTCTTAGCAGCTTTTCTTCTCAGCTTAGTTTTAATAAACAAATTTTGAATTTGATATCACAGGTCTGTGAATGTAAAGAATCTTTTATCCGAACATAAAAGTGACAAGACACTACCGATCGTGTAGTTGCACGACCGACCCTTCTTAAAAAAAGTGAGCAGTTGATTAAATATCGATTAAATATCGTATGATCATCGGACGCGGGGCAACGAACAAATTGTAGCTCGTATGGATTTCACGCGCATTTAACAAAATTTGTACCACTTTCGTTGTCTGTACTTATATTGAAAAGTAACTCGTCTACCCAGTACTTTTCACATGATCCATAGTAGGAACTATCAGTCTGTAATACATACCAATAGAACGAGATAATCAGTTCATACTCGTCGCAAAAAGTCAATGTATTCGAACATAAGTACATAGGTGTTGTGAGCACGGGAAGTGATGTAAATAGGTAAATGTGGCTGTTTGTGTTTATGTAAGGGGTTCATATTAAACTTGGCAGTTTGTTAGCTGGTTCGTTGGTCTAGTGGTCGTTAGGGCTACTGCTGAGCATAAGGACTTGGGTTCGATCCTCGTATTTAGTTTTTCTATCAGGAATTTCTCATTGGCATCTACGGAGTTCCACAAGGAAGTATACTAGGACCACCGCTTTTTACATTGTATATCAATGACTTTCCAAGGGCAATCAATTATCCTACGACACTGTTCGCGGATGACAGTACGATAACTATTCCTTGTAATCAGAAAGATTTTTATAAAAAGGACATAAATAATACATTAGAAAAAACTGTAGAATGGTTGGATAGTAATAACTTGAAAATAAATTTAAATAAAACTGTTATTATGCATTTTGGCCAGCGCGCATTGACTCTTCCCAATCTTGACGTAACATACAAGAATATAAAAATTGACACAGTGATTACAACCAAGTTCTTAGGAGTAACGATAGATCGAAATTTAAATTGGAAGGCACATGTAGAGATCCTGACTAAAAGAATAAGCAGTAGTGCATATGCCTTATACAGTTTGTCACGAAAGGTTAGCATAGATGCTTTATTAACTGCTTACTACGGGCTTACGGAATCTGTGCTCAGATATGGGGTTATCTTTTGGGGTAACTCAACTGACATAGAAGCCGCATTTAAAGCACAAAAGAGATGTCTCAGAGCCATGTTCAAGTTGAAAACCACCGATAGCTGTAAACCCTATTTCTTACGTTATAAAATATTGACACTGACATCCCTTTATATTCTAGAAACAGTCATGTTTATTAGAAATAATAAAACTTTATTTTCGCGAATGGCAGATAAATTTCCCAGAACCAGGCGTGATCAAAACCAGCTGTGTCTGCATAGGAGTAGGACTGCACTTATGCGCAAAAGTGTTTTCTGCATGGCTCCCATTATTTATAATAAGTTACCCAAAAGTTGGAGAGAGCTTAATAACGTACAATTGAAGAAACAACTAAAATCATTTCTAAAGGACAAAGCATACTATAATATTAATGAATTTCTGACAGAACCATTTACTGTAACACAGATTTATTCATGATTTTATTAATTATTACTTTTGACATATGTAGACGTTGACATTTACTATTACATGCTAAATTCACAGACATTGATTAAATTATGATTTTATTCTTATAATTTTGACATGTATAATTTTACTTGTATAATTTTGATATTTATTATTTTTATATTCGATTGAAATGATTAACTAAAAACAATACAAATTTAATTTTCAAAACATTTGCACGCCATAGTATGTGGCAAACATGTCTGAGCCGTTTTTTATTATTTTATGTTACCTTGCATGCACTTTTATTATTGTATGTAAACACATGTTTGGGCAAATAAATATATCTTATCTTATCTTATCTTATTCTTATAATTTTGACATGTATAATTTTACTTGTATAATTTTGATATTTATTATTTTTATATTCGATTGAAATGATTAACTAAAAACAATACAAATTTAATTTTCAAAACATTTGCACGCCATAGTATGTGGCAAACATGTCTGAGCCGTTTTTTATTATTTTATGTTACCTTGCATGCACTTTTATTATTGTATGTAAACACATGTTTGGGCAAATAAATATATCTTATCTTATCTATCTTATCTTGGCAGCTTGAATTTGTGCAATAGCATACATACCTTGGTCTATCTCGATGTCGTCTTGAGTTTCATAAGATTCACAAGGTAGTGCCCACAGCAAAAAAACACTTGTAAGTAATCTTTTTTAATCTCAAAGGCTCATTAAAAACAATATTATTTTAGCAAACTCTAAAGCAGATCGTGAGTGAAGTCACGGTGTAAGTTATAAGTTAAATAAAAAGTAGTTTGCGTCAGTTTGCGAAGCGTGAGACTAACTTAAGTGTGGTATAAGTTACTAACTTGTTTGTGGTCCCTTGTGGTAAGAATATAAGTGACTTGTGGAAGTGTTAAGATGACATTACTTCAATTAGGTAAATGAGTAGTAAAGTACCACTGCCTCGTTATTCTAGATCGCAATCGCTACTACTGACCGTGTGGTCCGACTCCCAGGTCTGTTTTATGTGTTATTGGGTTTTTCCATCAGGGACTTCTAAATAACAGCCCGGATTTTGTGCCCAGTTGATCGCTGAAGGCTCACTTTCTATTATATGGACAAACATCACTAACCAACCCAACCTACAAATGAATTACTTAGCCTATCACATGGTGTTTGTAAGTGTGTGTTTACTAGCAATTTGCAGTGAACAACTTACGTAGGATTTATATGATAACTGGAGTAAATGTGGATGTAGCTACTAAAGGTAATTTCTGTCTAACATACAAGGAAAGGAGGCATGATTTTACGTAGAATTCACACTAGACTGACTGGATGTACGACAAATTTTTAGAATTGTACCAGCTTGGTGAACCAAGACTACAGAAAGTTACCCGTCGTACACGTAGGTGAACCAGGGCTACAGAAAATTAACCGTGGAACACCTAGCTAACCACTTTGGTGTTCCAAGGGTCAGAAAGGAAATGTAGCACAAGAAAGAGTCCATCTTACAGCCACTGCACTATCTTTATCATAGATCACTTTGCCATCCATAACTTTGCTATCCGGTAATTTAAATGACATCACGCCTGTAATCCCAGAACGGTGAGGCAGAAGTGTACCTAATAGTATAATACCCACATTGTTTGAGTCCCACGTAATAAGGCTGGCTATTGCCATCAACCGGGCCCAAATCCAGACTACGTGGCTACTACTGAAAAATTCCTGATGGACAAATCCAATAACACTTTGCACTGGGAATCAAACCCAGGACTTGATGCTCAGCAGTCGCGCCTGTGACCACTAGACAAACGAGCCAGTCAATTAATTTTGACACCTTTTAAAAGATAATCATCAACTACATTATTCTTCTTCTCTAATCAGCATTATACATATAAATAATTCAAATGAGTTTAGCGTGCTTTTGTTTTCTCACTAATCAAAGCAAACAAGGCACTCTACTGTTATCTCTACCACTTAATACATAATTAGCATACGTTTATACTTTACAGGTACTGTTTAGTTTAGCTCTACTTACTTTTTATGCAAAGTTTTAGTTAATTCATTCTGACATACTGCCATGAACTTATGCTTGTGGCATTAAAATAAGGTATCCGATTAGAAACGGTACTATATTTTTTTTTTATGTTTGGCATCTCACAGTTCTGCCTATGAGGTTGTTGTCTGCTAAACCGGACTATCCTGTGGGTGCCTTGAGAGTAAGGCTTCCAGCCAGGGCATAAAATCTTACAAACTAAGCGACTCCATGCTAAGGGCACCCCCTGTGGGGTACGAGCCTCGGCTTAGGGCGTCGCTGGTGGACTGCATGGGGACAGGCTGGATCTGAATTATTAAAACTACTGGCACAGCATCGCGGGCTGGCTCGAGCGAGGGTCGGGGAGGGCATGGATCGGGACGTCGCGACGGACGCGGTACTATGCCCGTCGAGCATCTATTTAAGTCACCAAATAAATCACTTTCGGAGAACATCATCATCAGCCTAGCCTTTCCCCAACTACGGTGGGGTCGGCTTCCAGTCTAATCAGATGCAGCTGTACCAGTATTTTACATGAGAGGAGCGACGGCCTATCTGCTGTCCTTCACACTCCTACTAGTAGTGACAGCCAACCAAAAGGGACCAACGGCTTCACTTGCTTTCCCAGGCACGGAGGAAACTTGGTATGCGATGGATGGTCATCCATCCATGGACAAACCTAGGCAAGCGCGGCTTTACTTCTTTTTATTTAGCCATGAGCTCCTCCTCCACGTTCACAGGAATTACTAAAATGCTTTTTCAGTTCTGAATATAGGCTCAAAAACCCTTTTTCTAAACTCAGTATTATCAGAGAATCTTCAAAACACACTTATGTAACGAGTCAAGGTATCAAAACATAACTAACTTGTGTTTTGTCGCAGTCGGTTAGAAGCGTGAGTGATACTCGACAGATTATGATCTTCCCACGTTTCACATCTGTCATACGATCTATTTTAGTACCTATTTTATGTATGGTGCAGCGGTAAATACCGTAGATAGTGTGCCTTTAGGATAGTAGGTTTGATGATAGATCTTGTAAGGTTATTGTTTTATATTTTTACACATTACCGACTGTTTTGAAAGTAAGGCTACTCATATGTTTTTATATCGATGCCATTAAATACTCCTAAAACAAACACTGAAAAGTTAATGCCAATAATTTTTATTAAAAGGGTGAATTTCAACAAATGCCATTTTTTTTTATCATATCAGTGAACTTTTTCATTTATATTTTTTTTGTATATTTTTCAGGTTTAATGTAATCTTTAAGATATCAAATATCCCCAAATTTAATATCATCAACGTATCATTTAAGACTAAGGAGAAAATTCAGTTTGAATTCTGGTTTCCATCGATATGACAAACCGGCACCGATTATTTTTTCTGTACACCGGTATGATAAGTTTATCCACTGAAATGATGTACATATCCAGCGATATGATAATCTATCACCCTTTGAACATCAAAAAATGAAATAGTTAGTAGGTACCTACCTATACACCGTGTAAATCACCTCATCACGAAGCCGTCAACCAAGCATTCTGTACATGAAACTAAGTAACTGTAAGCAAAAATTATTGCTGGGAAACGACTTTTTTTTGGGGGGTGTAAAATTATGTTTTGTGGTAGAACTCAATGTAACGCACTCAAAACATTGTGCAGATGGACGGATTGAATAGTACGGGGGTCGTGGAGGTGTTTAAAGTAAAAATCTTACATTAAAAACTTGTATTTACAAAAATACTTGTCAAAAAGTTGGAACTTTGACCCCTAATATCTCCGTAACTAGAAGGTTCCCAGGTATGGTATAGAACAAAAAAAATATCGCCATGACATGAACCAGTGCCTTTCGGCTTCGTTAAGAGGTATTTTACACCCTTTATATTTTTACAAGGGTGACTTAGAACTGAAGACCTGAACTGAGGGTCTTATGTAAGTAGATCACATCCAAAGAGAACTGAGTTTTTAGAAATTGAGTTGCAATATAATTTTTTAAATTATGTACCTATTTTAATTTAATTACTTTCTTTTTTATTATATTTACTATAGGTACTATGAATAAAAAAAAATGTTTAGTTTTATTATCATTGTCTTTGTGATAGTATTATACTTTACTTAACGAAATGACACGGGATCTACCGATATGATAAAACGAATCACCGAGATGATAAAATGATCTACCGATATTATAAAGTAATCCACCGATGAGACAAAACTGTGCGTTGATCATGAATCAAAACACCGATATTAGATATAAGACACCGATTGATTTTTTCGGTGTAAATTATCACATCGGTGGTAATAAAGACCACCGATTACAGCGATATGAGAACAGCGACGTGAGAAATAACACATTTTTACGAATATTAGAAAAAATGCATAATATCTAGGATAAATTCAATAACAGTCAATGAAGCTAATTTACTTACTAACTGTGTTAGAACCAAACAACAAAAATAAAACTACTCATTACACTGGAAAAATGCAACCACCGATACTATAAAATAATTGTCCGGGAGCAACTGTAATGGCGTACTTATGTTATTGGCGAGAATATGCAGCGATTTGACACAAATCCGTCTTGACTGCGCACTAGCACACACTAACGAGGAAAATAAAATTGGGGTGGGGACGCTGTCGGACTCGTCGATGTAAAGTTAGGTTTAAATTACTTTTGTCCAGCGATATGAGAACATTTTGCAGGACAGGTACGTTTGTGCCTCTCAGTAATAATAATCGTTAATTATGTAATAAAATATGCTATATATTAATAACAAAACTAATATTCTATAAAACAGAATAAGTTATATACTTAACGTACTTATTTCTATTAGTGTATAAGCTTTTTTGTTTGTAAAAAAACTAGAGGGACAGCACCGATTTGAAAAATATTGAGGTTTATGAATTTATTTCAACCTTTGTAAATAGTCCTAGGCAAATTATATTTTTGCCACAACCCAATAACTACCTATTAAATGCTAAAAAATATAATTCAGAAAGATATTCCTTTTTTCAAATACTGATTTCACCGAAGACAAAAAAATAAGTCATTTGGGAAATTCACCCAAAAGTTATTTGTATACGACAAGCTTTGAAATCGATTCTCACTTGTTTTCTGTGCCCCCTGTTGAATATCTCAACTAAATTCTCGCTTTACATACAAAACATGGGTTTATGTCAATATAGTCAACGCCTGGAGTTGCAACTGACGACCTCCCTCTTGCCAGTCCTCCTCAATTGTTGAGGCTGCAGATAAGTTAAAATTAATACTCACTTTCTTTCTATCTTATATGTATAGCTTTATCTAACTTTTGCAAAATGCCTGCCAAAACTCCTGGAGACTTAAAACTAAAGAGGCAAACCTGCTTCAGATTTCTCTGACATGTGACTTCCGCACACTATACGGAACGTTATCATGAGCTTTACGGCAAGATTGATTACTTTTTATTAAGGCCGAATAAGACAACATTGCCGAATATTCCACAAATCTTTAACATTAAAAACTATCAACCAACAAATCATTTAAATAAAGTTTTTTGCAAACAATAATCCTCTCTTCAACCGACTTCCCTGTTCCGTGATCGTAATAAATAATAAGATATATAAATGTTAATCACTTGCGAATGTAAATGTAACACGCGTTTGCACATATCTTGGGCTTGTTTTATGGCGTCTGTACTTATTCGTGTCATAATTCATGTAGATAGTTTTCTTGTGTCAACAGAACATATGCCCTACAGGGCATCACATGCCCATGGTCATGCTACAGCATGTAGACAATAACTGTTTTTAAAACATGGTATCATAACCTACCTCGTTGTGTAGTATTTGTTAGTGCTACTACACGTAGGTTGGATTTTTAGGTTGGGAAACGTCATTACTAGAAATTCCCAGTAGCATCTCGGGTTGCAAGTCCATAGTAAGTATACTCGTGCTCCATTGAATGCAATAGACTCGCTCTAGTGGCGGTACCGGTAAAACGGGGTGAATAGGGATGCGAGGGAGAATACGGACAAAACTTTGAATTGGATTTCATCATTGAATACAAATAATTCGTCACTAAAAAGCTATTGGGCTCAATTTTGTTTTAATTTAATAAACAATAGCGTATTTTTAGGCTATCAATAATATTTAAATAACGAGAAAATGCCTTTCAAATGTTCGTCCCGATTCACCTCCGTGTTCCTATTCACCCCATTTTACCGTTACTTTCAAGCAAACCTAAAAGCTTGGCTCACTCCGTATTACATGGAATTAAAAGATATTTATCTTGCTGAATGTACTATAGGCACTACTACCCTCTGCCTATCCTTACGGAGATTCAGCTGTAATGTTATAATTATGATGCTACAGTTAAAATATCTGAGAGAAAATATATTTAACTAACTGTCCTGCGCAACTTCGTCTGCGTCACATTTTCCCCGTTTTCGCAACATCTTTCATTGCTGCTCTACTCCTATTAGTCATAGCGTGATGATACATAGCCTTCTTCGATAAATGGGCTATCTAACACTGATTTTTTCAAATCTGACCAGCCGGCCTAGCATGACCGCCGTAGAAACAGGCTATGTCTATGGAAGAATCGACAATTTGACAGATATTTCTATCGTCCCAAGCATGGCGATATTAAGAATGTAGAAAAGAAACGTTTCTTTTCTTCAGTCGACACAAGTCTACAACGCCATATTTTCTCTTCTTTTGACATTTCGGGGTAGAAACATTACTTCTGACAAATGTCAAACTAGTCTTATTAAAAACTAAATACGAGAAATACGTTTCGTGGTTGTGTTGAGCTACGTTCAAAAGGTTGAAATGTTATGTAAAATATTTAGGTTTAATTTCGCGAAAAAGATCCAGGCCTGGATCCAGGATGCAGCAACACCATCCCGCCCACGAAAAATGAAAAACTCGTGCAATTGGCAACTTTTTTTTGTTAACTAAACGTAATAATATTCAGGGAATATAAACATCACGTGATACGTCCCCGTTGCTATGGAAAGAATTTCTGTCTATGTCTTCGTAGAAACGCGAGTCGACGGTGCGCGCCATGCTCGGGCAGAAGAAATGACAAGTTGTATAGAAAAGATTTCTTGTCGTTTCTTGGTAGAATAGAGATAGAACGGCCATGCTAGGGGGGCAGTAGTTCCTGAGAATAGCGCGTTCAAGCAAACAAACAAACAAACTCTTCAGCTTTATAATATTAGTACAGATTGAAAGAGAGGTAGTAGGTAGTGCCTAGACAAACCTATAAATTATTTTTGAATTTATAATTTAAATTTTGTGAGAAATATTGTTGAAAAAATAACATTCATACAATACTTTCCACCAAATTTTTTTGTCAGTTCTTCTTATACATATTTGGTACCATGACATCCAAAATCCTATTCTGTCTCAGCCATGCAATGCCATGTTTTGCAACAAAGCCTACCCATCGGCACACAATACAATTATTTACACTTTCAACCTATTATAGTTTATGTTAAACTCGTTTTTGAAGAAGAATGAACTTTTATTGTACCTTTGCTAACCACGTTTGGGTAAATAGATGTGTGTCCTTGATGATTTTTTGACGTTTGATAAGTGTCCATGTAGGCCTATGTAAAAAAATATATTTTGATTTGATTTGATTGATGCAGAGTGGGAGGTGTTGGGTTTGAGTCTAGGCAGAGTCATACCAAGCCTTTTCCTAACTATATTGGGGTCGGCTTGCAATTTTATCGGATACTACTGAATACTAGTATTTTACATAAAGCGACTGTGTTTCCGAATTCAAAAGCCCAGTTACTTGGCACGAACCACTGCCTAAATTGCTTAATTGTGCCACTTATATTTATAGTCCCATGTAATAGGGGCGAGCTTATTGTCTTCTGGGCACAAATGCAGACTCCATGGTTTCACTTACTCCTGATTGAAAAACACAATAACACCCCTGCCAAAATCCTGCTGCTGCAAATTCCTGAGATATTACAGCAAGTTACCATCCCTACCTTATTGCTATTCCATCAATTCGCACTAAGCGTTTTCATAATGCGCTCAGCAAAGGAGTGGAACTCTGCCTGTGTCTGTGTTTCCAAACGCTTACAACCCTAATATCTTCAAAGTTAGAGTGAACAGGCTTCTTCTGGGTAAGCTCGTACCATCGTCACCTTTGTCTCTGTCATCTCTGACCTAGACTAGAGTCAAGAGCAAATCCATCGCAAAAAAAAAAAAAAAAAACTGTAGGTGAATATTCCTATAAACAGCTCAAACGGATAATAACAATATAAGTTAAGAAACATCTTTAGTTGTGCCTATCCCTTCAAGGTTTGCAGTCATCATTTTCATACTTTCATCAGAGACGAACAGACGAACAAAAGTGAACGTAGAAATCGATACGGTATGTTTTATAATTTATAACCAATTTGCCAATAACTGCCGTGATTACCGTAGTTAACTGCGACCTTTGAAACGTGGTTAGATTGCTTAGTTAGATCTGTCATGTATTGATAACGTAAGTTTTAAATTGAGTGACAAAAGTTTGATGATTAGAAAGTTGACCTGACAATTGACTTGTCAAATTATAATTTTATTATAGTCCAATGAAAAACATGCAGTGATTATATATATTCAGCCGTTAATAATAATTCAACCACTTATGTTTAGGTATTGTACTAGACAAATTTACATACATTGCGACACAAACTTTTAGGATAGGATTCAGTACCTACATATAATTTATTCTAGAACCAGGAATCATCGTTGCAAAATATGCCAGTAAAAAAAAATAAGCCTTACATTTTGCCTTTAGTTATGGCACTTTTGTATGGAACAGCTGATTTTTGTAGCCCGGTCTCTTACAGCATGTTTTGGCGTCTCTGCATTCCATGGTATTATAGATAATGAGTTAATTTATACATCCAAAAGTAATAACATAATACCATAACAACTTACTTACGGCATTTTGCAATTGTTTTAACAGGGAATCATATTTGGTAACTTCTTCACTCTATAAATATTTCGTGCCCTTTTGACAGGACGTGTACACGTCAACATACAGATGATGAAAGTGTACACGATCGACCATCCAAACGAACAAATTAACTATATCACATTACACTACAGTGGGCGGAAGACCCAGCATTAGCGTACACTGCGTTGCAAATAATTGTATCCACACAATGAAAGGCCGAAGTTTTCTATCTTGTTTCACGCTCGTTTAAAAGATACCATCGACTACATCCTCCTAGCGATATTGTTTACAACTCAACTAAATAGACTGTGACGTTTTATTTGCACTGCAGTGTATTTGGTAATTAAAAAAAAAAACAAAGGCTGGAACTTGGAGGTTGGAGTGTTTGTTTTAATTGTTTATTTAGGTTTCCTTGAGAGTTGCAATTTTCTTCTTACTTGGATCTAAATAACTTTTTTTTTTGTCAATAACTTGGGAAAATTGTTTTCGTTTAACGAATTAAATGTCTATGGGTCTCTGATCAATAAACCTACTCCATTATCAATCTGTGTTACAAGGTCGAAAAGACCATGCTTGATTTGAAAAGACCTTTTTGTAGCCGGATTTAACTTATGGGTAGAACAAACATGTTACATTTAACAACTACATTACTTAGATACGGACTTGATTTACTACGAGGTTTCATATAACCCAGTTACTGGGTTGTGGAGGTAAAAATAACAGTCACTCTGTGTAAAATACAGATATACAGCTGCATCCTGTTAGACTGGAAGGCGACCCAAACATGACATGGTCACTAACACTGTCAATAACACTTACAACGGGATATTTACCATGTGTATTATTTGTTTCGAGTTCCCGATATTTCGGCGCTGTTGCAAACGCCATGATCACGGAGAAACTGAAGTTACTGCGAGTGGGTGTTTATGTGCAGACAAATCGGTCTACCCTCTTCCTTGTTCGTTTTTTGTGCTCCGTACCACTACCACTGTCACTCACTCGATTCTGTTCCCGACACACAAAACTCACTGTGTCCACTCGCGAGCTTTTTACGGCCCTTTTTCTCTTTCTATATCAGGAACTCGAAACAAATAATACACATGGTAAATATCCCGTTGTAAGTGACCCAAACATGGTTGAGATGAGAAAGATGGACAGATGATGATGATCTACTGAGGGACCTACCTACCTAAGTGGAGTAGGTAATCAATAGCGACCGGCCTTGCTTTCGATCGCCTCAGTTTCGTCTCGCTAACCTTACCATTGCGAAATGTTATGTATCTGCGCCTGCGCCAATCGCGATTAAGATGGGAAGGTCGCGGGTTCGGTTCCCAGGCGGAAACATTATGTTTGTGTTGTTTTTGCTATGATCTGCAGATTACTTGTTTGTTTCGTGTTATGAGAAATTAATTAATTCGTTTTTAATGAAACATGAGAAATAAATTCAAATTCATTTTTTAAAAGTTACTGACATAATAGAATACCTATCTCTATTCTAAATACTAACACATTTCTTGACCTAAGAATCGAATTCAGATAATATGTTCGGCATCCACAAGGCAATGTATTGCTTTTCGTGACATATGATATTATGGTCATAGCCATGTTTCTTTCTCGATGTAGTTTTCATGAGAATTAATCAAAGCTTTCATTAGATAAGCATAGTGTAGTGTTTTCAATGAATGATTTTTCATTGCCTACTTTACATACACAGTCATGTGTTGTCTACTAATATGAGTGAAATATTTATGAAAATTGGGAAAAAATATTGGTCAATCAATCAAATCTAAAGTCATTTATTCAAACTAGGCTGATAATCAGCACTTTTTGAACGTCAAAATTACAAGAGACAGTCCCCCAAAACGCCCGCCCTTCGCCACTTCCTAGTGTTTTAGCTGGGAAGAAGAAGTGGCGGAACAAACTCCCCAGCAACACATCTGTCTGTTAGGTTAGAAGAACCAGGTCGATAGCGGAGGCCACATTTCACACAGTGATACTGTTAATAATTGAATAGAGTCCTAGCATTTGGCGAATAAAGGTTATTTTCGTAGTGCTACTGTTACTAATGATTTAGCGGTGACAGTAAAACCTAGAAAACCTTTTTAATGCGAATTAAAAAGGCTGTCAGAAAACACGGATAGACCTCCAACGTTTACCAAACTGAGAGCTCTCTCTTTCAAAACTCTGTCTTAACAAAAAACAGGTTTACATATAAAACAACCAGCTTAAAAAAAAAAACAACTAGTTCAAAAGATGTCTGATCGGCGCTATTGTGTTTTACGTAATTGTCAGTGAAATGACTTGTAATAAAGAATGCTAATTTGCCGGTAGAAGAAAGTAAGCGATAAATGATCTGACACTCGACCACTCGACCACATGACGGCTGTAAGTAATAAGATTATATTATTTCTTTAAAAAAATCCCCATAACCTCTATTTGTGAATTACACTAAATTTCGAGAATTTTAGTCGGTCACATCGCGCTTCTCAGCAGTGAACAATCGACTGAAGGAGTATTGGAGAATGATTATTCATTTTCATGATCATGAGTTCTGTTAACTGGCTCGGTGGTCTAGAGGTCGCAAGCGTGACTGCCGAGCATGTAGTCCTGAGTTCCATTCCCGAGTAGGGCAAAGTGCCACCTATATACCATGAGTTGTACCATCAGGGAGTTCTGCCCAGTTGGTGGCGTTTTAATGTCAGTCGGTTGATTATAGTGAGTGTTACATGTCTTTGTTTCCTAAAAAGAAAACTTTTTCCGATCGATTGAGGGTAAAGCTAACTGATTATAAAATTTGTGATCGTATGTATCTTTTAAATATAATTTTCGGTCAGTGTGAGATCACTGTGGTAGATGTTATGTTTAAATGGCTGTGGTAATAAATAATATGATTAAATAATCATATTGCATAAAGTTATGTTTAGTATAATAATTGGACAGTGCTATTCCCGCTAGTCACTTTCATCTTGTACTTGTTGTAAATGCATAACTGCATCAGCTGACTCAGTGACATAAAATCCTTTCTATCGGAAGCACCTTCGTTATCTTTATATAACTTCATAATTTATACTCAAACATGTATATAAGTTATGTTCCTATAGCCAAAAAATATGTCGTCACATCTCGCGTGAATAAGATTATGTGTTTTTGTCGAGCAAGACGTGATAAATCTAATAATGTCTTATAATAAGCAGGTATTATGATATAAAGCTTGAAAGTGACGTTTTTATAGATACTTACATATTTTTATGTTCGTTGTGAATTGTAATGCAATTGTTTGAGTGTTTATGTTGATTTATAATTATGAGATTAAGATTAATGATAAGTTGACTTTTTAGAAAACAATAATAAGACAGCATTGATATGTTTTATCATCAGTTCATCACGCTTGCATTCCTCCAAGGGGTAGAGAAGGGTGTTTCTCATAGAACACCAACATTTCGTTACTTATTCAATCAGAAATTACACACTTTATTGCTGTTAGCTTAGAAGTATTTAATAATGGGATTAAATATAATGAGCACCAAAAAATACTTTCAGATCCTAAGCTACGTTACCCAAAAAAAAATACTAAACACCAAAAAAATTGTATTCAAAGACCAAATATAGTAAATGATCACCAAATATAGTAAATGATCACCAAATTTTGTGGCAAGAAGAACTTAGGAAGCAAGTGCGAGCAAAGCGAGCTCGGGATATTGGGCACCCCGACTCGGACAGGTTAGGTTCGTTCCCCTTCGTGTTAGGTTACTTTAAGCCCTGCAGAGAGAAATAGGAGCCCCGCGTAGCGGGGCTCCGTCGACTACACCTTAGTTCGGAGCTGTGATTTTCAGGTTTTTAATTCTGGTGATCATTTACTATTTCTGGTGATCATTTACAATTTTAGGCAGTATCAAAATGTTTTTTAAGGTTATATTTACTTTATCTGGTGTTATGTTAAACATAAGCCTTTAATAATTCCGTAAAATTCTACAATTTGTTTCGGGTCAAAAACATAACATAACACTGCTTTTGGGCTTCGCCGCAGTCGAGTAAAAAGTTAAAGCAATGATTTTTGGAAGGTGTGACGTGCTCACAGTTACTTAGCGATAACGTTGGATAATGTCAAAGTGTATCTTAAAAACTCACCCGAATTTCGATTTCAATTAAGTATATTAAACTCCCATTTAATTGGGAACGAGTCTACTGCCAACAACCGTGCGCAAATCCCAACTTGCTGCTACTGTGTTTTGCTTGGCAATGAATGGCGGGGTACAAAACCGTATTACACTATAAAAACTTTTTTACAAAAAAAAAAAAACTGACTTTAGTCAACTATCATTTTTACATTTTAACTAGACACCAGCACTTCGTCCATACATAGTACGACAAAGGACAAAATGCATAATAAAGAGGATGACTCAAAAAGTACCTAAGCAAAGATAATAAAATTCTTATGGAGCCCACCGGGCAAGCTTTCTCCACCAAATTAATGAAGAATCATCTAAATTGGTCCAGTAATCACGGAGAAATAGGTACATACGTGAAAAATGTAAATTCATAAATAAAAAACGTTCATAAAATGAAAACTACTGGGCCCAATTATGTTAAATTTTTATGGGACCAAATGGCAACTATTCCGCATCAAACTTAAGCTTAAGCATAAATCTCAGCGTAATCGGTGTACATACATAAAAAAATCCCAATCGAATTGAGAACATCGAAGTTAGAAATAAAATGATAAACAATAATGTGCAGTGTGGCAATAGCCTTGAAGCTTTGCTGATCAGCGAAACGATACCGTGATGTCTTATTCTGAATCAAATTATAGTCATTATAGTAGGACCGAGGAACTAATTTCCTCCGTCTTGCTATGGATGTGACGAAATGCAGACCGTTTGAAGAAGGCTTAAGTACGTTGTAATTGTGAAGTAGTGTAAGTGGTAGGTAGTGTAATAATGCCCTTGGTGTAATGAGATTGAAGGTAGTCAACTGGAACAGTTTTGATCAGGGCCCAGTTTAATAAAACCTTCAGGCGACCGGCAACTGGCCGTATATGGCACACTTTGAGTTTAAATAAAAGTTACGCTTTGTAGAGCGTCTTGTCTGTCCGTTAAAATACCTGTGTCTCTGTCCATGGCTTCATGTTTAATCATGTTTGTTTCCTGATTTTTTTCCGGAATAACTTAGTAATAACCCGGATTCTGGATTATTGATAGGTTTGTAGCAATAGGATCACCCGCTAACACATAACTGGTGAAATCTGGGTTTACTAGAAGTTCACCTCTGCCTAAACTTTCAGAGATTACCAGCGTGATGTTATGTAATGCTTCACTGCAGAATATTGAGCCAAAATGATCAAAAAAACAATTATAAGATAGTAGATAGAAATAAATTATGGATGAGCAACATTTGACATAACCTGTCAAAATTGACAAGTAAAACATCAATTCTCGAATTCCCTGACGATTCATGAGTTCCTTGACCCCCTCGTGATGCATTCAACCTTTAAACTAAAACCTCCGTAAAAAGGATGTAGTCTTTAAGTAAATGTCGATCGATTGTCGATTGTCTGTCGGTCCCGATGCCAAGGATGTAATGGATGATACAATGTATGTTTAGATGTTTTTATTTCGTGTTGCGTCGTGATTTGTTGATTACGTTAAATGTGTAACGATGTGCAGTTGTTTGTTTTATCTGTGTAATAAATGTATTATGTTCTGTGTTCTGAAGGTTATTTAAAATAATCGTATCGATAAAGCTTTAGTTTTTTTTAGTTCTGACTGGCTGGTTAGAGGTCGTAATTGAAAGTTTACTTTTTACTGAGCTGTAGTTATAATCTTACTGGAGGAGCTCTTGGCTAAATAATAACAGCCGCCCGGGTCAATCTTTAAGGTTAAGCCGTGCTTGCCGAGGTTGGTCCGTGGATGGGTGACCATAATTACATACCGTGTTTCCTCCGTGCCTCGGAAAGCACGTTAAACCGTTGGTCCCGGCTGTTATTTGTAGACCTTTGACAGTCGTTAAGAGTAGTCAGAAGCCAGAAAAAAAAAAGTCTAACATCCAGTCTTACCAAGGGGTATCGTATTACCCAGTTACTGGGTTGTGGAGGTCAGATAGGCAGTCGCTTCATGTAAAATACTGATACTAAGCTGCATCCGGTTAGACTGGAAGCCGACCCCAAGATAGTTTGGAAAAAGGCTAGGCAGATGATGAGTTATAATCTTACTATATTATACCATCTACTTAGCTTGAAGTTAACAGGCTCGAAAGTCTGACAACCAGTCTTACTAAGGGGTATCGTACTACCCAGTAATAACTTATGCAGATCAGATAGACAGTCGCTCCATGTAAAATACTGGTATTCAGCTGCATCCGGTTAGACTGGCAGCCGATTCCAACATAGTTGGGAATAAGCAAGGCAGATGATGATGATGATGATGATGATGATGATGATAATGACGTAGCTTGAAGTTTAGCTTGAAGAAGAATAGTAATGTTCACAGTGCAGCTCATAATTACTGTTCTCAAAACGATGAAGGAAAATATGGGAAAACTGAAAAAACAGGCTTGACCCAGAACCAAAAATTCGTGGACATGTGGCATCCACAATGGGCCCTCGAGGTAGATAATGACGATCTTACCGAGTAGAGGTCTGTGGATCTCAGAGATTAAGGCTGATAATGCAATCTCAAGCATATTCCTAGTTGCATTATCACCAGCATTCACGTCTTGCACTATGGTCTCACCATGTGACTCCACAAATACGTAATCACCCACAAAACGTACTTGACCGCATAATAAGCTGAATTAAAATAGTTTTCGTGTCATAAACACTAATTAACAGCATCTATTGTGCCGGTTCCCTCTGAGGTCGGAGTGTGGGAGTGCGGCTCTCGTTGCTAAATGCAATCAGTTTGAAAACTATGACGCTTATGTCAAGGATGCAGTTCAATGGAAATTGAGAAGAATTTTCTAGTGTAATTGTTTCGGTTTTTGAGAAATACGGTTTTGATTTTGCAAGCATAAAGTGGTTGGGAAAGCACAAGGAAGATAATTCATAGGAGAGATATTTTGTAGGCACAGATAGAGAAAACAGTATTGTATTCAAGAACAGGAGGGTTGAGGAAAATACGGAATCGAAGTTCAGGCACAAGTGCAAGTGCCCGGAGCCTCAGAGGGTGGCAAATACTTAAATTACTTAGTATTTTTGTAAATGCAATTTCAAATGTGATTCTTAATAATTATTGAAGTGAAACTTCTTATGCGACTTCCAACAGGTTTAACGCTACCATGGAGACGGAATATTTTCTATCACTCACTAAGAGATGACAGTATTACAAGATTTGTGACTACGTAGTTCTGCTAGGTACGCAAGATGGCGTGCAAACAGTCATGCATTGTATTTTTAAATGCCCGACAGATAAATATCTAAACTCCTAAGGTTCTAAGATTTGACTACAAGAACACAATATGCAAATCAAGACAAATTCTTGAAACCCTTTTCAGATCAATTGTAAATAAAAAAGTTCTTGCGATGCATCGTGGGAGCTTTCAGATCTTATAAATAAAAACAAATTATGAATCATTGCTACAGAACACCACCCGAAATTCTAGAGCAACGATTCGCAATGCAAAAGTCTAACCTAAAAGCAATCATGACCAAAAATAGGAAATGAAATTCCCACTGGAAAAACCTGAAACTTTCAGTTAACAGACAAATAGACACATGGAATGCCGTGCTCGCTGTTCAAGTAAAACGAGTGAAAATTAATTATTAATAACAGCTGATGATGCAATACCCCGCCCCAGTGTTGTCGGCTTAGTTGTTTAATTATTCATTTGACAGATAGACACCGTATAATTATTGTAATGTGTGTGCATGTTCCAGTACTGTTTATAAGCATAGATACCAATGTGTTAATCATTATTGCCTTGTCGTTCTGTGTGCCTATAGTTTTACAACATAACACTTAAACTCGTAAAAAAATATGATGCTGTCAATTGTAAAACATGTTATGTGCTGTCAAAGCTACCCGGTGGCATGCCTACAATATTGTAAGCCCATAGATGTTCAGAAACCCTTACATCATGAAGACTAGTAGGTTATAAGGGCAAGCTAAGCTTTTAGGCTTGTATGAAAGTGCCATCACTATTGCTATCGCCAATTTTATTTATTTGCTAGTTGTGGTGATTGTGGTGTGGTCGTGGTGCCATTTGTATACGTTGAAAACGAAGAGTGTGCGTATAGCTAGTTATGTAAATTGGGCAGGGCTTTAGGCCTTGGGCCTTGGGTTAAAAACTCGGACGACAAAATATCTTGTGAAAACTAAACCAAAATGTATGTCATCATCATTTTACTGCACTTGTCGCATGTTACTTGGGGTCAGCGCGTCATGTGTTTTTCTTCCATTTTCATCTGTCAACCGTCACGCTGTCTGTCTGTTAAGACCCTTTATCTCGAGAACTGGTGGTGGTATCGAGTTGACATTAAAACCATATACACAGTTCTACGGTCCCTTGAAGTTGAGATATAATCAAAATCCTAAAAAAAAATATGGCCGTATATGCCGCAAAAAAAGTACATTTCGTCTCTCAAGGGAATCATAATGTACTTTTCGTTGACCTAGAACTATGACGTTTGGCAAGTTATGTCGTCATAAACTACAAATTCAGAGGAAAGTCTGATAACTGAACATTTGTAATTAAATCATAAAAAAATTGTCTTTACAAAATATAAATTCGTACGGAACTCTCGGCGGGCGTTATTATACAATGGATGTTATTATACATATAAACCTTCCTCTTTAAGCACTCTATCTATTAAAAAAAAACCGCATCAAAATCCGTTGCGTAGTTTTAAAGATTTAAGCATACATAGGGACATAGGGACAGAGAAAGCGACTTTGTTTTATAATATGTAGTGATACAAGGTGTTGTTTTGCATTTTTGTCAAATTAAAGAAGGTTACTCTGCTAGTGATTCTTGTCTCGAATCAATAATAAAATGGGTAGGCAATTTACATTTTTTCATTTATTTACGGAAACTGGTAAGTGAGAACCAACCGTGTTTTAAACGCGGCCCGTCTTATTCTCGCCCTATATAAACCGCGCTTCCACACATACAAACAATTTGAAACGCGTTTTCAATAATTTCCTAAACCACGTTAAGGGGGTTATTCTGAAATGCTGACAAACAGAAACAACCAAAAAAATCCGCGTTTTTTTAATAATAAACTAGGTACCGTAATTTTAATTGATTATTTATGTATTTCGTGACAACCTCTTAAATTTTGACGAGGATTTTTTTTTTTCACTAGGCTCGCGCTTGACCATGCGATGATTGATGTGGTCGACGGTGAAGCACGCTTGCCTAGAAGAAACCTATTTACTCTTGACTTAAAGACCCCCATATTGTAGCTATCGGGAAACACAGACTCCGGCAGGGAATTCCACTCCTTATTGTATTGTATTGTATTGTATTGTATAGCGGGCTGGTTTCCGCAACTCCACGTCTAAGGCGCGAAAATTCCACTCCTTCCATTCCACTCCTTAGCGGTACGCATAATAAAAGTATTCCCAAAACGCTTAGGACGAATAGGTGGGATGTCCACCAGTACCGATAGCGCATCGCCGTACGTCTGGTAGTCCGATGATAAAACGGGCTAGACAGAATTAGATCATGCAATTCCATCGCACACTCCCCGAAATGTAACCGGTGAAAAACCGATAAGCTGGCAACTCGGCGACGATGAGATTATAATTAAGATGATTTAGATATGACCAGTGCCTCATTGCCAATGAGCCTCTTGGCCCGCTTTTCAACCGACTCAAGTGCATCAATGCAAAACAAAACCTTGTATATTAGCTTGTTTCCCCGATCATAACTATCTGACATATTTGACAGCAGATTGTAAATGATTACAAAGTTGAACATGCTTTCAGTAACAGCTTGTTACCGAACTCCAAATGTCGTGTAATGTAACACAATACCATTACATAACTACATCAAATATTATTGATCTCACCTTTTGACATTAAACTAAGCAAAATAATGGCTCAATACCCCAATACCATCAGATATGACGATAACAATACATTCATTCAGTTTGTCTGATGTAAAAATGTCGGATCAAAATAAACTGATCGTTTGTAACGAGCCTTATTTGGTGTGAAAGTAAAATGTTATTGTTATTAGTTGTGTTAGTAGCTTAGGTGTCATCAATGATACTAGTAGGATGTCGTGATTTTAAAGATTTTAATCTAAAACAATTTGTATTATAACGGACCAGCTGCTGCCCGCGAGTTCGTTCGCGTGGAAATGGTCTTTTTCAGGGATAAATTATACATATAAACCTTCCTCTTGAATCATACAATAAATAATAATAAATAAATTCTGTCTATTAATGAAAACCGCATCCAAATTCATTGCGAAGTTTAAAAGATCTAAGTGTACAGACGCTTAGACGGCGCGACGCGACGGCGGGAAGCTTCGATCAATAATTGTTTTTTGTTTCACTATGTAAAGAAGTGAGTGTCATATTTGAGAAGGTATTGAGAGTTCCGTATCATGCACACTTTTGGTATTTTTAACCGACTTCAAAAAAGGAGGAGGTTCTGAATTCGACGGTATGTTTTTTTTTTGCGTGTATGTTACGCGATTACTCCGCCAATTGTGGACGGATTTTCAAAATTCTTTTTTTGTTCGAAAGGAGATACTTCTGAAGTGGTCCCATAGTCACCAAGTCAGGATCTGATGATTGGATCCTGGAGAAATCGAGGGCAACCCTCAAATTTTATAGGAAAACTTACAGCGGTTTTGGTATTTTCTACAACAAGTGAAGCATTTGCGTTCAATAAGAATCATTCTATCATCAGATCTGATGATGTATCCTAGAGACAGGCACCGGAACTCAATAATAAGACAATGTATCTTAGCTGTGTTTGGGCTTGTTGGAATTGTAACGGTATGCAATTTCCAGGTGTATGTACAAGTAATAATTAAAAAAAAATAGAAATCTTTTTTTATTTTTTATTTTAACCGACTTCTAAAAGGAGAAGGTTATCAATTCGATTAGTTTTTGTTGAATGTACTTACACCGATTACGCTGAGACTTATTACTTTACTAACTTCTTTAGTTTGATGCGGAATAGTTGCTATTTGGTCCCATAAAGAATGTTATATAGTTTGGCCCTGTAGTTTTCATTTTATTTTATTTGTAAATTTATCACGTACACCTATTTCTCCGTGATTACTGGACCGATTTACGTGAATCTTCATTCATTTGGTAGAGAAAGCTTGCCCTGTTCTCCTGCCTAGCCTTTTCCCAAACTATCTTGGGGTCGGCTTAATGGGATGATACTTGGCCCATATGAATTTTATTATCTTTGCTTTGGTACTTTTTGAGTCATCCCCTTTATTATGCATTTTGTCCTTTGTCGTATGTATGGACGATGTGCTGGTGTCTAGTTACAATGTAAAAATGATACTAGACAAGAATTTAAGTGAGATACCACAACTGAAAAGGGTATAATAAAAACTTTTTACAAAAAAATATAACCGACTTCCAAAAAAAAACAAAAATGTGCAAAATAATATTTTACTTTCGGAAGTCGGTGGCAAAAAAAAGAAAGAAACAACAACAAGACAACCGACAAGTCACCGACTGACGAAAGTAAAATATTATTTTGCACTTTTTTTATTTTGTTTTTTTTTTTGGAAGTCGGTTATATTTTTTTGTAAAAAGTTTTTTTAGTAGGTAACTCTTTCGTACCTTCTATACGCAGTTTAAAGTCAGCCGTTTTAGGAGAATAACCTTTATCCTTATGTGAATAATAACGTTTGTACCTCTTCAAATATGATAAATATTTGTGCCAACCCTAACATGTATGGTCTAAGAAAGAGGACTGGGCAAAAATGTGTGGGTGTTGATCCCGTCCGGGGCACTACATAGTTATAAACTTTTACTGTTCTTCTGAGCGTGCTGATAGTAAGCTGAACTGAGTCAGCCCATGCAGTTTATAGCTACGGATTTGGAACCTCCAGTAACGTCCATCAGTCAAAGTACCTACTATTATTGTTGTATAATAAAATCATTTTACAGTTTCCAAACAACACTTATAAAAGAACACACTCAATAATTTATCTGTCACACACTTAATATTACAATCCCAAATAATTTCCCAAATCCAGCACTTACAAAACAAAACACCCAATTTTGAAACGTACCAAATCACAAATTAGATTAATTCTCTCACGTTCCAAAATAGCTCTTATCTCGGATCGCAGAAGAACTGCTTTAGATTGTGTGCGCACGCGCAGGCGTCACGCGATCAGTTATATAAGTGTTACAATTAAGCATTTGCCGTGAGAACGGTGCATTGTGATGATTAAATTATTGACACACAAACTGTGGTTTTACTTCTAATAAGGTAATAAGATTACATTCTCGTGTGGTTATTAAATATGTGGATTGCTCATTAGGTTAGTTTCCTGAATTATTAACTTCACGCTTGCCCGAAGGGGGTGACCAGAGGTCAATTGTATAATGTACTACACCCGCATTTCACGAGTTATTGTAATAAGGGGCGGGCCTATTGCCTGGGGTAGTACCTGAATGATAGTTGCCCAGATAAACGAGTCTGTTGACCTGCCATTTGAGAGGTCTATGTCCAGCTGTGGACTGCTGAGGGACGATGATAAGCCTATGCTATCACATGACTCCGGATTGCTATTGAGAAAATCCTAGAGGAATTTGGTAGCGTTTGAATTTGTTCACCTGCCATTTGAGAGGTCTATGTCCAGCTGTGGACTGCTGAGGGACGATGATAAGCCTATGCTATCACATGACTCCGGATTGCTATTGAGAAAATCCTAGAGGAATTTGGTAGCGTTTGAATTTGTTCACCTGCCATTTGAGAGGTCTATGTCCAGCTGTGGACTGCTGAGGGACGATGATAAGCCTATGCTATCACATGACTCCGGATTGCTATTGAGAAAATCCTAGAGGAATTTGGTAGCGTTTGAATTTGTTCACCTGCCATTTGAGAGGTCTATGTCCAGCTGTGGACTGCTGAGGGACGATGATAAGCCTATGCTATCACATGACTCCGGATTGCTATTGAGAAAATCCTAGAGGAATTTGGTAGCGTTTGAATTTGTTCACCTGCCATTTGAGAGGTCTATGTCCAGCTGTGGACTGCTGAGGGACGATGATAAGCCTATGCTATCACATGACTCCGGATTGCTATTGAGAAAATCCTAGAGGAATTTGGTAGCGTTTGAATTTGTTCACCTGCCATTTGAGAGGTCTATGTCCAGCTGTGGACTGCTGAGGGACGATGATAAGCCTATGCTATCACATGACTCCGGATTGCTATTGAGAAAATCCTAGAGGAATTTGGTAGCGTTTGAATTTGTTCACCTGCCATTTGAGAGGTCTATGTCCAGCTGTGGACTGCTGAGGGACGATGATAAGCCTATGCTATCACATGACTCCGGATTGCTATTGAGAAAATCCTAGAGGAATTTGGTAGCGTTTGAATTTGTTCACCTGCCATTTGAGAGGTCTATGTCCAGCTGTGGACTGCTGAGGGACGATGATAAGCCTATGCTATCACATGACTCCGGATTGCTATTGAGAAAATCCTAGAGGAATTTGGTAGCGTTTGAATTTGTTCACCTGCCATTTGAGAGGTCTATGTCCAGCTGTGGACTGCTGAGGGACGATGATAAGCCTATGCTATCACATGACTCCGGATTGCTATTGAGAAAATCCTAGAGGAATTTGGTAGCGTTTGAATTTGTTCACCTGCCATTTGAGAGGTCTATGTCCAGCTGTGGACTGCTGAGGGACGATGATAAGCCTATGCTATCACATGACTCCGGATTGCTATTGAGAAAATCCTAGAGGAATTTGGTAGCGTTTGAATTTGTTCACCTGCCATTTGAGAGGTCTATGTCCAGCTGTGGACTGCTGAGGGACGATGATAAGCCTATGCTATCACATGACTCCGGATTGCTATTGAGAAAATCCTAGAGGAATTTGGTAGCGTTTGAATTTGTTCACCTGCCATTTGAGAGGTCTATGTCCAGCTGTGGACTGCTGAGGGACGATGATAAGCCTATGCTATCACATGACTCCGGATTGCTATTGAGAAAATCCTAGAGGAATTTGGTAGCGTTTGAATTTGTTCACCTGCCATTTGAGAGGTCTATGTCCAGCTGTGGACTGCTGAGGGACGATGATAAGCCTATGCTATCACATGACTCCGGATTGCTATTGAGAAAATCCTAGAGGAATTTGGTAGCGTTTGAATTTGTTCACCTGCCATTTGAGAGGTCTATGTCCAGCTGTGGACTGCTGAGGGACGATGATAAGCCTATGCTATCACATGACTCCGGATTGCTATTGAGAAAATCCTAGAGGAATTTGGTAGCGTTTGAATTTGTTCATTTAACATCGTGCCTTGTAATCCTCGAAGGGTTTGGCAGAGGTTCCTAATACTCCTACATTTCGGCAGTTATGTTTAAATCCCATTTAATAGGGAAGGAGCCTATTGCCATCAACTGGGCGCAGATCCAGACTGCAACTGAGGAATTCCTGACGAAAAAAATAAAGACAGACACCAACAACAAGTTAAGTTAATCATTTACTCAGCCTATGAGGAAAACCATAACCTACGTCTGTACGTCAACCATTCACAAATTACCGGTCCCAATAAAACTCAAAACGAGTACCAGCTACCAAAATAAAAAGAGCGTTAACATGACAAACATCGGTAACAATTACCGACTTTGCCAGTAAGACCGGTCGGTATTACGTCTGATTACGATCGGCAATGCCGGAAGACTTGTCGGAATTACTTCTTAAGATCAAGGGCACAGAGTCATTGGGACTGTTGGAAGTAATTAGCTCATAGGACTTCAGTAAAAGGGACGAAGTTTGATAGATTGTATGCATGAAGTACGTAGGTTACATACTTGGTTTATTTTAAATGATAATTATGTGTTTGTTTGTGTGTACGTCCTGTGCCTCAACCGACGTAAATGGTGATAAGTCAGTTGTATTTCATATTTTCTTATTATCGTGTAGCTGCCAGTAATCCTCGTTAGGGTAGGCAGTGGTATATATAATAGTATGCACACATTAAGCCCGTTATGTTTAAGTCCCATATAGTGAAGGGTGAACATATTATTTGCGTTTCCTTTATGTGCTACAATATACTTATTTTATAATTGGTGTTCACACTAAAGTTTACATTAAACTACATACTACTCATCTATACTATAATATTATAAAGCTGAATAGTTTGTTTGGTTGACATTTTGGATTGTCCATTTATCGAGGAAGGCTATAGGCTATGTATCATCACGCTACGACCAATAGGAGCGGAGCATCAATGAACAATGTTGATAAAACGGGGAAAATGTGACGCAGACGAAGTTGCACGGGTCAGCTAGTCTGTTATAAAATAATAACACCTACGCCGTAGGATAATATACTACGGGATATGTCGACCTTTTCTTTCCAAATACACGTACCATTTAGATAGCATCTTAATATTGAAGGCACAAGATCCCAAATCGTTTAACGATGATGATGTCATGTATTTATCGAACGCGAGAAGCCTATCTCAAACTACTTTCATTGACTAGGACGTGGCATGAGCGTGAGTACGAGTACGCCATGACAGTGGTAACACTTGCTGTACGAAAACCGCCCTTACTGTAACGATATAAGAGCGCTGTCCATGTCAATATGTTAGCACCCACGTTGATAGTACGAGTGATCGAGTCGATGGGAAGATGGCCTTTACGTTCGAACGTTAAAGCGTGCGTACGGACGAACGGTACTTGTTGTAGCGTCGGCAGAAAAAGTGTAACATTCAAGCACTTTTGGTGACTCATTTTAAATTATCCCTTAATAAGTATTCTTGAAGGGAGGACGGTTTGGGGGACCGTATTATGTAATTTTGAAGTTCAAAATTTAGAACAAACGACTTGATTCATTGGCATATGATTAATAATTGATGATAAAACTTACTTCTTGTCTGTGTCTGTAGGTACCTAGTGTAAAATAATTACCAAAAAAAGTGAATGGACGACCCTTGACTAACTCAAAGACAATTCAACACGCTAAGTCTGACCATTTATTTTAATTTCACCGTTCATTTATATTTTAGTTCTTACTAAATATTTTCTCAATTACACTGCAACTACAGTTACTTAATCTAACATCTAATTTAACGTAACTTACATGAGGTACGGTTAAAAGAACAAATAACACAATCGCATGGGCTGCTGGCATGAAGTCCTGGGCTCGATTTCAATAAACAGTATTTTTTTTTGTTGATTTTTCTATCTGGAATTTCAACTCGATTTCTGTCCATTTGATGGCAATAGAGACTCATACATAAGTGGCGATATATGAGTGTGATCAATTTCATCAAAATCAAAATATTTAATTTCACATAGGCCTACATGGGCATTTATAAAAAGGTCGACAAAAGGTGCACGGTTCGCGTTGGTCGCTTCCTATGGAGAAGCAACGGCAAGAAACTCCATGGTTACTCTTTTAAAATGATTTTGTTTTACAATATTTGAATGGTGCAGCGTTAGTTCATCATTCTGTTGCCCTTATCCCTTAATTCATTTGGGTTCGGAGCAGCATGTCATCTTCTTCCACACTTCTTTCTCTACAAGGTGTTGATTTGCATCCTCGTCAAATTCAAAGAGGTAACTATGCTAATGATTCTCGTCCCGAATCAATAATAAAATGGGTAGGTATTTTTTATTATTTTTCTTATTTACGGAAATCCGTAAGTGTAGACCACCCGTGTCTTAAACACGGGCCGTCTGATTCTCGCCCTATAACCGCGCTTTACACACATACAAACAATCTCAAACGTTTATTCGATAATTTCTTATTCCCTAAACCACGTTATGGGGATTATTCTAAAATACTGACAAACATAAACAACCAAAAAAATCAGCGTTTATTACTAATTAACTAGGTACCGTAATTTTAATTGATTATTTATAGCTTGTGTGACAACCTCCTGAATTTTGACGAGGATGCAAAACAACACCTTGTATTACTCGTCATCTCATCAGACACCTCCTTTCTGCCCTATCATCCTTCACACAGTCCACCCATCGTTTGACCAACAATTTATTCATCATATTATTTATTAACGATTGTTCTGTTGTCTGTACGCCGTACGAAACTGCAAGCCGTCCTTGAACTTTCGCTCGTAGCGACGTCATTTGTGTGCACTAAGCCTTAACACACATATGCATGGATCGATAGGGCTCTCACGATTCATGAAAATTAATATTTTGAGTTTCCTTTTTAATGTCACTTTAGCAGTCAATAATGGGTTAAAAAGTTCTTCAGTTATCATTTAGAATTCAGTAGTTTACAGGAAGCTTTCCCGATCAACAATCGCGAAGGCGTGAATTAAAATCTCTTTTGAACAAAACCCTCTGATTTGTTTTTTTTAAATCGACACTTACTTTTAATATTATAAAGCTGAATAGTTTGTTTGTTTGCATGGTTGACCGCGCTAATCTCGGGAACTACTGGTTCGAATTAAAAAAAATATTTTAGTATTGCAAAGCCATTTATTAAGGGAGCATATCGCTATGGGCTATATAACATCACGCTACGACCAATAGGACCGGAGTATAATTGAAAAATATTGCAACGGGGACAATGTAACGTAGACGAACTTGGGTAGTTCAGCTAGTGACATTATAACCTGATTATTTTTATTTTCGTGGTCAATGCTGTGTTTTTAAGTAATTTAGTATCAAAACTGACCCCAATATCATACAAGCCCATTCAGAAAGTCACTTTACTGACAATAAACTATTATGTCATTTGGAAGATCTCTATAACTTAAAAATATCGTGTTTACGTACGACCATTCACAATGCCACACACACAAAGACACTCATACAAGAATACTTCAATTTCACAGCACTTTACGATTGCCATAACGCATGTTATTATCTTGTATTTCTAGATGTTATCGATGTTTGTTGGCGGGTAGGCAGATTTATAGCTTGCTTCAAGACAAAGTAACGACTGTAATCACGGATAGACATTATGGGATGTGTCGGTAAGTGTACAAATGTTTTTTTTGGACATGACTGTAGGAACTATCACCTGAGCCTGTTGCTGTCCACTGCTGGACTTAGGCCTCTTTCAGGATGCGCCCTAAAACCCTGTCCACCATCTGCCTATACACCGTGTAAATAACCTCATCATGAAGCCGTCAACCAAGCATTCTGTACATAAAACTAAGTAACTTTACGCAAAAATTATTGCTGGGAAAAGACTTTTTTTTGGGGGGTGTAAAATCATGTTTTGTGGTAGAACTCAATGTAACGCACTCAAAACATTGTGCTGATGGACGGATTGAATAGTACGGGGGTCGTGGAGGGGTTTAAAAATAAGGTAAAAATCTTACATTAAAAACTTGTATTTAAAAAAAATACTTGTCAAAAAGTTGGAACTTTGACCCTTAATATCTCCGTAACTGGAAGGTTCCCAGGTATGGTGTAGAACAAAAAAATGATCGCAATGACAGGGAGAACCAGTGCCTTTCGGCTTCGTTAAGAGGTGTTTTAACACCCTTTATAGCCCTTTCCAAACTATATCGGTAATACCCGATAAGCCGATGCTAAAACTGGTTGTCAGACTTTCGGGCCACTGACTACTTGTAACAACTGTCATAGATCTACGAATGACAGCCGGGAAGAATCCAGTCTGACCCAGCCACCCAGTTTATCTAGCTGGGAGCTTTCAACGCTACACTGAATTTAGGAGTTTACCTTGATTGATTCCCAAAGACTTTTTTTACCCAAAGACAATTGAAGAAAGAGTTTGAAGGATCTGTGATTGATTATATGATAATATATATTTTTTATCTTGTTCCACTTTTGTAGTAAGCAATCGACTTATTGTCGGGCCTACGATGTCCTCCCATACTTAAGTACTAACGCTGTAACATCAAATATTGTAAAACCAAATGATTTTAAAAGAGTAACCATGGAGTTTCTTGCCGGTATTCTCCATAGGAAACGACCAACCCGAACCGTGCACCTTTTGTCGTCGTGTAAAATAAAATATTTTGATTAGGATATTATGATTTATGATAATTTTACGTTTAGTGGTAATTTAGTTTCCTTAAGGAACAACTATTACTGCAAAACATAGTTGACCAATTTCTTGCGCGTCTTAGTCATTAATTAATTATATTTTAACTGAGAGACGATGCATGTGCTTTAAATCTTACTAGCATTGCGCCCGCTACTTTTATCTGTAAAACGTTTTAGCTGAAAAATCTGTTTTATAAAGAGCTCTAATATTATTTAAATTAATGGATAAGTAAACCAGTGCAAATGATATGAGGATAAGATGTATTTTTTTTAAGTGCTCCTAATTAACTGTTAGGTTGTGTCAATATGATATACTTATCATAGAATAAGTACATGACATTTTACCAATCGATTAATTAAAATCGGACACAGATCAATACACATCGTGTGATCTTGTCGTGAGGTGCTGACATTATTATATTTATTTTATAACTGAGCTACTTTACACTGTAATGTCAATGTCTCAATTATAATGCATTTGTACTTACTACTAGTATTTAATGGAACGTCTAGACGTTTGGTATTCCCAGCACATTAATCAGAAGCTTTTAGTTAAAGTTTAAGGTGTTTGAGTTTGGTAATGTTTATTTCTTAGTTGTTGAGTATGAGTTATAAAAGTAAAACGTTGTTTAAATAAGTTTTATGATTTGTTTTAATGAATGAGTGGTATTAAAGGTGGTTTATGATAGTTTAATTACAAAGTATCTTGACCTGAATTACATTTATATAAACAAGTTGAATGATGTTGATGATTCATGTTTTGAATGATTATTTTGAATTGTTTCGTTCAGAAATTAAAATTTCATGATTTTCACTGTTTATCAATTGTATGATAATTAACACAAACCTATAGCAAAAACATACAACGATTTCAGACGATTATTGGAACACCTACCCACAGAAATTGTTTCGTGAATCCGAATAATGTTACACGTTACACAAGTACCTAAACAGGGCATCATCAATCGTCATTATTTACATAAGAAGCTCGCACAATAGTATGGGAACACGCACCGAGAAAAACGTAGGATTTACTATAAAACTTTAATTGGTTGTTGCGCTCACACAAAGTCACTGCGTACGATTTCATAAATGTATGAATTCCGACCGGGCGCCGCCCGGTGCAATTACTAGGGAAGAATTTGTTACTAAACAAGCTAAATGATGCTGTTCTTACTAAATTATTTAGTAATTATATTGCTGTAATTATGTTGTAGAAACATTAATTTATTTTTTAATGATGATTGGTATGATGAAGGGACGAGAGAGAAAGGGCGCACTGCAGGTTGGCAATTATTGTATTTGGCAAAACACTTTAAACACCACTATCTTTTTGATAATAGTAAATAGGTAAAACATTTAATTTCAAGGTAAAATAGACCGTTGTGATATGGCTACATTTAAGTGTTTTCACCATTCTGATAATGGAACCTGTTACTGTTTTTTTTTATCTTTCAGGTTTTCAGTGTTCTGTTTTTTGTGCATTGTAAAATAAATAAAATTTCCTTGTGCATTTCTTGTAACAATTAATACCTATTATTTTAAAAAAACATGAGGAAGTCATAATTTTAATTATGAAAACTTGAACAATATCATTTTATATGGAGCTTCTGCACATACAAATTTACCTAAGATGACATCATGGAAGATGTACCATGTAATAATTATTTCCATCGGTGATGACATATGTCAAATACAAGAAGAAGGCCCAACTTACAGCCTCATTATCACCATTAATTTGTAATAACAGCTTGCAATTTAAAATATCCTGTAAATAACAAGACAATTTGACCCTTAATTATACAAATTGAGTACATTTTATAAGGTCATAGTCATTGCAATGTATTTGCTAATATGTCTTTTAAGTAAATATTGATTAAATAAATAAAGTAATTATAAACTTACCAGTTTAATTAATTTTTACTCTGTAGATCTGGATTCAGTTCCTGAAAACAAAACAAGACATTTAATAATTTAGAATTTACAAAGCAAATTAATCTTAAATCTTCTTAATACTCAATACTTAATTTATTAACTAGATTTTGCATATGTTGATGTTTTCCTTCTATACCTTTTCTTAAACCGATATTGATACACTATATTTAAATAAAATATTAAAGATAAAAAAAACTACTTTAGAGTAAGCAGATTTTTTTTTTACTCGGACACTAAAATCTCGGTTATTTTGTCCGAGATGATATTTTTTTTCACTGATGACTCGGACATCAGTAAAAAGCTCAATACAGTTAGATAAAAAACCAACGATACCTTAATAGGGGATCGGACTGGGTAAAGAAAACGACATTTTGTCCGTCAGACAGGTAATACAAAAATATTAGACACGTATTTTTTGTTTTATCAAAATATCAAAAAATTACTTAGTTAAAACTCATTAAAGTTGGAGAGTGGGGGCTTACTACGTCACAAGTAGGTATAAAACTTACCTAAATGTGACGTCATGCGCCATTTCAACTCAATATATCTCCGTAATTTTATGACCACGTGAAAGAAAAATACGTGTCCAATACTTTTCAATAAACTACCCGACGGACAAAGAAAAAAAAAAATAGGATTATCCCCTAATCCGTTTTAAATAGATAATTTTACAAACACACATATATAGATACGCGCCTTTGCAGTAGGATAATAAAGATTTGCTCAAGTGCTAATAGATGTTTGGAAAAGTCACTCTTTCTGGATTTTTTTTGTGTTTTTTTACTGTAATATAGTCTAATGTACAGTGATACACGTCCACAGAGCAATTGATCCCACTCATTTTGGACCCGCGGGATCAGCGGATTTAATGCACTTTTGAATTGTTCAACTGGTCCCACTGACTAATTTTGTGATTTGTATTTCAAGAAAAGAAGTTCAAGAAAACATAGAAGGCTAGCATAAGTTTAAGGTAGTAAGTGTATTAAGAGTTCTGGGTAAGTAAGTAGAACTAAAACCACAGGTTTTGTTCTGTGAGCTCGTCTGATGAAGTCGTTTTAGTTCTACTTGCCTACCCCGAACTCTTAATATAAGTACATATGCTACCCTAGTACCTTTGCTGGGTTATTTTAATTTCTAACTATTTTGACTGGTCATGCCTATCTGGGATCAGTTGACTAAAGAGCCAAGATGCCTCCCAAAATAGTTTTGCTAGGTAACGCCTTTTTTCAACATATTTTAAAACTTTTTCATCTGACTGTACTAAACAGCTTCAATAATTTGATGGTGACCGAGTTGTCAGTGAAAAAAAAGGAAATTAAAATGTGTCAACTCGGATACATTGTCCGAGTCGTCAGTAACAATTTTTCGTATTCTTTTCAGCAAGTCGTTTCATTTGATACAACTGTATACTATACTTAATGTTTTTTACATTCAATTTTTTTTTTGCACATGCGACTAACTGATAAGTTACTTAGATGTGCAAGAGTTGAGTGACATAAAAGCGTGTCCCTATGTTATTTCTTTCATGTCACTCAACTCTTTTGACATCCTATCAATCAAATGTCAATGTATGTAAAAAGAAGACATTCCAAAAGGATCGTCTTCGTGATCACAAATACAATTGCAACATTTTTTTGGATCTTTAAAAGTCAAAATTTAAATAATACCTAGATAATAGGAGACAGTTTGTAACGAGACATTCAGTTACATAATTGAAGACAAATTGTATCGATTTAACCGTGTAAAATTGCATACTGTTAAGGACGAGCCCATTTTATAATTCCAAACATAGAAGTAGACAGACAGCTTTTGTTACACATAGGTTCTGTGAAAGTCGCAGATTGACCCGCGCTACTTCGTCTGCGTCACATTTTCCCCGTTTTTGCAACATTTTTCATTGATGCTCGGCTCCTATTGGTTATAGTGTGATGTTTTATCGTCTATACAAGGTGTTGTTTTCCATCCTCGTCAAAATTCAGGAAGTTCTCACAAAAGACATAAATAATCAATTTAAATTACGGTACCTAGTTATTTATTTATAAACGCTGATTTTTTTGGTTGTTGAAGTTTGTCAGTATATCAGAATAACCCCCTTAACGTGGTTTAGGGAATAAGAAATAATTTGTTAAAAAAAAAAAAAACCTCACCACTTTATTATTGATTCGGGTCGAGAATCATTAGCATAGTTACCTCCTTGAATTTGACGACGAGGATGCAAAACAACACATATAAACGATATTATATCCAACATTATATTAATATTTCAATTGGAACCAGTGGTTCAACCTACCAAACAAACAAATTCTCCTGCTTTATAATAATGGTATAGATTCAATCATTGTAAAGTGTCTTATTGCCGAAGAAATACACAGAACTGTCTCTTTTTGTCTCTAGAAAATTTTACGGTGTTTTTATTAAATCCATTGAAGGAGTGCATGAAGTCGAATTGGCTAAAACTTGTTGCTTGATTCGTAGTAGGAAAACTGAAGTGGCAGCGGGCTGGCCACGTTTGTCGTAGGCCTGATGGCTGATGGAATAGACGTATCCTGGAGTAAAGGCTGCTAGGTGGAACGACGCTCTTAAAAAGGGGGGCAGAGTCAGATGCCTAAGGAGGAGGTCAGCGTTTTGTGGCACACCTTGAGGGAGGCCCACAGATTGTGATAGGCTGAATTGATTGAATGTGCAAGTTTTACAAAGTGACAATGAATGTCAACTTAATAGTTGGTTTAATCGTCTCTTAACTCTCAAGAGTCTGCCACGCTCGAGTGCAGTAGAAACCGAGATGTGTCGAGATAGACGGGAGATGAAGTGATTTGATATCGACGTTAACTGTCACAGCTATTTATGTTTTAAGTGAAGATATAATTAAATCTAGAGCAGCGGTGGCCCAGTGGTGGCAGCCCTGACTTACGAGCAGTAAGCCGTGGGTTCAACCCAGGCAGTTGCATTACTTTGTGTAATTTATTTCATCACCGCTCGCATCAAAAACGGTGAAGGAAAACGTCGTAAAGAAACCAGCATGTTCTTAGAACTAAAGATTCGAAGACATGTGACATCTACCAGCCCGCACTGAGCCCGCGTGGTGGATTACAGCCCACTCCCTCTCATAGAGAGGAGGCCTGTGTCCAGCGACATTATAGGCTGATGATGATAATCGAATGGTTTATCGTAGTGGAGATAATTACCTATTTATTTACTTATTTACGGTGAAGTATGATGTTGACTATAGGTGTAGAAGGAAGTAATAGGTATATAGGTCCATTAAGTATTGAATTATTTTATGGTTTAGTTAAAAAATCAGATTTTTTTCTTTGAGAGAGATACAAATTAACTAAACGCAATGCTTTCGTAAGTTACTCAAGGTTATTGCATGTTATGTATTAAATTAGTAATGATTTTATTGATTCGTTTATTTCCGTTTCTTCGATATATTTATTCAGGGATCTTTAATTAAATTATTGGTTTCAGTTCAATTTTCTTTAACACGACTCAATGATTTTACTTCAACCACGCACAATTTAACATAATATCCAGGTCACGACTTAACCTCCGATATATTCTCTAAAACATTTCTACTTAAACAATAGTCTGTTTACTGAAAGCTGTGCGGTTTGCGTTCAGCGCCAATAAACTTACTATAATAAACTATGTTTATTCGCCTTTGTGAGCGCTATGGGACATTGTGATGGTGTTTCAACAATTGTTGACTGTTTTATTGGGCTTTTGTGTTGTGGACTTCTTAAAATCGTTCAAGTATGTCTCTTTTATGGTATTCCGATGTCCATTTTGGAATTTATTGCCCAGTTTCTAAATTCATATATGGTTTATTGATTGGCTGACCGTTTTCACTGAATACTAGCTGACTTAGATTGTTATTTAATAAGTTTTAGCGCGTGTTTGTCGAAACCTTTCGTAGTTAAACAGATGTTTGTAAGTTGAATGTAAAAGCAACAAAATTCGTTTTTTTTCGATTTCACAGTTTTTTTCAAAGAAATACTTTTCAGGGGTACCTTATAATCTGCCTAGATTTCTAAATATGTTGTGATCGATTTCCAGTCTTAACCACATACACTGAACAACAATCTGGCCACCACAACCCAGTAACTGGGTAACACGCCACCTGTTTAGGGACATCTATTATGTTGCAACAGTGAAGTCGATGTTTTTCTTTTTATCTTCACATCTACACGGCAATGAATATTATCTTCCGTATAAGGCATTGTCCATTGAAATGTACACTCGTATCTTTCAGCTAGGTCTCTGCACGCAACTCTGACTTGTCACCTTTTTTGTAAAAACTACTGGAGTCTGACACCATAATACTAAATATTATCTGTACTAATATTATACTGAAGTGTTTGTTTGTTTGCTTGAACGCGCTAACCTCAGGAACTACTGATTCGATTTGAAAAAATCTTTCAGTGTTAGATAGCCCATTTATCGAGGAAGGCTATATATCATCACGCTACGTCCAATAGGAGCGGAACAGTAATGAAAAATGTTGCTAAAACGGGGAAAATGTGACGAAGTCGAAGTTGCGCTGGACAGCTAGTGACAATATAATAGACAGTCTTATGTTTGTGACAGCAAGTGCGACTGCTAAGCATGATGCCCCGCGTTCGATTCTCAGGTCGGGCAAAGTATTATTGGAATTTTCCATCAGGAATTTCTCAATAGCAGCCATTAAGTCTGGATATGTGCCCGGTTGATGGCAATAAGCTCGCCCCCTATTACATGGGACTTAAACATAACTGGCGAAATGTGGGTGTACTATATGGACGTACACAGCTGCCTCCCCTTCGGGGATTAAAGGCGTGAAATTATATTCTTTCAAATATTAGACTTACAAATTAACAACTACCATACCATTCAAACTGAAAATAACAACACACTAAACACAAAATTGAAACTATAAACCGTCACAATTCGTTCATAATGAATTATTACTAGATGCAATCGTACTTTCATCTGCGCGGGCGCATACCGAGGCGCATGCGATGCTTTCCCCGCGTTATTACTTGATAGGTGGCTATTTAATAAGTATTGTGCAAGTTTTATGTACGAAAATATTCATATGGTCAGTGAAGGATGGTTTTTGTGGTCATTTTGAGGAGTTATGACCCGTGGCGGGTTATGTAAGGGGCTGACGGTGTGTTTGTGTGTTGTTTATTATTTGTGAATGGTGTTAACACGTTATTGTACGAGTTTTGAGAAGGTGACTGTGTTAGAATCATCTAGAAAGTGATTAAAAGTAGCTGAAATTGTGGTCCAAACTCTTTGCTAGCGATACACCAAGAAGAAGAAGATTAGGATACAATTCTAGGTTAAAATAACTCATAGAAGCCAGAAAACCAAGAGGATTCTTTCTGTAACTTTTGTAATTATACCTTAGTAAAAGAAAAGATGGATGGATGGTGTGTGTAGGCCTCTGTGTGAATTTTTTTTTTTTTTTTTATGTCGTGAGGTTAAACAGGGGAGAATAGAAAAAAAATACGTGTTGCGCCGACCCCAAATAAAATGGGACAAGGGCAGGAAGATGGCGAAAAGATGATAATTGTAATCTAACTGAAGGGATGAGTTTCTTTCAAATGTTTAGCACAAGGCTGCGTTTTCAAATCCTGACCAGGGTGCCTACTCTCTAAGTCCGTCAACGAAAGTACGGGTCCGTCCGTAACTAGCTTTATACTTCGAAATGAACCCTACTATCACATATTTTCAGATCTATGAGTTTTGAAAACACATTGGGAGTAAGGACAACTGTCCAATCGTATTGCCATTCATTTTTAGTTCGGGCCCCTAACGAATCTTATGTCCGTAAGTGATAAGGAGTAGGAAAGGACCGTAACTTCGGCCGAAACTACGGAATTCGTGCTTAGAGAGTAGACCCCCAGCACCGATGTACCATCGGGAAAGTGAGAATATGGACACTTTTCAAACAAAATCCCGTGCACACGATGACATCTGTTTAACACCCTTATTACTATTGGTCCGCACAAATACTTTGCGGACCAATAGCGGTAAAACAAAAACAGACTCGACCGAAAAATACACGACCGTTTTTTAAATATGTATTGTTTTAAACACAATCTCAGGCTCTGTTAATGATCCCAGATGTTTGACCACAGTTTTTTTTTTTCATTTACGACACCAAGGGACTCGGCAAAAAATAGGTGCTGCGATGCTATTGGTAGCTGAGCGTTAATAAGCGCTTCTATAGCGGCCGGACGCTGCAAGTAACGATAGTCCTTACTGTGGTCAGATACGCAATTTGGTGATAGTACATAATATTTTTTTAATGTTACATGTAACAACTAAACACAGAGGGTGTTAGAACAAGTGGTTATCCTTAAAATAAGCCTTTGCACAATTGAAAGACAGAGTGGTTTAGTGTTAGGTGATAATTAATGGTTACAAACTTAAGCTTATCTCGAGATTCCACACCACTAATTATAGTTTTTGTTTCTAAGTTCCTAATTGGCGTCAAGAAAATCTTGGTCACAGATGTATTTAATATTTCATAATCACGTCATACAGTAGGGCTTAGGCAACGCAATCTTCATAACAACATGCTTTTAGGTACCTCTTGAGTTCCTCTTAAGACCTAAACAAACTAACATAACTTAGGGACTTTACGAGTTTCGTAACTGGGCTTGTTTTGCCTACAATATTATTTTATTACACACATAAGAACACGCTTGCAATTGCCTAAGGGTTGGGCAGAGTCTACAATCCACCCTCTAATTAGCTAGTTAAATTTCTTTTTCCGTAAAAGGGCCAACCATATTTTTATAAATAGCTAACTAAACGCATGGGCATTTTGAGGTTTTCCTTGCATAAAACACAGACAACAAACCGCCTAATCTTTTAGCTCAATTATTTTAGACTTTTTTAAAATGCTCATTCTCAGCTTTATTTTAGTACCATATTTTTATTATCATCAATAGGCTCGCGCTTGACCACTATCTCACTTGATGGTAAGCGATGATGTGGTCGACGGTGAAGCACGCTTGCTTAGAAGAAACCTATTCACTCTTGACTTAAAGACCCCCAGATTGTAGCTATCGGGAAACACAGACTCCGGCAGGGAATTCCACTCCTTAGCGGTACGCATAATAAAAGTATTCCCAAAACGCTTATAATAGTGCGTATAGGTGGGATGACCACCATGTACCGATGGCGCATCACCGTACGTCTGGTAGTCCGATGATGAAATGGGCTAGCCGGAATTAGATCATGCAATTCCATCGCACACTCCTCGAAATGTAACCTATAAAAACCGATAAGCTGGCAAATCGGCGGCGATGTTCACGGCTCTGGAGCTTAGACTTGACCAGTGCCTCACCGATACCAATTGTTTTTTAATCGCTAGAAAATCAGCGAAATTCCAGACTCCAGGCTGATATTGAGAAATCTTGTTGAAATATCCAATAACACTTTGCCTGAGCTGTTATTCGAACCTAAGATCTCACGCTGAGTACTTGCACTTAAGTCCCTTAGACCAACAAGGCCATAATTACCTTAATACCTTCAGTGTGACCAACATGTTGTTCCACCAACACCTGTGTAATTGTTGTTGGCCAATGTTGTTGCTAATGGGGCTTAATAGACCATGGGCATTTTGTTGACAACGTATGTGGTATTAAAATGATGGGTTTTGATGGTTCAACTAGCTGTTAACACAGTTTTTGCTGTCCGCGGTAATTGTTTGTCGTAAACATACTTTGTGTAACTTGGTAGATATTCTAACGACACTTATTGTGTAATTCATGAAAAAGCATGCAGTAAATGAAAATGTTGTAGGTTTTTGAAGGTATATTATCTCATTGTGGCTTTTTAAATGAAATGATGTTCGATCCTGTTATACTTTATATGCTTAATATAACATAAAGCCTCTTTCCTAAAAAGTTGGTGGAGGTGTAGGTAAAAGTGCACTCACAATTTGCCAATATTGTAAGCCCATTTAAAAAGGGACGATCCTATAACCATTAACCGGGCATAACAAAACCAGATAATAGTCTTCTAAAGAGATATTTCATAGAGAGCGCTACCTGGGAACCTGTTGCAGTTCTAAGAATCCATTTAGTAATTTTTTGTATCGCTACTAAAATAATTATGCTGGATTTCGTCATCTACAGCTAATAAGTGACAATAACTATCACCCAATCACAATGGAGAGCAGCGGTGGCCCAGTGGTGGCAGCCCCGACTTAGGAGCAGTAAGCCGTGGGTTCGAACTCAGGCAGGCACATTTTTTTGTAATTGTAATTTATTTCATCACTGCTGCCCTCAAAAACGGTGAAGGAAAACATCGTGAGGAAACCGGCATGTCCTAGAACTAAACTTTCGAAGACTTGTCATATCTACCAACGCCCGCGTGGTGGAAGCCTGTTTCCCAGCAGTGGGAACATTATAGGCTGGTGATGATGATGATGAACAATCACCCAACATTTGCATCCAATCGATCCCCTTTCCACGAGTTATTGACTGCAGCTGACCATGACTTTTACTTGCACGGATCTGCGCCGGCGCACCCGAGCGTGATCATGTTATGTAGTGTCAGTACCAGTGCGCTATAATCATGCGCAATGGATATTAATAACTGTAACTGTGAGCAGGGAGATTAAGTGCCGATAAATCTGGTTAGATTCGATAAGCATTTGCTCTGTTGATTTTAGTTAAAACAGAAAAAGCTCCGCAGATCTTAGCCGCGAAATGAAGGCAGTAGATTACCTTAATTTTAGTTATAACATAGTATTCAAACGTCACTAGCAATATATGGGTGTACGTGGTTACCCTTTCGGAGAATAAGGGCAAGAAGGTTGAATTTAAATCTGGTCTCCGGCAGACTTAGGTTATGATGCCCTCAGGCTAAGTGGAGCGACGAGTTTTGCAGCGTGACTGATAGTGGCCAGGGATTCAGTTAAAAGGCGTGCGATTGGAGATGCCAACCGGGGTTTCCTTTTGGCCATTCCTCATCATCTGCAATGCAAAGCTTTTTCACAACTATGTTGGCGTTCGGTTTCCAGTTTAAAGTCCAGATGCAGTTTTAATACTAGTATTTAATACGGAGTGACTGGTTCTCTATCTGACCGCCACAACCCAGTAACTGGGTATCACAATACCACTTGGTAAGGCTTATTACGATGATGATATTGTCTCTGACTATAATAATAAATAAGCCTTTTAATATCTTATTACTCTGACTACTTTGTTATATTAATACGACAGACGAAAAAGAAAAAATCAAAAATATTTATACTCATTTTTAGATATTATATTGTACCCAATCAAAGTTGTCCAAAGGTCGACTGATAGACAATGTCTTGTGGCATTAGGACCGCCTATGTACCACTATTGTACATGAAGTTTTAACAAACGAATAAAAAAATTACTAGGCATGAAATAAATTGTATGAAAGTGTTTTTATATATCTATTAGAAAAGGAAATTACCAACGTAATTTCGCTTTTTGCGACTATGCTTTTAATACTATTCAATGAGATTCTTAACTGTCTTGTTACAGACATCCGTATTAGCTACAACATAATATCTAGTAGAATCTCCGTAAATATAAGTTCATCTCCGTAATGTTTCCGCGAGTGACACGACCGCTCTCGATGTACCGTCTACCATCCGTTACGTAATTCTAACCGAACATTCTAGACTCACCTTGTGAACTAAAGAGGTAGCTAGTAGAGCTCTCCTATCACCCAATGCATATACTACAAACGGACAAATGGTGAAAAAAAGATTCAAAGGAAAATTGTTTTTTGTCGATGTCTTCGCCCGAGTTCCAATTGGTACCCAAAGCCGTCAATCAAGCATTCTGTCTACGCAAAAACGATTGCTTGGTTTGTTTTTGAGCTGAAAAATGACGTTTCACGGTAGAAATGAATGTAACGCACTCAAAACATTGTGCTAATGGATGTATTGAATAGTACGGGGGTCGACGAGGTATTTAACGTAAAGTTATAACATTAAAAACATGATTGTATTTAAAAAAAAATGGATTAGTTAGAACTTTCTAACTTTTCCATTTTTTTTTAACTAGTACTTCAAGTCTGGGTTTGGTCAAGAAAAAAAACCGGCCAAGTGCGAGTCGGACTTGCGCACGAAGGGTTCCGTACCATTATTTATACAACAAGCAAAAAAAAACCTTTTTATTTGTATGGGAGCACCCTTAAATATTTATTTTATTCTATTTTTAGTATTTGTTGTTGTAGCAGCAACAGAAATACATAATCTGTAGAAATTTCAACTGACTAACTATCACGGTTCATGAGATATAGCCTGGTGACAGACGGACGGACGGACGGACAGCGAAGTCTCAGTAATACCGTACTGTTTGACCCTCTGGGTACGGTACCCTAAAAATGATCGCAATGATGCAGAGAACAAGCGCCTTACGGCTTTGTCAAGGGTATTTTTACATCCAATATATCTAAGAAATATGCGTGTTATCACCCCTGTGTTTGCATTTGTGTCCGGCTGATAGCTATGGGCTTCCCTTCTAGCTAGGTTACTAATCCATGTCGAATGCATGTAGAAACGTGGATGTACTCTACTCATTTTTTAACGCCGGGAGCTCCTATACAAGTCGTGCCGACATGTCAGAATACTAAGAACACTAAAACACATAAAGATAAAGTAGGTATGCACCTACAATAAGTGGCTTTATTTACGACAATTCGAATTGGAAGTGAATCGCAGTGCGCACTTGGTGCACATTCTAGCAACCTTGTGATCTGTGACTGTGGTAGAGGTCTGCAGTGCATGTGTACCTGTTTCCCTGACCTTACTTATAATGAAAGTTCTAGTACTTAAGTACCTTGTACTATTTTTTTTGGATTCCGTTTTATGTTTTAAGAAGTAGGTAGGAGCAAAGACTTCCTCGTTGGTGTAGTGTTCACAAGCGTTGCTGCTGAGTATGAAGTCCTTCGTTCGATTCTCAGGTCGAGCAAAGTGTGACTGCGTTTTTTGATCAGGTATTTCTAATTAATATGGAACCTGGAATTTGGGTTTCTGCCTGGTTTATAGTAATAGGTGAAACACTAGATGTACTTGAAATAGACCAGCCGGTTTTTAATGTTTGGCACACAAATTCAGCTTCCGGCCTACAACTTAGAAATTATATGAAAAAACTCAATAACACTACCCAATCTGGTAATTGATCTCGTGGTCTCAGATAACATCAACGAGATGTCATCATCCGCAGCCTGAATTCACCCCCTGCTGGGTATAGGCCTCCCTTTTAACTAACCATGGAGTTTCTTGCCGGTTCTTCTCCATAGGAAACGATCAACCCGAACCGTGCACCTTTTGTCGACGTTTTATAAGTGCCCATGTAGGCCTATGTAAAATAAAATATTTTAGTTTTGTATTTCTTGTGCCAATCTCCACGGTCCTGTGCCGCCTCTTCAACGAGACATACTATTAGTAAATTAAAATATGTGGCGATTTGTGAAAACTCTATATTATTTTTTATTAATTTAGGCTTGTCTACGTTCTGTCTCACTATAAATCTTGCTCCACAAATTCCTTCATCAAAATTAATTTGGCATTCTTTCTAAAAACTCTCATACATGTAGCAAGCATCACACAATCACAGGTATATTACAAAATGCCTGACTTATGTATAATGGCACGGACAAAGGTAATTTATGAAAAGAAACAAATTCACAAGACTACATAGCCAATTGGTAAAGGTCAAAAAGAACTCGTTAAGTTTAGGCTAAAATATACTTTATACTGAGAATCTGAAGGTTGGTATTAGCTGTGTGGAGCTTGGGGTTAGTTATTTTTTTAAGTAATAGATAATAAGAGTAAATTGCTAGGTAAGTATATCGATTGAATTCTCTTTGAGGATGACTCGACTTATGTAGAACGGTTAATCATCTGCCTAGCTTTTTCCCAAACTATCTTGGGGTTGGCTTCCAGTCTAACCGGATGCAGCTGAGTACCAGTATTTTACATGAAGTGACTGGCTATCTGACCTCCACAACCCAGTAACTGGGTAATACGATACCCCTTAGTGAGACTGGATGTCAGACTTTTGGCTTCTGACTACTCGTAACGACTGTCAAAGATCTTCAAATGACAGCCGGGACCGGGAAAACCAGAACTTGTATTTAAAACATTAACTCTTTCGGAAATTGGTTCGGCATTATAAAGTAGCTCGGTGGGTTAGTATTGCAAAGTGTTATTTGTAGACCGTACCATATTAATTTTAACTAGCCTATGCCCGCGGCTTCGCACGCGTGGAGGTCGGTAATTGTCCCAGTGGATTGTACTAACCGGATAAAAATATCCTATTTGTTAATCCAGGTAATTCCTGATTAATATTTTTTAAAACAAGATAACTAAAACTAAAATAACAACAAATTATAAAAGGGCATAAAAAAACTCCTCCTCAACGCTGTCAACTGGTAACGTGCCCAAGAGACTGGCGGCGTTGCCACGTTGTAAGGCAATACTTAGCCAGAATAATAAATATAATAATAAATTAATCCAGGTTATAAACTTCATCAAAAAAAATCATCCAAAATTTCAACATTTAAATTAAAATTTCATCCAAATCCGTTCAATAGTTTTCGCGTGAAAGAGTAACAAACATACATTCTCACAGACTTTCGCATTTTTAACATTAGTAGGATGTGCATCTGCTAACACGAAGTCTCGTTTGAGCCATCTACCATTTAGTAAAAAGTCATCTACACAGACCCTTAGTCGATATAAATACTAAAACATACGACATTATATTTATGATGACTATATTATGTATAAATGGATGTGTGTTCTTTCGTATAATGCAGAACGTTCACCTATAATAATAAACCACAGCCAATCTGCATAATTTTGTGAAATACCGTTCATTGACAATATTAGAATGTTGTATAAATTATAGAGGAAGGAATTTAAATAATAGTTAACTTGCTTAATGGTCTGAAATTAATACAATACGAGTAGCTAAGTCCATCATTAAAACATTAATAGTAGGTATACTATAACGGAAACTGTTTTTATATGTGAGTAAACTTTGAACTGTTGGGTATTGTTTTATTGTACTGCTAGTTGTAAAATCGCTTATGGAACAGTTTATCCGCGAGGAAGCAGCTTTACAGCGTTCTTAACCTATTTATGTTGCATCTTTCAATAGGGGATAATCCATTTTTTTTTTCTTTGTCCGTCGGGTAGTTTATTGAAAAGTATTGGACACGTATTTTTTCACGTGGTCATAAAATTATGGAGATATATTGAGTTGAAATGGCGCATGACGTCACATGTAGGTAAGTTTTATACCTACTTGTGACGTAGTAAGCCCCCACTCTCCAACTTTTATGAGTTTTAACTTAGTAATTTTTTGATATTTTGATAAAACAAAAAATACGTGTCTAATATTTTTGTATTACCTGTCTGACAGACAAAATAGAATGTCGTTTTCTTTACCCAGTCTCCACCCCTATTGTAATCAAATGGTCAAAAAATTGTGACTATCCCCTATTCATAAAACACCCAAGACTACCTTATTGGTCTAGAGGTCACAATTGCGATAACTGAGTAAAGAGGTCGAGGGATTCGATTCCCGAGTCGGACATATTTTTATTAGGTTTTCCATCAGGAATTTCCCAGTTTGATGGCAATAGGCTCGACCCCTATTACATGGGACTTGAAACATAACTGGCGAAATGTGGGTGTTCTATTATTATAGCCCTGCCTAACCTTCCGAGGATTACAGGTGTCATGTTATATTTATGTTTTATACCTAAGAGTATTCTAGTTTATCTTAGAAGACAGGTCAATGAATGAATGTAAGAGAGAGGCATGAATTCACTTCATTTCAGAATGCTTTCACATTCATGTGAACGTCTCAGTATTTATCTGCATTACACAGAAGATGCAACGTTATGTAACAGTGCTATTACGGCTATATATCACTTGAATGCATTACATATTAAATTATTTCGGTAATCTGTGTAATAACACGTTTTTGCTTGTATTTACAATCCTTGAAAGTAAGATGTTTATGTTAATTCCGTTTATGTATTTTACAGTTTTATTTTAGGCAGTAATTGAGTTTTGTTTGTAAACTTCATTATATATTTTTTTCGTGTGTTGTCTAGCATGGTTTGTCATTGTTATTTAACTATATTAATGAATATTGCACATCGATTTGAAGATTTTGAGAGCGGCGGTGTCCCAGTGGTGGCAGTCCCGACTTACGAGCAGTAAGCCGTGGGTTCGAACCCAGGCAGGCGCATTACTTTGTGTAATTTATTTCATCATCGCTGCTCTCAAAAACGGTGAAGGAAAACATCGTGAGGAAACCGGCATGTCCTAGAACAAAAAATTCGAAGACATGTGACATCTATAAATCCGCACTGAGCCCGCGTGGTGGATTACAGCCCACTCCCTCTCATAGGAGAGGAGGCCTTTGTCCCAGCAGTGGGAACATTATAGGCTAATGATGATGATTTGACAATTGAATTTATTTCATATTTAGAAATTATATGTAATTTATTTATTTAGAAATGTTTAATTATGCGATAGCAACTTGATAAACGTGATATGAACTTTAATACTTTGTTATTTTATGCATGTACATATTACATTTTTTTTTTTTTTTTGGTAGCCTACATAGTGTCCCACTGCTGAGCAAAGGCCTCCCCTTTCTTCTTCCATACCTCTCTATCCTGAGCGATCTCTGGCCATGTTAGCCCCGCGAACAGGATCAGATCGTCGCGCCACCTTCGCCGTGGTCGACCTCTACGGCGCTGTCCTTCCTCAGGCGTCCAGTGTGTTACTATCTTTGCCCATCTCTCCGGGTGCATCCGTGCTACGTGGCCTGCCCACTCCCACTTCAGCCTGGCTGTTTTTTCTCCGACATCAGCCACTTGAGTTATGGACCGCAGCGTGGTGTTTCTAACGCGATCTATTCGCTTAACACCTATTATGCTGCGCTCCATTGCTCGTTGGCAAATCTTGAGTTTGGACTTCTGCTGTTCAGTAAGTGACCAACTTTGTGCACCGTAGGTTAGGACGGGCAAGATGCACATGTCGACGAGTTTTCTTTTCAAAGTAAGTGGAAGGCTTCCCTTCATATGTTCCTTCAGGGCCCAGAACGTCTTCCAAGCATTTTGGACTCGTCTTTCGACTTCTTTGTCTTGCCTGTTTATGAACGACACTATTTGGCCTAAATAGGTATACTCGTCGACATATTGCAACGTGTGCCCGTCGACCTCGACCCTACGTTTCGTGCTGTTGGTCATGATCTGGGTCTTGGATCTATTCATTGAAAGTCCAAACTCAAGACTTACCGTGCTCAGATCTTGGAGCATTTTTTCGAGTTCTGAAGCTGATGTGGAGAATATCACGATGTCATCGGCAAAGCGGAGGTTTGTAAGGTGTTGACCGCTAACATTTATGCCTCGTGCCTTCCACGAATCGGGCAGCTTGTTAAAAACCTCCTGCAGTGCGCTTGTGAATAGCTTGGGCGAGAGTGGATCGCCCTGTTTGACACCTTTTTCTATGTTGAAACTTGGACCAGAAATGTGCAACTTAATGTTCGCAGAGCTATTTTGATAGATGGTGTCAATAAGGTCAATGTAGGTGTGTGGTACGTTTTGGGATTCCAAGGCATTAATTACTGAGCGATGGTATATGCTGTCGAATGCTTTGGCATAATCCACGAAGGCCAAGTAAAGCGGCTTGTTAAATTCGTTGAATTTTTCGATAACTTGGTTGATAGTATGGAGATGGTCTGTTGTAGAGAAATGTGGACGAAATCCTGCTTGCTCAGGGGGTTGGTGTAGGTTTAGTGTTGGAGCGATACGGTGTTCTATTATTTTGATGAAAAGTTTATATAAGTGTGAAATGAGGCTTATGGGTCGATAGTTTGATATGTCTGCTTTGTCTCCTTTCTTGTTAAGTAGAATTATGTTTGAGTGGCACATTTCTGGGGGAATTTGGCCAGTGTGTAATATGGTGTTAAAGAAAGATGTAATGTGAGGTACAAGAACGTTTCGCCTTAACTTTAGGACTTCTGTTGTTATTCCGTCTGTCCCTGGGCTTTTGTTGAATTTCATCTCACGAAGAGCAATTTGAACCTCGTAGGGACTGATGGGATGAACAGTGTCCGGGCAATAATATATGAAGTGTCGGGGTTGTTTTGTTTGATCCTGATAAAGATTTTTATAAAACTTTGTTGCTATATCAATGATTTTGCTTGAGCTGCCTTGTTTTGTCCCATTTTCATCCTTTAGATTTGAAATCCAGGTTTTTCCCTTCGTAATTCCTTGCTTGGCATATCTTAAAGAGGTGCTGCTTAGTAAGGCTGTTTTAATCATCTGGGTATTGCAATCTCTCACGTCTTTTCTTATGCTTCGTTTAACTAATTTATCAATTTTATTATATTCCTCTTGATTGTTCTTTAACATTTCTCTGTTCTCTATTAATGATATTGTATGATTGCTAAATTTGTTATTATTACTTCTTGCACATTTGATTTTCTTGCTTGCTGTTGAAATGTTTGCTATGATGCTGTTGTATTGGCTCTGAGGATTTTGATTTGGGTCTAACGGTAATAAATCGAACGAATTTTTTAATTCTAAATTGAATTTTTCTATATTACTTATTAGAACATCTTTGTTAAGTTTCTTTATTCGGTTTTTGAAAATGGTTTTACGGTGAGATTTTATGTTGAGGACTATCTTTGCACGTACTGGTCTATGATCTGAACTATATTTAAATTTATTAATAATGCTTACATCTTTTACTATGTTATTATGACTGCAAGAGAGTATAAAGTCAATTTCGTTCTTTGTTCTGCCGTCTGGTGAGATCCATGTCCATCGACGCTGTGACTTTTTCGGGAAAAAACTATTCATTATCTTGAACCCTTGTCCAAATGCAAATTGGATGAGTGCATTTCCTCGATCATTTCTAGTTCCTAAGCCATGAGGACCGAGAATTTCTGGGTTATCTTTGTCTTGTCTAACCCCGATCTTAGCATTAAAGTCACCAGTAATGACGTTCCATGTGCTACGGTTTTCTTCGCACGCTTTATTAAGTATATCATAAAAATCTTCCAGTTCGTCATCGCTATATGACGATGTAGGTGCGTAAGCTTGGACAATGGTCAAACTATGGTTGTCTGTTATGCTTAGTTTGAGAACTGCTACCCTGTCCGAGTATCCCTGGAACTCTATGATGTTACTCTTCCACTTTTTAGCCACCAAAAAACCTATCCCATGAAGGCCTTTGGTAGCTCCAAAGTGATAGAATATAGAGTTCTCTCTTTCCTCTGTGTCCTCTCCCATTCTCCTCACTTCCGATAACCCTATCACATCCCACTTTATTTCTTTTAAGGCATTTTCTAACTCAAGCAATCGCTCATCTTGCATTAGTGTGCGTACATTATACGTTAAAATATTTAAGTTGGTATCGGAGTCCATTTTCGTAGCTGCTTGGTTTTGTTGACGGAAGATCGATCTCACCCGGGGATTCTATTACATACGTTAAAATAATCCTATGATATATTTGTTTTGTAAATGTCATCCATACTAATATTATAAATGCGAAAGCCACTCTTTTTGTTTGTTTTTACCTTTTCACGACTAAACGGAAGAAAGAAAAGAAAGAAAGAAAACGTATTTATTTACGGCTGATCGGATCTTAATGAAATTTGGCAAGAAGATAGATTTCAACCTGGGGAAGGACATAGGCTATATATCATCACGCTATGACTAATAGGAGAGGAGCAGCAATGAAAAATGTTGCGAAAACGGGGAAAATGTGACGCAGACGAAGTTGCGTAGGACAGCTAGTTCATTATGAAAATAAAAAGGGTATAATTATTACATAGTAGCTGCTGCCCGCGACTTCATTCGCGTAGACTTTTGATGTTTTATCCAGGGATAAAAAAGTAGCCTATGTCCTTCTCAAGGATATAATCTATCTACTTGCCAAGTTCCATAACGATCCAATCAGCAGTTTAGTCGTGATAAGGTAACAAACAAACAGAGTTACTTTCGCATTTATAATATTAGTAAGGATTATATTTTTATTAACCTAAAAAGTTGTATGCTACCTTTCTATTCAGAGTGACATACAGGTCGATATGTTAGTGGTATCTATTGTCACACTACTGCCCATGGCCCAATTTATTAGTGTTCCATTCATTTCCAATAGTCGCCATCTCAGTAGTCTTTCTACCCATATCATGTTTCAATCAATGACCTGGATTGGAACATAGGATATTTGTTTTTATCCCGGTAGTAGCTTCATTCTTGAGGGGCATTTTGCGGCAGTCACGCGGGGAAAGCCGTGGACAAAACCTAGTAAACTAATATTACAAAGAGACAAGATTTGACTGTTTGTTTGTTACGATTTAACTCAAAAACTACCCGACCAATTTTATCATTCGAAAGCTACATCTTTACTGAGTAACCTATGCTATATTATTATCACAATTTTCGCGGACAAAGTCGCGTGCAAAGTGTTAGTATTTAATAAATCTTCGATGGTAATTATAGTCTGTTATCTTCAAGTAGAACCATTAGACCAAATCTAATTCAGTACTAATCGATTTTAAATAACTGCTAACAAGCAGTGGCGCCACAGTTGCGCAACATCGCCGCCACAGTGAACTATGACCCGCTGAGCATGCGTGCTAATAATTGTATGTTACGTTTTAGGTTCTTTTGTAACTTTTTGCTATTTTTTCGTTAAGTAACAAGTTAAAGTTTAGATTTAAATTAGAATAATTATTTTAAAACGTAGCTTCTCAACATCAACAACATTTTCGAACACATTGATCAATTTGGTTATCATCATCATCAGCCTATAATGTTCCCACTGCTGGGACACAGGCCTCCTCTCTATGTGAGGGAGTGGGCTGTAATCCACCACGCGGGCTCAGAGCGGGTTTGTAGATGTCACATGTATTCGATTTTTTAGTTCTAGGACATGCCGGTTTCCTCACGATGTTTTCCTTCACCTTTTTTGAGAGCAGCGGTGATGAAATAAATTACTCAAAGTAATGCGCCTGCCTGGGTTCGAAACCCCGGCTTACTGCTCGTAAGTCGGGGCTCCCACCACTGGGCCACCGTTGCTCTCTCTGCAATTTGGTTATAATTGGTTGAAATAGACCCCTCATTAAGCCAAAAAGCACTTGTTCTCCCCGTCATTACGATATGTTTTTTTTAAGCTGGTCATGGCATACCTGGGAACCTTCTAATTACCTATGGAGATATTGGAGGCCAAACTTCCAAGTCTATCACAAGTTTTTTTTTTTAATACTAATTTTTAACGTTGGTACTTTACTTTCAATAACTTCATGATCCGTTTACTATTTAATTCTGCCATCAGCTAAATACATTAAGAAACCTTCACTTTAACAGAAAAAACTTAGAACAAACATAATATAACAAAGTGGTCTATCAAACTACGTAACAACACCGGAACTAAAGTTCAAATTTGTTTTTTATTCATTACATGCACAAACATATGTTTATTATGTAGTGAGACTATCATCATCATCATCATCAGCCTATATTGTTCCCACTACTGGGACACAGGCCTCCCCTCTTTGAGAGGGAGTGGGCTGTAATCCACCACGCGGGCCCAGTGCGGGTTGGTAGATGTCACATGTCTTCGAATTTTCAGTTCTAGGACATGCCGGTTTCGTCACGATGTTTTCCTTCACCGTTTTTAAGGCAGCGGTGATGAAATAAATTACACAAATTAATGCGCCTGCCTGGGTTCGAACCCACGGCTTACTACTCGTAAGTCGGGGCTGCCACCACTGGGCCTTAGTGAGAGTATATTATGTGTCGATTCACTTGTATTCATTTAGAGACTAGCACATTCTCTAATGGAGAACAAAGATCTACACACATACACACATAAGTGGTATATTCTCTAACATTGTCTGACAGACCGCGACCATTATTAGGTATGTCATTTTTCTCAAGAGTTACCTAAAACAACGTGTATACAGACTCTTCCCGAAGCCGTCAACCAATAATTCTGTACATCAAAACTCTACGCAAAAATTATTGCTGGGAAATGTTATTTTTTGAGGTGAAAAATTATATTATACCGTAGGACCTAATATTTTGCACTCAAAACATTGTGCTGATGGATGCATTGATAGTGCGGGGGTCGTGGAGGTATTTAAAGTAAAGTTATAACATTAAAAACTTGTATAAAAAAAAAAGGAAAAAGTTAGAACTTTGACTCCTAATATCTCCGAAACTAGAACTAAAAAAACTAGAACAAAAAAATTACATCGCAATGACGAGGAAAACAAGAGCTTTTCGCTTTCGTATCCTTATATATCCTTCGTATATTGCCTTCGGATATTTTACACCCATGATGTAATCACAGTACTACCTACACAAAAACAATTTTGAGACAATTTTTCTTTTTTGTCACTTTTATGATCTGTGCGTAATCCCCTGCTTATCCTCTAAGCTATACGGGGGGTAATGTGTCGAATGTAATGTGCTGTGGGAACTAAGATGCGTTGCGATATGTTTTGATGGTGCGTATTATTATAAGGGCCGAGGTGTAGGCTGAGGCGGGTGCGAGTGTCTCTAGTGAGTGAATTTATAAAGTTAAGAATAGCTCCAGATCAAATGAGTTTTCCTCATTTACGTATATCCAAACATGCAGAATATTAAGTAAATAATATCTTTAATATAACTGTTATTCAACTAGTTGGGGAGAGGAGCTTGTGGCTAAATAATAAAAGCCGCACGGGTCGATCTTTTAGGTTAAGCCGTGCTTGCCGAGGTTGCTCCGTAGATGGGCCACCCATAATTACATACCGAGTTTCCTCCGTGCCTTGGAAAGCACGTTAAGCCGTTAGTCTCGGCTGTTATTTATAAATCTTTGACAGTCACTACAAGTAGTCAGAAGCCAAAAAGTCTGACATCCAGTCTTCCCAAGGGGTATCGTATTACCCAGTTACTGGGTTGTGGAGGTCAGATAGGCAGTAGCTTCATGTAAAATACTGGTACTCAGCGGCATCCGGTTAGACTGGAAGCTGACCCCAAGATAGTTTGGGAAAAGGCTAGGCAGATGATGATATTCAACTCGTTATATGCGACTTTTCTTTCGCCCCCTACACGACCTATGGTGAAGCACGACAATAGGACACAAATCCAATCTCTGGAATGGGACTGAGAAATTCTTGATGGATAAACCCGACCCGAGAACACTTTGCTGGACCCGGGGATCGAACCCTTATGCTCAGCAGTCGTGGCTGCGACTAATCGACCAACGAGGCAGTCTGTTACATTTGTTTTTCTGAAACCCTTAATCTCTAGCCCAAGAAAAACTATCTATTCATCATCATCAGCCTATAATGTTCCCACTGCTGGGACACAGGCCTGCTCTCTATGAGAGGGAGTGGGCTGTAATCCACCACGCGGGCCCAGTGCAGACACATGTCTTCGAATTTTTAGTTCTTTGACATGCCGGTTTTGCCGTAAATAGGGGCTGCCACCACTGGGCCACCGCTGCTCTCTACAACCATCTATTCTCTCTGAATAAAAAAACTATCTATTTCTTATAGTAATTAATTAACACTAAGGCTATAACGCGCAAAATATTTTCTTGTAAAAAATTGTATTTTTGTTTATTTGTCTGAATCCTCTTCTAACTTAAACCCAACAAATCTCATGATGTTTTGCAATAATTATGTTTATTTAGCGCTCACAGTAGCGACCTTTAGGGAAATTGCCATTCGCCATATTGTAGCCATACACTGCCATTGTATGAGTTGAATGGCAGCCATTATTACGAGCAGGCTTTGTGTGAGCTGTATGTAATGTTATTGATGGTCATGTCAATGATGTATTGAAGCGAGGAGATTGGTGTCGTGTGTGGAATTATTGGCGGTATTCTTTGGTAAGAAGAGAAGTCATGGGTTAATTTGTGTTTATGATTATATTAAGGTGCTTCAATAAGTTTTGTGATTTAATCTCCTGCTTATACTATAAAAGCTCAACTTTGAAACTAATATCGTTGGGCAACAGATGGTTTTTATACCTATAATATTAAAGTAACTGTTTATAGGCCATTAATTTGGCTGTTTGTGTATGTGAGTTTAAATGTTTGTAAAAGCACCCACGATACAGGAGAAATTCCTAGTGTGGGGCAAGGATTGAAAAAAAAAAATTATATACAATTTTTTCTTCTAATTTCTCGTACGTAAGGGCCGGACTCCACCAAAGCGGAGAGGAACGGAGTGGAGAGGAGATTCGACCAATCACAGGAGAGACGAGAGACGCTATGTCCATTTCAACCATTGTAAGTGGTCGGTACCTCATATCTTTAACACCGTTACTAATAATAACTAGCTAATTAAACATTATAAGCCGATAATGATTATGATGGCTCTCATAGCAAACATAAATCAATCATTATTTCCAACAAAAACACTGACGTACTAAAAGAAATACTAATACCATTAAAGGCATGATTACTAATTATATCCCTACACAAAAACTTAAACACATTATATGACACTATATGTCTAATAACTCACGATTAGGTGTGGACATGCGAGCAAAAGGTTGCCGGTTCGACCCTTGGCTGAACTTTGAGCTAGACGTGTCGAAATAATCGCTAAGACAATAAAACGATGTATAAAAATCAATTTAAAGTTCGGATAATATCTTGCTGGTTTTTCTCCTCATGTGGTATACAGGGTATTTGCCAAATTTAACGGGCTGAAAATAGGGACATTTGCAAAAAAAAAAACTCATTCTTGGCTCAACAATACCTATGTTTATTTTGAAATAAATTTGAGTATAAGTATAGTTATATAAATTGAGTATAGTGCACCCATATTTATTTTAATAGTTATGTTTTAAGTTACCGTGGGCGAGCTGAATCTAGAGTTCAGCAGGCTTTGGAAAATATCGAAAATATTTTCACCGACTAGCTCAGTCCTAGGTATCGAACGTATGCCCACTAGCTCGGCAGTCGCGTTTGTGATCACCAGACCTACGAGCCAGCAATTAAACCAATATGCAACTAATCGTTTTGCAAAGAAAAAATATTTATGATCAACATTACCAAATTCTTTAATTAGTCTTAAGTGTATGCCTAGTTATAAATATTTATGGGTATCCGTAATACCGGTATCTTGTTTATGCAATCCATTTTTTATTAGTACAGTCACGGACTTTAATTGATAAGCCACTTTGAAACTTTTTAATTTTGCAGTTTTATCCATTCACAATATTAAACGATTGTCATTGTTAAAAGTAAACAAGATGTCATATTACTAATAATCGGAAATAGTCTTATCAATAGAGGTTGAAGAATGACTAATAAGTTGTCAATGAAAAATCCATAAAATGTTACATACGTTTATCCAATCTATTTCTTACCAACCTCCTTTGAATTAGAGCTCACTAAATACTCTTTATTTCTGAAAACCTTGGATTGGTTTTCAGACAGTTGCAATGTCAATTTCAGAGAAGATTATTTTGAATTTTGGTGAATCGAATAATTGTCATGAACGTCTTCTTGGACGCCTCGCGTTCGGATAAAATCGTGGGTTCGAGTTCTTCCGATGTCAAAATTACCAATCATAATTTCTCCGTACGCTCGGCGTTACTATGGCTACGCTAAAACAAATTGTAGCTAGGTAACGGTTGCTAGACCTACAATTGGTTGACTTTGGGTAGTCACTCTGTACTATGTACGAATATAGCCGACTAAACCCGATTTGCATTACACGGCTAAAATACGAACAGGGGCAAGTGGCTCATCAATTAAAGTCCGTGACTGAACATAAAATATGATGTAGTACTTAGTTTTTATTCGAAACAAGATCTAAATGTGATTAAGAGATAAATCAAGTTCTTGTCATATAAAAGACTTCAACGCGCGAGTACCTTGGTTGTGTCTTTAAAACATACTCTATTCCGTTTAACTTCCCATTATGTACTTATACGTAAAATAACTTCTATATAACAAGAAAATATAATCGATTGCAGCTAGTATACAAAACTATATACTGTGGGAAACTTGTGACCAATTTCTTCCCTATTAATTATTTTGACGATTTATTTAAATAATTTACGAAAAATTTCCACGTCGGAGATCAAGAATCTTGTGCTAATTTCATGTTACAGTTTGCGTGTTCCTTATACCTTATTTAGGCGTGAACGGATACAGGAAACAACCCTCTTAATCCTAAAGCCTACACTACCGAACTATCTACAAAGGACATGCGCAGAGAGCGTCGCGATCGAATGCGCCCGCGCAACCGACGCGGCGACGCACGTGTCGTCAAGGATAATCAATGTAATGCCACTAGGAACTGTTCTTGATCGCAATTATAAGGATATTTTTGTTTCAAAGATTGTTGACAATTTTGATTGGCTATTTATGAATGTAGACATGTGAGTTCTTTTGAATGTATAGTTATTTTCGTTCACATTGTCAGAAGAGGGCATTGGCCTACATCCTGATTTAATATTATATGCGATGTCCTTTAAACGGTGTAAAGTGTAATTCGTTACCAGGAATTCAAAACAAGATTCTAGGGTCAAGAATCCTGCCAGGGTTGCAGGTTGTTCGAAAGAGATACCGTGGCCCTGGAACACAAAGGGCGAAGAAGGAACATGGGTGGGTTTTAGTCAGTACAAATCTGACACTCCCTCCCGCTCCGCCCAGAGCGGGAGAAGTCATTTGATGATTTCCTATCCGGAAAAAATAAAGTGTCAAGAATCAGCGCAAGCAAGAGCAGCGTTCAAATAACAAAGTCAAAATGTATGGAAAAACTAGTCAGCCATACATGTGGACCAATTAGTAACTTGCTGGGGCTCAAACCATATCATACCAACACGGCTGTAATCAGCGAAGGGTTGGGCAGAGGTGTACTATAGTACACCCACATTTTGCCAGTCCGATGTTAAAGGGGGCATGCGTATTGCCAACAACCTAGCACAATTCCAGACTGCGGGACTGCTTCTGAAAAATTGCCTGATGGAAAAACTCAATAACGCTTTGCTCGACTTGGAAATCAAACTCAGGTCCACTGGCCTAACGAAAATGAAATCATGGTAACCAAGTATTCAGCCAAGCATTCTGTATATGAAACTAAGTAACTCTACGCAAAAAATATTGCTAGGAAACTACTTTAATTTTTATTCCGTAAAACTCAATGTAACGCACTCAATACATTGTGCTGACGGATGCATTGAATAGTAAACACGTCATGGAGGTATTTCAAGAAAATTTGCAACCTTCAAAACTAGTGTTTTTTTTTTATTTGGGTAAATGTTTTAACTTTGACCTTCAATATCTCCGTAACTAGAAGGCTCCCAGGGTCCAGAACATAAAAATGAACGCAATTATAGGGAGAATAAATGCCTTTCAGTTTCGTTATGGGACTATTTATTTCATAATAATATGAGTTCCTTATTACCATATTCGGAACAACATGAAATTTTAATCAGAACAGTATGAGAAAGCCTTTTTTAAAGGTTTCTAATTGTTTACATATAGGTGCTCCTGACTGTACATTTTAAAACATTCTTCAAATCATTGAATTATGTATGATCTTAATTTTATGAATGCAAGTACAAACCAGTTTTCAAATTATTTATCACAAAAACAAATGACTAAGCACTATCATTGATTAGAAAAAACATAACTTACATAAAAATTGCATAATGAAAGTAAAATTGATCAAGCGGGAGGTACTACGAACATGTGCGTGTCGGCAGAATTCGGCTTAGCCAGGCGGCAAAATGTTACGTTTGTAGAGATATACTTTACATACAACACATCATGCCGTGTAATCCCCGAAGTGTTAAGCAGAGATGTACCTAAACGTTTAAGTCCCATATAATATATGATTCAGTATGGTCGTCAGTGCCGCTGGTATCCGAATTATTCAGCTCTAGGGCCTCAATGTGTATTCATGGCATCATAAGGTCTGCTGCCACGGTTGTAGGCCGTTTGCTTTGCATGAAACAAACCCGGAACCAGTGCTACCTTATATCTATCCCTACCTAAGACTGTGATAACACGATAGGGATATAAACGAGGGTACGAGCTTTTTTTTCAAAAGGGGCGAGCCTATTGCCATCAACCGGACACAAATCCAGACTCCGTGGCTGCTATTGAGAAATTTGTGATGGACAAACCCAATAACATTTTGCCCGCCCTGGGATTCGAACCCAAGACCTCATGTTCAGCAGTAGCACTTGTAACCCATACACCAACGAGGCAATCAAGTCTTTCCAAAATGTTTTGTCACATAAAAACTAATGACTAAGCAAAATATAGGTAACTTACACATACTTTACATGTAAGTGAAACCAATCAAGTATTAGTAAATGATTAATTATTAAAAGTAATCAATATTAATCTTAGGCTGATCTGGTGTGAGTTGCGACAAACTGGGGAGTGTCACCTACCGGCCTAGATTAATTGGCACAGAACCTGCGTCGGCGCATGACCATGTTATTAAGTTATTACGACATTCTGATTGGCAGTGAAAACTATAGTGATGAAAATTGCTTCTGTGAACATTTTTCTTGAAGAAGTGAAGTGTTCCTGGGTTTTTTCAGCAAGCCTTTGTGCTATTGATAGCAATAGGCTCGATCCCTGTTACATACATCGCTCTAAAACATAACTGGTAAAATCTGGCCACCTCTGGTTAACCTTCTGGGGGTAAATTGATGAGATGATATCAGGTTCCTTAAGGAATTAAAAAAAACTATAGCGTCTCATCATCATTATCTGTCTAGCCTTTTACCAAACTATCTTGGGGTCGGCTTCCAGTCTAACCGGATGCAGCTGAGTACCAGTATTTTACATGAAGCGACTGCCTATCTGACCTCCACAACCAAGTTACTGAAAAAAACTATAGCGTCTAACTGAACATAAACCATTTATTTTAATTGAACTATTAACGGACTCTAAACAAATCAAATAAAAAATCTTTTATTTTTTTCAAACAAATATTGTCAAAAGAGTTGAGTCAGTCAGTCGAAGCTATTTCATCATCATCATTGTTGTAACTGAGCTATTAACGAGTTTGATTCTCAGATCAGAGAAATTGCTATGAAAAACCAAAAGGTAATAGTAGGAGTAGGAGGAGGCTTAATAGGAGTTTCAGCTTGATAGTAATAATTAATAATTGACTCGGTGTTATAATAGTGACGTGGAAACGCAAACTGTCATCGTGGCTTTTACTGCCGACCTCTGCCTGTCACTCTTATACCAAGATACAGGTGTGCTTTAAATTATAGCCATAGGTTCACCTATGGCTATAATTTAAAGCACACCTGTGTCAAAGGTTTATTTTATGGTTCTTCAGAACCATAAAATAAACCTTTGAAACGGTATTTGCAAAGGCTAGATGGATGCACATAAACACGCACATAAAATGCATTCATACATAAATGTACCCAAATGCATCGTGCAATAAATCTCTACGAGAAATGCCAACTCTATTTGTGCACTGTTAAAATTTCTGCTGGATCACTAACTAATAACAAGCGTAAAGATAAAAAAAATATAGGCAGACACCAGACACGTATGTAGGACGATGACACCCATTAACTTGCAATAAATAAAATAATAAATTAAATTACACAACACACAGAATTGTCGTGAGAAAAAACAATGAAATCAATTGACAACTTCCTTTCTTAGTTAGAAGTAAGCTAATTAGTTATAATTAACGTAAATTAAACAAACACTCACCAAATCGAAATGTTCACACGGTACGAATAATATATTCACTGAAATAGTTATGTCACTGTCACTTGAGAAGCACTTGGACTAACTTTCAAACTGCTTTTAACATGTGGAAAAACTGAATGCGAAAGGAAAAAGAAAATTAGTATTAACAAAAGTACGAATACGAAAATTTGAGCCGATACGCTAATTTGAACAAACATGATACGCCAATTTGAAGTACGCAAAAAAAATCTCTCAAATTAAATCGAGAGCGCGAATAGCTGTTTCTTGTGACGATATGTTAATTACTAACACCTTATAGATATTATAGCACAGTTCCTAGATTGTATAACGGACTCATAACGTGTGTACAGCAAGAACTCTAGTCTAGCTAACACAATGCCTTCCCACGGCGGCTAAAAGTCCTACACTTACGCAAACACATAATTAGGTTCGTTTTTTTTACATCAAAACATTTGGACATTGTCTAACATATTCGACAAAGCAATGTTACTAGTCTTTGTGAAAAAAATTAAACATTGAACTATTGTCAAAGCAAGTCGGGTGAGAAGATTAGATTAAAGGTTATGTAAAAAGTCGGTCAAATGAATATATACAAGATCTTTGAAAATGATATTCTGTACACAATACAATGCCGCGCAGCGGTATTTCTTATGATTTTTCATTCAAACTTTAACCTCGCAAAAATATGTGAATTTAATTTTTTGCATCACGTAGATTTTGAAGAAAGTTACGTCAAAATTACTAACTGTCGGAGTTTATTGATAAAATTACTGTTAAATGTAATCTAACTGGCAATTAGTATAATTTTATTGTTTTGAAAAGTTTTAACTTTCGCTCTCAAACTATTCTATGAGATGTTATCACGAATCTGAATGTGACTAATAACTTGGTTACTAAAACCGAAAATAAAACTTTTTTATTAACATTTTTAAACCCTTAACAACCCCTATATTTGACACCCAAAAATAAACAAAACTATTCACTAAATAACAAAAAAAATAAACAACAAATTAAAAGCAGTCCAAAAGCTACGCCAATAGTAAAAAAAACAAAGACGAAAATATTAAGATAAAATATAAAAATTTAAAAAAATACCGATTATATGTGTGGTTTAGCGTCGCGTAAGGATGCGCTCGCGACGGTCGGCCGTCGGCGAAGACTGCGCGATCTGCGCGCGCGCCGCAAGCTCGGAGGGGCGCCAGAGCATCCGCGATTGTTCTCGTTATTACTCAAACTTTATACACAGATGTACTAACGTTGTACGCGAGTACTGTTGCAAAATGGACGGCTGTTAGCTAGCTCTAGCATGCGGGTTTGGTTAGAAACTCGAGTTTGAAGATGGGCTTTCAAAGAGTCATTTACTGTTCAAACGAAAAAACGAGTAAATACAGTAACCCATTTCTTTTTCGTAAAAAAATCGGAACAATGTTGTTCACAATCTTTTTACCGTTTATGCAAAACTAATCAATCCATTATTAATTAGTTTAGTATTTTTATGCAAAAGTGTGTCAATTTAAACATCGAAAATATTCTAGTAGTCCAGTAAAATAGACATTCCAATAGATCATCATCATCATCATCAGCCTATATTGTTCCCACTGCTGGGACGCAGGCCTCCTCTCTATGAGACGGAATGGGCTGTAATCCACCACGCGGGCCCAGTGCGGTTTGGTAGATGTCACATGTCTTCGAATTTTTAGTTCTAGGACATGCCGGTTTCCTCACGATGTTTTCCTTCACCGTTTTGAGAGCAGCGGTGATGAAATAAATTACACAAAGTGATGCGCCTGCCTGGGTTCGAACCTACGACTTACTGCTCGTAAGTCGGGGCTGCTACCACTGGGCCACGGCTGCTCCTTTCCAATAGATGTTCCATTTTATTTACTCATCCATTTTTTCCGTAGCTTTTACCTCAGACCTCGGATGAAAAATAACGTAAAAGCGGGATCAACAGGGACTTTTGATATAGACTTCGTTATGACGCATCAGGTCTTGAGACCTGTACAACAATCCAGCTTATTGGGAATTACTGAAAACTCGGGACTTTCTATTGTCGTTTTCCTATTCAAATTTTCTATAATTATTTCAAGGGCATATTGGGCCATTTCTGATTTAACTGTTTCGATTTAACTTTCTGTCTGTAATATTGTAATGTGTAAGTGTTTGTTTTCCCAAATAACCAAAATTAAAAATTAAATCTATGAATTTGTATTCATAACTAAATAAAAAATACAGAAATCTCAAAAGTATCGGAAGGAAATATGTTTCTTCTGGGAATTAAATCAGAGTCATCTGCTTTCGCTGTTCAAGGTGTTGTCTGATAAATGATGTTTATTTTGCAAATAGGTTTTTACAAACACTTTTACACGTCATTTTTTTTTTAAACTAGTTGGGGCCGGTGATTCGTACCTGACTACTCTGAGAAGAAACAGCCGAAACAAACTCAGAGGTTCTCTGTTAACTTGTTGCTCTTTTAAAGTCCAGAAATTGCTCAATTTACATGAGGACTATGCAGATTAGTGTCGGAGATGGTCTTCTGAACACGCACGATCCATTACTGCTCTGTATCCGTTACTTTACATTGTAACCACATAGTTATATGATTGAAACTTAAATAATTAATTAAAAAAAAATTAAATCATAAATCTATGGCCTAGCGATCAGCATGAGGTCCGTAGATCGCTCTATGTTCTAGTTTATTTTCAGTATTTGGCCTGAACCTGGACATCTGGCACTAGGATTGATCCCCTCAACATTACTGCAAACTATCATATACCTCTCTGCCTATCCCCTAAAAACAAACGTTCGTGTTGAAAGCCGTTTTGAAGTAAAAAAAATAAAGTTGGTAATGGATGAAGAGCTCAAAAGCAAATGGCGATTCCTATAAAATGCACTGCACTATACATTTTTGCGCACATAAGAGTTAAGTAGAATTAGAATGTATTTATTTGTAAGAATATAGTTTTACATGATATGCTGTTAATATTTTGTCGAGTGCAATACATTCTACCACAACCTGTGGTGCACAAATATTCAGAAGTCATTCTTATAGCTAGTGGAGGAGCTTCTGGCTAAATAAAAACAGCCGCACGGATCTTTGAGGTAAAGCCGTGCTTGCCGAAGATCGTCCGTGGATGGGTGACCATAATTACATACCGAGTGTCCTCCGTGCCTCGGAAAGTATGTTAAGCCGTTGGTCCCGGCTGTCATTTGTAGATCTTTGACAGTCGTTACGAGTAGTCAGAAGCCAAAAGCCTGACAACCAGTCTTACCAAGGGGTATTAAATTACCAGCGGTCAAAGGGTCAACTGGCGATTGTGAGGCCGTGGGTTCAAACCAAGACTTACTGAACAATGATGAACCTACTACTTAGTGAAATGTATGGACTTAGAGATAAAAGGGAAGGGCCAACGCGCTGACAAAAATAGAACACATTTCTTTTCATTTCCTTGCTGTATGTAGGTAGGCTTATGTAATTTATTTCATCACCACTGCTCTCAAAACGGTGAAGGAAAATGGCATGCCCCAAAACCAAAAAAATAAAGACACGTGACAACACTGACCCGCGTTGGGCCCACGTGCTGGTGTCACAGGGTTGAGTCTTGTGTCCCAGCAGAGGAAACATTTTAGATTGATAGTGCTTTATTCACATAGCACAACCAATGTAATTCTCCTCGGCGACTTAAATGCCAAAATTGGGTTACCTAAAGAAGGAGAAAGTCGTGTGATGGGAAAATATGGCTACGGAAAAAGAAATAAAAGAGGTGAAAGGTTCATACACTTTTGTCTTCAACACAACCTCAAAATAGCTAATACAATGTTCAATAAATCACCTAAGTTGAGATGGACATGGATGTCACCTAACGGAACTGCGAAAAACGAAATAGATTACATCGCAACAAACAAACCGCAAATTATTGAAGATTTCAGCGTTCTTAGTAACTTTAAACACCCAAGCAATCACCGCATCATCAGAATAAAAATAAACACTGCCAGCAACAAGAAAAAACGCTCTAACTTCCGAACTAAACCCAATAAAAATATTAATTTCAAGAAATACACGGAAGAACTAGCAAAACACGAAGAACATGAGACGAAAACTGTACAAGAGTACTACGACTACATCGAGAGAAGTATCCTGAAAAGCTCCACTTGCGCTATCCTACCCCAGAAAAGTTCAAACAAACAAACCATTATAAACGACAAAATCATCAAACTTAAAAATGAAAAACATATCCTGAGAAACAAGGAAAATAAAACCAAACAAGAAAAAAAACAGCTAAGCAAACTCTACAAAGTGATACATAAAAAGATAAAAAATAACACCAAAAAATATAGACAAAAAGTCTTACAGAACTACCTGGAAAAAGCTGGCGCTGTCAAAAAAGCATATAAATATCTAACGAAAACCAAAACACTTATAAATCAGCTGCAAAACAAATCTGGCCACCTTATAACAAACAGGAAAGACTTAATAAAAGTAGCTACAAATTTCTACAAAAATCTTTATAAAAAAGACTGCGATTCCACAGAAGTAGCACAAATTAATCCTGTAAATACAGACAACGTACCGGAATTCTGCACATGGGAAATTGAACACTCAATCGACAAACTCAAGTGCGAAAAAAGTCCAGGCCCAGACAAACAAATGAAATGATAATATATGGAAAACACACCCTAACGTCACTATTCAATTTAATACTGGTTCAAAAGGAAATACCCAGGCAATGGACATGTTCAAACATTGTGCTTTTGTTTAAAAAAGGAGACCCGAAACAAATATCGAACTACAGACCCATTAGTCTCATGTCAAATCTCTACAAATTATTTTCAGCAACTCTACTAAGAAGATTGACGAAACCAATAGACGAAAATCAACCAGTTGAACAAGCAGGATTTGTGAGGGGTTTCTCTACCATAGACCACATACACTCCCTGAAAATGGTTTTGGAAAAATACAACGAGTATGACAAAGCTCTTTACCTGTGCTTTATCGACTACAGCAAAGCGTTCGACTCAATTTCTCATCTCTTTCATAGCTCTATATGGCGAGCTCTATCAATGCAAGGAATAAACAAAGAGTACATCGATCTGATAAAGGTAATTTACAAAAATAGTAACTCTAGGATTATGCTCGAGAACCCAGGAAATAGTTTTAAAATCGAAAGAGGCGTTAAACAAGGTGACCCACTCTCCCCTAAAATATTCATAACGGTTTTAGAGCAAATATTCAGATCGATAAACTGGGAAAACAAGGGCCTAAACCTACATGGAAAATACTTATCACACTTACGATTCGCTGACGATATAGTGCTGATGTCGGAAGATCCAAAAGAAATGCAGTCTATGTTAGAGTCGCTATTTGAAGTGAGCAAAAAAGTGGGCTTAGAAGTAAATCAAACAAAGACAAAACTTATGACAAACAGACACAAAACACCAATAAGAATTTCATCCATCAACCTAGAATACGTTGATGAGTACATCTACCTAGGACACCTAATTACTTTTAAAAACTGCACAGAAAAGGAAATAGAAAGAAGAATCAAATCCACCTGGAATAAATACTGGACTCTAAAAGAAATATTTAAGAGTAAGATGACAACCAAAATAAAAACAAAAACCATGGAAACATGCCTACTTCCCACACTCACATATGCCTGTCAAACATGGCCCCTGACGAAACGAAATTTAGAAAAAATCAAAGTATGCCAAAGAGGAATAGAAAGAAGCTACATGAACCATAGACTTAAAGACAAAATAAGTAATACAAAAATTAGAAGTAAAACCAAGGCAAAGTTCGTGGCCATAAAGATACTTAGATTGAAGTGGAAATGGGCTGGACATTTACAAAGAGTACCAGATGAGCGGTGGACGAAAATCACCACCAACTGGTACCCACTGAATAAAAAACGCAGACAAGGTCGACCACAAATGAGATGGAGCGACGATATTGTAAAAACAGTTGGTAAAATTTGGAATAGAGTAGCAAGAGACAGAATAGCATGGAAACGAATGGAGGAGGCTTTCACCGCTACTGCTAGCGGTCCTTATACATAATATTTTTATTAGTTATATTAAATAACGGTACTAACATAAATCAAGAAACATAAAGGGTGTAAAACACCTCTTAACGAAGCCGAAAGGCACTGGTTCTCCCTGTCCTTGCGATCATTTTTTTGTTCTACACCATACCTGGGAACCTTCTAGTTACGGAGATATTAGGGGTCAAAGTTCCAACTTTTTGACAAGTATTTTTTTAAATACAAGTTTTTAATGTAAAATTTTTACTTTAAACACCTCCACGACCCCCGTACTATTCAATCCGTCCATCTACACAATGTTTTGACTGCGTTACATTGAGTTCTACCACAAAACACGATTTTACACCCCCCAAAAAAAAGTAGTTTCCCAGCAATAATTTTTGCGTAAAGTTACTTAGTTTCATGTACAGAATGCTTGGTTGACGGCTTCGTGATGAGGTGATTTACACCGTGTATACTACTAACATTTAACACACATTTATAATCATTAGTTAAGCCAAACATAATTGTAGAAGGAAAATAAAGCTATTTTATTTTATTTTATTTTATATAGTGCTTTATTCCATAATAAGCTGTGATTTAAAGCCGTTTGTCCTGGCTGTCATTTGTAGATATTTAACAGTCGTTACGAGTAGTCAGAAGACAAAAGTCTAACATCCAATCTTTCCAAGGGGTATCGTATTACCCAGTTACTGGGTTGTGGAGGTCAGATAGGCAGTCGCTTCATGTAAAATACTGGTACTCAGCTACATCCGGATAGACTGGAAGCCGACCCTATGATATTTTAGGAAAAAGCTAGGCAGATGATGATGAATCTGTGATTTTGCCTGATGCCTTTTTCTTTCTAGTGACTTATATACTGATGTAATACTGGATTTGCTCCCTATCGTATCGAAAAGGCTAAGCAGATGATGTATATAGATGATGTGTCCTTGTATTTTGTATATAAAATATTTTAACGGGACCTTATCAGTGGTCAATCGAAGTTCGAACTCCCGTCCTCTGGCTCGTCAATCCAATACCATAGCCGCTGTACTTCTACTAGTTGTAAAAAGGAGTTAAACTCAATCAGATAGAGGTAATGAATGAGCGTCGAAATGAGATCCAACTACCAGGATAGATAAATAAATAACGTACCGCACTTGTTTCCTCCTCTGATATTAGCACGAACTGTTAGTATATAGCTCACACCTCGATGTAAAGATTCGGCAGTTAGGTAGCAAGACGCCAAACTTATTGGGAATTTCGTAATTACTTTGCTGCCAGGAGCGGACTTTTCTGTAGAGCAACTTTTTTGTGACAGCTAACTGTCACTTAAAACAGATAACTCTACATTAAAAACCTAATAAAAAAAATTGGTTGTCTGTAAAGTCGGTTTACTGACGATAGTTGAACGTGACAACGCTATAGGGACGCGTGCCTCTCACTCGCTCTCATTGTGAGCGCATAACGTGAGCGGAGCGTAACGCAGTTTCTTGAAGTGTCACCCGGCAAACCAATTTATAAGACGTTGTCACGTCAATATCTAATAGTTTACATTACTTTGATACAGTTTATTAGGAGTTTTATGAAAGATACTGTTAACGTCCAGTTGAAATACCCAATTGGGCACTAGTTGCCCAGTATTTTACAAAACTGGGCCTGTTTGGCTTGGCTATGGCCTATGTTTCTTGTTTGGATTTAAGTTCCTTTTTATTTTCCTTGTTTATCTTGTGCGTACTTGCGGCAAATGAAAATAAATGTAAGTATTTTCTTTCTCTCTTTCTTTTGAGTCAAAGATCCAATCGGTCATGTTGCATATAGTAAATGGGCAAAATTTAATAGGGACACATGGGGCATTTGGAAAAAAAGAAAAGTAATAAAATGATTGATTTATTGATTGATTGAAAGGGGTCATCGAGTAAAAAGTATGCGTACTTTCATGGATGTCTTTCGCCCCCTTTATGCCAAGGAGACTCTTATGGTGTACACATACTATTCATAAATTAATACTATAACATAAATAAATCCATTTAGAGTCGGTTTTCTCTAACAATGAGTGTCAACGTCAGTATCTCGGACAGGTGTCGGAAGTTTCAGACCTTAAGCGCATCATTTAGTTGATGTTTCATTCGTGAGCCTTTCAGGAGATGACGATATATTGTTATGGGGTATCAGTTGGAAAGGGCGTGTTTATAACAATAGACTTGTTAGAATTGAAATGGAATAGTCCTGGTTTTAAAAAGCATTAGATCCACTATAGGTGTCATGTCGAACTGAATTTTTCTGAGTAATTAGTTGTACAGTAAATTGGCTCCGGAAACATGCATTGCTGTAAGAAAACCAGATTTTGAGTTGAGGTCGCTTTTATGTACCTATAGGTAATATAAATGTATTACAACATAAGTCTCCATAGAGATCTACACTACGGAATGGGCAACTACAGTACTTTCACAAGTTATTATGCCTTGTGACTGGGACTGTAGCTTCGCGTTTTAATTTGTTTTTTTTTTTTTACTTTTATAAGTGCCTGTAATGGTCTAATTGAAATAAATGCTTTGAGTTTGAGTTTTAAGTTTTAAAACTGAAGTGTGGCCATGTCAGTTTAATACTATCATTAACAGTTTATCCGTGATCATGGCGTTTGCAACAGCGCCGAAATATCGGGAACTCAAAACAAATAATAAACATGGTAAATATCCTGATTTTAGTGTTAATGATTATGTATTACAACAATTTATATACATATATTTTAGGGTTCAATAAAGAATAAGACTATGAAATATTATCACCTTTTGTTAAATTGATAAAATAAGTAATTTTATTGCTTTAAAACTAACAAGCACCTAACGTGTTTGAACAGAATCGGCAACATTTTGCTGAGCGATTGAAATCGAAGAACTTTACTGTTCAAAACACTTTTCAAAGAGCATTACTGCCAACAGTGCCAAGTTAGTGGTGATAGCAATAAGTGATTGTTGAGGTTGTTTAGATTTAAGTTAAGTTTAATCCCTTTTGTTATCTGCAACACAGAAACAAAGGGCATTTCTTTCAATGACGGCAAGGTTTGCGCAGAAACTGAGCTATTGGCTGCTGCGCTGCGTGTCGCGGGTTCGATCCCCGCCGGAACAAATATGACCTGCAGGTAGCTGTTTCGGGGTTGGCTTTTTGTGTATGTGAGTTTAAATGTTTGTAAATGCACCCACGATATAAGAGAAATTCCTAGAGCGGGGCAACGATTTAAAAAAAAAACCGCTAATTCTAAAAAGTGCACTAAAAAAAACAATATCCCAAACCCAACATTAGATAACTCTAGCCCAACAGTTATCACGCCTCCACTAACTGCACCTGATTTATGGGGTCCCGGCTTATGTTCCCGGGTCGTGCAAACTCTTCACGTAACGAGAACCATAGATTGCGCGGTGTGTATAGACTACGAAGACTATAAAGTAAGCCATTGTTTGTGGTTCGCTATAAAGAGCAGCTGTCTCCGTTTATCCGTCTGTATGTGACGGTTGAACTACGTAACTAAAGTCATGGGCTCTGTATGTCTTATCAGTTTGGTGATATCGGAAAAGGCTTTCTTACTTGGAGTAGGAATATGTTTTATTTACTGTAATTATTTAGGGTACCTGCAGGTGACTGCTGAGCATTTGGTCTTGGGTTCGATCGCCGGCTTGGCCAAATTTTTATTTGGTTTTTCTAACAGGAATTTCTCAGTATCAGCCAGATGTCTGGACTTGGCTCTCCGTCTATCTCTTTCGGGAATGCCTGTTATCCCCCAAATGTATACAGTATGTTAGTTTAAACGAGGGACATATTCAAACCCATAATAGTACATGCTAACATGACACTAATAAAAATATAAACAAAAAAAAAACACTGATAAATAACAGACAGAACTATACCAAAATTTTCGCAAATGTCACGCAACGTGTATACACCCTTACGCTAGCGACTTAATACTATCGCAGAACATGTGAGCGGGTCAATGACTCTTAGGTATAATCCATTTTCCCTTCATACTTTAAACTTACCTGGCTTAGGACAGTCCAAAATATCTAGGCACTAAACAAAACATTAAAAATTCTTCTATATACGTCATAGGTTTTTTACATATTTGGGACGAGAATCGAATACTGAATACCCTCCCTCAATATGTCCCTCGTTTAACCTAACATACTGTATACAGGGTTATTTGTCAAACACCGACAACCTCTTAGGACTATGTTACTAACATCATTATCAACATCTTTTGTTCTAAATTTCCCCCTCGCTATTGTACTATCGCTTTCTTTTGCTTCGCATAGACTTCGTAACATTTAGAGCGGGGTCCATATTGGCTCACCTAAAGTTCTTTACCCAAAATTGTTCTTCCTAATGATTTGTAATCCGAATGATCACTCTTCCTAAAATTTTTCATCCTAAAGTTTTCAATTCATACTATTTGTAGTGCTACCGGCGTTGTTCATAACACTCATATTTCCGAAAATTGTAATTAATAATATCATTAATGTATATACAACGTGTTGTTTTGCATCCTCGTCAAATTCAAGGAGTTAATTATGCTACTGATTCTCGACCCGAATCAATAATAAAATGGGTAGGTCAATTACATGGAAGAAAAAATTTAGGAAAAAAAATTTTTTTTTCCTTATTTACGGAAATCGGTAAGTGTGAACCACCCGTGTTTTAATCGCGGCACGTCTGATACTCGCCCTACAACCGCGCTTTCACTCATACAAACCATCACAAACGTTTATTCGATAATTTGTTATTCCCTAAACCACATTAAGGAGGTTATTCTGATATACAGACAAACTTAAACAACCAAAAAAATCAGCGATTATAAATAATTAACTAGGTACCGTAATTTAAATTACTTATTTATGTAATTTGTGACAATCTCCTGAATTTTGACGAGGATGCAAAACAACACCTTGTATATTTAAACTCCTACTGTTTTTTATCATAACGCTTTTATCCCTAAACATAATTACCATAATATATTCACTCATACTCAGAAATAAACATTTACCAAGTGTAATAAAAAATATATGTGGGTAGAAGATGATAGTTATAGTGCCCCCACTATGAAAAAAATACTTAGAAAAATTTCGCGACCAATTTCGAGGTAGCGCTCGCCGGCCACTGCCGCGGCACTGCTCGCTTCGCTCGCTCGGCTCGCGCGTAGTTGGTCACAGTTCTAACCTAACCTAACCTATGGATACCTTTGCAGGTACACACCGCACTATAATAATAATAATAATAAGTGCCTGTCAGCCATACCGAGGGTGAATGGACTCGAGAAGTCGAGCGAGTGTGCGATCCAGTACCAGAAATGGGGGCAATCTCTATCAGCCCCCAAGACGTAGCTCGTGCAGTCCGTCCGTTACCTAACTGGAAATCTCCAGGACCGGACGGGCTGCACAACTTCTGGATTAAATGGTTTGCGAGGTCGCATACTCGCTTGGCGGCCCTATTCCAGTCAGCCTTAGAGTCAGGGTCGCTGCCCGAGTTCCTAACTACTGGAATAACCCACCTGCTCCATAAATCAGGTAGTACTGCGGAACCCAAAAATTATAGGCCTATTACTTGTCTTCCGACAGTGTATAAAGTTCTTACATCCATTTTGAGAGCTAAAATTTGTAAACACATTGATGACAATTCGATCATGTCCGCTTCTCAGAATGGATGTAGGAACGGGTCCCGCGGTACTAAGGAGCTGCTCCTCATTGATATGGCCATTAACCAACAGGTTCGACGTTCCCGAAGGGATCTGTCGACATGTTGGATAGATTATAAGAAGGCCTATGACTCGGTGCCACATACATGGCTCATGAGGGTACTAGAATTGTATAAAATTGATGCAACTCTGCGCACCTTCCTGATGTCGTGTATGGGGCAATGGAGGACAGTCCTTCGCTATCCAGGATGTCGACAGATACAGGGGAACAGCGAACCAATAAGGATCGAGCGTGGTATTTTTCAGGGCGATAGTTTGAGTCCGCTTTGGTTCTGCTTAGCCTTGAATCCTCTAAGCACACTGCTGGAGGAATCAGGTTTGGGCTTTCGATTGAAGAGAGGTGGTCAAGTTATATCTCACCTTCTTTACATGGATGACCTGAAACTCTTTGCCCCCAACAACTTGCAATTGATGGAACTACTGAGGGTAACAGAAACTTTCAGTAGCGCCATCAGGATGGAATTTGGTGTGGACAAATGTGCGGTCATGCATGTAAAGCGAGGGGGGATTGTGGAATCTGCGGGAACCCAGCTCTCAGATTCCATAAATCTTAGATCCCTCTCAGCAACCGAAACCTACAAGTATTTGGGTATGTCGGAAGCGCTGGGCATCAATTCTGTTGACATGAAGCAATCGTTGAAGGAGCGCTTCTTTGGCCGCCTGAGAAAAGTATTTAATAGTCTTTTATCAGGCGGAAATAAGGTGCGTGCCTTCAATGGTTGGGTCATGCCGGTTTTGATGTACACTTTCGGCGTACTCAAATGGACTCAAACAGAACTAGACGCCCTGGATAGGAAGGTCCGTACATTGTTGACGGCATATCGAATGCATCACCCACGTTCCTCGGTTATGAGACTGTATATCCCCCGGAGTTGTGGAGGTCGAGGCTTTTTAAACGCTAAGACTCTCCACAATCGCGAGATATGCAGTCTCAGGGAATATTTCCTAGAAGCCGACGTGGGGATGCATCGAGATGTGGTCGCGATGGACAAGGCCCTCACCCCGCTCTCCTTGGCTAAAGAGAACTGGCGCAAACCTGCAGTGCTTGACACTAATGACCGCAGGGAAGTATGGCAGAGTAAGGAGCTTCACGGACGCTACTTCAGTGCCCTGCATGGACTTGATGTAGACCATGCAGCGTCCGTAGCCTGGCTACGTTCCGGGGAACTCTTTGGAGAAACCGAAGATTTTGTTTGTGCAATTATGGATGAAGTTATGATGACGAATAACTACCGGAAATTTATTGTGAAGGATGGCACGGTTGACATATGTCGGGCATGCCACCGTCCGGGCGAATCGATCCGTCACATTATCTCTGGGTGTTCTCGTCTGGCCAACGGAGAATACTTGCATAGACACAACCTTGTAGCCAGGATTATTCATCAGCAACTTGCTCTGAAATACAGCCTTGTGGAATCGGAAGTGCCGTACTATAGGTATGTGCCCGACCCAGTTCTCGAAAATGGCAATATCACACTGTATTGGGATCAATCCATCATCACTGACAGGACTATTGTAGCCAATAAGCCTGATATAGTGGTGGTGGATCGATCAGAGCGGCGCGCAATGATTGTTGACATAACGGTTCCACATGACGGGAACCTCGTGAAGGCCGAGAAAGATAAGCAAATCAAGTATCTTGACTTGGCTCGCGAGGTTGTCGACATGTGGGATGTTGACTCAGCGATCATTGTGCCGATAGTCGTATCAGCCAATGGCCTAATTGCCAAGAGCCTCGACCAACATCTGATGAGGCTCTCGTTAGGCAGCTGGATCAAGGGCTTGATTCAGAAAGCGGTACTCCTGGACACGGCTCGTATTGTTAGGAGGTTCCTTTCTCTGGAGCCCTGACCGCCGGTAGCTTGGACCCTGTTCCCGATACCGGTGGGCTACAATTTTTTATATTTTTAAATGTTTTTTTATTTTTTTTTATTTATGAGAAATATTTAAAAATGTATTAAATTTGTATATATTAATGAATAAAGGGAATAATAATAAAATAACAAGCTGGCAACACTAAAGTCAACGTCATCCAATTTCGATCCGTGATTTTATACAATTTTAATTTTTAAACAGTCGTTTTTTAATCGTTTGGTAATTCATCTCAATTCTAAAATATACCGTTTTTGCAATAAACACAAGCACGCACCACAATGAAACCGATCTATTTAAATAAATGGAAAAGAAAAACCATCCCAATAATGACATAATATTTGGCATATGTCATTAATGAAAACTGGAATAATATTTAATATGGATTATTATGGATAGAAATGTTGACTCGAGCAGCAGCTAAACTTGCACGCCTACCGCCTCCGGACTCGTCGCCCCGCTCCGCCTCACCGCCGCCGGAACCCAGCCTCACCGTGAGTGCTATGACACCGGCCGTGGCAGTTGCGTCGAGCGACAGCGACGAGTACTTCTCTCCGCCCACGACGCCACCACCTGTTCGTCGACGGGGAAGACGCCGGCTGCCGGACGGTTTAGGACCTCGAGGCCCACTGGCCTCTGATAGGGTCCCAGCTCCCGGCGGAAGTGTGCAGCGCATGCGATGGACGCGAACCATCAACGAAAATGTCATGCGCTCATACTATGGGGCTACAGAGGGAGGAAACAACCTGACCGCGTACCGTGTTCGGATGCTCTCTCTGTTTCAGGTGCTTGAGCCAGCTGTCAACGTGTCGGCGCAACGATTGTCGGATCAGGTGCGGGTCATCCAGCGTAATCATATGTTGGACGACACCGTACTTGATCGCCTGCGAACTGAAATGCAGAGTAGCCACGTCATTGTCCCTCCGTCACAGGCTGTGGTTCCACCACAGTCTAGTCAGTTATTCGATCGCGCTGACGAAGTGAGTAATGACATGGCTACTAATGTAAGTACCCAGTGCAGTGAGGAAATGAGGAATGCTTTGGAAGGTGCGATTGGAGAATATCGGTACATATCGCCTGAACTTAGACCACGTTTACCTCGTTTGCCCATGCATAACAGAAATAGGGCGCTGGTGGCTGTTCTGAATTCGCAGTTGTCAAACTATTTTGATAACTGCGAAGACCTCACTGATGTTCACTCGATCCTGTACTGTGCGGCTGTAGCGGCATGTCGTGTAGCTCATGTCAAATTTTCTAATGACAGAGCTACACGACCTAAACCTGCCGTACCGGCTTGGCAGTGCAGGATTGAGCGACGTATTAGTGGGGCCAGAACACTCATCGGCAAACTAATCTGCTTCAGGGAGGGCAACAATCGTCCTCGAGTGATGCGTTTTGTGAAGCGGGCATTTGCAGGGACTGATATCAGTCCTCGAGACTATATGTCCCGTATCACAGAACGCATCGACTTCCTGAAGCAGAAAGTGTATGCATGGGCAAACCGTATCCGTAGGTATAAGCGGAGGGTGGAACGATACACTCTGAATCGCACATTCCAAAGAGATGAAAGGTGGGTTTATAGGAGTTGGGAGCGACCGGACCAAGGTGTGGCCGACACGCGCCTGCCGGATGATGACGTCATGTGCGCGTTTTGGCGCAGCATCTGGTCGGTGCCTGTCGGCCATACCGAGGGTGAATGGACTCGAGAAGTCGAGCGTGTGTGTGATCCAGTACCAGAAATGGGGGCAATCTCTATCAGCCCCCAAGACGTAGCTCGTGCAGTCCGTCCGTTGCCTAACTGGAAATCTCCAGAGCCGGACGGGCTGCACAACTTCTGGATTAAATGGTTTACGGGGTCGCATGCTCGCTTGGCGGCCCTATTCCAGTCAGCCTTAGAGTCAGGGTCGCTGCCCGAGTTCCTGACTACTGGAATAACCCACCTGCTCCATAAATCAGGTAGTACTGCGGAGCCCAAAAATTATAGGCCTATTACATGTCTTCCGACAGTGTATAAAGTTCTTACATCCATTTTGAGAGCTAAAATTTGCAAACACATTGATGACAATTCGATCATGTCCGCTTCTCAGAATGGATGTAGGAACGGGTCCCGCGGTACTAAGGAGCTGCTCCTCATTGATATGGCCATTAACCAACAGGTTCGGCGTTCCCGAAGGGATCTGTCGACATGTTGGATAGATTATAAGAAGGCCTATGACTCGGTGCCACATACATGGCTCATGAGGGTGCTAGAATTGTATAAAGTTGATGCAACTCTTCGCACCTTCCTGATGTCGTGTATGGGGCAATGGAGGACAGTCCTTCGCTATCCAGGATGTCGACAGATACAGGGGAACAGCGAACCAATAAGGATCGAGCGTGGCATTTTTCAGGGCGATAGTTTGAGTCCGCTTTGGTTCTGCTTAGCCTTGAATCCTCTAAGCACACTGCTGGAGGAGTCAGGTTTGGGCTTTCGATTGAAGAGAGGTGGTCAGGTTATATCTCACCTTCTTTACATGGATGACCTGAAACTCTTTGCCCCCAACAACTTGCAATTGATGGAACTACTGAGGGTAACAGAAACTTTCAGTAGCGCCATCAAGATGGAATTTGGTGTGGACAAATGTGCGGTCATGCATGTAAAGCGAGGGGGGATTGTGGAATCTGCGGGAACCCAGCTCTCAGATTCTATAAATCTTAGATCCCTCTCAGCAACCGAAACCTACAAGTATTTGGGTATGTCGGAAGCGCTGGGCATCAATTCTGTTGACATGAAGCAATCGTTGAAGGAGCGCTTCTTTGGCCGCCTGAGAAAAGTATTTAATAGTCTTTTGTCAGGTGGAAATAAGGTGCGTGCCTTCAATCGTTGGGTCATGCCGGTTTTGATGTACTCTTTCGGCGTACTCAAATGGACTCAAACAGAACTAGACGCCCTGGATAGGAAGGTCCGTACATTGTTGACGGCATATCGAATGCATCACCCACGTTCTTCGGTTATGAGACTGTATATCCCGCGGAGTTGTGGAGGTCGAGGCTTTTTAAACGCCAAGACTCTCCGCAATCGCGAGATATGCAGTCTTAGGGAATATTTCCTAGAAGCCGACGTGGGGATGCATCGAGACGTGGTCGCGATGGACAAGGGCCTCACCCCGCTCTCCTTGGCTAAAGAGAACTGGCGCAAACCTGCAGTGCTTGACACTAATGACCGCAGGGAAGTATGGCAGAGTAAGGAGCTTCACGGACGCTACTTCAGTGCCCTGCATGGAACTGATGTAGACCATGCAGCGTCCGTAGCCTGGCTACGTTCCGGGGAACTCTTTGGAGAAACCGAAGGTTTTGTTTGTGCAATTATGGATGAAGTTATGATGACGAATAACTACCGGAAATTTATTGTGAAGGATGGCACGGTTGACATTTGTCGGGCATGCCACCGTCCAGGCGAATCGATCCGTCACATTATCTCCGGGTGTTCTCGTCTAGCTAACGGAGAATACTTGCATAGACACAACCTTGTAGCCAGGATTATTCATCAGCAACTTGCTCTGAAATACAGCCTTGTGGAATCGGAAGTGCCGTACTATAGGTATGTGCCCGACCCAGTTCTCGAAAATGGCAATATCACACTGTATTGGGATCAATCCATCATCACTGACAGGACTATTGTAGCCAATAAGCCTGATATAGTGGTGGTGGATCGATCAGAGAGGCGCGCAATTATTGTTGACATAACGGTTCCACATGACGAGAACCTCGTGAAAGCTGAGAAAGATAAGCAAATCAAGTATCTTGACTTGGCTCGCGAGGTTGTCGACATGTGGGATGTTGACTCAGCGATCATTGTGCCGATAGTCGTTTCAGCCAATGGCCTAATTGCCAAGAGCCTCGACCAACATCTGATGAGGCTCTCGTTAGGCAGCTGGATCAAGGGCTTGATTCAGAAAGCGGTACTCCTGGACACGGCTCGTATTGTTAGGAGGTTCCTTTCTCTGTAGCCCTGACCGCCGGTAGCTTGGACCCTGTTCCCGATACCGGTGGGCTACAATTTTTTATATTTTTAAATGTTTTTTTTAATTTTTTATTATTCATAAGAAATATTTAAAAATGTATTAAATTTGTATATATTAATGAATAAAGGGAAAATAATAATAATAAATCATTTATTTCAGATTCATCCGTAGAAGATTACATCCATATTTGTTAGTAGGTACAAACAGAAAGCTTACAAACTAGTGTTAGTAATAATGATTAATTGATCAAAAAAAATAAAATAATTATATTAATTCAATAAAATACAATAATCACAATCACATTTTATCAAATTAAATAAAATAAAAACTGGCAGTGGACCGGGTGGACAAACCGATGATGGCGGCAAATCTCTATACGACTGCATGCAGCCGTATCCAGCGAGCCAGCATCGGAGAGTCCCAACGGTCCGCCAGCGCGCGCAGGATGGTATTGGGACTGCCGCGCGTGCGGCGCATGATAGAAGCGCACCGTTTGCGCATGATGGCCGCAAAGCCATCTGTGTCAGCCGCCGCGAACATCGCGGATGCGCTGCAGTACCGCGGCAGTCCCATTAGCACCCGGAACACGTTATTGTATTGAACGCGCAGATCACTGTATGTCCGCTGTGTATAGTTAACCCACAGGCTGCAGGTGTAAAAGGACTGACAGTACGCTTTAAAAAGCGCAACTTTGACATTCCCCGTACACCGTGAAAACCTGCGGGTCAACATATTGCATCGGACAGACAGTGCTCTGCGCTCCCTTTCAATATCTACACTGTCCTTAAGATCCTCGGTGACCCAGTGGCCCAAATACTTAAATTGCTCGACTTGGTTTAGAACAGTACCACATAAAGTGAAATTCGGAACGAATGTGTATCGATTGTTGTCCGGCCTGAAAATCATTATTTCACTCTTTTTCGCATTGTATTTGAGCCCATGAGCCACCGCGTAGGACTCACAAATTTTCAGTAGCCTACGTAGGGCACCAATCGAGGGACTCAGCAGCACCATATCGTCCGCGTAGCTGATGTTATTCACGCACACTCCATCTATATGACACCCGATGCCGGTGCTGCTGAGCTCGTCGACCAGATGGTTGACGTAAAGGTTGAAGAGCGTGGGAGAGGTCAGCCCCCCCCTGCCTCACCCCGCACTCCAGCCCGTACTCCCCCGAGAGAGAGCCTGCCCACCTTACAAAATTCTTTTGATTGTTATACCAATGCATAAATAATAGTACAATTTCCCTAGGTAGACAAGTTTCATCCCTTAATTTATCCCATAAAATGTCGTACGATACAAGATCGAAAGCTTTCGATAAATCAAGATAGCATGCATACACTGGGGTCTTTCTACTCGTATAATACTGCACAGTCTGCTTGAGGCACAGAATAGCACTCTCGGTGGAAAGCCCGGGCCTAAAGCCGAACTGCGCGTCGCTTAGCGAGACGTGTTTATCCAGGTGCTGACCAAGCAGACTGTCCAGTACTTTGGCGACCACTGTGGCTAGAGAGATCGGTCTATAGTTGTTTACATCTGATGTATCACCAGTTTTATTTTTGATGATTGGTACAACTATAGTACGAATTAAATTATCGGGCAGATGGGAGTGGCCTAAACACAGGGTAAAAAACATAGAAAGCACTCTGGGTAGGTGTACACCTGCATGCTGCAGGTGCTCGATGCTAAGGCTGTCGTGTCCCGGGGATTTACCCCTCACCATGCCTTTGATCACCGCACTCACTTCCTTCGCAGTAAAATTAACACTACGGTCACTACTTTCCTCAGCATCGGGCTCCTGCCGCGTTAGCCCCAGCGGAGACTCCACCCTGAAATGGTGGGAGAACAAAGTGGCAATCTCGCTAGGCTCGTGCACTCCCGCCACGCTGACGGGGAGACCCGGCTTATGATTCATCTTATTGGTGTTTTTCCAGAACTGACCAAATTTCTTGTTTGAGTGTAGTTCAGCTAAAATATCCATCTTAATTTGTTGCTCATTATTCTGACACCACTTCAGTTTTGATTTAAAAGCGCGCCTAGTTTCACACATATCATTAAAAAGACGGCCAGCCCCGGGCTTACCCCCATACAACCAAGCCTGAAAACATAGCCGAGCCCTCCCATGCGCGTCACGGACGTGCCTGTTCCACCCGGTAATGTATTTATGTCTACGCTTTTAACTATAAATACAATTTAATTAATATTAATTATTAATATTAATAAACGTTTATTTCAGATAACTGGGATCCAATTTGTTAGTAGTACAATAACTTATAACTAGTGTTAGTAATACAAAATTAATCAACTCGCCCCCTGCCTGACCCACGAGTCGACGTATCAATACTCATGTGAACATTAATACATCGACCAATGTACAGACAGTCAAGTCTACTGGCTATCATACAAAAAACGCTGTTGCGACTAGCCCGTACTCTGCTCAGGATTGACGCGCACCGCTTGCGCAGAGTAGCGTAGAAGCAATCGATGCGCGCCTCCGCAAACATACGTGATGCACTACAGTGACGGGGCAGCCGCAACATCGTTCTAAGCGCATTATTATATTGTACCCGTAGGGCACTGTAAGCTTTTTGAGTATAGACTGCCCACAGGCCGCAGGTGTAAAAAGATGTACAGAAGGCTCTGAAGAGAGTGATTTTTACCTCATTTGTACACCTGGCAAACCTGCGAGCAATCATGTTTGCTCTCACGGACAGTGCCCTACGTTCCCGTTCAATGTCCATGTCGTCCTTAAGGTCCTCGGTAATTAGATGACCCAGGTATCTGAACTGACGTACCCTAGCCAAGTCATCTCCATTCAGCTTTATAGGGGGCACACTAGTGGGGCACACTAGTGGGGCACCTAGTACCAGCCTTAAAGACAACATACTCGCTTTTCTTCACATTATACATCAAGCCATGAACATTTGCATAAGTTTCACAGATGCGCAACAGTTTCCTAATGCCACAAACCGACGCGCTCAGCAACACCATGTCGTCCGCATAGCTAAGATTATTGACACATACATCATCTATGCGACAACAACCCGCTGGCCGCTGAGCTTCTCGATTAGGGCATTTTTATACAAATTAAAAAGACGGGGCGAGCTCAAGCCACCCTGTCTCACGCCACATTCCAATTTATATGGATCCGAGAGGGTGCCCGCCCACCGCACATTATTACTTTGATTGCTATACCAGTACTTTAAGATATTCACAAGTTCAGACGGTAGCCCTACTTCTTGTAACTTTCTCCATAGAATATCATAACTGACTAAGTCAAAAGCTTTGCTCAAATCGAGGAAACAGGCATACACAGGTGTGCCCCTGTGGGTATAGTACCTGACAGTATGCTTCATGCACAATATGGCACTATCCGTCGACAGCTGAGGTCTAAAACCAAATTGGTTGTCATGCAGAACTATAGATTCAGCCAATTGTGCATCCAGCAAGCCATCCAGCACCTTAGCCACAACAGTCGCTAAAGATATTGGCCTATAATTGTTTTTGTCGGAGATGTCTCCCGTTCTATTTTTAACTATGGGCACTACAATAGTTTTCATTAACTGTTCAGGCAAGTAAGAGTGACTTATGCATAACGAGTAAAACATAGCTAGTACTCGTGCAATTTAAGAAGACGCTTTAACTAATAAAAAAGAAATCTAAACAAAAAAGATATGACTTTGAATAATAGCGTAAAAGATGGTTATGTTGAGAAAATATAGGAAAACAAATAAAAGTATAATAGATGTTTATTGCTACTGACATTATGAAGTTGAATGCTTCGGAATTATGAACATTAGAGACAGAGTAGTTAGGAATTGTGATTGTTAGGATGAAAAATGTTAGGAAGAACATTTTCGGATTTCAAACTATCGGAGTTGAAAATTTAGGTGAACTTAGGCGCACCCTTTAGAGCGTTCAATTTAAATGTTTTAATTTTTGTATGATAATCTGATGAACTAAAATATGACGAATTATTAAAAGTCATAGAACAAAAATTGTTGATTTTGATGTTAGTAACATAGTCCTGAGAGGTTGTCGGTGTTTTACAAATAACTCTGTATATTTCTCCCTTTCTCTTTGTCTATCCAAGCAGAGAGAAAGGGAGAAACATAATTACGCCTGCGTAAGGTTATGTTCATATAATATATCCCTCTAACATACAGACTTCATTAACCCGAAGGAGTCAGCCAAGGTTAACTATACACCAACATTATGGCCAGTTTAATTGCATGTTCTAAATAACAGAGGAGCTTTTGCCATTAGTCTGCTAAGAATTTCTAAATAAGAATTTTCTTTACAAGGGAATTGAACCCAGGTCCCCACTGTCAGTAGTACATATAGTACACAAGACACAGAACTATTTTTTTTAACCGACTTCCAAAAGGAGGAGGTTATCAATTCGGATGTTTGTATTATTTTTTTGTATTCGAACGGAATTGCAAAATTATTTTGTTCAATGGAGTTTATTCCGAATTTCAATTATATACTTATACTTAGATCTGATGATGAGTTTCGGAGACAGTCAACGGAACTCTTCAAAACATATCAGCAAATCAACCGCGATTGCTGGTATCGCATAAATATGCATTGTTTGCGCAATCACACAATATAACATCACGCCTGTACATTCGAAAGGGTTACGCAGATGTATTCAGTATATCAGGGTATACGTACTTTTCTTTATGTCACCGTTCACCGATTTCACCGATTTCCGATTTTCAAAAATATTTTTTATTCGAAAGCCTTTACTCCTGAGGTAGTCTCATTGTCTCCAAGTCAAAATCTGATAATGAGATTCCAGGGAAATCGAGGGCAACCCTCAAATTTCATAGGCACATACAATATTTTTTATATACTCTCTAACGCAATTCAGATACTTGTGCCTGGTAAATCATCATCTCATGTTGCTGAGCTGATGAAAAATATAAGTCGGGATCTGATGATCGGATCCCAGGAAAATGAAGATCAACCCTCAAATTTTGTGGGGACTTACAATGTTTTTTTTGACCGACTTCCAAAAGGAGGAGGTTATCAATTCGTCTCAATGTTTTGTGTGTTTGTTCTCCAGTATCTTTGCCAATTTCATATAGATAAGCCTATTGCCATGGCACGTATTGTTAACCATGTAAAATAAACGCATATCACATATTTATTTAGGTGATGAATGATATAACTGAAAAAGAAAAAAAAAAATCAGTGAAAAATAACTTTATCTTTAGAAGTCAGTGACTTTGCTTCGTTGATTCAGTTTTTTTGCCAACGACTTCTGAAGCTAAAGTTATTTTTCACTGTTTTATGTTTTTGAAGTCGGTTTAATTTTTTTGCTAGCCTATTTTGTGTCCGTCTGCTCGACAAAGACCTTCACTTTCTCCTTCCAAACATCTCTGTTTTAGTATTGTACATAATATATATCATTGCCGAGGTATAAAAAACCTCTAGGAGTATAACCTATCCCCTTGCAACTGCAACCAAGCTTCACCAATGCACCAATCAACTCTTCAAACTCATTGAGAAACCCTTATTTTTAAAGTTTAATGAGCCTGTCTCAATAGTTCAGGGTCATCGGCCAATAACGCTGACACATGTCCGTCTGTCTGTCCGTATGATTGGACACGCCGTCACGTGGGCGACGTTAGGACATGTTCTGACTAATCATCGGACAACTCTAATGTGATAATGGATGGGTATTGGGATTATTATCAACTAGCTGTCCCGCGCAACTTCGTCTGCGTCACTGTTTCTCCGTTTTCGCAACATTTTTCATTGCTCATCCGCTCCTATTGGTCGTAGCGTGATGATATATAGCCTATTCCTATATACTTCCTGGATAAATGGGCTATCTAACACTGAAAGATTTTTTCATATCGGACCAGAAGTTCCTGAGATTAGCGCGTTCAAGCGAACAAACAAACAAACTCTTCAGTTTTTTTAATATTTATTAGTATTGATGATTAACTGGGGATTTTGTCAAGGTTTGTGGTGGGTTGTGAGTAATTGGTTGAAATTTTTTATAGGCTATTTTAACAGAATAGACTTCGATTGCATCTATGATTAATATATTAGTGAAATACAGCACGATATTTCATAATTTCATTTGTGTAACAATTTGATAAATTAGGTTAGAGCGCTATCTATCTTGTATGGATCAGAATGTTGGGCTTAAAATGGGTTGCACGAAACGAAATTGTATGTGGCTGAGATGAGAATGTTAAAGGAGATGTGTGGTGTAAAGCGAAGGGATAAAATAAGGATACATTTAAGAAGAAGTCTGAAAGTGGCGCCAGTGACTGAAAAGCGGTGGTAATCAGTATGTGTTGCGGAGGAATGAGGAATATGTCGTGAGGGAAGTTTTAGTAATGAATGTTGATGGCTATTAAGAGTAGAGAAAGACCAAAGAAACGATAGATGAACTGTGTGATGGATGATATGGCTAGAGAGGTGACTTCGAAGAAGAAGACATGCTGCGCCGACCCCAAGTAAATTTGGATAAGAATGATGATGAATAATTTGGCAAATTAAACAAAATAGCGAAATATTGTGCAGGCAAACTATTTTGTAGCCCAAATTTTGCCAGTCATGTTCAAGTCTTATGTAATAGGGGATAATCCATTTTTTTTTCTTTGTCCGTCGGGTAGTTTATTGAAAAGTATTGGACACGTATTTTTTCTTTTTTCACGTGGTCATAAAATTACGGAGATATATTGAGTTGAAATGGCGCATGACGTCACATGTAGGTAAGTTTTATACCTACTTGTGACGTAGTAAGCCCCCACTCTCCAACTTTAATGAGTTTTAACTAAGTAATTTTTTGATATTTTGATAAAACAAAAAATACGTGTCTAATATTTTTGTATTACCTGTCTGACGGACAAAATAGAATGTCGTTTTCTCTACCCAGTCCGATCTCCTATTGGCAGCGAGCCTTTTACTACCAACCGGACAAAAGTCGAGACTCTGGGCCGCTGTTGAGGAACTCCTTATTTATTAAATCTCTCCTTATTTATTTAAATAGTGTAGGTATACCTACCTAGATCACACGCTTTTACAGCTACTGCTGCTGCAACTGCAACTGCAGCTTTAATGGCACGGTTGGCGCAGTGGTTGAGCGATCGACTGCTGCGTTGCGTGTCGCGGGTTCGATCCTCGCTCGGAACAAATATTTGTATGGCCTACAGATAGTTGTTCCGGGTCTGGCTGTTTGTGTATGTGAGTTTAAATGTTTGTAAACGCACCCACGATACAGGAGAAATTCCTAGTGTGGGGCAACGTTTTGTAATAAATAAAAAAAAAACTCTTCTTCGTGTTTTTCTATCTGACACTAATCTAGTAACCCGCCTCAGTAGACACAGTCAGATCCTTCAAAAATAACTTCATCAACATTCCAACAAAAATGAAACTAAACGTTGTTTAACGCAACTATAACGAAAACTTGATTAAATCCCTTTAATTTGCGGTGTATTAACCAACCGTCCAATGTCAACGGTTTGACTACGAAACGTTATAAATAACTGTTATTACGGGAATTGTATTAAAATTGTCGTTATTTGTCTGTCCTTGGGGTCAGACGTGACTGTTGTAGTCGAGTTTTTCTGAAAAGGTTTGGAAATGTATATTTATTTCGAAAATGTCACAAAATACATTGTCCGTTTCTTTGTTGTTAACTTAATCTCGTTAAGTCCGAGTTCGTTCAAAAGTGCCTTTTATTGGAGTAATGGAAATAAATGGTATGACTTTAACTTATAAATATTTACAAAACTGCACTACATTTTAAACTAGCTTTTGTTCGCGATTCGCCCCTGTTATGTGCGGAAATTAGCCCACGGGAACGTTTTAAATGTGGCCTATGACACTCTGGGATAATATAGCTTCCCGTTAGTGAAAGAATTTTCGGAATCGAACCAATGATTCTGAAGATTACCCGTTACATACAAACTTACAAATAAATAATACCTCTTTATTATATTATGGTATAGATGTATCTTAGAAATATCCTTCCTTAGCTTCACAATGTTTGGCATGTGCCCAAAATAGTTTCCATGGACACAATTGCTATGCGCAAGAGCACGTGTCCAACAAATTTATTTTGGCATCCTACCCAGGGCCACGTGACCAATGAATCAATACTCCTCAGCGACTGCGACCCCAATACTGTAAAGTGGAAGCCATGAGTAATCATCATCTGCCTAGCCTGTTCCCAACTATGATGCGGTCGGCTTCCATGCAGTCTAACCGAATACAGCTAAATAGCAGTATTTTACATGGAGCGACTGCCTATCTGACCTCCACAACCAAGTCAGTACTGGATAATACGATGCCCCTTGGCAGGACTGGTTGTCAGAATTTCGGCCCACTGACTACCTAATGACTATCAGAGATCTATAAATGACAGGCGGGACCAACGGCTTAGTGTGCTTTCCGAGGCTCGGAGGAAACTCAGTATGAAATGGGTGGTCACCCATCCACAGTCCAGGCCAGGAAAACGTGGCTTATCCTGAAGATCTACCCGAGCGGCTGTTATTATGTAGCCACGAGCTCCTCGTCATGAGCTTTATACAGCCTATAATGTTTGCAAGGCTGGGCCACAAGCCTCCTCTCTGTTCACTCGTGGAGTGAGCCGTAATCCACCACGCTGGCACAGTGCGGGCTGGTGGATCTCACATGAAGCCAACCGCTAGGCCATAAGCACTTTTAGAACTAAACACATCATTGGCTTCAGTCAAAGCTGTCTTCAAAATAATAACTTGTGCAATGTTTAAAAATCATTATTTACGATTTTGAAAAATGCGTTTGTTAAAATTAATTGTCGTTGACAAATCGCAGCGTTTAGACAGCGGTGTCGCAAATTAGTGGAAAGATGAAATTAAAATATTCCACGCAAGCTGCGGTCGGGTGACAGAAAAATGTTGGAATCTTAATAATAGTCTTAGCGCTGAGATTTTAATGGGAAAAGGAAATAGCTACCTTGAAATACCGTTGCTATGGTGATACGAAAAAAATCAAGATAAAAACGTTGTTTTAGCGAGTGCCATTTTTATAGTCGCATGGTGATGAGAATCGGGATATTTTCTGTGCATAATTAGTAGAGACACTAGTAATGGGTTCGATTCTCAAAGACAAAGTGTTTTTGGATTTATCCATCAGAAATTTCTCGATAGCAGCCACGGAGACTGGATCTGTGCCCGGTTGATGGTAATAGACTCGACCCCTATTACATGGATATTAAAAACATAACTGGCGAAATGTTATAGTATCTGCTTACTACAGATACTTTATACTCACATTTATCATCCATATTCATACTTTTATTGGTTTTACATTAGCATATTACCAATCATTTCGTTTTTATAAATATTTTCTTTATATCCTTTGTTGTGACATGTTTACTTCAAATTTGTCAGATGTCATTTACTTTTATTTTTGATTCTTACCAGCCAAACTCTCTATGAAGGTTTCATTTAGATTATATATTACTAAAAATTATTATCATCAATTCGTTAGTTCAATTGTTGTATTTTATAGTTAATTGCGAATATTTGCTGTGTAAAGATATTCAGAGTTATATTTATAAAAATATTATGCGCAAGGTTTTTGACCAATTGTTACTGGATGCTTTGAATACTGGCAGGTTGCGTATTACTAAAGCGCAGCAGTTTTGAATCTGAAAAAGAGATTTGAAGAAAGAAACGGAGGATCAGGGTATAAAAGGGATTTCTGACGGATGCCCTGGTTCAGTCTGGAGTTAAGAATTCGGTTCAGTCTGGAGACGAGAAATCAGTATAGTCTGAAATCAAGAAAAGAGCTAAGTCTACAGTTTGGAGTCAAGATCTGTCATATCTTGAGTTTTGAGCACAGCCTGGTGGAGTCAAGGAGCGGTCTTCGTTTGGTACTGCCGTGGCTGCTGCTAGCTGCTGTGAGGAAGCTGCTCTGCGAATTTGACGAGCCTGGCACTGGGGCTCGGTACGTGTCTGCTGGAAGCTGCTCTGTGAACTGACGAGCCTGGCACTGGGGCTCGGTACGTGTCTGCTGGAAGCTACTCTGTGAGCTGACGAGCCTGGCACTTGGGCGGTACGTGTCTGCTGGTGGGTCCTGCCAAGCCGCCCTACATCAAGTTCTTCGTGGTCAAGCTCATTTTGATCAAGCCAGCTTTCTACATCTGGATGTTTGTCTTCAGTTACTATCACACTCAGAGATTTGTGGAGACATTCAAATCGTTCCTGGTTAACCTGCCCTTCATTTTTTTAATAATTTATTGTATTTTTCATGTCATCATTTATTAAATTCATTTTCCCCTAATAACCTTTTTTAATGTACAAATCTGTTTACTTCTTTTATCACGAGGAGCAAGCACGTTTGTTACAATGTGTAAACTATTAGGTACACCTCTGTTTCACCCTTCGCGGACTACAGTCGTGATATAGACAATACATTTAGTACTTACAATTAAAATATGATATAACCATGATATAACTTTTTTAATCTAACCATCATCATCTAGATTTCTCTTCCCAACAAATTACAGTAGTCATCATTAATTTAGCGACGACGCGACCGAGTCCTGTCAGTATCAGTACCTCGATCGGCCGGTAGGCGGCGTTGCGCAAGCGATGCGACGTGAGATTCTAAAACAATATCACTGTGTCTCGCATCTGTTACGTACGGAACCATTTTGGAAAATTCTCCCGATATGGTGAGGGTTTGGTATTTTAGAAAGCTTGCTTTTCTAAGTGATTTTTGGTAGCATGTTACCACGTAGTTTACGAAGCTTCTTCTTTTTCTCGTGGTTGTGCCTGGTGTTAGAGTTTTTACGCCACCCATTGGCCTCTGACTTGGCTTTACACGCCGTCAAGAAGTATCTCTCAGTCATGCTGGTTTTCTGGCTCACGATGTTTTCCTTTACTGAAGCAAGTGATAATTATACACACGCACATGTTTCCAAAAATCAGAGGTGTGTGTCTTGTGTTCGAACTTGGGAATTATGAGTTGGCAGTCCGACGTTCACATCACTAGGCTATCACTGCTTAAATAGGCAAAAGGATTAAGTAAGAATCATAGCAGGTGGCATTCTGTGGTTTCTGCTTAGTCCTATGGGAAAAAGGAGTAAGTTCGACTTTAAAACGTGTTGTTTTGCATCCTCGTCAAATTCAAGGAGGTAACTATGCTAATGATTCTGGTCCCGAATCAATAATAAAATGGGTAGGCAATTTTTTTTCTTCTTTACGGAAATCGGTAAGTGTTAACAATCCGTGTTTTAAACGCGGCCCAACTGATCCTGGGCCTCCGCGGTTTCACATTATATATACCACGTTAAGGGGGTTATTCTGAAATACTGTCAAACTTAAACAACCAATAAAATCAGCAAACAACACGTTTTCAAGTCGTTCAACAAGTTTCTCTGGCCATTGTTATAGGTTGAGACAAAGATCAAGCTAAAAATTACATGTATGGTTTTAATTTCAAATCGATACCTCCACCCGTTCCCGAGATATTTGTCGAGACCCCCCTCTCTCCCTCGTAGAATTGGGTGAGATTCGGTTCGACACCCTCCCCCCCCTAAGCGTCTCACGTAATTAATGGATGCCCCCTTTCTCACAGCTAAAACCCTTGTGTGATACACTGATAAGGGTTAAAATATCCATCTCTCCTAAGATAACAGGTTTCTCCTTAAGGTGTTTTGCAGATCCGTCTTGTTTTACTGTAGATCTCTAGAACTATATGTCATAATCGATATAAGAATTTCACCGTCACTTATCTACATAAACACATAACATCACGCCTGTAATCCCCAAAGAGTTAGGCAGAGGTGTACCTAATAGTACACCCGCATTTCACCGCTATGTTAAATTCCCATTAAATAGGGGGCGAGCCTAATGCCATCAACCGGGCACAAATCAAGACCCAATAACCTTTGCCCGACCCGGGAATCGGACCAAGGCCCTCATGCTTAGCAGTCAAGCTTGCGACCACTAAACCAACTCTACTCTCTCAGAACCATCTGTTAAGAGAGACAAAAGGATAATAAATAGACAGAATCTTACCGAAAAATTAATGACATGCTTGGGTCGATCCCTACCAAACATATTGAAGGGCGATATAAATAGCAAAAAGCTTATCGAGGAGGTCAATGATGCTGCTAAAATAGCAGCAGAAATACATCATCAAGACTCCTTGGTGAAGCGTCAATGCCTTCTTTGCAATAGCAAATATTTTCAATTAAATGAATAAAAATAAAATAGGAATTTTCCACACTATGCATAATATATTCAGCTATCTATTATAAAAAAAGTAACAATTAGGTGTCTTTTTGATGAATCCTTTCGCCAATTACCTAGCATCGCAGCGCCCATTGGATGCGTATCGAGTGTTTCCTCCGAGATGCTCGCAACTGACCAATAGATGGCGTTCACCGCAAGAAACACTTCCGTTTACCGCCGCCGTTCGTTTTGCGTGCGAGATATACGGCTCCGCAAAGAAAAATCCCCCTTTTGTGAAATCTTGAGGATACTCGTAAAATAAATGGACCTGCATCTGTGCTTCATTGAGAACTTATAGTGCAGTGTTGATTTTTGGAGTTTCAACCATCTCACCGGTGGATTTAGGAAGATTTGGCTCGCCGGCCGGCAGCCTTCCAAGTACCCACGCGCTCACGAAGAAGTCTTCGCGAATTCCCATCAAGGTCTGAGTGGAGTCTCAGGATATCCAGGTACGTGGGCTTATTGCTGCAAATCGATGTACTGGTGTGGGTTTCTCAGGATTCATCAATAGGACTTGATTTTTGTTATATTTGTTTTAACAATTCCGCCATCTTTTTTTCGTTGTTCTTAAAAACAACCCAGCTAAGGTGTAGGCTATTTACACGCCTCACCATATTAATTGGTCCTTTCGAGACGGATTATAGATCCCTAGTTAGATTTTTACGTAACATTTTTGGTGAAAATCATAAATTCAATAACGCACAATAGGTATAGGTAGGTATATTTACGTAAACTTTGGTAGATATTCTCCTTAGAAAACGCTACTCATTTGACAATAGATTTTACGTAATTTATTGGTAAATCTGTCAATAATGTTTCATAGAATTGAACGTGTTACGTATTAATTGGTAAAGTTCACTCACTTTGGTAAACAAATAAAATCGTAGGTAGTTACCCATCATTTCGGCTTAGTGCGTGTGATCGTTATTTTTATAAAGTTACCTCATAGTTGGTAGGTGCGCTACTATTGCAAACCGCCTTGCTCCTGTTAGGTATTTACCGCATTTCAGATTTATTTTGTTACGTAACTCTAACAAAATGACTGATAAACAACTAAAGCCGGAAGATATGCTGACGATCCTTCATGAAAAGAAAGGATTGTTATTTAAACGCCTTAATCAATTATATGATTCATCAAAAAATATTTCGTCGTTCGATTCGAGAAGGAACGAGTGTTTTATGACTGCATCGGAAACAATTGACGACATTCGAAATAAATTTGAATCTTATGTCGATCAAATTAACCAAATAAACATTAGTTTGAAACCTGGTTCAAGTCCCGACTATGCTTGTTTAGAATCCTTTGAAGATTTGTATATTCACGTTAAACGTATTAGGAATAAAATCAACAGTAATGAATCTCCGTTATCACGAAGTAGTTATTCAAAAACGCTTTTCGAACCGCCTAAAATAATGCTGCCTCCTATCGCGCTGCCATCTTTCGACGGGAAAACTGAGAATTGGCCGGTTTTCTATGAGTCGTTCAAGTCAAATATTCACGATAATGATCAGCTGACGGACTCGCAGCGTGTGCAGTACTTAATAGGTAGGCTTACACATAACGCATTGAAAGTTACCGCGGGTATTGTGCCTACGGGTGACACTTACAAGTTTTTATGGGACAGCTTAGTCAAGAAATACCAGGATAAGCGCTCACTATGTACACACTATTTAAATAATATTTTAGATTTAAAAAGTTGTTCTTATAACGCAAATAGTCTCGATTCTTTTATTGATACATTTAGTGCATCTATCTCTGCCATAAAACAACTTGGAATTCCGGATCTTGCGGATTTTATTCTCTTGCATTGTGCTATGAGAAAAATAGATTCACAGATTGGTCAATCGTTTGAACTTTCCATTCGCGATGTTGAAATTCCCACAACGAAATTATTGATAAGCTTCGTTCAAGATCAGGCAAAGATATTGGCACGCTCGAATTTGTCTCATTTGAACGCGAGAAACTTTAATAGAAACCCCGCTTCCGCGCCTCGCGAGTCACGCACACAGACGAAAGCGTTTGTTGTGAGCGAGTCAGCTGACGCGTCAGCTTGTTCACCCGCGCTCGCGGTTCCATGCTGCGCCTACTGTAATGATAACGCTCATGTTCATTTGTATAACTGCGTTAAGTTTAAATCCGCGTTGACTCCTAGAACAAGGTTCGAGTTTATTAAATCCAAACGAGGGTGCGCAAATTGTCTGAGCACATTGCACGGATTGAGTAACTGCAAGTCAACATCAGTCTGTGACTTATGTAAAAAACGCCATCATACACTATTACATTTCGTTAAAGAAAATAAACCGCAAACAGCTGATGTTAAAGCGACGAATTGCAATGTAGTCATCGCGTCGCCTCCCGCGCTCCTCTCGACTCCCGGTTCGTCTTCACTTGCCCCGGCTCCCGCCGCGGTGCCGCGCTCTTATTCTCATTACGATAAGGTCGATATTCCTGTGGCTGTGTATGATTCGTGTGATACTACACATAATACAGCCGTGTTATTAGCAGCTGATACTAAGACTAAGGCCGCAATTTTGTTATCAACCGCTCAGGTTTATGCGCGAGCTAATAATAATAATTCGGGCCATAAAACAATAGTGAGGTGCTTAATTGACAATGGCTCGCAGAATAATTTAATAACTACAGCTTGCTGTAGAAAACTTAATTTAGTAATAATTCCTTTAAGTAATTCCTTTGTTAAAGGAGTTGGTTCTGTATCGCGACCGATAATAGGTTATGTACACTTGGATATCGAGTCTCGCGTATATTCGCATCAAAAGTATACTATTCATGCGTTAGTAGTTGAGTGCATTACAGACCAGCTACCTTCGCACCATGTTAAGTGGGATAGTCATGTGGACTTCCACTCGCTTCCGCTCGCTGATTTAAGCTGGAATATTCCAGGTGATATTGACTTAGTATTAGGCGCTCAGCTGTTTCCGTATATTTATTTGGGAAATAGGGTGGACTTAGGTTCACATGCGCCACCCGCATTATTGACCACATTCGGGTATGTCCTTATGGGAGATTTTCCGCATAGTAAAGATAATTCAAATTTACCTAGCCCTTCTTTTACAGCATTAGCCCTTAATGATTTATTACAAAAATTTTGGGAATTGGAAGAAGTTGAAAATAAACGTTTTTTATCTCCTGAGGAAACCGAATGTGAGAATATTTTTTCCTCGACCGTGTCGCGTGACGATGTGGGACGTTATACTGTCGCGTTACCCTTTAGTAAGGATCCTGCCGAGTTAGGTAACTCCCGCACCGCCGCGTATCGTCGATTGATTGCGCTGGAGAGAAAATTCCGCCAATCGCCGATGTTGCGGGAAAATTATAACGCTGTGATCAAGGAGTACATAGATAATGGATACCTAAGTCAAATCGACGAATCTGCCATTTTAGATGACGGGTACTACATCCCTCATCACGCTGTCGTTCGACCAGACAAACCGATGCCGCGCATTGTATTGGATGCTAGTGCTAGAACTCATACAGGGTTATCTTTAAATGATGTACTCCATATTGGTCCAAATTTACAAACAGATTTGTTTATTCTTTTAATTAATTTTAGATTATTTCCCATCGCTTTAAACGCTGATATTAAACATATGTATTTACGCGTTGGTGTACTCGTTGACCATCGTAAATATTTACGCATTTTGTTTCGATTCAATGAGAACGAACCTGTGCTTACCTTTGCTTTTAATCGCTTACCTTTCGGACTTAAGTCGAGTCCTTACATAGCTATGCGCACTGTGCGACAGCTGGCCTCTGACAGTCCGCATTATCCCGAAGCTGCTAAAGTAGCGGAGACCAGTCTCTATATGGATGATCTGGTGTACTCTGTGAATAATGAAGACACCGCCATGCAGCTATCGCATGATCTTATAAAGATGTTTAAATCGGGCGATTTTGACCTTGTTAAATGGTGTAGCAATTCACCCGTTCTGTTAAACAGTCTTCCTGACTCGCATCGTAAATCTCTCGATTTTCATGCTGGTACTGATGTGTCTAAGGTTCTAGGCCTTTCATGGGAACCTGTCCTAGATAATTTTTTCTTCACTTCCGCTTACGTAGCTGAGAAATGTACTAAGAGAAATATACTCTCGATAGTCGCACGCTTATTTGATGTTCTCGGTTTGGTTGCCCCCGTAATATTTTATGCCAAGTTGCTCATCAAAGAGTTATGGCTGAGCAATACTGGGTGGGATGATCCCGCTCCGGACGACATTTTTAATCGTTTCTCCATTCTCATGCAAGAGTTTCCATTGCTGGATACGTTACGCATACCACGCCATGTGGGTGTTACCAATGATTGTTCCGTCAATATAGTCGCGTTTGCTGATGCTAGTATGGGTGGGTACGGGTGTGTGATTTATATACACTCTACTGGTCCATCCGGTGTCGTAGTCCGCTTACTTTGTGCGAAATCGAAGGTTTCACCTACCAAAGTCACAACTCTTGCACGTCTGGAGCTATGTGCCGCCGTGCTCATGTCAAAATTGGTAAAAAAAGTTCGCGATACTTACGCTTTACGTATTCCTATTGCAGGAATTTACGCCTTTTCGGATTCCACGATAGCCTTATCTTGGATACACTCTTCTCCGCACCGCTGGTCAGTCTTTGTCAGCAATAGAGTCGCTCAATGTCAGGAGAACTTGGGTTCTCAACATTTTTACCATGTGGCAGGTGTTGAGAATCCAAGCGACTGTCTATCTCGTGGCATCCTTCCTTCCCAATTAGTGTCACATGAACTTTGGTGGAACGGCCCCTCTTGGCTTCGTTGTGCTCCTGAAGATTGGCCTGTCAAATCGTTCTGTCCCACTAGCTGTGGGGAGCTTCCCGAGCACAAGGCAAATGTCCTGACTGTGACCACGCAAGTAGAACCTCCCCTTCTATGTCAACTGGCGCAACGTACCTCATCATGGGATAAACTGTTGCGCATCGTTTCTTATATACTTAAATTCGTTAGACCGAAGGTTCACTGTGAACCCCGGTCTCCTCAGGGGTTGTCAGCCGCGGAACGAGTTATGGTCCGTGCTGTGCAATCTGTCCATTTCGCAGATGACATTAAGCTCATCAAATGTGGTAAATTTCTACCAAAGAAACTTCAAAGTTTGTCTGTCTTTTTAGATGAAGAAGGCTTATTACGCATTGGGGGGAGACTTTCAAAGTCACACCTTCCATTTGACGCTAAACATCCCTTTTTACTTCCCAAACACGATCCTATTGTGGATTTGATAATCCGTCATTATCATGTGATGAATTGTCACACTGGACCAGGGCTACTTATGTCTATTTTGCGACAGCGATTTTGGATATTAGATGCCAGGACTGTCATTAGATCCAAGTTGCGACAGTGCAATACATGTTTTAGAGTAAATCCGACGCATCCCACTCCAATGATGGCGGACCTTCCTGAATACCGTGTATCGGAATCTAAGGCATTTGTTCATACTGGAGTGGATTATGCTGGTCCCTTACGCATAACTCTCACTCGTCGCAGAGGCCAACATGCTCAGAAGGCTTACATCTGTTTGTTTGTGTGCTTGGTAACCAAGGCTGTTCATGTAGAGCTAGTCTCTGAACTTACTACGGACGCCTTTTTAGCCGCGTTTAAGCGTTTCATCTCACGTCGAGGGCCAGTATCCTGTCTTTATTCGGATAATGCTACCAATTTCGTTGGCGCTAAAGCCCAACTAGATGAACTTTATAATTTCTTAATACGTTCAAATCTCAACTCATCTCTTATAAACGAGTTAACAACTCGCCGCATTAAGTGGAAAATGATCCCACCTCGCTCCCCGAATTTTGGCGCTATGTGGGAGGCCAATATTAAAACATTAAAAACGCACCTTTATCGCGTGATCGGGAGTCAACTCCTCACTTATGAAGAGTTACAAACTGTACTCATACAAGTAGAGTGCATTATGAACTCGCGCCCTCTGAGCGTGTTGTCCTCTGATCCGCATCCTGAAGTTCTTACTCCCGCTCATTTTTTGATGTCGACTCCATTGCAGTACTTGCCGGCAGCCGATTTGTCTGGTCAGCGCTTAAATCTGTCCCAACGCAAACAGTTGTTAGATAATATGGTCCAATCTTTTTGGAAGAAATGGCACTTAGAGTATCTGCATACGCTGCAAGTCAGGCAAAAATGGGCAACTCCGGACAAACCTGTAGAAGTTGGAAATGTCGTACTCGTGGGTCAGGATAACTCGCCTCCTCTGAGTTGGCCATTAGGAGTTATAACTGAGGTTTATAAAGGGACCGACAATGTCTCTCGCGTTGCGATGGTGAGGACAAAGTTCGGTAATTATAAACGCTCTATCACTAAATTATATCCTATTCCAACGCAATAAAAGTCAATTCTTGCAATACTCGTAGTTTTTTAAGGTTTAGGATTAGTTTTGAATAACTTGCTTCTTTTTGTTTTCCGCATTCAGTCATAAAGCTTAAACTTTTCTGATCATGATCTAAGTCAGAAAATCTTTAGAATTTTCGCCTTTATTTTGAAAGCACTTGCGTCCTTCCAAAGGGGGGAGCATGGTGAAGCGTCAATGCCTTCTTTGCAATAGCAAATATTTTCAATTAAATGAATAAAAATAAAATAGGAATTTTCCACACTATGCATAATATATTCAGCTATCTATTATAAAAAAAGTAACAATTAGGTGTCTTTTTGATGAATCCTTTCGCCAATTACCTAGCATCGCAGCGCCCATTGGATGCGTATCGAGTGTTTCCTCCGAGATGCTCGCAACTGACCAATAGATGGCGTTCACCGCAAGAAACACTTCCGTTTACCGCCGCCGTTCGTTTTGCGTGCGAGATATACGGCTCCGCAAAGAAAAATCCCCCTTTTGTGAAATCTTGAGGATACTCGTAAAATAAATGGACCTGCATCTGTGCTTCATTGAGAACTTATAGTGCAGTGTTGATTTTTGGAGTTTCAACCATCTCACCGGTGGATTTAGGAAGATTTGGCTCGCCGGCCGGCAGCCTTCCAAGTACCCACGCGCTCACGAAGAAGTCTTCGCGAATTCCCATCAAGGTCTGAGTGGAGTCTCAGGATATCCAGGTACGTGGGCTTATTGCTGCAAATCGATGTACTGGTGTGGGTTTCTCAGGATTCATCAATAGGACTTGATTTTTGTTATATTTGTTTTAACAATTCCGCCATCTTTTTTTCGTTGTTCTTAAAAACAACCCAGCTAAGGTGTAGGCTATTTACACGCCTCACCACTCCTCTTCCAGAAAATTTTTGGCCTGTCAGGAGCAGTATGCTTCGCTTGTCAGCAACTTATATATCCAAAAAAATAAATGATCTCCAAGCACTTGACAGATTGATACAAATTGACAAGACTTTTAATAATGATGCCTAAAAAAATGGGCCGATACTGGTATGTTATACTGTATGTCAAAACAAAAGATTATGTAACTACCTATTGAAGATTGATAGTAAAAGCCGCATGATTTGACAAGTATGTATCGATTGATAATGAATGTCAGAACAATTTATTTTAGTATTAAGAGAAGACACAATTTGGTCTAATTGTTAATACGTATACAATCGATCGATCGACTGTCCACTTTTTCTTCTTATGCTATTGATATCAAAGATTTGTTATCGATTTGTTGCTTGTTAAGGAATCAAACCCAAGAGTTGACAATGGCACTAGATCAAAAGAGCAATTTAGGAAATTGATGAACGAAGAAAACTAATCTATGTTGTTGTGTTTTTGAAAAAAGAATAAGATGTTAAACAAAGATTTTAATTATGATTTCAAGATATAAGTTATTATTAAAGTTCATTAAAGTTAAGTTCAATAAGTTCATTAAGTGTTTATCAGCCAGAGTTGGACAAAGAAAATGTTTGGTTTTAATAGTGACGCTGTTCACTAGACGTGGCCATTGTAAATGTTTATAGAAGTGGTAGCTGTGTCTTCAAGCAGTGGCTACAGTGAATTATTTTAATAATGATTCCCACTAGCCACCCCCGGGGCCAGTGGGCATTATTTCTAAAAGTTGTGACTGTGTCCACCCGGGGTGGACAAGAAGGGGTGGACAGCGGTAATAATCCACTTCTAATTAGCATTTAAACAGCCCTTCGGTCTTACCTCGTAAATCAAGCGAGCAAATAGCTATCAACAGAATACAAATCAAAACTCTGGAATAGGTCTGAAAAAATCCTGATCGAAAAAAACGAGAACACTTTGTCGTGCCTCGGAATTGAACCTAGGAGCTCATGCTCAACAAATGAAACAGTCATGACTGACTAATTCCTGATGAAAACACTCAATACAACTACTCCACGTAGTTTGTAGCTCTCAATTTTTAACGGCACGGTTGGCACAGTGGTTGAACGATCGACTGCTACGGTGCGTGTCGTGGGTTCGATCCCCGCACGGGACAAATATTTGTTTGGCCTACAGATAGTTGTTCCGGGTCTGGCTGTTTGTGTATGTGATTTTAAATGTTTTATTTTAAATGTTTCATTACTCATACTCTGAAAGTAGATCTGAAGTTGCCTGAAGAGCGGGTTGAAAGTAATACTTTTCAGCCCTAGGGAGAATCGCTTTCAACTGACAGATGTCAAATTATTAAAAAAAAACTAGTTCTATTTTCTCATTTTTATTGAACCATGTTCCAACTTTCTATGTAGCCACGATGTAAAATTGTAATAACTTAAAGTTAAGTATGGATTAAAGAATCTATATTTTTTTAATATCTTTATTATTTAAATTTAGTTTAAACAATTGCTTTAAAATAACATAGATTTGGGCAAAATATTTAACATTTTTTCAATGATGAAAATTAAAAATAATGGCTGAATAGCTGGCTGGCCACAGAGAAAAAAACAAAATAGGCGGGAAAAGTTGTTGATTTATGTAAAATAAAATTTACTATTTTTTTCTTTAGCTAATTCATGTTTTTATTTCCTCGTATTCGTAATGAAAAGCACAGTGTTTACCTCGGGTTAAAGACTTATTTGGTCCCTCGAACTATTGTACAAACCCCGTCTCGGGACTAAATAAGTAACTTTCACCCCTAGGGTAACAACGTACTATTAAACGCACCCACGATAAAGGAGAAATTCCTAGTTTGAAGCAACGTTTTCATTAGCACTCATAATTTTTACTGCTTAGAAGATTTTTTTAACGTGTAAACTACGGGAGTTTTGTGATGTAACCTATAATATGTATTTGCATGCTGAGATATAAGCAAAACATGTACGCTCTAATAATTACTGAAAACAACTTTGTACATCATGTTTTATGCAAATAAAATTGATTTGGTTAAAAAAAAACCACCAAATAGAGAGCAAAAAAAAGAAATTGATTTTCGCAAATTAAAGTCAACCAGTTGACTTAAATTTGATCATCCATTGATATTAGGTCTTTACCTATGAAATTGCCGTTTTGTTTGAAAAAAGTTAAAGTATTTTTTTTTTCGAACTTGTTTATTTCTTTTATTCAAAGTAATCACCCCTGCAATCAATGCATCTTTGCCAACGCTGTGGCAGTTTATGGATGCCCTTCTTGAAAAAATCAGCTGGACGGGAGACAACAAACTCTTCAAAGGCGTTTTGTACTGCCTCTCGGGAATTGAATTTTTTTCCCGCTAAAAAGTTGTCCAAATTTTGGAAAAAGTAATAGTCGGAAGGCGCAAGATCTGGTGAGTATGGCGGATGAGGGAGAGCTTCCAAACCCAACTCATGCAGCTTAGAGACGGTCTGTTGTGCAGTATGGGGCCGCGCGTTGTCGTGAAGTAGCAGTGGAGACGACCGATTGACCAAAGCTGGTTGCAGACGTGCGAGTTTCGCCATCATTGTGGTCAGTTCTTCAATGTACACATCTGCAGTAATGCTCTCGCCGTTTTGTAAAAAGCTATGATGAATCACACCAGCACTAGACCACCAAACTGTGACCATCACCTTTCTAGGGGTCATTTTTCGTTTTGCACATTGCTTTGGTACCGAACCAGGATCTAACCAACTTGCTGAGCGCTTTCGATTGTCAAAAAGAATCCATTTTTCGTCGCACGTAACAATTCGGTTCAAAATTCCTTCATTTCTGTGCCTGTTAAGCAGCGCAAGGCAAGTCTCGACGCGTACGTTGCGCTGGCGATCGTTAAGTTCGTGGGGCACCCATCTATCAAGCTTTTTTATCTTGCCAATCTGTCGCAAATGGACCAATATTGTTTTAATGCTAACATCAAAAGCTGCTGCCAGCTCAGCTGTAGATTGAGTTTCATCAGCTTCAACAATCACCTTTAATTCATCATTGTTGACCAAAGTTTCCGGACGACCACGAGGTTCATTTTTCAAGTCAAAATTCCCAGAACGAAACCGAGCAAACCAATAACGGGTTGTGCGTTCGTTTGTACAGTTCTCTCCGTAAACGTCGTTGATGTTACGGGTCGTTTGTGCCGCGTTGGTGCCACGACGGAACTCATATTCCATAATTACACGAAATTTCAAAGTATCCATTATGAGGAAAAATGTTGAAATGTAATGAAAATACAACGCTAATGAATAAACAAAAGACTGATTTTGTAAATAGAATGTCATATTTTTAAAACAAAATTAATTTGAATTTAGAACTCATAGCCAATCAAAACTTTTTTTTGTTTGAAAAAGTCTGTACTGCAATACGGCAATTTCATAGGTAAAGACCTATTATTAATACTGACTACTATTCAGTTTCCTGCCTAAACAATTTCACTTAACCATCAATCACTTCACCACAGCTTCCTCACGCCCGCTCCCGCTCCGGTTGTCAGCAAGCGCGCCCTTTGACCCGTCCTAACTAGCAGGCTTGTGTATATTCAATCATGCTGCAACTGCAACGTCAGGTAGAAAGTAGCGGTAACCATTTATCTCCATTGAGTATTCACGAGGAGGCTTGTGGGGAAGTGTTTATTGGTTTTATTTTGTGTTTACGTTTCCTTGTATAAACTGGAAATTGTGAGGCATAAGTCAATGTTACTCTTTAAAAGGTGGTACACAAATGTTTGGATCGGCATAATTCCTAACCTAACCCGCGACCGGGTTAGGATTTCGGGTCAGGTTCGGAATAATCCGAATATATATTATGTAGAAATTATAATACCTTCTGTCAAAAATCTAGTAGCTGGTGCCCAGCTTGATTGAGCGATAGATGCCGATCGATGTTTGCCGAAAGCAGAATAAGTATAGTCAAGTAGTGAATGCTTCGGTTTAGCTTTGTTGTTTAAATACAGCTGAAACTTCAAAGTCCTGTCCTAGAATCAATACATGTGTCACCCACTTGAGCACACCTAGGCACTCCTGGGCACATAGGCCCAAATGTTGCATTAAGTAGGAGTAGTTAGGTACTTAGTGGGTAGGTAAATATTGGACATTGTTCTCATTTTTTTCAACTAAGCATTTGTAATAGTCAGACAGTAGATCTAGAACTCTTGACCTCTTCATCTAATTTAAATCATTAAGCAATTGTCACTTTATCAAGACTAGACTCGAAAATCTTCTCACGTAAATACTTCCTAGTCAAACTTCCGACTGTATTAAATATAATATCATATAACATAATTATGTTAAGAAGCATATTATTATAGAAATGTATTCGCGTGCGCTGATCTATGTAAATGATAATGAGTAAAGAATACGCTCCGGTTTCTTGTGCGCAAAAAGTGTTCGTTGTTATTTTGTGCGCACTCCGATGTGGGAACGTTGAGCTAGTGTCGTAGGGAGTCGATACAGCAATTATCGATTAATTATCCTATGAAAATCGTTGTTATAAATGAAACTGATGAAATGAGGGCGTGCACCATAGCACACTTCTAGTTCCTCCGTTTAGCTGTTGTCTAGAAGTTGCAGCTTAGGAATTACGATAGAGGTATGTCCCTTAGAACCTCTTAGAATTGCACTGGGAAACTTATTTCTATGTAAAAATGTATGCTGCTAAACCCGTTCAATTGAGACAGTTCACTGAAGAGTCAACGGTGTCAATGATCCACGAACGCCAGCCTTGACCACCTGTTTTTGTACAACGTGGAAAAATAGCAAGACGATGATATCGATAGCCAGGCCACATGACTACACACGAAAACTCGTCAGCGTTGACACGGATCCCGCGTAATGATCGTCATTATGGCATCGTGACGCAATGACTCCGTCTTGCGGGAAGACGGTTTAGCGCTTTTTACCCCCGCTCGAGATAATCTGATTAAATTCATTATATTTTTGTGTGTATGCTCGCTATGATTTTGGCGTGAGAGCAGAGGTTTGTTGTGGGGAATATGCTCGTTTACATAATTGGAAGGTGATAGTTAACTGCCTATAGTTATAACATGTTATAGTGTGCGACAGTCTTTGTATTAATTAGTCCCTGCCATCTACCTCACTATTGCAAGGAGCTCGTGGCTAAATAATAACAGCCGCACGGGTCGATCTTTAAGGGTAAGCCGTGCTTGCCGAGGTTGGTCCGTGGAAGGGTGACCATAATTACATACCGAGTATCCTTCATGCCTCGGAAAGCACGTTGGTCCCGGTTGTCATTTGTAGATCTTTGACTCGTAATGAGTAGTCAGAAGCCAAAAAGTCTGACATCCAGTCTTACCAAGGGGTTTCGTATTACCCATTTACTGGGTTGTAGAGGTCAGATAAGCAGTCGCTTCATGTAAAATACTACTACTACTCAGCTGCATCTGGTTAGACTGGAAGCCGACCCCGAGATAGATTGGGAACAAGGCTAGTCAGATGATGATCTACCTCACTATTGCATTTATAAAATTGACCCCGCCTTGTCGTTGATCAATCGTTTTTTTCCCGAACTACAACTTACTCGTTGGTCTAGTGGCCACAAACGCTACTGTTGTGCTTGAGGTACTGGGTCCGATTCGCAGGTCGGGTTAAGTGTTAATAAGATTGTCCATGAAGAATTTATCATAGCTGTCCGACTTATTGTTCTTGTATTGTCTTATTTGTGCTCAGTTGATGGCAATAGGCTTGCCCTATATTTCATGATTTAAACATAACTGGTAGGATGTGGGTGTACTCTGTCTTACCGTCCGGAGATTACATGCGTGATGTTATGTTGTTTACCTAACTTGATCAAGTGCTGTAAGCTAAGCAGAAGATGAACGTGAATGAATAACAACACAAATAATTGAATAATTTGTGACGAATTGTAATTGATTTGTCGCGACAATTACGAACAGTAATAATTGATCAAAATACCAGACTTATTAAATAACCATGAAATCTAATAATCGCGTAACTAAAGAAGAAAGTATTATCATATAATATCAGCCTGCAATTGTCTAATAACGGGTTAAACTTTTAGATTACCGACGAAAGAAGCATTTTGCTCTAAGTTTGCTTACTCTTATCTTAGACTATCTATTAATAGTCATGATCCCACTTATGAAATATGCTTTTTAGTGCAATTTGGTGGGTTAATCGATAAGAAATGACAAAAGTACCACTGAATACCTGTAACCACTATCAAAATTCTATAATTGCAACGGGACAAACGATTTAAAGTGCTTTCCGAGGCACGGAAGACACTCGGTATATAATGGGTGGTGACCCATCCACGGACCAACCTAGACAAGCGCATCTTAGCCAGAATATCGACCCGAGCGGCTGTTATTATTTGGTCACGAGCTCCTCCGCTTTTTTGATCGATGTGTACTACCGAAAAACTTACCAGCACTGTTCAAAGTCTCTCTTGCAATTGGTTCATCCATTACAGCTTACTAACTGAAGCTCCTCAACTCCAATTCTGATTTTATACTTGAAAGAGCGATAAGTTCACCTAAACGCATATGCATATATTAGGTTCACAATAACACAGTACATCGTTATATAAAATTGCAATGTGTTAGTATGTCGCAACCGACTGATCTGGATCAATGTGTGTCGAGCGTCAAAGGTCTGACTGACTGCTTTGTAATGAACCAATCATCAGACAGTCATTATGACGGTTCAGATCGATTAATTTCGATTGTAATATTAAAATGGATGATTCTTCGCAATTATGTTACTAAGAGGTGATTTGAATTTGTTCGGATTGGTACTTTAGATTTGACGGTAATTATTAAACAATAAAGTTGACCTGAAGCAGCAATTCGGCTTTAATTCATTTCGTGTCAATCGGCACACACCGTTCGGCATGTGCCATGGCGGAATGATGTGTAAGTCAGCTTGGCACCATTTTATTTTGGCGGCTGCCTGTGCCGAATCACGTGGATAGCACCCCTACCTACCCACTTTTAATTTTTGCGTTGATTTCTTTCAATTTGTATCGAGATACTAAATTGTCTAAACAAAATCGTATTTTTCTTGCTTTCAGGACATCTAACACAGTCTACAACCCGCTTAGCGGTTCGGAGAAGGTACAGGTAGCGTACATTGTGTATAAACGACGAAGCTATACGTGTCCCGTTTGCACCACTTTACGAAGACTGAGGACATCGTAGAGTACATACGGGTGAAAACCAACTGGACCATGAGGGTGGAGAACTGGAGGCGCGCCATAACACCAATTTCAAGTCGTTTGTGGTGCGCGTTCCGACTCACCATTTGGTGACCTTCCTCAAGGAAGAGTTTTGGCCGAAAGGTGTGCTAGATCGGCGTTTCCGCGGCCAGCTACGTGACACCTCGCAGCGTAACACGACGCCGTCACTTCGCGTGCAGTAGTTGTTAAGTTATTTGTGTATAAAGTATTTATCAGTCCGGGGCAGTGGTCCAACTGCTCTGTCCAACTAGTTGGACCACGGGTCTTTATAGTTATTGTTTTTATACTTATATATGTATAGTTATTTATGGGCCCTAGTTGCCTGAAATAAATGATATTGATTGATTGATTGATAAATAATTTCATAGTTTTCGCTAATAAAGCATGTCCGATTTCAGGAACACCAGCAGCTAAATAATACTAGGTACCGGAGTTCAACGGGCTACCTCTACGCAGTCCATTTAACTGACTACTTTAACTTATTAACCAACTGCAACATTAACTAACTCATCTTGCCGCAATCCCCACATGATATGCGAAAACTTTTAACTAGGCGTTATTTCTTGGTTCAACAATAGCGTTTGATATAATTCGCAACTCGGTTGGGTAACGCGCACAATGCTCCTAACTAACGTTGCGTTGAAGAGGTTCTGTCGTGATCTCGTGACCACACCCTGTTCCCTCATTTGGGTCGGTGGGTGATGTGTAATTAGATTTAGTGTTAGACAATAAGGTGTGAAATAGAATGCCATAACATATCATCATGCCTGTTTTCGCCGAAGGGTCAGGCAGAAGTGTAGGTACCTAAAGACACCGACATTTCGCCGGTTATTTTTTAGTTACATGTAATAGTGGGCGAGCCTATTGCCGTCAACTGGGCACGAACCCAGACTTTGAGCATCTAATAAGAAATTGCTTCTTTCTTAGATTTAGATTGCTACCAAAAAATATCAGGAAATAGGTATAGTCACTGAATAGAATAGAATATTAATTTATTTTCTCGGAATGTAGGTATTTACAATAAACCTGGTAAATGACAAGTCGGCATCCTGGTTAAGACAAGTCCGTAAGCGAATCCTCATTAAAATTATGATCATTTTATCCTAATGGCGTATCCACACATGCCGCCGGCTTTCAGACCGCCTTGCCCCTGAATTTGCCGCCGGCTTAGAAGAAGATGCATGTGTTAAAAGATGCATGTCATACGTCATGGCCGTGCCGCCGGGTATGTGTGGATGCGCCATAATATAACTCGGCGAAAGAGCAAAAATAAAAATCGGTCAAGTGCGAGTCGGACTCGCACACGAAGGGTTCCGTACCATTATTTATAAAAACGAGCAGAAAAATCACTTTTTGTTGCCCTTTCGTCTCAAAATCAATCAAAATCAAAAGTCATTTATTCAAACTAGACTGATAATCAGCACTTTTTGTGTCGTCAAAATCACATGAGACAGTCCCCCAAAACGCCCGCCCTTCGCCACTTCCTAGTGTTTTAGCTGGGTCTGTCCCTTAAATATTTATTTTATTATGTTTTCAGTATTTGTTGTTATAGCATCAACAGAAATACATAATCTATAGAGATTTCAACTGGCTACCTATCACGGTTCATGAGATACAGCCTGGTGACAGACGGACGGACGGACGGACCGACAAGGAAGTCTCAGTAATAGGGTCCCGTTTGACCCTTTGGGTACGGAACCCCGAAAAAGCAAAAATGTAACAACATCTTCATAATTTTCTTCCTACTCTCACATGCACGGGTTGATGTTCAAGAAGATCGGTGGGATTATCCGATGGTGCAGAGGTTGATGAAGGTCCACGCTGAAGTGTACCCGTGTGTTTTAATTTTATATGGCTGTACCTACTAACACTAGTTTTAAAGATAAATTGTTACTATGGACTTTTTCCTAAATGAAACTATTTGAATTAAGCTGCACCAGGTTAGACTGGAAACAGAACCCCTAAATAATTACTAAAATTAATAAAAGAAAATCAATAGACATAATCACGAAGAAGTCTTCAACCTATATTTCTTAATCTTCCATTCACATAATAATAGTTCTGAACTTCTGACCATTGACACTGTAACGCCTCCACTCCACAGCGGGGCATTCATTCATACATCCTCTAATTAATCCACTGCTATCGTAACAAACCTTCTTTATAAACTGATCGAGTAATGTCCAATAGCATCATGAAATTGCCGATTGTTATAACCACCAACTGAACCGTACGCTTTCGAAAGTAAAATAAAAATGAAACCAAACGAAACTAGGCCTTAAGCCAAAGCAATAAAGTCAAGGAAGTGAAAAACTTTTTGTTCCATCAGAAAAAGGTTTTGTTTCTAGATAAATTATGGATATTTTGCCTAACTTTCGATCGGTGTTTCGGAGTGATGAGAAACTTTGATTCCCACGGCGTAGTTACATTTCGTTGTTACTACCGTCTTGTTTTGTGCTGACATGATCGATTTAGTCTAGTCTGTGGAGTCTAGGCTTTAGAATGATCGGTTCAGTAACAATTTGTTGCTCAACAAGGTTTTTTTCTTTTTGGCTCTCACAATAGGAACCGGCTATCATTCGTAGATCAGTGATGTGGAGCCCGAATGTCTTACTAAGGTTATCGGGTCCGGTTTTTAAGAAGCTCACATAGGCTTCTTACTCTACAAAAGTCTAGTATTCAACATCTGCTTAGATTGGTAATTGAAGCAATGACCTATTATGTGGCGAGTTTAAAATCTGAACTTCCACTGCTAACTTGCTTTTCACTTCTCTTATCAGTTTCTCGAACGATTACAGGAACGATGAACGGTTCAGTGAACGATATTTCAATGAAGCGATGTGTGTATATGTATGGGACCGTGAATATTTTGATGAAAGCGCCAAAGGTACTTGTAGCAGTGTACTTGTAATTAAAGTTGCGTGCCTTGTCAACAGTTTCGATGTCTTATGATTGATGTCCGGGTGCTGCAGTGTCACCCGCCCTTTCTATCCGTAATTACATTTGAACTTTTATGAAATACTTACCTCTACCTACTTGAGTCAAGTGTCAAAATTCCCATGATAGGACTTAATTGGTCTGTTACGTGGTTTTCGATGAATGACAAAATATTTACTGTTTCTTATCCAAGTAGTACCTACTAGTATGTATTGTCCCAGTGCAGTGTAAATATCGCTCTGTTTCACACAATTCTGTTATCTGTGGCCAAACCTCATTTCGGCATGGGTATCGTCGCCTTCGTCTGCCACGATATCGCCAAGCCATCTATTATTCCACTAGTAGGCAATTTGCCTACTTTTGATTTTTACTCATAACTTTTTCTTTAATTCAGATGCTAAAAACATGTTTTTCATTACTCATACTCTGAAAGTAGATCTGAAGTTGCCTGAAGAGCGGGTTGAAAGTAATACTTTTCAGCCCTAGGGAGAATCGCTTTCAACTGACAGATATCAAATTATTTAAAAAACAAATAGGTCTATTTTCACATTTTTATTGAACCATGTTCCAACTTTCTATGCAGCCACGAAGTAAAATTGAAATAACTTAAGTATTGATTAAAGGATATATATTTTTAAAACACTTTATTATAATTTAGTTTCAACAGTTTTTTTTTAACAACTTTGATTTGGGCAAAATATTTACCATTTTTTCAATGATGAAAATGAAAAATAAAGGCTGAATAGCTGGCTGGCCACAGAAAAAAAAACAAAACAGGCGGGAAAGCGGAAACGGTTTTACTCATTTTTTCTTTAGCTAATTCATGTTTTTATTTTTTCACCACTCCCGCACGAAAGAAGTGTCTTTCCTCTACGAAAACAGTGAGGAAAATTGGTTTTAAAAGTAATGAAAAAAAAAAAAAGGAAAGTAATGATCCCGTTCAGAAATTAACTTTGCTTGATTTTTTTATGTTAAGTTTTAAAGATATTTTCAAAAATAAATAATTTTATGCTTAGAATAGAAATATTTATAAGTTAAGATTAATGTTTTTTATAAAATTTATCAAATTATTGTAAGTGTATAAGTTCAGAAACATTAAAAAAGTTTGATAAAATATTGAAATTTAGGATTATAATTTTTGAACGCACTCAAAGAAAGAAGCCTGTGAAAGAAGGACATTAGAAGCAAAAATTCGAAAAAATAATTATTTTGATTTGCTTTGTGACTATTTAATTTATTTACCTATGATGACTGAATACTTTCTTGCTGGGAGTGGTGAAAAGTTTTGTATGCAACATGTGAGCAAGTTCATTTGCTATTCGTTTTGTTGAGTCTTTCGCTTACTCAGGATTGAAATTTATAATCACTCGCTGCGCTCGTGATTCTATTTTTCAATCCTTCGTTACTCAAGACTCAAAATCAAAACTCATAGGAAAAACGAACTTTCCTCACTTGTTGGATAAATAACTATTTCATCACACTTGCACGTAAACAGTGTCATAACATACAGGTTAACTTGGCTGTAATGGCCCATATAAAACCCTAGGGCGGTAAGTAATTTTTTTTTAATTTACAGCACAGCATGACAGTACACAGGTCAAGGGGGTCAGGGAAGTTCAAGCAAGGAGTTTACACGCAATTGAAAAATTGTCTTATAATGTTATTTAAACAGGAATTTCATTCAATCTCGCTACATGTTATTTAATTACTCAACTAATTTTCTAAAATCTAAATAATCGATAGATTTTTGTATCAAAACGTCGTTTTTTTTTTATACTCCGTCATGGCTGTATACCTAGGTAAGTATTTGCCTTTAACTTTTCTGAACAAAACATTTGTATAATCTGTGGTGTGGGCAAACAGCCCGCCATCCGCAAATCAGTTCACGTATTTCGTAATAATATGTGCTGACTTGTGTATATTCATAATTATTAACTCGCAAGTGTGATGAAAAACATTGTATGTTTCACGGGCGGTACGGGAATTACGAACCTCGACTCAGAAAGCCCTCAGTCTTCGACTTCGGGCTTCTACTAGAGCCTCGATCGTAATTCCTTACTTACCGCCCTTAATACACAATATACTATTTCATCACACTTGCACGTAAACAGTGTCATAACATACAGGTTAACTTGGCTGTAATGCCCCATATAAAACCCTAGGGCGGTAAGTATTTTTTTTTTAAATTTTCATCACACTTGCACGTAAACAGTGTCATAACATACAGATGAACTTGGCTGTAATGCCCCATATAAAACCCTAGGGCGGTAAGTATTTTTTTTTTAATTTACAGCACAGCATGACAGCACACAGGTCATGCAAATTCAAGCAAGGAGTTTACACGCAATTGAAAAATTGTCTTAAAATGTTATCTAAACAGGAATTTCATTCAATCTCGCTACATGTTATTTAACTACTCAACTAATGTTCTAAAATCTAAATAATCGATAGTTTTTTGTATACAAACGTCGTTTTTTTTACTCTCCGTCATGGCTGTATACCTAGGTAAGTATTTGCCTTTAGCGTTTCTGAACAAAACATTTGTATAAGTATAATCTGTGGTGTGGGCAAACAGCCCGCCATCCGCAAATCAGTTCACGTATTTCGTAATAATATGTGTTGACTTGTGTATATTCATAATTATTAACTCGCAAATGTGATGAAAAACATTGTATGTTTCACGGGCGGTACGGGAATTACGAACCTCGACTCAGAAAGCCCTCAGTCTTCGACTTCGGGCTTCTACTAGAGCCTCGATCGTAATTCCTTACTTACCGCCCTTAATACACAATGTACTATTTCATCACACTTGCACGTAAACAGTGTCATAACATACAGGTTAACTTGGCTGTAATGCCCCATATAAAACCCTAGGGCGGTAAGTATTTTTTTTTTTAATTTACAGCACAGTATCACAGCACACAGGTCATGCAAGTTCAAGCAAGGAGTTTACACGCAATTGACAAAATGTAATTTAAACAGGAATTTCATTCAATCTCGCTACATGTTATTTAATTACTCAACTAATGTTCTAAAATCTAAATAATCGATAGTTTTTTGTATCAAAACGTTTTTTTTTTTTATTATACTCCGTCATGGCTGTATACCTAGGTAAGTATTTGCCTTTAACGTTTCTGAACAAAACATTTGTATAATCTGTGGTGTGGGGAAACAGCCCGCCATCCGCAAGTCAGTTCACGTATTTCGTAATAATATGTGCTGACTTGTGTATATTCATAATTATTAACTCGCAAGTGTGATGAAAAACATTGTATGTTTCACGGGCGGTACGGGAATTACGAACCTCGACTCAGAAAGCCCTCAGTCTTCGACTTCGGGCTTCTACTAGAGCCTCGATCGTAATTCCTTACTTACCGCCCTTAATACACAATATACTATTACCGTTAAAAGATTTTGCAGCATCCGTTGTGTCCTTAATATCGTTTTAGATGACCAGACCAGAATGTTCACATTAAGTGTTGAAAAAACTTTTTTTTACTAAATGTTGTTCACTTACACCACGAAATGATTTGTGGTGTAAGCGAACCTTAATATTGTAGGCAAATAAAGCAATATATGACAGCCATCCCAATAATAACATTGGCCTGTCTTTTGGGTTACATCCTCAATCGGCAAAGTAATATTCTGACGTTGGTCCTCCAAAAGTAAAGAATAGTTTACGCATACATAAGTTATCATTTGGCTCCAATTTACCTCTTACCTTACATAAGAAGAGAGTGCTTATTAATTTCAAGTATTAACGATTACTCCATAACTTCCTAACTGATATAGTTACACCCACATGTAATTAAATTCTGATTTTCTCAATCGAATTGTACCTTATGTATTGTACTGTCGAAATCATTCGTCTTTTATCAAATCATCTCACTTTCGATCAGTTTGGAAACAAAAGCGTTGGGTCAGAGGTAACTTATTGAGTGCAGTGTACTGGCGTGGGCAGATCAATTAAAAGTATTGTATAATCTTTGATAGGCGACAAATGGTTCCTATGGCATTTCTCTGTAATTAATGGTAAACCGTTTTGTGATGTAAGACGTGAAATACTTGGTTCGGTTCAGTTGCCAATGGAACCACTACACAAATTTTATGTAAAATTATGAATACTCCATTCATGTAACTAAAAAAAAACTACGTATACAAGATTATGTTTTGCATCCTCGTCAAATTCAAGGAGGTAACTATGCTAATGATTCTCGACCCGAATCAATAATAAAATGGGTAGGTGATTTTTCATTTTTTTTCTTATTTACGGAAATCGGTAAGTGTGATTCATCTGTGTTTTAAACGTGGTCCGTCTGATCTTCGCCCTATAACCGCGCTATCACGCATAGAAATAATCTCAAATGTTTATTCGATAATTTCTTATTCCTTAAACCAGGTTAAGGGGGTTATTCTGAAATACTGAGAAACTTAAACAACCAAAAAAATCAGCGTTTATTAATAATTAACTTGGTACCGTAATTTTAATTGATTATTTATGTATTTTGTGACAACCTTCTGAATTTTGACGAGGATGCAAAACAACACCTTGTTTATCTGTGTGGGGTGTCTATCGATAGCTCTTAAAAATGATATCAAGGTTCATCAATACGTTTTTTTTTTCTTTTTGTTGATGAGATATTTGAGTGTCCGTTTCGACCGCGCGGCCATGACGTTTTTTTTAAAAAAAAACTATATCAATATTTTGTAATAATTTGTAAAAGTTGATTCCCAAAACCATAAATTTGTCAAAGTTATGGTTAAAAAGTTATAAAGGTTTGAACGTGGCCGCGCCATTGAAACGCGGAGAACCGCGCGGCCACGGAGATCTTTAAAACTACGCGTTGCAGAGACCTGAAATTCAGGTAAACAACAGATTAAATTTGTAGAAAATTTGTAAAAATATAGAAAAAATACCTAGGTTTATATTTTAGGAGCTGTAAGACTAAAACCCCATGGCCGCGCCATCGAAACGGTGACAAACACATTATCTCCGATATCTCGCTGAAAAAGCATCGCCGACGTCTGAAGTTTTTTGTAGAAGCCAGATTTGAATTTGTCAGAATTTGTAAAAATACAATGAAAAATCCTAGGTTTATATTTTAGGAGCTATAAGACTAAAACCCCATGGCCGCGCCATCGAAACGGTGAAAAACACGTTATCGCCGATATCTCGCTGAAAAAGCATCGCAGAGGTCTAATTTTTTTTGTAAAACCTAGATTTGAATTTGTCAAACAGTGTAAAAATACACAAAAAAATCCTAGGTTTATATTTATGATGCTGTAGTACGGATTCGCGTAGAAATTAGTCCTGATTATCTATCGAAGAAAGTAAGTAATAGCGAGTGTTTTTTTTGTAAACAACACCTATTTATATGTAGAAATACCGATAATAGCCAAAAAAACATTTTTTTTTCAGAATATCAAACCTTTAACACGTTTTGAAAGTTTCGATAGGGTGACCATGGCTTAGGGTTTAAAAAGATATTTGTTTCCAAAGTTAACGTTGTGTGTCTCCTTAAATTCTGAAGTAAGAGTAGGATTCTGAAAAAAAAAAGGTTTGTAGAACGTAAAAGCTTTTTCATCAAACTTCATCAATAACATTGTTATTTATAAAAATACTTAATGAAAAACAATTTTTTTTTTGCAGTTGAGTTTAAATTTAAACAATCAGCGTTAAAAATATTGTTATTATATTTTATGGTGCTACGGAACCTTGTGTGTGCGAGTACGACTCGCACTGGTTCGTCTATTTAACTGCCTGTAACTGGCCTACTTGAAATACCTAAATGATTTTGATTTGACCGATTATTCTTTGAAACACCCACTTACGCCGCGCATGATAAGAGTTATCCTTGTGTAACTTGATGTAACTGTGAATCGTAAACATAGCACCTAAATAAAAAAAGTCATTGTTTTGAATCCTTCCTAAGGATTTGAAATTAAAAAAATATGTTATGCCAGAAATAACCCCAGTAATTAACTCATGTATCCCAACATCAATATATCCTGACAAACGCCAAAAAATAAAATAAAAGATGTTGTGTTAAAAATATAATTAATAATATTACTGTACATAAGTTCTTTTGGATCTGAAAGATACTTAAAAAAATCGTCATTGTCTTTGGGCGATTTAGAATCCTTGAGATATAATATCTAATACAATAAAATATAATAAATTTTCTGTAAACCCTAAGCCATGGTCACCCTATCGAAACTTTCAAAACGTATTAAAGGTTTGATATTCTGAAAAAAAAAATGTTTTTTTGGCTATTATCGGTATTTCTACATATAAATATGTGTTGTTTACAAAAAAAACACTCGCTATTACTTACTTTCTTCGATAGATAATCAGGACTAATTTCTACGCGAATCCGTACTACAGCATCTAAAATATAAACCTAGGATTTTTTTGTGTATTTTTACATTGTTTGACAAATTCAAATCTAGGTTTTACAAAAAAATTAAACCTCTGCGATGCTTTTTCAGCGAGATATCGGCGATAACGTGTTTTTCACCGTTTCGATGGCGCGGCCATGGGGTTTTAGTCTTATAGCTCCTAAAATATAAACCTAGGATTTTTCATTGTATTTTTACAAATTCTGACAAATTCAAATCTGGCTTCTACAAAAAACTTCAGACGTCGGCGATGCTTTTTCAGCGAGATATTGGCGATAATGTGAAGCAACCAGAATAACAGCAACCTCAGCTACATGCATAGATAATATATTTACTAATTGCATTGTAAAAGATTCTTCATTAATTAGTGGCGTTAGGTCAGACCATACTGGTCAACTTGTATCTTTTGAGTTAGAAAAAAAATTACACTTAGTTAAATCAATTCAATTAAGACCTCTTTCTAAAAATAAATTAAAATCTTTTAATAATAAATAATAATGTTCTTAGCAATCTTTCTAACGCTAGTTTTGATTTAGAAGATCCCAATATAAACTATGGTATATTATTTTCCACAGTTTGCCAGGAATTTAATAAAACGTGTCCAGTAAAAAAAGTTAAAGTCAACTTAAAACCTAAATTTAGCGAATGGGCCACTGCGGGAATAAGAAAAAGCAGAGATATTTTATACAATTTATATCACGAAAAATCTCTGACCTCAGATCAAGTCTTTCACACTTATGTTAGAAACTATTCAAAAATATTCAAAAGTGTCTGCGCTCAGGCAAAATCTATAACAATAAGTAATAAAATCGGTATTTCTAAGAATAAAATAAAAACTGTGTGGCAGGTAATTAACAGAGAAACAGGAAAGACGCAAAAACGAGATAAGAATGAACTGTCTTTGAAAATAGATAATAAAACCATTTGTGATAAGCTAGAAGTCGCTGAGACTCTAGACAATTTCTTTGCCAACATTCCGTTAGAGGTTACGAAATCTCTCCCCTCCTCAGCTACATTAGCTGAAGCTCTTCTTAAAGAGAACTTTACAAAAGACTTACCTAACTTTAAATTTAAACCAGTATGTACTGATACAATTAAAAACGCATTCAAAAGTCTCAATATAAAAAATACTGAAGACTTATGGGGGATATCAGTTAAGGTTCTTGGAAACATCATTGACTCAATTGCTCCTGTCTTAGCAGGCATATTCAATCAATGTTTAGACAGCGGTAAGTTTCCTGACCTGATGAAACATAGTAAAGTAGTACCAATTTTCAAATCAGGTTGTAAGAGTGATCCCTCTAATTATAGACCTATATCTGTGCTTCCAGCATTGAGTAAAATCTATGAAAAAATCATGCTGGACCAGATGTTGTCTCACTTCAATTCTAATAAGATACTGCATAGTCAGCGGTTTGGTTTCACGAAGGGTAGTTCGACAACGGACGCGGGAGTGAAACTCATCAGTTACATTTTGGAATCCTGGGAGAAGTCCCAGGATGCTATTGGCATCTTCTGTGACCTCTCAAAAGCGTTCGACTGCGTCGACCACAAAACACTGATCTGTAAATTACACCACTACGGAATTCGTGGACTAGCTGCTGATCTTGTACTTTCTTATTTATCGGACAGGCAGCAAAAAGTAAATGTAAATGGGGCGACGTCCTGCGGGTCTATAGTCAAGATGGGCGTGCCCCAAGGTTCAATTCTCGGCCCTTTCTTGTTTCTATTAATGACCTCCCTTACATGATGGCCAAATTTTCGGATATAATTCTATTTGCTGATGACACCTCGCTAATTTTCAAAATTCATAGAAAAGATACGGACGTCTTACACGTCAACGAAAGCCTAACTATTCTCTCAAAATGGTTTGCAGCCAACAATCTTTTACTGAATACGAATAAAACAAAATGTCTTAAGTTTTCTTTACCAAATGTACCACAACGTGACCTAAATTTAAATCTTGACGGCAAAAAACTTGATGTTATAGCGGAAACTGTATTCTTGGGGATTACTATCGATTCAAAACTGCAGTGGGGGGCGCACATTAGAACTCTTTCGGGAAGGTTAAGCTCAGCAGCCTATGCAGTTAAGAAAATAAGGCAGCTAACTGATGTAGCCACGGCTAGGTTAGTATACTACGCTTATTTCCATAGTATTATGGCCTATGGCATTCTGCTGTGGGGATCGGCAGCAGACGTTGACTCAATTTTCATACTGCAAAAGAGGGCAGTCCGCGCCATCTATAAAATGGGTCCTCGCGAGTCCCTCAGAGAAAAATTTAAAGAAATCGATATACTTACTCTGCCTTCACTCTATATTTTAGAATGTATTTTATATGTCCGCAAAAACCGAGGACTTTTCAAAATTAGAAGCGACTTTCATAATATAAATACACGCAGTAAACACGAAATTGTAATACCCAAATTTAGATTAACTAAAACTAGCAAGTCATTTCTTATTAACAGTATACGCTTTTATAATAAGTTGCCAAAGTCAGTTACAGAACTGACCGATGGAAAGTTTAAAAATTATATCAAACGTGTCCTAATTAAAAAAGCATATTACAAAATTAAGGACTATGTTGAAGATAAAGAAGTTTGGCCTGAGCCCCTACACACACGCGGCTTCCCTGGTAGCTCATAAAACGGCACAAATGTGTGGATGTCTCTAACTATTCTCAATCTTATATTTTTTAATTTTTATGTTTTATTGTATTTACTTTTTTATTTTTATTTACTTTTTTCCATTATTTTTTAATCAGATGTTTTACAATATTTTCTTAATCATTACACCATTTTGTTTAGAATAGTTACAGCACGGATGACAACATTTGTGTCACTTGTTTAATCTAGTCTTTTTGCAATATCTTCTTTTTTTTTTTTTTTTGCTTGTATAGACTCATTTTCTTATTTACCGATTGTTTGTAAATGTATGGACATTGTAGGCCTTATAGATTCCTAGATCCTTGGTAACTTTTTATCTTGTTCTACGTTTTGTAGTAAGCAACGACTTATTTTCGGGCCTACGATGTCCACTCATACTTAAGTGCCAACGCTGTAACATAGAAAAATTGTAAAGCCAAATGATTTTAAAAGAGTAACCATGGAGTTTCTTGCCGGCTCTTCTCCATAGGAAACGACCAACCCGAACCGAGCTTTTTGTCGACGTTTTACAAGTGCCCATGTAGGCCTATGTGAAATAAAAATATTTTGATTTTGTCACCGTTTCGATGGCGCGGCCATGGGGTTTTAGTCTTACAGCTCCTAAAATATAAACCTAGGTATTGTTTCTAGATAGATTGAGAGCAGCGGTGGCCCAGTGGTGGCAGCCCCGACTTACGAACAGTAAGTCGTGGGTTCGAACTCAGGCAGGCGCATTACTTTGTGTAATTTATTTCATCACCGCTGCTCTCAAAAACGGTGAAGGAAAACATCATGAGGAAACCGGCATGTCCTAGAACTAAAAATTCGAAGACATGTGACATCTACCAACCCGCACTGGGCCCGCGTGGTGGATTAAAGCCCACTCCCTCTCATAGAGAGGAGGCCTGTTTCCCAGCAGTGGGAACATTATAGGCTGATGATGATTGTTTCTATATTTTTACAAATTTTCTACAAATTCAATCTGTTGTTTACCTGAATTTCAGGTCTCTGCAACGCGTCGTTTTAAAGATCTCCGTGGCCTCGCGGTTCTCCGCGTTTCAATGGCGCGGCCACGTTCAAACCTTTATAACTTTTTAACCATAACTTTGACAAATTTATGGTTTTGGGAATCAACTTTTACAAATTATTACAAAATATTGATATAGTTTTTTTTAAAAAAAAACGTCATGGCCGAGCGGTCGAAACGGACACGATATTTGATTATTTATTAACTTAAAATTGATTGATCTTGATTCTAAAGTGGTTTTAATAAGATCTGATATAATTTTATTGAGATATGGCTGACTTTTGTACTAACGAACGTACTTGAATAAATTAAAGGCGGAAACACACTTACGTGTCGTGTCGTGTCGTGACGCAATCGGTTTCATATATTTGATATGGTTAGGGACATATTTGCATGGCGTGTCGTGTCGCAACGATGTATGAAACCGATAGCTTCTGGCGCGTCACGACACGCTACGACACGTAGGTGTGTTTCCGCCTTTACTTTTACTGTTGAGTGAAAATTGACGAATGAATGAGCGTTAAAAATATTTTTTGTGAGCGAAGGCGACTCGTGCTTGGCCCGTTTTTTTTAATGATTTCCTCGTCGGCCTAGTGGTCGTAGGTACTGGGTTCGATTCTCTGAACGAGCGATGTGTTGTTGTTTACCAAATTTTTAATTAGCACAACTACAAATATATGTCGGAAACAGTCATTAGTACGGACATGAATCGAAAGCGCGCCAAAGGCGACCTACTTACCAGTCTACCCACACCCAAGCGCGCTTACTACAGAGTCGTGATGTTTCGAGCTCGCGGCGAGGAGGACAGTCAGTGTCTGATCGCGGCGGAGTCAAGAGGTCCCGAAACTGTAACCCGATTCATTGTGCCTAGTGTTACTGTGTTGGATTGTAATTTCAAGTAATTTGTTAGTTCGATAAAAGCAGTGTACTTTGTGTATAGAATCTGGTTCTTCTAACCTAACAGACAGATGTGTTGCTGGGGAGTTTGTTCCGCCACTTCCTAGTGTTTTAGCTGGGAAGAAGAAGTGGCGGAACAAACTTCCCAGCAACACATCTGTCTGTTCTCAAAATAAAACTTGTTACCGATATCCTTAATGATGTTAGACTAAGAAAATGACTGTAACCATGGTTTAATAAAGTTATTCTTATGCTATAAGAAATGCCTTTATTCAGTAGCAGCCAGAGTCTGGATTTAAGCCCGGTCAATGAATCGTATACGTGGTGAGAAAAAATCAGTGGTGTGACAAACAAGAAAAAAAATCCTGTTTGTCATACTGGTGTGACTACGAGTCGGCAATGTCAGCTCGTCCTCTATTACATAGGACTTAACACAATTGGCGAAATGTGGCTGTAATATACAAGCTGTTGTTTTGCATCCTCGTCAAATTCAAGCAGGTAACTATGCTTATGATTCTCGACTCAAATCGATTATAAAATGGGTAGGTATTTTTTTTTGTTTTCGTTGCGGATATCGGTAAGTGTGAACCACCCGTGTTTTAAACGCGGGCCGTCTGACCCTCGCCCTATAGCCGCGCTTTCACGCATACAAACAACACCTTGTATAAGTACACATCATCTCAACAGATACTCACCGACTCTCTGTTTTTAATGGAAAGTACGATGTCGCCAGTCCGACAGATTCTTCTTCTTCTTTATGGGGTTTAGGTTTCCGCACTTAGTCCCTTAAGTGGACCACTGTGCGTGCAGTCCGACAGATTCTCATCAAACTTTACAGGTTCTACTTAACACTTCTTTGACTTAACAATATCATAAATTATCTCCGTCTTATTAATATCCAGCAGTTTTCCCAACGAGTATCGTGTTACCCAGTAACTGGGTTGCCGAGGCTGCATTGGAAAGTACCTACTAGAATTCTGCTGCTGGCCGTGAGACTGGAAGTTTGTCAACTCCAACAAAGTTAGCTTTTTATGAGCACCATCATTACTTATTACTTGTTTGATTTTAGGATAATTCAGGATTTCATAAAATAAACAACAGCATACGTGATACACCAAGTTTATTTAAATTTTTAGTTTCTGCTACACAATTACGTTATATTATTCTTAGTAACACAGACTACCATAATTATGTTAGAATTAGGTATATTTAATTATAGGAGCAAATGATTACATTATGATTTTATTATAATTACTGACCTATTTATGTCCTAGACTATCTATAACGCAGTTGCTAACGGTAGTATTTCATTATATTAGTTCCATTAAATACATTAAAACGAATGTATGTAGTAAGATCCATCGTAAAGCTCAAGCATGCTGTCGTCATAGTTACATTTTACACTTAATTATATAGTATACTTGATAATTATACAAGAACCATTACAATGACTTAATTAATATAATATAAACAGCAAATCTCGCTATAGGTAAACCAGATTATTCAATAAACTTTTATATTCTAGATACGGCACAGACATACATATACACAGGTGCCATAGAAATAATGTGTTTATATTATATGGCGTACTTCATCTTTATCTTGTAATGTATAACCTATTATTTAAGAACACACAGGCTTCGGTGGCACGTACGTCAAACCTCTTTAGTAGCCACTGGACGCATAGATAACTGTTCTTCTTTCTGTGTCGACAACTCAAACAGCTCAGCTGTGTAGGTATGCGGTGCAAGTTGGAAGGAAGGCCATTGTCTGAGGGGAGACGCCGCTTACGCACTTGATCCCAAGGCTATCAACAGCTCTAATGTCGTCCCAACACTATGCGGCGATGCGGATAGCTCTTTCACATGGATCTTGGAGAAGGCAGTTTGTTGTGCATGATTATTAATTTTCGAGGGTACTCTAGTCTGCCACACGGAATAATGACTTCACGTTATTGGACAGTAGGACTTCATTTTACTATGACTCTTCACTGGTCACGCTTTTGACTGTCGCTCAAAGATACAAGTCGTTGAGCTCGCCGAAGTCGCCGGTCTTAGGATCCAAACACGTAAACACGACACGTCCTCGCAATGTGCCACGATGTGAAGGCAGGTCGAGGGTATGTATTCTAACTCCTGATACCCTAAGTTACTATATTGTCTTTAATTTCACTGACACCATGTCACTTCCAAGTATGTGAAGCATTGCTGTTTGTCGATAAAATTGGTTGTTGTATTTGAGGATGTGACAACACGCCCACCGTCGCCTGATGTATTAATATATCCTAACGATATCTGTGATTACAGACTAAACACACACATATGGGTATGACCTTATAATACTTACAGGTAGATTAAATTTATCCTTACATACTAGACCACTAGTTGGGTCGGTATATTAATACATACAGATTATTCATTCCATATTCGCGTCCAAGAGCGATACAATATTTAGAATATTTTGTATTACTTCCAATATCATCAGATAATCCAATTCATCTTAAACATGTTAGTGAAGCTCCTACATCTACTTACATACATTAAAACGAGAATGCACATATTTCTAAGGCTTAATAAGCCAGTGATTCATAACAAAATATTAGTCGATGGTTGCTAAATCAACCAGAAATATTTGAAGCTAAATGATGAGACTGAAACAAACCAAAATGTTTTTAAAGCTACTTCTAAACCGGCAAACACCAAAACTGTGGTGTGATTCTGTAAGACCCCACTTAGAACTTCGAATCTGAATCCGCTGTGAGTTTCTTGATTGGCATTCTAAAAACCCGGTTGATAATTCGAATTTACACTAGCGCCCCCACTACGAGCGTGTCAGCGAGTTGAACTAAATTAACGGGGAGATTATGACAGGTAAAGTATGAGATGACGTAAGAAGTGGCATTCTGTAAGGTTATTCCCCCGTCACTTCGACGCTCCCTTGGCTACAAAATCAAGGTCATTTTGAACCTTACGCGAATTGTCGTCTGAATTTTACAGAATCGACGTACTGACCTGACTTCTACGTAACCGAAGACGATTGGATCTCGAGTAAACGAAACTTAAATCTAATGACACGTTGGGAACGTGTGATAAGATTTAAGTTTCGTTTCCAAGCTACGTCAGTGTGACGGCATTTTGCTATTTGAACCTTATGTCTACATCTTAATATTGTTTAAGTCTGATTGATGGTACATAAGTGTGCAATTTTAACTCCAAACTTATCAAAAGAAGAGGGAATTCAAGCTACCAGTTATAGTTCTCTTATTCACGTAGAATTAATAAATTATTAATTTGGTATTAATCACATTAATATCGTGTATAAAAGTATAGACCTGCATAATTGTCAGTATGTCGTGGCGACATTCCCCTGACTCGCATGCTAGGCCATCATAGCCTGCACCCAAGACCCCAGTATTTTACACGAAGCGCCCAGCGACTGCCGTCTGACCTCCGCAACCCAACTAGTGGGAGCACCGGTGTCCTCAGATGATACTTGTTTGCGGATAGTTGCGAGCATGTGACGACGTGACTCGACTGTCGAGGGTATCAGCACGACAGCCGGGACCGACGGCTTAACGTGCCCTCCGAAGCACGGACTATTCTATTATAAGTTTTACTTGACTTTTTCAAATCTACATGGTTGAGCGTTGGCTGAACCTATTTATACACGTACTAATCAATCAATTATTCGAAAGAATTGCGAATTAAACACATTAATATCGTGTATAAAAGTATTGACCAGCACACTTGTCAGTATGTCGTGGCGACTTTCCCCTGACTCGCATGCTATGCCATCCTAGCCTGCACCCAAGATCCCAGTATTTTACACGAAGCGACTAGCGACTGCCGTCTGACCTCCACAACCCCACTAGTGGGAACACCGGTGTCCTCAGGTGAGACTAGTTTGCGGATAGTTGCGAGCATGTGACGACGTGACGACTGTCGAGGGTATCAGCACGACAGCCGGGACCGACGGCTTAACGTGCCCTCCGAAGCACGGATTATATTATAAGATTTGACAGACTTGCAGTCAGGTATGCATCTGTATTTATGCCGACCTTGTGTGGTCTTTTATAGCACCTTTAGTGAGCATGAAGTATTTTAATAATTTGTTCCATATATGTTAGCCCAAAGTTTTTCCAGGGAATTCCCAGTCTCTGTTATGAAAAATCGGATAAAATTTATATACCACTTGTTGTAGAAAGATCATTAATAATATGTATTTATGTCTACAAGTTGAATACAGAACTTCCGTTATTATATTTTATTTTCGCTCAATAGTAGAAAAGCTTATTCAAAGATTTTGAAATGATTTTAAAATAATTTTGGGATAACCCAATCGTACAAGATAGAAACTTTGTGAGCATTCAATCATCTCCTTTGCAATTAGATCTATACACGAAGTATTAATGGATTACCAAGTCCTATGTTTTTTTTTTCTGAAACCGAAGTAATTCGTAGTAAAATCGTGTATAACAGTATAGACCTGCACACTTTGTCAGTATGTCGCGCTACTAATAATTATACTTAAATTATAAATTTATTATTGCCAGTAATTTGAAGCTTTAATTTAATAATTTACTATAAAGGGTGTAAAACACCTCTTAACGAAGCCGAAAGGCACTGGTTCTCCCTGTCATTGCGATCATTTTTTTGTTCTACACCATACCTGGGAACCTTCTAGTTACGGAGATATTAGGGGTCAAAGTTCCAACTTTTTGACAAGTATTTTTTTAAATACAAGTTTTGAATGTAAGATTTTTACTTTAAACACGTCCACGACCCCCGTACTATTCAATCCGTCCATCAGCACAATGTTTTGAGTGCGTTACATTGAGTTCTACCACAAAACATGATTTTACTCCCCCAAAAAAAAAGTCGTTTCCCAGCAATAATTTTTGCGTAAAGTAACTTAGTTTCATGTACAGAATGCTTGGTTGACGGCTTCGTGACGAGGTGATTTACACCGTGTAGATTTGTATTGGTTGAATAAAACTTATGGATTGTAATACCGACTACAAACAATGATACAATATTTAATTTAACAGACCAAGTATTTTGCAACAAAAACCAAGATGCAATTAAAACAGGAACTAGTTTTATTGATGTCCACGTGCCTACAATAAATCCCCTGTTATACTATGTAATTTGTCAAGATTTATTCCTAAAAATTTCGTACTTATATTATATTTTTACATCGATGTAATAATTTCATTCGAATATTTGAAATAAACCCGCACTGGTTTTATTTACTAATAGAAAGTTTAAGTTTATTTAAGTTTAAATTGTTTTTATAGTTGGAGTTGTAATTTTCGCTAAGAATTTGTTAGTTGTGTAGCGGCACTATAAAAAGTACTACAGCGCCATCTATGACACACATGAATAATGAACATCAAACTCTTTCATCGCGTTAAAATTATCCGCGACTAAGCCAATATAGGAAAACCCGAGACCAACTGTCGGGCGGTAGTCCACCAGACACCACTTGTCTGGTAGGAGGTTCCTCCTTTTACTATGGAGTATTGAGGAACTTTTCACCCAATCCTTCTTATTTCTAATATCCGTACATTTCCTTGGAAAACTAAATTGATACACGTAGTACTAATGAATTGATGATTGTTAACAATCTGGTATTAATCACATTAATTTAATATCGTGTATAAAAGTATAGACCTGCGGACTTGTCAGTATATCGTGGCGAAATTCCCCTGACTCGCATGCTAGGCCATCCTAGCCTGCACCCACTATCCCAGTATTTTACACGAAGCGACCAGCGACTGCCGTCTGACCTCCGCAACACAATTAGTAGGAACACCGGTGTCCTCAGGTGATACTAGTTTGCGGATAGTTGCGAGCATGTGACTGCCCGTGACGACTCTCGAGGGTATCAGCACGACAGCCGAGACCGACGGCTTAACGTTCCCTCCGAAGCACGGAGACGATGTTAGTCATCTAAGACTTGAAGTCGCTAATTATAACTAAATCTATAAAATAATTTATTTAAATAAGTACATCCGAGCTCTAGAAATATTATCACGTGCAATATTTACAAATCACTTAGCACGACTTTCATATCTCTAATTACGTTAGTGTCATCGCTTCTAGTAGTTTCATCTTTATGTACAAACATAGTTTAACTTTTAATAAATTGGTATATATGTTCTGCAACAGCTCCAGGTCAATCATATAGTAGCGTCTTATAATCTACAATTGTACGGGCATGATGGACAAGATAAAACAGATTTTTTTCTTACTTTTGTTTTGTCTATTTACTTTTAATAAAGAAGGACGTTTTCAATGCGTCTGGATGTTTGTATGTAGGAATAATTGATTACTATGTATGACTGTCTTATGTAATTTTGACGTACAGGAAGTTCTCTGGAACTTTGTTGAGCTTCATTATTTCGTCGCTTTTCTGGGGGTCGTGTCGACACTGTTGATTCTGGCGCACAGAAGTTGCAGTGGTTTGGGAATCGGGCTTGTACTGGAAGTGCTACTCCTCAGCTTGGTTTGAAAAAATACTCGATTTAAATTAACTAAAGCCTGCGTAAACGAGGTTGCAGAATTTTGGATATTTTTTAAGTTTTCTACTGATTTTCCAAAAAGAAGACTTCGCACCATAATATATAGACTTACTTTGTAGATGTATGTGGATTGACGCAATGAAACGTTACAGTAGACAGTACATCATGCTTAATACTAATCTAAATATACCACTTGTAATACTTTTCTAATATATAACTATTCTTAGTCTACTACGACTTAATTTATGTACAAATGCCGTGTTTAATAGGTCCTAATTAATCTTATCCCACCTCAGTTCAAAATGTACAACTTACTTTTCTGTCTAATTAAGGTCTAATAATTTATCTTTGGTTATGCTACCAGCAGTGAGTATAGTTAAGCCTTTAAGGCCTTCCACGACGTTTTGCAACAGGTAGATTCGGAGTAGGACTAGTATTATAAATTTATGAGCCACAGTGAAAGTCGCCCAGATTGAAAACGAACTTTATTTAAAGGAAGGAAATTTAGTTTCAAAATCTGCAGGAAAAAGTGGAGACTTCGCGGTCGTAGCACAGAGCTACGCCGTAGGCGCGTAGCAAGTAAGACACAAAAGCGTTGAGAAAATTCAAAAGTTTCTACTGTTATGTTTTAAATCACTTTAATACTGCAATGAGAATTGACTCATTTCAATTTGCATTACTATTATATCTACGTTACTTAAAAAGAATCGAGCACCACTTATGTTGCCTGCGAGTGCATGTTATATGTTTATTTTGGTATAGCATTCATAAATAATATCTTAGTAGAAAACAGAGCGGTATTTGAACTTTGTAATATTGATCAATTTATTCATCAAAACAGCACATCTTTGACTACTAGTTTGGATTGAGATTAATATTTGATTTTAATCTTCACTCAGTTAGATACATATTACGTAATAGGTGGTGCATAAACATTCGATGTCCTTTTTGCTTTATTTTTAATTGTTTTTATTTTATTTTTTTAATCTATTACGAGATAAAGCAGATGTATTTATTAATTTTACTACTAATACGGTCGTCATTGCTCTGACTCACTTAAGAGACATTTACAATACTTTCTTATATCAATGAATAATAGGTCGACTGGTAGAAAATGCCAATGGCATTAAGTCCGCCTCTGTACATTGTACTTGAAGTGTTAAATAAATAATAAATAATCTATTTATATGTCTAATTACTGTTAATTGATGTTTTGTGATCTATGTTAAAGGTATCATGGAGTGACGAACAGTCGCCGTGTTTGTATCTGCCCAGTTGATCATTGGCATCGCCTTACAGTTATAACTTGAAGCTAATTTATGAAAATCTATTAATAAGTACATACGAGCTCTAATTAAATTATCACGTGTATAATATTTACAGAATACTTAGCACGTTTATCTTATTACAATAATAAACAACCACTGGAATTGTAATACTAATGTAAACAGTATTTTCGTACGCTAAGACACATTTATAAGGGTTACATGAAAAAAAACACATCATAACAACTCATATAAAAAACTATTCTCTTCCTCACATTCTGTCAAAAATTTATATCTTTTTCCGTAACAGTGCTTTTATGGCAGTGTCAAGCGTCGCGTTAGGGTGCCACCACACCAATCGATCGATGCCATCGATCAATGGTAGAATGGATTGGTTGACGTCGATAGAAACTAGGTAAACCTATCGATCGATTGTCGACTTATCCATCTAACCATCGATCGATTGGTGTGGTGACATCTTTACACCTCTTTAATTTCGTCCTTATATATTTGCATAATTTGATTTTTATGAGTTGCATCTGCACCGGCTGTTTTATAGTTTTTAGGCGCATTTTATGTAAAATGTTTGAACGACCCTTTTCGGCCTACTACTCATATTTCAACACTGATAAAGCATAGGTCATATGAAAGGCAAAAAAAATGCAAAAATGCAGCTAAATTCCACTCAAGCGCAAAAATCTTGTTTTGGACTTGTTTACGTCTGCGCTAAGTGCGGCGATGTTTTGTATGTGTGTCGCGTTTTGCTATTCTAAAAGGCTAGGCTCCGCGCCGTACTAAACTTGCCTACATTTTTTACTTGTGTCCAAAAATTGTGATCATCACGGCATCCTCACGCTCCGCATAATCGTAAAAGACTATTTTCGGCAGTACATTTATACGACCGTTCCTTGAAAGAACTAATATTCCAATAGTGTTATGAAGTAGTATGTTCTACATTTTCTTCTAAAATTGGTAAGTTCAAATCAAATGCAATTACGGTGTTTGATGTTTTTGGCATTTTGGATGAATACAACAGTGATAAAACTTTTTTTTTTCTTTTTTTTTTTATGAATGGCATCTCGCTGTTCAACCTAGGAGGTTGTCGTCTGTTTAACCGGACTATCCTGTGGGAGCCTTGAGTGTAAGGCCTCCAGCCAGGTGATGAAACCTATGAGATGACCTCTATTTAAATACATGACAGCTAAGTTCAATTCAAGCGTGAAAATGGAATTTTGTGTGTATGTTTTATTTAGTACGAGTAGTGAGCCATATTAGAATAGAATGTACACTTCAACATGGAAATAAAATAAGTAAACTTAAAAGTTAAAAACCAACTATACAAGGTAAAAGGTATTATAATTATCTCTACTTTTATTTCATTTTTTCTGTCGTTCCATAAGTCCGGCTTTTTATTATCTCCCTTACAAAGTGTTTGTTAGCTGGTATAGCGCCTAAGTGATTGAGAATGGCATCGTGTATCGCTGCGCATTGCATTTACAGTACAAACGCACTGAGGAAACATTCTCCTAATGGCACTAAAGATTTTAACCAAGATAACAGAGAGAGAAATAGAGATTTCTATGGGATCGCCAGTGTGAACGCACTGTTATGGTTTCACGTTTAGCAAGAGTGCCAATAATAGGCCAATCACAAAAAAAAGAAACTGCTTTGTAAACAGTACGATATAGATCCATTCCAAACTAGTGTGTCGTCAGCCAGAAAGTGCTTAAGTCGAAGTTTTTTTAAGTAGGTATTTCTTTTTGTTATGATGGTTGTTATGCTGTTTGAGCAACATATCATTTATGCTGTATTTTAAAGTAACTTTGTGTTAATGTCCGTAGAATTTACTTTTTTCTCTGTTTTTTATAAGTGGAGACCTGTAATTGGCTTCCAGACTATTATACTGTCTTTGTTCTGTTTGTTTTAGCTGTAAGTCTCCCATGTTATTTAAATAAAAAAAAAAAAAAAAAAACACTTTGTTATCTAAGTTTTTGACATGTATTTTGGTGCTCACAGTTCGTTCTTTTAAAACAAGGCATGCAGAGTACCCGAAGTAATTTCAAGCTATTTAAAATGTTTATGTATCGAGTCCTTTGTACAAACAATGTTTATTGCAAGGAACATATTCAATTTATTGCTTAAAAGCTCATGTGCGAGTCCAATAAATACTTTTTCTTTCTTTCAAAAATATATATCTTAAACAGATTCCAAATCATAAATCCTTAACAACCTATTTTAATTTAAACGCTACTTAAGTGTATTCTTTACTTTAACTAGTATTTATTGTGCGCTATCATGTAAGTTTAACTGTGCTTCACACGCTTTAAATTTACAAACAACGCGCAACGTGGCGTACGCACTACTCTTAACACTTTCCGATCTTTGTGACCCGAGGACATAGTTGTTATATAACATGTAAAAAAAAAATATGACCGATCCGTGAGGGTATTATTAGCTGTCAATATATCTCTATGAAATTTGGATAACAAGTAAAAAAAGAAACAAATTTTAATGAAATTTAATAAAACTAAGCAATTTGCTATATTTCGGGGAAATGATGCTATTTTGGGCAAGAAAATCGTGATTTAAAAATTTACTATCAAGTGAACTTTCATGAATCTTTTATTTTCTTTATTTGATTTGGTTTTGTGATGTGGATTCCTCCTTTTGGATTGGACAGAGTTTTTTAACATATTGTACACTGTTGTTGTATATAATATCATGACTTATCATAGTTAATTTTGGCCTAAAAGGTAAGACTATCTGAACAGCTTGCGCGTTTTACTTCATCTTAGTTAAAACTGTTAGATCGTTCAATGCCATCGATGACGTGTTTATCATACAATATGACTAGCTTCATTGCGACAGCAGCACTACTAAGGCTACAACTTCTTTCTATCTGGTTATGTTTAAGATATTTACACCTCATTTCCTGCTTTCTTACTCCGACATTTTGGAAAATTGCGATTACTGATGTTTTATCAAGTAGGTGCCAGTTCTGTATCCTCATCCTCACGTATCATAACGCGAGCCGTATCGTCCTAATAGGCCAATTATCTTATTGGACATGGCTAACTGTCACAAATATACTCAATTTGAATTAATTAAAACCTGCGTCACTACACGCGGTTACTGAATTTTGGATAATTTTTTATTGTTTTTTTTTTTTTTCTTTTGCTACTGATTTTTCTAAAATAAGACCACGCAATAATAGCCAGCCTTTTTTTTTAGCATACCTTGTTGTGGATTCCAACTGACGCAATGAAACGTGTTAGTAACTTAGGTTTATATTCTAACTAAACCTAGCCTATACCTTTCTAATTCATAACTCTACTTAGTCTACCACGACGTAATATGTACAAAAGCCGGGTTTAATAGGTAACCTATTTTTCTCTGCATGTAGCTATGTACGTTTTCCGAACTGTACAACTTACTTAAAGTAAATCGGCTTGCGTTTCGCCATACCTCGCACGCGGCGTTGGACGCACCTTTTTTTTCTAAATAAGTTCTAATAACTTGTTATTTGTTTATGTTACCTGGAACTAGTATAACTTGTGATAATCAAGGGAAGAAGTCTTGGGTCCATACTTCTCAGAGCCTAAATGGTTTATATGGTCAAGGTTAACCCGAAACGTATTTTTTTTTTAAATTTCCGAGTTTTTTTTTTTTGGAAAATCCATTAAGTCATTTTTTTTTGTTTTCTTTGATGCTATGAGCAGCAAAGAAAACAAAAAAAAATCCGCCCCTAAGACGACCCACTGACCAGTTTTTTATTGGAAACAAAGGCTGACAGGTATTATTAATGTATTAGCAGGTATCCACAATGTCAGTCGTTCAAAGCGACAGATTAAATTAGATTTCAATTAATTTAATAACAAAGTTATCGAGCACACGGAAAAGCTGTTTCAAAATCTAGCAGAAGATGTGGAGAGTTCGCAGTCGTGGCACTAAGCTACGCTGTAGGCGCGTAGCAAGTAAGACAAAAATGCGTTCAGAAAAATGACAAAACTGTCCATTGTTTTATCCATACTAATATTTTAAATGCGAAAGTCACTCTGTTTGTTTGTATGTTTTTTGTGACTGATATACAAGTAGCGTCCTCTGTTGTCTTGTAGCGGAAGCAGGAGGTTGAGAAGTCTTCCTGTTTGTGATCTTGGTCACTAGATGGCGCTCGGTATCAATGAATGGCTTACGCATAAATATCGATTAATGCTCGCTTCTCGACACTGGAGGCGCTGTTTATGAATGGCTATTGTAATATAATGAATGAATGTCGTAGTACTCGCTTCTCGACACTACGAGGCAGCACTTTAAGAAACTGTTTGAACATTCTAGAAACTTCTAGAACCGGATGTTGGTTGTAAAGCAAATTGTTTCCGCCCACATTTGTAATGTAACGTTCTGTTCGCTTCCAGACACGAAAGAGTGCACTAGGTTTAAATAGAAAAGTTGAGTTTTGTTAGAATATTGAACTGTAGCCATCCTTAGCCCGAAACTAGTGAATAATAGTTGTATTAGATAATAATACTAGTGAATGTAATAGTTTTAATCTGTGGATATACCGACAATAAATCTTAGTAGTGATCGTGTGTTTTATCATTGCTAGATTTGTCCGCTGTCCTCAACATTTTTTTGTTACCTTTTCACGACTAAACGGCTGATCGGATCTTAATGAAATTTGGCAAGAAGATAGATTTCAACCTAGGGAAGGACATAGGCTATATATTATCACGTTACGACCAATAGGAGCGGAGCAGCAATGAAAAATGTTGCGAAAACGGGGCAAATGTGACGCAGACGAAGTTTTAAATAATTTACATACTGCAATAATTTCCTTGTTAAATTACATCTACGAATTTATCTAAATATTAAATGAACCCCTGAATTTTGTACCAAAGATGTTTACGGGGCAAGTCGCTCATTGCCAATAATCCCGTACTATACCAGTATCCGGTAACATAATGCATTTTTATTATACCTAAGCTACTTTAAAAAACTTGCACCACTTAATGTTGCCAGTGTGTGTTAGCTATACAGTATACATGCTTCCTTTTTTGCTTGTGGAATATTTATTGCATTCATAATCTCTAATATTTCCGTAAAAGAAAGAACGATATTTAAATTTTGTAATATTAATTAATTAATTTGCAACGCTGTCAAGTTTCAGAATACTACAGTTTGATTTGGGATTCATTTTTAATTTTTATCTTCTTAATTATAATTCAATAAGTGGTGCGTAAACATCTAACTATTTTTTTCGACGTTTATTATGTATTTTGTTTTTTTTTATTAATTTATAGTTGTTTTCGTTAATCCTATCACGGAGTTATCTCTGTACAGAAGCCGTGTTTATTTCCCTTACACTATAACGGTTTTCATTGCTCTGTCTCACTTAAAATACATTTGCAATACTTATATCAATAAGTAATGTAATGTATGCATAATTGTATGACTAATTACTGCTATTGATTTATTATGATTTTTGCTGCTTTTTTCACTTGGTTTGTGGGTGTACGTACCTAGGCTTATCTATTAAATGTCTAAGGATTGGGTTGCTACTGTTGACCATGCGAGTGGGTTCCTTCACCAGCAACCCGACTGTACACCTGCGACCTCTACTTTTAATATGTCAAAAAAGCTCGCTGATGCTGATACATACTTAACCTTCCTTTTTTTATTAGTTACAATCGAATCATTATGAATAGGGTGACTAGTTATTAGTGACCGATACTTAAACACGTGATTGTACTCATGATAACAAACAGCTTTCCCGAAGAAACATTTTTTTTATTTATTATTTTTATCACAATAACACAACAGCCATATGAAATTTGGTTGCGAGCGGTGCGGGTGCTTAGCCTACCCACTGTGGAACGGTGCGATAGTAATGAGACAGAATGACATCACGCGGCTAACAGCTTATCAGCTGTTAGCCGCGTGATGTCAGGTCACAGGCGCACGCATCGCGCGCGCGAATTTCATACGGCTGTTGCGTTATTGTGATAAAAGTGAATGAGTATAAAGAAATGTTTCTTTGGGAAAGTTGTTTGTTAACATGAGTACGATCATGTGTTTAAGTATCGTTCACTAAGTACCAGTCTCCCTATATAAACAACAACATTGTCCGCGCTTAACACTCTCGGAGCTAAGCACCCAGCGTCTAACAATAATATGTTCGTGTGCCCACAATCGGCCTCCCGAGTCTTCCCTATACGTAGCTATGACTTGCATACTAGTAAAAATGGATGATTTGGCAGCGAAAGTGTTAAGGGGAAGCTCCAGGGTAGCCCGCGCAATTTTCTTTGTTTTTTTTGCAATTTACAGGTCAGTGCCAGGCTGTATGTTCAACAAAATAAGATTTGCGACCGTAAGTCGATGTAGTTCTAGAATTACAATCATTCAAATCATCATCAACGTGGCAACGCCGCCAGTCTCTTGGGCACGTTACCAGTTGACAGCGTTGAGGAGGAGTTTTTTGACGCCCTTTTATAATTTGTTGTTATTTTAGTTATCTAGTTTTAAAAATAATATTAATTTGTAAAATATAATAAAATAAAAATCATCAATACAACCTTCTAAGTTTATTTAATCCCATTCAATTACTTATTCATAACGAAGTCATTCAATGGGATTCAATGAACTTAGGGGGTTGTATGATGATCTTGATCTCGATGAGTTTAAGGTGTTATAAATAAATAAATAAATCTTATTGATCATAACTCTGTGAAGCAATATTTGTTACGGACAGAAAAAATATTTTAATCAACATACAACCTGACATTGACCTATATTAAAATGAACGAATAAAATTAAATTTCGCGGCCTGCCCTGGCGCTTTCACTTTAACAACTATGTCTGTTATATTCCACTTTATATTTAAGCTAATATACATTTTTATTGATTTGAAGGTTGTACGATCACTTATGTATGTATTTTAACCACAAACTATGTTAAAAAAAATCTACACTAACTTAGTACTTTAGGTTTTCCTGTTGTCTGTCTGTATGTGTGTTGTATATGTACACTTATAACCTACTCCTTAACATTTATCTTTTAAACAAAATTGCTGGTGCTAGATTTTCGACTCAATAAGCAGTTGTCAGATTTTCGAGCCACTGACTACCTGTAACGACTGTCAAAGATCTTCAAATGACAGCCGGGACCAACGGGTTAACGTGCTTTCCGAGGCACGGAGTAAATTTGGTATGTAATTATTAGCGAAACTCTGGTTCTGCGAACATCTTGCTACTGCCAAGGGAGTTCCGGGGTTGGAAATGCATTTTTTTTTTTTTTTTTTGTGTGTATGAACAGGAAGTACCCTCTTGATTTTGATTTACGGCGGGTGGTAAAATATTCGCCTTAAATGGCATAAAGCTACCTAGAACTTTTTTGATTGATTTTTTACAGCTCTTATAGCGACTTAAGATGGAATAATTTTAGTTTAGAGTACCTACACTCATGCTTGTGTAAAACAAGATACGGTCTGTGACGTTTTTCAAGTTAAGCTTGCATTCAAATCAAGTAAGATAATGATAGCTAGTCTAGATTTATTATTTTTATATTTGTTTCTAGTGTTATTTATGAATCTGTTGCCAAGCAATCAAATCAATTAAAATTTCTATTTAGCATGATGTGATTTTAAATTTTCATTTTTTTTTACTTTTTAATGTCACTCCTAACTGATATTTCTATAATTATTTTTTCAAAAAAATGTTATTATTAACTACCTATCTAGTGGCACTCATTACATTACGTAGTGGGCTGCAATATTGTTATATTTTTTTTGTTTTTTATTTTTTATTGTTCATTATCTTTCCTCTATTCCATCACTTATTGTAGCTGTTTAATGTCTCTGAATAAATTAAATTAAATAACTTGGGAGATCACGAGGGGTTCTCTTTCTGAAAAAAACTTGACTTTCGTGTTTTTTTAGGGTTCGTTCCTCGAAAGGAAAAAACGGAACCCTTATAGGATCACTTTGTTGTCCGTCCGTCTGTCTGTCTGTCAAGACCCTTTTTCTCAGAAAAGCGTGGAGGTATCAAGCTGGAATTTATATCAAATACTCAAGTCTATTGTTCCTTGGAGGTGTGAAAAAATCAAACTTCTAAGCCAACGCAATCAAAAGATGCAGCGGTTTACGCCGCAAATTTCCGCAAATTTACGACACTCGCAAGGGAATCAAAACCTACAGGGTACTTCCCGTGAACTCAGAATCTTGAAATTTGGTACAAAGCAACGCACAGAAAAAGGGAAAATTCCAAAAACCTTAAATTTTTAGTTACATCACATATTTTTATTTATTCTCTTCAGTAAGTTTTGTTTGTACGGAACCCTCGGTGCGCGAGTCAGACTCGCACTTGGCCGGTTTTTTATAGCAAACGCTTCTGGTTTAGCGTTTTTTGTATCAGTTGCGTTGTTTAGTTGAAAAGCTTGACCTGCAATAATGTCTCGGTAACAGGTATTACCGGCGTAAACCTAACTCTTGTGGGCACATCGATCGAAATTCTAATATTTACATTAACTGTTAGATTGTCCTAAAAGTATTCTAGCCTAACCTCCTCCTCCTTGCGTCGTATTCCTCAATACTGAGGGTCGTGACCTCCCTTCAGAATCACCTTCTCGCGGATGATCTTCCCCCAGCTGTTTCTGTCTCTGGCTGTGTGAAGGGCGCTGTGGACTGTGGAGTCAAGGGCGGTACGGATCTGGTCAGACCATCGAATTGGGCTGCGTCCACGAGGTCTTTTCCCATCCACCTTGCCGGTCACCATTAGTTTTTCCAGGTTACCGTCGTAGCCTAACCTAGTAACTACCTATTATTATTAGTCTAAATATTAATTTAAGTTTAAGGTATACACTTATAGTTACTTAGATTATTTTATCTAATGGCAGTGCTTTTACCGTTAGCAAGAAAGTTATCCTATAATTCCCTTTTTTCGAAACTATTTTATTTAACTCACTTCTTAAATATCGTTTATATTTAATATTATTTACAACTTACGCCTACATACTATTTGGTCCATTAACTTTAATTCTTCATGTAATGTACAGACCATAATACTAATTTGTAATATTCATATTTGATAAAAATGACTATCGGAATTTGTTTTACAAAATCATAGTTTTTGACTTGTACTACACAACGTCTTTCTGGTTTTTCATGCCGGAACACAGCAACGCTGGTTGGCAGCAGGGGTAGGAAGCAATGAAAGAAGCTTTTATTGCCCATTCTTCTCCATAGAGATCTACGCTTTGGAATGGGCAACTACAGTACTTTAACAGTGACTGGGACTGTAGCTTCATTTTTTATTGTTTTTCGACTATTCAAAAGCCTGTAACTGGCCTACTTGAAATAAATGATTTTGATTTGATAAGCGGAAAACAGTGATTTAACGGTTAGAAACCAAATATTAGGTAAGAATATATTGTATAGATTCATTGTTTGTTTGATTTTTAAGCTTTTCGATTTTCATTATCGTCTAGCCTTTTCTCAACTATGTTCGGGTCAGCCTTCAGTCTCATATATAAAATACCAGTACTTTACATGACTTCCACAACCCAGTTAGTAGGTACTGGGTTATACGATACCCCTTGGTAAGACTGGTTGTCTGACTTTCGGGGAAGCGGGTGTGTCGGGTCATTTAGTTCCCTTCAAAATGGTTGAGATGAATAATGATGGCTGATACATGCGTCATGTTCGTGAACGGGCGCTGTCAGTTGTGACTGGTCATCTCTTAGCTGCCACGGTTTATTTTAAGTACTTTATTTTTGAATTACTGATTGAATCTTTTACTCTGGACGCTCTTAACTTGCCCGTATTTCTACATCGTTCTCACATATTTGTAATTTTTAACATGAATGATGTAACCAAGATTTTGTAACATATATTGATTTAAAAGAGTGTCCATGGAGTTTCTTGCCTATTCTTCATAGAGATCTACGCTACGGAATGGGCAACTACAGTACTTTCACAAGTTATTATGCCTTGTGACTGGGACTGTGGCTTCGCGTTTTATTTTGTTTTGACTTTCAAAAGTGCTTGTAATGGTCTAATTGAAATAAATGCTTTGAGTTTGAGTTTGGGCCACTGACTAGCAGTACCGACTGTCAAAGATCTACAAATGCCAGCTGGGATCAACGGCTTAACGTGCATTCCGAAGCATGGAGGAAACTCGATATCAAATGGGACACCCATCCAGGGACCAACCTAGGCAAGCGAGGCCTAACCTAATAATTGACCCGAGCGGCTGTTATTATTTACCCACGACAACTAATTCCGAATGCCATAATCAGCGTTTAAATATTAAATGGAATCAATTTACTCATTATTATTAAAAAAAAACTTTTTCTAAGGGATCAATCTTGAAATTTCAATAAACCTTTTTCGGTTAAAGTTATTTCAATGACTCCTTGTATGATAATTGGGATCAATGAGCTGAAGTACATGATTTGTGAAAAATGTTCCTCTATTTTTTATTTTATAATGGAAGTGGAAGTAATAGTTGTTTTCTAAACAAAAGTTTTGTAATCAGAGAGAGTTAAATGTAGATTGCAACTTTAGATTTGGGTAGGTACTGAAGTTAATTTTAATCTTATTCTAGTTAAGTACGTACTTATTAAGTATTTAACCTAACTCGGAATTATTATATAGTTTTATCTTTTACATACATGTGGTACCATTTCATCGACAGAAACGTTATCCGAATTTAATAAAGTTACAACAAAATACCAGGTGTTATTTTTTGATTACATGTTATATATAGCTAGTTCAACGGAGATATAACTATGTGAAGTAAAAATATTTTGATTTTGATAGAGATACAGTACCATGCTTTTCACGCTACAGAAAAAAAAAGCATACTGCACCAACCATTTTTTAATTTTCATAAGTAATGTTTATAATCAATAAAAAATCCTGGCATTTTGTTTGAACCTTATACGCGGTATAACGTCATAAACCTAAAGAATAAATTCTTAATGATCAAAGAAAAACTTATTCTATTAGTCACTAATTGGAGTATTGACATTTGAAAGCCGCAAAGTCTATAGTCTTCTATTCTTTAAGTAGGTTAATTATACTTGTACGATTGGTATCTTACGAACTGTATTGTTTATCTATTTATTATTTTAAACAAGAACACTTTTTGTGCCTGTCTGTGTCAACCAATTGGAGAATTTATTATACAACAATAAATCTAGTAATCGAAATAAGCTTTGCTGTAAGAAAACCAATTTTGGAGAATTAGGTCCATAAGCTTTACGAATATTATAGCAATTTGTGATTTAAAGATAAGCTTTTAATTTGTGTGCAATAAAGAAAAAGTAAATACATAACGTAAGCATGAATATAATTAAGTCTTATCATCTTGGCATGTAATTCTCATTACAAACTTTTAGTAATGGTTTAAAATGTTATTTGTAGCAAAGAAAACCCATGAGAAATAAAACTTGAGCATATTGTCACGACTCAGATAGGCTTATGCCCAGCATTGAGCGGAGACGGGCTGAGGATAATGATGTGTTACTCAAGTTAGTGGCGCGACACAAAGGTTCGTTTAATGAAACCATAGAGTGGGCTTATAGGTGTAAAAACTTATAAGGGCCACTTCGATGGCGGGACTTATACCACGCATTGCGAAAAATTTTGGAAACTTTTTTCACTTTACGGTGAAAATTTTAAAACTCCCAAATGACATTTTTCTAATGGTCCTTCTCTTGACCTCAATCTACGGAATACGGAATGTACATTACTATTATTTAGAAGACATAATTTCACAAAATGTTTTCTCCTGTAATTTTTTGCATTGCGGGGTAAGACTTAAGCAGCCTACTTAAAGAACGACCTAGGTCCTGCATGGGTCTGCAGGGTCTCAAGCCTTTATATTGTGTATTTGTGCAGATATTTGACAGCAAATAATAGGTCTTTACCTATGAAATTGCCGTATTGCAGTACAGACTTTTTCAAACAAAAAAAAGTTTTGATTGGCTATGAGTTCTAAATTCAAATTAATTTTGTTTTAAAAATATGACATTCTATTTACAAAATCAGTCTTTTGTTTATTCATTAGCGTTGTATTTTCATTACATTTCAACATTTTTCCTCATAATGGATACTTTGAAATTTCGTGTAATTATGGAATATGAGTTCCGTCGTGGCACCAACGCGGCACAAACGACCCGTAACATCAACGACGTTTACGGAGAGAACTGTACAAACGAACGCACAACCCGTTATTGGTTTGCTCGGTTTTGTTCTGGGAATTTTGACTTGAAAAATGAACCTCGTGGTCGTCCGGAAACTTTGGTCAACAATGATGAATTAAAGGTGATTGTTGAAGCTGATGAAACTCAATCTACAGCTGAGCTGGCAGCAGCTTTTGATGTTAGCATTAAAACAATATTGGTCCATTTGCGACAGATTGGCAAGATAAAAAAGCTTGATAGATGGGTGCCCCACGAACTTAACGATCGCCAGCGCAACGTACGCGTCGAGACTTGCCTTGCGCTGCTTAACAGGCACAGAAATGAAGGAATTTTGAACCGAATTGTTACGTGCGACGAAAAATGGATTCTTTTTGACAATCGAAAGCGCTCAGCAAGTTGGTTAGATCCTGGTTCGGTAGCAAAGCAATGTGCAAAACGAAAAATGACCCCTAGAAAGGTGATGGTCACAGTTTGGTGGTCTAGTGCTGGTGTGATTCATCATAGCTTTTTACAAAACGGCGAGAGCATTACTGCAGATGTGTACATTGAAGAACTGACCACAATGATGGCGAAACTCGCACGTCTGCAACCAGCTTTGGTCAATCGGTCGTCTCCACTGCTACTTCACGACAACGCGCGGCCCCATACTGCACAACAGACCGTCTCTAAGCTGCATGAGTTGGGTTTGGAAGCTCTCCCTCATCCGCCATACTCACCAGATCTTGCGCCTTCCGACTATTACTTTTTCCAAAATTTGGACAACTTTTTAGCGGGAAAAAAATTCAATTCCCGAGAGGCAGTACAAAACGCCTTTGAAGAGTTTGTTGTCTCCCGTCCAGCTGATTTTTTCAAGAAGGGCATCCATAAACTGCCACAGCGTTGGCAAAGATGCATTGATTGCAGGGGTGATTACTTTGAATAAAAGAAATAAACAAGTTCGAAAAAAAAAATACTTTAACTTTTTTCAAACAAAACGGCAATTTCATAGGTAAAGACCTAATATATAGGACAACACACGCTATAATAGGGCAGAGATCCGTATGCAGGAGCTCGGAGGTCCAGTTCTTTGTGCAGGCTGCTCCCTCCCCAGGGTGCGGGGGGAGGGTCGGGCTGCCGGTCCTCGTCACTCACCGTGCGCCACGTCACAACGCGAGGCTGTCGGTGGCGCCGGTGTCCTGTGAGAGCGTGGTACTTCCCCGGTCGAGCCAGCCCGGTGAGCTGTAGGCAGCTGGACGCTACAGCAAGGCTCTACCACGTACACGTGTGACCAAAAGGAGATAAGCTACTTTCAGCATTTGGCGGTTCGCGACTGCATAAATCGCGTGTTGGTGACTTCGATTGCTGTAGTAAAAGATACTACAAACAGTATTCATATTTTTAATCATGAGTTGTTTCTTCTTCGTGTTGCCAATACAACCGTCTTTTTTTTTTTCAACATATTTCGCTGTCACAAATTACATTGTTTTTGTAAAAAAGTTTATTTTAGGCGGCGAAGCTGTGGAAGGGCTAAAAATATTTAAAAGCTCTAGTCCAGTATGCTTAACGTTACTCGCCTTAACTTTATTATGATGATTCACGTGTAACTCAATAAGAGGCAATAACTATCAGAGGTTAGCTTATAATTTTACCCCTCAAAAAATCACTCACATTTATTTACGTAAACGATGATATTGGAAGTTTTATTAAACTCAAAAATACATAAACATAGACTCGATTAGCACACAAAGCTGTCATACAATTTTATACAAAACTACAACATAACACGCTTTTATTCGAGGTATTAGACTGACCGCATCAGAAATTGGACTACTTATAACATTGTTGGCTTTGTTCCAATAAAGCAAGCCTAACATTAAGAGCTATTTAGTCCGGTCAAATCAGACATGCAAGGTTACGAAAACTCGCATTAAGCTAAAAGTTGGCACGAAGGTTCGAAACACTGTTATAAATTAACTAGACTATGTCCGCTGCTTCGCACGCATGGAGTTCGGTCACTGTCCCACGGGATTGTACTACCGGGATAAAAAGTATCCTATGTGTTAATCCAGGTTATAAACTACCCGTGTGCCAAATTGTATCCAAATCCATTCAGTAGTTTTTGCGTGAAAGAGTAACAAACATCCATCCATCCGTCCATACTTACAAACTTTCGCGTTTATAATATTAGTAGGATTGTAAAAAGTTTCCATTTCATATCTACAATTTTTGTGTGATCTAATTTTATGATAAAACTTACTTTTTGGCAAAAAAAAAACACAAAAAAAAACATTTTTGCGATCTTTAATCTTGAATTTTATTTTTGCAAGGGTGGGAATCGATACAGACTTTTCAATCTAATAAATAAAATTCTCGTGTCGCGGTGTTTGTTACCAAACTCCTCCGAAACGGCTGAACCGATTTGTATGAAATTTTGTGTGCATATAGGGTAGGTCTGAGAATCGGCCAACATCTATTTTTCATACTTCTAAAACCCAGCAGCTAGTTTAATTTTTACTAGTGTTTCGAACATTCATGCCAATTTTTAGCTTTATGCGAGTTTTTTAAACCTTACTAATATTTTTTGGTCTAATGGAGAAGTTTCCTTTATTTTAATGATTAAGTTTAATATTTCTCAGTCAATTAAACGCTAATTTAAAAAAAAACACCAACTTTCTAGTTTTGATCAATTTTTTTTTTCCACTTAGTTACCTAAATATAGTGTTAACAACATCATGAAACTGCTCCATTTGACCAGACTAATATAGATATTCCTTTTTTTGCCGATGATTTTCATTTTCATCAAACGACTTCCGCATGTCGCGTATAATCTAGTTACAGAATTTATATAAATACATATTTTAGAGAACATAAAAAACGTGTGCACAAACATGAAGACGGAGATGATGATCCTCAATTTTCAATTCAGATATTCTTAAGTATATAATAGTTTTCATATCAATACATTAGAGTACGTACATAATAACAGCGACCTGCAAACTGGATCCGAGGCCCAAGCACATCGTATTTCCGTAAAGTTTATACCGTGCGCTCGTTCTAGAGCTTCCGTTGGTGAAGTGAAGATGTAAAGACTGCTTGCTTGCTGATGATGAAGAGTTCTAGTTGTGACCGCTGCTTCTTCATCTGTGAAGAATATGTTACCATTTACCAAACTGATTACCTTGACTCATACAAATAACCAAAAATACACACACAAGCTCAAGCTGTCTAATGCTGTTTCTGGTGTTGCTGGTAATTTAGTGAGTAGGCAAAATTTATCTTTAATTTGAAACTCGAAATGACAATTGTCATATAAAAAATCTAGTTGAAGGATGTACTATGGATACATACACCTGGGCCTAATAATTCGAAGATTATAGGCGTTGTTGTGTCTTGTTGATTGTTGTTTTTGTGTATGTTTTATCTGTACCACTGCTGTTCGTTGTTCGACGTTAGGGTAATTTAGGATATCACAAAATAAACAATAGCGTACTTACAACACCAAATTTATTAAATTCAAGTTACAGCTACAGAATACTGTTATATTAATAGGATTAACACATGAAGCTGATGCTTTAATACTTCAGTTAACTGTACATTGTGTTAGAATAATTGCTATATTCATATCTATTATTTTAATATTGAGATCTGAGTCAAATGATAACATTTTTGGTGAATTACATTTTATGTTTTTATTATAATTACTACCGTCCTATTTACTACCTCGACAAACTATAATAAAGTAGCCTAAACAACTACATAGAATTTTATAACATTAAAACTAATGTTATAATAATGTTAGATTACATTGATTGTCGTGCATGCTTCAGTCGCTAATTTGACATTTTATAATCATAAGTATACTCGTAACTAAGTTATTTAAAAATGGCACGATTATAGGATTGCCACTACATTGTTTTAATTAATTACAAGCTTATCGTCAAGGAATTATTATCCAGATATAGCACAGAAATATTTAAACGTACCATAGAAATACTAAGTTTTGATTATTTGGACTGCTTTGTTTATCATTGTATTTAAATATACAGCTTATTATTAGGAACATATATACTTCGGTGGCACGTACGTCAAACCTCTTTAGTAGCCACTGGACGCTATTACACTGGACGCTAGTAAATAACTGTTCTTCTTTCTGTGTCGACAACTCAAACAGCTCAGCTGTGTGCGCATGCCGTGCAAGTTGGAAGGAAGGCCATTGTCTGTGGGGAGACGCCGCTTACGCACTTGAGCTCAAAGCGCCCAACAGCTCTAATGTCGTCCCAACAATATGCGGCGATGCGGACAGCTCTGTCACATGGATCTTGGAGAAGGCAGTTTGTTGTGCATGATTATTAATTTTCGAGGGTACTCTAGTCTCCCACACGGAATAATGATTTCACGTTATTGGACAGTAAGTTGCCCACACGGAAGGACTTCATTTTACTATGACTTGTCACTGGTCACGCTTGGGACTCGCTCAAAGACACAAGTCGTTGATCTCGCCGATGTCGCCAGCCTTAAGATCCAAACTCGTAAACACGACACGTCCTCGCAATGTGCCACGATGTGAAGGCAGGTCGAGGGAATGTATTCTATCCGCTGCTACCCTAAGTTACTATATTGTCTTAAATTTCACTGGCACCATGTCCCTTCCAAGTATGTGAAGCATTGCTGTTTATCGATAAAATTGGTTGTTGTATTTGAGGATGTGACAGTTACGCCCACCGACGTCGGAGATTACAGACTAAACCCTCATACAAGTGCTTGCTTATGGCTTAATACTATCATACATGTAGATTAAATTTATCCTTAAATACTAGACCACTACTTGGGTCGTATATTAATAGATACAGATAATTCATTCCATATTCGCGTCCAAGAGCAATAAACAATTTAGAATATTTTACATAACTTCCAATATCATCAGATAATACAATTCATCTTAAACATGTTAGTGAAGTTCCTACATCTACTTACATACATTGAAATGAGAATGTACATATTTCTAAGGCTTTAATAAGCAGCGGCGGCGGCGAACTCTCGCGTCCGGCCCTGGTTCAAACCATGGTCCGGAGTGAGAGGGAATGGGAAGCCGTCGCCTCCTTCTGCGAAGCAGTCTTGCTAGCGAAAGAGGCGGCGGAACATGAGAGGGAGAGAACCTCACGTCCCAGCCGCCGCGGCGACCACCCACTAACCCCCGGCCACCGTAGGCGCGGACCTGTGGACGGTGAGTAATGGACTAGCTCACCGTCCGTCCGTCTTACGACGACAGGCCGTGTCGGAGGCGCGTTCGTGTTCCACGCGTTCCTCAAGGAGGTGGCAGCAAACCGGAAGGGGTCCCCGAGAGGGCCGATGCCTGCCAGGGCTGCGGGACTGTTCAAAAGAGATACCGTGGCCCTGGAACACATAGGGCTAAAAAGGAGCATGGATGGGTTTTAGTCAGTACAAGTCTGACACTCTCTTCCGCTCCGCTCAGAGCGGGGGGAGTTATTAGATGATCTCTTATCCGAAAAAAAAGGTTTGTAATTTTGAGTCTTGGAAATCTATTTAAAAATAATATAGGTATATGGATATATGGGTAATGAAACGGTATTCCTTATTTGGTTACTCTCCCCTACTGGTTATAATTTTGGATGATAGGTATAGGTTAAGATAAATATGACTTTCTAGATGTGTTCTTTGTTTGATATTATAATTAAATTAAAATTAAGACTACAATTTTATGTGCGCACGATAACTGCATATTTACTTATTCTACCATAATTTCGGGTAATGTATATTTTTGTTGAATTGAGGATCTTTTGATATTCACTTAACACTAAGTATGTAGCTAAATGTAGCACATTACCTACATACGTACTTACACTATTAATATAGTAATCTGGCCTTGTTGTTGCAACATTTTTGTATATGTACACTTAAGTCCTTAACTCCTAAACTACTAATCTGTTACTGCTGTCTCTCAGATTTAATATGATACTAGGAATCTTCTTAATGATAAATTAAAATAACCTATGTAGGTCTCGGTAATATTACCGGCGCAAACCTAACTATTATGAGCATTTATGTCAATTCGTATTACTTACAACTTACTGTAAGATTATCCTAAAAGTATAACCTAACCTTATCCGTATTATTATCTTATAGTTACCGGCGCAAACCTAACTATTATGAGCATTTATGTCAATTCGTATTACTTACAACTTACTGTAAGATTATCCTAAAAGTATAACCTAACCTTATCCGTATTATTATCTTATAGTTACCGGCGCAAACCTAACTATTATGAGCATTTATGTCAATTCGTATTACTTACAACTTACTGTAAGATTATCCTAAAAGTATAACCTAACCTTATCCGTATTATTATCTTATAGTTACCGGCGCAAACCTAACTATTGTGAGCATTTATGTCAATTTATGTTATTTACAACTTACCTAAAAGATCTAATTACAGTAAACAATAAACGGTTCAAGTGCAGGTAGGTGTCTCTTGTACAAAAAAACGGCTTTGCTAAGAATTTTCTTACTTTGGTGCAGAATAGGTCAATGCCAGGTTCACAAGAAATTACGTTAAAACTGCGACTGGCTCTCTGAAAGTACGCATTACGCCTATAAATATTGTTATTGGTTAAGTTGCATGTGGAAGTGATCGCTGTCGCAGTCTCATCTGATTGGTGCTTAGAAGAGGTTGTTGGATTTTAGATATGTTTTAGTTCCGCTACTTTTTTTAAAAAAAGAAGACATGCGCAATAATATACAGCCTTCCTTTTTTACATATCTCATTGTTGATGACTGATGCAATGAAACTCGCTTGTATACAGTACATCGTGCTTAAGACTAAATAATCTAATTACACAGTTGCATTGTATGAAAGTTTCATATGAGTTTTAGTGGTTATTTATTTTCTTAAATATGTATGAATTTAAGTTTAAATTAGAAATACCAAATATGAATAGTTGGTGGGGTATACATACTTAGACTTCGACACTAAGGCTATGTTAATTTTCTATATTTTTCAGAATGTTGCTCACCAACTCAAAAGCAAAACGAAAGAATGGAATACAGATCTGATGGGGAAAGCTATAAAACTGGTTTGAGAAAAAGAAAGATGCTTTATTTGATATCTGCAACATCCGGATGAATTCCTCATAGTGCTAACTCTGAGCACGCAACAATCGCTCTGGTGTAGAGTGCAACACCTGGATTTGTGGTTATTGGAAGTAGTTTAAGCTACTTTTAATATTTGACAATTTTGATTAAGATTGATTTTGATAATTTCGCAGTGTTCCATATTTGATGTTGATTTTGTTTTCAAGAAATTATAGTACTTGAAATTACTAAACATAAGGCTGTAATTTTAAGTCTTTGAAATCTAATTGGAAAGATAATAAAACGGTATTCCTTATTTGGTTACCCTCCCCTACTGGTTATAATTTTGGATGAGTTTAGGATAAATCTGACTTTATAGATGTTTTTTTTATATTATCATATTATAATTGAATTAATATTTAGACTACAACTTTATGTGCGCTTGATAGCTGCATATTTACTTTTTCTACCATAAATTTTGTGTAAGTTATATTGTAGTTGAATTGAGGATCTTTTTATATTCACTTATCACAAAGTATGTAGCTAAATGTAGCAAATTACCTGCATACGTACTTACACTATTCCTACAGTAATCTGGTCTTGTTGTTGCATCATTTTTCGTGTATCAAAATCAAAAAAATCAAAAGTCATTTATTCAAACTAGGCTGATAATCAGCACTTTTTGAGCGTCAAATTACAAGAGTCAGTCCCCCAAAACGCCCGCCCTTTGGCCACTTCCCGTATGTACACCTTAGTCCTTAACTCCTAAACTACTACTGCTGTCTTTTAGACTTTCTTAATTATAATTCGTATCATTAAAAAAAAAAAATAACCTATAAAATTACCTACATACGTACTTTCATTATTCCTATAGTAATCTAGCCTTCTTGTTGCAACATTTTTGTATATGTACACTTAAGTCCTTAACTCCTAAACTACTAATCTGTTACTGCTGTCACTCAGATTTAATATGATACTAGGAATCTTCTTAATGATAAATTAAAATAACCTATGTAGGTCTCGGTAATATTACCGGCGCAAACCTAACTATTGTGAGCATTTATGTCAATTCGTATTTCTTACAACTTACAGTAAGATTATCCTAAAAGTATACCCTAACCTTATCCGTATTATTATCTTATAGTTACTTCAGATAAAGTTTATTTTTTAGTTACTTAGCTAAGAAGTTCTTAAATAATAAACTTATTTACTTTCTTATATACCTAATTGTATCGATTATATTAATTTTATATACAACTTATGCCTACCTATAGTAGGTGAAAATTGGATCCTTGCCTTGTCACTCTTCAAGTAATGTACAGAACTTATTTACCAACTATTCCGTTCTACTACCAAAAACGAATATCACTGGTATTTGTTTCAGACACTGGTAAAAGAAAAAATTTCCCCTGACTCGCATGCTTGGCCATCCCAGCCCTTTTTTTTTCGGATGGGAAGTCATCAAATGACTTCTCCCGCTCTGGGCGGAGTGGGAGGGAGTGTCAGACTTGTACTGACTAAAACCCATCCATGTTCCTTCTTAGCCCTTTGTATTCCAGGGCCACGGTATCTCTTTCGAACAGCCTGCAGCGGCCATCCTAGCCTGCACCCACGATCCCAGTATTTTACACGAAACGCCCAGCGACTGCCGTCTGACCTCCGCAACCCCACTAGTGGGAACACCGGTGTCCTGAGGTGAGACTAGTATGCGGATAGTTGAGAGCATGTGACTGCCCGTGACGACTGTCGAGGGTATCAGCACGACAGCCGGGACCGACGGCTTAACGTGCCCTCCGAAGCACGGATATGACGTTAGTCATCTAAGACTTGAAGTCGCTACTTGATTTATACATACGCATCGTAATGGTTTTGAATGTTATCTGTATTGAAGCAAATCTCATTCTAAATAAAACTGAGTGCATGTGTCAGAGATGCAGCTCAGGTGGTTTATAAATCCATCGAAGGGGCCTATTAGGGCCCATTCGATGGAGACTCTTATACCACGCATTGCGAAAAGTTTTGGAATCTTTTTGAGATTGTTTTTTTTTCGCATTGCGAGGTAAGTTTTAAGCAGCCTACTTAATGAACGACCTAGGTCCTGCATGGGTCTGCAGGGTCTCAAGCCTTTATAGTGTGTATTTGTGCAGATATTTGACAGCAAATATATAGGACAACACACGCTATAATATGGCAGAGATCCGTATGCAAGAGCTCGGAGGTCCAGTTCTTTGGGCAGGCTGCTCCCTCCCCAGGGTGCGGGGGGAGGGTCGGGCTGCCGGTCCTCGTCACTCACCGTGCGCCACGTCACAACGCGAGGCTGTCGGTGGCGCCGGTGTCCTGTGAGAGCGTGGTACTTCCCCGGTCGAGCCAGCCCGGTGAGCTGTAGGCAGCTGGATGTTACAGCACGGCTCTACCACGTACAATCCCGAGATGAGACAAGCTACATTCAGAATTCGGCGGTTTTGCGACTCCATTGATGTTGCGTTTCGGTGTCTACCTGCGTTTTGTTATTGTTGTGTCGGAATCCTGCAATAGTAGCGCTCAGTCGCTGCATCGATCATTCCAAATGCGATTCATCTCCGATCGGCTATGCTAGAAGTATGCAGCTAGTTCACTTTGGCCTCATATACTCGTAGTATTACATGATGTTTTAATTAAATGTAGACTGTCTGTTCTAGATCACAAAAGGGACGGTTTTTATCGGCTGTTTTAATAAACCCTGGTCAAATAACGACTTAGTTTTATAAAGGGTGTAAAGAGACCCTTAACGAAACAAAGAGACATGTACTCTCCCCGTCACGTCATTGTGATATTTTTTTTTTCTGGACCATACCTGGGAACTCCCTAGTTATGGAGATATCAAAAATCAATGGCCAAAGTTCAAGTCTTTTTTTTTCTTCATAATTTTTCGTTGGTTAATGTTAAAGCTTTAATTGAAATGCTCCTGTACTATTTAATGCATCCATCAGCACCGTAAAACGCGATTTCTCTTACACCAAAAAAATGTCGTTGTCCAGCAATAATTGTTGCGCAGTGTTATTTAATTTACAGAATGCTTGGCTGACGGCTTGGTGAAGGGACCCCTTCACACCTTTTTTTTTAAGGGGGGAAACCTTGAAAAGGCGACCGGTCTTTGGGGATAAGACCGGGGAGTGTGAGATTTCAGCCTCACTAAAATCATCCACACATGGGAGGAGGCACCAATTCCTCTCAATCGTGTGCTGTGCTGAGTCCTTGTTGACTCCGCAATATAACATACCTACGAGTACATGCGTGTATCCCGTTCAAACGGCATCTCTACTTGCTTGCGCTTACTTAATTGGCCATACGTCATAGCACGTTTTAGTTTAACATAATTAATAAACGTTAATATTGGAAGTTTGCATTGAAGTACACAATAATATCTAAACTTAGAATCGACTGGCATTTGCAGCTGGTAGGTTTACATTTTTATACAAAATTATAGAAAAACAGACTTTTATTCGAGGTATTAGAGTGCATTAGGATTATAATAAATACACTCATTCAATGCGTTCAAGACTCAAATATCTATCTATATTTAACCGCAAATAATACTCTTCCTCTAAAAGTAAACTAATACCCTGGTTGGGTGTAACATAATTCATAAAAAAATATTTAATGCAGTGACGAACTTATTATTAATAAAAATTATTAGTATAAAGATCTTGTTCTCATGAAAGTGACTTTGTGTCTTTTTGAGAATATGTCAATATTTTAAATTTACTTTAAAAACCTCCGTTTACTATTCAACGAATCCATCAGCACAATGTTTTGAGTGCGTTACATTGAATTTTACGGTGAAACATAATTTTTCACCCAAAAAAAACTCCATTCCTGGCAATATTTTTTGCGTAGGTTTCCTTAGTTGGATGTGCAGAATGCTTGGCTGACGGCTTCTTGAAGGCTCTACAGGGTGTAACAGAAAGGGTATATACATACTTAAGGGTGTGCTACAGATAGACGATCGAACTGAACATGTTTCTCCTCCATCGAACATACATCGTAATAGCGAAAAAAATATCAGCTGCCCCATAAATTTGGGTCGAATAGGTATTGCAATTTTGTATGGGGCAGCAGATAATTTTTTCACTGAAAAACATGTTTTATGATGAGTAACATATATGTTCAGTTCGATCGTCTGTAGCACACCCTTAAGTATGTAAATACCCTTTCCGTTACACCCTGTATACACCTTGTATTTACAGTTCATACAAAAGAAAGTTTTTACATAAAATATGAAGACGAAGTATAACAGCTGATTTATTTTTAAACGTTCCTAAGTACATATGTTGCAGTATTGATGAGCAAAAATAATACAAAAGAGCACGTACATAACAGCATACAGCGACCAGCGAATAGGACTCGATGACAAATGAAGGCTGCATTATGTAGAAGCTGCTGATGATCTTCACAAAAACCAATGCATCAGTCACAACCAAAAACCAGTGACTGAGGCTTTGGTTTCTATAAAGATATGTTCCTGTTAGTGTTGCTATTGGCAATAAATTAGCATAATTAAATTTGGAGGTAGGAGGAAAATTATGTGTTGTGTTTCGTATCTTCAAAGTACTTTACTAATTTAAAACAAATAAAGTTGAAATTGTACGTAGTCATAATTTGTATGGCAGTTTAGAGAGTTAATGTTACTTTTATTTTACAGTTTGAGACAAACATAATTTTTGGCAAACTTTAATAGCAAGCCTGCAAGATTTAAAGTTTTTGAATTTTAAAAAAAATGTATTAAGTACACAGTTTTGCAAGACTTCGCCACTTTCCAGTGGGTCAGCTGGGGTAAAGAATTTTCGGAACATACCTCTTAGCAATACATCTGTTTGTTTTGTTATTTGTATTTTTAAGACGAGACTGTTGATATTATTTTGTTCATCATCTCCCTAGATTTTTTCTAACTATGTTGGGTCGACTCCCAATCTAACCGGTTGGAGCTGACCTCTACAACTTAGTACTGAGTAATACATGATACCACTTGCCTAAGACTTTTGGGCCTCTGACTACCTGTAACGACTGTTAAAAATATATAAATGACAGCCGGGATCAACGGTTTAACGTGCTCTTCGAGGCACCGAGGTAACTCGGTATTTACAGGATGGTCACCTATCCACGGACCGACTTGGGCAAGTACGGTTCAACTTTGAAGTACGCCCGATTTTTTTTTATTAGTTTTTTGTTTGTTTTAGACACGTACACTGGTAGTTAACGCAAGTATATTCAATGATAACTCACATTGTTATAATGTAGGTGTGGTAGCGGGCTGCAGGCGATCTATATGAAGTAGAAGGAGTGCGGCTGCAGCTCGAGCTGCGCCATCTTAGCGAGCAGGCGGTGCAGGCGCCGCTGTGCCGCCGCGCCCGCCGCGCTGTGTGCGTCGCCGCGCCCGCCCGCGTGCGGCGCCAGCCCGCGGCACACCGCCAGCCGCTGGGCCACGTGCCGGGGCATCTGCGGGGGGATGTGACGACAATGTCGTGACGAACATAGAACAGTAAACAGTTTGAGTATGAATGTGGACGGGTATAAGAGTAGAGGAAAACCAAAGGAATGATGGATGGACTGTGTGAAGGATGATATGGCAAGAAAGGAGGTGTCTGATGGGATGACAAGTAATAGAGAGGTATGGAAGAAGGAGACTTACTGCTCCGACTCTAAATTATTTGGGATAAAGGCAAGAGAATGATGAATAGTAATCAGGTACACTTTATAATGCATACATTTTGATACAAGTGAGGAAGCTTTGCTATTGCAGAAGAAGCGAATTTCACGCCCGAACCGCAAACGAGGGTGTTATGGAGCCGAGAACTTCAGTAACAAATGCCCGCGTGTACCTATCAAATGACGTTTTCCAATACGCTTTTGAAAATATAAAATTACTTTTTTTTTTTGTCCTGAATTATTTTTAGGAAACTACTGATTTATTTTGCTTGTTTCCGCGCTTTGGTTTTGCAGGTTGAAGGAGAAGCAAAGATATGAAGCCACTAAACAGCCTAATTTAATATGAAAAATAGAAAATTCAACATTTTATGTATTTAGAACACAAACAAATGTTTTTTTTTATTTAAGCTTATTTATGATATTCTGTTTTTAAACACAATTTAAAGGACCATGAGAAATTTTGGACCAATTACTCAACAGTGATAAAACCTATCCCATATGCAAGCTTTTAGGGTATTATTAATTTCTTATTACGGCAGCTACATCGAATTCGAGCGCGAACATGGTGTTTTGGAACGTTTTCCATACTGACAAAGCATCAAAATTCATAGTGTCGAAACTGTAAACAAAACATTTTTTACTATAAATAACATTTGTAACGGGATATTTACCATGTTTACTATTTATTCTGTCAAACATGAAACACAAAAAAAGAAATTCACATACTTTTCTAATATGTTAATATCGGCTCTTAACCAATAAACTAGGATGGATTTTGAACATTTAGGATCATTAAGTGAGAGTGACATGATTTTTTGGACTGGACTTAGAATTGAGCAATTTAATGCAGTTTTAGAAGAAACTTCTTCACTGAGCCAAGTGGCTAACCGTCCTCGTACTTGGTATTTATTTGTCCAAACTTCGTACAGATGAGTCCAATGAACGATTGGCGAGCCTATTTAATATGTCACGCAGAACTCTGGCACTAGCCAGAGAACACTTGACTGGAGATTTTGTCAATATTCATTTAGGCTTGGACAACATAACTAGAGGAAATATGTTACAAAGGAATTCACTTTTACCAAAGGGTATTTATGGTAATGACGACAAAAAGCGATAATTATCTGTGATGGGACGTAGGTACATCTTTTTTAAAAAAAAACAGTATTTTTTCTTTCAGAGACTATCAAATAGCCATCATAAGTTCCAAAACCTTTTAAAACCATTTTTAATAAGTAGTTAAGAGTGGCGGTTTCATTATAGATGTTCTTGGTCCGTACCCAGCTACAACAAGTGATGTAACAATAATGGCCAACTTGTGTGAGGATGAAAATCACGCTTTTCATTGGTTTTTTGAACCAAATGATGTTTTTATATTAGATAGAGGTTTCGGGGACTGTATTATAGATTTAGAATCACTGGGATATGAAGCACATTTTCCTCCTACAAAGGATGGAAATGAAAGTCAGTTGACGACAGAGCAGGCTAATACATCTAGATTAGTAACAGCAATTCGCTGGCTGGTGGAAGCAGTCAATGGCAAGTTTAAGAATAGATTCAAATTGCTTCGCAATGATTATTTTAATAGAGCGTTGCCACATATTATTATGTTTACGGATTTTAGAATTGCAGCTGTGCTAATTAACGCGTTTTATAGAGTAGCCGTAAATAATAGATTTGCTGGAGACATTTTGCGCATTATAAATGCTAAGATCAACACCCCGAATCTTTTATTTGACTATGTGACATTAAAAAATCTTAACAGACAACTTGTTGCGTTTGAAAGGATAGATGCTCGTCTTCCTCAGTTGCAAGACTTCCCGGTATTAACGGATGATGATTAAGTACTTCTGTCCCTTGGTTCATATCAGTTGAAACTTGCACGTACATACACTAGCGATTCCCAGCAATAATTTTTGCGTAAAGTTACTTAGTTTCATGTACAGAATGCTTGGTTGACGGCTTCGTGATGAGGTGATTTACACTGTGTATACCTATATATGTTATAAATAAAATTGAAGTGCCTGTTTGTAATATTAAAATACATTTATTACATGCATTTGAATATATATACTGTACATATATACCAAAATATTTTTTTTAAATATTTTTTCTGTCTGCCTGTCTGTTTGTTCCGGCAAATCTCTGGAACAGCTGGACCGATTTTGACAAGACATTCACTGGCAGATAGCTGGTGTAATAAGGAGTAACTTGGGCTACTTCTGTTTTAGAAAAATCTAAAATGATTATAAAACTAAATAACTTTTTTGTTAAATTCCACGCGAACGAAGTCGCGGGCACAGCTAGTTCAAAATAAAATGTTAATCAATACACGAATAAACATGTTGTTTTATTTTTGTTTATAATAATATGTTCAGTTCCTCGCTAGAAGCTACCAATAATTATATTTTTTGATGTTCAAAATCACCTTGTTGGCGCTCGATTTCGGGTTGGCTCCCATAGTAACAGTTAAATAATACCCCAAAATCTTTCTTTTTTTGGGTTAGGTTTCATTAATGTTGAGGATTTGGTCCAGTCTCCATACAAATTGCCCATGGTCCTTTACACCGTAAAGGCGCAAATCTCTTTGAGTAATTAAAGTCCAATAAGAGCCAGTTTTCGGGGAATCTTTTAAAGTAAAACGACTATAGAGAACAGATTACGACTTTACTCTAACACTCCTTCTTTATAGTCTTATAGTATTGAACTCAAGCTAAGTTATCATAATTTTACAAAGCAGCTAACCAAAAACCTAAACTTCTTTATAACTCCTCATACACTACAATGTTGCTCGTACGTAAAACGTCCACATTACTGAAACTTTTCACACAAGTACGGACACCAGCCATCAAGCTACCCGAAACTGTAAATTTTACCAATGAACCTTTTTTTTTTTGCGGATGGGAAATCATCAAATGACTTCTCCCGCTCTGGGAGGAGCGGGAGGGAGTGTCAGACTTGACTGACTAACACTCACCCATGTTCCTTCTTAGCCCTTTGTGATCCAGGGCCACGGTATCTCTTTCGAACAACCCGCAGCCCTGGCAGGCATCGGCCCTCTCGGACCCCTTCCGGTTTGCTGACATCTCCTTGAGGCGCGCGTGGAACAAGTACGCGCCGTCGACACGGCCTGTCGTCATGAGACGGACGGACGGTGAGCTAGCCCATTACTCACCGTACACAGGCTCGCGCCTACGGTGGCCGGGGGCCTCTGGTTGCCCCCCGACGCCCGGGGCGTCTCCCGCGGCGGCTGGGACGTGAGGTTCTCTCCCTCTCACGTTCCGCCACCTCCTTCGCTAGCATGACTGCTTCGCAGAAGGAGGTGACGGCTTCCCATTCCCTCTCGCTCCGGACCATGTATTGAACCAGGGCCGGACGCGAGAGGTCGCCGCCGCCAATCGCGGCTACGAGGACACGGCGGTGCTCAGCCCAAGCGGGGCAGAGCTCCACGGTGTGCTCCGGCCGATCCTCGCAATGGTAACACTCGGGCGTTTCCTCCCGCCCGATTCGGTGCAGGAACCTCCCGAAACAACCGTGTCCGGTGAGGACCTGCGTCAGGCGAAAGGTGAGGGCGCCGTGGCGCCTCTCAAGCCACTCCTCAAAGAGGGGGACTTATCGCCACTATTGTGGCGTGCCCTGCACGTGGTTGCGATAGTCGCTGTCTCCATGCCGCCATAAGATCGCGCCGAAGGTCTGTCCGCTGAGCGACAATTTGCCGCGGCAGCGGAGTTTCCCCCCGGCGTTGTGCCTCCGCGCGCCATTCGTGCAGGTCTGCGAGCACTATCGCCTCCAGATCCCATGGCGGCAATCCGGCGCGCGAGGCTCGCCGCCTCGCCGGAGATCGTGCGGTACCCCCGGACCAGCCTCACGGTACCACCTTCTGGGGCGCGTTCAGTTAATGGGCGGCTCGCTGCCTCAAAGAACGCGCCCACACCGGGGCCCCGTAAAGGGCCATGGACCGCACGACCCCCGCATAGAGCCTCCGGCAGGAGGCGTTTGGACCCCCCAGGTTGGGCAAGAGCCGCTTGAATGCAGCCCCTGCCCGTTCCAGTTTTGGGGCCAAACGTCGGAAGTGCTCAACGAAGTTCCAACGGCTGTCGAGGACAAGCCCTAGGTACTTTAGCGTCGACTCGATGCCGATAAGAACCCCTCCTACCGTCAGTATGGATCCCGACGGTGGCGCATTCCGAGGCCCATGAAAGCACATGGCCTCGGACTTGTGCAATGCCACCTCGAGACCCAGTTGCCTGATTCTCTCCACGACTATCGCAAAACCGCGTGTCATTAATTCGGCCGCCGCCTCGTGCGACCTCCCCTGTGCCAGCACCAGCGTGTCGTCAGCGTAGCAAACTACGCTGACACCGCTAGGGAGGTCAGCGCGCAGCACCCAGTCGTAGCCGATGTTCCACAAGGGTGGCCCCAGAACCGATCCCTGTGGAACACCGCACGACATCTCTCGCCGGTTCCACTCTCCGTTGCTACCCCGGGTAGATGACGGCCCTGTCCGTCAGGTAGTCCCCGACCACACGACGAAGATAGGTCGGCACCCAGTGATACCGGAGTGTCTCCCTAATGCAGGTCCAGGGCATGGTGTTGAAGGCGTTGGCGATGTCAAGAGACACCGCCACGACGACCCCACCCCGGGACACTGCATCCCCCGTCGTGAGAGCCCTCACGCGCATGATGGCGTCCATCGTCGAGCGCCCCCTGCGGAAACCAAACTGGTGATCCGCAAGGTCCGGCCCCATCCCCACAAGGTGCCCGGCGAGGCGGTTAGCAATGACTCTTTCAAAGAGCTTGCCCACCTCGTCGAGCAACACAATGGGCCGGTATGCGGACGGAGAGTCCGCAGGGCGCCCCGGCTTCCGGATGAGGACCAGCTTCCCCGTCTTCCAACGAAGCGGGAACTGGCCTCTCTCCAAGCATGCGCTTAAGAGCCCTTCCAGTCGGGGCCAAAGAGCCTCCGAGGCCAGGACCCAGGCTTTGCCAGCCAAGCCGTCGGGTCCCGGGGCGGTATTTTTGGATTTAAGCCTGCCTACCGCCACTCTCAGGTCTACCCCGGTAACTTCGGGAATGTCGTCATCGTCCTCGATGTGGTCCACTTCTGGCACCGCAAGCGGCGGAGCCATGGGCGGTGGAGGATGTTCCCCTCGCAGAGGGAACAGAGCGATCACCACGTCCTCCACGAGCTGAGGCCGGAGACTCTGCGTCAGCGGGGGGGCCCAGGTGCGGAGTTTGTCCCGCACCATCTTGTAAGGGCGCCCCCACGGATCTCTGTCGAGAGTCTCCAGCATCTCCTCGCGGCCCAGGTCTTTGGCCCGCTGGACAGCCTCTTGGAGGGCGGTCTTCACTGCTCTGTATCCCTCGTACAGCTCCGCTTCAATGGCTGCCGCATCCGGAGGGCGGGTGCGGAGCCTGCGATGCCTGGCGTACGGGTGCCGCGCGGCGACGCACGCCTCGCGCAGAGACGTCAGCTCTCGCGACTACCAGTACACCTGACGCCGGGCGCTTCCTGGCCGAACTCAGGGCATTGCCACGTCGCAGATGTCGGACATGGCCTCCTGGAACCACCCTGCCTCGTTGTTGACGTCGGCAGGCCTGTTCGTTACCGATGAACCTTAAACCCAATTCTTTAACGATAAAGTTGAAAATCTATTAAAGTAATTTGACAGATTGTTGTAGTTTGGTGTGCCTGCGTCTGTACTTAGACGAAAAAAGCTATACAATAAAAAAAAACGGGTTGCACTCCAGGAGTGCCGGCAGAAGTGAAAACTTGTATATTAACGTTTTGCATTTTTGATATTTTGGAATGGTTAAGGAATAATTTTGCACGAATCTGGTAAAATACAATATTCTTAGTTATTTGAAGAAGAAGAAAAATTTAACACATCAGAACTATTACAATCCGTCGTACGAATTTTACCTCTTTGGAGAAACCGAAGATTTTGTGCATAAGATCCAGTTTTGGAAATCCAAACTCAATTAATGACAGATGTCATAAAGTTCAAATTCCTTCGTAATCTAATGTCAATCCGTCTTACGAATTTTCCAGTTTTGGAAACCCTCAATGACAAATTTCATACAGTTCAAATTCCTTCGTAACTTAATGTCAATCCATCTTACGAATTTTCGATCAGCCGGCCTAGCATGACCGCCGTAGAAACAGGCTATGTCTACGGAAGAATCGACAATTTGACAGATATTTCTATCGTCCCAAGCATGGCGATATTAAGAATGTAGAAAAGAAATGTTGCTTTTCTTCAGTCGACACAAGTCTACAACGTCGAGCATGACGAACATATTTTCTCTTCTTTTGACATTTGGGGGTAGAAACATTACTTCTGACAAATGTCAAACTAGTCTTCATCACATCGGACCTAGACAAGATTATTTTTGTAGCTAGTATTTGTGTTTTTTGAGCTTTTGTGATTTTTAAAAAACATGTCGGGTTCCTACCGTCGCCAATGTTTCACTATTATTTTAATCATTCATCCAAAATAGTTTAATTTGTTTGTAAACATGTCACCTGAGTCCGCCACAGATTAAAAACTAAATACGAGAAATACGTTTCGTGGTTGCGTTGAGTTACGTTCAAAAGGTTGAAATGTTTAGGTTTAATTTCGCGAAAAAAATCCAGGCCTGGATTCAAGATGCAGCAACACCATCCCGCCCACGAAAAATGAAAAACTCGTGCAATATTCAGGGAATATAAACATCACGTGATACGTCCCCGTTGCTATGGAAAGAATTTCTGGTTATGTCTTCGTAGAAACGCGAGTCGACGGGGCGAGCCATGCTCGGTCAGAAGACATGTCAAGTTGTATAGAAAGGATTTCTTGGTAGAATAGAGATAGAACGGTCATGCTAGGGGGGCTGGACACATGACCTGACGGTCACGTATCTTGACGCTAGTTTATCATTTTTTACTCATCACAAAAGTGCACAACAGTTTTCACTTCAAAATCTGCACTTACATTGAACAGCGGTGAGTGCAGTATAGGAGTCCACAGAGGCAGCAACTTGTTGAGCACGGTGGAGTTACACTCCAACAAAGACTCCAGCAGACTCAGAAAGTGAAGGTTCACCGTCTCTGCCAGCTGAAAGATACGATACTTTTAGTTCTTAGGTTTGTGATACAATAGGGGATGATCACATTTTTTTTCTTATTAGGTAGATTATTGACAAGTATTGGACACGTATTTTTTCTTTTTTCACGTGGTCATAAAATTACGGGGATATTGAGTTGAAATGGCGCATGACGTCAAATGTAGATAATTTTTATACCTACTTGTGACGTAGTGAGCCCCCACTCTCCGACTTTAATGAGTTTTAACTAAGTAATTTTTTGATATTTTGATAAAACAAAAAATACGTGTCTAATATTTTTGTATTACCTGTCTGACGGACAAAATAGAATGTCGTTTTTTTTACCCAGTCTTCACCCCTATTATAGCAGAGATTGTGTACGGCATTTGTCTTTTGTTTGTCTCATGAGTCAACTGTCAGGACATTGATGAGGAGGGACAAATCGCATGTAACTAAAAGAGTGATGAATATAAATGTTGATGGATGGAAAAGGAGTGGAAGACCAAGGAAACGATGGAAGGATTGCTTACCACTTTAGACTGCACGGTGACCTGCAGTATGCTGGGCACCAGCTTGCACCAGAAGTCCAGCAGGATGCAGGTGGTGGTGTTGTGCGGCTCGCTGCAGGGCGGCGAGGAGGCCGCCAGCTGCTCCAGGTACAGCGTCCACAGCTGGCACAGCACGAAGGCGTGCAGTAACGCGGACATGCGCAGGGCGGCGGGCTTTGTTTGTTCCACGTATGATGACATTATTGTCTAAAGACAAAACACATAAATAACCTTTAAATACCTCAAATTTACTTCTATTATTGATCGAAGCTCCCAAAGAAAAAAAAAGGTACAAAAGACTTTATGAGACATATGCAACTATTTTGTAAACATAAGCTAAAGAGCTAAGAGAAAACTGCTAGCTAGTGATTGCCGAGTCACCTGTATATAGTCAGTGATATGGCACGTGGCATCCTGCGGCACAGGCTGGTGCATCTGCGCGGCTTGCGAGTGGCACGCGGGCAGCTGGTGCGTGCGGCTGTTGCACAGCGCGCCCATCACCAGCCACGAGATCAGGCGCACGCGCGTCACGCACTCGCACACCTCGCGAGACCTTGGAAACGTTTAACGTTACGACGGATTTTTCACACTTTGCTTTTTTTATCTGTGGTCCAATTTATGGCAAATGATTAGATTGGCTGTTCTTATCTGTCACAGTCGAAACTATTTTTCGAACTCTTTTTATAGTCATAGTCATAGTCATAGTCATCATTTATTGCATTCATGTAGTTTACAAGTTGTTACAAGTACAATTATATAGGTTCCATACATGAACCCTGCTAGGGCACAGCAATATAAATAATTAGAGTGCTACAGTGTCACAATAATAAAACAAACCACTGTGCTTGAAAAACATAAATCATTTGTTGTTTAAATAAGTAACTGTCATATAATATAAGATAGGGTAAGAACAATTAATTAGTCATCATTTCCATTCATAAATTAAATTAAGATAAAATATTAAATTAGAAAAATAGCTATAATAATCATAAAATAACATAACATAAAGTAGGTAGTCAGTCAAAATTGTAGGTGCTGTGTGTATTGTGTACAGGTATGAATTTCAATGTCAAAATTTACTTATCGTCTAAGAATTCCTTTAACGTGTAATACGATTTTAATATAAGGTATTTTTGGAGACTGTTTTTAAATTTATTTTCGTACTCTATGTCCTTAATTGAATTTGGAAGCTTATTATATATTTTCACGCACATGGCTAAAGGTCCTGAATGGAACATAGCTAATTTTGAGCTTGGTAAGGCTAATTCATTTTTGTTTTGGCGTCTAACACTGCGATGTTGTGGGCGAAGGTCCTTAGTGAGTGGGAATAGTTCCCTGTGCTTTTTTACAAATTTGCTAACTTCTAAAATGTAGATACCAGTTAATGTAAGGACTTTGTATTTTACAAAGAATGGCTTACAGCTTTCTGTGTTATCTATATTGGCAAGAATTCGTATACATTTCTTTTGGAGAATAAAAAGTCTGTCTTTGTCTACACCATTTCCCCACACCACGATTCCATAATTTAGCCAGGAGTATGCATAGGCATAGTATGCTGTTAGTGCAGTTTTAAAATCGGTAGCTCTTTTAAGCTCCTCCAAGGCATATATAAAGCTGGCTAGTTTGTTTGCCAATGCATCTATATGGGCTTTCCAGTTTATATTGGTATCTATAGTCAAACCTAACAGTTTAAACTCGTTTATGCATTGCAGTTTTATATTATTGTATGTGTAATTTATATCCAATTTGCGTTTTTGGTATGGTCTATATTGCATTAGCTTTGTTTTGTCAAAATTTAATTCTAAGTTATGATCTTTTAAATTTCGAACAGATTTAGACCGACAGAATTTTGACCTTTACATAATGATATGTAACAGTCAAAATTCTGTGTCTGTTCTGTTACATATCGACATCTCTGTCTCTTACATATCGATTAACCAATGCCAGCATTTTCATTGGAGTGTCAGTTGTGTGACAGTGAGTTTTTATCATCCTCAGATCAAAAAAGCGACCTTTATTGTCATCATGTTATCCTTGCGAAAACTGAAGTACTTCAGTTACCTAAACAACAGTTCAGTTAATTAATAATAATAATAATAATATATTTATTCAAAAATTAGAATCGTAACAATTCATACAATATAAATCTTAGAAATAATAAAGGTATAACAAAGTTCAATGCCTGTACTAGGTTAAACCTGTATCACAGGCGACATGTCTACAATAATTACTAATTGGACAACAGATTTTCTTAACAATATTTAATACTAAAGTTATGAAATGGGTTAGTAAAAGTTAATAGATTATGATAAACCTAATGTACTTAAAACGCTAATAAAACATACAAACAAAAAATAATTAGGTCAATAAATTCTAAGGAAAACAATTTGTTGCACATAGTTGCTAATATAAATATGATAATCAGTCAGCAGTACGAAACAAGTAAATATTTCAAAATGAACACCGTCAGGGCATTTTTGCTGTTTGCGACAAATTGCTTAGGCAGCGCGAAATCGACGGAAGTCTGAGTGATGACGCACTAGGTGCCCTCATAATCGACGGAGTTTATGTATCTGGTTTCAGCAATTTTTCTAGCAGGGCATTCAGCATCTCCCGTTTTGTGATCATTGGGCTTTTTGAAGCGGGAGCAAGTTGCGCATCTTGGAAATGCTAAGGATGCTTTCTTCGCGCATTCGGACATCATATGACCTGCTTCACCACAGTGGCCACATGTCGAATTTATTTCTCTGCACGATTTTGCTGCATGGCCATACTGTTGGCATTTGTAACACCTCGTGACTAATGTGAAGTCCCTGACGGGACAAGATGTCCAATTTATGAAAATCCTTGATTGAGGGATTAGAATTTTCCGTATACTGGCCGCAACTTCAATAACGTAGTACGTAATTATTTTAATCTACTTCGGTTTCGTTATATTTATTTATTTAACACTTCAAGCATGTAGTACAGAGGCGGACGTAATGCCATAGGCATTTTCTACCAGTCAACCTTTGGGTGATGCAGAGACAAACAGTGGTAGGTGTATATCTATAAAATATTATAAATTGAATATTAAAACAAACTACAAAGGATATATACAATACTATAAAAATATATCAAAATACTCTAGATATATATCAAAATATAAACAATAATATAAAAGGACAAACCATAGGGATAATATTATCGTTGTGTCGATACTGCTAGCTTTTTCCGAATATACTCGCGAACTTTAATTTTAAAAGATACGCGATTCATAGCCATCCTGATTTCCTGGGGAATCTCGTTCCACAGAGATATAGATTGAACGAAGAATGATCCGTGAATGAAGTCAGTGCGGTGAGAGGGACATTGAAGAACAAGATTATGCGAAGAGCGCAGACTCCTACTATGGTTGGCACAAATATAGTCCATAAAAAAACGGCAGAAGTGAAAACTTGAATTAACGTTGTGTGTTTTTTTTTTTAAAGAAGTTATCACTTCAAAAAAACATAAAACTTACCCTGGCAGTGATGCGCTAATCCATGGGGTCATATGCCTGGCCGGCTGCGATCGGTCCTGTCTCCCTCGGCTATGTTCCAAGGCTAGTTCCATGGCCACATATTGCGCAATCCCGCCCTTCACTATGGCCCCCAATGTGTCTTCGTTTAGACAGATCAGGTTACGGTTCACGATTGATTTTGAGACGGAGCCCTGTGGACCAAAAACCTTACAAGTACATTATTTTGTACACACATCAACTTAATATTTTTTCTATAGGTATTATAAAATTGAGTCGTTTTCAATGTCTTTCTGTGTGACTGTTTAGCTACGCAATAGATTTTTATGTGGTTTTCATCATGTAGAGTATTTTTCCGATGGGATTTTGTGCAGATTAGGTTAATGAATATGTATTAAACTTATATGAGACAAAAGAATCTTAAAATAGCAAGTAAGTTAATACAATGAATTTAACCTATCAACCCGCACTGAGCCCGCATAGTGGATTACAGCCCACTCCCTCTCATAGTGTGAAGGCCTGTGTCCCAGCAGTGGGAACATAATAGGCTAATGATTAATGAAATTAAATTATACAAATCAAGAAAATCTTGTAAAATATTGTAAACGCGAAGCGACACCGCTATATAGTTGAAGTTTCACGGTCCCGAACGAAGCACTTCGCTTCCACATTTATTGTGCGAACCGCCAGTCTGGAATTCACTTCTGGCCGCTCTGTTCCCTGATAATCTGGATCTCTTCAAACTTCGAGTGGCCGCATCATTGTCTCGGTGCTTTTTTGCTCGCCATTGTCGATTATGGCTTGCAGGAGTTGGAAGAGTGGGAAAGTGTGGCCGTTTAACTCTTCAAAGGATATATATATGAAACATGTATGAACTCTCCGAGAATAACATGCGTGCTTCATGTACCCTAGGAAGAGTTGGCTCGCTATACACATCACAGTTTCCATGATGTGATCTGTTTTCACCTCAATCTTGTTGATAGGGCGGATCGGGTTTCCAACCTTAACAGGTTTGTGGAGTGGGGGTCGCATAGGCAATCGCCAGGGGTGTAAGGGGGACACCGACACGAAAACGCTTACCACGTAATCAGTAGACCATTCTGAAACTCCCCACATATAAATTTTTCCGGCCGAGTGCGAGTCGGACTCGCGCACGAAGAGTTCCGTACCATAATTTATAAAAACGAGCACTTTTTTGTATAGGAACCCCCTTAAATATTTATTTTATTCTGTTTTTAGTATTTGTTGTTATAGCATCAACAGAAATAAATAATCTGTAGAAATTTCAACTGGCTACCTATTCACAGTTTATGAGATACAGCCTGGTGACAGACAGAAGGACGGACAGTTTGACCCTTTGGGTACGGAACCCAAAAAATCTGCTGTTTCAAAATTTCGACCGTGTAGGTATTGCACTTTTGTAGGAATCCGCTGTTTCAGATTGATTTACTGTGGACGTGGCAAGCGTTTTCGCCTCGGACCCTTACACCTTGTATGTAGGTGTCGGGTTGCATCCGATCAGTCTGGAAGGTAACACAGTTGATGCCGTTACCTTGATCTTGTTGAGCAGATGCGGGTCGTGCAGCAGGTCGATCATGTCGGGCAGGTGCGGGCGCATGCAGTCGACCGCGCCGCCCGCCACGTCGGCGCCCGCGCCCGCCAGCTCGCCGCCCGCCAGCTGCGGCGGCAGCACCAGGCGGCAGCCGTGACCTCCACCAACGTATCAACTCTCACTAACTTTTTTTTCTTATTTTGGATTTGAACGCTAGTAAGTCCGCTCAGAATTTTTTATTCGTCATAGTGAAAACTCTTACTAGCATAAGTGGATATTCATCATCTCTAATCGCACGTAAATAAATAATTTGCGAGAAGCTTTCATAAAATTGCCTCGTTTTCTTATACTAAAACTTAGCTCAAAATTGCAAATTTTTTAATTAGGCATGTCATTCTTCTCGCAAACAAAATATATAAAGTTAAATGCCAACAGCTCTTAAAACTCACCTTGCAGTACAAACTGTATCAATATGAACAAGTTATCATCAGGTATCGTGGTCTTGGTCCTTAAAGCTTGCACCAGCTCGTAGACCAGTACCCGGCAGACGAGTAGCTTGTCCCGGTCGCGACTGAAGACCCTCGTGCAGACCACAGACAGCTCAGAGATGACAGACAGCTTCAACACGAAGTTCTGGACCCCATAGCTGATGATCTTGGTTATCGGCTCCAAGATGCTCTGGACGAAGGAAACGGTGAAGTTAAGACTTATATTTGTTTTTAGGTGGTAAGTTAGGAAACGGATATACAATTCTTAACTTAAGGACCCATTTTCATCACACATAAATGAAGTAAATTTAAGCATTAACTGAATTTAAAATAACGTCTTTTTCTCTCTAAGATATCATAGACAGAACGGTATGCATTCTTTGGGAGTGCACTACCGGTATGAAAGCTTTGTCTTGGCCTATGACCGGGTTTCGATGTTCGAATCCGAGGAGAAACCACTCAGTAAAACAGTCAAGCAAAACGAGACGACGGAGCAATTTTAGTATTTTTTAAATAGTACTATTAGTTTGTGATGCAAGTGGCCCTAAACATAATTATGAGTGGTGTAAAATTCCTCATCCTCCATTCTGAAGAATCATTAACTATTCTCGCAACGGTGATCAGGAGTAATCCAGCAACAGCTTTGAATCTGGATCTGTGCCCGGTTGAAGTCAATCGGCTTGCTTGAAAATCAAGAAGAACATACATGTTTATGTCGGCTTCATAATCGAACATGTATTCTGCTGCCCAGCTGTGTGAAATCGGAAAAGTAAAGGTGTGATGTAACGGTCTGGACACGGGACTGGAGGGCGGACACCGGAATTTGAAATATTTGGAAAGTCCAGTGAAAGGTCCGGCCGGACTATGAAGCATAACTGCACCTCATGCTGCACCGCAGCGGGGATCTTAAGCGCGGCCGTGGCAGCGCGCAACAGCGGCAGCACGTCGTCCAGCTGCTGCAGCAGCAGCGCGGCCGAGCGCAGCAGCGCCTGCAGCTGCTGCACCTGTAGCGTGTGCCTCACCTTATGCTGCGCCGCGGCGGGGATCTTGAGCGCGGCCGTGGCAGCGCGCAGCAGCGGCAGCACGTCGTCCAGCTGCTGCAGCAGCAGCGCGGCCGAGCGCAGCAGCGCCTGCAGCTGCTGCACCTGTAGCGTGTGCCTCACCTTATGCTGCGCCGCGGCGGGGATCTTGAGCGCGGCCGTGGCAGCGCGCAGCAGCGGCAGCACGTCGTCCAGCTGCTGCAGCAGCAGCGCGGCCGAGCGCAGCAGCGCCTGCAGCTGCTGCACCTGTAGCGTGTGCCTCACCTTATGCTGCGCCGCGGCGGGGATCTTGAGCGCGGCCGTGGCAGCGCGCAGCAGCGGCAGCACGTCGTCCAGCTGCTGCAGCAGCAGCGCGGCCGAGCGCAGCAGCGCCTGCAGCTGCTGCACCTGTAGCGTGTGCCTCACCTTATGCTGCGCCGCGGCGGGGATCTTGAGCGCGGCCGTGGCAGCGCGCAGCAGCGGCAGCACGTCGTCCAGCTGCTGCAGCAGCAGCGCGGCCGAGCGCAGCAGCGCCTGCAGCTGCTGCACCTGTAGCGTGTGCCTCACCTTATGCTGCGCCGCGGCGGGGATCTTGAGCGCGGCCGTGGCAGCGCGCAGCAGCGGCAGCACGTCGTCCAGCTGCTGCAGCAGCAGCGCGGCCGAGCGCAGCAGCGCCTGCAGCTGCTGCACCTGTAGCGTGTGCCTCACCTTATGCTGCGCCGCGGCGGGGATCTTGAGCGCGGCCGTGGCAGCGCGCAGCAGCGGCAGCACGTCGTCCAGCTGCTGCAGCAGCAGCGCGGCCGAGCGCAGCAGCGCCTGCAGCTGCTGCACCTGTAGCGTGTGCCTCACCTTATGCTGCGCCGCGGCGGGGATCTTGAGCGCGGCCGTGGCAGCGCGCAGCAGCGGCAGCACGTCGTCCAGCTGCTGCAGCAGCAGCGCGGCCGAGCGCAGCAGCGCCTGCAGCTGCTGCACCTGTAGCGTGTGCCTCACCTTATGCTGCGCCGCGGCGGGGATCTTGAGCGCGGCCGTGGCAGCGCGCAGCAGCGGCAGCACGTCGTCCAGCTGCTGCAGCAGCAGCGCGGCCGAGCGCAGCAGCGCCTGCAGCTGCTGCACCTGTAGCGTGTGCCTCACCTTATGCTGCGCCGCGGCGGGGATCTTGAGCGCGGCCGTGGCAGCGCGCAGCAGCGGCAGCACGTCGTCCAGCTGCTGCAGCAGCAGCGCGGCCGAGCGCAGCAGCGCCTGCAGCTGCTGCACCTGTAGCGTGTGCCTCACCTTATGCTGCGCCGCGGCGGGGATCTTGAGCGCGGCCGTGGCAGCGCGCAGCAGCGGCAGCACGTCGTCCAGCTGCTGCAGCAGCAGCGCGGCCGAGCGCAGCAGCGCCTGCAGCTGCTGCACCTGTAGCGTGTGCCTCACCTTATGCTGCGCCGCGGCGGGGATCTTGAGCGCGGCCGTGGCAGCGCGCAGCAGCGGCAGCACGTCGTCCAGCTGCTGCAGCAGCAGCGCGGCCGAGCGCAGCAGCGCCTGCAGCTGCTGCACCTGTAGCGTGTGCCTCACCTTATGCTGCGCCGCGGCGGGGATCTTGAGCGCGGCCGTGGCAGCGCGCAGCAGCGGCAGCACGTCGTCCAGCTGCTGCAGCAGCAGCGCGGCCGAGCGCAGCAGCGCCTGCAGCTGCTGCACCTGTAGCGTGTGCCTCACCTTATGCTGCGCCGCGGCGGGGATCTTGAGCGCGGCCGTGGCAGCGCGCAGCAGCGGCAGCACGTCGTCCAGCTGCTGCAGCAGCAGCGCGGCCGAGCGCAGCAGCGCCTGCAGCTGCTGCACCTGTAGCGTGTGCCTCACCTTATGCTGCGCCGCGGCGGGGATCTTGAGCGCGGCCGTGGCAGCGCGCAGCAGCGGCAGCACGTCGTCCAGCTGCTGCAGCAGCAGCGCGGCCGAGCGCAGCAGCGCCTGCAGCTGCTGCACCTGTAGCGTGTGCCTCACCTTATGCTGCGCCGCGGCGGGGATCTTGAGCGCGGCCGTGGCAGCGCGCAGCAGCGGCAGCACGTCGTCCAGCTGCTGCAGCAGCAGCGCGGCCGAGCGCAGCAGCGCCTCCAGCTGCTGCACGAGCGCGGCGCAGGCGCTCAGCGGTCCCAGCGCTTCGGGCGCCAGGCACTCCAGGTACATCGCTATGTTGCCCGCTATTACTGTTATTTGCTGAATGTGATGGACAAATTAAACATCAAATCCATCTGCGACATCATTTCATAGACTTAAAAAGAACCTTCGAGTTCGTTTTAGTATTTCTCCCAAAGCAGTTAAAATAAAAAAAAGTGTTTTAAAGTGCTATTTTATTCATATTGCAGAATAAATCATTTAATAAAATGTAGTTATTCTGTATTTACTAAATATTTAATTGCTTTATCACATTATTTCCACGACTACTAATTAAACCAAAGTAATCTCTACTGTCAGGAAAATAAATATTTAGACAGGCAGTGAATTGAAACAATCTGGGAGGCAACTGGATTCTAGTAACACAAAACAGGGCTTATGTCGATCAGTGCGATTTTTCGACTATAAATCCAACATGATGATAAATACAAGCATTACTCACATCCACCGGCAGAGTCTTCTTCGAGTTAAGATGTTCCACCACCAGCTGTAGCGGCCCGCAAGGATACAACTCGTTGAAGTCCACGAACGCCTGCGCTATGCTCTTGAAGAACATCTGCCGCTGTTTCTCTGAGGACAAGTTCAATCGTAAAATAATCTGTACTGGCTTCAATCTTTTTTATAAAGCTATTCATTCCAACTGAATGTATCGCAGGCAGGAAATGGACAGAGGTCGCTCAGAAGCGAGAAATCTGGCATTCTCTGGAGGAGGCCTTTACCCGAAAGGGGGCCATGTAGCTTACTTTATTATTTTATCATTGTCACAAATTTTATTTTATATTAATTATCGTTTACATGTAATCATGCAGATTCGTTTATTAAGAACTATGGTGATTTAATTATTATTTAAAATTAATGAATAATAGATTGTAATGTGATAAATTAATTTGCAATGACGAGGTTATGTGGAATTTTGTTAATATTGATTAAATTATTATTTATATTTGGTTCCCTTAAATATTAGGTTCAGAGAAAATTTTGCATGTTTATAAAACAATCAATTAGTTATATTGAATGTTTAAAATATTACCAATTCTTTCACTAATTCAATTATTATTTCAATTTATTTATTTTATTTTCAATTTGTTTTAAATTTATTGTTTGCATGAAATCATGTAATTAGTTTATCCGAATGTAATCTTTAGCTTTTAAGTTACTGGCATTAAAAGGCTTTTTTATTTTTATTTTATTTATTTATTTATTCATTCCAACTTCCAATCAAATCAATTCAGAAAACAGAATAAATTCATAAAGGTTTCAGAAGCGTTGGATTGATCCATCATTAATCTGAAATTGCTCAGCTTGGTTTATTGATCATGACTGTAACACGGTGGCTATTCGTTTGGTTACAATGTGTGTACGACGCTTTTTCAGAACGACATTAGAAATGAATGTACACCGTTAACGTTAAATTATTTTCTCACTAGCTGAGCCCCGCGGTTTCACCCGCGCAGACCAGATTAAAAAGTATGCCTATGTGTTAATCCAGAGTATAATCTATCTACATACCAAATTTCATCGTTCATTCAGCTATTGAGGCGTAAAGGAGTGACAAACACACACACACACACACACTCGCAAACTTCATAATATATTAGTATGATGTGAGAATGCCCACTAACTGCAGCATGTATCAGAGCTTTGCAATTATTCAAGGATGTAGTACAGACCATCACGGACTTATCAAAAGGACCGTAATTTCATCGTAATCGTATAACATTCAGCTGTTCCATACAATGTTCAATACCCTTGTCGGCCCAAATGCAAAAAAAATATCACAATGGCGGGGAGAACAAGTGCCTTTCGGTTACGTTAAGGTCCGTTTACATCTTGTATGATATGATAGGGTGTAATAAAAACTTGCTACTTTTTAGTGTTTAATGGAAGTCGGTTATTTTTTTTGTAAAAAGTTTTTATTTTAGCATTTTCAGTTGTGATATCTCACTTTAATCCTAGTCAAGTATAATTTTTACATTGTAACTAGACACCAGCACATCGTCCATACATACGACAAAGGACAAAATGCATAATAAAGAGGATGACTCAAAAAGTACCTAAGCAAAGATAATAAAATTCATATGGCTCCACCGGGCTAGCTTCTCTACCAAATGAATGAAAAATCATCTAAATCGGTCCAGTAATCACGGAGACATCGGGTGTACATACGTGAAAAATTTACATATAACAAAAATTTTAATAAAATGAAAACTATATGGCCAAACTATATTAATTTTTTATGGGACTAAATGGCAGGTATTCCACATCAAACTAAAGAAGAATCACGCAAATCGGATCATAAATCTCAGCGTAATCGAAAGTGCATACCGTTACAATTCCAACAAGCCCAAACACAGCTAAGATTCATTGCCTTGTTATGGAGTTCCGAAGCCTGTCTCTTGGATTCATAATCAGATCTGATGGTAGAATGGTTCTTATTGGACGCAAATGCTTCACTTGTTGTAGAAAAAAAAAACCAAAATCACTGTACGTTTTCCTATAAAATTTGAAGACTTCCCTCGATTTCGCCAAGATTCCATCATCAGATCCCGACTTGGTGACTATGGGACCATTTGGGAAGTATACCCTTTCCAACAAAAAAAGAATTTTCCAAATCGGTTAGCAAGCGGCGGAGTAACGCGCGAACAAACATCCGAATTGAGAACCTCCTCCTTTTTAGAAGTCGGTTAAAAAGCCCGCGCTATTTATGCTATCTTACCAGGAGTTCTCTGTAAGAATATCTGCAGGAACACGTTGTTCGGCGCGAGCTGATGCAGCACACAGCGCAGGAACTGATGCGCTACGAACACTGCGCTACCGGGGAGACGAGTGTTGGTCTCGGCCTGCCACGAGTAGTTGCCGAGTTGGACCACCCTGTATAAAAATGAAGTTAAGGGACGTTACCATGACGTCTTAAAGCAGAATTGTTTTATTCTCTCTGCGAAAGAGATGGAGCTAGACGACCTGTATAGCTCTGTCTCTTTCCCACTATGGAGTAAGAATAAAACGATACTGGTTTTAGACGTCATGGTAGGCCACCAGTTAGGTACAGACGCCAGCACATCATGCTCCCTAAAACTATAAAATTTTCAATCGACTTTGAACCTAATTATTTAACAATAAAGTTGAAAATCTATTAAAGTTTGACAGATTGTTGGAGGTTGTTGTGCTAGCACGTACATTAAAGGTGTGTTTTTAACGAATATATCACCAGTTTGGTAAAGCTCCTTTATCTTCTTAATCCTAAAGAAACTTGCGCACTGCGCCACAATAACCGACCATAATTTTTGCCGTAGGTTTCGACCAAGAGCAAAGTGTTGCCGCTCTGGATGGAGGCTTAATTGTAAAATCCCTAATGTTCTACATACTCCAGCGGTCCCACGTTTCTATCACTTTAGCAAACACGAATTTCATTTAGATGAAGAGTCATGCTAGAACAAGCCTATACAAGTAGAGAAGTGAGCCTAGGATATCCTGAAATTAGTTATAAATATTTTGATATCAAAAAGTTCTATAGCTTTGCTTGTCTTTTTGTCAATAGATCTTACCTGCTGACATTGTGCAGTAGCTGTGGCAGCATGCCGGCAGCAGCAGCAGGCTCGCGATGCACGAACGTGGCCAGCACTATGATGCACAGGCCCAGCTCTTCGTCACTGTACTGCTCTACTGCGGTGCCACACTCCGCACCTGTTTGTAGCAGAACATAGGTGTTAAGGTGTTTGTTTGAGAATCATTATTTTTGGATAATGACCCAGAATAATTACCCTTTATTGCACGCAGATATCAGCAGAGTAGGAGCCAATGGTTGTAAGCACCGTATACTATCACATGTTGATGTTGGTTTAGTTGCGTAGTATACAGAGAAAGAACCACCAATAGAGTTAAAGTTACATTAAAACGTAGAAATTACAAGTTAAAGTGGTAGCGATTCTTTCTCTTGACAAGTGGTTAGTTCCAGATGTTGTCTGACTCGCTCTGCTTTGCATGAAAGTTACAATTATAGCGTAACATTTGTGACGCACGACATCCAAGTAGCTTGCTGCGTTCGTAAAGTACATGTACGGTTGATGAGACCGAAAAAGCAGAATCACGAAAGAAAAAAGAAAAGGGTGACTTCTACTTACGACAAGTCAAAGCATAAGATGTCAAAAAATGCTGTAAAATTCAGAATCGCTGGGGCTTAGCGTAGGCCAGCCACGAGTCAGGTACACTGAAGGCCTAAGCAAGGCGGGAGACAGATGTGGTTCAAGCGAGTGAAAAATGATGTGCAATGGGGTATATACACACATTTCGGACAGAAGGTGCTTCAGCCTCAAAATTTTCAAGTAGCGGTAGGTTTATCTTGTATGTTTTTGTTTTTATTATTTTCTCTATTATTTCAGTCAAAGAATTGAAAACTAAAGTGCTTCTTACTTTAATTAAAGCGGTGTGTTTCTTGTTTTTGTGCTAACACCATAAATTATAATTAGAAGTATATACGGGAGGATTATTAATTGGCTTTCTGGTGATTATGGTTTCCTTTTTTGTTTGTTTTTATTAGATATGTTTAGTAAGTCCTCCATGTAGTAAAATAAATATGTTCCTGAGCATGTTCTGTCGGACACAGCGTGTAGAAGAGTATACGTACAGCGGTAGCACAGCTGTGCGTCCGGGCGGTGCGGCGCCACGTGCGCGTGCGCGGCGCGCTTGCCGGCGCGCGTGTCGGCCTCCCACCACGCGCCGCACGCGCCGCTACAGCTGCCGCACTCTGCAGAAACGTATTATTATAAAATGCCTGCTTAGTCGTTATAGCTAGTCTGTGACTCGAAGGTCTGACAACCAGTCTTAGCAAAAGGTATCGTATTACCCAGTACTGACTGGGTTGTGGAGGTCAGGTAGGAGTCGTTCCAAGTAAAATATTCGGGAAAAGTTTAGGCAGATGACCATGCTTGCTTAGATCTCAACTTCGTTGTTTAAAAGAGTCTTGTACAAAATGTATGATTAAAGACACAGTATATATTGTGCCTCGATAGGATATCTAGAGTCCTAAAACCCCAACTAGCTAATCTTTCGCTCGGGAATTTAGCCCGTCTGATAAAAAGTGGCTTGGTCTGGCCCTGTTACATGTAAGAAAGTATTGACCAAAAAAAAACAAAATACAAATATCTACAACGGTGGTTATAATCTGCAAACTTCCATGAATAAAAAACAAATAAGTTACCAGTAGTATGTTGGTGCGGCGGCGAACCAGTCTGCGCTACTTGCCGCGCCAGCCGACGGGGAGACCTATACCACACAAACTTTACTGATATAGTATAATTCTATCTAATCATAATCAATAAGCTTAGCAAATATCAACTATATACTAGCGCATATTAAAGGAGTAACTCAGTTGATTTCAAAATGACTTGTACTATTGAAAAAGCCTTTAGCTAGCCCAACTTTTTATTAATAAAGTAATTTTTCCATATTTTCCGTACCTGATAGTCTCGGAAGGCTTCTTGTTTAGTTCTTGGGGTCTGGTGGTGGGGGTGGGAGTGGGGGTGACATCGCCCTCTGAGCGGGAGGATGCTGTGTTCTCTGTCGAGTCATCTAGATAACGCATAAATAAATATAACACGACTAAGCTATTAAGTGAAGATAGCTTAGTCGTTTTTCTCGTTATCCTACAGAAAAAATGTATTAGAGTAATGGTACATATTAACAGTGATGATAGTTGTAGACCATATTTTAAGAAACTAGACATCCTAACTTTGACATCAATATTTATTTCAGAAATCTGTCAATTTGTAAGACAATACCCAAACTTCTTTATTAAAATCCGACTAGCCCCGCCAATATGCACCGTGTTCACGATTTAAAAACACGCTCGTAATACCAAAATCAAAACTAAAATTGCACAGCACTAGCCCGCATGTTACAGCAATAAAAAACTATAACAAAATCCTCAATGACCTACGAATGGAAGAAAATGATAAAAAATTATAAAACGAATCAGAAAATTGTTAATTGATAAATGTTATTACACGTTAAACGATTTTTTTTAATGATGACATCTAAATGGGGTGACTTTTATTATTTATTTTAAAAAAATACATAATGTATTTGATTATTATTTTATTGATATCACGTATTTGATTATTAGTTTATTGACATAATGTTTTGACTATTATTTTATTGACAAAATGTATTAGATTTTTAATTACTTTGACAAAATGTTTTTGGTTCTAATTTATTTGACATAACTTATTTGATTCTGATTTTATTGACTGATTATATTTTTATTTTATTATTTGTGACATCGATTACTTACTTATTTAAACAAATTGATTATTATCTAATTCTTATGAATTAATGAATTTATTTTTTTACTGTTGATTATTTTGAATGCTACTATTATACTTTATAATATTGTTGTGTCCAACAGGGTCCAAGTGAACTATATTATTATTTAAGATCTTGCAAAACACATGTGATATGCAATAAATGATTGTATTGAATTGAAGCAACCGGCATTATTTTACCACAGTTGATCACGGGAACACCCAAATACTCCGAAATATTTTATTTCGAATTTCAATAATCCAAGTGCCAAAAGTCCGAATTTCATAATATCTAAGAATTATAATGTCTATTATTAAAAATCACGAAATTTATTTTACCGAAAGTCGTAAATGCGATTTGTTAGTTTTCCGATTTTCATACGTTCGAAGAATCAAATGCTCGAAGGATTCTCGGTCCGAAAAACGACATTGCGATTTTCAATTGTTCGAATAAACTAAAAGTCAACATGTTGTGCTACAAAATTTAGAGACAGAAACGAATCGCTACAAAACCGACTTCACGCAGTTTTGTCTGCCCTACCCCTTGAGTGTAATTTAAGCCCGCGTATGCAGGCTGCATGCTTGCTTGCATGCTGCAAATAATACAAGGGTGTATTATTGATGAATCACTTCGGTTAGGTTAGGTTAGAATTGTGACCAGGGAAACAAAATATTTTTATTCAAAACTAAACAATCATCGTTTAAAAGAGAGACAAGGCGTTTTTATTTCGGATTTGTATTAATCGATATTTTAATAATCGGAATTAGTATTTTTGATGTTTCGAATTATCATTAAGTCGGACTTTTTGTTATTAGATATATTAAAACTCGGTATTTTGAGAATAGTAATTATAAACATTAGGAATATTGAAATTTGGGAAATATAAAAATAGGAGTAATGATAAGTCGGAGTATATTAGGAATTTTGAACCATTCGGAATTATGACAATCGGCATTTTGAAATTCGAACTTATGACTATCGGAATAAAGTTTTTCGTATTTATGTAGTGTACCCGTTGATCACACATTGCTAGGAGAGCTTTGGTCAGCACTTTGCAAACTAACGTATCTTATTTTCTTTTTCGAGTGGTTAGTAACCTAACCTGGTGTCACAGTTTTTATGCCGGGCCTTTGGGCCTTTGGGCCTTGGCTTGGACTTGGCTTTACATGCTGTCGAGAAATATCTCTCAGGCACGTTCAGTTTCCTTACGATGTTTTTCTCCACCAAAGCAAGTGATACTTATACAACACTCACTTGAATCCGAAAAATCAGAGGCGCCTGCCTTGGCTTCGAACTCGTAACCTATGAGTTGGCAGTCTGACGGTCACACCACTAAGCTATCACTGCTTCACTAAACTAACGTATTAAAGTTGCAATAATTATGTAGTTATACTAAGCTGCACTGAAGGAGCCAGACAGAGGTCTATGTATCTCTGTCTAGAATGTTGGTTGTCAGGAATAATTTCATGCTGAAAACTGTAACACGTAAAATGCGGTGAATTTTACATAAAACCACAGTGAATCGGGATTTACTTGTCAAAACATGACACTAACCTGGTGGTAGACTCAACGCCTCTCTTACTCGGTCAACTAGAGCATTGAACACCGGGTACTGCTCTTTGTTGGGCTTGGGACCAATTGGCAGCAACCTAAACAAATGACATTACACACGTCAAGGACTAGCGCTGAAAGCAAAAGTAACTTAGTTTAGGGGCAGTATATTGCAAGTATGTGGCTTAAGTAGGTACACCAGTACTAGGCGTCATGTTCGTGAACGGGCGCTGTCAGTTGTGCCTGGTTGTCTCTTAGCTGCCACGGCTCATTTCGAACTAATTATTTTATATTTTAATTGTTCTTTTTGTTTCTACTATGGACACTTTTAACGGGCACGTCTTGCTACATCGTTCTTACATAATGTACCATCGCTAAATGAATGATGTAACCAAGGTTTTGTAACAAGATTCTGATTTAAAGGAGTGTCCATGGAGTTTCTTGCCCATTCATCTCCATAGAGATCTACGCTTTGGAATGGGCAACTACAGTACTTTCACAGTTATCATGTCTTGTGACTGGGACTGTAGCTTCATTTTCATTGTTTTTCGACTATTCAAAAGTGTCTGTAACTGGCCTACTTGAAATAAATGATTTTGATTTGATTTGAGGGGGCAAGTTAATTGTTATCAACCGGACCAAAAATATAACTCCGAACAGCAGTTACGCTGGCAACCTTTATCTACGTTCGAAAACTTGTCTTTGCTATCGTACTGACCTTTCAGGGGGTGGTATGTGGAAGGGCTGATGGGAGTGCTGCTGCATCATGGGCGGCGGAGCGTTCCACGCGATATCCATCTTCGATAGCGGCGACTCCGGTGACGCGTAAGCGTAGCCCACGTTCTTGGCTAGGGGCAAGGAAGACACGGCTTTATTAAGGGAAATCTTGGTCTCGAAAATCAAGGTTTATACAAGGTGTTGTTTTGCATCCTCGTCAAAATTCAGGAGGCTTTCACACAAGACATATGTAATCAATTAAAATTATGGTACCTAGTTAATTATTACCTACTAAACCCTGATTTTTTTGGTTGTTTCTGTTTGTCAGTATTTCAGAATAACCCCCTTAACAGGAAATAAGAAATTATTGAATAAACGTTTGAGATTGTTTATATTTGTGAAAACGCGGTTATAGGGTGAGAATCAGACGGCCCACGTTTAAAACAAGGGTGGTTCAAAATACCGATTTCCGAAAAAAAGAAAAAAAAAAAATGACCTACCTATTTTATTATTGATTCGGGACGAGAATCATTAGCATAGTTACCTCCTTGAATTTGACGAGGATGCAAAACAACACCTTGTATGACTGAAAGTTAGTGAAGTATTTCTATTTGCGCGGCGGTATATTTTCACAAAGATACTCATTACAATCTAGCCTTAACACTTCTTTATCATGTGGTTAGTTCTTCTTTAACTGGTGTCAGAGTTTTTATGCCGCCCATGGGCCTCTGACTTGGCTTTATATGCCGTCAAGAAATATCTCTCAGGCATGCTGGTTTCCTCACGATGTTTTCCTTCACCGAAGCAAGTGATAATGATACAATACGCACATGATTCCGAAAAATCAGAGGTGTGTGTCTTAGGTTCGAACTGGAGAACTATGACTTGGCACTCCGATCATCACACCACTAGGCTATGACTGCTTAGTAAGTACTAACTACAAATTTGAACTATCAATGAAATAAACTGTCAGCGAATTTTAATATATATAAGACCCTTACCTGGGCTCTTGATGTGATGCTGCGGCGGTGAGCGAGCATGCGGCCACTGTCCGAACTGATTCTCTCCGTTGGACGACGGTGCTGTGTCCGGAGATGTGCTGCTACCCACTGACATAACATTACAAGTAGATAAGCAGATCTACTGTCACCGAGAGGCTAATTAAATGCATAGAGAAAAACAAGATGGCGGAGTTAAAGATCCATGTACGTACGGCAAACAAGTTATACAAAACCAGTTTATGCGGATTTCTAATTGTTTTGGAAATCTGTACAAAGCAAGGCCATCTTATACTGGAAATTTATAGCTTGATGTGTCGTTGTGTGTACTATATCTATAAATTAACAACCAAAAGTAAGATGGTAGAATGCAACCTAAAAAAATACTGACCGAAAAAAAAATAACTGGAAAGCTATGTAACAGGTTGTAAAAAATAACCAAAATTAATTAATACACAAAAACAAATAACTGAAAAGAAAAGAAAAAAATATCGGAAAAGAATTTAAATACAAAACGCTGTTAAAAAAAAAAAACACTAGTCACAAAGAGCACACACAAATGGAAAAAAGAAATAAAAAGAACACATAATTAAGAATGAAGTAGGTACAGAAAAATAAAGTAGGTAGAGAACAAGTAATTCAAACTGAAGTGTTTATGGTTCTGTTAAAGTTAGCTACCAGTGTTGCTACAGATAGGAAAAGAACTAATATTGGCGGCAAACTTATACTGAATAGTAAAAACGGGTCCGGTGAAAATATTAATCTGCTGTCTGAAGCTGTCTTCAGGCAAGAAATAATTCATCCTTCTACCCATTATGAGATCCGAAGAATGCATGATATTAAATATATGGCAATCCCAGAGAGACTGAATTGGCGTATTCTGTAAAGCTATCTATGAACTACAATTCTGATGGGATATACACAAAAGTGTAATTCATAAATAAATTTTAAAGAACACCAAAAACTCACAGCTCACTAAAAAAAAAACAAAAAAATACACATGGTAATCGCAAATAATAAACAAAAAAAATGGCAAAAAAAGAAAACAAAATGAAAATCCAGGGTAATTTCGATATTTGCAACCTTCTACTCACAAACAGTATCAATACAGACATAAAATTAATGCAAAGACTTACTTCATTAGATTCCCCATACTTCGTCAAAGAAATGATTACGTCTCTGTTTTGTTGACAATGACATTTGAATGATATTCTCTCGCTCACCCATACTAAAAGTCTTATCTGTCGTTTCATGAGAAATGAGTGTTCATCAACTCACTGTACCCGGCGTGAATACTTGCGCGAGGGTCACATCTGACGATTAAAATCTTGAGATAAATAACATACCAATAATCCTCTTCTGCTTGCCTAGTATCTTGGCTCGTGGCGACGTCTGCTGGTGTATCTGATCGGGCCAGATCTCCACCGACTGACCACTCATTGGCGTCGATTTTCTATGGTACATGTCATAAATAAGAAGAATAATATGTAGAAAACATAAGAACAGTTGCTACAAGAATCTTTCGGTACTTATATGATGTTGACGTTGCGTTGAGAGAGAGGCTTTCGACGTTATTATGAGTTACGACAAATCTTTTGGGAAGTTGTACTGAAAAACTAAAATAGAGGCGTTAGTTCACATTTCGCGAGCTGAAAACACCTTAAACAAAGCTCTTGTCATCTTTACATAGTATAAAACAAAGTCGCTTCCCGCCGTCTGTTCGCTTACATCTTTTAAACTACGAAACGGATTTTTATGCGGTTTTCATCAATAGACAGAATGATTCATGAGGAAGTTTCGTATGAAAAACGCATCAAAATTCAATGCGAACGAAGTCGCATTTAGCGAAATAACGAATGTTATTCAAGTCTGGGTAAAAATATTACGTTCGTAAAGCTCGATTAATAATGCAGGAAGTAAAAACACATTTATGCCAGTGACATACAAAATGTTGATACAATAATGTTGTACTTATAAGACTTACAGGTTTGAGGAGTCACTGCCTATGGACACCGACGAACTGGTAGACAGCTGGTGTGCTGAGCGGGATCCAAGGGTAGGCTATATAAACATAACGCCCAATATTAAATAACAAATCATAGTCACACAGTCTTCTTTTTCCTTCAAAAACTGCAGATTCTTAGGCCCAGATGCACCACAAATCTTTAATAGTAGCAGCGCTAGACGAATTTACCACGTCGTTCTGTTTTTGTCTATTGTTGTAGATGACAGAGATGGAATGATATTTTAAATATCATCACTTGCACTTATTAATTTATTTAACAATTTATGTACACACTGAATACAGAAAAGAAGAAATGAACAGAAAATAGGTACAGAGGTGATGCTTATTTCTAAAGAAATCTCTTTCAGCATACTTGCGAAAGGAGCTATTAAAAAAAGGGATGCAGATCTTACGGGATATCTTCCTTGATTTTCAATTAATTTGAGCTCCCGTAAGTGACACAGTGTAAGTGTTTATAAACCGTGAAGGCTTAAGCCCGGTTTCCACCGCGAGCGAATCCATTAATGACTTCGTTAAACTCGCTAGCGCAAACTGCATACTTGTATTTCCACCAACAAATAGTCGGACGGAAAGAGCCGAGCGTGTAGAAAGAGTAGAAATGAGCTCGCTCAGTCCCAGGGAGCGGAGCGGAGTACTTACGGACTCCGCTCAACTCGCAATTATAATTTACATATTAGCGTTTCCACACAGAAAGTGGTGAGCGGGGCGGATTGAAAGAGTAAAAAGAAGTTGAAAAGAGTCCGCTGCGGCAAGGCTTGCACCGAAAAGTCCAGAACGGACTCTTTCGCTGTCTACCCCCCCTGCGCTTCGCTCGCATAACATCGCAACAACACGACCACACGAAACTAGCTCAAAACCTCAACTAAACTCGTTCTCTGTGGAAATTCACTATTCGTTTTTCATTTCTCATTTTCCGTCCAGCTCACTCCGCTCATTTCTCTATCTCTTTTTCATTTTGCAGTGGAAATCAAATGACCAACTCTTTGTTGGTGGAAATATAAACCTATTTACTATAAAAAAATGCGTTCCGCTTAAGCATTTCCCGCTCATTACCCTTTCGCGGTGGAAACTGCGGTAAACAGTGTTTAAATACCATGTTAAGCGTTTAGTACCTTTGATAGTAAGTAGTGGTTCAAGTGGGCTGTAGTCTATTAAGGTTTTTCTTACTATTTTTTCTCTAATCTGGCATCTGTATCATCTGAAACCCAATTCTGGGTTAAGCTCGCCGTTGTACATAAGTTTTTAAATTGCAATCTGTTTGTATATTTCTTTTTAATTTGGTGTGCAATAAAGAATAAGAATCTGATGGATGGAGAGGGAAAGTAAATGATAACGTGGCGGATGGCAGAGAAGAATGCGCCGACCCCAATTAATGGCAAGAAGATGATGACGATCTCTAATATGGCACTTACAGTTAATAGGAACATTGACATTGAGACATTTTTGAAGTGTAAACTTCTTTAGTGGCGTTGTGCACTTTTGTGATGGCTAAAAATATTAAACTCGCGTCAGGACACGTGACCGTCAGGACACGTGACCGTCAGGTCACGTAGGTTGCGAAGGAATTTGAACTTTATGACATCTGCCATTGCGTTTGGGTTTCCAAAACTGGAAAATTCGTAAGACTGATTGACATTAGGTTACAAAGGAATTTGAACTTTATGACATCTGTCTGTTTGAGTTTGGGTTTCTAAAACTGGATAATTATCTTATGCACAAACAAAACCTTCAGTTTCTCGTATTTTACCACATAAATGATAGTACTTTTGTACTGATAATTAAAGTAATTCGTGCAAAATTATTCCCTAACCATTCCGAAATATCAAAAATGCACAACGTTAATATTCAAGTTTCCACTTCTGCCGGCACTCCCGGAGTGCAATCCGTTTTTTTTTTGGAAGGCAAACAATCAGTCGGCCTATCTGATGATAAATGGAAACCAACACCTATTCTCATGCGCAAAGACAATGATAAACTGTCTCATAAGTATGCCTGTGATAACTAAATAATTTCCTACCACCTTTTCTATTTCAACTTTCTAAGCGAAGCCTTGAGCGAATATACTAACCTACCAACCTAGTAGCTACCTAAACTAGTAATAATAAATAATAAAATCTCATGCAAAATAAAGGCAATAATATTCTAAATCTTACGATTTTACTGAGCGGCGGGTAAGCAGTAGTAGTTGCTGGCGTTTCTACCTTTGGCGGGTCCTCGTAGTGGGACGGCTCGTCGAACGAACCCTGGGGTATTGGAGCAGGTTAGTGTACATGTATATAAAACATAACAATCATACAATAACTGGCGATCCGTCTCTTTTACTGATACGGCGACACAAAAAATCAAGACTTTTATGGTTTATCCAAGTAAAATATACAAGGTGTTGTTTTGCGTCCTCGTCAAAATTCAGGAGGTTGTGACACAAGACAAATAATTATCGATTAAAATTACGGTACTTAGTCAATTATTAATAAACGCTGATTTTTTTGGTTGTTTCGGTTTGTCAGTGAATAAGAATAATCCACATAACGTGGTTTAGGGAATAAGAAATTATCCAATAATCTTTTGAGATTGTTTGTATGTGTAAAAGCGCGGTTATAGGGCGAGAATTAGACGGGCCGCGTTTAAAACACGGGTGGTTCACACATATAAATTTCCGTAAAAAAGAAAAAAAAAATAACAACCCTTTTTATTATTGATTCGGAACGAGAATCATTAGCATAGTTACTTGAATTTGGCAAGGATGCAAAACAACACCTTGTATATTAACGTACTGTTCTCACAAACCTCCCAATTTCATTATGCAGTTCAAAAGACCTATACGAGCAAACGGGCAGACATAAAAAGTTACCGTTTCTACTATTACAGAATCCTATTTATGCTCTCACAGAGCAGAAGTTTTGTTTCCTTCAAAATATTTATTACGATTTAAATTCTGGTGGATTCATAATATGGTTCTCTTTAAACAATATATTGTTTGAGGCGTGCTACTCACATGCTAGGGGTGGCCTGGTTTTGCCGATTCAGGCCAGCCCGAACATGCCGTTAACACCCCTGAACAATAGACTCACCGGTGCCGTGCTGCCGTGGACGGTGGTGTCAGACTTGTCGCTGGTCTCCGGGATGGCGATCAGCTCGCTCTCCGAAGACTCCTGCTCCAGGCTCCACTGCTGGTACCTAAAGATAAACTATACTTTTTAAACCATTCTGTTCAAACCATTCCTCCTTTTACGCCTGCGTTTAAAGCATACCACGTTGAAAGCATACCTTTTTACAACCATTACCTTTTGAAGTTAACTTAATTTAAGATCAGTTTTTAGTGAAACTTTATAATAATACACCGTGTAAATCACCTCATCACGAAGCCGTCAACCAAGCATTCTGTACATGAAACTAAGTAACTTTACGCAAAAATTATTGCTGGGAAACGACTTTTTTTTTGGGGGGTGTAAAATCATTTTTTGTGGTAGAACTCAATGTAACGCACTCAAAACATTGCGCTGATGGACGGATTGAATAGTACGGGGGTCGTGGAGGTGTTTAAAGTAAAAATCTTACATAAAAAACTTGTGTTTAAAAATTTTTTTTAAAAAAGTTGGAACTTTGACCCCTAATATCTCCGTAACTAGAAGGTTCCCAGGTATGGTGTAGAACAAAAAAATGATCGCAATGACAGGGAGAACCAGTGCCTTTCGGCTTCGTTAAGAGGTGTTTTACACCCTTTATAGGGTGCCTGGTAATTAGTGACCGATACTTAAACACGTGATTATACTCATGATAACAAACAACTTTACCAAATAAACATTTTTTTATACTCATTCACTTTTACCGATTTTCTGTTCCTTTCTTCTTCTCTGTATTAAGAGGGTACTCTAAGGGGCCTTTCTCCATACAAACGTATTTCGCTGTTTTCTTAGTGGATAATGCGTCTAGAGCAATGTTTTTTTTTTTTCAAAATATCTAGGTCTTATAATACATGCCCCTATCATTTCTTTTTTTTTTTCAAAACATAATCACTAAAATAATTATGACAATCCAAAAACCCGAAAAAAAGCCGACTATCAGACAAATTAGATAAGTTTTTAACAAAAAAGAAAGTAATAGGAGCACAGATATACTTTTCCTCTAAATTTTGATATAATAATTATTTAGATCAGTTTAGATTGAGTTTTGAAGAAGAAAACAGCGGAATACAAAACGTCTTTTGGTCACGATTTTTGTAGGTAAAATCAGCGTGAGTTGCAGTTGTCCCTTTTGCACTTTACGGGGTCTTTGTCGGTCGTAGCGCGACGGCAATAGTTTCTTCAAATACCTATTCTTCAAATTCCTCGAGCGTAGAGTCCCTTCTCAAGTGTGAACATAGATTGTTAAATAAATAAATATAACTACGTGTTTAAGTATCGGTCACTAATTACCAGTCACCCTATATAGACACCATAGATTTTTTTACCATTCATCGAGTATGTGCAATACTGAAAATTGACATACCCACACATCGTTGGTAACAGTCAGATCGGAAACGCTGTACGTTCGTTTCGTAATCTAAGGGCTATCCCTGATAAGCGGTTTATCGTACAGCGTAAACGCGAGCACCTTTTTGTCGACGTTTTACAAGTGCCCATGTAGGCCTATGTGAAATAAAAATATTTTGATTTTGATTTTTTGCGTATTAAGAAAACAGTTAAAACTTGTTTGTCCTTAAATCATTGTTCAGTGCCTGGCGAAATAAAAACGATGAGAAGCCCTTCTCTATATAGTCGAATCATGCATATATATTCACAGGATAAAATATATAGTGTCACGACTCCCAATGTCCCTAACACCGTATACAAGGTGTTGTTTTGCATCTTCGTCAAATTCAAGGAGGTAACTAAGCTAATGATTCTCGTCCCGAATCTATAATAAAATGGGTAGGTATTTTTTTTTTCTTATTTACGTACCCGTGCTTTAAACGCGGGCCGTCTGATTCTCGCCCTATAACTGCACTTCCACAAATACAGACAATCTCAAACGTTTATTCGATAATTTCTTATTCCCTAAACCACGCTAAGGGGGTTATTCTGAAATACTAACAAACATAAACAACCGGAAAAATCAGCGTTTATTAATAATTCACTAGGTACTATAATGTACATTGATTATTTATGTCTTGTGTGACAACCTCCTGAATTTTGACGAGGATGCAAAACAACACCTTGTATAGGAAGGGAGGTTGGCAACTCGGAACTCATCACTGACCGCACGACTAGCAGCAATCTTGGGTGGCTGCAGGCCCCGTGTGCAGTGAGAGCGTGGTAATTCCCCGGCCGAGCCAGCCCACTACGCGCTGTACTCCAGAACTAGTACTTACGAGTACAGCATGGCTCTACCACTATACAGTTGTCTACCAAAACAGTATCGGGAATAGGTGATTTGTTTATGGTTCCAAATTCAATTTTTAAAGTGAAACTTTTATTACATCGTCTCAAACTTTTTCTTCTGTGTGTTGCATGTCGCGTGACGGTCGGCCGCGGAGTAGCGATAAAGTGAAAGGTGCTCGTCAGAGCGCTTTTTACTTTATCCCTACTCCGCATTTTTTCCAAAAATTTTTAGTTAAATGTCTACGAGTATAGTGTGAAAAAAAGTTTCACTTTTACCGTGGTTTCATAAAACCACACAATCCTTTTTAAAGTGAAACTTTTATTACATCGTCTCAAACTTTTTCTTCTGTGTGTTGCATGTCGCGTGACGCTCGGCCGCGGAGTAGTTTTATACCCTATATAGTCCCCTATATACCCTATATAGTCTATAGTGTGAAAAAAAGTTTCACTTTTACCGTGGCTTCATAAAACCACACAATCCTTTTTTTTTTCTTTTTTGTAATTAGATTGGCACAAGTGTTTTCCAGTTTGGCGCGGAGTTTGAGTTGCCTCTGTTACTTTGATTAAATACAGTGCTGTTTTTAGTTATATCATATCTAGTGTGTATTAGTGTATTTTTTTTTGTGTGTAGTTGTACACCCGAGAAAGTTGTTGGCGGACCACTTTACTTATGCCCTTGTTAATAACGTTCTAAAGTGATGAACTTCAAACGTTCCCGGTTGTACATAAGCGTACAGTTAATTGAGTTTACACTTACTTGGCAGACTTGGCAGGTTCCTCCCAGTGTGTGTGCATGTGTGCAGGAGACTTGTGATGCAGCTTGGGCTTGTTCCTGTCCAGCGGAGGCAGGGGGCTGGTGGCCGCGCGCTCGGACGACGCGCCAGGCGCCGGCTCGTGCTCGGTCTTCAGCGAGGGCTGGCTTAGATCTGCAAATATACGAGAGTTATAGTTTCATGCCTATGGGTTGTGGTGTTCTGTTTTTAGGGGTGGACAACGACAAAAATATTAATAAATTTTCTCTCAAAATATAAAGAAATCCTGTCCTATGCCCATTTCATGCGTCTAGACTGAGCGCTGTTAATTAATGATTAATTTAAGATATTTATGAAGTAGTGGTGTCTCAGTGGCAACGGCTCTGACTAACAAGTTGTAGGTCATAGTTTCGAACTTAAGCAGGCACTATATGCAAATTATTTTATCACCACTACTCTCAAAACGGTGAAGGAAACCTCACTGGGCTCGCGTGCTAGATTACAGCCCACTCGGACACTATACACGTGATTAGAGGCCTTTATTCCATATTTGAGCATAGGCATCGACATCTGAATAAGATTTTTTTGTTTACTTTAATGTATTTTATATTGCACGTATTAGTTTAGTTTGGTTTATAAAATAAGTTGATTTGAGTTTTTAAATGTACTGTTTATATACAAAGCTGTACTCTTTGGCAAATATCGCCATAAAAAAAGGTTTGCTGTAAGAAAACCCAATTCTGGGTTAAGGTCGCTGTTGTACGTAAGGTATATATTGCAATATGTGTGATTACCTTTTAATTTTTTGTGCAATAAAGAATCAGAATTATTTTTAAAGCATATCGATTATCATGGCTATGCCCATACTGAATCACAATTCAAATAAATGAAGGACGAATTTTGCTTTGCTTCTAAAGACAAAACACTTAATTTTGGCACAAAAATGTTGACATTCCCTGTAGAAAACAATTTTCCCGCTTTCTGGACCATGCTGCACAAGGCAGATGCTTCTTGACTATCTCAAGCCGAGCTTCGTCCGTAACACCGTACGTCTTGCGAAAAACTCAGAGAGACATAGTCACGAAGCAAAGGCCAATTTACACCAAAAACCGATTGCTAAAGAAAAAAATAGCACACAAAATATTATTAGACAAATTTCGTAAAGATATTGTAAATAATGAAAACAGCACGGGTTTATCTTCTAGGTTAAGCAATGCTTGCAGCAGTCGGTCCGAGGATAGGTAACCATCAATAAAATACTGAAAACCCGTTCGTGGTTCGTAAAACACGTTAAGCTGTTGGTCCTGGCTGACATTTGAAGATCTTTTTCAGTTATAACGAGTAGTCAGAAAGCGTACATACTTTCATAACCTTAAACAGGATGATTATTTTATAAATATTTTCTTCCTACTTTAGTAACACAAGGAACTCTTGTGCAAGATTTGTCTCTAGAACCAGCACACCTCAGACACTAATCTGCATGGTCCTCATATGACTCGACCAAGATCATGAACTTGATACAGACTGGACTTTCAGAGACTGACTTCCGAGTTTGTTTCTTCTCAGGGTAGGCGGCTAGGAAGCATCGACCTCTTTTAGTTTCTAAAATATTTTCATTGAGCAGAATGATCTTTGTAGACGCTGCTAGACCTTGAAGATCGACCCGTATGGCTGACATGATTAAATAAACATAATGTGTGAAGTAGTCTGACCTCTAGCCCGGACAGTGTGCGGCATGACGATCATGGGCGGGATGCGCTTGCACTGGTGGTACTGCGCCTCCACCGTGTTGAGCACCACGCGCACCAGCGACTGCACCATGGCGCACACGCTGCCGCTGCCGTAGTGGTACTGCCAGGGATTGAGGGGGTATTAGAAAGGGAAATAATAGAAAAGATGGATATAAAACTTTAAACAACTTTAGTTTTAGTACACCCTAAACATCATTAGATGTCTTTTTTTTCTCAACTTGTGTTTCGTACAGTACGAGTATGATTAATATTATCTAACCTAGGGGCTAAGGTTTTATTTTAAAGTAAAATTAATTTATAACCAAGTTTGACACGTCACTTGTTAAGGTGGATACAGACTTTGCGAGGCATTCGCTTTGCGTTGTTCGCGGCGCATGGCTCGCAATGTCTGTATACGGCTTTACACTTGTGCCGACAGCAACCAGACTTTGTTCAAAATTCGTTTAGGGTAAAAAAAATGCTAAACTTAAATCAACATAAGACATTCCACTCACCTTATAAAGCACAACGAGTAGAGCCATGAGCCAGTGTCTCCTGACATGCGGCTCCAGCGCGGCCAGCGAGTGCGTACTGGCCGCGCTGCACGCGCTGCTGCCCGCGCCGCAACAGTACTGCACAACATAGCATCATCGTAACATCATATTACTGTAGGAGTATGAAGAACAGGGAGAAATCATTCATCCCTTACAAAAAAGGCCTTCTGACCAGACGGATGTTATGTCTGGTGGGCTTCTACCTGATGTTTCTTGTCGGCTTTTCCTATATAAGTTGACTGGTAATTAGTGACCGATACTTAAACACGTGATTATACTCATGATAACAAACAATTCTCCCAAATAAACATTTTTTTTTACTCATTCAATTCAAATTATTAAGTGGCAACGGTGCAAGAATATTTGGACATTATTTTGGTCCACATCGGCCCTGGATCGAAAGATTTGGAAGACGTGGGGAGAGGCCTTTGCCCAGCAGTGGGATGACATAGGCTAACAGTAACAGTAATAAGGTTTTATATTAGTGGCAACGTTTTGGGTTTTAATGTGGATGGGTATAAGAGTAGAGGAAGACCAAAGAAACGATGGATGGACTGTGTGAAGGATGATATGGCAAGAAAGTAGATGAAAAGTAATTTTTTTTTTTTTATTTATTTATTTATTTATTTATTCAGTAATACATTTTAAGCTAACAGTAATAGACCAAAACGCTTAAAAGTTAACAATAATCAAATTAGAATGTCAAATACATAGTAGTCATCTCCAAGTAAATACATATATGTCAAGTGGTGCTTAGGTACATATCACAAATAAAATAATATAAATAAGTCCTAGTATGTCAAACCATAAAAAATAACATCTAGTATGTCCTATAATAATGGTTATACTGGAAGCTGTCCGAGAAGGTTCGGCGTACGGTGCTGAATTCAAAATTAATACACTAGTGTTTTATAAACATGTCACGGAATTCAATAATTATAGTCTTGATTAAAATAAAATAAGAGAAAATTATAAATAAAAAATAATTACAGTCTTGATTAAAATAAAGTAAGAGAAAATTATAAATCAATTGTTCAAAAATGTCAAAACATCTTTCCTTAAAGTGCCAATACTATCCACAAATATGTCGGCATTTGGACTGCTGTCAAGGTATCGATTAATGAGGGCAATTGCTCTTGCCGTTGGACTGTTATTGGCTTGATGGATGCGCCATTCCGGTGGGCATGCAAGAAGTTGGTGCCGCCGCCGTCCTATGCCACGCATGTATTGCTGCGGTACATAGAAATGGATATACTCTCTTACCGATGGATTATCTATACTACTGTTAATTAACAAGTAGTAGTGTATAATATGCATTAATTTGCGCCTGAGCTGCAAAGTATCCAGTCCGATCATTCCTGATACAAATAATGAAGGATACAAAAATGGGTAGTATCCATAGGTGCGCTTATAAATATAACGGCAAAATTTCCTCTGAATTTTCTCAACCATAAGTGTATATAACTTCTCCGTAGGATCCCAGACAATTGCATTATACTCTAATTTACTGCGCACATATGCATTGTAGAGCAGCTTTATAACCTTGACGTTTTTAAATTGGGACGCAGTTCTGATGACGAAACCCAGTGCTTTATTGGCATCTTTGCACACCTTTTTAATGTGCTCATGGAAATTAAAACCACTGTCTAAAGTTAGTCCCAGGTCCCGTACTGTTGAGACACGTTCGAGCGAGTCGTCCGCCAGCTTGTAGGCAAAATGAATTGGCTTGCGGGACCTAGAGAATGTGATGACTTTACACTTTGACATGTTAAGCGGCAGCCTATTCCTCACACTCCATTCTACAACGGCATCGATGTCCCGCTGAAATGCCAAACAGCTTCCCGGTCCAGTGACCGTCAAAAACAGTTTTAAATCATCTGCAAACATAAGGCACTTTGCCGTAGAGAGAACTCCCGGCAGATCATTTACCATGATTAGGAATTGGGGAGGTCCCAGCGTACTTCCCTGGCTGACACCCGATCGAGTATAATACTCCGGTGACTGGTAACCATTCAGTTTTACAAACTGCCGCCGATCTCTGAGGTAGTCTGCCAGGAATCGGAGAAGTTGGGGGCCAAATCCTAGAGATGCAAACTTCATCAGGAGAACATCATTGTCGACTAAGTCGAACGCCTTTCTAAAATCAAAATATGCTGCATCGACCTGAGTGCCAGCGGTCATTTTGGTCTTCAGGTAGTCAGCAAAACATATATGGTTGGTTAAAGTGGAACGTGCAGGACGGAACCCATGCTGGGAATTATCTAGTAAACCACCGACTTGCTTGGAGATGGTATTGTTTATAACAGATTCGAAGACCTTACCGAAGACTGGCAGGACAGCAATAGGTCTGAAGTTCGTGATATCAGTAGATGATCCACTTTTTGGTACTGGCGTGACCCTAGAAACCTTCCATACTGTGGGGTATAAACTGTGTTGCAGTGACAGATTAAATATAAACAAGATAGGTTCCTCCAATACGGACAGACAGTCCTTCAAAATAAAGGCTGGGATAGCGTCAGGTCCATAAGCAGACGAAGCTTTTAGCCTGTGGACTGCCCGACGCAATTCTAATGCGTTAATATGGTTTACACTAATCATAGGCAAACAGCCTCTATCAGTTGCATCGCGCTCAGCTGCCTCAGGATCCAACTTTGGAGGGTCGCTATGAAAGACGGAACTGAAATAATCCGCGAACGCATTAACGGCTCCCTGGCCTTCCACAACCTTGTCCCGATACACGAACTCGTTATTTTGTTGCCTATTTTTCCTTTTATCTTTTACATATTCCCAAAACTTTGATGGATCATGACTTATACTTTGTTCCATTGCATTAATATAATCTTTAAAAGCAATTTCAGTGAGATCCTTAACTTTAGTTCTGTAGTATCTAAATAGTTCCCTGTTGAATTGAAGGCCACTTTGCTTAAATTTTTTTAAGTTGAAATATTTTAGTTTTATATAATGCTTAATTTCGGAAGTATACCATGCTGGATAAATATATTTTGAATTGAAATTTGCAATCTTCTTTTTCGGGACATGGTCATTGAAGACGCCGAATAGGTTTTTATATAATGTGTCTACTGCTACATCAACTTCCTGCTGTTGTAGTAGGTCAGTCCAGTCTATCTCAGCAATGCCCATGTACAACCCATACAGATTAGCCTTGCGAAAATTCCAGTCAGAGCTTTGCTGTTTGGGTACTGCAGATGGTCGATCCTTGACAACTGCACTTCTGGGCAAAGCAACAGTTATTTCCAAGGCAGGATGATACGCGTCCATAGGAACCAGAGGGTCAACATAAGATGCCACACTAACATTTTCTAAGTCACAAGTTGACAACACCAGATCCAAAATACCGCCATATTTGTTGCTAATTCTGTTAAATTGCTTCAGCCTACAATAGTCAGTAAAATAATTAAATTGTGTTACAACATTATTAGTACATGATTTTAGATTAAAGTCACCAACTATCACAATTCTATAATCGGAATATTTATTTATCATGTTCTCTAAGCACTCTAAAACATCCAGGTATTGTTTGTTACTATAGCTGGGAGGTAAATAGACTACACAAATCAAAAACATCACATTTCGCCATGTTATCAATGCTAACAACAATTCTTTATCATCCGTCAAGCCATCCACATCTGTAATTCTCTTTACTGTGTAACAATCCTTAACAGCCAGCAAAACTCCACCCCATCCGACGTCACCAGGTCGATCCTTTCGCAATACGATATAACCCCGAGGGAACAGTTCAGCATCATTCACAGAACTATTCAGAAAAGTTTCCGTTAGTGCTATAAGATCACCAGAACAGAGAGCCACATTCTGGCTAAAGGTCGCCGTCATTGTTCGGAGGCCTCGGACATTTTGGTAGATGATAACAATATCCTTAGTTTGTTTTCTGTTCCTGAAATGGCTTGGTACTTTTGTTACGAAAATTCTGCCTCCATGGCTTTATGCAGACATTTTCTGGCCAGTTTTCTGAATCCATTACGCAATTCTCTAATCTGGAAGGCACGCCCAGCTTAAACGAAGCATAGTTGCCACGTGCTTTCAGGCCTTCCACTGTGTATCCTTCGCTATCGAGAATTGATTTAAGGTGATCACGTACCTGCTCTTCTGAAGTACCAATCTTCACATAGTAGAGATGTAGATATCGGACCCGCTCAGCAGCTTCCAGTTGCGTTAGACCAGGAGTAGCAGAACCTCTTACAATGGCGTTAGGCGATTTGTTATGGCGTTTTTTCGTAACCTCTACCCATTCACCATGACAGCGGTCAGAATTTCCATGACAGTCTTGCACCCTGACAGCAGATGAATCCAAATTAGTAGATTCTCTAGCAATTTCGTCTTGTTGGTCGAGTGGTGCCACAGCCAGAAGTGTAGCCTTGGCAGGCACTTTTGGAGGATTGCTGGTGCTTTTTCCAAGACTGGGTATTGGCGCAGTAACAATTTTTTTATCTAAGCTAGGCGCTGTTCGAGGCTTGACAATGTTTTCTTGCACAGCAGTTTGCTCTTGCATCCTATTTTGGCAGTCGCGTAAATTATTGCCATTGGAGGCATCTAGCTGCCTTTGTTCACATTTGGCCGAACTACAGACAGATCGCGAAGTCATCAGCATAAGTTGCTTTTCAAGGTTCACAATTTGATCATTAAGCTTAGAGAAGCATTTGTTAACAATCAGAGTAACTTGCTTTGCCACAGCATTGCTAATCACATTTGTCAGGCGCTCATTTATAACCTGATGAAATTCCTCTTGGATGACAACCCGTAGGTTATCTAGATACGTCTCATCCGGATGCAAATATTCGTCATAGAGTTGTTCAGTACTTTTCCGGTTTTGACTAGATTGTGTTTTACGAACGGTTACATTCATGTTCTGCTCATCACAAGGAAATTGGCTTTTTTGGAGAACGCTATAGATGTTGCTATTCTCTCTAGCATCAGTAAAATGACCGAACTGATTAGAGCCCGCCCCCAATCCTGTAGATCGAACCGGTGTATTAGAGTTGTCCCTTCTAGGTTGCTTGCATTTGCACTCTAGGCAGATCCACGTATCCTTTAGTTCTGTAGTCATAGTGTTGTAAGTAGCTTCGGAAGCACTGGCGCATAGGAGATCATACAGTTGCGCACATAGACAACAACGAAGCCACTGCTCATTCCCTATGGGATTTTTACAGCCACCACATACAACCACATCTGAGACAGACGCCATTTCTTAGAGTTGACGACTTGATGTGTCAATCAATGTCAACAATGTCAGTACAATATCGACAAATAACCTTCTGTACTCGATGGTGTTTATTATCTGTACAATTTGTGAAACAACACCTACAATACCTATCACAAAAAGAGATGTCCTCACTCAGAATCGAACTCACAACCAGTTGATCATAAGTCGCTTGCTATTTCGACTCGGTTACTTGTACATTGACAATTAGTCCGAATTAGTGGTATTAACTCGGCGAACAAATATTTCAAACTTTTAAAAAGTTGTTATGTGATTCATGCTTCATAAATGTTGCGCACTGTTTTGTCACGAACTGTTTACTTTGTACACCATTCGTTTTTACTTTTCTTCGTAATGTAATTGATCAATACACTGTCAATCGTTATTCCATCCAACTTCAATAAATGATGAATACCTGTAGACACTGCTTTTGCTTTTATAAACTTTGCTTTGTTCTGTGTTTTTGTTCAATTCACTTTGTTCATGGTTTAAACTTTATGCGTAGCACTTGGGTCCAGATAACAATACCACGGTTGAATTGGTATAAGTCCAACATAATAACTTCACTCTTTACATTAGTTTCACTTTATTTCTATTTTAATTCAAATTTGTTTACGGAGCAAATGTTGACTTGACTGTTGACAGTTGAGCCAGCAGTTTGCCACACCTAATAGAGAAGTATAGAAGAAGAAGACATGCTGCGCCGACCCCAAATAAATTGGGATAAGAGCAAGAGAATGATGATGATAATGATTAGTGATAACGGACAAGATTTACTAAAGTTTGTATCTTAAGGTATTTGTGTCTGTATATCCCTGATCCATAAAAAATAAAACTAAAGTATGCAAGGTACACATTTGAACCACATAATAGGATTAAAAGCGACAAAGAGGGCCTAGACAAGTATCAAAACGTTTCTTATTATTGTGAGCTTTTATTGTATTTGCTTTGTTAGAAGTTAGTATGTTTGGCTCAAATCTGAATTTAAAACTAGTTTCAACCAGGCGATTGAGCTGAATTTTTGCACACGTTTGGTTTTGGTGACAAAACATGGTCACGACAGATAAGACCTGATCGTGTAGCCAGGATCGCCTCCTCACGAGAGAACTCCTCAACGGGTACAGACAGAACCTTCTAGTTACGGAGATATTGGAGGTCAAAGTTCCAACTATTTCACCACCTTTTTTTTAAATACTAGTTTTTAAAGACTTTACTTACTATAGCTCCATGCCCCTTTTGCTATTCAATGCATCCATCAGCACAATGTTTTGCGTAGTGCTACTTATTTTGACGTACAGAATGCTTGGTTGACGGCTTCGTGGGTCCGTTTGCAGATAGTACGTGTTTTTTGTTGCCCGTAAACCAAACAGCTCGTTCGTCGGTACAAACATACCTGTAGCAAAAGTAAGGTAGGCTCGGCAATACTGGCGCCCATCACGTGGTTCTGATCCAACACCTGCGGCAAGTTCGCCATGAACGCGTTGAAGATTGACGATTGCCTTGATGGGGAAATAGAAAGGAATGTTTATAGTGACATAATATCACGCCTATAATCCACAAGGGTTAGGCAGAGGTATATCTAAATATAGTTCACCCTCATTGCGCAATTTTAAGTCCCATGTTATGGAGTATTTTTTTTTTAGTAGTAGTTTTTTTTTATACAAGATGTTGTTTTGCTTTCTCATCAAATTCAAGGAGGTAACTATGCTAATGATTCTCGTCCCGAATCAATAATAAAATAGGTAGATAATTTTTCTTTTTTTTCTTTTTACGGATTTACGGAAATCGGTATGTGTGAACCATCGGTGTTTTAAACGCGGCCCGTCTGATTCTGGCCGTAAACCGCGCTTCCACACCTACAAACAATCTTAAACGTTTATACGACAATTTCTTATTCCCTAAACCACGTTAAGGGGGTTATTCTGAAATACTAACAAACTTAAACAAGCAAAAAAATCAGCTTTTTTTAATAATTAACTAGGTACCGTAGGTAATTTTAATTGATTATTAAAATTTATTTCTTTTGTGACAACCTCCTGAATTTTGACGAGGATGCAAAACAACACCTTGTATATTAAGGAAGAAATAAAGGCTATTTTTTTAAAGGTGGTGAGCCTATTGCCATCAACCAGGCACAAATCCGACTCCCAGGCTGCTACTGAGAAAATTCCCGATGGAAAAACTCAATAGCTCTTTGCTCAACCTGGGAATCGAACGTAGGGCTCGCAGTCGCGCTTGCGACCAGTACCACCAACGAGGAAGATAGAGAGAAAGGAATATCTATAGAAACATCATCAACACGTGTTTTAACTGAAGGATTACGGACTATTAAAATTCTTGTTGACATTCAAGTAAATGTCAACTTAATCCTTAGGTAAATTAGGTTAATTTCAGAATGAAAAGTGCTATTGAAAAACGTTTGAAGTTCTAGCTCAAACTGAAGTTTTAAAGTGGTTTTTCCTAAAACAGTTATTCGTTTAAGTACATTCTTAGAAAATAAATTGCGAACGTGGTAAAGATAAAGGTACACATTTCGAAAGATATTAATTTAAGTTTATAAGGGTATTGGGAACAGGGTGTAAAGTTCCTCAATACTCCATTGAAAAGGGAGGATTCTCCGACCAGACAGGTGTTATGTCTGGCGGGCAACTGCCCGAAAGTTGATATCGGGTTTCTCTATATATACTTAAGTCGATGTAAACTTTGCTTGCGACTTATAGGAAATTGATGTTAGTTCCTCCGTCGTATCATAGATGGCGCTGTAGTACTTTTTGTAGTATGTTGCTTTTTGTGGTCGCTACAAGTCCAATGTTTGGAGGCGAACCTACAACGAACAGGGCTTAATCCAATTAAATGATCAGCATACAAAGTCCTACGAAGTCCAACATCCATTGAGACATAGACATATTTATTATTTATTTATTTATACTTATCTAGTATAATATGGCCTTGCTTTGTATAGGTTTCCAGTACAACGAGATATTCGCATAAACTGGTTTTGTATACCTTTAGGTCGCCGTTCGATGGTTCTAGGACATGCCGGTTTCCTCGCGTCACTTACCTTAATGTAAACGGTGAAATATGGAAGTACTTCTCCACACAATTGTAGCCTAGTAGCAGGAACAGATGTTTTAGTACTAGTTCTTGAGTTTTAGATGTCTGCTTGTCCTCCATTGGATGGGCTTGGTCGGACCTGAAACGGACGGCATGTTAGAGCATCAGCATCTTCCTGCCCTTGGCCCATGTTTTTTGGGGTTGGGCAACACGTTTTTTTCTTCCATTCTCCTCTGTCATCCGTCACGCTATCATTTACTCCTTTTTTCTTCATATCATTCCTCACACAATCAATCCATCGTTTCCTTGATCTTCCTCTCCCACTCCTTCCATAGCATGTTAGAAAATATTTAAAGAATATGTTAACATGCAACTCCATACTTTTGAGTCCAATAATCGCTTTAAGTATATCACTATTAAAATGTCATAGAAATTGTAACTAAGTGTGTGTTTTATAAATCTCTTATTTTTCCAATCATTCGACATGAAAAAAGTGACCAAATTATTACAATTTTCACACTTACAAATTGTCAATTTTCACTTCAATAATCAAAGTATTGGTCAAAAGATTCATAATCATCTATTTCCGTATCGATAGTGGCTCGAGTAATGGCCAGCTCTAACAGGGTTCTAGAAATTATTGCTGACAGAGTAGACTGTCGATATGTGGTCCACTACTGTCGGTTACATGTGTCACCGTATCGTGTTTTTAACAACATTTCGTTTTCAAGCATTGTGTTACTGAGCTTAAATGAACCTCCGCTCGAAGTAAAGATTTATACATTAGTGGTGGAAATAAATGTCAGCTAATCTTACCTTGACAGGAACTGCATAAGCAGAAACACCAGTAAGTTAGTGGTCTCCCTATCGGCCTCCTCAAGGTCCACAGCCTTGGGTAGGATCGTGTTCAGCGTGTCTTCTGATCGACCGGACAGGGAGTGGAAGCCATCTGTGCAGGGAGCATGTTGTTAGATGGAGTCATAGTTACTAGTATATAGCAAAAGATTCTAAAAGAGTTAAGGAACGTCAGAAGAGCCCGCAAAGTTCAATTTTTTTCCTTTTTTTTTTTTTTTTGCAATTTTGAGGTCAATTTCAGCTTGTATGTTGAACATAATAACATAATATAATTAGCGTCCGTAACACGTATGTATTAACATAATTATAACCATTGAAATCATCAATACAACTCACAATAGTCATTCAATCATATTTTATAATTTATTTATTATAAGTTAAATTTCATCGTGTACTACCCTGGCGCTTCCAACTTAAGGTAAAATAATCAGTTAAGGAGGAACTCTCAGTTAAGAAAATATACTCAGTTAGGGAATTATACCTACTCAGATAAGAGAAAACTTCCTTCAAAAAAGAATACCAGTGAAAAAGAAAAAGTCCTAAACCATATTATACAGAACATAGGTGGAACTCACCGTGAGTGTTGTTGGACCTCTGCGCAGTACCCAGCGGCTGTGGTGCCGCTAGTAGCTGTCCCAGACCGAAGCGAGACGTCTTGCGTTTCAGTAATGGTGCCGAGTACTGCCGGGAATACACCTTCTCGCGTTCTGTACGAACAAAACTCTCATTTAGTCATTTAGTAAGGGATTCTTACAAGTCACATCATCATGTGCCTAGCTTTTTCTGGTGTCAAGATACGGAGGCATGGTGGCGGGCGTAGAGATGGTTCTCTTGTAAAAAACGGGTTGCATTCCGGGAGTGCCGGCAGAAGTGAAAACTTGAATATTAACGTTGTTCATTTTTGATATTTTGGAATGGTTAGGGAATAATTTTGCACGAATTGCTTTAATTATCAGTATAAAAGTACTATCATTTATGTGGTAAAATACAATATTCATTTATTGCGCTATCGTATACAAACATGACAATTTATACTACATTAAAAATGTAACACTTTAGAACTATTACAATCCCTCTTACGAATTTTACCTCTTTGGAGAAACCGAAGGTTTTGTTTGTGCATAAGATAATCTAGTTTTGGAAACCCAAACTCAAGACAGTTATAAAGTTCAAATTCCTTCGTAACCTAATGTCAATCCGTCTTACGAATTTTCGATCAGAACACGTGACCTTTTTTACCCATCACAAAAGTGCACAACGCCGCTAAAGAAGTTTTCACTTCAAAATAAATAAAAGAGAACGTCATCACTGACCATGTCTGGTGTCAGGATGCGGCGGCATGGTGGCGGGCGCAGAGATGGTTCTCTTGTAAGGCCACTTGGTGCCGAACGATGCGCTCAGGGTGTTGACGTTGGTGTCGCGCGCAGACACGCTGAGGGCCTCGTGAGCTCGCCGGACCTTGTACAGGAACCACTCCGAACTTGTTTCGCTGCTCACCAGCTCTGGATGGACAAGAAGAGATTTTGGGTAGAAGATGGCGGGTTGGAATGGAAAAATAACAGCCACGGGGGTTACTATGACATCTTAAAGCAGTTGTCATTCCAGAGTGAGAAAGAGAAGGAGCTAAAGAGGACGTCAGGCGCAATCTCTTTCTGACTCTGGAATAAGATTAAAATAATGCTGCTTTAAGACGTCATGGTACATGGCTAGCCCATTTGGATCGAAAGAACCTGTAGATATGGGGAGCCGTTCTAGTAGGATGATGCTGGCGAAAAGTCGCAGTTATAGTAAAGGTCACGTTTTTTAATGCAAAGTTAAAGTCATTCAATAAAATTAAAAGCTGTGTGTGTGAGTGCTTTTGAAGTACTAGTATGTACTGTGAAAAAAGTCTTTAATTTGTGATAATTGAACTGCACCCCAAAAACTCACCAAATATATAAAATGGAACAAAAAGGAGGTCCTGAAAAAGATACAAAAATAATAAAATAAACCAAAAATAATAATTGGCCAACCATTATACACCATGACCAATATTGGCACATGTTGGGCATACATTTACTCTTCAACTAACAACGACCAACATGCATTAGTCTTTAAGAAACCAACTCACCTCTCAAATTGGAGAAATCAATAGTCTTATTGGAGTTAATCTGCGCCTCCAAGAACAGAGCCTCGAATCTGTTGAGGAAGAACTCCCAAGTCAGGATCTTGCGGTCACTCAGGGTGTTGTGGAGCTGGTAGATAGACTGGAGAATCATGGGCCGGTCGACGATAACCAGGTCGAACTGAGTCTCCAGGCAGTACAGGAGTAACTGGGAACAAATATCTCATCATAAAGTATGAAGGTGTATTTTTTTGTGGACAATCCCGCCACTCTGGTCCCAAACCACTGAAACACACACAGAAAAGCGCCGAGACAATGAAGCTCGACGAATTCCCAGAGAAACAATTTAACTGTCTTGGATCCGGCAACGAAATTAATCAGAAAAGAAGATTGGAAAAACATAATTTCCACTTCCCTCCATATCAGCAGGAGGCATAACGCCCCTTTGTGCCTATGTGCAAAGGGGCGTTTACAAATGGAATAAGCCCAGTTGCCTAGCACCATGGATAAATATTATCATTAATATTAATATTATTGGGTATTAAATTGTGAGCTGTTATATTTCATTCCAATAATAGGTATACTATTTAAGGTATAAATATGACACATGGAGTTAGATTGATTCACACGGGTATATAAGTAGCTGAGTATGCTCTACTAAGTTGCAATTTTTTTTTTTTGTACCGTACTTTTCCGAAAGCAGCCGCAAACGCTAGACAAGACCAACTTAACCCAATAACTGATCGTAGCTATAGGACTAGTTTAAATATAATCCCACAAAAAACGTTTCCGTATGTGGCGATAATTTCATTGATTTACGAAAATACTCAATAAATACCCGCCTCGTTTTAAACTCAAACGAAGTCAGATTTGTAATCATATTACACGCCTAATGGTAGTGTAGTCGAACGTGGCTATAATAATTAATACAGTTATCATACACAAACCTGACAAAAAAACATAAAAAAAGTTTATTTCAATTACATGATTCTTAAACATACATGATTTGGAGATCACCTTTTAAGCAATTAGATGCTTGTGCTAGGTGTCTCCGCTCTTCCACTTAACATTAAACAGGGTATGCAATTGAAAAATATAAAAACCGGCCAAGTGCGTGTCGTACTCACACGCACACAAGGTTCCGTACCACCAAAAAAATAAAATAAAAAGTATTTTTAATATTATTAAATTATTTTTGTATGTAACAGCAAAGCTAAATTTGTTTTTCATAGTATGTTAATGAAAAACAAAGTTACTGCTGCAGTTTGATGAAAAAGTCCTATATCTCAAAAACTAAACATCATATCTTATTCAAACCAATTTTCGTTGAAAGTTTTTTTTACCTTCTATAATCCTAAATATTTTCAGAATTTTCATCCTCTTACTTTAGAAATAAGAGAGGGGGGACACACATTTTACCACTTTGGAAGTGTCTCTCGCGCAAACTATTCACTTTAGAAAAAAAAGGCATTAGAAACCTCAATATCATTTTTGAAGACCTATCCATAGATATCCCACACGTATGGGTTTGATATTTTTTTTTTTGAGTTTCAGTTCTAAGTAGGGGGAACCCCCAAAATTTATTGTTTTTTTTTTCTATTTTTGTGTGAAAATCTTAATGCGGTTCACAGAATACATTTACTTACCAAGTTTCAACAGTATAGTTCTTATACTTTCGGAAAAAAGTGGCCTTGACATACGGACGGACAGACAGACAGACATGACGAATCTATAAGGGTTCCATTTTTTTCCATTCGGCTACGGAACCCTAAAAAGAAAAGAAAATATAACAAAACGAAAAAATGAAAAAACAAAATGAAAATACGTCGTAAAACCTCCAAAAATATTGTTGTCGATGGCGAATTAGACTCATATGAATTGAAGTGATGGCTTGAAATGATGATAGTAAAAATGATAATAACGAGCCCATGTAACTAGATCTGACAGATTCTGTGTTCAATTCCAGTAACATAGCTCGGATATTAACATTTCAAAGGGAGCCACAGTTTCCAAAAAAAAAGTTGATAATGAAAAATAATGTTGAAGTTGGTGAAAATAACACCAAAGTTGCCACGCACGTGAAATCTCTCGTCTTTACATTAATCACAGAAGATATCGCGTAGGTGTCAGCTTTGGTGTCACCGATGAAGCGACGATCAGTGGACTGTGGATCATTAAAACAGTGATTAAGAGAACCTAACAATGCAGTCAAATAAAATGATTGAATTTAAATATTACAACTTCGGTCTCTATTTATGGTCTCCCAAATGCAAGTCTCGTTACAATATCATGCAATAAAATAAAATGATGAAACGAAATGATGAAATTAAATAATAAACATTTTTTTAAATAATTGATGTTCGTGAAGAGGAGCTCGTGGCTAAATAATAACAGCCGCACGGGTCGATCTTTAAGGTTAAGCCGTGCTTGCCGAGGGTGGTCCGTGACCATAATTACATACCGAGTTATCTCCGTGCCTCGGAAAGCACGTTAAGTCGTTGGTCCCGGCTGTCATTTTTAGATCTTTGGCAGTCGTTGCAAGTAGTCAGCAGCCAAAAGTCTGACACCCAGTCTTACCAAGGTGTATCGTATGACCCACTGTAACTGGGCTATGGAGGTCAGACAGGCAGTCGTTTCATGTAAAATACTCAGCTGCATCCGGTTAGCCTGGAAGCCGACCCCAACATAGTTTGGGAAAAGGCTAGGCAGATGATGATGATGTTCGTGAAAGGTTCGTGATGATAATGATGATGATGATGATGATGATGTTGATGATGATGATGATGGTGAAAGATGAAGCGATGTTGCTAATGGTGAAAAAGACACACAAATAGTCACTAACGTCATAGCCGACTATGTTTACAATGATAATCATAGGCGTAATGACGTTTGTGACAATTTAAGTGTCACCGCCGATTTGTGAATAGTTAAAAGGGAGGTGCCAATCCACAAAGTGAAATAAAATGAAACAAGCTATCGCAACTGGGGCGACGTCACCTACAAACTACACAATTATTACCTCGGCACGATAACATAGTCTTAAGATAAGTAACAGAATACAGAGTTTAACATAGACACACATGCAATTAAATAAAAAGATATCACCACAGTGTTTATTTGTTTTTTTGAAGTGAAAACTTCTTTAGCAGCGTTGTGCACTTTTGTGATGGGTAAAATGTTAAACTCGCGTCAGATCGTCAGATTGAAAATTATTCAAGTTATTTTATCGGTCAGTTATAATCTTGTCAAGGTAAAGCAACGGTTGCTCAGGTCAGTATGTCGATGGGTGATCTAGGTAAAGCAACCGTAGCAATGGTTAGTCTGTGGATGGGTGCTCAAATGATGTTCATCGATGTTTTAAATATAGGATAATTACAGTAACTGAGAGAGACATAAAGAAAATAAAAACTAATGTGCGCCAAAATGGAAGTCTTAATTTTTTTGATATTAAGGTGTGTACTCGTATGTGACTTCATAACGCATCCTAGGACAAAAAATACTGAAAATATGTTTCAATCTCATACTTGCTTTATCACCCTAAGGTCATAAAACGACAAAATTTTTGACAAACATAATGTAACAGAAGATGGTTCATTCCAATATTAGTGAAGTCCAGTTCTTAAACTTTAATAAAACAATTATGATATCGACTATGCAAATAGTGAAACATGGTCATTAATACTATCAATAACACTAGAAACTAGATATTTATCATGTTTACTATTTGTAATATCCCGTTTCTAGTGTTATTGATAGAGGTACTAAATAAATAAGACTTACATCGATAGCGTTATCGTGCACAGTCCCGATGTACAGGGTGGCCCGTTGTGCCACGTACACGTTGATATCATCCATGCTTGAGATCAGGTAGCAGAAGGCAGTAGCCAGTGCCGTCTGCAGTGGCAGGCTGGTCTTCGTAGGAGAACCATCCATGAACCTTGAGGAAGGTGACGTGTTTATCTAGTGTTTGAACGTCGTTCATAAGTCATGAACACATGACTCATAATCAGAGGATTAAAACATCATCATTAAGAGATCAGCGTCTCACATTATAATTCATCATGTCCGGCCTGACTTCAGCAACTACTGGCAATTAACAGCATACCTCGGAATAGGAAACCTTTTAAAGGCATCTAAACCCAAAATATAGAAGATATCACTAAATTAGAACTAAGGTTGCAAAACTAAAATATGAACACATTGCAGTAGTGGTATCTGTTGTAACTAAGAGACTCGGGCAAAAGACACTTGGGAAAATTAATTATGTCGTCGTTTGGACTCTCACACACATGTCCAGCGTTTTGTCTCATCTGAAAACTTGTAATATTTAACTCGCTCGGGTGGCAGTGTGTGGTTCTAAAAACAAGTACAGTCATGAGCATTAATAAGTAAGTAACGCAGTAAGTTTTTTTTTTTTTTTTTAAGTTGAAACGTCAAAGAAAAATGAAATGTCAAATACCAAGGTCATGACCAACAGCTCCGAGAGGAGCATACACGTAGGTGGCGACAATATACAATATGTCCAAGAATATATCTACTTGGGCCAAGTGATTTCTTTTCAGGCAAGGCAGGATAAGGAAATTCTAAGACGCACAGAAAATGCCTGGAAGAGTTACTGGTCCATGAGGAAGCGAAAGCTAATGAACATGTGTATTCTCCCCATCTTGACCTACGGTGCACAAACTTGGTCTTTGACTAACATCCAAAAGTCCAAACTCAAGGTTTGCCAACGTGCTATGGAGCGCAGTATCTTAGGTGTAAAATTAACAGATCATGTTCGAAACACTGCACTGCGCTCCAAAACGCAAATCATTGACGTAGCTCAAAAGGCTGCCCAACTTAAATAGGACTGGGCAGGACATGTCTGTCGCATGCCGAACGAGCTGTGGGCCCGCAAAGCTCAGGATTGGTGCCCTGAAACAGTGACACGGGGTCGCGGCAGACCACGAAGGAGATGGCGGGACGAACTGAATGTTTTCCTTGAGAATTGGAAAGAAGCAGCACAGAATCGCGACCGTCGGAAGGAATGGAGGGAGGCCTTTGCCCAGCAGTGGGACGATACAGGCTAGCTATAATAAGTTGAAACGAGCATTTTTGAACTTAAACTATGTAAAATAGGCCTTACCTCAAAGTTAAAATCGATATTTCACGACAAATACGCTCGTAAATGTACACTAAAACAAATGTGTCGTGCAAGAGAAAAGATCCATCCACTTCGAATTACTTTGATTTTTGGCTTTTACTTATGCTTTGTAGGTTTGACTTGGAATTTTAACGTTTTCCTTTGTTACTAACTTTTGAATTTGGCCATTTGTCCCTGAATAAAGACTTTCTCTTTGAGTTTGACTTTTGATTTTTTCTTTGACTATGATAGTAGTGCTTGTCAATTTTGCCAAGTGCTTTGATTCTCACTATTAACTTCGTTTGGCTTCCTTTAAGGTCAATGACCGAGTTCTCTTTAGAGAAAAAGATCCTTCTACGTACCTTATGATGATGGTGACCCGTTCCACGGCAGTGAAGCGCACATGGTAGTCGTGGTGATGGAACTGGTCGCGGATGAGGTTGCAGAAGACGTCTGCTCCTCCGGCCAGGGTCACGCAGTGCAGCAGCACCGGCACGGCCACCGAGCAGATGTGGGAGTGCGACGCGTTGCACACGTTCCACAGGCTGCCGGGGTTAGACACTCAATGTAGATGCTAACATCACATCTATGACCCTGGCGTGGGGTGATGGCAAGTGCACAACGTGTAAACTGACCCTTGACTAAGCTGTCAACCGTCAGACCGACTGCTTCGTTGGTCTAGGGGTCGCAAATGCGACTGCTGACCATGAAGTCCTGAGTTCGTTTTCCAGGTCGAGGAAATTGTTATTAGGTTTTTCCAGCAGAAGTTTCTCAGTAGCAGCTACCGAGTCTGGATTTGTGCCTGGTTGATGGCAATAGGCTCGCCCCCTATTACATAGGACTTAAACAAATCTGGCGAAATGTGTGTGTACTATTAGGTACACCTCTGCCAAACCCTTCGGGCATTACAGGCTTGAATTTATTTTATGTTCTGACTTTTGATTTGAACCTTGTTTCTAGCTTCTTTTAACAATACTAACTTGTCAATGAGCAGGTTCTCCTGACACCAGATGAGGAAGCCGCGATGGTCTGCGAGCGCGTCGGTGCTCAGCACCAACACCTGCAGACACTGCAGCAGGTGGTACAGGACGTCGGGGCGAGATGTGCTCTTCAGCTCCTGAAACAGACAGATTATATAGACGGCCCAACAGTAAATATGGTAACAAATAGAACACGTTTAATTTTTTGTTGACAACTTTTACTCCGTTCAAAATATCACTATTATTTTAAGTTTGGGGCGGACGATGATTTGTTTCCTTTCCTGATGAAATCAGAAATGAGGATATCCGCAAGAGAACCAAGGTTTCCGACGTAGCCCGAAGCATTGCCAAACTTAAGTGGGCAGGGCACATTGCTCGCAGAACGGATGGCCGATGGGGCCGAAAAGTTCTGGAGTGGCGACCGCGAACCGGAAGACGATGCGTTGGAAGGCCTCCCACTGGATGGACCGATGAGGTCATCGGTCCACCAGGTGGTGAAGGTGGCGGGGATCCGCTGGATGCGAGTCGCACGGGACCGGTCAATCTGGCGACACTTGGGGGACGCCTATGTCCAGCAGTGGACGTCTCTCGGCTGAAATGATGATGATGATTTGTTTTATATCGCATCATCTTCCTGCACTAATCCCAATTTTTAGGGTCGGCGCAGCATGTCTTTTTTTCCACTTCTCTAATACTAGTCATCCCATGAGACCTCCCACACCTTTCTTGCCATATCATCCTTCACAGAGTCCATCCATCGTTTCTTTATTTATTTTACACAGTCTAGTAGTTGTCTTAAATCGGGCGAAATGAGCTACACTATCGTAGCAAAGCGCGAGCTACGCCGTAGCACAACTCTTGCTCCGCCGTAGCGCCGCGTAGCGTAAGGAAAGCAAGTAATACCTGTAAAAGCTGATGAATATACTGCAACTCCTGAGGTAGTTCTTCAATGCAGAAGTGGAATTTCCCAGCTGATGTTGGCCAGAAGTTGGTCATGTCGTCTTCTACCGATTCTGCCATATTTTCGTGATCGCCCAGCAGGTTTGGAGTTGATACCTGTATGAAACAATTTAACTTAAATGATGTAACCGTTTCTTTCGGTTGATTTTTATCTAATGTAAAAATATAAATTAAAAAAATCAAATCTCCCAAATTTTAAGTAGAACTTTAAATCGACATCCCCAGATACAGCCAACTGCACACAACAATTTGACATTGACAGCGCCTTCATTATGGTGGCAGTAAGGGCTATATTTGTAGTGCAAGTATTACTACTGATGTGCAGTTGACTGCTTTCTGGCACTGTTTAAATTTCCATCAAATACTTTCGAAACAGAGTAGGAGGTACTTACATCAGCTGTAGCTGTAGCCACATCAGTGTCAGTCAGGGTCACCGTGTGCGCAGTAGCCAGGGTAGGAGCATCTGCAGGTGGGAGCGACACAGCCATGTCCAACTGTTCCGTAATCGTCTCCACGGTAGCTGTCATTATCTGCATCACCACCACAGTTCAAAGATAACGGTTCAAAGACTTTGGTTGAAAGGTTCAAAGCATTTCGGGATCAAGGCTGGTTTTGTTTACACCAGGTTGTCAGTGAATTCTACTGCTATAAATACAGCGTGATTTTTCTACTTCTAAATACTGTTTTTATTTCAATATTTTTTATTGGTTTCTAGAGCTTTTTGTATAATATATTTCAGATTGCTCTTACAAGTCTAAAGTTTAAATGTGGTTTAGTAGCTAACTTCTATGTTAAAAATTGGGATAGTCTTACCTGCATTATTTGGATTCTACTTTTAATTTATTTAAAGTTTTACTAAAAATATTAATATTTAGAAATTTATCATCCATCTATCACCTACAGCTTGATTAAAATTGATAACCAATACTGTATGTGGAAGCAATAATTATAATTTTGTGTGTCCCAACAGTGGGAACAATTTTTCTTTATACCCTGAAAAATCCTAATTTATTTTTGTTATAACTTGAGACCGTGATAATCGTCAGAAGTATCACGATCGTAAGTACAACAACATCACACCATTGACTTCACTGTGATACACATTGGATACTAAGCTATTTATTTATTTTACTAACACTACATCAGCTATTTATATTATGTAAACACAGTGAAGTCCTAAGAAAGGCCGATTATATACTAATGTTTTTTTTTTTCTCGAAATAATAACATGTCTTGGTCTTCATAGAATACTTCCAATATTTTACTGAAGAGCACAATAAGCTGTATCAATTAAGAAGGATTTTTCTCTGATATAAGTATATGATCGGCCTGTACCTAACATCAATAAAACAAATCACGTCCACATATGAAAAAGCACAAGAGTTAGGTTAGATAGACGCTTTGCTTCCAACATGTCTGACATAGAATATAAACATATACATAACATGGCCCTTATCCACAATTCAGTCATTGGTAATTTTCTTCAATCTTAAATTATTACAATGGATACCAACTCGTTTAAAAGAATGATCGTTGTCATTGAAAACCAATGGCACGTTATTTTCTTTTTTTCCAAATTAAAATTCGAATGATATCGTCTGTCCATCAAAATCTGCAAGACTCCGTTAATATTTTCTAACAGTTCCGGAAGCGCATTTGTAAAACTCATCTTGTGTATGGTTAAACAAGATGCCTTTTTCAAATGCACGTCCGAGAAACTGACATCGACCAAGTAATTTATTTATTTCCATCTAAAACCTTCATTCGTGAAAATTACCATAGATAAGAAATGGAATCGGGTATGACTTTGCGGAAATCCATGACAATAAATGTTATGCAAAATATTTAGTGTTAATTTTGCGAAAAAGGTCCAAGATTTGATGCAGAATGCAGCACAACATCTGCTGAGGATGCCCCGTGAAGGGGCGATGAAACACGTATCGAGTATCGGTTTGGGTGAAACCAAATGATTTTAAAAGAGTAACCATGGAGTTTCTTGCCGGAAACGCCCAACCCGAACCGAGCACCTTTTTGTCGACGTTTTACAAGTGCCCATGTGAAATAAAAATATTTTGATTTTGATTGGAGCATGGCATACTAATTTTCGCAAAATTATTATGCCAATTTCTGAACAAGAGGGTGGTGCTGCGTCATGCATCCTAGTTTTGACCTATTTTGCGGAATTAACACTAAAAACTTTACTTAACATTTACAAATGACCATAGTAAAAGTACTATCTTTGAGTTTTCTATGTAAGACACTTCGTAGCAAAGCTAAATAATATCCAGTGACATACTTGAGCGTCGCCCGAAGATTTAGTGATCGTGGCATCCGAGCCGACATCGCTTATGAGAGAGAGTTGCATGAAATGAACAAACTATACCACTACGTTACAATATATTTACTAAGACATGGAGCCGTCTGGCCGGTGCTGTGCTCAATGTGGGTTGGAAGTCTTTGGATTATGAGATGGAAAGTTATTGTGGAGTTTATTCTACATCCGGTATAAGGTAATATGTATATTTATGAGTGTTTGAACCTTGTTATGCTCCTATAAAGACGCATCTTAGATTTTAAATGCTTTAATTAATATAGCTCCACTTAGTAAAACACACAATAAATAACCATCATACTAAATTAGCCCATGCAAGATTTTACAGTACAAGTAAAAAAACAGATAAACTAATTATTTTAGAAAGGTTATTTTATCAACCCTAACTTTTTAACATCAATTTTAACACATGAAAAACACCAAGAAACATTTATAGAACTTCTTTTTTCAGTGAACCGACAATGACCACAGCAGTGACCGAGCCAGAGTTTAAAACATGGATGTGCAGTGTGGTACGTACATGAGGCATGTGCACCAGCACGCCGCCCACGGAGCTCTTGTCCCCGCCGTGCGCGATGGACATGAGCGCGTCCACCGACGCGCCCGCGCGCCGCAGCTCCTCCTCCGACTGCGCCTTCTTGTGGCTCGCGCCGTCCGCCCACATGTCGTCCAGGGACGCCTAACCGCAGTACCATACGTGACTCAACTGACGGACTATCAGAGTAAGAGTCTATCAGTGGCAGACTACCATGCCGACGGACTGATGATGATGATGATGATGCCATCTAGCCGATGTCGGTCGTAGTAACTGCTTTCGATAGCTTTCTATGGTGATAGTTGAGAGCTTTAGTGTGCTGTGTGCAAGTGACTAGCATATCTTATTCTTATTTTGATATATTATATTTACAGTATTTTATATATCCTTTTAATATGTCTTACAGATATACACCTACCACTGTTTGTCTCTGCATGACCCAAAGGTTGACAGGTAGAAAATACCTATGGCATTAAGTCAGTATGCCGCCTCTGTTCTTTGTCTGTGTTAAATAAATAAATATCTAACTTTGGCCAAAAAACTCCGAGCACACAACGGACATGGCAGAACATCATTGTCGTCAAACTGTGAGTTTACAATTTTTTTTTCTTCTTATGGTGGAAGTGAAAAATTACTACGGACGCTTCGATTGCTGAGTATATAAGATTGAAAATAAGGATGATGACTTGAGTAAAGAAAAACGAAATTCTATATGGTCCATCAGGTAACACAAAATATTAGACACGTATTTTTTGTTTTATCAAATTACCGAAAATTACATAGTTAAAACACATTAATGTTGGAGAGTGGGGACTCATCATTAGCCTATAATGTTCCCACTGCTGGGACACAGGCCTCCTCTCCTATGAGAGGGACTGGGCTGTAATCCACCACGCGGGCTCAGTCCGGGTTGGTAGATGTCACATGTCTTCGAATTTTTGGTTCTAGGACATACCGGTTTCCTCACGATGTTTTCCTTCATCGTTTTTGAGAGCAGCGATTATGAAATAAATTACAAAAAGTAATGCGCCTGCCTGGGTTAGAACCCACGGCTTACTGCTCGTAAGTCGGGGCTGCCACCACTGGGCCACTGTCGCTCTCAGTGGGGGCTCACTACGTCACAACTAGGTATAAATTTGGCTGTACTGTGACGTCATGCGCCAGTTCAACTCAATATACCTCCGTAATTATTTGATTACGGAGGTATATGTCCAATACTTTATGTACTTGATAGACAAAGAAATCCCTATTAGGATGACAGATTGTCGGAGTACGAAAGGAACAAAGTAAGAAAGTGATCGGGCGACTGACCTCGGGCGTAGGTTTGGGCAGGTCGGGCACGAGCGCGCGCACGAGCAGCACGGCCAGCTGGTGCCACAGCGCCGCCGCCTCGCAGTACGAGCACGCGCCCTCCGCCTGGCACGCCGCTGCCACACACCAGCACACTCATACGTACAGTTTACAAGTGACAGTACAAGTTAAGTGATAGCTATCATTTAAAAACACAAATTAGATGATAGCTGTGATTTTTACAACAAAACTCAAAAAAACTCGTTGGTAGAGCGAATCGTATGCACATTATTTTTCCCATTAAATACTAAATTATTAGCAGTAAACTTAGTATGGACCAGCTGTAGAGCGTTATATACGTAGTCAAGGTTTGTGGTGCGTCTGTTTACACCCTTGTGGAGTACACCCTTTTTTTACTTTTAAACCCATTGAATTGACATCATTTACTTGTAGTTGCTGCCATCATTCAAATACTGAGCGCAAGTTTACTTATACCATAATGCTCAAGTTTCAAGAGCTAGGTGTTTCGTGATTTAAGCAATCAAATGCCTTCGAAAGGTCACTGAAGATTCCTATAGCATCTTATGCCGCTTTCCACGCAAAGTGAAACCGGTCACACCGTCAGTCGTACAACGCCCATTGATAAAACCATACCTTTAACTTTTCAAACACCTTGCTAAAAACCCGCAACACGAGTACGAGTCTGTCGGTTATAAGTGTTTACTGTAACATGTTTACTAAAATTAGAAAAAGTATTTGCCTGATGGAAAGTTACACTTATACCGAGTGCCATAGGATATTATTATGGGACGCGAGCGAATTCGCGGGTAGACTTTTAAAGGCACGTTGTACACAAAAAAATGATTTCACACTCAATTTATTGGATAGGCTTTGATCACCTATCACATTAGGTAGCAATTTATAAAGATTACTCACCATGCTCAATAGTGTTAGTCTGATTAGACTTCAGCATCAGACGCAGCAGTTTGGTAGCCTCGCTGCTCACATTCTGACTGTTGATACGACGCTGTTGCAGTTCCATCTGATGACAAAAAAAAAACGATTAAATAAAATTTAATTTAAAAACTATTTTAATTTCATCGTTTTCACGCACTTTGACATAATTTGTGTCCAAACTTCGGGCCGCTACTAAGAATATCTTTACTTTATTTATTTTTTTAAACAGAGATCGATCCCAGACGAGACCCGACGCAGCGTAGTCACTTTTAAAACCATAAGACAAAGCTTACCATTAAAGTGAAGCTTTTATTTAATTTACGAAAAGGGATAAAAATACGGCTATAACTAGTAACTGACCTGTTTGAGCAGTATGTCCAACATAAGTATGCAGCACGTGAGATTCTGCGGCTTCATCTGATCATCCTTGTCTTTCTTCTCCTTGTCGTTACTAGGGGACTCCTTGGGATCCTTAGGTTTTGAGCCATCTGTTATAAACAGTTGCTAGAGTCATTTTTTATCAAGAGATATATCAAAAAGAGTTGTGCGTTGTTTCATCGCTAATTGTGTAATCGAATTTTGTTTCACATAAATTGTTTCTCATATTATCATTTTATAGAATAATCAATACGCATAATACTTACTTTGAAGAAATTTAAATCATAGATTTTTGTTTCAAATAAAGTTTAATGTTAGAATATTCATATCATAGAGTAACAAATCAAATATTCTTTATCCACATATTGTTTGTTTCACATAAAACTTATTACGACGAATAAAATTTTATCGAGTGACAGTTTCTAAAACTCATACCTTTGAAAAATGCATACCCTCATATAATATTACAACACCGGGTTCACAAAGAAAATGCGGGTAAATTCTTGTTAAGCAGGAAAACAATCTTGTTATTCTCACTAATGGTGTCCATGCCTGTTGCATGCAGCATGCAAGCAAGCATGTAGCATGCAACAGGCATGGTTTCTGTCACGGCTCCGGCGCTGCGGGGCTCCGGCGGCCCCACGCGAGCTTATCGTCGCAGATGGTATTAACGCTCACCACCGCAGCTTCGACTTGCTGCAGCCTTAGAGCGAGCGTTAGAGACCTGCTCCTCAGCTCGCGGGCCGCCTCGCCCCTAGGGGTAGGGCAAACAAGAATACGTGGAGTCTGTTTTACAGCCATTCGTTTCTGTCACTAACTTTTTTAGTACAACATATTGACTTTTAAAGACAATATTTTAATAAATAAAGGTTAATAATTTCGTGGGTTTAAAATGCCATGGAAACATAGATCAAACAAACAATATTCGTTGAAAAATAATTCTGCTGTTTGATAAGTTTGTCAAATAAAAAAATGTGATTGTAAAATTATTTGAATTGTGTTTCTGTAAAATATGTTTCATTCAAGTAAATAGTAGTTGAAACAAAAATATTCGAAGTAAAAATACAGGGACTAAATATTATTTGAAACATTTTCTGGGAAACAAAATTCAGTGACATTTCTGTCTGCGAAACAAGGTGACACCATCAAAAAGGGATTATTATTTTAGTTATCTAAACTCTTCTTGTCATGACAACAAGTGAGTTTTTGTAGTTTCTTTACATTAAAAATAATTTTAAGTATGTTATTGTAATTATAGATGACTAATCTAACGATTGAAAAAAGAGGCTTAAATAAACGTACCAATGAACGCGTAACAATGAACATGTTATATTTATATCAATGCACAATATTTAGCTTGTATTTTTTTATATCTGGGTTTGCTCTTGACTCTAGTCTAGGTCAGAGATAACAGAGACGAAGTCGACGATGGAACGAGCTTACTCTTTTATTAAATATTTAATGATAAAAATATATTACCTAGAGTAGGAGGTTTAAATATCTTCTCAGGCAGGTTGACGACGCAGTGGCTGAACAGGTCAAAGAGCTGCGACAGTGGGATGCGGACGTCCAGCATAGAGATAGTCTGTGAAGTAACATCTGTACTGTACTGACCTGTGTGCCTCACTTGGAGTACGTCGCACAGATGTTCCCCAGAGGTCACTTTCTTCTTGTATAGAAGTTACCTCTGGGGAACAACAACTTCTTGTTCTACCTTTTGTAGTAAGCAACGACTTATTGTCGGGCCTACGCTGTCCTCCCATGCTTAAGTACTAATGCTGTAACTTCCAATATTGTAAAACCAAATTATTTTAAAAGAGTAACCATGGAGTTTCTTGCCGGTTCTTCTCCATAGGAAACGACCAACCCGAACCGTGCACCTTTTGTTGACGTTTTATAAGTGCCCATGTACGCCTCGAAAAATATATTCCAAACTCTTAAAAAAGAAAAAGTTTTTTTGTCCACCGTGGAACACAATACCTGTAGTGTTATGCATCAGTACATTATTATGTCTAGAAAATCTTTAGAAAAAAAAAATCGGTACTGAGTATGTCTGAGAAGTTTACTCAAATCATTTCATTTGACCCTATAAAGGTTTTAGAGGTCTTTCAGATTGAGACAGACAACTTTGGTGATTGTGATAACATGTGAGTAAGTGTACTCACATGCTAAAACACATGCTCAAAGCAGTCAAACAAACCATGACTTGACTAGAAAATAAAACAGCATATTTTAATTTTTGAAGAAGATTTAGGCTAAACCAGGAATCGAACCCGTTTTTTAACCAAAACAACACCCTATTTAATTGCATTATCCTATAACGATAAATGTGGTAGTAAGCATCTTCCTGCCCTTGTCCCATTTTATTTAGGGTGGTTTTTAACGGATGGTTTTTAACGGTTGTAGTAAGAACATGTAAGATCTCATTACCTGGAACCACTCGAGCACAGGCAGCACAGTGTCAGGAGTAGGTGTGGTGGTGACCTTGAGCACCGCGAACTTGTACAGGTTCTTCTCATCCACGCCCACCATCGCGCCTTCCGGCTCCAGGATCTTGCCGAGAGGGACCTTCAGCTCCATTAGTTCCTGTAGGTTGCAGGGTTATGTTTTAATGAACAACTAGCTGACTCGCGCAACTTCGTATGCGTCTCATTTTCCCCGTTTTTGCTAATTTTTTCATTGATGCTTGTTAGATAGCTTTCCTCGATAAATAGGCTATCCAACACTAAAAAAAAATTTAATTCGAACTAGTAGTTCCGAGATTAGCGCGTTCAAACAAAAAAAACTCTTGAGCATTATAATATTACTAGCTATCCCGCGCAACTTCGTCTGCGTCATATTTTCCCCGTTTTTTAAACATTTTTCATTGCTGCTCCGCTCCTTTTGATCGTAGCCTGATGATATATAGCCTATAGCCTTCCTCGATAAATGGGCTATCTAACATTGAAAGATTTTTTTAAATCGGACCAGTAGTTCCTGACATTAGCGCGTTCAAGCAAACAAACAAACTCTTCAGCTTTTTTATTAGTATTAGATTAGATTAGAAGATTAGATTAAGTATAGAATAAGAATCATTTATTTGCTTAGTGATGGGTTATGTTGTGATGAATTGAATTGCTATGGCAGCCAGTAATCGTAACTATCGGTAAGGCTCATCGTTAAGGTCGAGAAATGAAAAGGCTAAATAATATCAGTACTTTAGCTACCCTCGTACAACACTAAGGTACAATATGAAATCAAAATCAAGTCATTTATGCAGCTGAGAGACAGCATTTTTGAACATCAAAACTAAGACAATCCTCTTAAACGCCCGCACTTCACCACTTCCTGGTGTTAATATGGGTAGAGGAAGTAAATGACGGTATGAAATACATCTGTCTGTTAACTTAGAAGAACTAAAGTGCCACCTGACCTTTTCAGGAACATCCGTGCAGATAGCTTCCATCCAGGCTGGCATGATGTAGTCCCAGATCGACTGAGTGATGATGCCGTAAGGAATCAGGCAGTACAGTCTGTGAAGAAAAGAAGCGTTGTATTATTTGTACACTGATGTTAACGTAGTAATTGAGTAAAGAGAGGAAATATGTAGAAATTGTTTGATTAAAGAATCAGAAGAAAGAGTTTTATGAAAAAGGAAGAGAGAGCCATTCCACTGCGGTGGGAATCAATAAAAAGAGAAGAGAGAGAGAGATAATAATAATAGAGACTAATTATATTAGATTCGATGACGATATTAAATTGTACAACTATAAGTCTATGCGTTTCCTGAAGCTTTTTACCAATAGTGGATTATTCTTGTTAGGGTGGAAACTCTGAGTAACCCGCGAAATTTAGTTTTTTTGGGTTTTTGCAAATTTCAGGCTCCTTAAAGGTCGCGGCAATAAGTACTTAGAATCGGAATAGGACGCGCTAACTCGCTGTTAGCATATCTTGTGAGTATAACATAGGCAGGTATAGGAAGTGATTGACCTGTTGAGTCCATCCTTGAGATGGTACGTCTTGGAAATAGAAATATAAATTAGTAGTTTATTTGCTAATAATGTAGGTATACAGAATATGATGGTCATTTTGATGAGCGTCCCGATACATTTTGCCTTACGGCGTGCAAAATTACCAAATGTTTATAAATTAAATTGAAAATGGCAGAAAAATCAAATACAAATGTCAATAACAGAAAAATCAAGTACAAATGTCAATAAATTAAATCTCGACAAATTAAACTACCAAATGTCAATAAATTATATCTCGACAAATTAAACTACCAAATGTCAACAAATTAAGTTTTGAATGTCAGAAAATTCAACTTTTTATAAGTTGAATTTTCTGACATTCAAAACTTAATTTCAATATCAATCACAAATTTCAATAAAATGGCAAAAAAATAAAATAACATTAGAATAGGGGATCGGACTGGGTAAAGAAAACGACATTCTATTTTGTCCGTCAGACAGGTAATACAAAAATATTTGACACGTATTTTTTGTTTTATCAAAATATCAAAAAATTACTTAGTTAGAACTCATTAAAGTTGGAGAGTGGGGGCTTACTACGTCACAAGTGGGTATAAAACTTACCTACATATGACGTCATGCGCCATTTCAACCCAATATATCTCCGTAATTTTATGACCACGTGAAAAAAGAAAAAATACGTGTCTAATACTTTTCAATAAACTACACGACGGACAAAGAAAAAAAAAATAGGATTATCCCCTATTGCAATAAAAAGTAGAAATGTCACTAAATTACACAGAAGCAGCACACACACCCCATTAACAGAAAGTTTTGTCATGTTAACAAAATCTTTAATTGCATAGTAACACTTGTCCAGTAGCAGTTTTGTTAGCTTTTTTTTTTAACTTTTATGGGTAACTCTTTTAATTGTATCGGTAATTTATTATATGTAATTGGACCCATGGTTAAAATATTAAAGTGAAACTTTTATTACATCGTCTCAAACTTTTTCGGCTGTGTGTTGCATGTCGCGTGACGGTCGGCCGCGGAGTAGGGATAAAGTGAAAGGCGCTCCCAATTTTTTTTAGTTAAATGTATATAGTGTGAAAAAAGTTTCACTTTTACCGTGGTTTCATAAAACCACACAATCTTTTTTTTTGTTTTTAAGTAAAGACGTTTGGTAACCGCCTGTGTAAAGTTGATCTTTATATTGAGACCTTATTGGTCCTGAGCGTTGTCTTTTATCCACTACTGCCGTAAGCAGGTGCTTGATCATTCTAACGAATAGAGCAACTTCTAGTATATACAAAGATGGCAATGTAAGTATTCTTAAGGATTTAAAAACAGGTTGACAGCTTTCTGTAGTTTTAAGACCAGTCATTGATCGAAGGCAACGTTTTTGGGCCCTAAATATTCTTTCTCTCTCACTGCAGTTTCCCCAGAATATGACACCAAATCTTAGTGAGGAAGCAACTAAACCATGGTATTATGCTGTCACGAATGTGTTTACGTTAACTTTTTTGAAAGGCTATAGAGGACATATGCCGTTGTACTTAATTTATTGCACAAGTTTTCAGCTTGATGTTTCCATGACAGTTTATTGTCGATGTGTAGTACTCCTAGGATTTTTTTTTACTGTAGTCGTATCTACGTTTTGGTCATCATATTTAATTATCATATTTTCTGGCTCTAGCCCTGGTAGAAATGCATGACTTGTGTTTTATTTAGTTTTATCACTAGATTATTTTTATTAAGCCGATCTATTATAGTTTTAAGGGTGTAGTTTATATCTTTTTTGTGTTTCGTTTTATCTGTTATCATCCGCAAATAATGTCATTGGATGGTAAATTTGACGTGGTAGATCGTTAATGTAAAGCAGAAATAATAATGGCCCAAGCACACTACCTTGCGGACTCCCAAACTTAGGTATTCTACTTGCAGATAAATATTTGTATTCACGCTTAGTAGTACATACTCTCGATATTTCTGTGAACTGTTTTCGATCAGTGAGGTAAGACTTTATTAGGTTTAGTACGCTGCCTCTTATCCCATAGTCTTCAAGTTTATTTAACAGGGTTTCATGTTTTACATAATCGAAGGCTTTTGTCATGTCAGTGAAGATTGCGCATATAGGGATTTTCTCATCCACATTATTCATGAACACTTTTAAAAGATCAAATATTGCCATGTTAATATTATTATTTTTTCGAAAGCCCTTTTGCTCTTCACATAAAATATCATTTTTAATTACAAATGTTAAATAGATGCTTAAATAACCTTTTCGAATATCTTAGAAAATACGGATATTAAAGCTACGGGTCTGTAGTTTGACATGTCTTCCTGAAAAACTGACCTTGGAGGCGAGGTTGTCCCAGTGTCCGGCCTGGCGCGTGTAGTGCGGCGGGTGCGGCAGCAGGCACGCCACCAGCACGGCGCCGCTGTTAGCACGTCTTGTGAGTATCACATAGGCAGGTGTAGGATGTTACTGACCTGTTGAGTCCATCCTTGAGATGGTGCGTCTTGGAGGCGAGGTTGTCCCAGTGTCCGGCCTGGCGCGTGTAGTGCGGCGGGTGCGGCAGCAGGCAAGCCACCAGCACGGCGCGGTGCGACGCCGCGATGTCGCGTAGCCAGCCGCACACTGACGACCACTTCAGCTTCTCCACCGTGTTCGCCGTCTCGCCTGGGTACAGACTCGACTTTCATAGCAACGTCATCAGTATATGCAGGGCGTGAGGGACATCGACGCGGAAACTGTTACCACGCACTTAGTCAGAAAAGTCAATAATAAACAGCTGTTACCTACGAAAGTGTAATACCTTCAAGGTCAAAATGTATGGAACAGCAGATTATTTTTATAATTACCGAAGAAAAATGTTTATGTGGGGTGGTTCAGAATGATGTACTGAGTACGTGTTAAGCGTTCTCGCGTCGGTGTCCCCCTTACACCCTGTATAATGTTCCTACAGTTGGGACTCAGGCCACCTCCCTATGACAAGGAGTGAGTTGTAATCCACCACAATGGCCCAAAGCGGGGTGGTAGGTGTCACGTGACTAAATTTTTCTGGCCGGTCTCCTCACGATGATTTCCTTCACCATTTTCAGAGCAGTGGTCATCATCATCAGCCTGTACTCGTCCGCTGCTGGACATAGGCCTCTCCCATGACAAGCCACTGAGCACGTTCCTCGGCCACTCTCATCCAGCTATTGCCAGCCGCCTAGCGAAGATCATCACTCCACCGAGTCTGAGGACGTCTTACGCTACGTATAACGAGCCGTGGTCTCCAATCAAGAACTCGTCTACCCCAACGGTTATCGGTTCTTCGGGTTATATGGCCGGCCCATTGCCACTTCAGCGTGCTAATGCGGTGGGCTATGTCGATAACCTTGGTTCTCTGTCGTATCACCTCGTTACGAACTCTATCTTTCAGAGAAACCCCGAGCATAGCCCTTTTAATAGTACGTTCGTTTGAGCGACTTTAAATTTGTAGCCAACCCTACCGTGAGTGTCCACGTTTCGGCACCGTACGACATAACAGGTAGGACGCACTGATTATCGACTTTCGTCTTTAGACTCTGTCGAATTGGCGGTGTCAAGACTCGACGCAGTTTCCCATACGCTGCCCAGCCCAGCTGTATTCTTCTGTTGGCCTCTTTCTCGAAGTTGTTTTTACCTAACTGCATAGTTTGCCCGAAGTAAACATACTCCGCAACAACCTCGAGAATACTGCCTTGAACTGCAATTGGTTCCGGACTGACATGTTCATTGATCATAACCTTGGTTTTATCCAGGTTCATCCGGAGACCAATGCGTTGAGAAGAATCAGCTAAGCCATTCAGCATATGTTGCAAATCTTGCAGCGTTTCCGCCACGATGACGATATCATCTGCAAATCGTAAGTGTGAGAGGTACTGGCCGTTTATATTAATGCCCCGCCCCTTCCAGTCCAGCATCTTGAATATATCCTCCAATGCGTTTGTGAACAATTTGGGGGATATAACGTCCCCTTGTCTCACACCACGATGCAAGGGAATAGGTTTAGACTGCCGTTTCTGGACTTGGAAGGCCATAGTAGCGGCGTTGTAAAGAACTCTCAGCACTTGGATGTATCGCCAATCGACTTGGCATCGCTGCAGAGATTCCAGAACCGACCAGATTTCGATCGAGTCAAAGGCCTTTTCAAAGTCCACAAACGCTAAGCACAGGGACCGATTATACTCTTCTGTTTTCTGTATAATCTGCCGCACTGTATGGATGTGGTCTATGGTGCCGTATCCCGATCGAAATCCGGCCTGTTCGGGAGGCTGGAACTCGTCGAGTCTTTGCGCAAGACGGTTTGTGATGACTCTCGAAAAGCTTATAGGATCTGTAGTTTTTCAAAAGAGTTTTATCACCCTTTTTGATATACAACACGACAACACTCTTACTGCACGCCTCTGGAGTTCTCCCATCAAAAAGAACAGTATTGAAAATGTTTTGGAGCTCCTTCATTACAGGTTTACCACCAGATTTCAGGAGCTCAGTCGTAATACCGTCTTCTCCAGGGGCTTTTCCGTTTTTAAGCTGTTTGAGAGCCATCGCAATTTCGTCTAGGTTGACTTCCGTAAAGTGGCGTGTTAATGTAGCTCGGAACTTCTCATTTTCGGGATCATTTACGCTACGCGTACTAGTCTATAGTTAGTTGTATACGTAAATACAACTAACTATAGACTAGTAGACTATAGAAGCTTTCAATTTCCGAAAGAACCTCCGGCCTGGAATAAACGACTACTCCAATTGTAGTGTTCAGCTTCGTCAGATGACTTCTCCCAAGAGATTGGACAAACACTTTCAATCCCCGATTTTGCTCAATCGCTCGTTCTATTGAACGAGGGTTGGAGCATCGGAGATCGCGTCGTACAAGTTTGCCAATTCTCTTGTTTAGAGCATGCCACTCTAAACGAAGTGACTGGTGTGACTTCCTGTCTCTACGCCGCAATTCGCAAAATCTCATACCTTCCTCCCTGAGGATTCCGACCACATTCTCGAGGGCCTGGTCAATGACAACGCTATTTGTGGTTTCCATGGCAGCGAATCGGTTCTCCAAGTTAGATTGGAACTTTTCAGATCCCACTATAGTTTGGAGCAGGGTTGGTCCGAGCCTGGATTTCATCAAACGGACACGTTCAAGCAAGCTTGAAATCGATATTCAGAGACCCTCGAACGAGTCTATGACCACTTCCAGTACTAAACCTATTGATCACTGAGACGTCTCTGAATATACGCTTCTTGACCGTTATGATAAAATCGATCTCGTTTTTAGTTACAGTCAAAATCAAAAATCAAAATCAAAATATTTTATTTTACATGGGCACTTATAAAACGTCAACGAAAGGTGCACGGTTCGGGTTGGTCGTTTCCTATGGAGAAGAACCGGCCAGAAACTCCATGGTTACTCTTTTAAAATCATTTGGTTTTACAAGTTACAGCGTTAGTACTTAAGTATGGGAGGACAGCGTAGGCCCGACAATAAGTCGATTGCTTACTACAGAAGGTAGTAATAGAAAAAAAAATACAAAGCTTACAATGTCCACACATTCACAAAAAATAGGTAAATAAAAAGGATCTATACAAAAGTAAAAATAAAACAATATAAGAGCACTAAATTAAACAATTGACACAGATGTTATCATCAGTGCTGTAATTATTCTGAACAATAAACGAATGGTGCAATGATATGAAAACTATTGTAAAACATCGAATAAAAAGAATGGAGAAAGTAATATTGGGAATAGTTAAGATACATCCACACATTTGTGTCGTTTATGAGCTACCAGGGAAGCCGCATAAACAGAAGGAACTAGAGCCAAACTTCTTTATCTTCAACGTAGTCCTTAATTTTGTAATATACTTTTTTAACAAGGACACGTTTGATGCAATTTTTAAACTTTCCATCGGTCAGTTCTGTAACTGACTTTGGCAACTTATTATAAAAACGTATACTGTTTATAAGAAATGACTTGCTAGTTTTTGTTAATCTAAATTTGGGTATTACAATTTCGTGTTTACTGCGCGTGTTTATATTATGAAAGTCGCTTCTAATTATGAAAAGACCTCGGTTTTTGCGGACAAACAAAATAAATTCTAGGGTATAAAGTGAAGGCAGTGTCAGTATATCGATCTCTTTAAATTTTTCTCTGAGGGACTCGCGAGGACCCATTTTATAAATCGCGCGGTCTGCCCTCTTTTGCAATATGAAAATTGCATCAACGTCTGCTGCCGATCCTCACAGCAGAAAGCCATAAGACAATACTGTGGAAATGAGCGTAGTATACTAACCTAGCTGTGGCTACATCAGTTAACTGCCTTATTTTCCTAACTGCTAAGGCCGCTGAGCTTAACCTCCCCGTGAGAGTTGTAATGTGCGCGCCCCACTGCAGTTTTGAGTCGATAGTGATCCCTAAGAATACAGTTTCCGCGATAACATCAAGTTTTTTAAAGTCAAGATTTAAAGAATCATGCCCACTTTCCATACATTTAAAAACCTGATAGTGAAAGTGTATGTATAGTTATAAGGTATAGCAGAAAGACTACTTGTAAGTTTAGAAAATAATGTCTTAGAGTCATTTTTACGATAAAAACGCTACGAAGTCCAGAAAATATTAATCTTAATTTTCTTGGCATAATGGCTGGCATCGCCTTTGCTTGCCTTCGTAAGAAATAGGTAAATAGAAGTTATAGAACTGTCTAATTACGATTTGCCATTTACCAAATGTAAAATGAAGAAATAAGTGTGCTAGAACCTATTATTAACACTAGGGCGGCACAGTACACAACGAGACGCAAACGCAACATCGAAGGACTGCGCCATCTATATTACTATACTCTTTGCACTGCGCCCGGCGCCGATGCCAATCGCAGAACTGTCAAATGCCAAAAAATCCGTTTCACTTGTGCGCACTTATTGACATACTGCATGATTAATATATTTATTTATTATGTTATTTTTAATTAATCTGTACTTTAAAAAGACTAATATATAAATACTTTCTGATTTTAATAAAACGTAAAATAATATATAAAACTCAGAAACAGAGTTGAATAAAGTCAAGTAGCAGTATGTAAAGTGGAACGTCCTAGAAAAAGGTTAGTTGAGATCACAGACTACATAGAGATACCGTTGAGATGCGTTCAAAATATGGTAAATACGTTAACCCTTGACTTAGAGAAATATTTACAAATATTTTTTTCCTGCGTTTCTTTTAACATTGTGATAAGCGTAATTAATTTACAATTCAATAAGCTGCATTTTAAGATTTATTTCATCCTTATACATAGTAAGGTGAAAAATGGGCATTCTTCTTTAGTTCACGTTGTGTTACATTTGGTAAAGAGAACTTTAGACATTTTGTTTTGTTCGTAGTCAGTAAAATATTGTTAGCTGAGATCCATTTCAAGAGAACAGTTAAACTTTCGTTGACATGAATGAGATCCGTATCTTTTCTATGAATTTTAAAAATTTGCGAGGTGTCATCAGCAAATAGAATAATATCCGATAATTTGGCCATCATATAAGGGAGATCATTAATATAAACAAGAAATAGGAAAGGGCCGAGAATTAAACCTTGGGGCACGCCCATCTTGACTATAGACCCGGTGGATGTCGCCCCATTTACATTTACTTTTTGCTGCCTGTTTGATAAATAGGAAAGAACAAGATCAGCAGCTTGTCCACGAATTCCGTAGTGGTGTAATTTACAGATCAGTGTGTTGTGGTCGCCGCAATCGAACGCTTTTGAGAGATCACAAAAAATGCCAATAGCGTCCTGGGACTTCTCCCAGGATTCTAGAATGTGAATGATGAGTTTAGGTATTTATAGTGTCGGGGCTCCGCCATGTCCACTTCCTTTGAGGCTGTTTCTTGAAAAATGAATTCATCAAGGATAGCCCCTCCTTTTTGAGGAAGTTGACAAGCATTTGCCTCCCTATGATTACTGCTACCATAACCATGGGATCCTACTACCGATTCGTTGTAATTCTGTACTCCCACTTTGGCATTGAAGTCTCCCATGATAACGTTGTAGTGGGCCCTGGTGGTGAAGTGTAAGGCCTTCGATATATCACCAAACACATCTTCCATCTCATCGTCCAAGTGCGTCGAGGTCGGTGCGTAAACCTGCACAACCTTGAGGCTATACCTCTCGGTTAGTTTAATTACGAGGTACGCGACCCTGTTCGACTCTTTTACGACGTTGTCACAGAGATCTTTATTCACCAGGAATCCTACGCCACCCTGGGACAGCTGGTCTCCCTCTCGAAAGTATAGAAGTTGGCCTGATTCACCGTGTACCGTGACCTCCCCCTCTCTTCAGACTTCGCTTAACCCAAGAACGTGCCACCTTATTTTCTCGACATCGACTTCGAGTTGTGCCAGGTGCTCGTCGAGCCGTAACGTGCGTCCGTTGTACGTCGCCAAGGTCACTTGTTTTTGGCGGCCTTCCGTAACCCGGGGATTCTTAGCACCCCCTGCCCTGCCGTTACCGTGACCGCCGCCTTGATCTGGAATAGCAGGGCGGCCGGGAACTGGGGGCATGTTGACTTGTCATTGGTAAGGGTTCGCTCTAGTTGCCACGCTGAGCAGGCGGGCTGGCAATCGCAGTAGATTCACATCGGTATCGCAGCTGCCCGACACCGGTGGGACCGATATGTGATAGGTCCCAGAAGTCTCTTACGGCCCGTTCACGACCTTGCCGCTGTGAGCGGCAGCTAAGCGCGGGGCGGCGAGCGGTAAGATCAAAAGTATAAAAATGTTTGAAGCACGCCACGAGACGCCGCTCATAGCGAAATCGCGCGCGGTTTTCTCCGAGCGAATCGCGGCAGCGGCGCGCGGTGTGGAGAGCGGCAGGAACAAAAGTACGAGCGAATGAGTGCGACGCCACGAAACAGAGCGGCGCGGACAGCGGTGTAGGAGTGACGTACTCAGCGGCGTAGATTAAAACAAAAAAGTTTAGACGATTTTGTGGCGGTAATGGATACCGAGGCGTTTATTACTGAAATTTTAAATCGACCGCATCGACTTATCTGGATATTATCTGTAATCTTCGTATTGGTCACGAAATTCGCTATTTAAATACTGATTTTTATTCAGTTCGTGCACTCCTTCTCTCTCTGCTACTACTCTAATATCTTGTTTTAAAAATGTTTTGCTTTCTAAACAGAGAAGGGATAATTTTGATAACGCCATGATTTTGAGCACGTTATGACTTTCCAAATACGTCCACCGCTGCCGCTGCAACTAACCGCTACTGAGGGTACGTGGCGTGCAAAACGCACCGCTCACCGACGCCGCCCCGCTCGCCGTGCCGCGCACCGCTTAGACCAAAGTCGTGACCAGGCCGTAACGTCGCCTTTTACGACACCCGCGATAAGAATTGGGGGAGTGCTATTCTTAAGCCGGCACTCCACGGCAGAGCAGTGGTGATGAAATAAATTCAACAACGTAGAAAACCACTGCCTCAATACTGTGTACCTATAAGTTTACGCACTTACCAGTATAAGAGAAGGAAGTGACATGGAACCAATGGAACAGCACGGAGAGCAGACGGCCCAGGATCTCGTCAGGAGTGTCAGGGTTCGGAGTACACAGGCCCACCATCAGCCAGACTCCGTATCTACGAACATAGGAAAAGAGTTAAAGAGGTAGGGAGGACTAATATGAAAACCTACTACTACACTATAATAAATGAGAATATGTTATAGACAACGGTTACCATGTATTCAGCATAAGAATCTAAACAAAGACATTAGTCGTCAGTTATTAAAAAAAATAGCTGTTTCCTGCAAAACTGCAATACCTACACGGTCAAAATGTATTGATCAGCAGTTTTTTTTTTTTTAATTACCTATGATAAATTATATGTGGGCAGGATCAGAATGATGTACTGAATACATACCCGTTTTAGCGTTGAAGCTATGAAAAACTAAGTCTTACCTCCCAAGCAGCTGTCGGTCTTCAACTGAGATAGGATCTGGCAAGTCTACACTGAGCGGAGGTTTCAGTTGTTCCGTAGAACTGTCAGGGTCTTCCATATTGATTGGCTTGGCGTCTTTCAGGAGGCTGAACAAGAAATAATACTGTTAGGCTCACGTTTGGTTTTGGTAACGGAAAGCAAGTTGCCTTTAGAAAAACAGTACATTTTCGGCGTAAAACGCAAATTTTGCATGCTAAGCGTAAAACGAAAAATATTTTGCAAAAGAAGTCCACCAAAGGCCTGCCCGATACAACTTCCTTGTGTATTAGATGGGGAGAACATATGGCGCCCGCCTTCTGATAACAGATGATGTCAGGGGAACACCGCTGTGGCTCTCACCTGAACGACGAACGTCTGATGGTGTCCTTAGGATCGTCCTGAAGCTGCTGAACCACTAATATCATGACGTGATTTCTGGCCTGCTAAGGTCTCACTACGATATACTGTTGGAAACATAATAACCGCGTACCTGATGATAGCCTCGACGAGGTTGGTCTGCATGTCGCTGTCCATCTGCCACGCCAGCGGCAGGCGCGTGTGTACCACGTGGTCCCTGTTGTGTCGGTTGCCGTGGCACTGCTGTACCTGCGTGTGACAAGTGCGTACCTGATGATAGCCTCGACGAGGTTGGTCTGCATGTCGCTGTCCATCTGCCACGCCAGCGGCAGGCGCGTGTGTACCACGTGGTCCCTGTTGTGTCGGTTGCCGTGGCACTGCTGTACCTGCGTGTGACAAGTGCGTACCTGATGATAGCCTCGACGAGGTTGGTCTGCATGTCGCTGTCCATCTGCCACGCCAGCGGCAGGCGCGTGTGTACCACGTGGTCCCTGTTGTGTCGGTTGCCGTGGCACTGCTGTACCTGCGTGTGACAAGTGCGTACCTGATGATAGCCTCGACGAGGTTGGTCTGCATGTCGCTGTCCATCTGCCACGCCAGCGGCAGGCGCGTGTGTACCACGTGGTCCCTGTTGTGTCGGTTGCCGTGGCACTGCTGTACCTGCGTGTGACAAGTGCGTACCTGATGATAGCCTCGACGAGGTTGGTCTGCATGTCGCTGTCCATCTGCCACGCCAGCGGCAGGCGCGTGTGTACCACGTGGTCCCTGTTGTGTCGGTTGCCGTGGCACTGCTGTACCTGCGTGTGACAAGTGCGTACCTGATGATAGCCTCGACGAGGTTGGTCTGCATGTCGCTGTCCATCTGCCACGCCAGCGGCAGGCGCGTGTGTACCACGTGGTCCCTGTTGTGTCGGTTGCCGTGGCACTGCTGTACCTGCGTGTGACAAGTGCGTACCTGATGATAGCCTCGACGAGGTTGGTCTGCATGTCGCTGTCCATCTGCCACGCCAGCGGCAGGCGCGTGTGTACCACGTGGTCCCTGTTGTGTCGGTTGCCGTGGCACTGCTGTACCTGCGTGTGACAAGTGCGTACCTGATGATAGCCTCGACGAGGTTGGTCTGCATGTCGCTGTCCATCTGCCACGCCAGCGGCAGGCGCGTGTGTACCACGTGGTCCCTGTTGTGTCGGTTGCCGTGGCACTGCTGTACCTGCGTGTGACAAGTGCGTACCTGATGATAGCCTCGACGAGGTTGGTCTGCATGTCGCTGTCCATCTGCCACGCCAGCGGCAGGCGCGTGTGTACCACGTGGTCCCTGTTGTGTCGGTTGCCGTGGCACTGCTGTACCTGCGTGTGACAAGTGCGTACCTGATGATAGCCTCGACGAGGTTGGTCTGCATGTCGCTGTCCATCTGCCACGCCAGCGGCAGGCGCGTGTGTACCACGTGGTCCCTGTTGTGTCGGTTGCCGTGGCACTGCTGTACCTGCGTGTGACAAGTGCGTACCTGATGATAGCCTCGACGAGGTTGGTCTGCATGTCGCTGTCCATCTGCCACGCCAGCGGCAGGCGCGTGTGTACCACGTGGTCCCTGTTGTGTCGGTTGCCGTGGCACTGCTGTACCTGCGTGTGACAAGTGCGTACCTGATGATAGCCTCGACGAGGTTGGTCTGCATGTCGCTGTCCATCTGCCACGCCAGCGGCAGGCGCGTGTGTACCACGTGGTCCCTGTTGTGTCGGTTGCCGTGGCACTGCTGTACCTGCGTGTGACAAGTGCGTACCTGATGATAGCCTCGACGAGGTTGGTCTGCATGTCGCTGTCCATCTGCCACGCCAGCGGCAGGCGCGTGTGTACCACGTGGTCCCTGTTGTGTCGGTTGCCGTGGCACTGCTGTACCTGCGTGTGACAAGTGCGTACCTGATGATAGCCTCGACGATGTTGGTCTGCATGTCGCTGTCCATCTGCCACGCCAGCGGCAGGCGCGTGTGTACCACGTGGTCCCTGTTGTGTCGGTTGCCGTGGCACTGCTGTACCTGCGTGTGACAAGTGCGTACCTGATGATAGCCTCGACGAGGTTGGTCTGCATGTCGCTGTCCATCTGCCACGCCAGCGGCAGGCGCGTGTGTACCACGTGGTCCCTGTTGTGTCGGTTGCCGTGGCACTGCTGTACCTGCGTGTGACAAGTGCGTACCTGATGATAGCCTCGACGAGGTTGGTCTGCATGTCGCTGTCCATCTGCCACGCCAGCGGCAGGCGCGTGTGTACCACGTGGTCCCTGTTGTGTCGGTTGCCGTGGCACTGCTGTACCTGCGTGTGACAAGTGCGTACCTGATGATAGCCTCGACGAGGTTGGTCTGCATGTCGCTGTCCATCTGCCACGCCAGCGGCAGGCGCGTGTGTACCACGTGGTCCCTGTTGTGTCGGTTGCCGTGGCACTGCTGTACCTGCGTGTGACAAGTGCGTACCTGATGATAGCCTCGACGAGGTTGGTCTGCATGTCGCTGTCCATCTGCCACGCCAGCGGCAGGCGCGTGTGTACCACGTGGTCCCTGTTGTGTCGGTTGCCGTGGCACTGCTGTACCTGCGTGTGACAAGTGCGTACCTGATGATAGCCTCGACGAGGTTGGTCTGCATGTCGCTGTCCATCTGCCACGCCAGCGGCAGGCGCGTGTGTACCACGTGGTCCCTGTTGTGTCGGTTGCCGTGGCACTGCTGTACCTGCGTGTGACAAGTGCGTACCTGATGATAGCCTCGACGAGGTTGGTCTGCATGTCGCTGTCCATCTGCCACGCCAGCGGCAGGCGCGTGTGTACCACGTGGTCCCTGTTGTGTCGGTTGCCGTGGCACTGCTGTACCTGCGTGTGACAAGTGCGTACCTGATGATAGCCTCGACGAGGTTGGTCTGCATGTCGCTGTCCATCTGCCACGCCAGCGGCAGGCGCGTGTGTACCACGTGGTCCCTGTTGTGTCGGTTGCCGTGGCACTGCTGTACCTGCGTGTGACAAGTGCGTACCTGATGATAGCCTCGACGAGGTTGGTCTGCATGTCGCTGTCCATCTGCCACGCCAGCGGCAGGCGCGTGTGTACCACGTGGTCCCTGTTGTGTCGGTTGCCGTGGCACTGCTGTACCTGCGTGTGACAAGTGCGTACCTGATGATAGCCTCGACGAGGTTGGTCTGCATGTCGCTGTCCATCTGCCACGCCAGCGGCAGGCGCGTGTGTACCACGTGGTCCCTGTTGTGTCGGTTGCCGTGGCACTGCTGTACCTGCGTGTGACAAGTGCGTACCTGATGATAGCCTCGACGAGGTTGGTCTGCATGTCGCTGTCCATCTGCCACGCCAGCGGCAGGCGCGTGTGTACCACGTGGTCCCTGTTGTGTCGGTTGCCGTGGCACTGCTGTACCTGCGTGTGACAAGTGCGTACCTGATGATAGCCTCGACGAGGTTGGTCTGCATGTCGCTGTCCATCTGCCACGCCAGAGGCAGGCGCGTGTGTACCACGTGGTCCCCGCCGCGACGGCTGTTGTGTCGGTTGCCGTGGCATTGCTGGCAGTACCTGCATACCGCGAGGATTTTAAATAATTAATTAATCTAAACTAATATTATAAAGAGGAAAGATTTGATTGTTTGTTTGTTTGTTTGTTTGTTTGTTTGCATTGAATAGGCTCCGAAACTACTGAACCGATTTGAAAAATTCTTTCACTGTTGGAAAGCTACACTATCCCCGGGTGACATAGGCTATATAATATTTTCAAAAAAATTAGGGATTCTTACTAAAACTCCAATAATGTAACCCAAGGTGTACAAAAATTACCTAAAATATTCTTTATATCGCGTGCGCTGCGAAAACTATTAATGATAGAATATAGTAATATTCCACGACTTTGCAGAACACATCATTATTTATAAAAAGTGTCGCGACAGCATATGTCTAACTATCGTAGTTATGCCACAATAAGTGTTCTTTTATTTAAAAAAATATTTTTAGTGCCGCCGCCAGAAAAGGCTCTGTATTTGTGTCTTGGCATTAATCCATATCAAAAAAAATAACTTCATATTTAAGACTACCTCAATACCTTTGTATAACTTTTTGAATTATTCAATTCAGACATTCCATTCGAAAGATATCACGAGTTTAAAAATGTAAGTATTAGAAAAAAGATGCGCGGTCGCCGCTCACCCTGCTCAGCTAGCTAGCTAGACTACCTTATGCGATGTACCTAGGCGTCACTGAGGTACGGGCCGTACCGCGTACGGGAGGGGAGTCAATGTTAAGAAATGAAATGCCGCGCGGCTCGCTACGGTTGCGTAGCGAGTCGTGTGCGGAATCGTATGATTTTAGCTTGAAAATATTTTGAATTCGCTTAGTAGGTAATTAAACTCAACAAAAAAGTTATTTTGGAACTAAGTAAAAGTTCTTTTCAGAACTAAACCATTATTATTCAATCAATTTAATAATAATCTACACTAATATTATAAAGAGGAAAGATTTGTATTTTTGTATGTAACGGTCCAGTAGTTTTTAATAAACTTAAAAACTACTGGACCGATTTCAAAAATTCTTTTGCCGTTAGAAAGCTACATTATCACTGAGTAACATAGGCTATATTTATTACTAGAAAAAAATAGAGATCCTTAGAAATCCCTACTAAAACCAACCCAAGGTGTAAAAAAATGTGAGAGTCAAAATGGCGGGTGTACCATAGCGAATTAAATTATTCCAATTACCAAACAAATGTACCAAAAAATACTATTTTGTACCTAGCTCTAAAAAATCTGTACCTCCATGAGTACGAAATACCCTCCCAGTATGTGTAATGGACAACACAGGACAATACAAGACTTTTGATAAAGAAATTAAGACACAATGTGATTGTAGCAACTATCATCACGAGCCCCGCGGCCGGTCAACTCGCTCACATTCCGCGGATCCCGATGATACCGACGGATTTGCCTATAATTTTTAAAAGGTTACAATTTCCTGTAAAGATATCGTTTGTCCTTACAATAAATAAATCCCAGGGACAAACTTTCTCGATGGTTGGCATCAACCTAAGGAAAGAGTGGTCTCATGGGCAATTGTATGTTGCTCTTGCTCAAGTAGGATCTCCTGAAAATCAATGTTTTGTTATCATCTACAAATACCACTGCCAACATAGTGTACAGTGAAGCTTTAAGGTAAACAATTACAAAATAAAAACGTTACAACTTAAAATAAATATAAAAAAAATTAATAAATTTCATGAGTAAAAAAATTACATCCCCTAAAAATAAAATACTTATATAAAAAAAAAAAAAAAAAGTTATGGTTTATTTCGAACATTTGGAAAAATTGAGTCATGTACGTTTTAACTAGCATATTAATTATGAGTTAAATTATCTTTATTTATCCCATAATGTTAAAAAAAAAATGTCCACCCGTGCGAAGCCGGGACGGGCCGCTAGTTTACTATAATAATAAATTAATAATAATTAATTTACTATAAAAGCTTTATGATTTTTCCCGAAACTTTCGGTAAGTAAAGTCAAAGTCTTGTAAGAATCGATCGGATCGTCCAGTAAGGATGGAAAAAAATAATAATAGTGCAGTGACACATTTCGCCATAAAAATGGCATGCAAACATTAATTAATGAGCTGTTAATTTTAACACACAACACAAACATTAAACTAGGTAGCTAAATAAAGTATATTTTAAGTTTAATAGACTCGACACAAAACCAAATTTTGTGTGCGGTTGGTAGAAAAAGCACCCTACTTTTTTAACAGACCTGACAATTTTGCGCATACTTTATGACATAAAAACTTGAAAAATGGCACAACCCCATCATTGTCACCTGCCTAGCCTTTATCCCACTATGTTAGGTTTTCTATATGCACGGTATGAAAAATAAATGAGTAATAAAATCAAATATCAAAATTAATTGTTTAGAAAGTAGCTTCGCGTTTTATTTTGTTTTTGTTGACTTTCAAAAGTGCCTGTAATGGTCTAATTGAAATAAATGCTTTGACTTTGACTTTGACTTTAGAAAAAAAACTAAAAAACACGCTTTTTATAGAAATTAATTTTTTTTTTTTTTAGTTTTTTTTTTATATTATTTATTTTCTACTTTTTAGTTTGGTTTATTTATAATAGCTTGTTTTTTTTTTTAATTTTAAATTATTATTTGTTCTAATCTACTATTAATTCCGTGATTACTATAAGTATCTGTAATAATTTTCCAAATTATTCATGTGTACAGCTATATTAAAAGTAAAATCTCTATTTAAAAGCGTGTTTATTTTAGTTTTTTTTTTACTATTATTGGCTCTGTTGAATTAAAAATTGTCTTTGGTATTCGAAAATTTCCTAATATTAGATAAATCGGTTAAAGATAATGGTTGAAATTTAAAATTAACATCAATTCCTGCCTTATCGACTATAGATGAAAATTATATAAATTAACACAAAAAACTTATTTTGCAAATTAAACAATGGAATAATTTTATCAAATTAATGTATTTTCATCGGTCCTCGATAAATCTAGAAAGTTTGAACGAAATCTGGCCGTTTAAAGTGGGTCAAAATAGCGCCTAAAGGAGTCGGTTACAAACAAACATACATACAGGTGAAGCTAATAAAAGGGATTAAATATAATGAGCACCAAAAAATACTTTGAGATCCTAAGCTACGTTACCCAAAAAAAAATACTAAACACCAAAAAAATTGTATTCAAAGACCAAATATAGTAAATAATCACCAAATATAGTAAATGATCACCAAATATAGTAAATGATCACCAAATATAGTAAATGATCACCAAATATAGTAAATGATCACCAAATTTTGTGGCAAGAAGAACTTAGGAAGCAAGTGCGAGCAAAGCGAGCTCGGGATATTGGGCACCCCGACTCGGACAGGTTAGGTTCGAGGGGATGGGGATGGGGATGGGGGTGTTAGGTTACTTTAAACCCTGCAGAGAGAAATAGGAGCCCCGACTACGCCTTAGTTCGGAACTGTGATTTTCAGGTTTTTAATTCTGGTGATCATTTACTATTTCTGGTGATCATTTACTATTTTAGGCAATATAAAAATGTTTTTTAAGGTTATATTTACTTTATCTGGTGTTATGTTAAAAATAAGCCCTAATAAAAAGCTTGTAAAAAAAAAGTGAAGCCACACCAGTGACAGACATTAGAATAGAACGGCTATTCTAAAACTTTCGTCACCGAATAAAGTAGCCTAACGGTTCAGCGCCGCCCTGCGGTAAGTTCTAACCTCAGCTAGTATGCATTTTTGTTTTTATTTTTAATATGCTGTAAGATTTTCAAAAATACCATACCATGGTTCGTTAATTCGATCTCCAAAAGGTTTCCACTTTTTTTTTCTAAGCTATTTTTGGAAACTGGTTGTGGTTTTGATGGTTTTTGGGGTATAAACCCCAGATTTTTTGCTATTTATTGTATGAGTCCTTGTTACTTAAATGAATAAATGAATTAAATTTGAATAACGACAATGAGGTCAAAATGAAAATACAAGATGGCGCCGACGATAGATTCCGGCTTTTCTTTCATGGGTGTCTTTCTCATCGTTTTCAGGGTCAGAGATAACGAAAAAGAGGAAAAAGTAAAAATCTATGATGAAGCCGACGAAACTTTTTAGAACGAGTGCACACAAAAGGTGCACTTTTGCTTCGAAGGCTGACGAGATAAAAGACGTCTCTTTGTCTCACCTGATGGGATGGTTCCCATTGTAGCTGGCACACTCGTTGGAAAAGCAGATCGAGTATGCTGCCTTGTCAGTCGAGCGGCAGTTCTGAAAATATATATTCATTCAATTTCTTGGAACGAATCTAATAAAACCGGCCAAGTGCGAGTCGGACTAGCGCACGAAGGGGTACTATTATTTATAAAAACGGGCAAAAAAAAAAAAAAAACTTTTTTGTATGGTAGCCCCCTTAAACATTAATTTTACTCTGTTTTTAGTATTTGTTGTTATAGCAGCAACAAAAATACATAATCTGTAGAAATTTCAACTGGCTATCACGGTTCATGAGGAACAGCCTGGCAGGCAGACGAACGGACGGACCGCGAAGTATCAGTAATAAGGTCCCGTTTGACCCTTTGGGTACGAAACCCTAAAAATTTACATAAAATCAATTGATAAGGTTAAAAGATTTTTTAAGTTTTATTTTACCTTATTCTCGCAGACCATGGACACCTGCTGTTGAGGGTGCAAAATGTCGAAGAAGCGCTGGTTTGGATGCTCCCTGAGAATTAAACAAAGCAAGTATTTACTAAAGCAACGATTTAAGGGTTGGATTTAGTATTCAACCTGCTACATGCAGGGTAAAAAGAGGACATGAGAGTATGGACAACTCAAGAGAGTAAAAAGACACAAGGAGAACGAAGCCGTGAAGTACAAAATCCAAGTAAGGTATAACTTTACAATTTAAATTTAGTTTTCTTTTAGAGGCAATCTTTCACTAACCGGGTCGAGTTTCGCCGAATGACCTTAGTCATCCTGAGGACTAATTAATCTTGCCAATGCATTTATAGCTGGATCATCCTTGGATGTCACAAGACTATCTTGCAGCTACCTAATATTTTTGAGTAAGTTACTCGACTGCAAAGCTAAGCGATTCCTTTGAAACTTGTCATGAACCTAGACTGTTGCTGGCCAGTGCAATACCCTACTAATATTTAAGTCATTATGGTTTCATTTAACATGGCACATACCTGTGTATCTCATTAGCGCACTCTATACACAGGTACAGAGGCGGCGGACTATCGGACGCGAAGGTGACGCTGATGCAGTGGTCGTAGCAAACCTTGGCTGCTTCTGCTGTCCCCGCGTTGGGACACATGTCGCGTTGGCATAAGAACGGGACCAGGTCGTCTGAAACAAGAACGTTGGATTAGTGTTAGGGTAAATAAATTGCTCTCAAAAACGGTGAAGGAAAAAAAAAAACATCGTAAGAGAAAACCGGTCTGTCCTAGAACTAAAAATTCGAAGACATGTGTACATCTACCAACCCGCACTGGGCCCCCGTGGTGGATTACAGCCCACTCTCTCTCATAGAGAGGAGACCTGTGTCCTAGGAGTGGGAACATTATAGGCTGATGAATTCATGACTTCAAATAAATTGAACTATTTTTTGGTGTTGGTAATCGTGAATTTTTCAGTTGGTTCAATAGTGTTTTGATTTTTATATAAGAAAAGGAATTAATTGGCAACATAATTCTGAAATTTGCCTTTTTTTGAAATCTGTGAATAATCAAAATTTTTCAAAAAAATATAGATAGGCTCCTAAGACCGTTTGCCTGTAGCTACAACGGTCAAGGACACCTGCCCTCACTGCCTCATCTCATAATTCCCTCTCATAACCCTGTATAAAAGTGTAATACTCACTAGAGAACTTGCACAACAGTCCCTTGCGGTCGAACAGCTTGGCATCGAAAGGCGGCCAGTAGTAGAACAGAAGCTTGGCAGCAGACAGCCTCGCGCCCCACGTGCCGTATGCTATGACGCACAGGATGTCCTTCACGACTGATTGCTTCATCGACATCAGGCATTCCAGGAGTTGGCAGTGGTGGGCTACCAGAAAACATTTAAGTCTTAAGTCCACTCAAGTATGTATAGGATTTTTTAATCGTAAGTCCATTGATTCTAGTAAAGCTATTCTAATTAATCAAGCTATTCTAATGAATCAACACTTTTCGACGTTAAAATAACATTAAATAACACAATCCCCGAAACGCCCACACGTCACCATTTCCTTTGTTTAAGCTGAGAAGTAGAATTGGCGGATCACGTAGCTCGTTAAAGCGAAAGTCTTACATTTCCTGTAATAGGATTCTATAAGTGAGAAGAAATTAAAAAGAACTATCGGATGGAACGTTCCGAACTGCAGAAAATATTTCAGATGGTTTACTAAATAAATAAAAATAAATAAACTAACGTGCTTTATTAAAGTATTCAAAATAAATAAATTAAAATATTTATTTAAAAAAAAAAAAAACAACTAAAATATTAAAATAATAATTAAAAAATAAATCTTTTTAACAAAGAAACAAATAAATTAAAATAATAATTAAAATAAACTGTTCGAAAGCGGAGGTTTTTTTTATTTAGTCTTCAAACACAAAATTGTTATTTAATGAAAGTCCAACTAAATCGTTTAAGTTAAAAAAACTATTTTTAATAATAAATAATTCAATAAAAAAAATGCAGTTGTCTCGTAAAAGGTCATTGTGAAGATATCGTTTAAATTAATTGCTCATCTACTAAACCCTACACTAACCATGTATTAAAGCACTAAGTGAGCCACACGAAAGAACAAAAACCGACCCTAACTTTGGTTACATAAGATCACAATAAGATTGCACTAACGAAACACTTAAGTCCTCGAACGGTGAACCAACTCATAAATCATTTTTGCAGTCGCTCCTGTCACCGCCAAATGACGGTACAAGCAAAACACTACCGCACTGCGGTAGTGTATCACTAGTGGCGCCATCTCCTCTACAAGTTCACAATATTAAACTAGACGGCGTTACTGTTCATGAACTACCGCAATACGACACTGCCTAAGAAGTGGTGCCATCTATGGAATGTTTCCATCACTCATATACCGTCCACTCCACAATATTACACTAGATGGCGTTGCCCTGTTCACGTTCTACTGCATACTGCAATGCGACAGAACTTGGGACGCGTGAGCCAGTGGCGCCACCTATTGGCTCGCGCAACGAACCATATTCCGTGTTAGACTAGATGGAGCCACTAACGAACAGCCGCATTGCAGTAGTTACTCAGCACGTTGCTTGTGGCGCCATCTACCAAACCTCGTGATACCGGTCAGAAACAATAACTTTGATATGCGCATAGCGCAACAACATGGAGGACTACTGCAATACGACAGAGGGTGACTAGTGGCACCATGTAATGAATTTCCTAAATAATTGAATTAAGGAGTAAGAAAAGCTCAACAAAAAGCCACAATGCAAGATGGAAATGCAACAATTTCGGATAATAGTGACACATAATGACATAACTATAATTATTGCGTTTTAGTCCGTACCAAAAAAAAACAGTTTGGATGGTACATAAATGTTTCGTTTTATATGCATTAGGCGATTATGCCACTGCACTGCGCATTGTAAGCAAGTATCTATATTTGGATAGAAAACACGCCTAGGACAACCCATTGTCAAAGTGTAAAATTGACGGCCCCGCGCTACGCGACGGAGTGCGATGCCACTGCACCTCGCGATTATGCCACAGCATAATCGCCTAAAACCGGTCATTGCCTGTTACCTAGTATAATACAAGGTGTTGTTTTGCATCCTCGTCAAATTTCAGGAGGTTGTCACAAAAGACATAAATAATCAATTAAAATTACGGCGTCTTGTTAATTGTTAATAAACACTGATTTTTTTGGTTGTGCTTGTTTGTCAGTATTTCAGAATAAACCCCTAAACGTGGTTCAGGGAATTAGAAATGATTGAATAAACGTTTGAGATTGTTTGAATTTATGGAAGCGAGGTTATGGGGCAAAAATTAGACCGCGTTTAAAACACGGGTGGTTCACACTTACCGATTTCAGTAAATAAGAAAAAAAAAAAAAAAAATTACCCATTTTATAATTGATTCGGGACGAGAATCAGTAGCATAGTTACCTCCTTGAATTTGACGAGGATGCAAAATAACACCTTGTATATCTGTTTGTACGAACCAAAAACTAACTATTAATGACATGTTAAAACTCGCCACCGGTTGTTGCAGCGGTGGACAGTTTTCAAACTTATTATAATGTAGTTATGTGTGATGTTACTTCGGCGTCGCAAGATTTTCCGTAATACTGTCTTGTTTTAATACAATGTATTAATTGTTGTAAAATAAGAATTATATCTCCATAAACCGCTACACAATAGTCTCCATAAATGTGAGTGAGAATTGAAAAAAAGAGCTACGTAATAACCGTGGGCGGATATCGATGGATAGCTATTAAAACTGTTATCGAGGTTCCCGCAATACTTTTTTCTAAAGTCAGAAGTTGATGAGATATCCGCTTCTAAAGCTGTTAAAATCATGCCCCCGCCCCTTATGTTTTTTTTTTTCATTGGAGGAAGATAATTTGGTAAAAATGGGTGTGTCGTAACGAAAAACGTGATTTGACCCCAAAAAAAACGGTACAAAACCAGCAACATTTTTTGCGTGGAGTTACTTAGTTTGAAAAAAAAATCATCGCAAAAAATGTTGAGGCTAAATCACTTTAAAAAAATCAGAATGCTTGGTTGACGGCTACGGGTCCGTTTACACCGTGTAGATACACCACTGCCTAATCCTATGTGGAATACACGCGTGATGTTATGAAATTAGCACTTACCGGGGTTGCTTGAGTGCTGGAACACCATCATGATGATAGCGGCGACTGACTGCGAAGCCTGGCTCTCTTCCTCCATTCCAGCATACTTGCGAGCTGAAATAAATGATACATTACAATCTGATTTTTTTTAAAGCGACTTATTTTGCCGAACGACATATTTAAAAAAAAAGTACGATATTTAACTAATTTAAATATCGTTGTGCGTTGTTTCATCGCTAATTGTTTCATCGAATTTCGTTTCACATAATTTTTGCCTCTTATTATCATTTCATAGAATAATCAATACGCAGAATACTTACTTTGATGAAATTTAAATCACCGATTTTTGTTTCAAATAAAGTTTAATGTTAGAGTATTCATATCATAGAATAACAAATCAAATATTCTTTATCCACATATTGTTTGTTTCACATAAAACGTATTACGAAGAATAACATTTTATCGAGTGACAGTTTCTAAAACTCATACCTTTAAAAAATACATACCCTCCTTTAAAATTACAACACCGCATTCACAAAAATAATGCGGTATTCTTGTCAAGCAGGAAAACAGTCTTTGTTATTCTCACTAATGGTGTCCATGCCTGTTGCACGCAGCATGCAAGCAGGCATGCAGCATGCAAGCAAGTATGTAGCATACAAGCAGGCATGCAGCATGCAAGCAAGCATGCAACATGCATCCTGCAAGCAAGCATGCAGCATGCAACAGGCATGGTTTCTGTCACGGCTCCGGCGGCCCCACGCGAGCTTTTAGATACCAACTGCTCCTCAGCTCGCGGGCCGCCTCATCCCTCCGCGCCTACGCGGGCTTAAATTACACTCTAGGGGTAGGGCAGACAAGACTACTTGGAGTCTGGTTTGCAGCCATTCGTTTCTGTCACTAACTTTTGTTGTACAACATGTTAATAATTTCGTTGTAATAAAATACCATGGAAACATACATCGAACAAACAATATTCGTTGAAAAATAATTCTGCTGATTGATAAGTTTGTCAAATAAAAAATGTGATTGTAAAATTCTTTGAATTGTGTTTCTGTAAAATATGTTTCATTCAAGTAAATAGTAGTTGAAACAAAAATATTCGAAATAAAAATACAGGGACTAAATATTATGTGAAACATTTTCTGGGAAACGAAATTCTGTCAAATTTCTGTCTGCGAAACAAGGTGATACCTTTAAATATTGGTATCGCTGTTTCATGTGCGTATGGTATAATTATCACTAGCTTCGGTGAAAGAATATTTAAAATCGAGTCAGACACTCAAGGGTGGCATAAAAACTCTGACACGAAGTTAGGCATCACAGAAAAAAGGAGGAGAAGACTATAAAGTAAACAAGAGTGAAAGGAGTTGAAAAATCAAACTTAATTATTAGCACAGAACTCTCCAATCGCACGCCATTAACCTTGATCCTCGGCTACTGGCATCCTGCTGATACCAACCCCATGAGAAGAACGTAGTCTAAGAACGGATCAACCATAATAATTATCAATACTTACATACGTAGGTATAGTACAAGAGCAGATGCAAACCTGTTAAAGCCACAAGGAACATCGTCGCTCCACCTAGCCTTAGGAAGGACTAATAGAGTCTAAATAGACCCTTATTGAAGCCGAAAGGTACCTAATAGTTCTCCCCATTGTGTATTCACAAACGCTCAGATTCGATTTCGATTCGGTACGTCGTATGTCTATCTCGCTCGCTTTGGTAATGCCAAAACAAGATATACGACTTACCGAATCGAAATCGAATCCGAGCGTTTGTGAATAGGGAGCCTGGGAGACTAACCACCCCAAAAAAAAAAACATTTTATAGCAGTAATTTTTGCGTACTAAGTAACCCTACTTAGTTTGATGATCAGAATGCTTGCTTGACGACTTCGTAATGGGTCCGTTTACATCTTGTTTAGTAATAGTATATTGTGTATTAAGGGCGGTAAGTAAGGAATTACGATCGAGGCTCTAGTAGAAGCCCGAAGTCGAAGACTGAGGGCTTTCTGAGTCGAGGTTCGTAATTCCCGTACCGCCCGTGAAACATACAATGTTTTTCATCACATTTGCGAGTTAATAATTATGAATATACATAAGTCAGCACATATTATTACGAAATACGTGAACTGATTTGCGGATGGCGGGCTGTTTGCCCACACCACAGATTATACAAATGTTTTGTTCAGAAACGTTAAAGGCAAATACTTACCTAGGTATACAGCCATGACGGAGTATAAAAAAAAAAACGACGTTTTGATACAAAAAACTATCGATTATTTAGATTTTAGAACATTAGTTGAGTAATTAAATAACATGTAGCGAGATTGAATGAAATTCCTGTTTAAATAAATAAGGACTTGAAAGTTTGTATGAAATGCCGTAAGGTCAAACGCTCTTAACGTTGCATTCGATAGACAATTAAATAACATGTAGCGAGATTGAATGAAATTCCTGTTTAAATAACATTTTAGGACAATTTTTCAATTGCGTGTAAACTCCTTGCTTGAACTTGCATGACCTGTGTGCTGTCATGCTGTGCTGTAAATTAAAAAAAAAATACTTACCGCCCTAGGGTTTTATATGGGGCATTACAGCCAAGTTAACCTGTATGTTATGACACTGTTTACGTGCAAGTGTGATGAAAAATTAAGTTAATACTTACTGATGGTAAAAGGCAGGATGTAATACGAGAGAAGATGTAGAATCTCCTGATGAAGCGCCACAGGGAACATGGCGACGCAGTAGGCTACCAGGAAAGGCAGGTTGTCAATCATGTCGTATTCCAGGAAGGGTAGGAGACAGCCCAGGCACTGTAGGATGGCTTGACCGAATGCTAGAAACATAAGTACTATTGTAATACGTGTTGCAAGGTTTTGTAAAGATTTTTTAATTATTATTTTATATAATTTTCGAAGTGATGTTAAAAATCTATTTTAATCTTTTAAGTGTCTGGTATTAAAATATTGTGATGTCAAAATTTTCAGTATTGTATAGGTAGGTACTTTACTTTTCAAGGCCATTATCGTATTTCATATTTAAAAGGTGTTCGAAAAGTACATTATTTTATTAAGTATTTTAAGTAAAATGATTTGTTGTAAATATGAATGTATCGTACAAAAAACAACTTCATTTAAACTACCACAAAGGCACGTACGAGAATACTCTAAAATAACAAAACAAAAGGTGACCTAACCAGTCTACAATTCTAATCCTAAAATGACATCATCAATCAAAAAACAAAATGAAAAACAATTATCATAATTATGTACCAAGCGTTCCATATTGTAGATGCGGTGTGGAGTCCACAAGTCCAGACAGAGCATTGAATAAGCTCTTATAGTCCAAGTTGGGGTACAGGCCCATCCTCTCACTGTCATTGTCAGCGTCCCGCAGCATCTCAAGCGGGGAGCGCGGGACATCTTTGAGAACGCCTGGTGAAATTGTGGAGTTATCAATGAGAGATTTGAATTAAAGAGGTCCTAAAGTTTGTAGGTGTCCCGACACCTCGCTACTAACACCCATATTCTAAGAGCCTAATCAAGTCCATTTTTGGATTTAGTCGAACTGTATTGCCATGACAACAAAAAAAAACGTATCATTTAAAACACGCAACAAATCGTATTCCTTGAATTTATTGGCCGCAATTGGCGGATCTTCGAATAAGGTACCTCCTCCAGCTGCCTATCTTTGTCAAACTCATAGTTGTATCCGGCTTCAATCAATGCTAAAGATGTATATAGTTAATATTTTTCGGTACTTCAAATTTGACAGATGAAAAGTCAAAAAGGGCGGAATTTAGGCGTGGTTAGTCCGACTGAGGTTCAGTTCATGACTAAGAATACCAGTGTAAGAAAATTTTTAAGCTTTAAACTGGAAGCAATTAAGAGAAAGTACTCAAATTATGCCTTGGGGCTTAAACAGTTACATCAAATTATATCAGGTCTGAAAGTCGCTCTTTAAAATCAGTAGGATGTCTTTGCCCCTCTTATTTATTTTTAAGCGGCCGTGACTCCTCGCGTTGACTATATCTACTAACTAAAACCGGACCAGAGAAAATATGCCTAAGAATTTACACAAAATAAACGTCATCATCATCATCATCGGCCTATAGTGTACCCACTGCTGGGATGCAGGCCTCCTCTCTATGAGAGGGAGTGGGCTATAATCCACCACGCGGGCCCAGTGCGGGTTGGTAAAAAAATAAACGTACATAAACATATTCAGATGAACTAAAGGGTGTAAAACACCTCTTAACGAAGCCGAAAGGCACTTGTTCTCCCTGTCATTGCGATCATTTTTTTGTTCTACACCATACCTGGGAACCTTCTAGTTACGGAGATATTAGGGGTCAAAGTTCCAACTTTTTGACAAGTATTTTTTTAAATACAAGTTTTTAATGTAAGATTTTTACTTTAAACACCTCCACGACCCCCATACTATTCAATCCGTCCATCAACACAATGTTTTGAGTGTGTTACAATGAGTTCTACCACAAAACATTATTTTACACCCCCCAAAAAAAAGTCGTTTCCCAGCAATAATTTTTGCGTAAAGTTACTTGGTACAGAATGCTTGGTTGCCGGCTTCGTGATGAGGTGATTTACACCGTGTATGTAGGCTATTATTTAAAACCGCAATTTGAACGAGTGACTTCTTAGCTGAATTCCATCTTTCCTTGTCTGGCATATCTGGACCCTCTTCAAGAAATCGTCGTCGTAAATCCCATTGTAGATCGCACCGTCTTTTCGCTTAACTGATTTTGCAACATGATGGGTCATGTGGGCAAAATCCGTTAAGCGACAAGCGAGCTTCACCCGAGTGTGTGTCGCCACGTCTAGTCCATTTCATTCATTGGTTTTTCTGTTGCAACACGTATGACGATCGACCAAGATGTAACAATTTCCCAGCCAAATCGGGGCCCACCTTTAGAACCTTATTGAAAAAACAAGACAGAAGAAGAATACAATCAAACGCTACTTACTGAGAAGAGTCTGGGAGAAGTATTTGACAGTGTTGGCAATGTCAGTGCCAAGAGGTAACGGCTGAATGTTGTGTTGAAGCCGCAGCTGGGCATCGTACAGGCTGCGGATTTTTGCTGTAACTGTATAGGACGAGGCTATCGAGTTATCATATTAGTATCTGGTGGTCTTTTTCTTCTTATAGGAAAAGAAGGAGAAAATAATTATAGCTTTAGGTAAGAGAAGAGCGCAAAGTTACTTTTGTTAGATTATAAAAATATTCCATTACTATTTAAAACGGGTGAATAGTTTGAGACGGCCGAGAACACACGAATAATGAGAGAATTAATCAAAATATTCTAAGGCATTTTATTCCAGTTCCATTGTTTTAAAGAAAAAACTCATGATCTGCTTTAAGTCAACTTGGTCATTGCTGCCAAGTGCCATGTCGGAAATTCTACTACTGACTGGAGAACGCGGGGTACTCTGAAGCGACTTCTAAACTCCAATAGACCTAACCTCCTAGACTCAAAGACTACGTTTCATTCCAGATTTTTAACTCATTGCTAAATTTAGAAAACATCGAATACTTATTCCTAAATTATTACTTTTATTATTACTTTTTTTTATTAAAACCTACCTACCTATACTACAACCCTCTTTGTAAGTACACCCCTTCAAAGCTTTGTAAAGAGAGATTATTTAAAAAGCTTTCACTGTAATAAACAAATTACTAGCTCTATGTACATTCATTAGAGCCACGCTGCATGGGATCAACTTTCATTAAAATATAAAGAGGGTTTATTATTAAATCCCGAACTCCCCTTCAAAGCATTATTACAAAAAGCAACCCTCAAAGGACTCGTATCCATCAGCTTAAAGGATGGAAATAATTAGGAAGTATATAAGGGTGGATTACGATCAGACGCAGACACACAACCCCTTCTCAAAGGATGCTGTTTTTTTTTGTAGATAGCATGGCAACCCTCAAAGCGCAGTTTTGTTTAGTATATAACTGCACCCTCGCGCCGCCGCCGTTGTCGATCGATCTTTTATGTTCAAATTTGTAAATAAGGGATGCGTGTCTGCGCGCCCTCTAGTAACAGATTTTTATTTCAATAAACGTAAGTAATGATTCAAAACTTAAACTCTGTAGGTAAAGGTAACTATTTACCACGCTTCCCTACAGATCATTTTTTTTTTCAGAATAGTGCAATAACATGATATGGTATGGTATGGTAAGAATTTCAACACTCATTTCTTTTGAATTCGCGCCTACTGAGAGAAGGAAGGAACTCAAGGAAAAGACCTATATAAAAAAAATATATTAAATATATATATATAAAAAAAAACGCCCCTTTTTACTTAGAAGTTTACCGGTAAAGTAAACATAGATAACAAGACGCCAATCAATCAACTACATATTTAAGCTATAAAACTTTTAGGCAAACTAGGTTTGCGTTTTTTTTATCAAAAATCCTCTACTATCGTGTTCGCCTCCAATGAATCAAGAAATTGAAAAAGGTGCTATCTTTGGATGCCAACATTTGCATGGATTTTCTTTAAGTAGGTGTACAGTTAGACTATCATATCAGGGAGCTTTCCCTATGACCAAAAAACCCCGAACCAGCTTATTAATTACTATGAATGACATTTGATTTAGGTGTGGAAATTGCTCTTTCAAGATAGTTCTAAGTCTTTGAAGACATAGTGTCTTCAAAGTCTTTAAATAACAAACGAAACTATTGATACAAAAACTTTAGTTGCCTTTCTGGGAATCCAAGAAAATAAATATGTTTTAAATTAATTGTGAAAACACCTAAGGAAGTCGAAAGACAGGTGTTATCCTCGTCGGGCGCGTTTTTTTTTTGTTTTACTGGAACATTCTTGGGAACCTTCTAGTTACGGAGATATCGACGACTGTAAGTTTTACTAAAATTTAACCTTTTTCCGACTTTTTTATTTAAACAAGTTTACAAGTTACTTCTTTACAATAAAATGCATTTTCTTTTACACCCCTAGTTTATATTTTTAAGTAAACAGTATGAATCTGTAAGACCCCGTTCAGTGCGGATGGGTTTACAATTCTGGTTTTCAAAAAATTGGGTAATTGTGATTTAAAGGAAATCCAGAAAATATTTCATTTTGTTGCAAGTTGGTTAAGCAGGTAAGCGTTATTTTAAATTAAAACATCTAATATCGCGCTCTACCCTCAAAGCATAGTAGTGTTTAGTATACATATAACTGCAACCCTCGTAATCCTGCTTGTACTTACATCCTGTGTACTTACATATAAGTACTTATAAAGGGACGCGTGTAAGCGCAGCACACCCTAAACTGTTTTTTAAACAATACATACAAGTATTGATTCGAAACTTTCATAAACTGCGTGGGATAACTCTCGTGCGTATTTAATTATTTTTTTTTCAAAGTTACTGTTTGAAAGAGTGCTTAGCGTAGCAACGAAAAAGTGTGGGAGCGAGTGCAATGTCGATATATATTAAATGTAGGTTCCCATTTTGTCTTTAAGCAGAGATTTTCAACTAAGATTTAAAAGAGGTTTAGGTGAAGCTCACAAATTATTTCTCTCTCCAAGTTATATTACATAAAATAGACTAAAAATGCTAGTTTCGTAACGTTATTATTCACAAACAACCCCAACATCGGGCACCCCACAACCCTTCAAATCGTTCGATCGATATTGAAATAGCCGCCATCTTTGAACGCAAATATGACGCATGGCGTCTATAATTATCAGTGTGCTTTCCCTGGGACTTCAAAATGTTCGTAATATGCAATTACGGTGATCGATATTTGGATTTACGGAAATTACTCATTAAAAGTGATCCAAGTCGTTGTGTTACTTTCTACAAACCAACTTTTTTTTCAGAAATTATCATCGCTTACTTTAGAAATTAGACACAATTTTTAAGGCTTTAGGAGCAAATATCTCATCAACCATTGACTTAAAAAAAAAGTACTTTTTTTATTTTTTCAACCTCTACATGTAGGTACGGAGGAAAAAAAATTGGGGGTGGTCCCTATTTTTTTTATTCGCATTTTCACCATCCCACAAGGCCGCCATCTTGGACGCCAACATATTGCAGGGCTTTCTCTAGATAAAACTCCTACTACAGTCTAAGTAAGTATAACTGCCACAGTCCGTTTCGTAAATTCAATGCATTGAATGTTCTGTTGTTGTTGTGACGGCGTGTTTTTATAATAGCATTTTTTTTTGGATAATTTCGGTCCTTTTAGTGGACACATATTTTAATATTTTTTCATATGTCGTAGTCAACGTATACCCGCTGTGCAGAGCTCTTATTGCTGATTGAAGGGTTTAAAGTAATTTAACACGAAGGGAATGGCGGTGTTTTCTGCCACCCCTTCGAACCTAACCTGTCCGAGTCGGGGTGCCCCAAGTCCTAAGTTCTTGTTGTTTTATTAATTAAAATTACCCTTTTGCCTTTTAATGAGTTTCTTTTTTGAACTGTTTACATATAGTTCAATAATGCAAAATGTAAACCGTTTATATTTCAAACGTTGTTTTAAGAAATTACTTGAATATAAAATGAATTGTTTATTAGTTTGGAAATAAAAGTTTATCGAGTAAATATTTTTTAAGTGAATCATTTGCCAAGCTTGTTGTAAAAATGATGAAATGACCAATCATGTTTTACCTAACATTTCCAAATAAAAATTTGTAAATTGATATTCGAAGAAAATGATAGGACACCGATCAAGGCGTTTAGAAAACTAAACTAGCTAAATCTCAAAATTTACATTTTTGGATGGCGATTAAAAAGGTTCCAAAAATAATTTTAAAAGGCTGGATATCTGTTTTTTGGTACTCCCTTTCTTCTCCTAAAATTGTTTGTCCGAAAATCATTAACCATAACTCGTTTGCTATAAACTTCAGTAACCATAATGTTCAAAATCCCGAAATTTTGTTTAACATAATTATCTTGAGTTCTAAAAGTATCCTGTCATAATATCGAGTACTATAATAATTGAATCTCCTAATTTTACATGACCTAAAGTCATATGTCCTAAGTATTGTGTTAAATAATGTATTATTCCGAATATTCATTTATAATAAATTTTTTGTCCTAAAACATTTGCTAAAAATTAGGCTTTAGTGACAGAAACGAATCGCTGTAAATCCGACTCCACGCAGTCTTGTCTGCCCTACCCCTAGAGTGTAATTTAAAATCGCGTAGGCGTGGAGGAGCGAGGCGGCCCGCGAGTTGAGGAGCAGGTGGTTGTAACACTCGCCGCCGCGGCTGAGGCTGGCCGGCTATGCCGGCCAGCAAGCCGAATCTGCGGTGGTGAGCGTTAAACCCATCTGCGACGATATACTCGCGTGGGACCGCCGGAGCCCCGCAGCGCCGGAGCCGTGACAGAAACCATGCCTGCTGCATGTTTGCATACTTGCTTGCTTGCATGCTGCGTGCATGCTTGCATGCTACGTGCATGCTTGCATGCTGCGTGCCTGCTTGCATGCTGCATGCTTGCGTGCATGTTGCATGCTTGCTTGCTTACAAAAACCACATGTTCACTATCAACTGCTTTATTGAGTACATGTATAATATATTTATTCATGTATAATAAAAAAATAATATTATCATTACAAATAAACATTATGTAATTTGAATTTAGGACTTATAACTTTTATAGAAAACGTTTTTATGTCTTTTGTATATTATTGATTGTAATATTTATGACAAACGGATTTAGGACATATTATATTTAGGGGTTTCAATTTTATGGCATGTGATATTATGTGATATTAAGTTCGGGTAAATTATCATTCGGACAAATGATGATTAGGACAAAAAAAGTTATGGCACTTTAAATTATGGATAAAAAAGTTAGGTGACACAATAGAGAATCCTGTTTTTTTTTTTCAAAATAGAAAATCGGCTCTACTGCCGGCCTAGCATGACCGCCGTAGAAACGGGCTATGTCTACGGAAGAATCGACAATTTGATAGATATTTCTATCGTCCCAAGCATGGCGATATTAAGAATGTAGAAAAGAAATGTTTCTTTTCTTCAGTCGACACAAGTCTACAACGTCGAGCATGACGACCATATTTTCTCTTCTTTTGACATTTGGGGGTAGAAATATTACTTCTGACAAATGTCAAACTAGTCTTATTAAAAACAAAATACGAGAAATACGTTTCGTGGTTGCGTTGAGTTACGTTCAAAAGGTTGAAATGTGATGTAAAATATATAGGTTTAATTTCGAGAAAAATATCCAGGCCTGGATCCAGGATGCAGCAACACGATCCCGCCCACGAAAAATGAAAAACTCGTGCAATTGGCATCTTTTTTTTGTTAACTAAACGTAATAATATTCAGGGAATATAAACATCACGTGATACGTCCCCGTTGCTATGGAAAGAATGTCTGTCATGTCTTCGTAGAAACGCCAGTCGACGGGGCGCGCCATGCTCGGTCAGAAGAAATGTCAAGTTGTATAGAAAATATTTCTTGTCGTGTCTTGGTAGAATAGAGATAGAACGGTCATGCTAGGCTAGTGGCTTCACCTTGGGCGTGGCCGACAACTTTAGGACGATGCCGCATGGCGGCTTACGTAACCGTCCGCCATTTTGTTTTCCAACAGCCACATTCTAAGAATTATTATTTATTTGAAAAGACATGTACAATATAACAGAAAATCCAAGTAATTGTACAGTGCAAAGGCACATATTTAGAAAAAAGTATGATAAAAAATAAAATAAGAATGTTTGAGCGGACGACCTACCTTTCTATGCCCGAGTATACCCACTCAGTATCGACTACCAGTGCCTATTTTTAAAAGAATTCAAACAGTTACCACAACAAAGATGTGGCTAAGAAGCAAGAATTAGTTCGTACTCCTACACTCAGAAACTCCAAGAAACATTATTATTTATAAAAAAACGTGCATTTTTGAAAGCCATTCCAGTCTTTCAAGAAAAACCGTTGAAATTTGAAGATTTCGCGCCTAATTAGACAAGAAGGGCGCATGCGTCACCTCCGTCAACTCTTCACTCAAGACATAGAACCGCGTGTTTCAAAAAAGTCGTATACTTCTCACTTAGAAGATTTGCAATATGAGTTAAGTTAAACACAGATTTAGAGAAATAGTTTAAACGCCAATCAAACAACTATTTAAATTTAAAAATAGTAAGTCTTCATATTGTAAACACCCTGGTTTCTGAGAACTTCGCACACTTAACCAGGGCGCGGGAGGCATGCGCAACGAACGCGTCAGGGGCGTGGCAACGCATCCTGATTGGTGCCGCCAGTATGGCGCAAAACATAAATCGTCGGGGCGCATGTGCAGAGCGTATTGATCGGCGTCCTTTATTAGTTACGAAGGGCGAGCCCGGGGTGTTCGGGGTGCAACGAGAAATCGCGCTTGCGCCCCACGCCCTGTGCCAAATCATTACTTTTGTTCTATAAATAGATTTTTTTATTGATTTGTTTTTTAGAAGTCTAGATGAGAGCATCGACTTTTGGTGTGCTGTGTTTAAAAAACATGGTATTTAATGTTAAAATGGAAACCCGGGGTATACCGGGGTGCAATGGGAATTCGCGCTTGCGAGCAGCACCCTATGCCATGCAGTACTTTTGCTCTATAGATTTTTTTATTGATTTCTTATGAGAAGTCTGGGCGAGGGCAAAATAGGTTTTTTTTTTGTTTGGAAAAATTGGTTTTAATGAAATTGAATATTCAAAAGTGTTTTGGGCCTACTATAATGAATATTAAAGTTAGATTTTTAATTTTGGTGATATTACTTTTTAGTAAATAAAATAAAAACTATTTATTTCAGATTTACGGAATCCATAGAATGTTAGTCGATTAAGAAACACTTAAACAATTAGTATTAGTAACTAAAATGACAGAATACAAAAAAGACATACTTTATAAAAACCATTATTTCATCATATGGGTCCTGACCCAGTGTTGGATGTACCGCGTGTCCAACCTATCTGCTATAACGGCCAGGGACCAGGATGCAGTTGGAGCTGGCGCACAGCCTGCAGAGCGCCGCGGCGTATCGCTTGCGGAGCACGGCGTGAAAGCCATTTACGAGCGCGTCCGCGAAAATGCCCGATGCACTGCACCACCGCGGCAGCCCCAACAACGCCCTGAACGTGTTGTTGTACTGGACGCGCCGCAGTAGCGCTGAACGATCGTTGCGTATAATAAGCCCACAGGCTGCACGTGTACAGTGCGCTCTAAAGAGTGTTATTTTAACACTCGCAGCACTACGCTTGAACCTGTGAGCTATCATATTTGCTCTTATCGATAGCGCCCTACGCTCTCTGCCCATGTCCTCATCATCACGTAGGTGTTCAGTGACCATGTGCCCAAGATATTTAAAGCGGGTGACTAGCTTCATAGGTATTCCGTTGAAAGTAACGGGAGGGACCTGCTCCGGTGACTTTGTACCCGCCCTGAATATCATGAGCTCACTTTTTAAAACATTTTATTTGAGGCCATGCCTAGACGCGTAGATTTCACACACATTAAGTAACTTTAATAATCATTTGCAGATATTTGTAAAAGTATTTAAACAGTAATGGAATAATTTTAGATAAGAAAAAAGACAAGTTTTTTAAGATTTCGTCTAGAGTGGCTATATATATACACCTGGTCTTGCCATATCATTGGCAAGAAATACAATTCAGAAAACACAGGTCAAATAAAAAAGCAGCATTCATTATATTTATTGATACATTTATTTACTACACAATGGTACATCATGCAATTTACCAATCAAAGTACAGTGACTACATTTTGAAAGACTAATTAGTTCATAATTTTCTAAGACAGACCCCAAACTATTTTCTAACAGTTTTGACACCAACTCTACACACAGATTTTTAATACAATATGTAACAGAAAGCAAGTTATAGTTCCAACAAAGAAAATGTACTACTTCCCACAACTTTATTTGAAAAGCAGTCTTATATCTTAAACATAAGGTTTCAATTTTCTTTAACAAAACTTACAAGAGGATTATTTCAGGAAAATTATCAGCGTTAAGTAGAATCTATATATATATAAAGGACTTGCTTATATTTTGTTACACAATGTATTTATAGATTTATTTGAAGCAAATAAATATTTCAGAGGGTCAGCAAATAGATGAATACAATTTAGTCTGAGTAAGCGTTTTAAAGTAATATTATAAATTTTATGGAAACATTTTGACTTTACAATGCTATTACAGAGAACAAAGAGATATTTTATAAAAAGATATTTTTTAAAGGTAAGAAGATATTTTTATCTTTAATTTTATGAAATTTTGTAGCATTTTTTTTTTCATTATAAATAACAACGTGCCAGGTGAGTGACAAAGGAAAGATAATTTTATACAAGTTTTATTTTTCATTACTCAGAAATTTAGCATCGAAAAAATCTGGAAACTTTTTTTTATATTATTTTTTTCACATAAAACATAATAGAGGCAGACAGGACAATTACATACATATACATACACAGAAGGGTAAGAGAAGGTATAAAGTATACATAGAAATATGATACACAAAGCTTCCCCGGAAACCCCCACACCAGGACAAGCAGTGGGATGGTACGGACAGACATACTGGTTTAGCCAACATTATAGAAAGGTGAGCCACACAAACAGGAATCCTGATTCTGCTAAGTGAATTAATTGGTGAAACTGCATTTAAATAGTTATAATAAATAATTAAATGAAGATATTTTAAGCTGAATAAAATACTATTAGTACCTAGTTAATGTCCCAGGCAAAACTGCAAAGCTGCTAACCGGAGCCCTTTTTTCAAGATGTTGCACAAGTTAAAAAAGCTAACACAACTGGCTTGGGCAAAGTCTAAATGGATTGTGAGCCCCGGGCAAAGGTGGCTTGAAATGGCGAACGCACCCCTTCATCCCCCACTCACACCTGCGCGCATGCGTAGTGGTGGCATCACCTTGGGCGTGGATGAAAAATTGCGGACGTAACCATCCGCCATTTTGATTACATCAGCCATATGCTAAGAATTTCTCAGCTTCACTTTATTTCATAAAGCAAGCCCAAGAAATTGCACATAATGATATGATCCAGATTTAACCAATATAATGCAGTTCGACCACAAATTAACAGAATCAGGAATACATATAACATTTAATCAACAGTGGGATACTGTCTCTGTAGAACTAAACACACATTGTATATTTAGAACATTCTAGGATACAACGGGGCAGGATGGAGACACCAACACCAAATAATCCTAGGGAAATGCACACATGAAACCTAGAAGTGAAACAGGGTTGCCATCTTGAAGTATTATGTCTTTTTTGAAAGTTACTGTAAGACCCAGACCTACAATAAAAAATAAAAAAAAAACGTAATGGCATGCATATTGAGAGATTTGATATTTAGTGTAATAGCTATTTATTTAAATACTAGCTTATACCCGCGGCGTCGCCCGCGTGGAGTTCGATAATTGTCCCACGGGAAATATTATCGGGATAAAAAGTATCCTATATTAACACATCCAGGTTATAAACTACCCGTGTGCCAAATTTCATCCAAATCCATTCAGTAGTTTTTGCGTGAAAGAGTAACAAACATCCATCCATCCATCCATCCTCACAAACTTTCGCATTTATAATATTAGTAGGATTCTCTACATTTATTGGAAAAAATATTTATTTAAGCATTTGCAAAGTGCAAGCTGCATTTAACTGCATTAGCCTGGTAAAAGTAACTATTTTCCCCGATTCAAAGTTTAAATCAAATCATGGAAAGTTTTATTTTATTTCTAGAAGGCAAATGCATTATAAAACCCAATTAGGTAATTAACCGCAATGAAAAACTACAACTGCTTGAGCAAGAAAAAATATTAAGTTTTTTTAGCGAGCCACCTCTTCCAAGCTCTTTGCTTAGAGGTTTTAGGCAATTAAATTAAGATTTATGTGCATTAATAGTGCTCTTTATTTTTGTCTTCACAATGCACGAAAAGGTCCTCCAATGCAAGATGAACGCTTGCAAGTTAATTGTTCACACTAATTATTTTTATTAAGTAATAATAGTAAAAAATCTAAATTAATATGTTTGGACAGAAACAACATCATGGATACATGACGCTAGTTACAAAAAATAAAATAAAACTGCAAAGGCAAGGACAAAAAAAAATAAGTACATTAAGAGCACTGATTATTCGAGCTTCGCAGCCAATAAAATCAGGATTTTTTGAGAATTCCACTAGCTCAAAATAATTAGATTATCACAATTGCTAAGAGACACAGATGGCAACCGTAACAGATGAGGGGGCAAGGCAAGCTAACGTGCCAGAACAAAAAGTGCCACAAAATTGAATAGCTCGCTTGTACGAGCTCACCTTTCAAGCTCAGCTCAGAGTCCGAAACCGAATACTGCATGGTATCCTGTGGCCCCTGCATTTGGACACATATAAAGCACTACTCAACGACGCCCCTCATACAACTCTGAAAAACAAATGCGTTAATTTCCATGCAAGGCGTTCACAAAATTTAATTTAAGCTCTAATAGTAATAGGAATACTTACATGCCGCCGCCCGGGTTCCCATGTTGATGAGCTGGATCTTGAAGCTGCCCTGCATTGGAGCACCGGGTCGAATGCCCCCGCTCACGCAACTGCACTCAAATAGAGGGCCGGGTCGGCCGAATGCAGGGTACGATGGCGGTCGGCGCGCTGGGAAGGGGTACTAGGGGTAGTTCGAAAGAGACAAGACCTAAATCTAGATAGCCTATCCTCTTCAGGCAATCGGTTATCGACCGGTTTATCGCGGTCCGCGCATGGGTAATTTACGTCAACATTGTTATTGTTATGTCAATTTATTACGTCAAATTGATGATGTCCGGTATAGATAGATGCAGATAGTGCATCCGGCGTCGATATCGCACTTTTTCCTTTGTGATTTACAACATTTTTCTTATTTTCCATCAAACATTCAAAGTGAGATCTTTAGAAATCATAACATCGCAAAATGTGAAGGTTAAGTTGCAAATTTTTTGATGATTTTCAAACAAAAACAAAATATTATCTCGTATTTAGTAACGCGGACGGTGCTATTTTGCACCAAATCAAAGCACGGGGTAGAATATTGCACTGATTTAGTAGATTTTTCGTCTAATTTAGTTAATTTTCTACGCCAAAACGTGTATTTTCGTCTTATTAGAATCTTAGTTGATCCGTTCGCAGCTGTCATCCAAAGCTGCGCGCGAAACACTGGGGATGAATGGGGTGGGAACCGTGGAATGGGGTGAATGGCGCGAACGTTCAAATTTGCAAATGTCATGTCTGGCGTAATACAAATTGAAAATGGCGATGAATAAATTACAGATATCACCTAGATACAAACTAAATTAGGACATACATTGTTTTGTTGTTTTTTGGGTATGTTGTGATGAACTTTTGTTCATGTTTTCAAGATATTCTTTGTTTCCTTTTTTTTAAATCGTTTGAATGTCGGTTTAGGTGAAGTCAAAGATATGAGATAATTTATTCTGTGTACCTGAGAGCATTTTAATCCGATGTCATGGTCATAATATGCTGAATAATAAATCAGTTTTGTTCTTATGTTCTTGTTATAGCGGATTGAAGGTGTTGTTTATCTATATTTTTATTATTTTGTGAGAGCATTATTAGGAAAAGTAGTGTAGGCGAACCACGTTGTCTTTATATATGAATATGGAATATTAAAAGAAAAACGATTATAAATTAAAAAATATTTTTATTGACACGATTAATATCACAATAGAATCTATAATACAATATAATATCTACAATCACAGTGTCCAGTGCTTTCCGCTAACGAGACTCCATTCATCTACAGTTTTAACTTATAAGATAGGTACATTCATATCTCTTATAAGCCTATACTCATAACTAGTTACTATGTGAAATATTTTAAATACCTAGTTAATATTAATTTGGGACCAGCCCTTAAATATAGGTTTTGCGATGCAACACAACTGTGCATGAATAGAGCCCTTGACTCCATTCCTTAATTCTAGGTAGGTACCTACCTACACCTTAATTACACCGATTATACCTAACAACAAAACTCATAATATTATCATAATTATGTTAAATCCTAAGTAAAAAACGGTGTAACAGTGGGTTTTGCTAGGTAAAACAAAACGAAAAAATAATATCACCACTCTAAAAGAATTTAAGTCAGCTAGTACGCCGAGCTACCGAGGCACCGAGGTACTATGCTACAATACACACTGTGGTTTATTGACTTGTGTACAGTGGCATTGAAAGTAAACGGTAGCCATTATATCATCAACGGTCCATCGCGCCGGACAAGGCTTGCTGGAGAACAAGCTGTTGTGCGCTTATCAGCTTCTTTAACTCTCTCACTTCCTGAGTCAACTGACGTACGTTCTCCGAGGTCTCATCCAGCCTGGCCTGGAGACTTCCCAACCCTGAAGAGTACCCATACTCCCTGTAACCCGAGTCATTGTTATTCTCGTACTTCTTGAAACACGAGTAGGCGCCAGTTGTTGATCCGCTCGACGATATCGTGTGACCATATTGTTTCCTCATTTTCGCAATTTCGTATGCAGCCATCATTATGTCGCGAGGAAGTCGTTTCTCACTCGGGTTTAAAGGTTTGACGCTCAACACTACTCGGTAAGCTTGCGGGGACACTAGAGCAGAGGAATGGAGGATTTTTAATAGACATTTCGGCAGATAGCCATTAAATAAGGCCAGTTCCATGTATGATATCAATTTCGTTTGCCTCACCAGTTTAGATAGACCCGCGGTTTTTCTTAACCCCTGAATGTCATGGACAGCTATACCTACTAACAAGTTCATAAGGACTACAGTAACAAACATTAAAAATAAAACATAAGTGATTTGCGCTGAGAATTCTAAAAGAACAGGAGGGTCATTGCCATCTGGCTCGTTAAGCAGTAAATCTAGATTTAGCTCACCAATCATCATGGTTAGGACAGTTATGAAGCCCATGAAAGGGTTCGCGAAAGAGGAGGAGTCAGGAAAAATAACACAGAAACTTATAGTAAAGCCGATTAATATACAGGAGTAGGCCATCAGTAGTTTGGCAAATTCCTTTTGAACCTTCTGGTACATCGCAACGTAGGTCCCAAAAACGGGCAGTTGTCCTATCATCATCATTAAGTTAGTCCAGCCTGCCAGCACTGCGAACGCGCCTACGTGATTCTGCCAAGTGTACGTGATGTTGGTGTAGATATACGATATGAGAAACACGCTCACAATCACGAACCATTCGATAATATTCTCGGATTGCATCAAATATTGCTTCACAGTAGAGTAACCGGCTATTCCGTAAACCTTTCTGAATATCTCAAATATCGTGATTCCGGCTAGCACCCACCATTGCATTTCTATTACAAATGGATTTTTCCGTAACAGGTCTCCGAGTATCGACTGTTTCTGACAAAGTTCCTGCTCTTGAATCGTTTCCTCCATATCTTTACTGCCGTTGTAACAATTATGCGCCAGAGCAGTTAATACATACAATGTCAAACACAGAACAAATATGAAACTCAGAAACAGCCGAGCGACGTAATATTTACGTATTTTCTCCCACTTTATGTGTAGGAATGCTGAACAAAGTGGATGGAGAAGCACCTCTTTTTGTCCCTCGTCGACGAACGTGTTCAAGTAACTAATCTCCCGCGGATAACAATGATGTAGTATGCTACGAAAATCGAGCTCCAATTCAACCTCCCTATTGCTCGTTTGTGAGTGTCGCAGCGTGATCGCACAGTCCAATTTTCGAGTTACCATCGCTAAAGACGCCGGCGTTTTTCTAGCTATTACATTAAGCGCCGAGTTTCCTTTTTTAGATCTCGTCGTGACATCAGCGCCGTGGTAGATTAATGTCTCGACGCATGCTGACAGTCCGTCAAGAGCGGCCAGGTGCAGTGGAGTGAAGCCGTACTCATCCTTTTGGTTCACATTGGCTCCCCAACTTATCAACGTCTCGATAATATCGCAAGCGCTGTCGGACTTGCCGATAGCGGCATGGAGTGGGGTCCTCATGTCGAAGTCGTTGGCGTTCGGTTCAGCGTTACCTTTTCTCAGCAAGGACTCCACACACTCCAAGCTCGATGAACGTGCAGCCAGATGCAATGCCGTGAAACCTCGGTGATTTTTTAAACTAGCTTCAGCACCTTTAGACAGTAACAAATCCACACATTCCACAAATCCACCGTCGGCTGCCAGATGTAGCGCAGTGGACTCCCTGTCGCCGACGCGCGTGCGCACGTTCGGGTCTGCGCCGGGCGTCTCAAGCAGTATCGTTAGGCACTGGAACATTCCTAAGTCGGCCGCAAGATGTATAGCGTTGGTGCCTCCCGGTTCAATTTGATTCACGTCGACACCGTGGGATATAAACAATTTAAGGCATTCCACGGAGTTGGCTCGCACCGCACAATGGAGCAGGCCACCTTCACAGTTGACATACTTTACAGCGGAATGTACGGATGCACCGCGACTGATTAGCAAATTAGCCACTTGCACTGAGTTCCCGAACGCGGCACAATGGAGCGGGGCGAAACATCTTGGCATGTAATTAGGGTCCGAACCGCAGGACAGCAGGTAGGTAGCGCATTCTATGGAGCCGCTGAAGACTGCGACGTGCAGCGGGGAGAGTCCTAGGGCATCGAAGTACAGCGGGTCAGCTCCGACTTCGATCAGCGGCTGCAAGAAGTTGGCAAGTTTCAGGAAGGCCGCCCAAAACAGGCATACATTTTTCTCTGCCTCTGTAGCCGTTGAAAAAGTAGAAGCAGCGAATTCTGCGGTGATGACCCCGGTTTCTAGCTCGTCCAGTAATCGCAGACGTCCGCCGACGGCGCGCATCTGCTCGTGCGCGCTCTGACGTAACGAATCTCCGCAGATGTGCGCAGTTAGGTCGAGGGGTGGCTCTTCGAAGCTGTCGTACATGTTGGGGGCGCTCTCGGCGGGGGGCGAAGAGCCGGCGTTGACGTACTCGAGGTGTCCCATGGAAGGGTAGGCTCGTTCGAGGGACTCTTCGTCAAGCGGAGGGTGGGTCTGGTGCTGGGTTCTTGCTGGGGAGGATAGGACGCGGGAGACGCGAGGCCTGCGGTCCATGTCGGCGCGCGGGAGGGTCTTGGGGCGGGCGTCATCTTCGCTGGTCTGTCGGCGGCGCGCGAACCAGCGCGCGGTGAGCAGGCGGCGCGTGGCGGGCATGCGGGCGGCGACGCGACACTGAGCGCCGAACGCCGCTATTATGCGCCAATTGTGGCCGCACATGAATCCAGCGCACCTTTTCGCTGTTAGGCTGTTTGCAGACGAAGATATTTTTCCACTTCGAACGACTTTGTGTCGCAGCAACTGACGTTTCTTCATTTTTAATAAGATATACTGCTGAGTCGACATAAGAGGCTGGCTTTGCATGGAATCAACCGAAGCCAGTTATATTTATTTGCAAAAAAAAAAAAATCGCGGGCATACCCAGGAGGGAGATAAGAAACGTCGGAAATAGTCGAAATCAATTGGTTACAAACTTATTAACGACTCCATTTCAGTACTTATTTATTTATCCTTAATTCCTCTTTTTTATGGGCCGAAATGCAAATCCAGAATCCCAGAATGAAACTGGCATAAACTAATCACAAATTAGGTAACAAATCACTAATTAAAAATATTTAAAATAATTAATTAATTATGTTTTGGTAAAAACCTGTAGGTCTGTAAGCTTATAATGTATTTCTGAAAACAATAATAAATAAGCAAACCAAGTTCCCGTAGCACAGTCAAATGCATTTGAGTCTAATGTGGACCAAAATCTGCATTAGCTATCGGCAAACTAGATCTTTATTGTTTTCAGATTTATTATTATATCTTCTATCAGACACACCTTTGTATCTGGCACTTGATCGTCATAGTCCACGGTTGCTGGTGGTGCAACCAGCCTAACTCCCATCAACAATACCCATGACCAATGAATGTATTTACTAACATTTCCCGCGGTGATATCATTGTGACCAAGACTTGATATGGCGGCTCACAAGATCTCGGTCATTACCGCTACTTACAAAAAACGTGCCTCTTAGGTTAACAAGACTCCTTTAAGGCCCAGTCTACATCTAAGCGGAGACGGAGCGGAGCGGAGAGAGGCATCGAATCTTCCAAGATTCGAAGAGTCACACAGGAGAGACAAGAGACGCGATGTGGATTTTAATCAATCTGATTAGTCAATTCTCGCTCTTCTCTCCGCTTCACTCGTGTCCGTCTTGTCCTAAAGATCGTAATCTGTTTGAAGACATATGAGTCAGGTGTCTGGACCAACTGTTATTGGCGTCAAAGAGACCCTGAATTAAATCAATGAGACGTCATGTTTGTTTGTAGCTCGCACGTGGTTTTGGGTCCGCTATTTGGCAAATGGGATAAGTGCTCAACGGCTCATGAAACTTCAATCAACTGACACCATTATCTCAATACTATAAACTACTTGACTACTCTCCTCGGTCGTTTCGGATTGCCCTCGCAGTATGAGTGTGAGGGAAGAGAGTGTATCGAAACTTGTGATTCTTGCGCACGCATACCTAGTGCACAAGAACTATAAAAACTCCGTTGATAATGGCGCCATCTGCCATGGTCGAAATCCGGTCTGTTAGGAAAAGGCCTAAGTATTTTAAAAGTAAGATAATAGCTACTTAGAGCCGTGGGAGACTTCTTCCAACCGCAAAAACTTCACTCATTCTGTGATACTGTTTGGCCTCTGCTGAATCTATGCTAGGAAGTATCTAGACCAACAGAAATTTGAGCGAAGTTACATCAACACCCTGTTGTGTAGTTATGACGTCTTAGTCCATCTAGACTAATTAACAATCCAGTAAGAATAACGTACTTAGGTACAATTACTACAATAATATTCATGAGAACGGAAACAATCAACGTACTTTACCAACAATGGTATATTAGCCACTAGGTATATTATTGCAGTAATAGCATTGTGATTGTGGATTGTTAAAATAGGACTTATGATAACATTAGGAACTTTATTTAGAAGACAATAGACTAAAATATTGTGGTATTTTCGATTACATCATACAAAATACACCCCAAATATCTCTACAACAACTTTCAACGGGATTTGAGTAATATTTTTATTTCTTCTGTGGTAGCTGTGACCATCAGACAATCGAACTGTAGGTAGGTACTGGTTCGGAGTTCGATTCAGACCTGCGCCCGCGCCCTTTTGGTTTTCATATTCGTCTTTCATTGTTTTACTAGGGTATTTTGTTCGTGGCACGTCTTGATTTGGAATCAAAGTTTAGAAATAGCTTGATACGATACCGTCATGCTTCAAAAAAGCTTTTTGTTGAGTATTTCTCAATTTTTGTCAGGTTTTCCGACGCTAAATGTTAAATATTTTTAACAAAAACAAGCGACGCTGCAGCATCAACTAGTGCAGACGATTCACAGAATTGCATGGAACGAATTCTTTCAGTAAATTCGATTAACCATGCAAATTGGTTACCGTTCCGGATTTCCGGTAGACCGACCACATACAAAGCAGCATGGCGTATTGTGTGACCAATGGCTGTGAACGGAGTGGCTTGGACATCTCATGGGGGCACAATGGGGGTCAAAGTACAATCGGACACATGGATGTTAAGTATAATGAAGATTAAAAAATGATCCATGTACCTACCTACTTAAGTACGTTTTGATTTGTATGTGTAGTCGTTTTCATTCAGAAATAGGTTGTAGTTACAAGATTTTATCAGGGTAGGTATGTCACACGGTCACAGGATCCATGAGATAACTACTGAGTTTGGTTACCTCAATAGACAATGAAATCTGCGCATGCTGTAGGATGTGATCGTAAGTAAACTGACCCATTGTTTCAATGCTGAATAATGTAATACTAATCGACGGTTAAGAATCAATAATGTCTATCTCAATAAAGATAACTCTTCTCTACTTTGAATAGAAAGATACTTCAAATGTTTATAGGTATCTTTATAAATAGATAGGAGATAAAAGCTATTGGCAGAAAAATACACGCATTCCTTACTTAGATGGAATTTCTATAGCGAATAACTATAACAATTTTGAGGATTTTGCTATAAGTGCCTTTAAACTTTAAATCTATCTGCATTAAAAAGTGAAAAAACCACTAAGGAGACCAAAGATCAGCTGTCGTTTCAAAGGTTTGTAGAAGTCAATGTCAACATAAACACCGTTGGAAGAATCACAAGGACCGGAAGAGGAATCCCCCGTTTTCTCGTGATCCTACTATTTTGTCCCACTAGTAGGACCACGAGGGAGACCAGTTTCTTCGTTTAACGTTGCGTAGCCTAAGCTACGCAAAATTAAACGATTCTTCTAACAAAAAAAAAGGTTTAAGGAGAAACTAATTTCCCCTCATACCTTTTTTTTGGTAGTGTTCCACCGCTGGGCAAAGGCCTCCCCTTTCTCCATCCAAACCACTCTATCTTGTGCAATATCTGTCCATGTTAGCCATGCAAACAAGTTCAGATTAGATTGCCACAGCTACACGACCTTCGCCGCGGTCTAACTCGACGGCGATTTCCTTCGTCAGGCATATTGTGACTGACGATCCTGGCCAGCCCACTCCAACTTTAGTTTGGCTGTTTTTCTCCAATATCTGCAACCTGAATTAAGGAGCGCAGGGTGTTGTTACTAACGCTTAAATCTATCATTGGAAAAGGCTAAAATTTGCTACAAGGCTAGGGCACAGAGTCCTTACCACAAAGTCGGCCTCATCGTAATGTTAGTGCACTGCAAGTCGATCGACTAATCCTGACAAATCCTGTCTGTCAGCAGAAAACAGTCCTCCTGACTGAATATCGGTCATGGCGCCCAAATTAACCATCGACGTAGGAGACGACGTTACCCAAACACCAATGCACTCTTTCTTCCATCACTCTACATATTTTTTCTTCTTCTCTCACTCTACTAATTTGGTAGGACGGCAATCTCACGCGGCCGGACAGCAATCAGTCGCAAGACAAACTGCTTAAAGGGGCTTCACCCGGTTCACACTAAGTAAATAATCTCAATCAATAAAATCAACAATCTAATATCAATAGTAGTACATAGGCGGACTTAATGCCACTAGGCAAAAAAGTAACCCATCGCAAATATTTATTTAAACTTCATGTACAATAGTAGTACATAGGCGGACTTAATGCCACTAGGCAAAAAAAAATATCAAACGCACATTAGTCCCGAGTCTGCTTCGCCCCGAGTCATCGTTTGTCAGTTAGTAATAACTATTGACCATGCAGTATGTAGGTAGCTGCTCTGGCACTAAAGATGCAGAGGTCAACATCTGTTTATCTAATTAACCCTACTTGTTATTATCCTGCACGTTTTTCTATAATTGGCGTTATCAAATGTATTGATACACCTATAGTGAGGTTTTTTGTAACGAAGAAAATATGGACTTGAGCGTTTTCCGAAGACAAAGTGTATTTATATTTATAGTTTATTCTCTGTGGCCTAAAGTGCAAAATAGCGCACTCAAAGACTAGGACGGGGGGAGCCCGCTAAGTTGGAGTTTGTTCAATTTTTCGCGTTAACATAACTGATATAATAGAGGTTAAAGTATCAAATTGCCGTTATATAATAATAGGTACTTCGAATTGACATAGAACCTTCATGGTTTGAGATTTTTGAGTGAAACTTTGTTCACTGAAGTTTTTCTTTTAAAAAATGTGCAAAATTCGATTATGGACTTTCAGGTGTTTTTTATTCAGCTAAGACAAGAAAGATGGATACTTCGAAAATTCGAGTGATTTTTAGGGTTCCGTAGCCGAATGGCAAAAAACGGAACCCTTATAGATTCGTCATGTCTGTCTGTCTGTCTGTCCGTCCGTATCACAGCCACTTTATTCCGAAACTATTAGGACTACACAGCTGAAACTTGGTAGGTAGATGTATTCTGTGAACCGCATTATGAATTTTGTACAAAATTTAAAAAAATATATAGATAAGGATATCCTCCCATACATGGAACTAAAACTAAAAATAAAAAAAACGATCCTATACGTGTGGGGTGTCTGTAGATAGGTCTTTAAAAATGACATTGAGGTTCCTAAAACCATTTTTATTCAAAGTCAATCTTTTGAAAGATAGACACTTCCACAGTAGTAAAAAGTGTGTCCCCCCCCCTCTAATTTCTAAAGTTAGAGGATGAAAATTCTGAAAAAAATATGGGGATGTAGAACGTAAAAAAAACTTTCAACAAAAATTGGTTTGAATAAGATTTGATATGTAGTTTTTGAGATATGGGACTATTTCACCAAACTGCAGCAGTAACTTTGTTTTTCATTAACTTACTATGAAAAACCAATTTAGTTTTGCGGTTGAGTGAAGGTTTACTAATGAATGACCGTTCAAAACATTGTTATTTTATTGTTTGGGGCTATGGAACCCTGTGTGCGAGTAAGACTCGCAGTTGGCCCGTTTTTTAATAAGAGTTCCGATGCGGAACTAACGCGGCAGAAACAACTCGCAATATCAATGTTGCGTTTGGAGAGGGGACTGCTAATGAACGCACCGTGCGATACGCTTTCGTGATGGAAACTTTGATTTGAAGAACGAACCACGTGGAAGACCGCTCACACAGGTGAATATCAATGATTTGAAAGAGATGGTGGAAGCCGATCCGAGCCAAACTACTCAGGAATTAGCGGCATCGCTTGACGTTACCTTACCAAAAATATTGACTCATTTGCGCCAAATCAATAAAATAAAAAAATATGAAAAATGGGTGCCTCATGATTTGACTGATCTGCAGAAAGAAACGCGTGTTGAAACTTGCCTTGTTGAATTGATACAGAAATAAAGAATATTGGACCGAATTGTGACATGTGATGAAAAGTGGATTCTTTACGATAGCCGTAAGCGAAAAATGCAATCACTGACCCCAGGTCAAACGCCACAACACTGTCCTACAGCAAAGTTTATGAATGAAAAGGTAATAGTAACTGTTCGGTGGTCTTTGCATGGTGTTATTCACTATAGCTTTCTCCGATCTGGTCAAGCAATAACGGCAGATGCAGCAGTGAAACAGCCCCGAGTCATGAATCGGTCTCCACAATTATTGCTCAATGATAACGCATGACCTCATACATTACGAGAAACCGTTTTAACTCTACAGGAACTGCAAATAGAAACCATTCGTCACCCTCCGTATTCGCCAGACCTTGCTCCAACGGACTACCTACCATTTTTTCGTGATTTGTACATTTTTCTTTCGTGATAAAAAGTTTTCTTCTCAGGAGGCAGTACCTACATAATGCTTTCACACAGTTTGTCGAATCTAGATCACCAGAGTTCTATCTCAAAGGCATAAATGACCTTCCTTTTAGATGACAGCAATGTATAGATAATAATGGTAATTATTATGATTAAATAAAGACGTTAGATAAAAAAAAAACTAATTTCATTTTTTTTGTACAAGTCGGCAATTTCATACTTTAACCGGTAATATAAATCGTTCGGTAAAACGCCTTTGAAGAGGAGCGTTATACAGCAGGCAATACCTCAACACAGGAACAAGCCTAGGTAATTAATACTAGGTGTCCAACATACAACAATAGAATTTGTGACGCAAATAGTCGCATAAATCATCATCATTCTCCAGCCCTTTTTTTCAGTACCAGTTTTCATCAGCCGAAGGAAAAAAGAAGCAAAAATCCACATGAATAATACACGGTGTAAATCACCTCATCACGAAGCCGTCAACCAAGCATTCTGTACATGAAACTAAGTAACTTTACGCAAAAATTATTGCTGGGAAACGAATTTTTTTTTGGGGGGTGTAAAATCATGTTTTGTGGTAGAACTCAAAGTAACTCTCAAAACATTGTGCTGATAGACGGATTGAATGTACGGGGGTCGGTCGTGGAGGTGTTTAAAGTAAAAATCTTACATTAAAAACTTGTATTTTAAAAAATACTCGTCAAAAAGTTGGAACTTTGACCCCTAATATCTCCATAACTAGAAGGTTCCCAGGTATGGTGTAGAACAAAAAAATGATCGCAATGACAGGGAGAACCAGTGCCTTTCGGCTTCGTTAAGAGGTGTTTTACACCCTTTATACATACCTACAGGTCTGCTGGAAGAAATTTCTTTTGAAATAAGCAGTACCTTTGTGCTCTTGTATCTTAATGTATTGTCCTATTAAGTGTTATGTGTATACATAAATAAATAAATAAATAAAAATCGCCTGCCCTTAGAACAAGTATCTCAGTTGCAGCTGTCAGTTCTAGACGGATTGCCTTTGCATTTAATTCAACGTTTATTTTCCCATCAAATGCAGTCAGAATTTTAACTTTATTTATTTTTTGCATTATTCCAGTCCTACTTTAAATACCTGTTCCTACACATCATGTTTAATCTCCCCTATTCAGTGAAAACAATAATGTCTGCCAGTGACCTTTGTAGATAACAAAAAACTGGAACAGTTCTTTTATTCAAACACTTGAATAGCCGTTGGTCCATACCTAACTTGATGCTGGTGCTTTGTTCGGCGTTTTTGCCTTAATTTTCGCATTAAATAGATGAGCAATACAAAATATATCCTAAGAGTTTAAAATAAAGTTCATTATGCATTAGTGTGACTAAAACAGGCCAACAGTAGCTAAAATACGAGATTATATCCCTTTTAATCAAACACGGCAGATGGATGGCGAATTCACTAGGGTGCCTTTATACCTTTTTTAAAAGATTAGTATTACTAGTTAGCACAGGGTGTTTCAAGGCTATTTTTAACAATTTTAGCGACCGTTTTAAAAGATAATCATCAAACGTATTCAAAAGAACTTTTTATGTGTATTTTTTGCTATTGAAGTCTTTTCATATACCGAATTGCTATTATACTAAAACCCCATTTAGTTGCATCTGGTTTTAATGAAAGCTGTCCCCACGTTTTATGTGAAATGTAAAACTGATTGATATAACAGAAAGATTTATTTTTATTAACTGGTCAGAGAATACACGAAAGGGTGTTACCGAGCGGGAATAACCCCAGCTGTGGTCTCTGATAATCATATTCTTTGGTTTGCTCTGGGCACAAAAATTCTGACATTATTTTATTTCTGGTTTTAGTGGACTCGGTCGATTCAATGACGATTAAAACATCATCTGTCTTTTCTTTTACCAAGTGCATGTCAGCTATTCCACATATACATATTCCACATATATGGATCGGAAATACTGGTAATTAGTGACCGATACTTAAACACGTAATAATACTCATGATAACACACAACTTTCCCTAAGAATCATTTTTTTTTACTCTATTAAATCACAAGCTGATAGGCCACAGGAGCGCGCACGCGAATTTCATACGACCGACTGTTGTATTATTGTGGAAAAATTAATGAGTTTAACAAAAAAAAAAATTGTCTTGTCAGATTAGCTACATTTAAAAAAAAAATATCTTTCAAACGTCTATTAGCCCACAAAATCTCGATAACAAGGTCGATAGACGGCGCTAATGTTGAATAATATGTCTCGTTTGCTAAAGGTTATTGGCGTATATTAGGGCCTTAAGTATAGGTCACTAGTTACCAGTACACAAAGTGTTGTTTTGCATCCTCGTCAAATTCAAGGTGGTAACTATGCTAATGATTCTCATCTCGAATCAATAATAAAATGGGTAGGTAATTTTTTTCTTTTTCTTATTTACGGAAATCGGTAAGTTTGAACCACCCTTGTTTTAAACGTGGGCCGTCTGATTCGCACCCTAGAACCGCGCTTCCACAAATACAAACAATCTCAAATGTTAATTCAATAATTTCTTATTTCCTAAACCATGTTAAGGGGGTTATTCTGAAATACTGACAAACATAAACAACCAAAAAAATCAGGGTTTATTAATAATTAACAAGGTACTTACCGTAATTTTAATTGATTATTTATGTCTTGAGTGACAGTCTCCTGAATTTTGACGAGGATGCAAAACAACACCTTGTATATTCGATGCTATCTGTGTACCAGTGTTTTACATGGAACGATTGTATATCCAACTTGGCACGCGGCAATCGCGTTTAGTATTTCGGTAACTTATGTCAATTCAAAACCCTGATAACCTAATGGTGTTACCGTCGTACTGCCAAGTCAAAGTTCTCAAGTTCGAACCCAAGGCAAGCACCTCTGATGTTTCGGATTCATATGCGTATTGTATAATTACCTATTATCACTTGCTTAGGTGAAGGCAAATATCGTGAGCAAACCAGCATGCCTGAAAGATATATCTCGACGGCATGTCAAGCCAAGTCAGAGGCCCAGAGACGCCATAAAAACTTGGACACTGGGTTAGACATCGGTAACACAAACCTTTATTATTAGTCCAATGACGTAATCGCTGATAGAATGTATTCTTTTTTTATCTAGACCCTATATATAGGAAATCGTCAAAAACACTTAGCGTCTAAAATGAAAACAACAATATTTGTATAATTCAAATATTTAATGTTATACAATCTGCAGCTTATACACATAGAGAATGTACATATGTATGAATACAGTTATAACATAATTACAAGTGCGAACACGAGTGAGAAGTACAAGACTATACGACTGACGCTGTGACGCCAAACAAACATAGATTTACAAAACGTGTCAATGCAAAATAACTTAATTAGTATCAGAGAAAGTATTTATACTCAATACTCAATACTCAATACTTTATTGCATTCCATAATGTGTACATGTAACAGTTGGTATGTATTTCTGTGTTATATTGATATTTTTTAGCACTAAACTTGAGAATCGGTTCAGATCGTTGGAAATAATCATCTCCGTATCCGTAATATTTAAGCTATTTTGCACTCAAACGACAATAATATTTTTTTATTAATCATACATATTTTTTGGATGGATTAAGTTGTTTTATTTAAACTAAAATAATAACTATTAAAGCTAACCATTAAAATGTACTAAAGTATAAATTAAAAACTATTTACAAAATATTACAAAAGGTTTTATTTCCATTACACAAAACATTATTTGTTTATTAGTAAAAAAATATTAATTCAATGGTATCCTTAAATATTATTGTTTCTGTTTATGTACTTGTTGTGAACACAAGACAAAATATGACATGGCACAAAATAGTCCGAAATTATGTGACAAACGTATAATACTGTGACAATGTCGAAAATGATCAAAACATATGCTTCTGCTGACCCCGGCGAGCGAGGTTGGCGTGAGGATATCAAAAGCGTGCAGTAGCCGACTCAGAACGTGCTGAGTCGCTTAGACGTTTTGGAGATGGCGCATACACATACTGGCAGACGGCGTGGTAGGTGACTATCGCGCTTGTGCCAATAGGAGCCCGCACTTGTGTAGCTGTATCAATTTTTCTCATCTCTTCGAGTCTTGTAAGACTGTCTAGTTGTTCTCTACATCTTATATCAAAGAATTATTTGGCCATTTTTATTCTTATGTTATGTTAAAAAGAATCACTCAGGCACACTCAACACTAATATTCTAATTCCCATGAACTCCCCACAGAAGTGAACCCACAACAATAAGTATTCGTTTATTTTATGAGATATGTTAAAATGAGGGGTTTAAAAATAGTTGTACATTACAATTAATGTGGAAAAATCAAATACACTTGATAACAGTATAAAATAACTTCAGGATTTTAACAAAATATCAATATTATGAATAACTAGTTGATTCACACTTCTTTTTTCAAAGTCTTTGGACCAGCCCAAGTTATGTACTTTTGGTTTTTATGTAACCGAAAATGGAATATTGCGTCAATTCCACAATTTCAGTCATTTCTCAATTCCACTTTTGATAACACATTTAGAGATTTAATTTTAAGATTCAATAAGTAATAGTTGCACTTGAATAACTAGGCTCGAATGATCAAAATATGAAGTTTAAATCTATAGCCTACATTGTACAGTCCCAAGGCTTTAAGATTTAAACCATTTTTGCTTAGGAATAACACAAACGACCGACTTTCTGTATGATCAAATCTGCGATGAACAAAGAACCTTGCGACACTTGACATGCACAAAAAGCCCGTCGTTTACGTCCTAACCATATCTGATATCGAGCCATCCTTTTGACTAAGTCATTTTTTCACACCCATCAGTTGGCTGCCACTAGATGGCGCGCATAATGCTCACCGTTGCCAATAGATGGCGCGCACGGCAGACACGAGTGCTGCGCTCACTAGGCTCGCAGTGCTGCTACACGGCGGAGTACTTGCGGCCGTCGTCGCTGGAGTAGCAGTGCTGGCAGTGCAGGCGGCGCGCGCGCACGCGCACGTCGGCGCCGGCGCGGCCGTCGCCCAGGCGCGCGCCGCACACGGCGCACGTGAAGCACCACACGTGGTAGCACAGCGACAGCGACGAGATGATCATGGCCGCGCCGCGACCTGCCCACACAAAATCAAAATATTTTATTTTACATAGGCCTACATGGGAACTTATAAAACGTCGACAAGAGGTGCACGGTTCGGGTTGGTCGTTTCCTATGGAGAAGAACCGGCAAGAAACTCCATGGTTACTCTTTTAAAATCATTTGATTTTACAATATTTGAAGTTACAGCGTTAGTACTTAAGTATGGGAGGACAGCGTAGGCCCGACAATAAGTCGTTGCTTACTACAAAAGCTAGAACAAGATAAAAAAAGGGTTGTGTGGTTTTATGAAACCACGGTAAAAGTGAAACTTTTTTTCACACTATAGACATTTAACTAAACATTTTTGAGAGCGCCTTTCACTTTATCCCTACTCCGCGGCCGACCGTCACGCGACATGCAACACACAGACGAAAAAGTTTGAGACGATGTAATAAAAGTTTCACTTTAAAAAACACACACACATCGCGTTAGGTACTGCTCACAGGACATCTTGGACCCGGTCATTAGTACCGACGTATCAAATAGGTCCATTAGTTTGCGGCCAACACGTATTAGATTAATCTGAGATACAAAACATCATGTCACGAAATTACTTAATTTTCTCCAGTTACCCACAGTAAAAGTTTTATTTTTGTTCAATATGGTCTCCCTCTAGTTCAACCCATTATTTTATAGTTGAAACCGGAAATATTTGGTCCTAACCATGTAATACGAATCGCAAGCGCGCCACTGATAAGATAACGCGACCTAACGTCTACCATGAGTTGACATGGTTGGATCGCTTGACGTAACTGCAATAGTTCCGTCAATACGCTAATACTAAAGTTGGCTTTTTCAATGGTACCACCCAAGTAGCAAAAGGTTCTTTAACCAAGTTTTATCACCAAACAGTGAAATAGTAGGCCTATAATGGTAACCACTGTGACTGCTTGTACTATAAAGGTTTTTAACAGAGTGTTTTGGTTCTATAAGATTAAAGAGCATTTAAGTTCTATAATTTAATTCTTAGAACGTTTATAGGACCATACAAAAGAATATTTAAAGTGTTGCACTGTAATAGTTTTGAAAAAAGCGATTATGGTACTATTTTGCTCTAATAATGCGTCAAAATAACTTTTACAGTACTAGTATTGTAGCAATATCGAAAAAACTATTACAGAATCAATCTGCACTATAAAAGTACCTTGCAGAACCGTTAAGTAACCTTTAGCTTCTTAAAAGCTCCCTTAACATCGCAATGGGGCTAGTTCTGAAAAAGTCATGAAAACTCATCTATAGTACTAAATAGTACCATAGCGACTCCTGGCGCAGTTGCTAAATGACTAAAATTCTAAATAGCTCTATAAGTGAGTTTCTGTTACTGTTACCAGACTAAAGCGTTTTCGGTGAAAATATGGCTGCCGTTTTCTACTGCTGATATCACATAAGCAGCACGGCTGGAGCCAATGTGTACTATAGCAGCCATAATCAAGACAAATATTTATTTTATTTATTTAAATTTAATTAAAATTCGAAAATTATTAGGGCGCATTGTCATTTTTGAAATCAGCATACTGTTTCTACCGATACAATTATTATCGCAAGCGCAAGTTATGGCAGAGTTACGGTCCTTGAATGTTTTGTAGTATGTCATTATTTTAACATGTTACGTTAAGTAACAATGGCAAATATCATAAAGCATAACTGATATTGATATATTTTGTTTTCTTGGGGAACTGGCAAACAAGTGTGATAGATCACTGGAATCATTTACGTTGCAAAATAGCACTATACACATGTTTTGGTTACTTTTATAGTGCAAATTTGTGACATAACCGTTGCAACATTTCAACTATAGAGCGGATTTATCACCGTAAGAGCCTTTATGTGATGATTATAGAATAAATCAGTTACAAAACTAGGGCCTTTTTGGGGTTTTGTAAATGTTTACAACATTATTATAGAACTAATCATGAACACTATTTAGCACGTCCTAAAACGTTCTCAGGACTTTTATAGTACCATATTTTGTTACTTGGGCATGACCTGTTCTGGTGCTTACTACCAAATTCTAAGCAAATGAAGCCCAAACTACAGTCGCTGTAGTATAGTTTACTACACGGTGACGTAGGATAGATAACTATGTGATTCATACTGCGCATTTTAGTACCCAACTATCCGCTAGAGGCGCTGTAAAAGTTTTCATACATTTTTTGAACTACAGACGCTAGCGAGTATAGATTGTTAAAACTCATGGTAGACGTTCTAATTACTAGTCTACCCACACCTACAGTGGGCTTCAACAGGATCGTGAAAGTAGACGAGAGTAGTGAAATAAAATTTTGAAACGTGTTAACACAGTGAGAGGGATGAAATCTTATATTGTGTCAATGAAGAAGTTGTATCTGAAAGAAATTATATCTAACAAATAAATGTTTGTTAGATATAATTTTTAACATTTTATTATACAAAGGTACATTAAAATAAACACAAAAAAAAATTGCGTGGTTCAAACTTAGCTAAGTCGAGTAGTAAGTGCCTATGCATGCGGAATAGGGATGGTGACTCATTTTTTTTTTATTTGTTTGTCAGGTAGATTATTAAAAAGTATTTGACACGTATTTTTTCTTTTTTCACGTAATCGTATAATTACGGAGATATTTTGAGTTGAAATGGCGCATGACGTCACGGCTCAGTACATTTTAGACCTAGTTGTGACGTAGTGAGCCCCCACTCTCCAACTTTAATGCGTTTTAACTAAGTATTTTTTCGTTAACTTGATAAAACAAAAAATACATATCTAATATTTTTGTATTACCTGATTGACGGACAAAATAGAATTTCGTTTTCTTTACCCAGTCATCATCCCTATTAAAAGTTAACTTTAATGAAGCACTGTAGCTACAGGAAAATGGTTTTGGAAGACTATTCGTACTTTTTGTGAATTTTGATCTGCATTTACGGATTTTGAAAAAACTGTAGTTCAGCAAAAAATGGCTAATTTTATAAAAAAAAAAAACTTTTTATGTCAGATAATCCTGTAAGAATAAAAAATTAACCAAATGAGGGTACTAGAATAGTTTTTTTCGGTTTTTCTGAAGATAGACCTCACCGCCACTTATTTTGTCTTTTTTCGGCCAGTATTTGTTGCAGCGGCCAATCTCGCCAGCGCATCATGAAGTTTCAGTTTTATTTCCTTTCCTATATATATAAATGTTTGGGAAAAGTTAACAGAACATACATGCGAACGTAAACAACTAATAGTAAGTACATTTTGCAACCGAGCCGGAATTGACGGTTCAAATGTAGGTACTATTGAATATGAAAACACGCAAGCTATAAATCTAGTTGAGTAGGTGCAGCATTGTGCATGGTGGGTGTGCGTACATTCGTACCTAGTTCGTCTCCACAGTGCGAACACTTGCGCCGGCCGCTCACGCTCAGCAGCTTCTCCTCGCGCGGCTCGGTCCGCACCGGCCGCGCTACGTCCGACGATAGCTGCTGTTGGCTGGAAAATTAAGTTATTTAGTTAGCTTTGTTCATCGTTTTTTGAAGTGGAAAATTCTTTAGCCGCGTTGAGCGATTTTTGGTAGGGGAAAAATCTATGCGTCCGCGTCACCGACGACCTTGACATGCTGGTGACGTATTGAGCGACCATTGTTTCGAGTTTTCACTTCTGTCGGCAGTTCTTATGATTGCCTGAGTTATTTTTTGGTAATCATAACTCGCAGTTCAACCTATGAGGCGGGATTCCTGCACGCGTAGCATGACCCCCGTGGACATGGGCTATGTCGACGGATGAATCGACCAAACTGTCACATTGCCACTGTCTATCAGGTCATTAGGTCGCTTCTTCCGTAGACAAAACTCGTTTCTACAATGGTGTCTTGTGCGAGACTAATAATAGCTATTTATGCAACTGTTACTGTTGCCATTTTTCGGTACAAGCGTAGCACGTACCGAAATAGGTGGGCACGAGTTATTAAAAGACCAATAACGTACAGTTGCATACAAGATTTTATCTACGAAGGAAGGAATAAAACACAGATATAGACAAATAAGTAAGTATTTTTAATGTAAACTTAACTACACACTGACTATTGTCTTCATAAAATTTCTCATATATATGTCTTGATTTTTCTGGTAGTCAATTATTTGTAGCCGCAACTGCTCTATTTGTTATATCTGTGTGAAGTTGTGTTGTTACGCACAATTCTGAGCGGAGCGGCTACAGGACGTCTTCGGGAAAGGAATGATACCATGAAGCTCACCTGGGTAAGCAGTCTTCTTTATTAATTACAATTATTTGTAGTACAGGTCTGAACGGCATGCTTGACAGCCGGGAGCGGGAAAAGGGACGTATTGACTAGTGATGTGCCACATGACAGTATTTATTAGTAACGTATCACTTAACAATCTGGTGGATTATTTTCAATATCATTTGATGTTAAAGACAATTTCATTCAGTTTTTTTTTCCCGCGTCCACTTTTTTTTATTTTTTTTTTATTTATTAGGTATAAGGCAAAAAACTTGGTGCCACAACAGCCAAATAGTATACGATACTTTTCTTCTAAATTTGTTCCATTTTTAAAAACATCTATATATATATATATCATTATAGGTACTCTGGCTGTATGTTCAGAATGTTTTTGTTTGTGTTTTAGAATTTATGACGATTCGCATATTGCAACCCGGTGTCGTTATGGGTATCATAATGAAACCGCTGTCAATTTTGTCATTCGAATTTAACGAAACCGAAGTAGATAAATACTTTTTGTTCGTTGCTCACCTGGTGCTGAGTGCGTGCATGGCGTGCAGCGGTACAGGCGGCGCGTCGTGCTGCGGCGCGTGTCGCTGTGTGGCGCGGAGCTGCGCGCGCTCCTCCATGCGCCGCGCCTCCGCCTCCTGCAGATAGACAGTGATGTAGTGAGGGCTGAGGTGATCAAAGTCAACCACGACCAAAAAATTATCATAATTGCTCTGCATTTTCCCATCTACTGTAGTCGTAATTAAAATCGAAACCAGAAACAAACCGTAACATCTAAACGAACTTAATAATAGTCCTTCTGCCCGTTTTCAGTGACGGCGGCCAACCTCAGCGGAGATTACCCGCGCGGAAGGTATTATAGCGCACGCGGGTGTCACATCACCAACTTCCTGATTCCGCGCTGCTACTGACTAATTCCTAATGGAAAACCCAGTAACACTTTTTGCCCAACCTGGGAATAAAACACAGAAACAAAATCCCACGCTCAACAGTCTAGCTTGCGACCGCAAGACATACAAAAAAACTTAAAATAATAAAAAAAGGATTGTGTGGTTTTATGAAACCACGGTAAAAGTGAAACTTTTTTTCACACTATAGCGCGGAGTTTATAATAATTATATTATATAAAGAGTTACGTTACCTGAATAAGCCAGTGTTGATTGTAATTGAAGTTGGCTGGCTTCCTGTTCCGCGCCTGCATCCAGTCTGTGTTGGAGATCAACTTCGGTGTAGGGGCAGCACTGAGAGCCTGGAATTATACAAAATAAACATTAAATACATACATACTATTTTCCGAGCTATTGGTAGAAATCTCACCCAATCTCACGAGGTTGACAAAAGTGAGTTTAATTAAGTAAAAATGTTTCTCCACAAAATATAGTTAAATCCTACACAATAATAAATATTCAATATATCATAATTTAGCTAATTATGTTTTTAAAGTGAAACTTTTATTGCATCGTCTCAAACTTTTTCGTCTGTGTGTTGCATGTCGCGTGACGCTCGGCCGCGGAGTAGGGATAAAGTGAAAGGCTACTCCGCGTTTTATACGTTTTATACCCTTAATGGAATATTATTCCAATTTTTTTTAGTTAAATGTCTATAGTGTGAAAAAAAGTTTCACTTTTACCGTGGTTTCATAAAACCACACAATTTTTTTAAAATCCAACACAATCAAGGAACTCTCAGGTTAAATTAGCGGAGTTGTGAGGAGGTCAAGGCAAATCTCACTATATCACACCAAGGACGGGGGCTAGAAAAATGATCGAAAACGACTCACGCGCCTAAGTCGATGATAAGTTCCCTTACACACTACAGTTTTTGCCGTTACGAAAGAAGAAGGCCGGGACATATCCTTACCTGCAGCGTATGCCTGGTCATGGGATGGTAGTTGGCGTTGCCGTTGGTGTTGGGCTTCTGCCGCAGCTGCACGTTCGCGTACTCCACCGCTGAAGGCACGCGACTGCTTCTGGAAACATGCGAGAGTGAGTTTTTAATGTAAGGGGTGTAACTCAGAAGCGGGATTGGAATTTTTTTATTTAAGAAATAGGTGGAGGTGGTGGAAAGGTGGAGGTGGAGAGGTGGAAGCGCAAGGGTAGTCCGCAAAATTCAAATTTTCTTACGCATTTTCCCAAGTACCTACACAACGTAACAAAATATGATTCGCGGTCGTAAAACGTAAGTATTTACTGAATTGTAGTCATTTAAATCGTCAATACAACTCTTCAAGTTCATTTAATCCCATTGAATGGCTATTTTATAAAACAAGTACTTATTAAAAGATATTCGAAATCTGATGCGGCGATTTTTTTTCTTTTTTATGTATTTTAACTGCTTCATTTGTTTAGAGGTCGCTTGCGTTAGTGCATGAGTTCTTGGGTAAGATTCTCAGATGGGGCCATGTGATATTGGATTTTTCCTTCGTGTCCGTTTGATGGCTATAAGGTCATCTCCCGTTACATGGGCCATAACTGGCGAAATTTGGTTGTTCGGGTACACCATTGACTAACAGTTGAGGGATAACAGACGTGAATTAAAGTTTAATGTTGTGTAAAGGTAGGTATTTCGATTGAAGTATAATATTGTTGTATTGAGAAAAAATAAGTTATTCTCATGCAACTTCAAAGCGCGTGGGAACCTTATTGTTTCTACGAGTAATTGCCAAGATATTACATCTTTATGTCTTGTGCTCGCATTTACAAGTAGTAACTACAAATAACTGATAATTAGACAACTCAGATTTTGTACCAGTCAAATTATTTTGCTTCTAGAGAAACCTTTTTAACCGACTTTTAGTTTTTACTTCTTTATGGTTAAGCCGTACTTGCCGAGGTTGGTCCGTGGATGGGTGACCATAATTACATACCGAGTTTCCTCCGTGCCTCGGAAAGCACGTTAAGCCGTTGGTCTCGGCTGTTATTTGTAGATCTTTGACAGTCGTTACGAGTAGTCAGAAGCCAAAAAGTCTGACATCCGGTCTTACCAAGGGGTATCGTATTACCCAGTTACTGGGTTGTGGAGGTCAGATAGGCAGTCGCTTCATTTAAAATACTGGTACTCAGCTGCATCCGGTTAGACTGGGAGCCAACCCCAAGGTAGTTTGGGAAAAAAGGCTAGGCAGATGATGGCAAAAAAGTAAATGAAACAAACAAAAGTCACCGAACGTCTGAAAGCCAAGTTCCTTGACTGTAATTTTAAGTTTTTTTTTTTTTTGTGGAAGGCGGTTTTTTTGCAAATAGATTGTTTGTTAATTAGTTGTGAAACTCCACCTAAGTAAGCTTATCTTAAACTGAAAGTTTTTTCCAAAAAAAAAAACAACATTATACTAACCTCATAGTTATCTCCCTCTCAATAGACTCCCGACTCTTCGGCTTAGGTGGCAGTACAGGCTGAGGCACCCTCATCGGCTGTCCTCTGATCTCCTTCCTCTCATACAAGACCCTCCGGCTTTCCTCCACGCCAAAATGCCTCTGCATATGTTCCTCAGACACTATAGGCTTCCTCTTTTCATCCACCATCCTCTCATCTATTTGCCTTTCGGGGACAGCAGGAGGTATACATGGAAAGTTTTCGTTTAAGAGTAAATTTGGCATGGAGTGTCTATAATGCGGGTTTGCCTTGGGTCTGTTCAGAGGCGGCTTCTCAGGAGAAGATGGTATTGAAGATATGTCTTGGACAGATTTTTGGATGATCCTGGTCTGGTCCCGAAGGAGGTTTTCTCTTTGACGGCGTAATTCTTCTTGTTCTAGTTGGAGTAATTCTCTTTCGAAGCGTAGAACTTCCTATTTTGGAGTTAGAGATAGTTTAAGATTTTTGCTTTTTTTTTTAAGGGTTTTCAGGGGTTGGTGTAAAGTCCTACAGTACTTGGTTAGGGTATGCTTATAGAATGTACAAGTTTTAGTATGTTTGTACAGATTTTGTTAGCTTAAGTTATTGATTGTTAAATTATGTATTACTTATAATTACTGTTATTAATTTCCCATCGTATCGCAATAATGTTTTTAAAACAGAAACAAATTGTTCGTAGCTTAAAACTTAGAAATAATATAGGACCTTACAGATCAAGACTTAAAGTAAGTAATTGATTGAATTGATTAGTAAGACGTGTGCGTGTGGATTGAGAGATCTTTTCGAAAAACTCTTCCAATCCCACCCAAATTATAAGAGGATTTAGGAAATAATTGTTAAAACTTCATGGTAAGGTATAAAATTTGTCAAACCTAAACAAAGAAAGTTAGAACTCATTAACTGGATCTCTCAATCTGGACAACTGAAGAAAAAGCCATAACGCGTATCCAAGAAAATACTGCCTATGTGTTTATAATTTGCATTTTAATTAATTGTGAAGGATTTGTGAAAGCTGCTTAACAAAATTTCGATTCGTTTCAAAGCCACGTTTAAGATTTATAACAGTTTATATGGATCACTCAGAGTGGACAATTTTCAATTGAGTGATCTTGTAAAACACGACCTAGTACTGAAAAAGTATGAATAATTATCATGTTTATTACAAATTATGCTTCTGGGAGAATTTGTAAAACAAAAATCGTGATTGCAATCTTACTGGTTCAAGGGAAAATGAAAATTTTGTTTTTTGTCGATCGTCCCAACTGAGAGATCCTTATTTCGAACTATATTTAAAAAACCAAAACTTATAGGTAGAAGGTAGATACATCAGAAATTGTTAAAAAGGTTGTACTAAAATTTGACGAATCAGTCGTCCCTGTAAGTGTTATACTTAAAAAGATAAATATTTTCTTGCAATCCTTGAGGAAAACGTTGAGTAGGGTGACCATATCGCCGGTCGGAATCATTACCGGTACAATTCAAATTATGATGCTGTTTAAACGTTTTTATACAAGTTTATGTCTGGTTTCACTACATAATTTAAATAATATAAAATTACGTTTTTAAATGACAAGTTTCTGCTAAGTTAGGTACTGTATGTGTAGTGCTCTTACTAAGGAATTCTAAGTTCGTAATTCTAATTCTAAGTAAATCTTACACACAAAAAGTTCAGAAATTTTAAGGTAACCAAAAAAATACTTTACTTTTTTTTTAATTTCACTCATAATTACATACTTGCTCTAGTAAGCGTTCCGTTGACTCGCAAGATTGTAAGAAAGCAAGCCTACTTATTTTGTCAAGCCAATGAAATACTAAATACTTTCAATGACGTCAAATGCATAGCAGGTAGAAAATGGCTTTCGAATTTTTCGAAACGCGATCCTGAAATTTCAGTTCGCAAAGCACAGTTTATGAACTCTGCAAGGCCTAAAAATTGAACAAGTACATTATGCAACAGCATTTAACGGCAATAAAAAAAATATGATGAGTTAGAAATTCTTCGGAATCCAGAACGTTTATATAATATAGATGAAAAAGGCTGTCGATTAACATTGCACCACCAGCAACATGTTCTTGCACAAAAAGGCAGTAAAAGAGTACATTTTATTGCACAGGAGCATGCTGAAAACGTCACCATCGCTATGTGTCAATGCTTTAGGTAATTCAGTACCACCAATGATAATATTCAAGGGTAAAAGGCTAAGGCCTGAATTTAACGATAATTTGCCTGATGGCACTATAGTCAAAATGGCACCAAAAGGTTAGCATGACTACTGAATTATTTATAGATTTCATCCATCATCTTGGCAACTACAAGTCGCCTGGAAAATGTTTGCTAGTTTTTGATGGACCTGCTTCGCATTTGGATGCTGTGGATGCTGCAGAAGAAAACCAAATCGTATTATATTGCTTACCCTCTAACACTACCCATGAGTTACAACCGTTAGATAAATCAGTGAACAAATCATACGAACATCATTGGGATAAAGAAGTCTTGTCGTAGGCCTAACGTCACACAAAAAAAAAAAAAAAACGGACAAAATAAAAAAGTGTGTCTACCCTACTCAACGTTTTCCTTAAGGATTGTAAAAAATGATTTATCTTTTTAAGTATAACACTTACAGGGACGACTGATTCGTCAAATTTTAGTAAAAAAATTTTAACAATTTCTGATGGATCTACCTTCTACCTATAAGTTTTGGTTTATTAAATATAGTTCGAAATAAGGATCTCTCAGTTGGGACGATCGACAAAAACCAAAATTTTCATTTTCCCTTGAACCAGTAAGATTGCAATCACGATTTTTGTTTTACAAATTCTCCCAGAAGCATAATTTGTAATAAACATGATAATTATTCATACTTTTTCAGTACTAGGTCGTGTTTTACAAGATCACTCAATTGAAAATTGTCCACTCTGAGTGATCCATATAAACTGTTATAAATCTTAAACGTGGCTTTGAAACGAATCGAAATTTTGTTTAGCAGCTTTAACAAATCCTTCACAATTAATTAAAATGCAAATTATAAACACATAGCCAGTATATTCTTGGCTTCTCGTTATGGCTTTTTCTTCAGTTGTCCAGATTGAGAGATCCAGTTAATGAATTCTAACTTTCTTTGATTAGGTTTTACAAATTTTATACCTTACCATGAAGTTTTAACAATTATTTCCTAAATCCTCTTATAATTTGGGTGGGATTGGAAGAGTTTTTCGAAAAGATCTCTCAATCCACACGCACACAGTAAGACATGTAATTTTAGTGACATTAACATGAAGTGCAAGGCAAGCTGGCGTGGATTAATTACATTGTGGAGGCAGTGAAGTTTGAAAGAAATGAGAGGAAACTGCGGTCTTCTTTTGCTTTGCATTTTGTTTGAACGATCCCATGTTTTTTTTAAGGTCAACCGCAATTGTAATAAATCGTCAGCGGACAAAATTAAAAAAAAAACAAATTTATAAGTTCTTGCCTCTTTAGTTGTAATAGGGGATCGGACTGGGTAAAGAAAACGACATTCTATTTTGTCCGTCAGACAGGTAATACAAAAATATTAGACACGTATTTTTTGTTTTATCAAAATATCAAAAAAATACTTAGTTAGAACTCATTAAAGTTGGAGAGTGGGGGCTTACTACGTCACAAGTAGGTATAAAACTTACCTACATGTGACGTCATGCGCCATTTCAACTCAATATATCTCCGTAATTTTATGACAACGTGAAAAAAGAAAAAATATGTGTCCAATACTTTTCAATAAACTACCCGACGGACAAAGAAAAAAAAAATAGGATTATCCCCTATTTGTTATTTTTTTTTATGTCATCCTCGTAGATAGAGCCAGAATCCATCTATTTTTTTAAACTAATTCAGAACTTTCATACTCCTGTTAAAAGTCTCACATAAATATGTACCGTAGTTTTCCCTCAGTATGTATGTAAGTGTAAAACGTAATTCACCTTTGTATTGGCATCGTCATAGGCCCCGTCCGGCCAGTCCTCGCTAGCCGACGCCTGAAAGTGACGCCGCACCACAACTTGTTATTTACAATCACAACATGGCGACCAGTAGGAACCACAACATTTAAACTTAATGTTAACGTTGATACTGAGTAGGGGGGGGACTACTCAGTATCAACGTTATTCCCTCTCGCCATTGTCTCAGCAGTTTTTTCTGGCTTCAAACGGTTTGTGCATTTAGCCAATGTCAAGTATAAAATTACTTGTCAACTAGTCACTTGACGGAATCACTTGCGAGCAATAAAAAAACTGTGCAGTCGATATTTTGCTTATGTCCCACACCTTGCTTTGCTTGACATAGACAATCCGATATTGAGCATAACAGTGATAGCCTATAAGTTTGACCGTCGGACTGCCAAGTCTTAACCTCAAAGGTATTTTTCAGATTCATGTGCATAATTAATAATTATCACTAGTTTCGGTGAAGGAGAACATCGTGAGGAAGTCAACCAAACATGACTGAGAGATATTTCTCGACGGATTTTTTATATTTGGCATGTTAAGTCAGAGGCCCATGGGCGGCATAAAAAAAAACTCTCGACACCAGCACGCGTAGCATGACCGCCGTAAAAACGAGCTATGTAGACGTAAGAATCGACAAACTGACACATTGCCACTGTCTATCTGTCATTATATCGATTCTTCCATAGACAAAACTCGTTTCTGCAGTGGGCACTAACCACACGAAAAAAAGACAAAAAAAAGACTACACAATTTAAAATGTTTTTGCTTTTATTAATGTGCAAAATGTAACACTACTTTTGAGACATCGACAAAAACCTTTTCTTCTGAAAGTGGATACCAATAACTGTTGGCATAGTGTGTAAAAATCAACATAATTTTTTAAATTTAAATATTGTGGTTCCAATGTTAGATGGGAGTTAATACCTTGAACATTTGACAACATGAATGTATGTTTCAATGTGTTTATGTAAATTATACTTAGTAGAGATGCATGTTTCATTATAATACAATTTAAAAAAACATACACCGTGACTTTTTAGTCGTCTTACAAAGGTGGTCCGCTCTATGTATCCGACATCAATACCTCTAGAAGCGTTTTTTTACAATTAATTAACATAATTGGTACAAAGAAAAATAAATACGGACTGCGCTCGCAATAGCATGTTTCTAAGTATTTCATGCGTTATTATATAATAATAGTGTTATTTTTATTTTATTAAAATCTCATAAATACCTATAATTTGTTATGAAAATGTAGGCATTGGAGAGATGATAGACCAACCCGCACTGGCCCCGCGTGGTGGATTACAGCCCACTCCCTCTCATAGAGAGGAGGCCTGTGTTCCAGCAGTGGGGACTTTATAGGCTGATTGATGATGGATAGATGAAGTGGGCTGCCGTTGTAAGAAGACTAAAAAGTCACGGTGTGTAGGTATAAAAATAACATGCAATCACCCCTTTGATAAAGAAGTTTTAACTAGCAGTGATCTAAAAACTAGTGTTGGTGCATCATGCCAGTGCATTTTATGTAACCAAGAAAATCTTGCAGTGAAGAAAATAAAAGGCAAATAATAATTTAAAATAAATATTATTTATTTAAAAATAAAGTATACATACATAATCAAGAACTAGTTTTGTGACTAATTTAGGTTTTGCTATTTTTCTCATTAATAAAGTGATTCTGGCTTTTAAATAATCGGAAAAAGCGTTAAATAAGCAAATAAATGTGTTAATGGCAGCATAGTTTGTTTTAAATACCACGTATTTTACAAAAATATTTACATAATCAAATGAGCAAAAACAAACAGGAGTTACTTACAGTAATTTGAATTATTTAAAAAAATATATATTTTGGGAATCAATTATACGTTGAATAAAGAACTAAGTGGTCTAGTTTTTATTCATTTGAACTATTAAGTATTTATAACGCAACTTAAACACTTAAATTATTTTATTATTTTTATACTTAAATTATTTTTATCTACGTTTCATAATTCACTTATTACCCCTATATTTCTAAAGAATTTTGATCAACATCGTGATTTTTAGTGGTATTTAAAACGACGTAAATTAATCACATACCAAATAAATAATCATCCTTATATCTAAAGTGCTTGCAAAGCAGGTACAGTGCTAGCCCCCTACGGTCACAGCGTGAACATAGCTTAAATATATAGGAGCAAGGATATAGCCGCTTTTGCTTATCATTTGCACAATAAAAATGCCAATAGTAGAATTTTTGACACAACAAAAATATTTCTGCTCATAATTTCCAAACATAAGAATATACTTAATCCATTCATTCTTTTTTTCTCAAAGAAAGCTTGTCAAAAAAGAAAGCTTATAATTGTGATCATGACATAATTTAATAGTCGTGAAGACAAAGCGAAAACGGCTAAAATAATAACCCGCTTTAATCAACTAATCACCAAAGCGGAGAATTCGAGAAACTACCAAATATATTTCCCATACAAAATATAGCTTACATTAATATATTAAAGAGATCTACTATTTGTACATTGCGACGAAAATACATGCTTAAAGACTTGTCTTTAAAAAAATCACAACTATATTTCTTTGAAATAAAGTTGATTTTGTAAAGACATATCAGATATAATTTTAGCATGCATACTTAGTCACTCTACGAAGAAATAGGAAACAATATTTTTAAGTAAATAATTTTCTAATAAATATCTTCTAAATAGCATTTCACTATGATGAAATGAAGAAGAGTATAATATAAATTTTGATTTCGATTTGATTTGACACTAATATCCTTCTGTTTCATTTAAAATTAACGAAATGATTTTGTTAACAAGTGCGGATTTACCAAAGACAACCAATATTATTCCACCACCACACAGGCTTATGTATGTTAAGAGTCTACTATGAAACATATATAAATAACAATAATAGCACTATGATTTTCTAAGAAAAATAGAGCAGTAATCATAGCATAGATATTTTCATAGCAGACCCATAAAATGTGCAAATGATGACAGTGAAAAGTAGTGCCAAGTCAAATGTTTGACTGAAGTAACAAAGGTCATTAAAAGGTGCAAAGTTAAATACATAATCCTCGATTTTGTAGACATGACAATAATTATAAATTGTATCTATTTGTGGATAAGCGAAATATCTGAAAAAGTAAGTACATTCCGGCTATTGTAAAATAATTGTCTATGACACCTTTTTTTAAAAAGAAATTGTTTTTTGAAATGAAAAACTGTCACTGAAGAAAAATATAAGAAAGTCTACGACTAATTCTGTGATCCCTTTTATTTTGTAATCGTTGCACCCAATAAAGTGATTCCCGACCCATTCTGCAATATCTGGCGACCGTGACAGGACGTTGGCGTTATATTAAAAGCCTATGTGGCGATCTGAGGAAGCGTTTTCGCAGCGAATACCTGGCTCTACTTACTCAGAAATCAACGGCTAATAATAATCCAGTTGAAATCGGGGACATAGTTTTGATAGGGTCTGATGATGTTAAGAGGGTTAAATGGCCATTAGGTATTGTTCTTGAGACGATGCAAGGGGTGGATGGTCATAGACGTGTAGCGCGGGTTAGAACCGCAAAAGGTGAATTAATCAGACCTCTACAGCGCCTCTTCCCATTAGAGGTTCGTCATAGGGATGTGCCAACCACTGAACCTGCACAGCAGCTGCCCACTAGCATGCACGCCACTCGTTCCGGTCGGCTGGTGAAATTGCCCACTAGGTATTTATAAAAAGATTTTATTTCCGTTTATTATTTACGAATAGTATTTTAGTTTACGTAGATTTCTTCCGCTTTCTCGCGGGGCCGGAGGATATTGTAAAATAATTGTCTATGACACCTTTTTTTAAAAAGAAATTGTTTTTTGAAATGAAAAACTGTCACTGAAGAAAAATATAAGAAAGTCTACGACTAATTCTGTGATCCCTTTTATTTTGTAATCGTTGCACCCAATAAAGTGATTCCCGACCCATTCTGCAATACCGGCAATAATCCTAGTGATTGCAAACTATCTTGTCTGGTACAATTTTATCAATCAAATCGATATGAAAAAGATCAATCAAATCATTAGTCATTTGTTTATCAATGAATTGTTTGTCACAGCACTGCCATGTACAGTATGATGACTTTATGTGAAGTTCGAGGTGGCTTTGCTTGGCAAAAATTTAACATCGATATGTCAAACTTGCTAAATTTTAGTTCTGTTTTTGAACAGATAAGTTGGTTAAAGTGTATTTCATACGATGTTTGAGGTAACTGCGGTGCGGGGAGGGGTGTTGTCACCTGTCACCACTGACATTAGTGACACATCGTTACCCCTCCCTCAACGTTCATTACCTCAGGCCGCGGCCTGTAGCCAACGTTTTGGTTGTGACAATTCAAAAGTGCCCGTAACAAGTCAATTTGAAATAATAGCTTCGAGTTCGCACAAATTTTGCACCTTCCAAAAAAACCTTTTTACTCCTCTCTCCCGATATAATTGTATACATATTTATATAATCAGTTTAAAGTACCTGCTGCTGCTGTATAGTTTTGTCGAGGCTCTCGATCTTGTCTGTCGGTGCCTCGCTCTGCTCGCTTAGCTCGCTCAGCTGAGAGGTCAGGTTGGTGGAGAATGTCTCTTGTTGCTTCTTCGCCGATTCTTCCTCGTCTGATGTTACTGTTACGTGTGTGTAAGGCTGGAATTGAGACGTTAGGATTGTGAGAATGAGTTTAATTTTATTTTAATTTTCTGTAATGAAGAAGCATGAAAAAAGTCAAAAAAGTCTTTGCCCAACAGTGGGACAGTAATATGCTGGGTATTATTTTAACTCTAATGGCCATTTTCAAGTGATAATGGTAGCATGGCTTTGGTTTATCATGCATAGACAATTAAACACAATGTTTATCTAGTATTTGCGGTAGTCTTGTAACTAGAAAAGTAATTAAAACACTAATATCCCCAAACTATTTCACAATATCTAATTGCCAATAAGAGTGATTAATACAAAATTTCCCTCAAGAATGCCTCGTTGGTCTAGTGGTTACCAGCGCGACTACTGAGCATGAGCTCCTGGGTTCGATTCGCGAGCTGGGCCAGGTTTTATTGGGTTTTTTCATCAGGAATTTCTCAGTAGCAGCCACGCAGACTGGATTTGTAACCGGTTGATGGGCGATGGCAATAAGCTCGCCCCCTTTTACATGGGACTTAAAACAGAACTGGCAAAATGTGTGTGCACTATTAGGTACTCCTCTGCCTAAGCCTTGGGGGATTACAGGCGTGATGTTATGTGATTTGTTTCCTCATGACTTACTGAAGCGTTCTATTAGATGATTCAGTAATAGACTTTATAGTAAAATTCATTTACAGCGATATAGCCTTATCTTCCAAGATAAATGATTTTATCAATCAACATGGTAAGCTTATCCTACTAATATTATAAACGCGAAAGTTTGTAAGTATAGATGGATGGATGGATGTTTGTTACTCTTTCACGCAAAAACTACTGAATGGATTAGGATGAAATTTGGCACACGGGTAGTTTATAACCTGGATTAACACATAGGATACTTTTTATCCCGGTAGTACAATCCCGTGGGACAGTAACCGAACTCCAGGCGTGCGAAGCCGCGGGTATAGTCTAGTATTTTACTATGGAAGTTTTATGACAGTACGTGTACTTTGGGTTTAGGGCCAACTTCCGTATCTCTCTAGTCATCGTTATTTGCTTGTCGCATGTAATTTATTAGTAGCAAAAGATTGTGAGTCATGATAGGATTAAATTCGGACATTATAATGGGATAAATGATAATAAATTGCGATTCACGTTTTTGGACTATGGTGCGGTAATACAAGTAAAACGCGAAAAGCGTTCATGTCTTTCCCAAATTCGAACGAATTCGGGAAAGGCATTAACGCTTTTCGTTTGCTTAAAAACATCATTTTTCCTTTTTGAGCAGTCGCGTAAAAATCAGGAAATCCTAAGGAGCTGAGCCAGCGTAGACACTTTTTGTTACCGACACGGCATACCATTACAGGAAACCGTAGTTGCTGTGTCCGGTGACGGCGATCGGACACAGTCACCGGCCGCTACTTCTGGTCACTGGTATACAATTTGTTGCTTGTTTTCCGTCAGTTTCACGATGGACGTCGATAAAGAAGACCCACTCGGTGTGCGCGGGTTGTGTCGCACGCAGGATACGAACACCGATTGTAAATCGTCCCTTTGCGCAGCTCAGTACAATAGGGATGATGACTGGGTAAAGAAAACGAAATTCTATTTTGATCGTCAATCAGATAATACAAAAATAATAGATACGTACTTTTTGTTTTATCAAGTTAACAAAAAAATACTTAGTTAAAACGCATTAAAGTTGGAGAGTGGGGGCTCACTACGTCACAAGTAGGTATAAAATGTACTGAGCCGTGACGTCATGCGCCATTTCAACTCAAAATATCTCCGTAATTTTACGATTACGTGAAAAAAGAAAAAATACGTGTCAAATACTTTTTAATAATCTACCCGATAGACAAATAAAAAAAAAATGAGTCACCATCCCTATTGTAAGGAAATTTGTTGATGTTGCTTGTGTCTTCAACTGACGACTTTTAGTTCCCAGCTACCCACACCGAACACTTTTTGATCGGCAACAAGTATGTGTCAAGGAAGAAACTGGACAAAAAAATGTTTACGTCTGCGCCGGGAGTGGCTGATTTCATACTGGTTATATAGAAATCAAATATTTATTGGTAGCTTGTATCCGATACAAGACACAAAAGTGTCCAGGTTTGCGCAGATAGAGCGTTATAAATTCTATAGTGAACATACAATGGGAAAAAAAAACAAAAAATAATTAAAACAGTCTTCATGTCAAGTAATAAAACAGAATCATTGCAAATAAGTGATATCATCGTATGAAATCATCTCAGTTAATGCCTTGACCACCTTTCTGAAAAATTGTTCAAGGCTATGAGGCTCGATCTAGGTATACTTAGTGTTTTGTGTTTATCTGATAACGGATACTGTTTACTTTTATCTCAATGTAATGCTAAAATTCGGATTTCTTTGCATAATAATAATGGCGCATTGCATACATAGGTCATTTTGTTTCACAAAAAATTGTCTCTTTGTATGCATGTGATCAATTGCTTGTAAGGGATGTTACACATTTCTTTTTTTCCTGCGTATTTTTTAATCGGTTCATCAATGACGAAGTTATGAGGTAACAAACAACAAATAAATTACAAACGAATTGAGAACCTCGTCCTTTTTTGAAGTCGGTTAAAAATATTTGAAAATGATACTTAATAGATCAATGTGATATAGCTTAGATATGCAAAGTGTGTTCAGGGCTTTACGTTTTATACGCAGTTTCTCTTCATTGGCTTTACGAACCCACTCTCAAAATAAAAACAAAAACCAGAAAAATAATCAAACATACCTCACTATTCTGTCTGCTATGAGGATTAGAAGTCTCCGGAGACGAATGCCCCTTATACCAGGCCTCAGCCGAAGGTCCTCTATCCACATCCACACCAGAATCTCGACTCTCTCTTAACTTGGCATCCATGTCATGAGACAAGGTCTTCTTGTACAGAAGCTTCTCAATCTTTGTCTCCTCCTGGAGGAAGGAGGTGATGTCAGGTCGTGGAGCCAGGGTCAAGTCTACGTCCAGGTAGCTGTCGTCTTGACCCTCGATGCCGAGGAAACTGGTGCGTTTGTTGCGGATCTCCTTCTTGATGCGGCGGGCTGAGCTGGTGTGTTTGAAGTTACCCTGGAAATTGCGGAAAATTAAGGTTAATATTAAATTCATTCAGGTTCTTGTTTTTTTTTTAAGTTGTTGTATGACTTTTTTAACATAATATTATCATGCATTTAAAGGTTAGGCAAAAGTGTCTTCATAGTGCATACATATTTGCCTTTATGTTTCATAATCATCAGCATCAACCACAGCCTGATTCATCCCCCACTGGATATAGGCCTCTCTTTTCTTTAAGTTTCAGTTCTATGTAATAGTGTGCCATCAACCGAGCAGAAACCTGACTCCGAGCTGCTTGCGAAATTCTTGGTTTTTGCCCGAGCTGTAAACGGAACCCAGCACCTAACACTAAACAGTAGCACTCGCGACCACTAGACCATCGAGGCATTCTCACGATGAGTAATTCCAGATTAAACATTCAAAGTGGTCACGATGACAGACACGTTTGAAAAAACTCAAGTTCTACTCACATTGCCAAGCAGCTCATCATCAGCCCCATCATCAGTGGGAGGCGGCGGTGGCTTTTCCTTCGGCGGTTCCAGCACATTTGTAGGCATATCCAGAGGGAACGCACTCTCAGAGGCAAACGCCGAGGAGTTCTGATAGAAGATATCCATGTTCTCATACAACGGTGTCACCGCTATCTTCTTCTCCATAAAGTCTACTTCTTCCTTCTTCTGAACTTCTGCCTCGTCCATGGTAGCGCTGTCTTCTGAGTCAAGTTCTTTGAATGCTAGTTCTAGAGCGTCCAGGACCTAAGGACATAGGTTAAAATTTGAAGGATTTGTCTATGGTATGCAGGCGACAATAAGATTATTTAAAAAGTTTGCATTGTAGAAGCATTGCTTGGTGTAAGATGCTATGAAAAATCTTAGTGTCTTTGAAAAACAAACTTTCAGTCGAATTCAAAATCTCTTCATTTATGAACTAAATAGATAACTTTGTAATAAGTATATCTAAATGAATGCTCAAAAATTCGCAGCGAAAATGATGTTTAAGTCAAAGTGCTTCTGCAGTGCATTTAAAGAAAATTAACACATAATTAAAGGCTTTATTTTAGAGGAAGCTAATTCCAATAAAAACAAACGACAACACATTTAGAAAGAAATTAATTCTGAATTAGAAAAAAAATATCAAATCCCTATTTAACCTCTCCAACCTTGCGGTTAAACGGTAAAACACCCAGCCGGCCTCACAATGACGTCATCGAGCGTGTCAAGTGTCCTGCGCTCATAAAAAGCTTATCGCGCGAGTTCTATTAGCTCTTATCACAAGCGGTAAACAGTTTCGGGTTCTTGATTAACGAGACCATGTATTACAATATAAACAACTGTTTTATAACTACTTGAGAATTATAAACATCGCATAGAATTCAGAGAGCTCGCCGCAAACATACTGTTGTCGTAGTTTGTTTTTTTTTTGGTAAAACTACTGAATCAATTTACACGAAACTTTAGATCTAACATAACAAATATACAAGTAATCTAATGACAGTGTTTTTTAGGAGTCCTACATAAATTATTCTTGCAAGATTCCAATTCAAACGTCTTATTAGAATCAGCCATTTTCTAACTGCGCAGTTCAATGCATGAAAATACTTGAAATATCAATAAATATGAATAAATATGCCTCGAATGCATGAAATTATGAATTATCACTATTTTTTCGCTTATTACTAATGTTTCCAAGACCATATTTCATTGTAAAAGAGTCAAAATCATATTTTCAATTTCGACTGACGAACTTCACAACAAAGGAATTTTTGGAGAAATTTTTGGGTCAAAAACATAATTTTTAGATATTTTTTCCAGCAAATGACTATCTAAAAAGTTACATTATACACTTATAACATACTATACATTTACTTACCAAAGTTTAACAACACAAAACACAAAAATTTCACTGCATTCCAAATCAAAACACCACCGTTCCACACTGGCCGCCATGACTCATTTTGACAGTCGACAAAGACACGTTTCTTTATTTTTTTAATAATTTTGTGCAGTTGTTAGGTTGGTATGTTTGGTTTCATTTTAATCGAACTCTAGTTGGCCAGAGACGTAAATTTTTACAAACGAATTAGACCCTTACTGTACGTACGATAAGGGTTTAAGTTTGCTTGTACGAGGCGTTCCCATATGGGAACCTCGGGGCTCAACCGAATTGTTCGGCGTTCCCATATGGGAACCACGGGGCTGGAGAGGTTAAGTAAATTAATTAAAAAAAAAAACTATAAACTTGTGTAGATTGCAAGTTTTTTGTACAAATATATTACAGTTGAACTAAAAAAAACACGTAAAAAACGAACTATTTCTAATAAGTAACAGAAGATTTAACACACGAAAGTGCAAAAAAAGATGCATGCAAAAGCGTATTGGTTAAATGCAAAATGAAACTGAAGCGACACCCACTACTTGAAACTTTTTCTTACCTTTAGTTTAGCCCATCACCATTTTCTTATAATATTTAAATTAGGATACAGTTCGCCTACTCTCTGAGAGGACTTTTATCATACTGTCATCATGTACAGATAAAATTGTTTGTCTAAGATAAAAGGTAGCAAGATAACAATATACTGATTTTATGACTATTACAATTCCATTTTGATTAATGATTGCGTTTAATTATGATAATATGCGGTTACATTACATATATAATTAATAATGGCACAGATATAATGTAGGCAACATGTGTTTGTATAAAATAATAAAAAATATATAAAAATGTGGGGAGGTATAAGAGAATTTGGAACTTGTGTGTGTCTGTTTGAGTTTAAATAGAAACAAAATAAGTGAAGAAAAATATTTCTTAGTTAAGTCTTATGTCAGACTAGATCTAAGTGTGGCAAATTACTTTTTCCATAAGTATATTACAATATTAAAAAATTGAGGTCGAATTAATATGCTTCAGGACAATAAATGAGTACTAATAACTACGTACATAAATAAAACTCATACAAATAAATATGTAACATGTATTTTGATATAATGCCATAAAACATATCACGTTAATATTAAATGAATAAATACTGGGGTTCTACGCTAAATGTATATGAATAAGGTTTCTATACAAAACTGTGTGACGCTACTACATAACCCTGTATGTCTAAGGGCCCGTACACACGAGCTACTTTATCTAACGTCTATATTTTGTCGCCGCGTTTAGTACCGTTAAAAAATCGCACATTGAAGACTTTTTGTAACATGCACTTTAATGATTGCTAAAAATATATTCCAACTATAAAGAGTGTTAATAAATATGAGACTTAATTTCTATTAGACTGCAATGTGCGACTAGAGGTAATTTATTTGTTCAACATCGATATTTAGTTATGTTTGTCTTACTTGTGCAGGAATCCTAAATATGGCTTTATTCTTTGGTTTTAGCACAGTGGAGAAATTTTTTTAAGGTATTAATTAATGGGTCTACGTAACACAGGTGATATTAGTGATGACTGACTGGTGAGATCAAAGCTCTAAAATGTACAAGAAATGACATCCATGAGTACTCTCATCTTGGCTTGCGATGCAATATATGAGAATGATATGGATATGACATATCGACGGTGGAACTTTGAAATTATCTATGCAACATTAAATGTGCTAAAAAAGGAACGTTGTAAATCCAACAGCGCGCTACATGTATTTTACGGCATTACTAGATTCCTCAGTCGATATTTTCTTTATAAAGAAATAGGGCCAGAGTAGGCCCAAATGGCCTATTTTACATTCACGACTACATACTTTAATATGACATAAACATGTCTTGCAAAAAATCGCAATAAGCAGAGTCAAAGTGTGTACGCAGCTTTATCTATTTGAATTAAAGATCCTTAACTTCGCTTCGTGTCCTTGCTAAGATAGCTTTTTTGTTGTTTTAAAAATATTATTTTTATATATCTATCACTTTGATATAATGTACAACATTGTCGTAAGATTGAGTATTCCACTTACTAAAAGATGTTAAGTCTTCAAGAAATCTGCCTATTTGTAGTAATCCTAATTATAGTAGTCATGTAAGTACTGATGACAATGACTTGATGATGATGCAACATTAATCTAAACCTCATCGGTGGCTACAGAATTAGTTAAAGTTTTCGTCGTAATCTTATTGTTAATAAACAGTATAGTTTTCCGTCTATTCGGTTCTATACTACGCTTAGTCCGCTTCTCCCAAAACGGGTTTCCGTCCTGCGAGCTACTTACCGGTACTTCGCCTTTGTTAGCTGTAATATCACGAGGTTGATGTATATTTTTAATACTTATATTATTATGATTAGATGAATTATCTAATTTGACAAGTGAACACTCAGATGTACAAGATAAGTCGGGTATATCGTTACTTTTTAGCGATTTAACTGAATTTTTGGGTGATATGTTAGTAATAGTGGTGATATTAGAGACAGTTACCATTGGCATGCTGTTAGTTGAGTTAACATTGTTAGTAGTCCCGGCACCGGCGCTCATATTGTTGCGGATTTCATTCAGATTAAGATGTATGGTCATTTTGCCCTCGAACACGACTGTGTCGCTGTCCGACCCCGTGGAGACAGGCTCATTCAAACTTACACTGGTGTCCTGGTTTTCCAAACTTTTAAGAGTGTCTTCGTCATCTTTGTCAAGTTGTATCTCAGTAACTTCTGTCACACTTAGCTCTTCAGGCTGAGATACGCATTGAAGGTAGTTGCTTGCGCTGTCGTCATCAGTTTTGATGTCTTGTTCTTCTGTCTCTTCAACTATGATGTCTTGGATTAGATGAATGGGTTCTGGTATCTTGTACATCTCTTCCATCTTGACGTCCATAGCTGTTCCGTCTTCGTTTGAGGACTCGTATTCAGAGGCTTCTACCATTGGTTCTCCTATAGGGGAAGCCACTTGGGTCAAATCAGCGATGTCGTCAGCAGGAGCGCAGGAGTCCCTAGCAGTGTGGATCCCACTGTCTTCTGTCTCGATATCGCTCGGGACAGTGTTGTTCTGCATCTCAGCGCAATCGAAATCTTCTAAGCTTTGGACTCTGTCAAATGAATTAGGAGACGATTGTCCGTTGATGTCCAAACTGTCCAGAGAACGGCAGAAGCTTTGCATTTGGCTCTCAATTCCGGACAGGCTCGATTTTAGAGAGCTGTCCATCATTGATTCTTTTGTTTCTTCAATCTTGATTTCGATATCTTTGTTGTGTGCCATCTCTTCTTCAACGGATATTTTTGGTATCTCCTTATTTTTGGCCGCGTCAAGACAAGACAAACGTTCTTTTAGACTCATGGACACTTGTTTGACTTCAGTTTTGGTCAATTTTTCTTCTTCAGAATTTTGCGATTTGAGGCTGGAGAGGCGTTCTTTCAGAGATCGTGTATTGCTCAGATCTCCGTTCGACAACCTCTTGACCTTTTCAGGTTCAGTAGATTTTACTTTTTCAAGTGAAGACAGACGTTCTTTAAGTGGCTTCACTTCTGTAGGTAACTTGGTCAGGTCGCTCGTAGACTTTTGAATGTGCATCTCTTCTGTGAACTTTTCTAAACTAGACAGTCTTTCCTTGATAGATTTTTTGTTCGCAATTTCTGGAAATTTCGGTTTTGCCTGTGCCTCTTGAGAGTTTTCTCTTTCAAACTGTTCCCTCCTCTTGTGTATGTCGACTTTTGGTAAGTCTTTCTTCTGGTTGTTGTTTTTTGTGTCATTGGCCCTTTCTTGTTGGAAAGAAGAGAGTTTTTCTTCAATTTTGTTGCTGACGTTTGTCCTGATTCTGTTGAGGTCGCCATTTTTCTCAGGAGACTTTTCTTTGAAATTGTTGTTGACGGCTGTTTTGACGATATTGCTGTTAGTTTGTGAGATGATCCTAGACTTGTATCCCTCGATGGCTCCCTCGTAGGTGTACTCCTCAGGCTCTGGGGAGCTGATGGTTGTGGTCGTGCACGTGTCATATTCGTTGGCGCTGGAGCCAAGCTTGCGGTTTGTGTCGCAGTTCGACAGGTTGTCGACATCTGAATGGTTCTTATCCAGGTCGATACCGTCGCTCTGAAAATGGAGAATTTTACTATTAATTGTTATTTATGACTATAGAACATAACGTTATTGAGAGCCAAATAAAGGGAATTTTAAAATTGCATTACTCATTAAAAAATGATGTTGGTTTGACCAGAAAAGGAGTAGAGATATGTCTGAAAAATTGTATGCGTATGATGGAAAAAGACAAGATTTATCGAGCTCAAATTAATTTGGATGAGGGCAGAGGAGGATGATGATAATAAATTAGGGCTGCAATTTGGCTTTCTTTTTCCTCGAAGTTCATAGTATATATAGTTCATAGACTAATATTTTTACATGTAATTGAATAGATATGACTTACAGCGAGGCTATGCGTATCGCAGTCTTCACTGAGACTGCTTTTGGTGCTGGAGGTGCCGATCCCGAGGTCACTCAGGTCATGGCTGTCGTCTTCTGTCGTGTAAAGCGCCAGAGGGTTCCGCCTTCTGCGGCCAGCGCTGGAACAGAAGGGAGAGAAGAGGTTAGTTAAGTAGAAGAAAGTACGAGTTTGGGTTGTGAATGAATGTGCAGTGAGGTTTGTGCAGGTTGGAAATAGTGTTAATCTATATTCAAGTATCTCCATCAAGCTTTGAAATTTATATGAAGTACGGTTGCGTGAAAATTACCTTACTGGCTGCATGAATTGTGATCAAAGTATAGTACGATTAAAGTTATGCATTTTGGAAAACGAATAAAAGTTATATAAACCAGCTTAATCAATATCATTTTAATCAGTATCTTTGACTCTGCATCCTAAATCTGGAACCTCAAAAGACAGTTCCTCAAAATCTGTTCATAACTTCCTAACCATTTAGCAGGTCAGAAGAAGTGGCGGAACTAACTCCCTATATATATTTTTATCAGCAACCCTTAGTCACGGAACCGGTCACAAGTAAACTATGCAGTTTACTTTACCAGTCACCACCTGATATATTCCCAGAACCACATGTACCTATAATTAGGGCCCACTCACACCGGCTGTCCACACTCCTCGACTATATTCGTCTATTAGTCAGGTCTCTTAGTCACTGGTTACAATCCTAGATAGTGTTGTGACTACTACGTTCCAAGAATAGAGGTGGGACATGTTTATGTTATGATTTTAGAGTTGCGGTTATTTTTAGAGATGCTATGTTTGTTTTTGGATAGCCTAGTTTTGTGATATGGTTATCTGTGTTAGGTTAGTGAGTTTGATGGTAACTGTGATTGTATAAGGTTTTCTATTTGGATTTTATTTTCAGTTTGGCAAGGACTGAAGTCCTTGTTTAACAAAAAGTAAAGAGCGAACTATTGCTGCTGTATTTTTTGTTGTTGCCTGAATGCAGGGCTTTAAATAACGGTAAAATTTTCGTAACGTTACCTTCATTTGTCAGTGTTACCGTTACAATTAAAATAACGTTAATAGATTTAACGTTATTTTTGCAAATTTTTATCGTTAATTTTTATAACCGTTAATTGCAACAAACCTTGCGAACGCCGCATTTCGTGGGTCGCTAGGTCATGGTTGAGGGAGTCAGTATATGGTTAGCAACTTAGCATCTCACATACCACACACAATCTTGAATGTGACCGGGTTTTAGCTAAATTAACGGTACAGTAACGTTATTATCGTATCTTAGGTTAATTGTATTTAACGTTAAATTACTGGTAATGTTATCAATTAACGATATATTTTTGTAATGTTAATAAGGTATCACATTGGAATTAACGTTAAGTAACGGATATTATTTTGTTAGTTGGTAACGTTAACAAGCCCTGCCTGAATGTTCCCACTCCTGGGCAAAGCCCCCCACCCAAACCCTTCCACTTAAACGAACCATTCTGTAAACAAAATGTAATGTAGGTAGGTTTGTAGAAACATTGTTCCAAAAATATAATAATATATCACTGAATAATTATCCAACAATCAACACTCTACGCGCAAAACGCCACACTCGCAATTAAAACCAATTTAAAAAAAAAAACCGCCGAAACATTTCCAAAAACCAGTATAATATTCAAGGTCCCCCTGACGCAACATCACAAATCACATCATTACCGAATGATATAACGTATGAAAAGTGAAAACATGTCCGCAGTCACACAAACTTTCTTCGTAACACATAAATAACTATTTGAATAGAAAGCAGTTAAAATGGCACCGCTGATAATGTTATGATTTACGACAGATTTGCGTGAGATCAAGTTTGTGCTGTAATTCGTATGTGATTCGGTTTGTCACGGGGACATTGACCTTAACAGGCCATGGGAAATTGCGGAGTAATTATCATGTTCTGTGAGAGGTTTGTGTGCGCGTGTGTGGTGTTATTTTCACTCTGTTTTATTAGTTTTATGGATGGGAAGTGACCAAATGACGCCACATAATCATCATTATACAAGTCTTGGTTTGGATCCTCGTCAAAATCCAGGAGGTTATCAGAAAAGACATGAACAATCAATTTAAATTACGGTTCATATTGAATTATTAATAAACGCTGGTTTTTGTTGTTGTTTATGTGTGTCAGTATTTCAGTATAACCCCCATAACGTGGTATAGGAAATAAGAAATTATCGAATAAACGTTTGAGATTGTTTGTATGTGTGTAAGCGCGGTTATAGGGCGAGAATAAAAAACGGCCCGCATTAAAAACACGGATGGTTCACACTTACCGATTTCCGTCAATAAGAAAAAAAATAAAAACTACCTACCTATCTATTTTATTATTGATTCGGGTCGAGAATCATTAGCATAGTTACCTACTTGAATTTGACGAGGATGCAAATCAACAGCCTGTATTTTGAGATATGAGAACTATCATCATGACAAATATCTATTCAATTTACGAGGACTGCCCGAACAACTCGTCTTGCTGTTGCTTATTAACATTTTATCGATCGTCAGAATACTTGATTTTCTCGGGTTTTCCGATAGTCTTTCATCTTTATCGTGTACCTAATCTGGTATCACAGTTTTTATGCCGCCCATGGGCCTCTGACTTGGCATTACATGCCGTCGAGAAATATCTCTGGTTTCCTCACGATATTTTCCTTCACCGAAGCAAGTGATAATAATACAATACGCACAACGATGTTTGTCCGATGGAGAAACATGTTGAGTTTGATGGCCTGTAGCACACCCTTTTTTTTTTAAGGATGGGAAATCGTCAAATGACCGCTCTGGGCGGAGCGGGAGGGAGTGTCAGACTTGACTGACTAAAACCCATCCATGTTCCTTCTTAGCCCTTTGTGTTCCAGGGCCGCGGTATCTCTTTCGAACAACCCGTAGCCCTGGCAGGCATCGGCCCTCTCGGACCCCTTCCGATTTGCTGACATCTCCTTGTAAGTATGTATATACCCTTTCCGTTACACCCTGAATAGATTGTTTAAAAAATTCGATAGTATAAGATACAGCGAGAATAAGAAAAGTTCAACAACCTTCCCAGATTTTCTATTCACTACTGTGCTCAAGATCATAGTTAGACCTGACTGTATATATCTAGATTTCATCTTAATTGCTACAATTACGCCTACCAGCTTCCCGTGGTACAAGGAGAGATTGAGGGAAAATGAAACGTATTTTAGGCGCAAGATTACCATACCTTGTCACAGTGTACCTAATTATGTCCGATTTTTAGAGAGTGGCCTAAAAGTTCGAGTTAATTGGCGTCGTCCGAACCGAAACAAAACGAATGTCATCTAACGATTTTATTGGATTGACACAAAGATCTTTCTGACCAGGTCACGCCGATTCCGCGTTCATAAGTCTAATCTTCGTAAGTATGACCATGTCTCCGCACATCGGTCACTATTAAAATGGTTGCCCATACGACAGCGCAGAGCGTTGAGAGCTTTGACTACCCTATTTTCTCTTCTTAATAAGCCTACTTCTCCTTCCTATGTGACTACTCATCTTCAATATTTATGCTCTGCGCACAGTAAAAATCTTCGTTCTTCCAATAATCGCCTTCTGCGTTGTCCTTCTCACCGCTCTGGTTTTCTCAAGTCGTCTTTCTTTGTCCAGCTGTCTTCCTTTGGAATGCGCTCCCTCTGAACATCAGGTTGGCCAACAGTCGGTTCACATTTAAATTAAAGTTAAAGCTCGCGAACACTTACTTAAGAAGCTGGCAGATTCATCTCATAATTAAATTGTTGTTAGTTTGTCTCTCTCTTTACTTCTTGTATATATATATATATATATATGTATGTATTTATGTATATATCGCTATATTTTATTTTTGTAAATGTTTTCTAACCATCTGTTATACTGCACCTACTATGTTTTCTCTCTGCATCACCCTGAGGTAGAAAATGCCTAAGGCATTAAGTCCGCCTTTGTACAGTGTTTAATACTTGTGCATAAAGTTTTAATAAATAAATAAATAAGTGCGGTAAATTACGCAGTGGTAAGAACTAGAAACAAGAATATTTTAACTTCAGCGATTAGGCAAAGAAGAGGTTATGGCTATTACTCGTAGGATATATGAGGTAGGTTCGTTTTTATCTTCTTCGTAAACGAGGGTCATCATAAGAAAACAAACCATAAATCAATGCGAAAGTTTTTCGACAGTCAAAGCTTGAAGAATGAAATATTTACGAAACCAACATTCTCTCACTCATAAATCAAAAGACACATTTCTTTTCGCCATAAATCACATTTTTTAAACGAAGTCTGTTTCCTCTAACTAGTAGGTTTAAAACTCGTCAAGCCCATCCCAAATATTATTTAAGGTCCGGCTTTCACATTTAAAACCCATTTTCTAAAAACAAGATTCCAACCTGACATAACATAACGCCCTTCTGTCTTCAAGGGATATGCAGAGGTTTACTGGTCAATGGTATACTCACATTGAGACAGATATAGGTAAAGTCTTGTGTTTAAGGGGGCGAGCATCTCATAAACAAGACACTAACTCAGACTCTAGGATGCCGTTTATTTTTTTAAACTCAATAACACTTTATCCAGCCTAAGAGTCGAACCCAAGCCCACACGATCAACAGCCACTAGCTCTGCTAGATAGACGGGTAGGCAACCATTCTACCTAATCACATAATTGCAACTTATATTAAAGAATAAAGTGTAAGAAGCAAGTCCATGTCTAAATACCAGAGGTCGGCCATTTTGTGACACGACTGACCTCTGGTTGTGAACTCACACATATGACCGTAATGTCGGCATTACATCACTAGATTAAATTACTTTAAGCGAAATAATGGTTTCATTTGATGACCATGTGGTTACACGTTAATTTGTCTCTCTATGTTATTATTTCTCGGAAATTGCGGGTAGTTTAAACTTTACTGTTGTTTGTAGGTTATGATGGAGACACATTGACAGTTTCTTCGCGATTTGCTTAACCTTTACGGTGATTATGAGATTTGACATTTTCTTCATCATTTGCCTAGCCTTTTCTCAACTATGTTAAGATTAGCTTCCCGTCTGACTGCATGCAACTGAAGTATATATCAATACTAGCTGTCCCGCGCAACTTTGTCTGCGTCATAGTTTCCCAGTTTTCGCAACATTTTTCATTGCTGCTCCGTTCCTATTGGTCGTAGCGTGATGATATATGACCTATCGCCGTGCTCGATAAATGGGCTATCTAACACTGAAATAATTTATAAATCGGACCAGTAGTTTCTGAGATTACAGCGTTCAAGCAAACAAACTCTTCAGATTTATTTTTAGTATTAGATATTAGATTTCACAGAGATACATAACTGCCTTTCTGACTTGCACTGCAAAGTTACTGGGTATTAGAATATCATGTAATAATATTTTCAGGCTGGTCGTAACTACTCGTAACGACTGCCAAATTTTGATATTCTAATAAAACGTCACACAGACACTACTTGCAGACTATTTCAAAAGACGACTGATAATACATCATAGCGCAGTGACATTAAAAAAAAACACGGTGGTTTTACTATCTAGCTTCTGGTATGTAATGTACGAAACCAATTAATAAATAGTTATATCTTACCAAAATAGTAAAAGATCCATTAAAAAACAATTAATCGAATGCCCCTATATGCAACCATGTCTAATTTAAGATTAAATTAGAATTATGCTTCTCTCTTTGCCAATGACATTAAGGTAGAAACAAAGCGAAGATTATTACCTCAAAATTGAATTCATCTAACACTTCAATTGCAATAAAAGATCTAACAACCGCCGCGTAATACCAGAATTAGGTACATAGATTCTTTGAAAATATCCTTGGCGTAAAACAAAAATGGTATAATCCTATTACAAGCACATCATAAAGAATAGCAGAAAACTCATCCCCAGTATAATGCCGTTACCGTTATATTTCATTTTTGGTGTACAATAAAGTTTTATCCTATTCTTTAATGGACTCTCGCATAAAAGTCGCAAATCAGTTATATTGCCAGCTGGGTGGGTTTTAAAGACAGTTAACACCCTGTGGTTTGGTGGGAAGAAATGACAAAGGGGAAATAAAATGCCCTGGTAGCGTATCTGTTTTTCCTATTCTCAGCTAAATCGAGTTCGACTGTTTATCTGACCTCCACAACCTAGTGACTGCGTAACACGGTAGTGCTTAGTAAGACTGGTTGTCAGACTTGGGATTCTGACTACTCATAGCTACTGTGTCCAATTTACCAATTTTAGCCGGTACCAAAGGATGTAACGTGATTTTCAAGACACCCAGGCTATCTTCATAATCTGCCTAGCCTTTTCCCAAACTATCTTGGGGTCGGCTTCCAGTCTAACCGGATGCAGCTGAAAACCAGTATTTTACATGAAGTGACTGCCTTATCTGACCTTCACAACCTAGTAACTGAGTAATACGATACCCCTTGGAAAGACTGGATGTCAGACTTTTGGCTTCTGACTACTCGTAATGACTGTCAAAGATCTACAAATGACAGCCGGGACCAACGGCTTAGCAGTATCATATAGTTATCAGTATATCCTGGTGTAAACTTCAGACCCAGAATATGATGATTTCTTAGCTCAGCTTTATTGAACCTTCTGTCATCTATTCTACAACCCACAGTTCATTTCCTTACCCATTCCCACATGGCAGAGGGGATAATTTTCCCAGGAATCGACTCCTGGCTCACGATGCGCGTGCTTCGAATCACGAATCGATTTAGTTCAACTATTACGTATCGGAAAAAATTGTGTTCTTCCTCATTTCTTACATTAAGAATGTGTAATGTCGGTTGATAAGTTCTTAATGAAGTTACTTATGTATGGTTTTGTGTTATCTACGAGTACACTATACGCGTGTTATCTACACTTTTGTGTGATTCGAGCCATGGTGAGGGGCTTCAATTATAGATGACGCACTTAGTGTGGGGGACGTTTTACAGCTTAGCTTGCAGAAAATGCCTTGGCTTTGCGATGAAGAGGGATGTACTACACACTTGTAGCATCAATAGGGCTATGTATGTAGACCCGAACAGTTTATTGTGAACGCTAGCAGACAAAGGATGGCATTTTAGATATGAAAGCTTGAGAATCATACGTATTTATATAATGAATGTTTTAAATCTCAAAACAAAACACTCAAAAACCTCTCAAATAAGCAAACATCAGTCAATTAGCCGCGACCATACTGCCCATGTAGATCATAAAACGTAACGACGCACGTACGATCACGTGACGCGGTGCCGGCGCACGATCGTCAATTATTCGTGTATTTTTGCACGATATGCCACTCGCGCGCATTCCGGAAGGTTTTGGGGCACGAAGTAAGTCATTAATGGAGTGCTATGTGTCGCAGAAATGGCAACAGAGATCTATCTACCGCAGCCTATCGTCGGTTAAGATGCCAAACTTCTAGTATCCTTAAATAGTGTGAGGTACGAAAACAAGCCTGTCTATTAGGTTAGGTCATCATTTACCATATTGCAGCATTAGTTTCTAAGTTTCTTCGTTGACGTGTTCCGTAGTTAGTGCGAGGTACCAAGAAATACTGATTTATCATAGTTAAGCTACCACTGTAGAATACTGGGTCTGGCACATGATGCTGCTGATTGTTCAATGACAGAAAAATATATTTTGGGCTTGCTTACCTTAGTAGGTGTACCGTAAGTAAGCCATGGTAGATTTTAAAGCGAACACTGACTGACTTAAGACTCCATTCATTAATTATTCCTGGGTTTGAATACTTGACCAGGGAGTGGTGCCAGTGTGGGCGAAGCTATTAAGGTTTGATGGACTTGTATGGAATAGATTAGTCTGTCAAGTTACAGCTTCTGTTGCTAAAATGCTATGGTGGATATGCCGTTTTTCTTATGAACAACATGAACATCTAACGGAGGGATAAATTATAAATATCCTTAGGAATCGGTTCAGCTGGATTATAAGGGAAGTGGGTTACAAACTAACTGAGTTAGTGGTAATGAGCTACCCACCCCACAGTTGACGTCTAATAAAAATAAAACGTCTTGTAAATGTTCTTAAAAACACTGTATCCCGCCCTCTCTTAATCTCTCATTGTGACCATACATGTTTTTGAAACAAGACTCGCATTTTGTATCTATATACAGTAACAGTTCTCCGGTGGTCTGAAGATCAACTCACTAAGATTCCAGGTCAAAAGTCAAGACAGCATCAATATTACGAGCATTTTAATTTCCAAACTTTCTGTCACAACATAAGCAACGAGCATTCCTCGTCGGAGCTCAGTGGGAATGTCTCGAAACATGAGCATTGTCGAGCATTGTCAGTTCCGTGGCTATGTCGCAAGGCTACGTGCGACAGCGCAGCCGTGTGACAACTTACAACTTCATGTGCTTGTCAGTGAAGTACGTGATTGTGAGGTACATTTTTGACATTCTGATCGTGAGAGGATTTTCTGCGATGACTGAGAATGTTATTTGAAATGAAGTTCTTAATAAGTCCTTTTCTATTTGAGAACCATGATATTATTAGAATGAAAGACAGAGAGATTTTTTTTTCGACTTATTATTTGAAAATAGTTTCTAAAGTAGATGATGAGGTATTATGGACAAGAGTTGATCAGAGTGAGTTGCATTTATTTATTTGGACCTACAGAGATTTAGTTCATATTTGAACTGGGTAAAAGTGTATGTCTATATCTGTAGTGGATTCAAACCCACTCCCTTTCACAGATAGGAAGCCGGTGTCCCTGCAGTGGTAAAATAAAGTTCTCATTTTACACTTCTTCGTATAAAAATTGGCAAACCCCGTAACAGCACCAGGTCTATAGAACCAAGACCACACAAAACAAAACCCACTAGCCACCTCCCAGGACGCATTTCTAACTCACCATTCATACTTTATATGATAACTAACTACATTTTTTCTCTCACTACCATAAAAACCAGGCCTACTTTTCTGCCTACATGTGCAGTCCTACCGTGATGTATGTGCGTAGCCTTAACTACGGAGGTATTAGCTTTCGAGCCGCGCCCGCGCCTTTAATTGGCGAGGAACCGGTGTGGCGGGAACTTATGGGAAGACCATGCGGTTTTTTGTCGGCACTATTCCAGTAAGACACATACGATGCTGTGGACTAGGACCTATGGAGGCAGGGCTGACAAGTAGTAGGTAGTTTTGAATTTGAAATGGCATTGACAGTCAGTTGTTTGGAGATCCAATCAAAAGATCTACTGGTATCAAAAACTTTTAGTTAAGAGATGCAGATGAAAAGAATGAAGATGCTTAGGGTAGAAAGTGGTTGACCGCAGAGATTTCGGCTAATAAGTATAATGTAAGCAGAAAAAAATCTATTTGATTTTGGTTTATCAAGAAGGTGACCATGATGTATGCAAATATCGTATCGGCTAGTCAGTTAATATTAATAAGATACAGCACAAGAAATGGAGAATCAAAGGCTGTATGTGGACTTTGAGTTTTGTATAACACATTGAATTGTTATCAAACAAAAGATCACATTCAATCAATCGATGCTCAAGAATGTGCTGACGTCTGTAGAGTTGCGTTTTTTTTTATCAACAAGTTTGCACGTAAGTATGTACTTGTTCATACTTATAGATATAGTGACATCAATGAGCTAGTGCGTGCAGAATTATTGTCACAAACAATTCTGGATATTCAATGAAGTATAATCTTCAGGAAAGAGAATTGCTATTTATATCTACATTATAAATTTAAGACATCCATTAAGATGGCTATAAGAGTAGAGGAAGGCCAAAGAAACGATGGATGGACTGTGTGAAGGATGATATGGATAGAAAGGAGGTGTCTGATGAGATGACAAATAATTGAGAAGTATGGAAGAAGAAGACATGACAAATTAGGATTAGAACGAGAGTGATGATCAGAGATCGAAATAGGTAGAGTATATTTGCCTAAACTTTAAGGAGGTCAGTAACATGTGGATAATACCTTCGCATAAACTCATGGAATGATTTTTAAGTGCCGAAATAAAGCTGTTAAATCAGAGTTAGGTGTTATCCACAAGTTACTTACTTCCTAGAAGTTTAGGTAAATATACTCTCCATCTTTATTCAGATGAAACCGACGCCAAATGAATTGGTATAAGAGCAGGAATGAGGGTTTTTTTTATCACAATCTGTTTCATTAATAAAATGTTCAATGGTTATAAGTATTATAATATTGGCAGCCCTACACCGCATGCCTAGCTCCAACCGCGCGACTAGTAACCGAGCGGCAACCCAGTCTAATGTGAACTGTCCTTAACGCAAATGTCCGCCAGTCGTTTTGTCTATACTGCGCTTAACGGCAGTTTCATTATTCATAACTTTTTTAGTCGAAGCTCTATGGTATGCGACAAATGTGTCTACAAGATCTTTTCTCTATGACTTCTACGATGGCTGTGTGGGGCGCGATTGAGATAAATATGGTTTATGATTATGATACTTCGCATAACTGTTATCAATGTTTTTTTGTTGACTACCGGTTTCCATATAAGATCGTCATTGAAAGCAATTATGCCAAAATAAGGTAGTTTATATGATGTTGTTCATTAAGTTCTTAGTTTTAAAAGACCAAATAAACGATGGATGGACAATGTGGAAGACGATGCGGTTAGAAAGGGAGTGTCTACTGAGATGACGTCTAATAATAGCGAAGTATGGAAGAAGAAGAAGATGCTGCGCCGACTCTAAATAAATAATGAATGAATAGGTGTGAGGGCAGAGAATTATGAAAAGTTTATCGTTTCATCAAAATGTTTCGTCATCTCTTCTCTTCTCAAGATACCATTACTTAATTCATGAATGCATGGATAAAACCACAAGCACATAAAAACAGGTATTTACGAGTATACAAGGCACGAGGCAAACCATGCATCAAATATACTACACAATAGGTCTCCTACAATCCTCCAATAAGGAAATAGCACATGGAAATAGGCGCAAACTTTCCAATATTTACTACTGACACATTCACAAGGAATGCACCTATAAATATATAAACAGCACATTCGTTCCAGCACACATTGTTATCTGCCACTTATCAGGCAGATAAAACAGGAATTAAATTGCCTAGTGGCTGACAAGCGCTAGCCCAGGATCTAGCCGTTAAGTTATATTTGAATAGCAAATGAATTGACCGATACAGAATATTATAAATGGTAATGTATGTAAGTGGTCTGCAAATAGGATTTGAAGGGATTAGGAAAGTTGTTAAAGAAAGTGTCGATGTTTGGACGAGTTTTAGTATTCATATTTAAGCGTTTGTGTAGCTGTGGAGAAGTATTTTATACTTAGTCGTTGAAAATAAATTGTAAGTAGAGCCAGGAGGAGGGTTACAATACAGGAGCCAATGGCATGGCAATATTCAAGAGAGGAATGCCTCTAGGACTAATCTGCAGGATTCTGGGATGTTAGGAGGACTTAGTAGTAGGACTTAGTAGATGAGTGATTGCAGGGTTCGTGTAATATTAAAAAGAATAATAAAGGTATGAACAAAGAACATCCCTGAATAAGCGTTAGTAATATTAGTTCATAAGCAACGCCGGACTCACGAGGAGATAGGACCGTTTTTATCACAAGAGGCTTAGCCTAGATTATATATAGACAATAATGGAAAGATTACCTACTTATCCCATTGTTGAGTTTTTCGCAAAGATACAATTTGTAGGTAGCTCGTAGGTACTTAATTTTCAATTTTCTAAAAACGAACGAACACCTGTCTCAATAGGCCTTTGTTCCCCAATAAACCGCCTTGCAAGGTAATCTCAACTTTACCCTAAACACACTAAGCACAAATTACTTTATTAAGCATTGGGTCCTCATTCAAATCATCATAAGCACAGATAAATCTCAACTCTAACCCAAAACCTATACAGTATAATATCGTACGTGAAGTATAACGTCCTTAGTAAAGATATCATAAGTACAGGTAACAGTTGTGAACGTTCAGGAGACAGGTCGGAATATGATATGCTGGATGTAATGCAGTACTGGGTAATTACAGTGATGTAATTAGAACTAGCTTGGGACTGGGATATCTGACTATTTCTGGGTTTGAGAATCAGGGTGGAAATTCTCATTCTCGATTCATAAGGAAAGATTCTCCGGTCTGACAAGTACTCTGGTGGGACTACTGCCAGATAGTTTTTGTGTATTGTAGTAAATTGTGTAAAAATAAACTCCTAGGAAATAAACCACCAATCATTTCTTCTTCTTAATTAATTGCCAATGCTGACAACATTTCAGCATCAATTAAGCATGCAAAATAGTTCGTGGACGCTTGTAACTATAGAGCGACATTTAACAGTAGCAGTACCTACCTATCAAGTAGATCTCAATGTTGCTGCTATCGGGGTTTATTCAACCAATCCGTTAAAGCATTTGACTGCAAATTGAAAGGTGAAAGACTACACACCGACCGCGACATCAAACGAACAGCAGACAGCTCCAGTTCATCTATTTGTCAAGACAAAGCTCACTTTTCCATGACCTAACCCACTGCGTAGGCTCCCAAACAAATAAAGAACATCATGCAACAAAAGCCTACAATGTATCTTAATGACCGTAAAACAAATGTGTATGAGCAGAGAACCCACGCACAGCCATACCGAGGTCGTGATATAGGCCCACGCAGGGGGCTTACTTTGGGCCTATAGCAGGATCTACTTTGTACAATTTGCAAAGATCAGATCCGAGTCATTGAGCATGGAAATTGTCTATTTCATGGTTTGTATTTAGCTATGGTCGATGAAGGTAATTTAAGGTTTCGTAAGAAGCTTGTGGTCATTCTAATGGATGGATGGGCAGATACAAGAATTGCAAAATACTAAGTGACTGCTTTACTAGCACGCGGCAGTGGCCTGGCCATGTTTGTCGAAAAACTGGGACTGGATTCAGAAGGCGGCGATTGTTGTGATGCAGTTTGGGAGAGGCCTATGTTTGCTATAGTCTTGAGTTAATTGTACTACTTGGTATGTGGAACATTCGTCCATTACAACTATGCTACCTCTAATGTTAAGCCAGAAGTTAGCCTAAGTTTTGAGCTGGAATCAACAAATTGTATGTGCCCGTAATTTCATCGGCTTCTAAACTCTTTTATCCAGGGTGTCGACAGTCCTTTCACGAAGCTGTAAACCAAGCATTGTGTACTTCAAACTAAGTAACTCACCGCAAAAAATGTTGCTGGGAAACTGGACTTTTTTTTACGTTTTACGGTAGGACTCCATGTAACGTTCTCGAAACCAAAGTGCTGACGGATGTATTAATATAAGTATGATTTAATATTATACAAATACAATTATTATTTTTGTACTCAAAACATTTTTGTGCCTGACAGTACATTTGACCAAAAATTACTTTGAATTTAAAAAATGGAATCGGACGTCGGCCACCTGTTGCTGGGGAGTTTGTTCCGCCACTTCTTCTTCCCAGCTAAAACACTAGGAAGTGGCGAAGGGCGGGCGTTTTGGGGGACTGTCTCTTGTAATTTGGACGTTCAAAAAGTGCTGATTATCAGCCTAGTTTGAATAAATGACTTTTGATTTGATTTGATTTGATTTGTGCCTCGAGAACTGGGGGCCTAAGCCACGGATCCGTATTGAATAGTACGAGTTCCATGGAGATATTTAAAGTAAGTTTTGACATTTAACAATTGTTTAAAAAAAACTGTAAAGGTATGATTTAGAATAAAAAGATCGCAATGACGGAGGGATCAACTGCCTTTCGGCTTCGTTATGGGTTGGTTGCACCCATTATAGGCTATAACAAAGCAAGGCACAAAGAACAAAGGCAGTTGAACTTTCCCCTCCAAACGATCCCACAAACACAACAATCTCAGCACTCCTATTCACAAACCATTCCTTCAAAACTCCTTAATCCCTATCACTAAAGCATTGCTCTTATCACAGGGATTGAAATACAATAGCTTCCAATCTCGACAATACAAGATAAGCCTAGAAAGCTGCATTTGTATCGAAGCAGACTCTCAAAGCACTACTGTTAATGTAGTCTGATTAGATTCCGTTGTACATAACAATAAACTGCTCGAGAAAGGAATTAGATTGTTACTATTGTAATCAGAGGACGATAAATTAATTAGTGTTAGTTGTTTTATTGATTGTGGAGTCTTTGGTTTCATGGATCCCGAGTTCAGGGTTTCTAATTAAAATATTTTAGTTATTGTACAAAGAGAGGACATAGAGAAAGTTAAGCAAGTCTTATCAGCCTGTAACATTGTATAATGCTGGAACTCAGGCCTGCTCTCAATGAGAGGCAGTGGATCATAGTTTATCACGGGGGTCCAGTGCGGGTTGGTGGATGTCACGTATTGAATTGTTTGCTTCTAGGACATACCGGTTTCCTGACGATGTTTTTTGTTTTGAGAACAATCGTAATGAATTACACAAAGTCAAGTGCCTGCTTGAGCTCGAACTCAAGACCTGCGTCACTTAAGCCGGGATTGTGACCACTGCGCTGGGCTACAACTGCAAAAGCTAAACTCATCATCATCTGCCTAGCCTTTCTCAAATATCTTGCGGTCGGCTTCCAGTCTAACCGGTTGCAGCTGAATACCAGTATTTTGCATGAAGCTACTGCCTATCTGACCTACAGAACCCAGTTAGTACTGGGTAATACGATATCCCTTGGTAAGACTGGTTGACTGGTTACTTGTTAAAGCTAAACTATTAAAGCAAATCACCGTTATCGATATATTACTGGAATGTGTGATGTTTGAAATTCGGCAAATCGTAATGCACCAAATATTCAACAACAAAGGCCAAAGCATTATGTGAACAACATACTCGCACAGCCAAACAATCGAAGTATTAATGAAACAACAAACACAGCAGTGTTTAGGTCTCAAAACAAGTGACGATATCGACAGCTAATCAATCAGCGGCAAATATGCGCCTACGCATGAATGTTTTGGTTAGCAGTTGAAGGTTAGGCGTTTTAGCATTTGTTTTGAAACTTCACATTCTTCACACACCTCTGATGTAACGCCTATTAAAAAACTAAGGAATAGATTTAAAGTGATAAAGAATATGGCCAGGAGAAACCCAGATGTATGAAAGTTGGCTAAGCATAAGGAGTATGACATGTAAGCGTCTCAGCAAGTGGCGTTCTGTAATCTCAGCCTATCCTTATGTGAAAAGTCGAGTTTTGCGATTTAATGTATGTATGTATGATGATGGCATCAAATATTCCAGAGAAAACTTCGGTTAAAATAACTGACAAAATGCAACTACAAATAGATACGCAATAAAATATCTACAAGTATCAAAATTACAGGGCGTCAAAAAATACGTCGACATCGCTCTACGATTATATAAAAATACGTCAACAGGAAAAGCGCCGAAAAGACTGGCCGCATTGCCACGTTGGATGGCAAAGCTGATTTTTTGGCCAAAAAAAGGCCAGCCCTATGGTCACATGAAGAGTCGAATAAGCTATTTAAAATCCAGATAAAACACTCGATCTAAAAAACACGACCCCATAATTACTACAACTTTTCAACCTAAACACCGCCTGTAAAACTCTTTCCAGTCTCCCTGGACTGGATACAAAGTAACCGATGGGCACTTAGCTACTTTACCGTCCATACGCACGGTAGTAAGTAATATGTAAAGAGCACTAGAGGCAACAATTACAAGACAAGTAGTTAGTTGCATTCTTAGAAAATACACTTGTATTTACGTGCTGTGAAAATGAACGCGTAATAAACTACTGGTTACTACCGATTGGTTATAAGCTGGAAAATATCTTGCAAATACTAACTCTCACTTGTATTCCACTTGCAGTCAATATTACTTTAATGTGTTTGGAGAATTATTTCCTCTCTAGATGTCGCATTCTTAACTAGATTTTGCCCGCAGCAGTGTCGTGGAGGTCGGAAATCATCACACGGGGACGTATAACGGGATAAATATAATCTTATCTCCTAACCCATGTCACCTTATTTCTAAAATTCATCGAAATCCGTTCAGCTGTTAAGGTGTGAAAAGTTAACAGACAGATAGTTACTTTTGCATTTATTATGTTATTAGTAACATGCATACATTGTGAGTACCTATACCAAATAAATATGCAAAGCCTCGTCTGAAGGTCAGCTTATGTCTATTTATTTGGCGTAATAAATCAACTCGCATTTATTTCAGTTTCAAAGTATGATTTTTCAAGAGAATGCAAAAAAAAAAACATGAAAATGGCGGACAGCTTTAGCACATTCCTTTTATGTCAGTCTAGTGACGCATGAAACACACATTATAATCCTCAACCTATCACTTCCACAGACTAACAATCCGGCTCGAAGGACCGAAAAACAACGACCAAGACTATTCCTTAAACCAACAAGGAACTCAATCCGTCGATAACGATCTATATCAAATACAATATCAACGATTACAGCAATCTTCCTGAAATGGACAGAAACATTTACGATTGCGTGAGGCAAAAATATCAAGTCGGCTGTAACAAAAATGACGTAAAATCCCCATGGAGTATGGTGTACACGATCTAGGAACCCTGACTGTTGTGTAAGACAAATATGGAATTAATTATGGCTGTGCAAGGTGGGAACGATAGCGTGTTGCAGAAATATTTTGTTGTACCGAAGTACCGAGTATTTGAGATGGTATTTCGATGTTATTTAACTGATTGACACCTTAGAAGTCGATGGTATTTAATACACAAGTTAAGAATTCAGACCTTTCACTATTCTTATCGGATCTATAAGACTTTATAAAGAGATATTATTGCTTTAATGGAAATTTGTCACAATGTTTTCAGGATCCCAATTTGAGATGTCATTAATTCCTATTGGCAATTTTTTTCTAAAGACTGACTTAAATCAAACTTGAATAGAAAGATACAATTTTGACAACCTGTAAATTACTGCCAAGTTCAAAGCTAAGTCGCTAACTGTTAAGCCTTACACCATACCCCCCTTGCCAAATACGGCACACCCGCGTTCCAATACGGCGTACTATCATAACACCGTGCTATCCACGGCTGCAATGCCTTGCTTTATGGCAGATCGTACATAAGAACTGGCTGTTGGTCCAGAACATTCCACTGTTTTGCTCCGAACGTGGGATGCTGGAGAAATGGTTAATTTAGCTTGGAGATTGGAGATACATTAGATGGTTTGTTTTGTGGCGTGTTTGGTTAGGTCTAGGATCTTTGGTATGTAATTGAGACACGATAAGAGATTAAATTAGATAAGAGATTTGTTGTTACAAAACGGTAGGTGTTTCATAGTTAATTCTGGAGGTTACATAAAATAAAATCAATTAAATGATTAATCAGGTAAGCTAATTTAATCATTTCCCTTTATTTTGCCGTAAGTCATTACTTACCAGAATTTGATCCTTAGAAGCGACACTGTCGAATAGTATAATGATAGAGTGTATGTTTTTTTTTATCACCGAGTTCGATTCCTGGCCAGGAATATTGATTTTTCAAAAATCCAATGATGCAGTTTCAGTTTTCATCAAAGTCGGTCTCGAGACTCATTTGAAAGTTTTTCGCTATTCCTCATAGTTTCGGATTGGACCATTCACGCCCACTTGAAAAAATCATCCTGTATAATAACAACTCAACAGGTGACACATTCAGAAGAATAGGTAATAGGCTGGGCTTTCAATCTAATAGCGTTAACTATGTTGATATATGTAGAAGTTGAAACAAAGGTTTTATACACGGAATATCTAGGTAGGTAAACTTGAAAACCCCAATAACACTTTGCCCGACCTGGGATTCGAACCCAGGTCTTAATGCTCAGCAGTCGCGCTGACGACCACTCGACCAACAAGGCAGTCAGTAAACTTTAAATATGTTTTGTATACATTTTACAAGACCGTCAAAGTTTTCTAAAGTAAAATGAAATTGAAACCAGTTAGTTATCAATTCTTACAAAATAATCCTCATCATCATCATCAGCCTATATTGTTCCCACTGCTGGGACGCAAGCCTCCTCTCTATGAGATGGAATGGGCTGTAATCCACCACGCGGGCCCAGTGCGGGTTGGTAGATGTCACATGTCTTCGAATTTTTAGTTCTAGGACATGCCGGTTTCCTCACGATGTTTTCCTTCACCGTTTTGAGAGCAGCGGTGATGAAATAAAATACACAAAGTAATGCGCCTGCCTGGGTTCAAACCTACGACTTACTGCTCGTAAGTCGGGGCTGCTACCACTGAGCCACCGCTGCTCAACAAAAAAATACACAAAAAATCACAAAACAATCTTGCCCCAAATTCAGGCCCCCATAAATCCAGTTTCAACATTAAAACCTACCTCAACATGCAACCCAGTAACCAAGGCAACAGGGGTATTGCTCTCGTGAAAGTGGCTCTTACTATCAGCCATCACAATTACAGTGCTTACACCCCCCGAGCTAAGCGTAATGATAGTGTTTGCTTAGAAAGTGATCTCAGAAGATATAGATAACATTTTTGCATAATATTATTCTGTTTGTGGGCGGAGAGTGAAAATTGTTTGAAGTGATTTTTATTTTATTTTAATTGATTGATTGGCTTAATGGCTTTATTAGCAGGTTGGTGTTAATTTGGTTACAAGCAATTTGTAATAAAAATAGCAAAACATAATTTTCTACCAAGCTTTTTTATGGAAAGGCACCTTGCACATGAATAGGTTCGCAAATAATCTTAAAAGGTTTTGAGGGACTTAAAGAAATGAGAGGGTTGAAAAGCATGTGACTACAGGAGTGATGGATGTGAATGTGATGGATCGAGAAGTGCACGAAGGCAAAAAAAAACATGGATGGATGATATGAGAAAGGAGTAAATAATGCCATGACTGAAAGACGTGAATGGAAGAACAAAACGTGTTGCGCCGACCCCAAGTAGACAAGGACAGGAAGATGATGAGGGATTTAAATGTGACAAGGACAGGAAGATGATGAGCATTTTAAAGATCCAGTTCCCAGAGGACAAAAAATAGAAAGTGTTCGCTCAAAGGACAAAAACAACAGACCCCTTTTCTCAACAAAAAGCCCTTTAATACTAAACTAGCTCAATTTAATTCTAAAGCCTACGTCAGTCAGACAGTCAGTCTTTAGCCGTTTAGCCATTTAGCCCGTCGATCGTAGTCGTGCATCGTCCCAACTTTCTAACAAACAATTAGCTATTTGCTTGTTCCCTTATTTGTAAGGCCTTTTAGTTTCCGTGGGATTGTGTACATCTGTAATTACATGTAGTTGTATTAGGAAAATAGAAATGGTCAATTTGATTCGAGGACTGCATCTATACACGTTACTTAGTACTTTAGCTAAGATTTATTCAAGTGAGTGTCGTACGACTACAACTGTCAACCTAGATAGATAGAGACGAGAAAATGTCCACGTCAAAACACGTGCTAGGTAACTTTTATAGATCTCGGGATTAAGAGATTGGCGTTTATAGTTCTTACTAGTGGGAAATTCTTAACTTGTATCTTCAAGACTCCTCAGGCCTTCCAAACACAACAAAAAAATAAATTTTCATGGCAATTAGAACTGTTTCTACAAACGTTTTGATAAAGGTCAAAAACCTAACATTAACGGTAACAGCGACGGAAATTCGTCATCATCAAAAAAATAATTAAATCTACTTATTTACTGTTTGATTCTACAGCCATCGGTTTCTCGTCTCAACTGCAGTGAATAAGTACTTAGATATGAAAACATCTAAATTGCATTGCCCAAGCAAAGTTACTTGAGCAATCTAATTTAGATGTTTTACTTGCCTTGGTTATTATCTAAGCATAACAGCACTTAAGTAGATCATAGAATTCAAGACAAGCATGAAAATTTACGTAAATTCAGATAAACAGTAAAATAAATGATCATTACAGACTAACACATAATCTTTGGCGAAATACCCTAAACTGTTGCAATACTAATTTACTTAAACCAATTATTATGATGTGCAATTCAAAACTAACTTTATTACAACAGCAAAAAGTTAATAATCATTTGTCGTACCTGTCAATCTATGTAGAACATAATCACCGTTTTGTCGTGATCTGTCACGTGATGTAAGTTGTATCGGTAAAGAGATCAGGTTATGTTGGTCATGCAAGTGATAAAAGCATCTGATAGTCATAATCCGTGTCATCGGTTGCACGACAGATGAATTTCACAATTTTCCTAGATATTCGTGTTTGTGAAAAAGCGGTTATTAGAGATAGGTAGATTGATACTGATAGCGAATGCTCTCGGTTTTAAAACGCAATAGATGAGGCAATGACTTAGTTGAAAGGAAAAGTCTAGCGTGAGTGTCGATTTTACTTGAATAAGTACGGAGGATTTACTGTCAGAGTACGATGAAAAAGGATTACTGATGATTTGATTGAGAATGAATGCTTTGGGCATTTTAAGTGCAGTAAATCGTCTCAGTAAGCCGTGGGTTCGAACCCAAGCAGGCGCATTAATTTGTGTAATTTATTTTATCACCGCTGTCCTCAAAAACGGTGAAGGAAAACATTGCGAGGAAACCAGCATGTCCAAGAACTAAAAATTCGAAGACATGTGACATCTACCAACCCGCACTGAGCCCGCGTGGTGGATTACAGCCCACTCCCTCTCATAGAGGGGAGGCCTGTGTCCCAGCAGTGGGAACATTATAGGCTGATGATGATGATGCACAGAAGCTAGGTCAACGGCTTCGTCAAGGGTCCGATTACATCTTGTATTATGTAAAGATTGTAAAGGATCAATTTCTCTCTCCAAAAACGGATCTTCAAACGATGCTCATTAACAAATAGTTTTAATTACTTATCTATGATTGAACACAAACTTTCTCACCTCATCACGTGATATGTCATTGTGTTACAAGTGCATGTAATGTTAAACGATATGATACAATGACAGCGGGTTCCACGACCCGATTGTGGTGACGGTTAGGGTGACCACACGACCGCGACGGACTCTCCTCTACGTTTATTGATGAACAAGATAAATTCGTTTGGGTTGATATATTTCTTATGTTTGTCCAAGGACAATTTTTTTTTAATGACATTTCAGTTTTAAACAGCCAGTGTGATAATAAAAAAAATACGAAATGCAGAATCATAGATCAACCACGATTTTTATCTGCCTGTTGACATTTTCAGATCATGCATTACAAGTTATAATTAAACGTTTCTAAGATAGTTTATAAAAATATTCTAAGATAGTATATAAAATATTTATATGTCACTTCTGAAAAACACAATGATCCATAAAATAAAAACTATATTGTTTTTTTTAAAACAAGCCATATTTTTGTAATTAGTTTTCGCTATAAAGTGGAGTATTTCTTCTTGGTTCTCAAAACACTCCTAAAAACCTATCTATGGTAAAAATAACATAAAAACCATTCCACATAACACACGGATCTCTAAAAGCGGAAAGGATGCGGTTATGGTGTCAATAAAAAGGGAAAAGTTGAGATCGCGTTACGTGGTGTTGCGGTCTCTTTGTCATTACGTGTTTGAACCGAGATTTAAACTAACACATGTCTTTTTAATCGTACGCTTAGTTATTTTAGTTTGAGGTTTTACTTGACGTTTACCGCTCAATATAAAATAAAAGGAAAGACCAATTATACTGACTGACATTCACGAGAACCTTCAGTCGTTCATTACCTTTTCAGATGTATGAGGAACAGGGTGGAAAGTTCGGCTGCGAGACTGCTCGAAAGAGATACCGTGGCCCTGGAACACATAGGGCTAAGAAGGAACATGGATGGGTTTTAGTCAGTACAAGTCTGACACTCCTTTCCGCTCCGCCCAGATCGTAATCATTTGATGATTTCCTATCCATGAAAAAAAAGGTAGAAAGTTCCTCATCCTCTAAAGAAAAGGGAGGGTCCTACGATTAGACAGGTCTTGTGTCTGGTCTGGTGGGCTACTGCCTGATGGTTGTCATCTGGCATAACGATAAGTAAAAATTTCGAGAAGCAATGAAGGGCTGATGATGTTATTAAAATCAAGGCAGTTTACGGTTTCATCAGCGCGGCAGCGTATATTTGATTAATTCACAGCGGGTGACATCATGTTTGGTCTAAAGTTAATGTTTATCTTAGTTAGGTCATCTTTTAATTATCATATTTACTAAAATCTGACGATTTCTATGTTTTGATTACGTAAAATAATACCTAAATTTGATCCAATACTACTCTACTCAAGATTGTTTGTTCCGAAGAACCCGTTGTTTTAACCAGAATGTCCCAGAACTGTAGAGAATAGCGATCCAGAATTGGTATTACAATATACTCTACTGTGTATGTGAAATTTTTTGTGTTACATTTGTAGTCAAATTGGCTAAAAACATAACATAAACAGAGGACCAAGTTTCCTCATTTCCATAAAACTTTACCACAATTTGTTCACTTCCATCTACGGATCTACCTAACCTAACCTAGACAGTCTCCTACCAAAATTTCATAACAACAAAGACATGAGTATAGGTATTGTCTTTTCATCATTACGGATTGGTCACACTACTTCGGAACATTGCTGTTACGTATAATTACAAATGGCGGCGTTACTGCGAACAGCTGATGTAACCTGAAGATAAGTAGGCCACGGTTGAAGACTGCTAGTATTAGAGACGGCATTGTTAATTCATGATTTATAAGTATAACAATATGCAGCACATTGGTAATCCCAGTTAACCAAAGATGCACTTTTCAACCTTATTTCTCAGGGAATAAGGGTGAAAAATGGGCGACCAACAGTGAGCGCGTTACCTTCCTATAGTAGCACATTTCGCCAGTTATATTTAAGTCCCATGTGGGAATGAAGCGAGCCTAATGCCATCACCCGGGCTCAAATCAACTCCTACCGAGAAATTCCTGATTGAAAATCTCAATAGCACTGACAATCCTGGGAATCGAAACCAAGACTACAATAGGAGATGATCACATTTTTTTTCTTTGTCCGTCGTGTAGTTTATTGAAAAGTATTAGATACGTATTTTTTCACGTGGTCATAAAATTACGGATATATATTGAGTTGAAATGGCGCATGACGTCACATGTAGGTAAGTTTTATACCTACTTGTGACGTAGTGAGCCCCCAATCTCCAACTTTAATGAGTTTTAACTAAGTAATTTTTTGATATTTTGATAAAACAAAAAAAAACGTGTCTAATATTTTTGTATTACCTGTCTGACGGACAAAATAGAATGTCGTTTTCCTTACCCAGTCCGCACCCCTATTAGGTGTCATTGTTAGAGGATTGGTGATCAGTCGACACATTATAGAGTATCGAGGTGTGTCAAATGAACAGCCCGAGAAAACACTGTAGAAACGGGTCCGTGGCTTACGCCCCCAGTGGTCGAGGCACCCGTGGCCGACGCCCCCGATTCGATTATTTTTGATTTTGTGCTTTTTCACTAAGTACAGTAAATAACCGAAATCGACCACTACATACAAAAAAAAACATCTGAAAGTAAAGTTCCCTGAATGGACCAATTTAGCAAGTCCAAGTATGTGTTTGTTTCCGAATAGTTTCCGTCTGTATGTACGAGTAGGAATGAGCCCACAATGTAGCTGTACTCGGAACGTTAGCAAACATCCTCTAGTTTTGAAAACTATCGCCAATTATGTGTTCTACGCTAAACACTAAACAATGCACTTGGTTTTGGTATGAACGCGGTACACACACACACATGCTGATAGAACGCAATGATGCAATACAGTTGAATTTATGTTTGGTGGCAACATTTCGATTTGAACTGGCATAGCACAGTAAGGAGTTTATATGGAATAAGAGAGCTTATACACGGTGAAACCTTCATCATCATATACACCGTGTATACTGGTTTTCTTACCAAGGACGTGCGTGTACTAATGCAGATGTGTCATAATTTTCCTACCCTTTTCCTAATGTATTTGGGGATGGCATGTCTTCTTTCATACTCATTACTTGTCATCTCAGCAGACACCTCCTTTCTTGCCATATCATCCTTCACACAGTCCATCCATCGCTTCTTTGGTCTTCCTCTACTCTTATACCCATCCTCGTTCATTTTAAACATTTTCTGTTTTTAGTATTAATTGTTGTTATAGCATCAACAGAAATACAAAATCTGTAGAAATTTCAACTGGCTGCCTATCACGGTTCATGAGACAGCCTGGTGACAGATGGACGGATGGACAGCGAAGTCTCAGTAATAGGGTCCCGTTTGACCCTTCGGGTACGGAACCCTAAAAAACATGGTACGGTCAGCAAGTCGCTATCTATACATATCCAAAATTGTAATACGTCCTAGTTTTAGAACGATCCATATTATTAACAGACTGGAGTAAGAGACATAACAATATTTTCACCAATGGTACACTTATTCGCAATTCGCAAAACAATATTAGATCAGATTACACTGATCAGCACAAAACTTGGTGTAATCTTGATGTTAACCGACTTCTGCTGCCAACTGTATCTTAGATATTAATGGAAATTCAGCTGTAAGCCGGGTGGATTGGAAACCGATTTCAACATAGTTAAAAAAAGGCTGGGTAGATAATGATGATAATTCAGTTAATACTAGCTAACTAAGCTAACATAATTCTGCTATTACGTTATTCTCGTGTGCAATTAATATAACATCATTATAAAATACCACGAATATTACGTCTATCAAAATACAATTCAGAATATTTTAATTAGGTACTTAAGCTTTACAAATTATTTGAAGCAAAACGGAAATCCGGATGTTAAAAAACATCGCAATTGTAACGAAAGTCGATCAGTGGATAAATAATCGATTTTATGTATTACAAGTATTACGTAAGAACAAATTAAAATTGGTTTATTTGAACTGCAATTACAATTTGATCGAAATTTCGATGAGTTTGATTAAAGATTTAACGATTGATGGTTATGCCCGATTGGATGTTAAATGACTCGGTAAAACATTGGTATGGCGGTCCAAATATCGATGAAATTCTTTGATTTTGTAATTGCGTAAGGACACTTTCTACAAAACACAATAATTGTGGTGTGACTGAAAATTTACTTCATTAAATGGTATTCTAATTAAAACATGGATAAAACTAACTAGTTTTTATTCAACTGCACTTGGAAAAATGTAAATTAATAGATAATCAAAAATGACATGCGATTGCGGTCACTGATCCCTCAACGAACGTGCTACTTCATTATTTCCTGTGGGGTCGTGGATCCTCGGCCTATTATCCATACTAATATTATAAATCCATACTAATATTATAAATGCGAATGTCAATGTTTGTTTGTATGTTAGTTTATTACCTTTTCACGACTAAACGGCTGATCGGATCTTAATGAAATTTGGCAAGAAGATAGATATCAACCTGGGGAAGGACATAGGCTATATATCATTACGCTACAACCAATAGGAGCGGAGCAGCAATGAAAGCTGTTGCGAAAACGGGGAAAATGTGTCGCAGACGATGTTGCGCGGGACAGCTATTTCTCATATCTCGGCTTATTGACCTATTAGGAATATCCTAGATATTATTTCACCTTGATATGCTTGACAATCTTGTGGTTTACAGATATAAGCATAACCAGCATCTAAATAACATAAAACCACAGCCTGTATTCCCCGAAATGTTAGGCAGAAGTGTAAGTACCATAATTATATATACACTCAACAACTTCACAGAATTCAGAAATCATTACATAATTCAAAAATCTAGCCTAAAATCCAACCACGCTCACGCGTCACGCCTATCTGCGCCCGCGCATGTAGGTATAGGTACCTATATGTACTCGTAACCCGATCAGTCGCGCCCTGCTCGTCGACCGCGACGGACGTGTAATGTAAGTTACACCGGCTGTTGTCAGGCAGTCACATACGAAAGTTGATTTCCTTTGGGGGAGTTTAGATTTAGTTTTATAATTATTTAAAGGTGTTGGGTTACTGATGGAATTGTTTTAGGGGCTTCTTTTTTGTGTGTATGGGAGAAATTGGGAGGAGATAGCTGTCAATTATTTTGGATGATTGAGATTACAAGGATGGGATGTTATGCACTTATAAGCTAAATAATATTAATAAAGGGTGTAAAACACCTCTTAACGAAGCCGAAAGGCACTGGTTCTCCCTGTCTTTGCGATCATTTTTTTGTTCTACATCATACCTGGGAACCTTCTAGTTACGGAGATATTAGGGGTCAAAGTTCCAACTTTTTGACAAGTATTTTTTTAAATACAAGTTTTTCATGTAAGATTTTTACTTTAAACACCTCCACAACCCCCGTACTATCAATCCGTCCATCAGCACAATGTTTTGAGTGCGTTACATTGAGTTCTACCACAAAACATGATTTTACACCCCCAAAAAAAAAGTCATTTCCCAGCAATAATTTTTGCGCAAAGTTACTTAGTTTCATGTACAGAATGCTTGGTTGACGGCTTCGTGATGAGGTGATTTACACCGTGTATTATTTAAGAGACCTTTTATCCGCCACTTCGGCAATGGTGTAGCTTTCCACCGTTGGCAGAGTTTTCGAAATTGCATGAGGAGTTTCAGATATTAACTCCTACATCTAATATTAACCTCTTTAAAATATAAATACCTATAGATTTACTAATCTTGTGACTTATGAAACTTTTTTAACTGAAAGTTTCTTTTATTTTAGATAATTTAAGCACGGTTTACAGCATTACAATGCAGGAATAGTTGAAGTGTTTTCAGTAAAAATATTAATGAGCAAAACAGGTTTTAAGTTAATACTTAACTATTTTCTGCTGGATAAACATTACAAATTGACTTCCATAGAACCCAAACTATAGCGTGTTAGAAACACATTACTTACCGAATTCCCATGTTAGCAATGACCAATAAGAAACGTAACAGAAACATTCTCATAGTTAAAATAACTTTATTTTCTGAACTCAACACCGCTCCCAATTGATTTGGAATAACTGCCGAAACAATCAATTTGCACTGACCTGGATTTGAACCTGTGTACCTTCACAAATTAGTTGTTAAGAGTCAATGTATGAAGAATGGTGTTCATTGCTGCTTTTGTATAAAAGTAAGATTATGCAAGATGTAATAAATGAAACATAAAGTGGGATATGCAATTTAATCAATTTTCATGCCATAGTTGCATACTCTAAAATCTTAATATTTCATTGGACACATACTCACCGAAAAAAGAAGCATTAATAAAAAGAACAAGTTTGTATTAAAAAAATCTTGGTTTTGTGACTTTATATTATAAAGGTAAATATAACTGATCAAGTGGCGTACCATGACGTCTTAAAATATTATTGTTTCATTCTTATTCCAGAGTGAAAAGAAAGAGACGGAGCTATACAGGTCGTCTAGCTCCATCTCTTTCCCACTCTGGAATAGGAATGGATCAATAATGTTGAAACAGAACTGAAATGGCAGTTCTAATCAGTTTAGTTCTGGTATGAAAATGGCAGTTCTGATCACTTATGAAAACAGACGTTGCAAAGTCTGATTGCCTGAAGATTAAGTTCGCTACCTAAACATTCTATTTGATATCAGAATTTTCGAAGATACACATACCTACAGACTGAAAGGGATACCGATGCCAAAAATGGTTCCCAAGTACATCATTTTGAGCCCATAGAAAATATTAATCGGTTTTTAAAACCGTTTTCGCGTCGTTGTCCTTTCTACCCTCTACACAGGTAGAAATTAAAGCCTCACACACATAGTCAGCCACCCAACCACTTCGAAATCAGAGTCAGTAACTCGATTTAAAATAAACCCGAGCAATACAACACCGTATATCGAGTCAATGACATCGATATTATGTTACAAGCATTGCGAATAGAGAACTTTACTATTCTGCCGCGACTCTAGTATATACGAAAAAAATTACATATGTAACCACTGAACTTTGGAAAAGCAACCTTAACTGTGAGAAGACTGAATTGAAATTGTAAGAATGTAAGAAAATTTGATTCCAAAAATGTGCTACTGTAAATTGAAACTTGGTCGTCTTAAGTTAAGGTTCAAATTGCTTTGTATGTAAACTACTACAAAATATGTAGTATTTTTTTATAGATCTTGTGTCCAGTGTTTTTACGACAACATTACATGGTCTAAATGGTTTTGTTTGGTGAAAAAATGTGTTGAAACAACTGTTTCGATGTCCGCAAACTTTATTGGTTTTTACAACTTTTTTACAATGTAAATGTAAAATGTGGGGTTTTTACTAGGCCTTTTATATGGTCGAAAAAAAACTTTGAAAATGTTCTTTATTGTTACACCGAAAGTCATCGATACTGTCAGTTTAGACTTTATTAGCAGACCCTAAGTTTAATTTACAAAAAAAACTTCTAAATATACTCGTTTTCACCAACACTAGGCAACACCTAAAAGAATTGTAATTATGATGAAACTTTGAATTTCAACTCTCAATAATCCAACAGCGCTCTTTTAGTTAGGTAGTGAAAATGGGCAGTCGAGTTTTCAAGACAAAAAGGAGGAATCAGATAGAACTACATATTTACACAATGTCAATTTCATTATACAATAATCCACCAATAAAATAATAATCTCTAACTAATTACCGTAATAATCACGTTTGTCGCACTTTTGCAACAAAAACTAATAACGAATCAAATAATAACATAATTCACTATCCGTTGCACAAGTAATATAATAATAAGCAATAAGCCGATACGTTATGAAATAACAAATTAGACTATTAATGTTGGTAATTTCATTATCTGTGGTGTAATAAGATCATCTGTGGATGCTGTGGGAACTTTATCTTTGAAGGATGATTATAAGTATCGGTTGCAGACATGAAAGTATTACAAGAACACACTAAACAGTGGAACAATGACCTTGAAGTTTAATTAGAGAGTAATTTAAAAGAAGCTAGCCACATATTTCTTAGGAAACTTTATAATCGGAGTCAAAATCTGACAACCAGTCCTACCAAGGGGTATAGTATTACCCAGCACTAACTGGGTTGTGGAGGTCTGATAGACAGTCCCTCCTTGTAAAATACTGGTATTCAGCTGTATCCGTTTAGACTGGAAGCCGACTCTAATATACTTGGGAAAAGGCTAGGCAGATGATAATCGAATCAAAGTAAGACTATGGAAAAGTAGACGCTACTTTCATAACAGCAAAGCAAATAATAGACGCAACAAGAAAGCGTTTCACATCATTATGTGAACCAAAGGAGATAAAAACTAAATTTAAAATGCGGTATTTTATTTGCAAAATTGTATGTTGCCAAATAAGGAGTCCTATCAATATTTAGCTTAATCATTAACTTAGCCCTTTCGTATATTCCAGTGATTGAAAATACTGCAGAAAAAAATTGATATAGCGTTTGCCACGCAAAGGGCAATTTTCTATCCTCGTCAGAATCTACACCTAATCACAATATTCGTGAATATCCACCACGCCGTAGTAAATCCTCAAGACTCCAGACGATACAAGAATCTAATCCATGCATTATGTTTCTCTTTCGTTTCACGCGAACACACATACATACAAACATGTATATGTACATATTTATCTGGTAGTTGAACTCGGTGGCCAGTAAAGTGATGTAAATATATAGCACCGACACTCACGGCTTTGTTTACTACGTTCGAGAATACTATAAATAAGACTATAGTACTTTTAAAGACGGAAGGTGGCGCATTTGTAATGTCTTCTATCTGTTTGCTGCTGGCTTGAAGAATTGACCATCTTTACAAGATTCAATTTCAAACATTTGTATCATTACTGGCTATACTTTTCATAACTGATAATGATGGTTGGCCAACAGTAGCGGGAAAGCAGAGGTTTTAACCGGAGATAGTCTTGGCTGAGAAACATTCGCGAATGGGACAGAATCATGAGTTCTGCTGAGCTGTTCCACCACGCAAAAGATAAGGCCTCTCTTATTACTGAAGGTTAATCTGATGATGAACCTTCAGTAATTAGAGAGGCACCAGAAGAAGATATTTTTCTTAATATCGTTTTAAACAGTTAATCTCCAAAGGTGTCGAGAGGAGGGGTAGACCAAGGAAACGATGGATGGATTGTATGAAAAATGATATGAAAGAAAAAGGAGTAAATGATAGCGCGACGGAAACCAGAGGAGACTGGAAGACAAAGACGTGTTGCGCCGACCGCAAGTGACAAGACAGGGCAGGAAGATGATCTCCAAAATTGTCGATCAAAGCCATTAACACGGATTTTCTTTTACGACTTAACGGCATAAACGATGATAAATACCCTGTGTCTGCATACCCAAATCACAAACAATATAAACATCCTGACTTTCACGGACATCCGTAGATCACAGGACTTAAACCTACGTGCAAACGAAATGCATTAGTAGCTCCAATGGATTTGTGTTTAGTGAAGTTATCCACGTTTACGGATTGTTTGTTGTTACTACTTCGATCATTACTTTCATGTTATTGGTTGGCAAAACGAGAAGACCCAACTGATGGTAATTCACAATCACTATTGATATAAGCATTGTGCAACATCAGAGGCATTTCAAACACGTTATTATCCTGAGACAATTTTAAAATAAGTATATCAAGAGCTTCTCATAAAAATGGAACACAACAACTTTGTTTGGAAGCTGAAACCATGGAGTTTCTAGCTCGTTTTTCTCCATAGCAACCTACTATTTAGCATACGCACCAATTTTTCGACTAACAGAAATTTAAAATGCACCTCTAAATGGTTTGACTAATGGTTTTCGAGATTGCGAAAAAGATACGGTGCTTAATGAAGATGATCGTGAAATGATTATAATAAGTTCTGTTGGTGTACTACCTATGTACTGACCGTTCCTCCAGCATCTCGTTGAAGGTCTTGGACTTTGCGCGCGGCTGGCTGGGCTCGTGCTCCATCCGCCGCACCTCCACGCACCTCTCTATGATGTGTTCCACCCTCTTCCGCCGCGACGACTTCCAGTTATCCAGGTTCTGTAACAATGGGGGTTGGTCTTTTAGTTTTATCATCGTTATCATCTTATAATTAGGATTCTATACGTTGCAGTCCATCCATTATTTCTTTGGTCTTCCCCCATCAGAGTAGAGGAAGAACAAAAAACTATTGAAGGACTGTGTGAAGGATGTTATGGCAAGAAAGGAAGTATCTGTCTATCTGATGAGATGACTAGTAATAGGGCAGTTTGGTAGAAGAAGACATTCTGCGCCGACCGCAAATAAATAGGGATATGGCCAAGAGAATGATGGTCTATCCAATGCTACGAGTACTAGTATTCACTTCCTCCTTTGCTGTCTTCATTATAAACAAGAACGCATCAGGTTAAAGCGAGAATTCATTCAGGGAAAACAGTCCAAGAAATATCTCCTAATTTAGAATATAGATGTTTTAATAAAACTCATTTCTTCACAAAATATACTTGAATGGATGCAGGTTGGCAAACAGATAAAGCTAATTTTACTTTATTCATTAAACTTACATTCCGAACACTTTCACGTAATTTTTTGACCTTTTCCTCCATTTTAACTATTATCTATGATTCCAAAAGACCACTTATTAACCCAGTAGCTATGTTTTAACTAAATCTAGTCTCTTGTCTATAACCTGATGCTGAGTTAACTTCTGACCTAAAGGTTACAAGACGGTCGGAGCCACTCAAAGATGTTTACGTATTTATCTCAATGCCGCTCAGTTTACATCATTAATTAAGTGAAACTAGACTAATTGCTCTGTATCTTTAATGCGGATCTAGGAGAAGACCTTGAGAGAAGAATTCTGGATGTAGTGCTTGGTTGATTGGGTTATTAATCACTGTTATTATTGCTTTATGCCTGCGAAAGCTTATTTGTGCTAAAAACAGCAGGGTAGAATATAACATAAGTAAATCATCACGCCTGTAATCCCCGAAGAGTTAGGCAGAGGTATATTGGGTATACCCTTATTTTGCCCGTTACGTTTGGGTCTCGTAGCAAAGGGGGAGATCTTTTTGCCACTAGGTTATGAATAGTACTGGGTACTAGAACTATGTTATGGTAATATGGAGTATATCTAATAATATTATAGAGTTCGTAATTATGGATGTAGGAGTTAATTTTCGGAACTCCGAATACGATTTTAAAAAACTCTACCAACGGTATTTAAAAAGTTCTCGTGGGTTAGTTTCCGACAATAAATAGGAGCAAAGCTGAGGGGAAAACGCTAGTTTTTCATAATTTCGCAGACTGACAAAGTTAAAAATAATCGGTAAGTATTTCTAGTAGGAATTGTTAGTCTCTTTTGTAACGTCTTCACAATTTCTTCGATCAACGGGATCTACAATAAATATTAATTGATATGTAATATATTCTAGCGTCGTAAATCTATAAACAAATAGTTTCTCTGCAATTAATATACATATTACGTGTGGTGGTCACGCTCTCTTCACTCATGGGTGAAACTCCGATATCGCGCACTCTTAATTACAATCAAGATTATGAAACTTCACGGTGTAATCTTATGTGGGGTAAGGAGAACTGTGAGATGCCTTGTAGTTTCATCTTCTCTAAGTGGGATAAGTGAATAGCCATACCTTTTAAAGCAGAACACAGCAAAGCTGCTTGATGGCTCTAATTGTGTGTGTTGTTTCATGTAAATCTTTGAAGAGGACATTTCCCCTTTTTTTGTTTTATTAGAATGACAGATCACAAGGATCTTCCTGCGTTTCTTCTTGCAAGAAGCAGTTCTAACAGACGATAACATCGTATTTAACATTTTAAAGGTTGATTCTTGCACTGGCTACGTGCTTCTCATTCTACCATTTCGTGGTAGGCTTAGGAGCTTTGTTAACGCATTCAGCATATTGACAGCATTTGTATCAAAATAAATCTTCTTGCTATTACCCCAATTGGCCTTACCCTATTGTCTGCCACACTTCCCGGTTCTGTACGTCCCTTTTTTTTAAGTAACTTTTTTTTAAGTTGTCCCACACTAGGAATTTCTCCAGTATCGTGGGTGCGCTTACAAACATTTAAACTGACATACACAAACAGCCAGACCCGGAACAACTATCTGTAGTCCATACAAATATTTGTTCCGTGCGGGGATCGAACCCGCGACACGCAGCACAGCAGCCGTCATCCCTTATCCAGGAGTTGTTTAGACTATCCAGTACATCAAATTCTATTTCTACCCTCCTCAATCATCCTATTAAAAACTTGCCAGTTTATTAGTACAGTCCAGTTTTTGATAACCGCTAACGTGACAAACTACAAGTTCTCGATACATTGAGAGAGTAGATCGTTCTAGTTGGCATGTCCAACGTCGCGTGCGCCGGTAGGCAAGGCTTTTTTCATACAATTTCGCTGGACTGGACTATAAATGTTGCCATTTTGTGTGGCGCAAGATGGAAGAACTAGCGGGCAACTACATACATATACAAGGTTTTGTTTTGCATCCTCGTCAAATTCAACGAGGTAACTATGCTAATGATTCTCGTCCCGAATCAATAATAAAATGTGTAGGATATTTTTATTATCTAAGGAAATCGGTAAGTGTGTACCAACCTTGTTTTAAACGCAGCCCGTCTGATCCTCGCCCTATAACCGCGCTTTCACACATACAAACAATGTCAAACGTTTATTCGATATCTTTTTATTCCCTAAACCACGATAAGGGGCTTATTCTGAAATACTGACAAACTTAAACAACCAAAAAATCAGCGTTTATTAATAATTAACTAGGTACCGTAATTTTAATTGATTATTTATGTCTTTTGTGACAACCTTCTGAATTTTGACGTGGATTCAAAACAACACCTAGTATAAACTCACGGCACGCATGAGGGTATGCAGAAATGGCAGAACGCCACCAGCGATGATACTAAAACATTCTACTCCTTGTGCTTCGTTCATGTTTATACATCTGCTCATACACGCACCCCTGCTGCGATTGCTACGCACCTGACCTTCCAGAAAGACCTCACACCTCACCAATAAGGTCAGAATCTGCATGAATTCCAGTTGTAATAGTAAAGTAAAAATCAACTTTTACCAGATATCTGATCCATAAAACAGCAAGAAAAGACTAGCTATTTTAATTGGAAACAAACCAAGAAATTGACGAGGCACGTTGGGATCCAGGAATGAAGAATCTCTTAGTTGGTAGAAAGAAAAGAATCTAAAGAAGAAGTGATTCAGGGACCAAGTATCTATACTTATTGTTATAAAGCTGAAGAATTTGTTTGTATGCTTGAACGCGGTTATCTCAGGAACTAGGGTCCGATTTGAAATATTCTTTCAGTGTTAGATAGAACATTTACCGAGAAAGGCTATAGGCTATATATCATTACGCTACGACCAATAGGAGCGGAGCAGCAATGAAAAATGTTGCGAAAATGTGACGCAGACGAAGTTGCGCGAGACAGCTAGCTTGATATAAAGAAGAAGGTGAGAATAATAAGGATAGTCCAGAATTCTAGATAAACAACATCTTAAGCCTTAACCTATCTTTGGACCAAACCCACTTACTTGCTACTACTACATTCGCAACATTGTTCAACAACTTCCAACTTAAACCAATCACAGCCCAACAGAACTTAATAGACCTATTATTGAGTGTCGGCTAGGAAATACAGATATTTTTAAATCGCCCAGTTGCACAACGGTGTCTTGGCAGCTTAACGACGGCTAATCTCGGCTAATCTGTGTAATTACCGCAATAATGGTCAATGTGGAGAAGAAGTAAAATGTTAAGTTCTTGTTTGGAATGTTTAGAAGATGACTTTTATCGGTATTTGGTATGTCAAGTGGTGAGGAATGTTCTATTTTGAAGTGAAACTTCTTATGCGACTTCCAACAAGTTTAACGTTTTCATGAAGGTCCCCCTTCTATTAGTAGTCCCGTTCTGTTAGTTTTCTATTAGTAGTAGTATATTTTCTATTACCCACTAAGAGATGGCGCTATTACAAGATTTGTGACTACATAGTTCTACTAGGTACGCAAGATGGCGTGCAAACAGTCATGCATTCGACTCTTCGGTGTGACCAGCCTTTGCTCAATTTCCATGAGTAGAAAAACCTCGATAAACTTATGTAATAAAAAGTGTACAACAATAAAACAATAAAATATTATTTAGAAGCTCAATAAAATAACGAGAGTGAATGCGTGGGCACTTGAACGCATGCATGTAGTATTACGAAGTTTCACTTCTTCCGCGCGGAGGGACTCCACGCACTATTTTTTTTATCTCTAGGAGGGATGGCTTGGAAATATTCGAGGAATTAGGATAGGTGCAGATTTTTTTTTCGATTAGACGGAATCATGGTGGACATTCCACCTATACGCACTAAGCGCTTTGGGAATACTTTTATTATGCGTACCGCTAAGGAGTGGAATTCCCTGCCGGAGTCTGTGTGTTCCCGATAGCTACAATCTGGGGGTCTTTAAGTCAAGAGTGAATAGGTTTCTTCTAGGCAAGCGTGCTTCACCGTCGACCACATCATCGCTTACCATCAGGTGAGATAGTGGTCAAGCGCGAGACAATTTATAAAAAAAAAAAAAAAAACTTAATATCACGCTTGTAATCCCTGTAGGGAAAGACAGAGATGTACCTAATAGTACACACGCATTTAGCTAGTTATGTTTAAGAGCCATGCAATAGGGGGTGAGCCTATTACCATAAATCGGGCGCGAATCATCACACTCAGTCACTCCGTGACTGTTACTGAGAAATTCCTGAAGGAAATACCCAATAGCACTTCGCCCGACCCAGGAATCGAACCCAAGACCCCACGCTCATCAGTCGCGACCACTAGACCAACGATGCAGTCTAAATGCATTAAACGTATTTAAAATTCAGTGTTACTTAAATGCATTTAGTGATTTGTGGTGCAAGTGGGATTCAATTCAAGGAATTAATATTAACAGGTTACAATATTTCATACATAGAGCGGCGGTGGCCCAGTGGTGGCAGCCCCGACTTACGAGCAGTAAGGCGTGGGTTCGAACCTGGGCAGGCGCATTACTTTGTGTAATTTATTTCATCACCGCTGCTCTAAAAACGGTGAAGGAAAACATCGTGAGGAATCCGGCATGTCCTAGAACTAAAAATTCGAAGACATGTGTCATCTACCAACCCGCAATGGGCCCGCGTGGTGGATTACAGCCCGCTCCCTCTCATAGAGAGGAGGCCTGTGTCCCAGCAGTGGGAACTTTAAAGGCTGATGATGATGAGGACATTTACATTCCGATTTACTTGTCAAGTTTGACATTCATAACTACATTTTAATAATTTGATTTTGACAGCATATTTACTACCAAAACCATCCGTTCCTGTCAAAAAAAAAAAAACTAAAATTTATTACTAGCAACCCAACTAGTGCAGCTACCTCACAAAAACTTTAAAACACACTGTTACAAAAGGGCGGCTCGTTACTCCCGACCGGAAGTCGACGCCGGGCATGCGTATGCGCACCACTTCCGGCCTGCGCCCGCGCAAGCTTTGTTATTGTTGGACCCAAGATGGCGGCGACATTCCCTGTCATTATCAGATGTTTCACATGCTGCCTGAAGAATCTGTCATCGTATTAATTGGAGAGAAACGTGAGGTAGAATGGAAATTAAAAAAATATATATTATGTGAGCTATTTGTGGGGTGACGTTTTTGTCATAACTTTTGTGATTTAATTAAAGATTGTTTGTTTGTGCATTGTTTTGGAACAGAGTTATCTAAAAGCTGAAGTTGCTGGAAAAAACTGGATGCAGAAGTCGGAAGACAGGGTGCTGTGGAGCGGCTTGGGAAAGACCTATGTCCAGCAGTGGACTATCACAACGTGGTAGGCAGTGTTGATTAATGTGAAAGTGAGTGAGCCTATTCAGTTTGTATATCTAAAACTTGCTGAACCATGCAACTTTGACTGAGCCACATTTTCCGCGTATTTACTTTTTTTCATTGATGCTCTGCACCTATTGGTCGAAGCGTGATGTTAGTCCATTGCCTTTCTCAATAAATGGGCTATCCAACACTAAAAGATTTTTTCGATTCGAACCAGTAGTTCCCGAGATTAGCGCGTTCAACCAAACCTTTAAGCTTTTTAATATTAGTATAGATTACTAGCTGCTGCCCGCGACTTCGTTCCCGGTTTTTTTTTCGGCGTGAAAAATAGATGTTGGCCGATTCTCAGACCTACCCGATATGCACACAAAATTTCATGAGAATCGGTCAAGCCTTTTCGGAGGAGTACGGGAACGAACATTGTGACACGAGAATTTTATAAGATGGAGCTCATTTTTGTTTAAAAAAGACAATTTGTCCAAAGGTACGGCCATTAGCACAATATACCATAGCAATAGATTCTTACCCACCTACCTCAGAACCAAAGTTATGGCGTTTTGAAAACTAACAGAAAATACATAAATATTTCGAGCATTAATGTCATAAAGACATAACAAACAAAAACAAGGCATGTTAGAGGATTTACGAGTTATAAATCAATACCCACTCAGTGTCGTTAACTAAGGATTTTGAAATCGCTCCACGTAGAACGGAACTAACAGCTTTTTCAACCAGCTGCGCGAGCGCAGAGTAGGTACTGAATTTTGACGAATATGGTGAGGGAAAAGGCAAGTAAATATGTTTTTACTAAATTATCAAACACAAAAAGGTTATTTAAATAAATGAAGTTAGTACTGGGTACTGGGCAAATACGGGAGTCTCAGCTCGGAAAGATGTATGGAAGAAGCAAGACTGCACTGAACACACCTGCCCCACTCTTGATGATGATGATGACCATAATCTACTAAGACCACCTTCCAGACAGTATTCAAGATGATTTTTGTCATGTGGTTACTACACCATACATGGAAGTCCTAGCGTTAATAGACACGGTATTTCAAAGGCGATCAAAAATCGATAACTCATAATATAGGAGCTAGTGATTTATATTATCTTTTTGAGTAAGTCCTGCCTTCACGAAACAATAAATAACAAATACACATTAATTTAAATGTTTTTAAAGAAACTTGAAAGGTGGCAAGGCTTTCTAATCCCATAGCCGCAAAAGGGATTAAAGAAGCTCAATACATACAGACTTCGACAAACTACGTACAAGGGAATAATTTTTGCAGAAAACTTCATATAAAAAATGTCTGACCATTAACCTGGTTTTGGCGCGCTTTCCAGTTTCATCGGAAGCCCAGTAATTAACCGCCATTAGGAAAAAAAACGAGAAAAACTTCACTCGGTAGGAACACTGAATTATTTTAACTGCGTCCACGGTTGTTAGGGTTGGCGGGAAATAATTATTTAATCATCCAGGAGAAAAAAGTCTTTTTAATTTTTATTCTTTAGGTTGTTTTGTGTCTCATACTAATAAGATAGATCTGAGATACATGTTTAACGTATTTTATTACAATAATAACAATTCTAATTATTACTTGATTAGTATTTGATGATTTAGCTCAAAATAGGCCTCAGTGGTTAAAACTTAAAAGGCTGAGAAGGCTATTTGGTCAGCAACAGCCTCTTGAGAGTTATTGCTGATAGGCATGAAAGTCCCATTATGTGGCCTATTATTAAAACCACCCTGACTAGTAGAATACAAATAGTAACTACAGTTTTAACTCAAATTGATAACTAACATCTCAAATTATAAGTGATTCTTGTAATTGTCATTGCATCATTTGTTGTCTTTTCAATAAAGAATATTTTTATTTGCCTTTATGTAGCTTGAATAGCAATCGTCATAAAAAGATAATATTTAATTTAATCACCGACAATGACACAGATCACGACTGGATTCTTGATATGTATTTTTAACGTGACATCACAATACATTTACAGTCTCACATGAGAAGTATTTGCTAAAAACTTCACATGCACAAAACATTTTGTCACCAGCATAAACAAGAGGTAAACAGCGGTAAACTTCTTGGTAGATGACCGTGACGGAACGCTCTGAGATGAGAGAGCTAGACCACACACCACACGGCAAGAGATACTTAACCTACTAGCCATAATTACTAACAAGTGCTCCTAGTTAAGATGGATGTTACACAGGGAATACCAGTATTTGTTTTGTTCAGTAAGAAAATATTTAGACAAAGGATTCAATGTTAGATTTTTTATTTATTACGAACGATGCATCAACTAGTACGACTAAGAAAAAAATAGCTATCCTATTATTTTTGATAAATACTGAAGGAATCGAAGGACCTCCGTCCTTCGATTCAAATTCCATCATTTCAGTTTCGTTCTTCGATACCTGCACAAATAGAATTATATAAAATTCCGGTGCTTTTAGCGATACGACCGCCCATTGTGTCACCCTATGTACAAGGTTTTCTTTTATGTAAATTGAAATTTATATGGTGTACATAATAAAGAATATTCATCCATCTTAGATCCAGTTATAACCATAATACCGCGGTGCTAGCTCGATTTGTGACGTCAAATGTTTTTCAATTTTTCTTCTGACCATGACCTTGGACACAGCCCTACCGATGGCTTCGATATAACAGGAAAACTAAACAACAAACTTCTAACACAATTAAACCCTCGAATCAGTTAATCAATTACCAATCACAAAATACACCAATAAAATTCGACAACCCTACAGCAATCTTGAGCAACGCTTCCTCATTGGTCCACTAAAAGTGTAGGCAGAAATAAAACTGTAGAATGTTTACGTTGATTCGTTGGTGTTCCAGATGGAGATGCGTGAGCGCATGCTCATAGTCGATGCGTTCCCATGCTTTGAATATAATGGATTTGTCATCTAGTTAGTCATAGTAAGTGATTTTCCTTTGTGGGGCGGTGCGGTAATGAACGGATGTTTTCTTGGTACTAGTAACGATTGTCTGTATTTTCCAAAGACCAAAGGTAGATTATCTACTCAATCATGACTAGGTAATAGATTCACCGCTCTGGGGTTTAATCCTGATCGCCTAGGACAAGTCGCCACCGTTACGTATTTTTTCGTATTTTGATTTTATACAAGACTGACATAGGCTTCTCGGTAACTTACGACGGTAATTTTTGACTCTTCCATCATAATTATCGCTAAGAAAATATCAGTAGTTCTAAGCCGGTGGAGTGCCTATAGAAGGGAGCTGACTGCCTTTACCTAGACTAGATCTATACTTCGTATCAGATATTCAAACTGAGAGCCGTTCGTTTTTTGCAGCTAAGGTCATTACTATTTTTAGTAATCCACAAAAATCATGGTATGACAAGTATGAATCACAAGTAATTAAAGTTCCGAAGGCCATCAGATGGTTCATTCGCATCGGGGATGACAGGTGGGATCTTAAGTATATCTGAATAAACGAAAATTTCACTCACCGACTGCCAATCCTCCTGCCTCTCAATGCGAGCAGGGTCTGTCCTCTTGGCGAGCTCTGCCCGTCTCAGCTGCTCCCGTGCCCGGCTGCCCAGGTCAGCAGGACCGACGCGCACGAACTGTAGCGGATTGCCCGCGGGTTTGCCCGGGATAACAGCCGCTGTGTGTGGCCGTGTCGCCAGGAAGTCGGCGCTGTCTGTTGTCTGAAAAAAAAAGAAGTTTTTGGTAAGGAAAAATGATTACTATCGTATCAGAGTACAGCTTTGATGACCAAGTGTAGGTCAAAGAAACTTAGGCCGTGCAAAATCGCTTTAGTTTTCCGATATCATCCAAGCCGCAAGGAACACCTGGATGGGGGTCGTGCAGAACGGGCAAGAATTGCAGAAAAGGGGGACACCCGGTTATACCCATCAAATTCCGGAATAATGGTGACCGTTGGGTGACGAATACTCACGTGCAACTGCAAATTTGGAGAATCAGAGGTAACCTAGACTAAACGTTGCAGAGGTTATAAACAACAATACAATATTATACGATGTTTAAACTATTTTATTAGCTCGTGTTATATTTGAGACGTCTCTGCGGTCCGGCAAAACACAACAATATCCGTATATAACAGAATGTTTCGCTTTCAACACTTATTGTGATTCTTAGGGTGAAGTTCAAAACCCATAAGCCAATTGAAATCGTACAAATGCTTCGTAAGTACTTGTAATCTCGACTTCCTGACAATCCTCAGGTTATACAACATACAAGTTTAAAGATTACTTTTACAATTCAAATAAGAGAAATGCAGCACTGAGTTTGAGGATGCTGGACCGCAGTTCACACGTTTAGTTGTACATGACAACGAAGAGAAATGGGAAGACCTGAGTCCCATACAAACATTTTACTTGAGATTCTCCTCATACATCAAGCAAGAATGAAAACGAAAGTATTTTTACGTAATTTTCCTAACGTGTATGAAGGTGTGGTTCAAATATTTCTTAATAGATTATCGTTAACTGATATAACGTACAATTATTTCTATTTTATTATCTGAAGGTAAAAATGTTTATCATCATTTTGCGACGAATGTGGAAATATTTTTTTAATCACGTTTTCTTTTCGATTCGACTGTGTGGGGGTTGTAAATTATACAGGAACGTAAGTACTACTGATATAAAAATGTATGCTATGTCAAAATCATGGTCTTAGTCTACCGTTGCACCAAATTCCATCGAAACCCGTTCAGCCGTTATGACGTGAAAAGGTGACAAATAAACCGAGTTACATCCGTATTTATAAAATTAGTATGAATGTTTAGTTGAAGATATTTCGGACGTTTCCGATATAAGAGCTGGTTCTGAATCATGAGGTTTTAGTAAACGTCTAGGCATTTTAATGTGCCTATAGCATCATCGGAGTGATGATGACATTATTTCTAGACTAAAGGTTAGTTGAAGAATGTTAATAGTTTCGTCAAGTGGATTTCTTCATCTAGTCTTTGCTACAGGTATTTGTAAGAAATTCATCCTACCTAACTAATATTATAAATGCGAAAGTAAGTTTGTTTGTTACCTTTTCACGACTATACGGCTGATCGGATCTTAATGAAATTTGGCCAGAAGATAGATTTCAACCTGTGGAAGGACATAGGCTATATATCATCACGCTATGACAAATAGGAGCGGAGCAGCAATGAAAAATGTTGCGGAAACGGGGAAAATGTGACGCAGACGAAGTTGCGCGGGACAGCTAGTTATAAATATTGTAACACAAATCAGTATTTCCATAGTCATACATGTCTAAACAATCATCACCTGCCTAGTTTTTTCCCAAACTATATTAGGCTTAGTATTTTACACGACGCGACTGCCTATCTGACCTCCACAACCCAGTAACTGGGTAATACGATACCCCTTGGTGGGACTGGATGGCAGACTTTTGGATCAATGCTCTTTCCATCCCTGTACCAAACACAGAAAAAGCCTTCGCCGTGCAGTAAAACAGTTAACTTGATATTATTATGAATATTTTTACGAACTTAACATAATTATACGGTAAATCACGGATTTAACAATTATGTAGATTACGGAGTTCCGATTTAATTGTTTCGATGTAATCTCAAGATCAGGAAAACGGTGTTTTTTTTTGGTAATTTTTCACAATTTGCAGCGGCTGGACCGTGGTTAATTAACAAAATTCTGATTTTTATAACGGTTGAATAAAAATAATGATTTATAGCGTTAAATTAGAATTCTGGGCAAGTAATTAGTTAATACTAATTTTAAATGGTATGCAAATTAAAAGGTAGAAAGCATGACATATTTGCTAAGACACATTTCTTCCGTTTCTGAAATATCCACTTCTTGTTCTCGTACTTGTTGGAAAATCAGAAGAGGATGCACCATCGTGACAGTTTTGGAAATATTCGGAATTTTTTCGGATATTGACAAAACCTCAAAATAAGTCTGCAAATCGACTGTCCTATACTTTTGACTAAGTTTTGCCCTTCACGTTGAACAATTTTTTTACAAGCTTACGTATAATTAATACCTTTCGTGATTTTCAATTATTATGAGCACCACCCTATTGAAATTCACAAAGATATCCTGTAAGTGACAGTGTCAATTTAGATATACACCGAGAAAGCTTAAAACATTTTTTTTATAAATAAAAGGGATCTGTTATTTACCTGGTAAAAAACTAGATGTGTTTTTCTATACTCCCATAAAGATACGAGAGAAGACGGCCTTTACTAAAATTGATCAAACTATGTAATTCTTTACATAATATTGATCAAACCATTTCTTTAACATCGCGCAATAACATAATACACCATCAGAGTGTCATGGCGTCGACGCGTGCGCAATAAATTACGAGCTTCCTCGGATTATTGTGCATTACTGTACTTTCTATGTTTACTTACGTAAAGTAATGACAGGAACTGGACCAGTTTTTGTAATGTAATCTATAATATTATTTACCTAACACGGGAAAGAAGAATTGCTAAGTGGATTTAGTTTTTTCTTTCTAATAAATGTGAAACGCAAGATAGCGTTGAATGAGCATCCATATGTCTTTTACTTTTATATTTATCAATGAAACTAAACCGACAAACTCCATAGTTTCTTGCCGGTTCTTCTCCATAAGAAACGACCAACCCGAACCGTGCTTGACGTTTCTCGACGTTTTAGATAAGATAAGATAATTTATTCATAAAAGTATTACATAAAGTTTACATTTAGGCACAGTAGTATTTTTCTCATACAATGGTATAAATAGTACTTATAAGTAAACTATAACTAAAACATATTCAAAAGTCGCAAGTGATGTTAATTCAATTCAGATGTTTGGCAGCGACCTGCCCGATCTAGGTTTATTTAAACCTGTGTTTCGGGCCATCACTTTACATAGCATAATTTAATTACGACAATAAAATTATAAAATAAAATTAAACTATTAACAATAACAACTATAAGTATAATCAAATTGGTAAAATAAAGAAAAACTCTAATAATAGCTGATTAAGTAAATATGTACAAATTGATACGAGAGGATATGACATAATCATACTACAACTTATAAGTGCCTTTGATGTAAGCCTATGTGAAATAAAATATTTTGATTGTGTCAGTCAATATTCCACAACAGTTCAATACACTGAGCGCGTTCATTACAACTGTTAAAATTTCATAAAGATATTTACTTGAAACTTGAAATTTAAGACACGTTTTCAGCTGAACTTATGGACTGAGGACACGCAGAAACTTCATAAGACTCACGAATACTATCGATTGATCGATCCTATTCACAGTCACGTTCACAAAAATAACATTATTAACGTGATAGGTTATAAGGTCTTAAGGAAAAGTGATTGGTTTTTGTCTAGACACGCCTAGCACACAGAGTACCTACCTACCTAAAATCTTTACAACCTTATTCGGGAGTCAATCGAGAATGCGGACACAACAAGGAAGTCTTACCCGGCCTGAAAAATATAATCGACTTACGAAAGCCTCCACAAAATAAGATTTTTTTCAACCAAAACTGTTTGATGACAGCTTCGCGCCACATTATATGGGACTTAAATATGACAGGCCAAATGTGAGAGTACTGCAGCTACACCCCTGCCTAACCATTCAAAGATTACAGGCAAGATACTATGTTATGTTAGACGTAATTGAATGTATCATGAATTCTAAAAGAAGAAGATTATGCTCAGAATACCGAACAGGCCAGAACACGCCATATCCACCACGATCTTTATTCCAACCACACGACACTTCTGACACCGGATGAATTCAACTTATTGCATTTTAAGTACAATGCCGTAACAGCTCACCCCGCAAGCGAAGAGCGTAATAATAGTTTTAAGGCGTGTTTACATGAGGCGAGTCTCATAAACGCTAGAATTTTGAGGCGTTTTATTATTTGTAAATAATTAGGTATTTATTTACAGTCAAGGGACAATAAAAACTCGCTTACGTTTGTCTTATGAAGATGTTCTCAAGATGTTATTACATTGGCTCGTTAGTCCAGTAGTCGCAATAGGGGATAATCATATTTTTTTTTCTTTGTCCGTCGGGTAGTTTATTGAAAAGTATTGGACACGTATTTTTTCTTTTTTCACGTGGTCATAAAATTACGGAGATATATTGAGTTGAAATGGCGCATGACGTCACATGTAGGTAAGTTTTATACCTACTTGTGACGTAGTGAGCCCCCACTCTCCAACTTTAAAGAGTTTAAACTAAGTAATTTTTTGATATTTTCATAAAACAAAAAATACGTGTCTAATATTTTTGTATTACCTGTCTGACGGACAAAATAGAATGTCGTTTTCTTTACCCAGTCCGCACCCCTATTACGATTGCTGAGCCTTCCTGGGTTCGATTCCCGGGTTAGGCAAATTGTTATTGGAATTTTCCATCAGGAATTTCTCAGTAGCACCTACGGTCTGTGATTTGTGCCCAGTTGATGGCAATAGGGACGCTCCCTAATACATGGGACTTAAACATTACAGGCATGATGTTTTATTATGTTTGTTATAAGAAAACTCAAATATGTTCTATAGTTTACTCGGACGCTTACAATTTATTTTCAAAAGCGACTCAATTTCCTTTTGAGCTCTTACACGTAGTTTTTTGAAGTACATTTGTATCTTCATTCGATAATCGCCTATGCAAATGTGACTCTAGAAACTGTGCTTGTATAAACGAGCCTTTACGCTAACTTACGTAAGGAGTTCAGCAGAAAGGAGGTGTGTTCAAATTCAAAACACGCTACACTACAAAGGAGGTCGACTTGATAAAATTTTACGATGTTTTTATTTTATTTATTTTATGTTGTTCATAAATATTTATTGAAGACAGATAGTAGATTAATTGGTCTTGACATGACCTCTGGTTAATTGATTATTTTGGTAACCGAGTGTTACTTTGGGTTACATAAGAATTTGTTTTTTTTTTATTATTTCACGTCTATTTTGCTGTCTGTATCGTAATAGAATGTAATCGCAACTTATGCGGGTTTTATTGAAAGGTGACTCAAATGTACTAATTAATATATTCTATGTAGGTATTTATTCCAGTGGCATTCCAATGAAAGCTAAGTTGAAGGTTGATTTTTAGTTTTTTACCTAAAACAGGAATTCTTAGATCATTAGGAAGGGAATTTATTTTTATTCCTATGAAGGTGCCTTTCATATGATTCTGGTTTCAGGGCATAAGCGCCTATTAAAATTTAGTGGATGTCCCAGGTATTAAATAAGGTGGATTTTAAGGTAGACGCATCTCTTCTTACAAGTAAGTACCTACTCATAGTTTACTCAGCGTGACTTCACGCTGCATTCAATATGGTCACCATGACAAGACTTGACGATAAAATAAACAAATCTTCAACAAAAGGCATTGACAATAGTGCCATGGTTGAATTCCCTCAAACACATCATTCTTCTACGGCCCATTTAACTTGCAGATTGATGCGTATTATAAGAAGATAAACAATGATTTGTCTGTCTAAAGACAATTATTAATATGTCATTGTCTAATGATGTCTTTAGCAAGAGATTTTTCAAAGGTCATAGAGATTGGTTTAATTTTTTTTGTCAACTATCATCAGTATCGGTCGAACAGGTTGGAATGAATGAGTTCATCGTGCAATTTGTGGTCTCTAAGACAGTGATGAGTAGAACAACCAAACAAATGCTCGCAATGCACGCTATAATTGCGTAACAAAACAATTTATTTGAAACAAACTGTTTGGATACCACCGCTGTACAAGTTACTACGATCAGTGAAAGTTCATAAATGTTAGAAAATATTTACCAACAACCTGACGACGGCCGTCAAACACGACACTTTCACTATCAATGGCAATTGCAAAACAATCGATCGACTGAATCACGCCCCTAGATCACGATCGATACAAACGGCCATTTTTAAACCATCATCCAAATTTTAAAACAAACTTACTTTTTAAAAGAAAGCCGCGACAAAGTTCACACTGGCAGCTGCATTCGGGGTGTTAAATTTAGAACATGCAATCCGTTGGGCGTTCTATATTTCCGTTCGGTATGCGTGTTTAAATTTAGAACCAGACTTAGTTCACTGTTCGACACTGTCGTTTGTCACTCGCTCGGTCTATTTTTAAAATAATCAATCGTTATTTTAAATCGATAATAATCGATTTTAAACTTCAAATCGATTTAAAGTTTCGTTTTGTTTCTCATGTATCTATCAGGTGTGATGGTTGAGCGTAAACTGCGTTGAGAACCAACTTTCGCGGTTTTCCAAGCTACGTAGAGAGGGGAAAGTAACGTGTTGTGATAATTAATGCATTATTTTAAGTGTGGAAACAAGCGTGGTTTTTAATTGATACGTGGAGCAGATCTTGCGTGTGCTCTGACAATAATTTGCAACGTTTTGTTAATTTTGACTGAGTGACTATAAGCTGGTAGTTTATTGGAACATTTAAAATTATTTATGGACGATATTATTTTGAATGGCAACATATTACTACTAAATTTATGTAGAATATTGTTGTCATCGATCGTAGCTTGTTTTTTTCGTTCATGTATTTTTTTAACATCGCGTGCTGGTTCCAAGTTTTCTGTTGTCAATCAAAGTAGCGCCAGTGCTACCTTAACGAATGCAATTATTTAATTGAAACGTTGATTTATTAATGAACTCGGTCTATCGAGTCCACTGTTGGACATACACCTGTCCGAAGACGCGACAAAGCTCCTGGTTTGTCGCCTTCCGCATTCAGCCTCTCTAATTTAACTAAACATAATTGGTCTTGGCTCCGATTCCAAGGTCGGGCATATTGTTGTTGGGTTTACCAGCAGCCTGGACTTGTTATCTGCTGATGGTTATAGGCTCATCCCCTTTTACATAGCACTTAAACATAATAGGCGAAATGTGGGTATACCGTAGGACTCTTGAAGCCTTAAAAGGCTAGGTAGTCAAACGTACCGCAAGTAGTGGCTATAGTACGCACACACTCACTCAGTTAGCCAATGACAGATATAGATTGTGTTAAAGGGCGAACTACTGCCAATCTATTTTTATGTACAGTCTAATTATAGATTTGTATTGCATTGGTGCAAATGCTTGCAAGAGCAGCTGATGGCATATGTTTGTCTTTTTTTTCAGTTTGTTACACATTATTCTAGACTCTAGAGGAGTTAGCGGGAAGCCTTAGTTTCGAAAAGAGAAGTATTGGCTATATAAAAAAAAAACAATTCTTGGTAGCGGTCTGAAGTTCAAAATAGCGACCGATAATCAGGTTTATCGTTCACCTTTATTATTACCTACCTATGAAAATGTCAAAAACCTTACCCTCTTTAGGCTCCGCCACAGTCAGGTAAAAATACAATTTCCGCAAGTTGAAAATGAGTTTTTTTCTTAGCCATTCTTAAGAAAAACAAGCAACTCAACATAATAATAAATAGCCACATACTTACAAGATTATAATTACTTGTAGAAAACAATAGAATTCCTGGGTGACATGAAAACCTCATTGTTTCGAGTCCTAGCTACTAAGACTAGTTTCTTATGATATTTTATACGAGTAGCAATGTACGTGGTATGTACAGTCACCAGCACTAAATGTTTTCAGAAATCAAATTATAGAGATGATTTTGTAAATCTGTATGCATTGACAGTAATTCTTCTTCTTCTCCGTGTCACGCTGGCACGACAATTTTAATATATTGTTAGCCAGAACTTTGCCACTTCCACCGCGTCGGTGGCAGCGCAAAGGTCACTTGGGCTGCATGTTTTTGGTTAAGAAGGCAAAATTATTGAGGGCATAGTTTGCGACTCAGCTCCACCACCACACCCCGCTACTGTTTCATTGAGGTAGCTCCAGTTTGTATTGTATTTCGAAACCCATATAAACAAGAAATAGATGTTATCTCTATGTTGCAAGTTCCTCGAAAATAGCCTTTATATTTTGCTAACAATTGGCCATAGAATTAGCATTGCCATTCAACTTGGTAATGCTGCCAGGCTTCTGGGCATATTTCTCTTCGACAGCGAATTTTTTGATGTACTTTAATTGTTGAGGTATGTATGTCATGAGGAAAGTTTCGAGTATGAATGTGGATGGGTATAAGAATACAGGAAGACCAAAGAAACGATGGATGGACTGTGTGAAGGATGATATGGCAAGAAAGGAGGTATCTGATGAGATGACGAGTAATAGAGAAGTATGGAAGAAGGAGACATGCTGCGCCGACACCAAATAAATTATGATAAGGTCAAGAGAATGATGACAGGTAAATCTTGTAAATTATGCTTTATTTTGCTAGTGTACAGATATTTTTGCTCGTGACTGTACGAGTAGTAAAACCAGTTACATTGTTGTTCTGAAGACATATTGACGGATTTATATGCTAGGTATACTTGTTAGCTGGTGTGGTAGGAAATAAATATTTTAAATATGATTGTTTAGTTGGTTTTTGGTTTACTTTTACAGTTATTTACAATATCCAAGAGATACGGCGTAAAATATAGGTTTCATATTTTACACGAATTTTGTTGATTTTTTCCTAGCTTAAACAAATGGTTGAAGAATTCAGTTACATTATTGAATCTAGGAATAAAACCTTTTATCTAATTTATAGATACTGCAGTGTGTACGAGGAAAATAAATTATAACACATTCTAGAGCAAAATGACATGAGCGCAATTCCCTCAGAAAATACGGTAGAAAACTGACAAATTACAGCATACTTATAGAAATTATTAGTTTAAAGATTAGGTATTGCGTTCTAGTCTATGCTTCTACGTAAATGATTACTAACTTACAACTACGCGATTTCATAATCTTAGCACATAGATAGACTTCAAGTTTAAGTCAGTTACAAGACTTAAGTACCTACCCAACGATATGCACACATTATGATTTTTTAATATTAGTTTAACTGACAACGATTGGTATAAAATGAACATGCTTGGCAAAAGAGAAGTTAATGGAGTTTGAAGACATATAATGCTAGAAATGTTAGCTTATTAAGAGATCTATTTCGACTACCAAACACCCAAAAACTTAACAAAAATGCATCACTTACCAAATAGACTTGCAACGGCTCAAACAGACGAATTCTTTTTTTTTAAATAAGTTCTGCAATCGTTCTATTTTCAAACGATATAATCTGGATTATTCTTTAACTATTTCCAAATTCAAATCCTTTTATTCCAAAAAGGTCTGCACTAAGCCTAGTGCACACTCAGACTGGCGTTATTACCGCTACACACAGCGTGCACTTTCACCAAAATCGTGAGTGTTTTGTTAAAGCCAGCACGTAATCGACGTATATGCGGTATTTTCATACCGTGTGGACGTGGCTTTACTTACAAATGGCGGTTATGCATTACTAGTTGGCACTTTGGTTGAACTGAATTTTCAAGTGGCGTTAATGCGTAATATATGGGATTTGAAATTTAAGTAGGAACTAGGAAGGATTGTTGGGTTTTAATTGGCGTCTGTTTATGGGAAGTACAAAAACGGTGGATGATTAAGAATTTGATAATATGACGGAATCCCATAGAACCAAGTAAAGTTTTGCATGGAGTTGGGCGTTCATATTTTTGTATTTATTATCGTTTCCTTTGTTAAATTTTAAACTTAATGTGTTCTAAATAAATGTTTTATTTGTGTTAACAGAAAATCTTAATAGCTGTACGCCAATATTATTGGATTACTTATTTAGAAGATAATATCGTGACTTGTAGTACATCTTTAAATCTTTATAACTGTATGATCTTACTAAACTCTTCTTCTAGTTCAGTCCTGCGTAGTTTAATTATACCCAAATCCCCTAAACTGTCTTTTAATTTACAATATCTAAGATGAAACAGATTATCCTTAAATGCGAAAGTTTATGAGTATGAATGTATGCTTGTTTGTGACTCTTTCACGCGAAAAGTACTAAACAGATTTGGATGAAATTTGGCACACGAGTAGTTCATAACTTGGATTCCCACAAAGGATACTTTTTATACCGGTAGTACGATCCCGTTGGGTAATAACCAACCTCCACGCGTGCGACGCCGCGCGCATTGGCTAGTTATATTATAAGTATAAATATCGAAAATTCAATAACCACGTGTACTTCATAAACACAAGTGTGTGGCGCAGACGCACCTGCGGTCAACTCTCACCGCGTGGTTTTTATTACAAGAGTACTTATGAGACAAACATATTGATTACATTGATTATCTCGAGAATTGTAGATAAACAATGTTTATTAGCTATTAGCTGATTACACGGACATTTTATAGAGAGAAAACTGGTCAATAATTGTAATTACATATGGTATAATATTATTTATCATGTTGGTTGTTTAATTACTTTCAAGTGAACCAAGGAGGGAAAATTAATTTTAGAGAAAATGAAATTAATAAATCGGGTAACCGGAAAAACATATAAAATGGCAATATCGAAATGAAATGCTTTCAATGCAAAAATAGACCCTAAAACCTGTGCAGCAAAGAAGAAAACAAAATTGTCTCATCTTTTCATGGAGAGGAACTACTATTGACCATCATCAGCTACTTAAGACTTTTTCTACCTTGATCGGGGTAGACTTCCAGCTTCCAGCCTAACCGGCGCTGTCAGTTGTGACTGGTCATCTCTTAGCTGCCACGGTTTATTTTAATTACTTTATTTTTTAATTACTGATTTAATCTTTTACTCTGGACGCTCTTAACTTGCCCGTATTTCTACATTGTTCTCACATATTTGTAATTCACATGAATGATGTAACCAAGATTTTGTAACATATTTTGATTTAAAAGAGTGTCCATGGAGTTTCTTGCCCATTCTTCTCCATAGAGATCTACCTACGCTACGGAATGGGCAACTACAATACTTGCACAAGTTATTATGCCTTGTGACTGGGACTGTAGCTTCGCGTTTTTTTTTGTTTTTTTTTTTACTTTCAAAAGTGCCTGTAATGGGCTAATTGAAATAAATGCTTTGACTTTGACTTTGAACCGAGTTACCTGGATTCCAGTATTGAGGACCTACTATCATAAACAGTAATCTCAATTACGGAGCAGATCTTTCATCACCCCTTCTCCAATATAAACAGATGACAATTCCAAACAACTTGAAACCCTACTCCCCCATAAAGCACAGCTAGCTTGAAGATGTAACATGTCAGGGTCAGTAACTCCGCGTGATGACCTTACCGTGCGTTACGCAACATGGCGGTGTCACAGTGCGTAGGTGCGCCGGCGCAGACCGGTGTCGCATGAGTATTAATGATCGTCTGATCGTTGCATCGATGTTAAGATAGTGGGTAGCGATGTCTTCTGCCTGTTTTGAAATTCGAGTGTTACTTGGGCGAAAGGGAAATCATCAGTATTTTTAACCCCCGACCAAAAAAGAGGGGTGTTATAAGTTTGACGTGTGTATCAATGTCTGTCTGTGGCATCGTAACTCCTAAACGGATGAACCGATTTTGATAAAATTGATTTCATTTGAAAGGTATTTTAATTGAGTGTTCTTAGCTATATTTCGAGAAAATCCGTTCAGCCGTTGAAGATCATCACCTCTTTTCTAGTTCAATAAATTAATCCAAGCGTCGTAGCGTCGGGGGATCGCTAAGTAGACCGCTTAGCACAAGCACAAAACTAAGCGGACCCCTGCTTAATCTATGAAACCAAAATTGGAATACAAAAAGCCTGTTCAAGAAATTCTACCTCATTATCATTCCAATCTGCCTGCATCCCAATTTATTTGGGGTCGGCGCAGCATGACCTCTTCTTCAATGCTTCTACACTACTCGTCATCTCCTCAGACAACTCCTTTCTTATCATTATTATCATCCTTCACACAGTCCATCCATGCTCTTATACCCATCCACATTCATAATCAACACATTCCTCACTCCTCATTCCTCCGCATCACATGCTCATGTAAAATTCTACCTGCCAGGCATTATTTTATTTCAATTAAATCCATCTAATAATATCGAATTCAAGTTTTTCTAGCTAAGCATTGTTGGATAGTCGATGTTAAGTTTCCCTGTATGTTTTTCACCTAAAGCCGAAAAAGTGTTTGTTGCAAGGCATTGGATATCATACGAGTATACACCGTGTAAATCACCTCATCACGAAGCCGTCAACCAAGCATTCTGTACATGAAACTAGGTAACTTTATGGAAAAATTATTGCTGGGATACGACTTTTTTTTGGGGGGTGTAAAATCATGTTTTGTGATAGAACTCAATGTAACGCACTCAAAACATTGAGCTGATGGGCGGATTGAATAGTACGAGGGTCGTGGAGGTGTTTAAAGTAAAAATCTTAAATTAGAAACTTGTATTTAAAAAAATACTTGTCAAAAAGTAGGAACTTTGACCCATAATATCTCCGTAACTAGAAGGTTCCCGGGTATGGTGTAGAACAAAAAAATTATCGCAATGACAGGGAGAACCAGTACCTTTCGGCTTCGTTAAGAGGTGTTTTACACCCTTTATGTCGAGTAGTCAGAAGCCAAAAAGTCTGACATCCAGACTTACCAAGGGGTATCGTATTACCCAGTTGCTGGGTTGTGGAGGTTAGATTGGCAGTCGCTTCATGTAAAATACTTGTACACAGCTGCATCCGGTTAGACTGGAAGCCGACCCCAAGACAGTTTGGGAAAAGGCTAGGCAGATGATGATGACGAGTATATGTTAAGATCAAAAAGGAGGCCAAAATGCATAAGTTGTGCTTCAAGCATGAATCATGACCTCGCAGCAGTGTGGGTCAAAGTTCGAACTGAGAAAGTGTAGGGACCTATTGGAAACTATTATATTTGAAACTTAGTGTTAAATTCGATATTCCATGATAATTTTGATACACGGTGCTGATATTATAGAAGAGGTTGGAAATGTTAGGATATAGGAAGTACCTTTGACTTTAAGTAAGGATTTCCGGTATAGGGTATGTATTCAATAGGTAGGTACACCTCTGCCTAACCCTGGAGATTGCAGGCTAGATGTTATCTTTTGTAAAATGCTGACAAACATTCAAAATCAAATCAAAATATTTTATTTTACATAGGCCTTACATGGGCACTTATAAAACGTCGACAAAAATGCACGGTTCGGGTTGGTCGTTTTCTATGGAGAAGAACCGGCCAGAAACTCCATGGTTACTCTTTTAAAATCATTTAGTTTTACAATATTTGAAGTTACAGCGTTAGTACTATAAGTATGGGAGGACAGCGTAGGCCCGACAATAAGCCGTTGCTTACTACAAAAGGTAGAACGAGATAAAAAAATATATTAACAAACACAGCAAAAACTTTTTAAATCAGGTAATTATTTTAAATACCCCAAATACCTACATGAGTTATAGGAAGAACAAAATAACCGTCTATGGTAAAACTGGTTGACAGGTTCAGGAAACTATTAGTAAGATAAGTTTAACAGCTTATGTAATCAATCGATAAAGATGGTGCTTTCCAAGATATGACCAAGTTTCTGTAGATTATTATCATACGACAGAAATCAGGAAACTTCAATCCTCATCAGTTTCAAAGTGTAGAGAAAAGTTTTAATGTATAAACGACATGCAGTAGCTGCCACAAAGTCTGGATATTTACCTAGTTAATGGAAAAAGGCTCTTCCCCTTATAAATGGTAGAAAAAAAAATGGTTTGTATTGATGACTTTAATGATTGATTATAATTCTGTAACTACATACGTGTTACGGTCGCGAATTATATTTTCTTAACCATACCATGAAGCTTGTATGGAAGAAGAAGACATGCTGCGCTTATTTGTTTTGAAATGAAGTGGACATACTGGTCAAGAGAATGATGATAGTAATAAATTGAAACAGACCCACAAAAGGCAAAAAACCTAAAAAAAAAACGCGGCTTACCCTGCCGCTAACTGGCGAAATGTGACAAAAAGGTGACTTTTTTAAAAAAAAACTTTGCCCCACACTAGGAATTTCTCCTGTTTTGTGGGTGCGTTTACAAACATTTAAACTCACATACACAAACAGCCGGACCCGGAAAAACTATCTGTAAGCCATACAAATATTTGTTCCGTGAACTTCCGTGCCGGGATCGAACCCGCGGCACACAGCGCAACTGTCGATCAACCACTGCGCCAACCATGCCGCCAACAACTCCCTCGTCTGTGTAACATTTAAGGGATTGCAGTCGTAACGTGATTTAAAAAGCGGAGAGAAGTAATTACTTTGTTATAAAGATACATGTATCCGCTTATGACCTTTTGTTCCGTAAGTCTCGGTGACCACACACGGTCACATTTTGCTATGCAACGTTATTACAATAACAGTTCTGTAACGTAGCACATGCTTCCCAGTAGATCAACTTGGCGGTTGAAATGTTATGTGTTGTCATGTTGTGTTAATTTTTTGTGCAGTTACATGTTTTTTTATTAATGTTGGAAAAAGATATGCATGTGCGAGATTTGGTTAAGTGAAAGTGAATTCAAGGGTGAAAAGGGAAACAAGGGTCTCTTTCAAGGGTGAAAAGGGAAACAAAACATAAAAAAAACTAAACTAGAAAATGGTTTTAGATACGACAAAGATCTAAGATACTGTATAGGACGTATTAAATTAGGACTGTGCGTACATATTATGTTATCAATCAATAACTGTTATAGCTATTGTCTCGTTTTTTATTTAACGTGGTAAACCTTATCGCTTTACTATAAGAGTTGTATTTCTCTGATTTTGAACAAACTTTTATAACAAATCTCATGGACAGCCCCAAGTTCACCCACTGCCACAGCTTCACTGCACCAGAGCTATTCACCTCACGCACGACGCACGCAAGACACTGTACCGGCAGGTCGACGACCCCACACATTTCTCTGTTTGATAACAAGTTCAAGTTATTGATAGTAAGTTATTCTATGAATCAAGCCTGGTCAGATTGTAAGAGGTCTCTATCAAGTTCGGATACTGTTTTGCCTTGACAGGCCGACTTTTGGTTCTCTTTCGCTCATTACCGCAGATTTTGAGTGTGATGACGATAGATATTTTGACGACACCAAAATATTAACATAATAACATCACGCCTGTAATCCCAAAAGGGTTAGGCAGAGGTGTACCTAATAGCACACCCACATTTCGCCAGTTATGTTTTAAGTCTCTTGTAATAGGGGGCGACCCTATTGCCATAAACTGGGCACAAATCCAGACTCCGTGGTTGATACTTACTCAGAAATTCCTAATGGAAAAAACCTAACACTTTGCTCGACTAGGGAATCGAACCTGGGAATTCATGCTCAGCAGTCACGTTTATATCCAAACTAGCTGTCCCGAGCAACTTCGTCTGCGTCACATTTTCCCCGTTTTCGCAACATTTTTCATTGCTGCTCCGCTCCTATTGGTCGTAGCGTGATGATATATAGCCTATGTTACTTCTAATACCTCCAAGAATATGTGTACAAAGTTTCATGATGATCGGTTGAGTAGTTTTTGCGTGAAAGCGTAACAAACAAACTTACATACACATTTATAATATTAGTAGGGTTTATGTTTTTACAGACACATAAAAAAAAAAGTTGCGGTAGAGTAGAGAGTATCATAGTATATGTATGTCCCTTCCATTTCAGAATAGACTAGGCTTCTGATGTACCGGATGCAGCTGACTACCAGTATTACGTGAGGAGCGACTGCTTATCTGACCTGCATCCTCAATTCAGTATCTCCACTTAATTTTAAAACAAATAACCATGACAATATCTTTATTTATTTTTAGCACCAAACCAACACTATTACACTATTGAATAAATCTACACATCAAAGCCCCCTTCAAATTACAACTTCCCAGAACATTTGAAGCACTGACCCCACTTGCACTACTGCTTACACAGCCCTCTGTAACGCTGCACGCACAAGAGTGGGTGTGGGTCAGTGGCCTCGCTATCGGTCAGACACTATTTGCTCTGTAGCGTGATTGCTGCGATAACAACGCTTCTGGGATTGAGCACCTACGTGATGCAGTTCAGGAGGTCTACTACTCACGACGCACACAAGAAGTTCGAATTCACAGACAACGAATGTATTGAATGTTATTGGGTGCGTCCGCAAATTATATACAGTAGAGTCAGAAACTTAACTACGTTTAATTTTCGTTCGTTGCCGAAGTTACGTTTCGGAGAAAGAGAGTAGACCTCCAGTTGTGCAGGTTATAGGCAGTTGGATGTTGGTGAAAAAAGGTTTTAGCATGATTTTGAATTGGTGGTGTAGGGGAATAGAGGGAACAATGGATAGACCATAATCAGCGTAAGTATCACTCAAGCCTTCTCAATGAGAGAGTATTGGTAGATGTCACATGTCTTCGAATTATTGGTTCTAGGACATCCCGTTGCATGGCTAAGATGACGAGAGGTAGACATTGAGATGACGGCTGATAGATGCATAGAGAAGCTATTGAGATACCAAAACCATCAGCATGCATAGCGAAACTATTTGTATCGTGGTTACTCATTTGCTTATGTTTTCATCTCAACATCCTATGTTAGTTTATTTTCATGATTTGCTAGAAGAAAACGAAAGATTTGGCAAAAGATTAAATTGTTCAGATTGTTAAGGAATAGTCACATCAAACGTAAGTCTTCAAGATCATCTTTCTGCCCTTGTCTCGTGTTGCGAAAAACCACACACCACACGACCCCAAGTCGTGTGGTGTTTTGGTTTTCGTCATGTCATGGAATGTCGCTACATGGCAAGACATAAATCCGTTAACTAGAACCCATGCCTAGAACTTGGCCACTTTGGCTTTTTATGCTTTTAATATTTCTACACCGGCAACGGTAGTGTATGTGAAACTGTTTTAGATTAAGATCATAATGTACCATTCACTCAGAAATAAATATTATTCTATTCTATTCTATTCTATTCTAACATTATTACAATACCAAATTATAAATAACTAGGCATTCCTATACCATTCTTTCCTGATCGCAGATCGTCGTGTCAAAGGTGGCAGCTAAACTCCGCCTGGCTTTCAACACGTCATCAGCATTAATTGTAAGCCAACAATCAGTGAGATGACATGCAATTGACACAATGTTTTTCTCTCCAATTCCCAGAAGAAGAAACCTAAGTACAATTCAGTGTGGGAAACACAGTGATTAGTGTAGTCATGCCATTATGTACCTAATGTATATGTATATACAAGTAGATATGTTTGTGGAAGACAATAAAATGAGTGCTTGCAACTAAATGATGGATTCACACAATGCAGTATTAGGTACTCTGTACTCATACTGTCCGGGATACGAAGTTATATTGCAAAAATGTTACGAGTACATGCAAGTATTGCAATACAGAGTATGAAGCAGAGACAGGTCAAAAGTTAGACCCTTAAATAAAATAGTAATGATTGTGAAAAGGTCTACCTGTTCCGATATTACACCAAACTTCACGTTTTTGCATTCCATTCATCAAGGAACATTGAAATGATAGAATTCCTACTAAAACCACTAACCAGCGCCATTACATGGGTATGTCTTTATAAACTATGATTTATGAAATAACGCCGAAGATATTTTGAACAGCTAAAACGCCAGACCCGCATTAGTAGAAAAGGGAGACAGAAGCATTTGACCTAAAGCCTACAGTGAAACTAAACGGGGTAGTTACATTATTTCCTCATCCAAACAAACTCAATCCTTGAAGAAAGAAACCATGAAATCCCAAATTTGTTAGAAACTTGGAAAAGCTTTCACAGATAACCCTACCTTCCCACAAGTACTTCACCGTATCAGCCACATGTTTACTATCACATTCCCAAAACTCTTTGAACCTAAAGTTCTAACAGACCGACTGTTATCTGCTACAAACATCTGGTTTGGCTTATCACGGCTTATCATGCGGTTATGAAGGGGAACACACACTGATGGTTACCTTTTACGGGGTTAATTAGAAATCAAAGGATGCTCTGTTTTGGGAATGAAAAGAAGGTGTTGAGCATTTAGAGAAAGAATTTGACCGATGTTTGTCGTCAGTTCAAGTCGCTTTTAGGGAACTCCTTGGTTACGATTTTTTGGTTAATGGTTCAAGATAAATGCCGGCTTATCTGTTCCCTGATCATTAGAAAAATCTAGACGGACAAAATCTTCCCAGACAATAAAGCCTGTACACAGCGGCGTTTCTCTCACGTAATCAGGATGGATCGATTCTGATTCTGATCGATTAGTCTGGCATACTTCCGAATCAGGAGGCCTACTCTCTTTCTCCGAAACGTAACTTCGGCAACGAGCGAAAATTAAACGTAGTTACGTTTGTGACCCTACTTTATATCATTTGCGGACGCACACAATACATTCGTTCACGTTAATCCTCTGTGAATTCGAACTTCTTGTGTGCGTCCGCAAATTATATAGAGTAGGGTCACAAACGTAACTACGTTTAATTTTCGTTCGTTGCCGAAGATTCGTTTCGGAGAAAGAGAGTAGGCCTCCTGGGCGGAAATTGTGGTGAGCTCATTAAGTTAATCCTATTTCGTGCTTCCGAAAATTTGGTCGAAGATCTAAGCCTGAGGCAGAAATAATTAAGGTTTCAAAATCAATACTTAGAAGTAATAAGCGATGCCTTTGTTTTGTTAAAGAAGGACAATGAATCTTGAAAAAAGGATATAACGATAATCATTGTCCTGGCCTCATCCCTATTTATTTAGGTTCGGCGCAGCATGTCTTCTTTTTCCACCATCATCATCATTTCAGCCGAAAGACGTCCACTGCTGGACATAGGCCTCCCCCAAGTGTCGCCACATTGACCGGTCCCGTGCGCCTCGCATCCAGCGGATCCCCGCAACCTTCACCAAGTCATCGGTCCACCTAGTGGGAGGCCTTCCAACTCACCGTCTTCCGGTTCGCGGTCGCCATTCCAGAACTTTTCGGCCCCATCGCCCATCCGTTCTGCGGCTTCTACCATACTTCTATATTATTAGTCATCTGAGCAGTCACCTTCTTGTGAGCCATATGGATGACATGGCTTCACACAGTCCATCCGTCTTTAGGTCTTCTTCTACTCTTATAGCCATCCACATTCATACTCAAAACTTGACTGAAAGATATTCAAAACCATAGTTTTCTTAAATATTGTCACGTAAACCTTAGGACACACACGTCTTCAATATCCACAGATAAGTTAAACAACACATTAGCATTGCTTTCGCTCATCGCCGATGGAAAAACGCACGCATACAGAAACTCTACATAAAAAATTATAGAGATCCATTACAATTCAGCGAACGCTCACAAAATGACAAGTACTAAGCACATCGTCGGTAGGGTTACCAATTTAAAAAAGCCAGACAAAAAGGCGGACATTTGCAGCAAAAAATCGGGACATATAACTTTGAAAAAAAAAAAAAACTTTCTTTTCCTGTATTTCCATGAAGTTTTATTTTCATCTGCTAGTTTTTGCCAGTGACTTTGTCTGCGTGAAGTTTGTGGTTGGAACATAACCTTTGGTACTCGGCAATAGCGTAGTTTTCTATCAGTGAAAGATTTTTTTAAAGGATGAGTAGTTTCCGAGAAGGCCTCTAAATTTAACTCTTTATATATTTTAACTTTGGCCAATTCAAGGGCCAACAAGCCGTACATGCCCGTACGGAGGTAACCCTAATCGTTTGACAAGTACTAAGTACATTGCATGGTATTTGTGTAACAGTTTCGACGCACACGCACTGCCCTACTTGTGCGACTTTTACTGACAGCTGACATCGATTTTGGGCAGAAGGTTTGTTCCGTATGCGTCACAAAGAGACGTAAATACAGAAATAATACTGGGTGGAAGGCCCAACGGCGCACAAACGGTTACGGCACTACGTATTTAATACATGATTCTGAACCCTCAAAAAAACAGCTGTTTCGTAAAAACGCCGGCCTAGTGCGAGTCGGACTCGCGCACGACCAGTTTCGTACCATTATTTCTAAAAACGAGCAAAAAAAAAAAATTTTTTTTTTTGTTTGGGAGCCTCCTTTAATATGTTTTTTATCTGGTTTTAGTATTTGTTGTTATAGCGGCAACAAAAATACATAATCTGTAGAAATTTCAACTGGCTAAGTATCACGGTTCATGAGATACAGCCTGGTGACAGACGGACGGACGGACAGACAGCGAAGTCTCAGTAATAGGGTCCCATTTGACCCTTTGGGTACGGAACCCTAAAAAGTGTAATACACTCGTACCGAACGCGTTTGAGTCTCGGTTTGCCTTAATCAAGCCCTCAAACGCAGTTTAGATGCGCTGATCACGTTTTATCTCATGAGTGGAATTTTCCCTAAGTTATGGTGACTTAGAACTTTATAGATCCGCTTCACAGTAATACTAATTTACGGTTAACGATATTAATCATTAGGAAGAAATCTGGTCTGCAAAGACCAAGTAATATGCAGCAGTATCATTTTTAGTTTTTTATTTGCACGAGAGCCCTGTGCCTAGCCCCGGCTTGTATATCCTTTTCGGATAGGAAATCATCAAATAACCCCTCCCGCTCTGGGCGGAGCGGAAGGGAGTGTCAGACTTGTACTGACTAAAACCCATCCATGATCCTTCTTAGCCCTTTGTGTTCCAGGGCCACGGTATCTCTTTCGAACAGTCCCGCAGCCCTGGCAGGCATCGGCCCTTTCGGGCCCCTTCCGATTTGCTGACATCTTCACGAGGCGCGCAGCCGAGTATTTCCTGGTAAAACTAATAATTTAATTTCGATGCCAAATGAAGGTGCAGACAAATTTTGGATGCTAGATTGCCATTCTAGAAAAAAACTTTCGATACTAATAGGAATTTGTTGAAAACTGAAACTGGCTCGTTTCAGCTACACTAAGCACATTTTATGACCTGTTTCAGTTATATCATCCTTAGATGTAGACGTGTCAAAGAATCCTGGTCGAAGACTGAGCCTTCTGTATCTTACCTGCTACATGATATACCTACGTACAACTGACAGCTCTTCACTTGTCAAGCAGTCATCCACTTTCGCTGAGGGATTTAGAGGGATTGAGACCTCGACTCTAATCCCTGGACGATTTATAACTGTATCAAGTTAATAGCCATGAGTTTAGAACTTTCTAGTCGGTAATAAGATTATAATAGTTCCAAGGATATAGTTTGAAGAAGCCTTTTGAGGTCTGGGGATTAAAGTAACTGAATACACTGTCTGTGGGCTTTGAAATAGATTTTTGTTTATCTGGAGATGTATGACCAGTCCGAAAGCTATTCAAGATCGTTTTTGGTTTTTCTGGAAACTGAGGTCATGGATCTTATACTGTGAGGTTGTAGTTCAATTTAAATTATCGCCATTTTTCCTTGCGTAAGAGTGGTGATTAATGCTAATCCTTCCATACACAAAATACGCGCTTTAGACGTTGAGTTGGGGAAACCAGCCGGCTATACAAAGCTAGTAATTTTTTTTATGAGAATTATACTTTGCTCAGCTTTGGGACGGTAACAGGCTAGATTATGGTCATTTTTTTTTTTTAGACTGAAACTACGAATCCTGTGGCAGAGAAAGACTTTTCTAGTTTAGTTCTAATCTTGAATGAACCTAACAAAGGCTAAAATTAATAAAATCACTCCCACAAACCAGTTTCCTGAGCTCATCTGTCCTCCGATAAGCTTCCAACGTTCATATCCGAACGAAACCATCAACTCTTGATAACAATTCCCGCGTCAGCCGTGACTGCATCAGCCAGTTTCCCATGGAACAATGCACAATGAACAATGGTGACACACCACGCACGACCTTGGGGGGAGAAAGTCTATGGGCTGAAGAATCTAAACAAATATATATGCAGTTGGTCTATAGAAGTATGGGGGATACTTTTATGGGTTATCTAAGATTGATATAGAGGTTTGTTTTTATTGACTTGTGAAGTTGCTGGTGGGCCTTGCAAAGTAGTAGTAAGAAGTAGATGGTATTCTACGGAGGAATTCTAAAGGAACTGAATATTTGATCTGCGTGTTATCTGCCCAAAATGGCAGATAAAATTTCGACGCTGCAATTTACTGTTGCAACTAGTTGATAGTTCAGTGTCCTACATTACCTGACCCCTGTTACAAAAGAGGGGAACACGGGTCAGCGACACAGGGGTCAATACAATATACATAACTTCCTACCATATAATTTCCAATACTGCACCAAAAATGGTTGAGCAGCGGTGGCCCAATGGTGGCAGCCCCGACTTACAAGAAGTAAGTCGTAGGGTCGAACCCAGGCAGGGGCATTACTTTGTGTAATTTATTTCATCACCGCTGCTCTCAAAACGGTGAAGGAAAACATCGTGAGGAAACGACACGAAACACGAAAAGACATGTGACATCTACCAACCCGCACTAGGCCCACGTGGTTTAATTAAAGCCCACACCCTCTCATTAAGAAGAGGCCTGTAGCCCAGCAGTGGGAACATTATAGGCTTATGATGATGATGATGATGACATCAAAAACAGACCCAAACCTAGGGTGGGGATTAGTATCACAAGCAGGATAAATTTAAAAGATAATATGAATCACTGACCAACAGATTTTTTTTGAGACCGAATAATTAAAAAGAACAGTCGATAATGCCATCTAAACAAATAGCACACCGGTCCCTTGACCTCCTAAACTAATTTCGTTACCACCTGGATGTTTAAACAGCTGCTTTCCGTCATACTCATATATTATCATTTATCTTTCAACCTCTTATCGGTAGCACAAATATTTTGGCAAAGTATTTGGAATGTAGGCTGTAGGTCAACGTGCTCAGTGTAAATATTGTTTTTGGGGTAGTGTGTTGCTTGCTTTATCGCTGTGTGACGTAAGCAGAAATCTTTGCAATTAAAAATTGGAGCAGGTTGAAATGTTCACTCAGCTTCCAAGGAGTTTCTTGCTGAAAATTCTGTCGCGAGGTGGCGCCAAGTGATTTGTCTTGTCGCCGATTGGCCGCTTTTCGTTTAAGATGACTTTGAGAAAGGGGTTGAATTAAATGGCCTGCCTGTTATTCAAAGATGCGGTCAAGCATATGACCTGTATGTATCGGTAGCTGGTATCAATACAAACTTGTAACTTTGACGTAGCATTTGTATGAGGTACAATCCTCTAACTAAAGCGTCACATTTTCAATATATGAGCTATCGAGCGCTAATTATTTATTGTGGAGGTTGCTTTTTTAAAGGTTTTTTTAAGTTTAAATAGGTTGACTGGTAATTTGTAAACGATGCATAAACACATGATTGTACTCACGTTAGCAAATAACTTTCGTAAAAAAACATTGAGAAAGTGAATGAGTATAAACCTTCAGATAACCTTAGAATTTAACTTTTTAAAAGACTTAGGGTCAGCTCACAACGAGACGCGACGCTGCGCGCACATTTTAAAGAGCGATTCAAAATTTAACTATATTTTCTACACGAAAAGATACACATTTCCTTGTGAGAATACGTTGCGCCACGCAGCGCTGCACCGCGTGACGCCTGTAAAGAAACGCCTGTAAAGAAATATGTATCCTTTCGTGTAGAAAATAAAGTTATATTTTGAATCGCTCTTTAAAAGTGTGCGCGCAGCGTCGCGTCGCGTCTCGGTGTGAACTGACCCTTACAAATTAGATTTTGCAGTCTTGTAAAATGGGTTCAGTGTCAAATAAGTAGGTACCTATTATCCAAACTAATCTCACAAACCGACATCAAATAAATCGGAACTAATCTTTCTGAAACTCTAATCCTTCGTTAAGCAGGTCAGTCACACCGTGATCAAGACGACCTTACTCAAAATAGTCCATTCTTTACTTCTAGTAGATAATCGCTCGAAACTATTACCAAACATTACCATTACAAGTGATGACCTTTACGCCTGTTTTAGTAACAATAATCCACAATAAAATGTATGCATAAATAAAAAGGTTTTGTTGTATTTTCAACGCTCTGTTTAGCGCTGAGAGTTGAAAATCCAACGTCGCAATCATATTTATGCGTTCATTTAGGCTCTGCTCTTAGTGTTAGTGAAAACGGGGATAAGATTTCGATCGCCAAGGAATTCAAATGATTGTTCCAATTGATTAATTTTATAACAATTCTTTGGAGCATGGTTTGAAATACTTCAAATTGATTTAAGATAATATCGACCATTTAATTTAATTCTAAATGTCCGCATACTTTTAAATGAGCAATTATTTTTTTGGTTCCGTTCTTGATACAGGATGTGTTTTTATTGATTTGTAATCAATTTCGTCATGATTGACTGTCCTTGAACTTTGCGATTGTCGTTTTTTTCTTGCGGTAGTATCTAGGATCAAAGAACTTTGAGCTAGATTTTATTTAGGTCTCGAAACGTTGCAATGATAAAATTGAGATGGACGTAATGTGACGCATTTTAAATGAGCCATGAACTTTGACTCTGTACGTAGCAGTCTTAGAACGCAGATAACCATAATGAAGATGAGAAATGACTGGTTCTCATTAGCTTGAGACGAGTGACAAGAGAGGGTAAGCCGATACCTAGCAATTCTCATCTGGGAAAGTGAAAAATGGATTTTAGCACAAAGTTTTATATTGAGCAGCATTATCAAGCACTTTTACAATAAAACCGCGAATTTACAACCAAAAATATAGCTACAGGAAAAACCGTCCATTATAATTAAAAATCAATAACGCGAGCAACAAACGCATTCAGGACCTAATAAACCGACTTACAAAAAAAGAGGAGGCTATTTGTAATTTTTGTTTAACAAGAACTGGTGTATTTTTAAAGTCGGATATGTTATGTTATGAGTGCTCTGGATTCTTAATTGTACAACCGTTTTATGTAACTCGTTAAAGGAATTATGCAGATCTGCGGTTGAGATTATGATCGTTATTAACATTTAAATTAGCTGAGATTTAATAAGCTGACAAAAAAGGAAAGTATTTAAGTCAACATTATTTATTTGCTCTAAATGTGGTATTGCAATAACACATTTTGATATAGTATTGATATGCACATATTTTTAAACAATTCGCTAATAATCGCTTGCCCATCAAAATTCTCCTCTTTCTTTTTGATAACAAAAATGTCTGAACACAATCTCGAGATCTAATCCTGTTCCAAATCATCAAAATTTAAATTAAAAACACCCGGCCAAGTGCGAGTCAACTCGCGCACGAAGGGTTCCGTACCACTATTTATAAAAACGAGCAAAAAGAAAAATTTTTTTTTTGTATTGGGTGGCCCCCTTAAATTTTATTTTATTCTGTTTTTAGTATTTGTTGTTATAGCGGCAACAGAAATACATAATCTATAGAAATTTCAACTGGCTAACTATCACGGTTCATGAGATACAGCCTGGTGACAGACGGACGGACGGACGGACGAACAGAAAAGTCTCAGTAATAGGGTCCCGTTTGACCTTTTGGGTATGGAACCCTAAAAAAAACAATTCGCATTACAAAAACAAACATCCTTTATATCACATCACTGTCGTATTTTATTATAGCCAAAACCATAAAGGGACCAAAAGGCATAAGTTTATGAGTGCAGGTCTAAAATGGCTGCTTTTGAATCCTAATAGGAATATAATAATCGTTAAAATTCGTAAAATGGTCAGAAAGTGACAATTCATAATTTTAACTGCGTCTGTCACAAAAAACCTGGTAAAAGTGGTATGCGACCAGCCTGAACGTCCCAGGACTCGATAAGGCCCGCAATTAGGCCGTTCGTCTCGCACTACGACCAAACGGGATCCGGACCGTTTCACTCTCAGTGACTGTTACTTTCAGACAGCTTTTTGTGTACCGGAATTTGGTGCTGCATGAAAGTTTTGGTAGTTCCTAATTGGACGTTTTTTTGGTATTGCAATGCGTGAATGTGGTAGGTGTATTCGTTAAAATTGACAGTCAGCTGTTATAAGGTGTGGTGCTGTGTCAGTTTTGTCTGAGCTGCTGTTATTTATGGGTGAGATTGTCTTGTTACCTAGAAGTTCATTAAACAAAAGGTAAAGGAGAAAGGAGAGATTCCCAGGAATGCATGAATGTTAATGATGGTGACGTCACGGATGTCAAACAGTCATAATTCTCAGCACGTCTCGGTTATAAATAAAAACACTTACAAAGTTTTATTAGGCATAAATTTATTGTGAATGTACAGTAATAAGTGTAATTAACAAGTGAAATTGTTATCCAAGGTTTAGCTGCTGTAATTAATATAAATACGCTAAAGTTGTGTTTGTCGATCTCCAGCAAGTACTAAAGTACCCGAAACCTCAAGAAAAAGAGACAATTTTTACCAGTGAGCGAAAATAAATCTGTGGCTTAGTTTCAGTGTGTGCACAACTTTACGTCTATACTGTGTACAAGCCTATGGTGTTTATCTGCACCATACACACCGTGATACCTGCCATAAACGTCTTCCTGCAAATAGCGCCATCTATTGCCTCACCTGTGTACTTTTTCTGACTAGTCGATCGTACTAATTACGTTGTCAACAAGTTGTACTCATGGCTAAGTGCGGTGCGTGTGGCAAGTTTCTTTCACCGGCAGAGGCCGCTAATTGCAATAAATGCCGGCGCTGGTACCACCGAGCCTGCGTTGCCCTTCAGAGTACAGGTCCTGTGGCGACCTCCTGGCAATGCCCTGATTGCGAGAAGAACCTGGTTAGAGATAACCGGGCTGAAACACCAGTGAGGGCACGAGCACCAGTACCAGCTCCACACGAGGAAAGCCTCGTCAATCTCATGGACACGAGCCCTATCAACAGCACAGCCCTAGATGCCACACAGGAGCTAAATCTAGATATCCTGAAGACTGAACTCAATCTTTTTAAAGAAGAATTTTTGAAGATCGTACGTAGTGAATTCCAACTGCTGCGTGAGGATCTGTCTGAGCTAAGATCCTCATTAAACTCGACAAATGATAGGATGAGTAATTTGGAGGAGAGGATTGCTGTTTTGGAAAATAGACAGACTGAGCCCATCGTATCACCTGTAGTAAATGACCTAATAACCCAACTGCGGAGTGACATAAATGACCGAGATCAAGAGCTACTTGGAAATGACATACAGATCTCCAATATACCCGAAACTAGTGGTGAAAACCCGGTCCACACGGCGATGCTCGTTGCATCAAAGATTGGCGTCAAACTCAAAGCGCGCGATGTAGTTAGCGCCGAGCGTGTTGGAGGCAGGCGTATCAACGCAACGCAGGCGACGGCGCCGGTGGAGACCCGCCCCCGCTTCCTCGTCGTGCGCCTCGCGCGCCGTGACCTACGGGACGAGCTGCTGGAAGGTGCACGAGTGCGTCGCGGCATGACCACAGCGGATCTCGATTTGCCCGGCCCTGCGACTCGGTTTTATGTAAACGAGCGCCTTACAAAGGTGAATCGAGAGTTATTTCGGAGCACGCGTGAGGCAGGCAATCGCCTCGGTTGGCAGTTCGTGTGGTCAAAACGGGGCCGTATCCTTGCACGGTACAAGCCTGGTGATGCAACTTGCCACATCCGTTGTGAGGGGGACATACTGCGCACTTTCGGACCGACAGCGACATCTGGTAACGGCGTTAATAACGCACTTTAGTGCTACTATCTTGTTTGTTTTTGTTTCTGTCTGTATTTTTCTAATTAAGGTCAATCTTTTTTCTGTACTTATAGTCATGCTGATGTTAAAAGTAAGATTAGTTAGAACGAGTGACAGGCTCTCAAAAGTTATAAAAATAAGTTTGTTTTTTTATTTCGGCTATAGGCAATGCTTTGTTTTGGCAAGTGTGTGTCTCGCGGCACTCCATAGTGAGCTACACGTAAACCAGTTTTATAACACTACACACATTTATCTACAACTACTCTTCACAAATCTCGTATTCCATTTTATAAACTTTTTGTTTACACATGTTCTTTCTCTTAAGCTACTATTTACATACCACTATTTACAACCGTTATATACTTTAATCTTGCATACTATCTACATATCTATAATTCAAGATAAACTAATAATTTATGAAATTTCGATTAAAAGTGCACTGATGATCATATGGATTTTGCTAAACGAAGGAATTTATTTTTTACTATTCTAATGACTACTAAAGGAGAAAAATATTTTAAAGTAGGTTTTCTTAATGCTGGCTCATTGAGTACAGATCATGATGATTTGATTGGTGCACTCGACAAGCATTGTTTTGATGTTATGGCCATCAATGAGACTTGGCTCAGACCGGGCGAGGAGGGGCGCGCTCCGGTGGTGCCGGGCTATCGTCTGCGTCACAAGCCGCGGCCGGCGTGTGTTCGCGCGGGCCGTGGTGGGGGCGTCGGGTTTTATGTGCGGCGCGGGCTAAGCGCACGTATTTGTCCTAGCGCGGTCGATCCCAGGTTCGAATCGGTCGAACAAATGTGGCTAACGGTCTCTCTGAACGGCAAAAAAATAGCCATAGGCACGGCTTACCGTCCACCATGGCTTGACCTTGTCCTTTTCTTGGATGCCATTACGGACTCCATTAGTTTATTGGGAAATTGTGACCACTACATACTACTTGGCGACTTCAATGTTAATCTTCTAGACACAAACGGAATAAAAACTAAAAATATTAATGAATTCCTGAATTCCCTCAGTCTTACACAGTTGGTCACAACACCTACTCACTACACAGCATCCAGTCAAACTCTCATCGACCTATTATGTACCGACCTGAGGGCAAGATATACAGCAGTAGAATCGTTCAGTTCAATAAATGGCCACTGTATTGTAATAAGTGAGTTTAACATTAAGCGCGAAAAATTCAAACCATACTTAGTAAAATATCGGCCTCTAAACAATATCTGTTCAGAGAGATTTAACAAGGATCTATCATTATTAAATCTGGGAAAAATTTCATTGCTTGATACCGTTAATGATATGGTGCATGACTTTAACACCCGTCTTACTTTTCTTTTTGATGCTCACGCACCAAGCAAAACATGTACTGTCAGGGAAAAATCGTATCCGTGGGTGACAGATACTATCAAAGTTATGATGCGTTTGCGTGACGTTGCACTAAGTAATTATAGGAAAACAAAATCTGATTCTAAAAAACAATACTACAACGACCTGAAACACTTGGTGATAAATTCGCTGCACAGTGAAAAAACTGCATACTTCAAACATAACATTAATAATAAAATTAAAAACCCTAAACTGCTATGGAAAAATTTAAAATCCACCTTATCCACCTTTAAACCTAAACAAGACCTTCCGTCGCATTTTACAGATCCGGACTTAATAAATAGGAACTTTTTGATTGTCCCCGGTAACCCTGTGGCTTGCGTATCACTTATTAATTATTACGAAAATCATAAACATAATGAAGCAATTTTCTCGGTTACTCCAGTAGACCAGAACGATGTCTTACGCACTATCTCTAGTCTAAATAGTAACGCCGAAGGCTACGACAACATTTCCTTAGATATGATTAACATGACCCTGCCGCACGCGTTAAATGTTGTAACGGACATAATTAACCGCTCCATAATGACGTCAACGTTCCCGGACCTATGGAAAATTGCCTCCATTAGGCCCTTGCCGAAAAATTCTAATCCATCCACTCTAAAAGACTTACGCCCTATAAGTATTTTACCATGTCTATCTAAAGTGTTAGAGAAAATAGTTAGCCGCCAACTAACGCTTTTTCTAGAAAAAAATAACGTTCTACCAGATCTACAATCCGGATTCAGAAAACAGCGCAGCACATCTACTGCTTTACTAGATGTTACTGACAATATATTATCTGCCCAAGATAAGGGAATGTGCACAATACTGGTTCTGTTAGACTTTTCCCGTGCTTTTGACGCTATTAATATCCCACTATTACTATCGAAGTTGAATTACTACGGTTGCGACCGTGAAACTATCCAATGGTTCCGTAGCTACCTACGTAATAGGAAACAACTTGTTGACCTTCGTTTGAGTGACGGCACTTCTCTAAAGTCAACACTAATTCCTGTAGAGAGAGGCGTTCCGCAGGGCTCTATTTTGGGTCCAGTTCTCTTCATTCTGTACTGTGCGGACATAATAAAAAGCCTCCACAGATGCAAGTACCACATATACGCTGACGATGTCCAACTTTACATTTCATTTAGGCCTGACGAATATGACAGTGCCATTAAATATCTTAATGAAGATCTTCAGCGAATCGCCGTTTGGTCTGAAGAGAACTGTCTATCGTTGAACCCATCAAAAACAAAGTTTATGGTGTTTGGCACTAGACAACAGTTGGCTCGTCTGCCTCCGATTTTTGACCTGGAACTAATGGGCGATACAATTGAGCGTGTGTATGAGGCGCGAAATCTAGGTCTTACAATGGACAAAGACCTTCGTTTTGAAAAACACGTAGCGGACTCGGTAAGAAACTGTTTCTATCGCCTGAAGGTCTTGTACAGGATGAGGCCTTATTTGTCCGAATCGCTAAGGGAACAACTTGTAGAATCTTTAGTTCTTTCTAGGCTGAACTATGCCGATACTGTGTACGGCCCGCGCCTACTAGCTCGTACAGATCGGCTCATACAAAGGGTACAAAACGCGTGCGCAAGGTTTTGTTACAACATTCCCCGCAGAAGTCATGTAACACCTTACCTCAATAAGCATTCTACTTTAAAAATGAAATCCAGACGCAAACTACACCTGGCGTGCCTTCTGTTTGGTGTTGTTAAATATAAAAAACCGGATTATTTATTTAACAAACTTAGTTGGGTAGCTAGTACACGTGAATGTGCAAGAAGGCAATGTGCGCAACAACTCTCGACTCACCCTCATCACACAGCAGCATTCAGAGGTAGCTTTCGGTATGCTGCATCCAAAGTGTGGAATAACCTGCCACCACCAATTAGATTGATAAACACAATAGACACATTTAGAAGACGTTTACGGCAGTATCTAGTGGAAGCGCAACGAAAACTCGATATGGTCGAACTAAATGTATCAATTATATGATGTTTGAACCTGCCTACCTTATTAACTGTCACCTTATTAACTATACAATTACTTGTCGTCTATGCTGCTCAATAGTGTAGATAGACGAAGTTAATTTTATTTACATTAGTGGGAATTTATACAGCGCTTGCTTACGCTCGGCTCGATTGTGATGTTTCATTATACTTGTATCCTCCGGTGGAGGGTGACGTCGTGTTAAGCGCGCCGCTGCGTCCCATTGCACTTTTTAGGAGACCTGCGGCATGTAAAAATTGCACTCTAAACATGACCTAGTTATACAAGCATGCATTACTGCATCGTATGCGCACGTTTAAACTGACTTCTTTTAAACTTACCCATTGGCCTGGCCTACATGCATGTGACTGGAACGGGTGGAGCGTGGCGTCGCGTCGGGATGGCACAATATCACCGTATTTTCCACTAAACTGGCAGTAGAACATCCTGTGTTTGGTCTGCGTTTCATTTATTTTGCTAACTTTCTTAATGTAGGAAACCTATAAAAATTAATGCAAAAATTAAAGAAATATATCTCTCATTATAATCCGGTGACATTTTATGCACATATATTATTATTAATTAGCACTTACTCTTTGTTTCTTCTTACTATTCGTTTATCCACGCAAGTTTTGACTATCCAGTTCCTCTTCTGTCTTAATTTTACATTGACGTCGTTATATTCCGCTTACATAACTACCATATGTATCGATTGGCATGACAAATAAAATAATTGACAATGCAACCCACACTTAAAAATGATAAAACGCTATCCGTATTAATTATAAGTCCGTGGTGCTTGGCTGCTCGCAGCGTAAGTAATGAAATGTAGTGTGCGTTAGAAATCTGGCAACGTGCGAAACAGGTTTCTAGAGCCTTAGTTTGTTGTCATGCGTTCATCCCATTTGTTTACCTTCTTATTTTACTCGGCACTTATTTTGGTAATCTTATTGCGTAGTTTTTTATTTGTTATTATTATTATTGCTGTACACAATCTTATTTTATCTAAGTACCCGTCTCACATACACATACACTCTGACACAAAATATGAAGCTGTTTTACGTCCGTCACATCACATTCGCAGGTCCAGTTGAAAACCAGCGTCAGGCAGCCTAGCTGCCCGGCATTTTGCTGAACTGGCCCTTTTTGGCGCAGCCGTGAGGCACACAATAATTATCCCTCTTTTCTTTTTGTTTTATTTAGCTACACAATTATTAACCCTTTTTTTCTTTTGTTTAAATTTAAGTATTTTTTGTGTTCATTTTCGTTTAATGTTGTGTGTACTTGTGGTATGTGCCAAATAAACTTATTTTCTTTCTTTCTTTCTTTCTTTCTTTCTTAATTTGTGTTTTCAATTCGAAGATATTAGTTTTTCGATACTTGAGAGTATCGAAGACAAAGTGACATTCAATCAGCATTAGCGATGGTGGAAAAGTGAAAAACGTTGACATTTTTGACATTAGCTACAGATTAACTGGTCGACTTTCAGTGAGCGCAGTAGTAATGTTAAACGTATATTCTTAAATGATTATTTTACAATGTACTACCGCATTTAACGTTTTAAGTTTTTATTAATACAGATCAACTTTACAAACGAACGCATAAACTCAGCCAAAGTAGTAACAATACATAATCTTAATAAAGTACAAAAAGAAAGTCAATTGACTCCCGCGATAGAAGATGGCCGCGATGTCAATTGCTTGAATTGAGCGCTTCCGACAGAGTACAGCTGTTGTTGAAACAATAAGTAAATTATATTGATCGGAGGAAGGATGGATTAGCGATGATTAGTGTTGTATAAACTTTTAATTTTAATGGGTCTTCTTTAATCTAAAGATAGGTTTATTTCAGACATGAAAGTAATTGGTATTTGTTGCTAAAACGTTTAAAACTAACTAGAAAAGACACTTTCATTCATTTATATAAACTATATACAGGGCCACCCTGTATATTGTTTATGGCCCTGTATATAGTTTATATATCTATAGCCTACAATACGACAATAAATGAAAATACATGAGGTATGTCCACGCGTGCCTCAAGGAGACGTCAGCTAACTGGAAGGGGTCCGAGAGGGCCGATGCCTGTCAGGGCTACGGGACTGTTCGAAAGAGATACCACGGTATCTCTCTCAGGGCCGCGGCCCTGGTACACAAAGGGCGAAGAAGGAAAATTGGTGGGTTTAAGTCAGTACAAGTCTGACACTCCCTTCCGATCCGCCTAGAGCAGGTTATTTGATGAAAACCCATCCGTAAACAAGGTATGTACGCAGTTAATTTACTGTCAGTGCCTTTTTGTCTAATGTCAAACATCTTTTGACATTGAATGATTCTATCTACTTGTTTACTAGTGTGTATCTGACATAAAACTCTATTGATGAAAATTACGTTCCAAAGCAGGAAATCCGTAAATATAACAAAACATAAAGCCTGTAATAGCCGAAGGATTAGGCAGAGGCGTGCCTTATAGTACACCCACAATTCGGCAGTTATGTTAAGTTCCATGTAATAGGGGGCGAGCCTATTGCCGTCAACCATGCACAAATCCAGACTCCGTGGCTGATAGTAAGAAATCCGTAGACATGTGCAGAAACTCAGTGCGTTAATTTTTTTCATTAATTTGCAACTCAAAACTTGCTTCTACACAACGCCTAAGACATAATAGACGCTTGCAATCCCATAGTACCTAGAACCGCACAAAAAGCTGAACTACAACAAAAAGGCCATTACAGACGACCTCCGAACGTCACGATTGCATTGTTTGTAAATACCCGAGCCCAATCGTCGCTGTCACTAAATAGTTAGCTGCAGGCTTTTTATTGAGCGTCTGTTAAGTACTTAAGAGTTTGTGAGAGGACGATTCTATGCAAATTTTACGTGTACAGTTTTTTTTTGTTTGGAAGATTGCTGTACTAAAATCTGCCTGTCCTTTGTTGTATAATGGACATCTTTGCAAACACGAAGTTTTTAGTGTCACAAACTTAAAATCACGCCTGTAATCCCTAAGGGTTAGGCAGACCCATTTCGCCATGTTTAATTCCCTTGTACCATGTTTTTTTTTGAGGAGCTCGTGGCTAAACAATAACAGCCGCACGGGTCGACCTTTAAGATTAAGCCGTGCTTGCCGAGGTTGGTCCGTGACCATAATTACATACCGAGTTTCCTCCGTGCCTCGGAGAGCACGTTAAGCCGTTGGTCCCGGCTGTCATTTGTAGATCTTTGACAGTCGTTACAAGTAGTCAGAAGCCAAAAGTCTGACATCCAGTCTTACTAAGGGGTATCGTATTACCTAGCTACTGGGTTGTGGAGTTCAGATAGGCAGTCGCTTCATGTAAAATACTGGTACTTAGCTGCATCCGGTAAGACTGGAAGCCGACCCCAAGATAGTTTGGGAAAAGGCTAGGCAGATGATGGTGGTTCCATGTTTATTGGTGGGGGCGGAGGGGGAGGTCTATCAACCGCTCACAAGTCCAGACGCCACGCTCCTTGGGTGCCACTAAGAAATTCCTGATGGAGAATGTCGCCGTCTCGCTTACAGAGTGGAAACACGTGTCCCAACAGTAGAAACGTTGCAGGCTGATTGTGGAGCCAACTCCAAAAGACCGATAATAATGAGGCTAGCGGTCTTTGCAAAAGGAAACCATATCAACACAGGCTATCGCAGTTCACAGCTACACATAATTTTCTCCCAAGTTTTAAACAAGCACAATTTAACCGTATTATATTAATTAAGTATTTTATCTTTCAAATTAATTAATTACAGAGTATTGTGCAATCGATTTTATGACTTAGTAAATTAGGTTTAAGGTCCAATTATAAAGCGATTAATAAACATTGCATAATTAATTTCTATTACCTTCTAATTGACGTTAACGACTTATTGTTTTAGCTCTTTAGTTAGTTTACAGCTAAGACCTACATTGCATTTGCATATAGTTATGTAAAAACACGCGAATTCCTTAATACGTTTTATATATTACCTATCATATACAACGACACAATGCATTAATACCTTGAGTGTTAAAAATGTCTGAGTAGGAACAAAAAATCTTACATTACTCTGCCGATATCACTACTTAGTACATAATGTTTTTGAAAACATAGGTATATAAAAGGTAAAGACTTTAAAAAACTCGACTAAACATAGAACAAACTATAAGAAACGAACCTTCATTACCTGCCTAGGTTTATCCCAACTTTGCTGGGTCGAGTCTTACCAGGTGCTGTTTAATTCCAATATTTTACATGGATGTCTATCTGACCTCCACAATCTAGGGACCTTCAAGTTCTCATAATATCCTTAAGGCATGTTCTGAAATTCTCATCATCCTACTGCCCTCATTCTAATTTATTTGGAGACCGATTCAGACCTCATACCTAGCTTGTAATTATAATAACATTATGAATTGTATTTGGACGATTTTGTCCACTATTTTTTGTTTCAATCTTTGGAACAAACTTCATTAGAAGTAAGTACATAACTACCTCTATTATTGGCTCTATACAGCATCACAAAAAACTGTCTTTAACTAACAATGGACTAGAGGTCCAAGTGGGTGTTAAAGTCATATTATGTACAATCAACCATGGAAACAATTAAACATTAAGATCATCTGTATGTCCGAGTATTAAGAGCGATTTTCGTACTTCAACTAACAAGTAGTTGACTGTAAATAACATAACAAATATCATTCTACTTTGTTCAATGCCTGCCAACGACCTTCTATCAAAGTCGTCGTGATAAAAATCCCGCGATTAATCTCGATTTCGACAATACTCAGTTAAGTACAAACCTTTGAGAATTCACTCGGTTATAAATGAATTATGTTCATGGTAATTAAAAATACTTATTTGTGTATCATTGTTTGCGTTTCTTGGGATTTGAAGCCCTTTTGTAAGGTGAATTCGAGGTCGGATACAACGCATTTACATCAGTAACGTTGGGTAATCTGTAACGTGTTTTGGAAATGATTACCTGAGGCTCAAAACAGATCGAGGATCGGCCGGAGGACACGGTGGAGCACACCGTGGAGCTCTGCCCCGCTTGGGCTGAGCACCGCCGTGTCCTCGTAGCGGCGATTGGCGGCGGTGACCTCTCGCGACCGGCCCTGGTTCAATCCATGGTCCGGAGCGAGAGGGAATGGGAAGCCGTCGCCTCCTTCTGCGAAGCAGTCATGCTAGCGAAGGAGGTGGCGGAACGTGAGAGGGAGAGAACCTCACGTCCCAGCCTCCGCGGGAGACGCCCCGGGCGTCGGGGGGCAACCAGTGGCCCCCGGCCACCGTAGGCGCGAGCCTGTGGACGGTGAGTAATGGGCTAGCTCACCGTCCGTCCGTCTTATGACGAAAGGCCGTGTCGACGGCGCGTACGTGTTCCACGCGCGCCTCAAGGAGATGTCAGCAAACCGGAAGGGGCCCGAGAGGGCCGATGCCTGCCAGGGCTGCGGGTTGTTCGAAAGAGATACCGCGGCCCTGGAACAAAAAGGGCGAAGAAGGAACATGGGTGGGTTTTAGTCAGTACAAGTCTGACATGATGATTTCCCATCCGTAAAAAAAAGGGGTCAATACAATATACTTAACTTCCTACCGTATTGCTGGCACGGTTGGCGCAGTGGTGGAGCGATCGACTGCTGCGCTGCGTGTCGCGGGTTGGATCCCCGCACGGAACAAATATTTGTATTTATTTATTTATAAAAATAGGGATATTTTAGGGATAAAAAACGGTTGTACAATCATATGTTTTACATGATATATAAACTTAAAATAATAGCACTTATTGCACAACCAACAACATTATCCACTGATCACTAGCTTATGATTAATGCTACGTGAGTAAAACATATTAAAAATATAATATAATAACAGTGATTACGGACGTTCAGTTTTTATAGAAGAAAAAAAAAAATCTTAACAATTAAAAGAGAACAAAATTACGATGCTAGTATTTGTTCGACTACAAACTCCTTAAATTTGCTAGCGGAAAGGTTAAATATATCAATGTTCTCAAATTTATTGTTGTAAGAATCCACAAGTTGACGCAGAGGAGCGCGAGAACCAGCATTAGAGTGGCATACTTGGCTGGTATTTGTAGACAGTAAACGGTATGGGCGCGCTCGTCTACGCACTACTGTTCTCGGAACGAGGTAACATAGTTTATTGGATATTTCAGTGCAATCATATTTGTTGTGGACAACACTATGAAGAAACATTGTTCCAAGAAGCAGTCTTCTGGATTCTAAAGAAAGCAGGTTGTAATCATTTAGCATTACATCATACGAACCTTGACTATGACTACATCTCCAATGCATGGCTCGCAGGAACTTTCTTTGTACTATTTCGATTGAGTCAATATATTTTTTATAGTAGGGGTTCCATATCACAGTTGCAAACTCCAGACAAGGCCTAACTAGAGATATAAACAAATATAAGTAAGTTGATGGGCGTCTAAAGTCTCTAGTGTTGCGCATAACAAAACCGTACATTCTGAGCGCGTTGTTGATAATAGTATCGATATGTGTGTTAAAATGAAGTTTTGAGTCCATTACCACCCCGAGGTCCCGCAGTGATTGCACTCTATTTAGTTTTGTGTTCGATAAATAATAGTTATATATATGTTGTTTTTTATTTTTTGTAAAAGTTATAGCGTTGCATTTGGGTAAGCTCAGTAGGAGTTTATTTGTGGCACAATAAAGAGAAAGTCGATCTAAGTCTCTTTGAAGTAATAAACAGTCTTCAATACTTTTTATAGTTTTATAAATTTTTAAATCATCCGCGTAAAGTAGAAAGTTGGAATGTTTGAAACAAGCAATTATGTCGTTTATAAATAAAAGAATCAATAAAGGGCCTAAAATTGATCCCTGCGGGACTCCGGACGTGACTGAAATTAGCTCAGATTGGTAGCCATTAACCACAACTTTTTGAGTACGGTTTGTTACATAAGAAATGAACCAACGCAGCAAATTTCCGCGAATACCATTAAAAGCAATTTTTTGTAATAGCAATTCGTGATCCACCCTGTCAAAAGCCTTCTGGAAGTCTGTGTATACAGCGTCAGTTTGAAAACGATTATCCATGTTTTCAAAAATATTACTAACAAAAATTACTAAATTTGTGCAGGTGGATCGTTGCCGGACAAAACCGTGTTGTTGTTTAATTATGGACTTGTGTAAAGTGGGATATATTTCGTTATAAACTAACTTCTCAAAAAGCTTCGACAAGGTGGACAGAATCGATATTGGGCGGTAATTCTCCACGTCATTCTTGGATCCCTTTTTGAAGACTGGAGTCAAATGTGCTAGTTTCCATACATCTGGAAAAACACCGTCGTTAATACATTTGTTGAACAGCAAATGCAAAGGATCACACAGGTGATCAGCAACACGTTTGAAAAACGAGGGTGGGATGCCGTCAGGTCCCGGACCTTTTGTGGAGTCTAGCGATGTAAGCTCTTTATGAATTTTAGAAGGGTTTATGTAAATATTACTAATAATTTCACTATTGCTATTGAAAGTAGAAGGAGGTACCCAATTCTGAGTATTGAGTGTGGATGGTTGTATAGCCTATAGATAATGGTTCTGGGTCTCTAGCTGTTTACGTAAGTACATAAACAGCATTGTTTCTAGGATGGGAAATCATCAAAGGACCATTTGATGATTTCCCATCCTAAAAACAAAAAAGGCTCTGAACAGATGTTTTTTCAGGGTCCCTCCCTCATCAGAAATTTCCAATGATAAACTATTTTTCTAACCTGTTTCAATAAATACTTTGAATATGCAACAGCTAGCTTCTTGATACAACAACATATAACTTTTCATATTTACAGCATTAGGAAGAACACACTGTCAGAATCTTGACAAACCTACAATTCGTTTTGTTTGTTAGCTTCGGCATTGACAAGGACAAGAAATCTTTATTATTACAGTCCTATTCAGCAGTTTTATCACGAGTCTAAAGTTTCCAAATCTAATTAAAATATCAATTCCAACCTTTTTGCTGTCTAATTCTTAATTACTTCTCAAATTCCAACGCATGACCTTTGAATTAATATTTAAGTACACTTAAGATACACTGTTTGAAGATAAAATTACGAATAAAAAACATTTATGAATGACAACTTGAAACGTCCTAAATTTACCTTGACACGAAAGGCAGAAACTAACATAAATAGAAGTCCAAGACATTGACAACCATCATTATTCATTTTGAGGAACATACGACCTGCTAAATCAGAAAACTCGAATACTTCAACTTCATAATTTCGAATAAAAACTTCAAACATAAAATCCGGAACAGCCATTTACAATAATTTAGAAAAAGACCTGGCTGGATAGAGAAGACAATGTTTTAAACGGAAATGTCGCGAAAACCAGTAAAATATTGTAGTGTATTGTGACGTAATGACGTTTTGTTTCAAACTAGTGCTTCGTCATTAGTCTGGGAATTTGTCTGGGAGTGGGAATTAAGGAAGTGTCACCAGCTTTAATGGAATTTACCGCATATGGCGTAGAATTGCAGTCCAATCTAAGAGTAGCTAAGTCAGCTAAGTCTGATTTACTAAAAAAATATGCAAGTAAATTGCAGTACTTAACTATAGTATATAGGTATGGATGGTTGTTTTTGAATTTTGGTGTGTCATATTCTTACACATAGTCTCTGTCATCACATCATCCATCGTTTTTTTGGTCTATGTATGTCTTCATTCTCAGCCAAAAATAGTCTGAAATTGATCATGAAGAAGATGGGTACTAACAAGCGATATCCTATGGATGCTGATATTTCATCCTGCTTCAGACTAAATACAGTAAATACTAGACTATGAATCAAACGAAGCATCAACGTTGCCGGCAGTTACACAATGTGATAAGTGGAACTTCCTAAGGCCGTAACTTCGCTTATCTATTCGTACATCTTCAGAGCATATAAGGTTTAGAAATTTTCCTTTCTAGAGTAAACCGTGTCTGAGGAAAGTAGGGAGTTTCATGGTTTACGAGTCGCCAGTTGTTTCGATTATGGGGAGAGATCTTTGCTTAGCCATGGGATGATGCCTGCAAATAGTGACAGTCGTCAGTATACAGTGTGTTGACACTTGAGTCTTGCATGTCAGTGGCAAAAAGCCACAAACATTAACGACTATGGGGGTCGAGTGTCGCAATATCACCCATCTTGCTATACTCATTGGTGATCGCAATACCCATGATCGTATTCCCTGCAGATTTATTCCAACACATTCCGAGTCAGATTTATCACTCCTAACACAAAGAAGCTTTAAACAAAGCACCAGTTGTCAAACGCTTACGACAATCATAAATTCATAATGATAAGCATGTATGACGACATGCGACTCACGACAAATCGTGTCTACCTTACACCCTGCGGGGCTGCATTTGCGCAGATCTTGAGTAAGTAAACATTGAAAAATACGCTTCAAATGGTGCTTACAAAACCCAACAATTAGCGTTTTGATAGATTAATCATATGACAGACAAAAGGTTACAGTGAAGTCTTAATTACGTGTATAAATAGCCATGGCAAGTGATATGAAGTTACTATGGATAGCCACAGCCTTGGTATTTTGTTTTGTAATAATAACTCGTAAATAATGGCGAATGCTTGACATTAAGAGAATTCCATTCGTACATTTTAACCACGCCTTTGTACTGTTTGTAGTTGATTAGTTTTAGATAAAGAAGTTATTTCTTTGAATATCACAGTGACAACTAATGACAAATAGACAGAAAAAAAAAAATAAGTTAGCACACAAAAGAAATAATTACATTGATCAATGTTGGAAGGAACTCAACAACCATGGCCGATTGGAGATAAAGATTTTTTATAATGCTATAACAATCTATAATGAAGATAATGAATCCAACATCTCTGATTTTTGACAATAAAGAACCGAGCTGATAGTATCTGTACCAAAAGATGGAACAGAGTCTGGATGACTTAAGTGACTTCCAATACGTTGTCTTCAATCAGAAAGATGCTCATAAAGTTAATGCCACTTTCCTGTTTCCGAAACATGAAATTACTAATATGCAAACTACATAAAAAAATTCCACTTAGTACTCCTTTCATAATTAACTAAAAGCAAACGAGTATTCCCATTTCCCATACAACACGTATACTCAAGGAACTTCCTAACATAGAAGGCACTGCAGCGAAACGAATGGCTGAACTAAAAACTAAGTAACCACTAATTGTAGGCATACACGCGATTTGCGTACAAACCTGTTTCTATTGTAACCAAATAAGATAGTAATTAAGGTAATTAGTAGTTAGAATCACGCTTTTGACCGTCAGTACCAACAGGTTCAGTGGTCACTGAAGCATTACTTGAAATAAAATGGCAAGGTAAGATAGAATTCCTAATGGTATACCATGTGTTTAGTAGATACATCATACTAAAACATGAGATGTCAAGATATCTTTTGCAGGCAAATAGCATAATGACGATAGAATTAAAAAAGAAATACTCCTCTCAATTGATGTTTTACTCCAAAACATGTCTAAAAGATAATGTAGAAACAAGGGTCACATTACAACAAGCCTTAGTGTCTTCAGTTGGGTCAGGGACTTTTTAGGTGGGTCACCAGGTAGCACTAATAAGGCTTTAACGCAATTACACTGAGGTGATTACAAAGAAGTAGGGTCTGATGTGAGGGAAAATTACACTTAGAAAGGTAGAAAAAGTAATACTCAGAGTGAAGATGAGAAGATTCTAGACACGACTGATAATAATACAGATAATGCTACACCAACAGGAAAAACCAACAACAATACACAAACAAGAATACCTAACCAAGATACTAATAAAGCCAATTGCACGTCAACGATCATCCAAGACGACATCGAAGATTAATCGTCGAAGTGAATCATTGAGACATGTACAACGGACAAGTTGCGACATGTCCTGACGAAGGGTCACGTTCAGCCAGTGCTGCAGAATTGTCACGTACGGAAGATGACGGGGTGAGCAAGGTTGCTGTGTTAGCTAATAGATAAGTGTGTGTTACATAGACTGAGACAATAGTCGTAATTTATTACACGACGTAATATGTATAGGCATATGTACGAGTAAAAGAATTAGTAGTCAGAAACAAGTCCGACAACAAGTATCGTATTACGCAGTAAATGGTTTGTGGAGGTATGATGATAAGCAGTCGCTCCATGTAAAATACTGATGCCAAACCCAACGAAGTTTGGGAAAAGGCTAGGCAGATGATGATGAGTAAAACAATTTGAAATATTAAGAATGATGTGTCAATTTATTATCATGTAGGAGGCAGGTCAAATAAGTTGGTGGAACTGACATTTCTCAGGTGCAGTAGCGTCATCATTGAGGATTTCAAGATTTAATATAACCAGCTACAGTTGTTAATTGTTTCTTGTAGATAAAATCTATCTACACACCTTTGCAGAATAGAATTGAAATGATAACAATAGTTGCCGAAATAAATGCCACTTTACTCATTGTGCTTGATTCTTCTAGAATCAGATTATTCAAAGAATCGAATGCAATAAATCATGTCAGCACTTCATCAGGTAATAAAACGCTATTTGTATATAAAAATACCTATAGAATATCCTGTTTTAAAACGATGGAAAATAACTGCGCGTCAGCAATTCTTTTCCCTTGCTTGTTGAAGACCTGATTACATCTTCATTTCAACTTAATCTTTATTATACTTTAAACACCTTGAAATTAAAATCTTAGAAAGTAATCAAGCGGCTAGTAATTATTTAAGTAGTTAATAATTAATTATAATAGCTGCTAACTCTATGATTAACGAAAAGTAGTACAAAGTACTTTGATTTAGAATTAACCTAAAATATCTAAGTGACGATAACGGAGAATCATAACTAAGAAGACCATCAAAGCCAATAGTAATTTAATTAATTAAACAGAATTGTTAGGTGTTAACGCTAACGCCGTTAGATATATCAGTTTATACTGACTATAATAAACCCATCACTATTAAAATGGTCCATCATGTCAATATCATCAATTCTTCTAACAAAGATGTAGCAAATTTTGAAGAGACAATGATGACCATTGCAATATACTCATTATACTGAGGTCCATAGCTAATCCTGCAAAGACCAATTACTAAAGATTAACAAGCCTTGCATAACTCTCTAGCAATCAATACAGTTATTGATGCTTAGACAGTTGCATAAACAATTCTCGTGACCGTTGTAAAGTGAGCTAATCCGTTACTGGCCAATCTCGCTTTGTCTCATAATTAACATCATTTGTCTCACTTACGCAAGTCTGAGTAGAAATTAGTTTCATTTTATGATTCACTTTTGTTTTTGTTTTATGCTGAATAAGCGCTAGTGTGGCGGGAACAGAGGATCTAGATTTCTAAACCAGTGATGATCGTATGCATTGTCACTTTCATTGTTGTATCTGTAGTTTTTAACCGACTATGGCGCAACAAAAAGGAGGGTTATGTTTTTTTTTTATTATTTGCGATGGGTTTGGTCTTGACTCTAGTCTAGGTCAGAGATGATGAGGCCAAGTCGACGATGGTACGAGCTTACCCAGAAGAAGCCTATTTAACTAACTTTGAAGAGATTAGGGTTGTAAGCGTTCGGAAACACAGACGCAGGCAGAGAGTTTCAGTACTAGAGTTTGATCGGTAAGTGTGTAGGTTGGACAGGATTGATATGTGCTTTCCGGAAGATTACGTAAATCCAATGCATGTATGTATTATACTCCACCATAATTATCGCTGATATAATTTCACTTTGTCTACCCAGACTTTGGTGCGTTTGTAATTCCAGAAAATGTTGATATTTCACTATCAGTAAATTACGTCTCAAGCTTCTAATGAAGCAGATTGTTTTGCATTCAGATGACGTTTATGTTTTTAGTCTATATCAATGACAGGTCAATTAGCGTGTTTTTACAACACGACACAGAGTCATCTGTGATTTAGTATGTATATTTTTTGTTCATTTATATCATTCATCTTATTAACGAATGACCAAAAATTGCAAACTTAGTGCACCATACAGAGCTTAAATCTAGAGAATGTCTTGGCAAAGGACCAAGAACACAAATGGGTACAAAATAAAGTTTTGCACAATTATAATAAAATTCCTCACTTGGCACGCTGTTCTTATTGAACAAAATGCAGTGTAACAAATCAATACGTATTCTATATATATGAGTAAACCACAAACACAATGATCTCACGATTGCACAATATAATGCCACCACTTCGTTGTCTTAGTGGTAATTATGTCAGAAAATTACGACTTTGTGAACTGTTGGGCAATGAAAATAACGCTTTAATAATACACAAAACACGTATTCAGTAAAAAAGATAAACACGTATTCAGTAAATCATTCCAGACCTCGTCACATAGAAAAGATTAATTGGTATTTTTTTAAATCAGCTGTTCTAAGTATACCTACATTTTCACCGTCTTTCTACCCAGTATAGAAAGATATTAACTGCCTACTTTTTAAAATGGAAAAAAAGAAGAGAAACTGACGATTTCAAATGAGAATGTCACTAGACATTAGAATATTTTTAACTCCTCAGTAGGATGTAAAAAAAAAGGAGAGCAGTTATACGCTTTAAAGTTTGAAGTTTTGGTTCAGTATGTCTTAGCAAGTTTCCTTATAAAGTCAAAGATAATAAAGACAGCATCGTCAATAAGCGTTTCCATATTGCTCATGCTTTACTTTTTGGGCAAAGCTGTTCCGAAATTCAGAATTATTCACTTGAATCAGTAATTTATTCGTGATTCTTTTAAGCACCATTTAATCAAGATATAAGAAAAAAAAATGTAGCTTATTTTGTCATACTCGTAACTTAAATAAATAGTTATCTGATATATATATTTTCCAAGTCGCTGAATATGTAGACTACACAGTGTTTAGTCATAGCCATGGCTGCACATTCATAAGTCAGGTGTTTGCAAGGTCACTGACAATCTACTACGATGCAGGTCCTATACAAACAATGAATCATCTTAGAAACTAACACACACATCTAAGGCCGCGGGCAAGGTGAACGCGGGGGCGGGCGCGACTAGGTAACCATGTGAAACTTGGCTGGAGGAGCGTGACGTACTGTGCAAGTACTCCAGCACTGCGGTCAAAGGACATCGAAGAACACCGTGTGGTTTTAGCAATTAGGAGTCTGGCAGACCCCTTTGCTCTGCCCAGTGCGGAGAACATTTATCAGGGACTAGCTGTCCTGCGGAACTTTGTCTGCGTCACATTTTCCCCGTTTTCGCAACTTTTTTCATTGCTGATATATAGCCTCCTCGATAAATGAGCTATCTAGCACTGAAATAATTTTTCAAATCGGACCAGAAGTTTCTGAGATTAGCCCGTTCAAGCACACAAACAAACAAACTCTTCAGCTTTATAATATTAGTATAGATATCCGCACAAAAAAATGACGGTATAGTTCATCGCGAGTCGTCGAACTAGCGGGTAGGTAAGATTAGCTTTAGCTCGCTAACAACGCTTGTCAGAATGGCTGCTGCAAGAAGCATATAGTAACTTGTTGTTTTTTTACATACATACACACAAACTCGCGCCTTTTTCCCAAAGGGGGTAGGTAGAAACCACAGAACGCCACGAGCTACGCTGCTGCTCATCCACGTTCATACATCTGGTCATACAAGTACGCTGGTTGCGAGTACTACGCAACTGACCTTTGTGAAGACCCTCATCAATAAGGTCAGTGTATGTCCTTCTAGGGCGTCCCGTTCATGATAAGATCAACGATGATTCGTTAATGTGCAGTAGACACTTCAGTTTAAATATTGCTTCTAATAGCAATCCAAGTCGTCTTAGGAGAACAATCATGAAAGCGTAATAAATTTCCCGCGTAAGCCTTTCACTTTAAACGAAGCCTTACACGTACCTACTTCGTAAATTATCTAGCCACAAGATGCATTATAATTAGTTGAGTACAGTAACTAACATTTATCGAGACATGATTAAATTTTATGACCCTGTTGACAACGATGCGACATAAATTAGAAACAGTAAATACTGTTAGATATATTGTTTAGTTGAACTGATAAATCAATTAAGGAGATATATGTGCCAGGGTCAGTTTATGAGATTGCACATGTTTTGCTAATAGGTGCAAATGTGCAATGGAAGTTCTTTGCAGGGTGGCTGGTAGCAGTTGGATGGGAGTTACCGAGAATCAAGTTGAAAGGCGTGTAGGGGAGCCCAATGGCCAGCAGCAGACTGCTGTAGGCTGATGATGATTAAAACGGAAGACGATGGATTTTACCAATGAGGACTCACAAAGATAATAATCATAGACCTACTTTATCTTTTGCACATGTCGTAAAACGTGATAAATATACATGCTCGCGATTAACTGAGTATGCACTCAAATAGCGCATTCTTGAGTAATCAGTATCACTCAAGAATACGCTAGGTAGCACTTCAGTTTTCCATAATTATGGCGCAATTATACTTCTGGATCGTTGAAGTCAATGGAATTTCGACTGAATAGATTTTGGACTTGCACTTGGACATCTCTCTCATCTAGATTGTGCCCGGTTGATGTCAATAGGCTTGCCCTATTGTCATCTTGGGCTGACAGTAGGGTTTAAAATCAATGTGTAGTATCTTACTTGTCCATTTAACGGTCTGAAGGTCTATTTAGGTAATTTCCTATGCAGTAGAAGTGAAAAAAAATCATAGTGTTAACTGTTACAGTAGATTATTATTTGACACTCATACTAGTTGTAAAACTTGTAAAGGAAACGGCATGTTTACTGCCAACGCTTCAAGCAAATCACCATGATTAAAGACAACTCTTTACGGCTGTGGAGATAACAGTGAATTTGCGGGATACAGATTATTAAGTGTTAGAATCAAAGTTGTTGGGAATGTTGACAACTTCACGCCTGTAATTCTAGAAGGGTTAGACAGAGGTGTATCTTTGTATAGTACACGTCCGAAAGAGAGAGCCGCCCTACTGCCACTGGCACTGATCCTAACTTCGAGCTGATTGTGAGCAATTCTGGAAGTACCAGAGCAGGAGAACAATAATTTCTTGACCTGAAAATCGAAGTCGAACCCAGAACTACGGTTCAGCAGCACTACTGCTGAACCCAACAACTATAAGATAAAAGAGGCAAAAAAAGATAAATATATCAAAAATAAACCTTCACTGGAAAGAGAGAAAATATTGATTTTACACTAAAAGTGACGCTCATGTAACCAGCCAAGAATCTTGAGAAATAACTAGGGATCATCCATTCGACCGCTTTAACCAACACATGGAAAATGGATGGCAATCAAAACATAAGCAAATAAATCAACACATTCATACAAGACTGCGTCAAGGATGTTTTTGTACACAAAATCAACATGCATGGTTAAAGTGCAGATGTAAAGTTCAAAACAATATTTGGCTTAACGTGGGAAGCAGGACCTGAGACGGAATAACGTCATCGCTAAGAATCTATGAAATAACCTTCACACAGAGAATTTATTTCAATTAAACAAAGCATTAACAGACACTTAAATTGTAAGAGTCAAGAAAGATGGAGCGTGTTCGCAATTCCAAAGCGTAGAAGAATCCTAAACTAATAAAGATGTAACAGAAAATGGAAGTTCTGATCATAACAGAGGCACGAATAATGATTTGGACGGTACATCAGAATCTAAAACAAAATAGGAGGCAAAAGAACTACCTCACGATCATAAAACGATACTAGACGAAATGAAAGTGGCTCAGGTAGCAGAATCCCATCTACTCTGTCAAAGATTCGACTGATACCAACTATCCTTTTCTCAACCACAAGGCTAAAATAAAAAATAAAACGATCGAAATTGGACCACAATGGTTAGAATACAAAGATTATGTTCGACAAGGTCACGTTATTAAAGAAAAAAGTAAAGTGCGTGACTCTGGTTGGTAGCGGTACAGATTTCAATTTCATTTTGCGGTTATCAATGATATCTGGGGCGTTTAAGTCTCATTTTGAAATGAGATTGATTGGGTTCCATGTTCTTTGAGTGGGATGTTAAAATGCTGAAATTATTAGAAGGTAAGGGATGCTTAGCATTCGATACGGTATTTTTTTTTTAAAAGCAAAGCCAACCTAAAGAAACTACCACCACAGTACCGAGATGGATTAGCCGATCAACTGTTTCTCGATTGTACATCTCATTATTAGATTTTACCCCCGGGCTGAGAAGACCCCCAACATGAAGTTATGTGTCGCTGTTGCAGCCTTCTTGTACAACTGAATTCAGTATTCATATTCCTACTTAAAGGTGACTTTTGACAATCATCATCGTTCTCTGGAAAGACAATTCTTCCTCTAAAAGAAACAAAGAAGCAAGCTCTACATATAAATGTAGAATTGTCTTTCAAGCGACCTTTGTAGCCACCACAAAATTCTTTGTCTAACCTCCTTTAGCCACATTCACACCTAAACACCATTCTGCTAACATTCTAAGTCAGAACACAGTGATTAAATGTTCAAAGTAACGCTACTTCACTAGTGATAAAACGCGGCATTACTCACATTCTACACACAGAAGCCTTACATAGGGCACAGTGGCCGGTATTTAGCGCGGCCGTACAAAGGCGCAAGTAGGGCATGCCCCAAGTTACAGCCGACCTGAGATGAGGCCAGCTATGACTTTATGAGTGAATAAGGAGCCTAGTTTGAATCTTTGAAAGACATTGCAGGGGTTGAGAACTTTTGGTTTTGGCTTCTTGAAGGCTTTCGGGGAAAATGGTCTGAAAAAATTAAAGAAGTATAGAAAATATTTTAATAGTCACAGTCGAACTCCTGTTTGAACTTTCATAACATCAATAAATATTAGAGAAAGACAGCTGTGTGTTCTTTTTTGGTTTATAACGCACATTTTATGAAAATTATGGCAAAATATATTCAACTCACTTCCTCATTAGATTTTGCTATCTGAGAGCAAACCGCCAATAATTTTAACAAATATGACGTTGTTTGTGTTTAGAAATTTTGACATGGAATCGCAAGACTGGAAAATCTCAAAAAGGATTTAGATCAAGTGTGGGTACGTATAGTTAGGAAATAGATATTCTTACTTTATGATCTAACAAACATAGTTTTTGTTTTAAGTTGAAGGTCTAAATTAAAATCCTTGAAAAATGTTTGCGATCCCTGACTACCACATGTTAATATGGGACGCGTGTCAGTCCACTATTAAAGTTACGTACTCCTTCCTCTTTAACGCCTTTTTATTCAAACTGGTACATGTTTATTTTATTACTTTTCGTGTACAAATAACATTCTTCACGATGTTGCGTTAAAATATGTTGAGATAAATAACGTATTGAGGGACCGTTATAACAGAGAAACATAGTTTCGTAAACAATAAGTTATAAAGTCGGTACACAACCAACATTGTAAAAGAAGAAGTACCTAGTAGTGATTAGATAATTTTCAGAGCTAAGGGCATTACTTTTTACGGTAATAAGTACTTTTACTCCTTCTACATATTTAGAAGTATCTGTAAATGACTGATTTAAAATGACTGCTTTGACTCAGAAACTTGAAAGATTCCAAGAAACACTGCGCAAAGCATGTCCCCACTTCTCTAATCAACAATTAATCATTTCAAGTATCCAATTCCAATTTAAGAATCCGGCTCGAAGGACCAAGGACATTTTAACATTAATCGACGGTATCGGTCGACAATTCCTCGTATCGTACGATAGAGCTGATCGACGCTGTCTTCACGTCGATCGATACCGATTATATATCGATCGGTTTTGCTACATGTCGGTCAACTTGGACGGCGAATGTTGAATCATGCAGGCTGATTGCGATTACGTATTGATCGACATAGAAAGACCTGAGAGGTGGTAAGAATTGTTTGATTGCTTGTAATAATTGAGAAGTAGTTATGTAGGTTTCTAAAACGACTTGCATTATTAAAAAATGCATGACATCAGCTTTTTCTTTGAAAGGGAGTACTGTCACCAAACTGCGTATCTGACCACGGTAAGGACTATCGTTACTTGCAGCGTCCGGTCGCTATAGAAGCGCTTTTTAACGCTCAGCTACCAATAGCATCGCAGCATCTGTTTTTTGCCGAGTCCCTTGGTGTCGTAAATGAAAATAAAAGACTGTGGTCAAACATCTGGGATCATTAACAGAGCCTGAGATTGTGTTTAAAACAAAACATTTTTAAAAAACGGTCGTTTTTTTTTCGGTCGGGTCTTTTTTTGTTTTACCATTATTGGTCCGCAAACTATTTGTGCGGACCAATAGTAATAAGGGTGTTAAACAGATGTCATCGTGAGCACGGGATTTTGAAAAGTGTCCATATTCTCACTTTCCCGATGGTACCTGTAATCCACTATGCGAGCACTTTGCGGGGTCGGGACTACTGTCCAACTGACTATTATTTCTTGCGTAAGTTTCTACGTCTGACATTATTTCATACTGACGTCTTTCTGAAAAAGACGTCAATGAAGAAAATCTGTATTTAACCGCCTGTAAACCCAACGGTTCAATATATTTTCTCACCATTCAACTTCTTAGATTTGGAACTGATGAAAGAAAGTATTACAAACAGAAGGGCGATATTAAATCTTTCATCGACAAAAGGAAAGTGGAAGGCGCAAATAATATGGCGTGAAAGAAACAGTCTGAATTGAAAAGACACGATTTGTTCGCAAATATTTTTTTGTTGGTACTGTCCAGTAATGTAGTCGTGGCCATTATTCGTGCTGGCCCCATTTCTTCAATCACTTCATTCATATGTGTAACCCATTCATAAAAGTAATTACTTAATTTAGGCAACTGCCAATTTCAAGTCTGTTTAAATCTTTATAATTATAAGGTACTCAATGCATTCCTTAAGTAATGAACTTTTTACTGCATATATTTATGTATGGAAATACGAAAATTTATAAAGATGATTGATGGGTGGGTGTTTGTTACTCTTTCACAAAGAAACTACTGAACTGATTTGGATGAAATTTCACACATAGTTAATAATCTTTTTATCCCAGTAGTGCGATCCCGTAGGACAAATACCAATACCCACGCGAGCGAAGCCGCTGGCATAAGCTAGTTACTGATATTTGGAAGAGTTTCTTGCCTGAACTGACAATTACCCACTTTCTGACAAACTGATCGACTTCTTGCCCGTTCAAAAGTGGCTGTAAATGGTTTAATTGAAATAAATGGTTTGAGGTTGAAAACTGTAACGGAATACATTATACGAATATTGTATTTCAATCACAAATACAATTATAAAAATTCAGTTCAATAGATATTAGTACATGCTGCTTTCGCTATAAGGTTCCAATTTGTATAATTCAAAACACAATAAGCGTTTTATGAATGCAAATCTACATTGGATAATAATAGAGGTGCAATAAGGATCATTTTCGTATCGCAATAGTCCCAATACCGGTCCATTTTAAGGTCAAGTGCGACATTTCATTGTTACTTCCTGATCGATTCGGTATCGGTACCGGTCACCTGGTTTCGGTATCGCGGAGAGTGGCACGGAAATGATTGTTGTTTGTTATCTATTTAACTTGTAAGGCTTTCACAGTGTGTAATTAAAATGGCGGTTCTAGTTTTAATTTAGGTCTAATTAATGCGGTTTTAGAACGTGACATTCAAAGCAAATGAAAAAAATCGTGTCACCATTTTCTTCGCCGAAAAGTTGGTTGTTTATATTGAAGCCGTTTAGAAACGTTAATTAGGTGGGCATTATTTTTATTTATGTTATTATTGTCTCAAAGACAACATGTCTAATTCAAATGACGACCCAAGTAACATTTATAGATTTCGGCTTTACACCAATATGGAAAAATTATTATTCCAGCATAAAATAATAATCCATACTAATATTATAAATGAGAAAGTATCTCTGTTTGTTTGTTACCTTTTCACGACTAAACGGCTGATAGAATCGTTATGAGATTTGGCAAGGAGATAATCTAATATCCTGGAGAAGGACATAGGCTATATATTTTGTTACATGCAATTTAATAATTTTGAAAACGCAGTGTGAATTCACAAACATTCCCTTAAGATATAATTGCTAATTGAACATTAAATCATCACATTAAATTCTGCAATAGCACCCATGTATCACTACACCATCTTAATGTTCATACCACAGTATTTCTCAATATATAAGTTGTGTATATCAGCAATAATTGACTGGGTCCTAATATGCAATGATTTGTTACGCCTTACTGGCAGGTAATAACTTTAAAAGGTTACAGCGGACGAGGTCGAATATCGTATTAGATTCGATCTGATATTATGAAAAAAAAATATAGGTTAGTGGTAAGGTGGCAACATAGGTTTTGGTCTAGAAACTTTTTGGTCACTTGTAAGAATCATAACTTCTTTACTATTTTAAAAAATAATGCGAAAGTTTGTGATGATGATGATGGATTTATGGATAGATATTTGTTCCTCTGCCCAAAAAAAAATACTGAACAAATTTGGATAACTTTAAGAGCGTTTACGTCATACGACATTTCATACAAACTTTTAAGTCCTTATTTTCCGAAATGACTGAACCGATTTTAATGAAACTTCATACACATGAGCAGGATACATAGGTCTAAAAAATTACAATTAAAAAAAAATGTTACAGCTAAATTAGACCGATTATAAATTATCTAAGAAACAGAAAATTCTAAATCATCATTTTTTAGGGTTCCGTATTTTAAACACATTTATCACAAAATGTTTTTTAGTAACTTTTTAGACCTATGTATCCTGCTGATGCGTATTAAGTTTCATTAAAATTGGTTCAATCATTTCGGAAAATAATAAGGCCTAGTAAGTTTGTATGAAATGGCTAAGTTTTAGTGGAATCGTGTATCAGTTTTGCTTTGCACGTTCTAATTCTACATAAAACATACAACCTAAAAGTATCAAAGTGTCCATTCATCAACTCTTATTTACCTATTCACCAGTATTGTATTACGACACCAAATATCCGGTTGATGATAATCACACCACATATTCTCACGAATAAACAATAAATCTTACAAATCAGACATAAAACTCAATAAACAGCCGATTCTTTTCACTCTCATACGCAGATTAGCATTGCAAATGTGTCTAAAATAATATATATAAACAAGAATTGTATTCACTCACGCCTGTGACATGAGGTGACTCGACAACTTTCTTCTGTCAAGTTATTAAGACAGGTTTAGCTATGGTTATATTAGATACATAACATATTAGCGCTGTTATATGACTTTGAAAGTTTCTTCAAGGGCAGTGTGTGAGGTCTATGGCGAAATCGCCATGCATGTCGTTGAAGGCACCTTACTGATTTCAACAACAAGATGGGTAGCAGGTCTGCCTAATAATAAGGTAATTCATCTATCTCGTGTCCATATCCTAATTCATTTGGGGTCGATACAGCATGTCTTTTTCTTCCATACATTCTATTTAAAATAGATTTATTAAGAGAAAAACTAAAAATTTGTAAAGGATCACTCAAGACAAAATTAAAAAACATTATACAGGATTGCAACCAGTAATAGATACATTATATAAGATTTTTCCATAACAGAATATAATAAGTAAGTTTAATATATAATTAGTAAGTAGTACATAGTTAAGATGATTCATTGTTTTACAAAAGAGCGCCTCTCGCCATCAAACGTAAAAGTTTTGCGAGTTTTGCCTAAAGTAACACCTCTTTAATGTAATTACTTTAAATAAATAATAATAAAAAACAAAAAAATATTACTCGTCATCTCATCAGTCACCTCTTTTCTTGCCATATCATCCTTCACACAGTCCATCCATCGTTTCTTTGGTCTTCCTATACTCTTATACCTATCCACATTCATACTCAAAACTTTCCTCACGACATTTCCTTATATCAGCTCATACGCAGCCAACCGATTGCAACAAAACTATTCAGTTTCCGTCGTCAATTTTTAATAATATGCCAATTACTGTTAAACATTTAAATTGAACGTTTAAAATATTTTGTTCCACATTTAAACCTACATCATTTAAACTACCATCGTTAAAGAACTTGGTATTTTGCCTATCGTACTGATCAAGGGACGAAAAACGGCTTGATATCATTATGTCATAGAGGGTACTAGTTTGCAAGCAATTTAGTCTTTGCCCGAATACCAAAGGTTGACTACTCCAGACTTCGAAGCTGGTACTCCGAGTGCAAAATGGCTTAATTTTGCTTTTATTTACTGTAAATGGATGGAGCTCAAAACTAGTCGACGTGGTGACGCTGAAAAAGGCTCATTATATCCAGGAGTGGACTAATTTCATGATGAATTGATGATAAGAACATCCACAATAAATACTCACCAAGTGTTAGTAAGTTGTCAAGTATAAACAGCCTAACAACGTACAATACTTCGAAACGTACGTACGTTACTTCGAAAGATATATAATTAGAACCAATGAGGATGATTGTCGGTATTAATTTTACTGTCACGGAAGGTGTTATTCGCTTCTTTTGTTTTTAATAGACGATTTAGTTCTTATTAATTGGCGTATTGTTGCATGGCATGCGTTTTGTCGTTTAGTGTGTAATTGCATCATGCACTTGCACAGAGGAATCGAATATGTACTAATAATAAAGCTGAAAAGTTTGTTTGTTTGTTTGCTTGAACGCGCTAATCTCAGGAACTGCTGGTCCGATTTGAAAACATCTTTCAGTGTTAGATAGCCCATTTATCGAGGAAAGCTATAGGGTATACATCATCACGCTACGACAAATAGCAGCGGAGCAGCAGTGAAAAATGTTGCGAAAACCGGGAAAATGTGCCGCAGACGAAGTTGCGCAGGACAGCTAGTTTGGAATAAAGTTAATTATACCAAAGACCTAAAGGCTAAAACTAAGTCCAAGTTATAAAGTAATCGCTGGAAATCACTAGCATTTTGGGGATTATCTTTTGTCTTCTCCTCTTACTGGAGAACATAGACAATTGACATTCGTTTTCATAGCGTTTCTTATAGGAGAATTAATAGCAGGAATATCTCAACCAGTTTATCTTGAAGAATTCGAATACTCTTAGATATGAGCTGCAGTGTTCTTAAGAAACACTTTTCTAGGATCAAACTATGTTTCACGTATGTGATGCTATTCAGTGATAGAATCACAATGTCGTAAAGAGTTACCCTTGTAGGAGTTAATTATAAAGGTATCAACTCAGCAAACGTAGATAATTACTGTTCTTACAAACACAACTATACCTGTAGTTTTATCGCTAAAGGAATGTAGGAAGGAAGGTCGTTAGTTACGTTTCTGCCTATTCCGAAAGATCACAGTCGTGATAGCAGTGTTGAAGGCATTTCATACTAATGGTACCAATTTGCCCCTGAGGTATAATACCAGATCCATCGTTGGTCTAGTGGTGCTAGTAGGACTGCTGAGTATTCTGTCCTAGACTCGAATCCCAGGTCAGGCAAAGTATTATTGTTTTTAGGGTTCCGTACCTCGAAAGGAAAAAATGGAACCCTTACAGGATCACTTTTTGTCCGTCCGTCTGTCTGTCTGTCAAGACCCTTTTCGACAGAAACGCGTGGAGGTATAGAGCTGGAATTTATATCAAATACTCAGGTCTACTGTCCCTTGGAGCTGTGAAAAAAAACAAACTTCTAAGCCAACGCAATCAAAAGATGCAACAGTTTATGCCGCAAACTTCCGCAAATTTTCGACACTCGCAAGGGAATCAAAACCTACAGGGTACTTCCCGTGAACTCAGAATCTTAAAATTTGGTACGAAGTAAAATCTTATAGCAAAGATAAAGGAAAAATTGCTAAAACCGTGAATTTGCTGCTGTACGTTTAAGCCGCACATTTCCGACACTCGTGCGCAAGTGGCCGGTTTTTGGATACTAAAATGGCAGAGTAATCAATGTAATTTTTAGACGAAATATGGCAGAAATTGTAGGGCACTAGGCAGAGAGGACTTTAAAAAGGAGTGGGCTTTAATCCACGACGCAGGCATAGTGCGGGTCACAGTTCTTCGTTTTTTTGGGTCCAATAAACATGCAGCCTTCCTCCCGAGCTTTTCCCATGCAGATTGAATATGAGGTGTAAATTCATCTTTTAGGTTTAACCTTTTGAACGCCAGAGCATAAACGCACGCGCGTCCCCTCCACGCCAAGCCACAAATTCACCGCAACAACTTACCAATAAAAAAATCGGATTTCAAAAGTATTATTAACTTATTTCTTGATAAGACATTTAATATTTAAGATATATAAATCATATTTTAAAGATACTAAGTAAAAACAAACACAAAAGTAATTATTTACTGCTTATTTCGTGTTAAAGTGCACCACATTTTTTGTCACATATTTGTGTCGTTGGCGTACAAGGCTCGCGCTTGCTTGTCACGTACATGTGACAAAGGCGTTTAAAAGGTTAATGGTAGATTGCGGATTACGGGGTTAACACGGCCAGAGATCGCACAGGATACAGAGGTCTGGAAGGACAAAGGGGAAACCTTTACCCAGCAGTGCAACACGATGCTGGCTGGTAAAAAAAAAGGATTAAGGGTAGATTTTCGCAGTAATTATAATACCAGTCAGAAGATTAAATAAATATTGATTAGTAAGTTATATTAAATAATTCATTTAATTGGGCAAAAACTTTCCACTTAAACATCTTATAATAATAAATTAATGAGCTCCTTAGCGTGACTTAATGACTAATTAAAACACCTTCGCAATAATATCCTTATCTCGAACGCTCTCGGGTCACAAGATTACAGAAAATTAATTAATAAACATAAATCGGATACGTCATGCTAGGAAAATGTCAATATTATGAATTGATTACTGTGTAGAAATTAACTGCGTCTGAAATTTATACAGTCACGACGGAACATTCCTTGGGACATTATTGACACCTTTTATTTATTACTGCCTCGAGTGGTAGCAAACGACTGGGTTCGCTCCCCGGGTTGGGCAGAGTGCTATTGGATTTTCAATCAGGAATTTCTCAGACGCAGCCTCGGAGTCTGCATTCGTGCCCGTCTGATGGCAATAGGCTCGCCCCCTATTACACGGGACTTAAACATAAGTAGCGAAATGTGGGTCTCTGCCTAACCCCACGGGGATTACGTAATGTTATGTTATTAAAAACTAACATCTAAAAACAGAAAAACAAAAAAAATATATCTTTTGACATTGACAGCCCTATTCCAGTCCGGGCGACAGGTGCACAAAAATAACAGATGCGCTCGCGCATTGTTTCTGTGGAGCGAGATTGGCCGTGAGGAGCCGCCACAGTACCTACATTGTAGCAAGGGATCTACCTGCTTCCTCCCTTCAATGGGATCAGGATGCTGGCTACAAGGATAAATGCAACCGGTTGCGTTTAATTTTTGCAAGCAGAGTTTTTGGCCTTTTTTGGAAGGCGGTTCTTTTGTATGGGATTTAGTTTTATGCGAAAGTTTATGAGGATGAGTTTGTTACTCTCACACGCAAGAACTATTGGACGGATTTGGATGAAATTTGGCACACGGATAGTTTATAACCTGGATTAACACAGGATTAGGGACGTACGACCTAGTGGGCCAATTACCGAACTCCACGAGGGCGAAGCCGCGGTCATAAGCTAGTTAGTAATAAATATTTTTTGTTAACTTGTTCTTTTAGATATCATGTGAAGGTTATTAATACTATGGGAAAGCCAGTGATTATACATAAAATCCTACAAATGAGTGTTTCTTTGGTGACAGTAGTATAGATTTAATAGTTAATCACTATAACGCCCGATCGTAAAGTCGGTAAAGTCGTGACAGATTTCTATTCGATCTATCGCTTAACAACATTTAAGAGCCACACCTGTTCAATACTGACTCCGTGGGAAAATAATAGGCCAATTAATTAGTATGGAAAGCTTTGATATCAATTCAATTATAATTGGGAATTAGTTCTGGAAATGAATTGAACACAACTTAGGTAGAAAGCTCAGAAGATCCGCAATTTATCGAATTTCGTTCTTTTGTGTTACATTAAGAGCGTTTACATCTTACGGCATTTCATACAAACCAATTATAATGACCCCTCATACGCATAAGCAGCATACATAGGTCAAGTTTTATTTAAATCGGTTCAGTCATTTCGGACAATAAGGACTTGAAAGGTTGTATGAAAAATCTTAAGGTGTAGACGCTCTTAAATCGTTCTTTGATTTTGTATCCAGTCGTGGTTCCTTAATTCAAATGGTACTCATTTCCCTTGCCTTATGATGCTTTTTTCACGTTCTTTTCTTTCAGACTCCCCTGTCAACCGTCACGCTATTATTTATTTCTTCTTTAAAATCATTGCTCACACCATGCATCCATCTATTCTTTGTTCTTCCTCTCGCTCTTCTTTCAACACCATTTACAATCATCATTCCTGTAGTTAAATGCTATCCTTCACACCTTATCACATACCAAGATATTAGACGATTCCCTTTCAACTTTTCTGCAACAGGCGCCACTCTCAAACTTCCTCTAACAAACCTATTTTAATCTACAAGACATGTAAAACAGCATCGCCCTTGCTCATATAATATCACTGGCCCTGATACAGTATCAGTGTAATCACTGATAATAGGACCGGTTAGTTGCCCTTGCGCAGAGAGAAAGGACTTGCTTGGAGACGCGGTGACCTCTTCAAAAGATCTTGTCCTATTTAGGAATTGTTTATCATTTGTTTTGCAGTAGGGCTACTTCTGGGATTCAATGGACTTGGAATAACAATTTAATCAGATGAGCGTGACGTTCAAAAACCTGATTTTAGGAAGAGATTGGTTGTCCGGAGAAGTTCTTTACGCTGATGATTTTAAATAAAGTAAACGACCTCTCAATGCACGCAACGCATTGCATTCAACATTTTGCATAATCAATTCCTAAAAGCTCACTTCCTTTTCAAAGTAATAATAACTTTAATACGTAACTAATTAGCATAAAATTACGATAAACACCACAACTTATAATATAACATAGGTACAGACAACAATGCCTCTGTTTATGGTTCATTTCTCATATCAGCCATTTAAATTATACATAATATAAATCCAATACAAATTACTACTCCAACCAAACACTTGCCATTCAAATATAAGCCTCAGTTCACAACACATAAGAGTAATTATAATCTACAAGTAAATACCGTGGGAAATATAGGGGACAGTGGAAAGAGTAATAGTTATCGATCGATAACATCCTCAAGTTTCGATTTAATTCGATGCGATGATACTACGATTATGAACGATTATCGACGTCACTCGATTGCTGTATCGAGAAACCGGAGTGCGAATTAAGGCTGGTTCGATTGGCGACACAGTGGTGCGGTTTGTCGCGTGTTCATTTTATAGGGAAACATGGATTATTGTGACTTATTTTTAGGTTTTGATTAAAAAGGCAATATAATATCATCATGTTCCTTTTTTTGGGCTGTCGTGTAATAAGGAAGTACAAACAAACCACAACACACGATTAATTATTTCTATGTCACTGTTATACAAAATGTGGCAGGCAGTCAATACACAATTACCTACACAAATCTTTCAAGCCAAACACAATTTTTTTTATCATGATTTCCTAGTTTGTAGTACTAGTCACAGTCAGAAATATATATAGGCTGTGTAATAGAATATGTAATATCGCTTTTGCAGTTTTGACATCAAGAAACAAATGTCTTTATGAAACCAGGGGATCGCCACCTTATGACATGCTCAAGAAATCGTCTAAGCACGTAAAACCAGTGTTACGCATCATAAGCAGTTATACAAGTATCATTAGATTCATAAGGCTGGCGTTACATTTGCGTAAAATCTGTTTGTTAGAGCACGGCTAATGAGCGCCGCTATGTCGTCTTGCCTTACTGGGTGAGCTGAATTCCAAGTGGACTGTGGGGAGCAATATGCTGTACGTTTCTACAAGCTACTTACTGATAGTAATTGGTAAGAGGTTATGTGAAAATTGTGATAAATTTGCAAGATATTTAGATGGGACTTAAACATGGGAAATGTGGGTGTACCTATTATTAGGTACACCTCTGCCTAGCCCTTCGGGGATTACAGGCGTGATGTTATTTTATGTAGCAAGATATTATGTAGTAAGGTTTTGTAATGGTTCCACTGCTGGGATTCTGAGCCCATCTGGGAAAGGATGCGAGTCCCAATTTAAATCGAGGCGAGTCCCAGTGTTGGATAGGAGAAAGAAAGACTATCTCCGTTTGCTGTCAGTTTGAGACAGCTCAAGTTCATCATCTGACCTCGACATCCTAGTTACTGGTAACGCGATTCCTGCAAGGATTGTCAGACTTTCAAGCTTCTGACTACCCGTAATAACAAGAGTCAAAGTTCTACAGCCCAAGTTATGCTTCAATTATTCCCGAGGTGTTTTGAAGACAAAATATGTATTAAAACTTACGGTGCAATGAACTTCGCTGAACTGTCAAAACCTCTAAGAGTATTGCGATTATGTATGTGTTACGCAATTGAAATGCAAGTCAGTCGCTTTCTCTTTAACACACATTTTAGAATAAAAACCATACCTTTACAAAAAATTATAGGAAAAAAAATATATTCAAAAAATAAAACAAAAAAGGGTGGCCTTGATTTTTCATAAAGCGAGACTTTCTCATAAATCGGTGTGAATTTGTGTGCATTGCAAAATATTCCATTGACACCTGACGACTGTTCGCCGGCAATGTCGTAATCGGAATTTCACTTGCTCATTCATTCTCAAGGCTATTTACAAACTTTTGTTTCGTCTTCTTTATTTTAGGTAGTTTTGTAAATTAATAAAGTGACCAATTCTGCACATTGTTGGCTGTAATCCGATTTAGCACTTCAATTATTGACGCACTAAAAACTTGTGCTCTATTTTTTTCGCAAACAAAATTCATAATTCGGTTTTCAAAACGAATACAAACCGGTATAAAGAAAACGGTCATTCACTTCAAACAAAATCACGAAAAAATCCGCACAGCAAAATACTATTATTCCACCGAATAGTGCGTAACAAGAGAGCGGCTAACGGATTATTTTAAATAAAATAAATCAGAAAAAAATAACTAGTTATCCACGGCGAAAAGCGACAGTGAAAGTTATTCGTAACGCATCGCTGCCTACTATTTACCTTCAGCTAAACGTTATTTTAAAATTAAATATTGGCTTACTTGGTCTACCGTTGCTAATCAATTGCCGATTGACAAAAAATAAGTTGGCGTAAGGCGCTGTTTAACTAAGAGAGTGTGATAATATGAATTTGTGGGAAAAAAGAAAAATAACTTTTTGTCAAGATTTTTTCGTAGTTTGAATTTAAAAGTGTGTGCAAAGTGTTTACTTTGGCATAAATTAATTGAGTGAAACCGGTTTCTTAGGCAATCGTTTTTTTTTGGTTAAGGATTGCGATTTACTAATTTTCTGACGTAAATTAATTTTAAATACTTTCGAGTTGGTGTAGTTGCTCTGACATTTTTGGAAGACACATTTACTGTAATAATAAATTTGCCTTCCAATAATAAATATGTATATTTTACGATAGTTGAAATTAGAACTGTGGAAATAGCTCGATGTAATGACGATGATGCACACAGGTAAACTGTGGTTAACTAATCCAAGGAGAAAATCTATGATTCAACGCAATAATTACTTAATAGTTAAAGGGGATCTTTTTATGTGGCTTTTACCGCGATGCCCGTGAGCAAAGGGCACATTTCCGAGAAATAAAAACAAGGTATTTTTATTTTTTGTTTTTCTATTTAAAACATCGAATGTTTGATTACACGGGCGTTTAGGTACGAGTTTTTTATCAGTAATTACATGCGTTCTTATCAGACAAAACAACTTCTGAGTAACACAGTAGGTGCTAGATACATAATTTAGTTGGAGGTGGTAAATCTAGCGTACTTTTGAAATCTCTTTTTTCTTTGCTGGAATTTAATTTGCTAGAAGTTTAGAATGAACCAATGTTTTCAAATCAAGTTTCTTCACAGATAGGAAGTCACGGCAAGAAAATCAATAAGTGTCTGTTTGCATTACACTTATCTCCTAAACTGATATATCCGTTTCCTGTATGTCTATTTTGTGTGTAACCAACTTTAGAAACAGATCAATCTCGTTCAAATGATGATGTTAATAGTGAGAGTTACTGTATATTGGTTAAAATTAACAAGTGAATAAAGCATAAGTATCTTTCAGATCTAATTACTAAAACGCCGTTTCTCAGATTATGTATTACCATTTTGACCAGACGCAAAGCGACCTCGCGTTTTATAACACATTCGAGATTACGAGTACGAGTGTAGACTATTAAAATCTCGCATGTAATACAAAAGTATTGCTCAAACGAGACTTTTGAAAGCCATTACAAAAGATCACGTGAGGATAACCAAACAATATCTGTCCTAGTATGTCGAAAAGCGGTACACTTTGAATATCGAAATTTTTGTATATTTTTGCTCCAGAAACACGTCAGAAAATATCCATTTATCTTTATTGTACGAAATAAGGGAGTCTATAAACTTTCACATATTCCCTTTTCCTTCGAAACAGATTTGTTGAGATTTTTACTACATAAAAAACACTTACTGCTTTAGAATATCCGCTCCCGGCGCTTCCATCTGAAGAGTTGCTCAACCTTCTTTCACTGTTGGACGCTGGCGGCGACCACGCCGAACCACTGTCTGACGGCATCTTGACAACCACAACTGTCTCACATCATAGCTATCAACCACTATTAACTCGTTATTAACCGTTATTCACAACACTAGCACATCACTATCGGTGTTCCGCGGTCCATTTTACTTGTCCCGTTTACCTGCGGAAGAAAAAAAATAACGTTGAGATTTTTTATGACAACAATGTTTTGTAATTCACTATCTGTTGTAGAATATGCTAGAGAACATAAAATCGGACAAGCGATATCAAAAAACATGTGTTAGATCTTTCTGTAGATTAGGCACAAATATAATCACAAAACCTTTTCAAAATACATGAGAAAAACTCACACAATAACTGGAATTATACTACGAAAAATTCGTATAACATTAACAGTAGTAAGTTTACAATCGCTCGGTTATTTCGGAAATAACCGTTGTTGGAAACAGACGTCCGTTCGGTGGCGCGCGCGGCGGAGTACTGGAGAGGCGCGCGCACTTACACGACAACACCAACACAGATAAATTATATTATTTCTTAACCTATAACCAGTTTTTATTATAAAACTATTTTATTTTGCACAAGCTTTCGATGGATTATTAATTTATTACTTATTAGTTTTAATGCGTGAATGCATTAGTGCAATTAAGATAATGGTGTCCATTGTATTTTTTTCTTTTCTTTAAGTAACAATGTGTTATGTGGGTATGGCTAAATCGCTCTGCTATTGACCAATATTTTGTTTATTTATAAATTCTGGTTTTGATTGTTACGTTCAGAACTTTTAAGCAATTTTTTTTTTCTGTTCGCGTATGACTTAAAAGAGACAAGCCAATTTTTGTAATTTCCCCATTGATAAATCCATCAATGGCTTTTACCGTTTAAACGCCTGCTACAAGATACTTTCTCGTTACGAAAAAGTAATTTGACACGAAACGCCGAAGAAACTTGAACTACATTTGAATATGGCCGAACAATATGGCCTGAATACCTCATATATATATCTGATCGGTACGTATTTGTTGACACGCGATCAATTACCCATTCAAATGACACGGGGCACACATGACGCGATCTATCGCCACGCGGCCGCGGGCGCAGCGAAATGGGAGGCATTGTACTTTCTGGGACGCCATGTATTCAGGATTTAGCGGGGACAGTCCTTTCTTTACTTTTTTTTTCGGTAATCGGGCTTTTGGGTAGATTAGGAGTGCATACATCTGGTTTTGACAGCTGTCATTCTTTTTTCTGTGCCAGTGTTTATTAGCTTTTTTTTTTAATTTTTGCCTTCGAATTACGCTAGAGTGTCTATTCGCTTAACAACGGGCCAGCAATAAATAAATAATCTAGTCTTCCCACGTATACTAAGGTCAGCGTTTAGACTTCTAGTCTTACATTCTTGCTTCCATTTTGGAAATAAAAATAGGAATGCAGATGTTACGCCATTTGAATAATTTACAAAGATGATACGAAACCGAATAATTTAATAATAATACGGACAAGCATTTAGTGTTGCAAAGTTACATATTTTATCACTCGACATTTCAAATGTTAAGGATATATTTTAATGTCTAAATGCCAAGGCATTTAGTGCAAAAACTTCGATGATCATATAAAATACAAGATTATCGATTAATATGTTAAGAAAAACAGCAAGAATCTCCAATGCATAATAATATGTACGGGCAGAACTAAAACCGCCTATCTCCGTTTATTATCAAACGAGGAAAACCGCATCAAAATTGGTCCAGGAATTTACGAGGTTATCCTGTCAGACAGACTATTGTGTTTTTTTTTTGCGCTAATTGCACAAGATTAGCGAATTTGTCGTGAATATGTTTCCTGTAGTCTATACAAACTAGTTTTTACTTATTAAGAAGCTGTAAGAGGTTTATAGCAATACTGCACAATAGTCAGGCAGTACGTGATTCAGCATTGTGTGAATTTTTACATCATTAGAGTTATGTTAAGGTCTCCTGATTAATGATCTATCTCCGGTAAGTAATTATAATTGTCCTTAGTGAGTTAAGATAATGTATTAGTTTAATTGTTCTGTGTTATTTTCATGGCTTTGGTTTTTTCGTAAAGTGTATGTTTCGTGCTAAGTACTTTAAGTTGAAAGAAATACCAATTATATTTTAATACCAGCTTTTTCCCGCGACTTGTATAGCCTAAAGTTTCTTTTTTAACAGTGAAAGATTGAAAAAAAAAAATTTAATATATAAATATATATATATTTTTTTTTTAATTTATAAACAAAAATATCGTCATTTCGAAGATGATCTCCTACATACAATATTACAAACCGTACCCCTTGATAATGTTATTGTAGATTAGTGTAGGCAGATGATTAATGTTCTGCACTCACTATACCGTTTCATAAACATTCCAAGACTTTTCAAAGGCCACAAGTTCTATAGAAAAACAGCTAATAATATACTCAACCCATTTTTTATGAACCAAAAGCAAATATTTTCACCATAACACCGTTTTTTGTCACCTAAACTTTGCTAAAATAATTTTCAAAATTATCATCAGTCTCCTAAAATGGTGCTTGCTGACAAACCGGTTCTCATAAAAAAGACATTTTTGCACCGTTGCGTCATTTAAGTGGCATCTCTCAAGTGGTGTGGTGATTCACTGAAGGTCTTATTATGTGTGTAGTTGTTTGAACTGGATAATTTTAATTGGTGACTTTGAGTCCTTGACCTTTGGAGGTGATGATGATACTTGATGTGATCTGACGGAACTGGCAATATTGGCACGTCTTGATTGGAGAGGTAATCAGTTAGCACTGATTTTGTGTATTATGTGAGTATTAGAGATTTAGAGGAGAGGGGTAGGCGTTTAGAGGTTTCATCTTTCAAAACTAGATGTTTAAAAGTGGCTATTTCCAGCAAAGTTTCAGTAAACATTTTATGAAGGTTTGCGATGGGATTTGTTAAAATTATACAAATGTTAGGAAATTTATTTTTAGTGAATCTGAGTTTTCTTTGTGAAATGAAAACTGTTTGATCGTAAAAATGAAATGTCAGCATATATTCAAATGTGTATGTGTAACGTGTGTGTCTGATGCATGACGAATGCAACTAACATGTTTTGAAGAATGTGATTACGAAGCATAAAGTAGTATAAGTTAGCAAACTTTGTCATGTAACAACCATAATATTTCCATTATTTTCTTGTTACATTTAAATACTTTCAAAGGGAACACGCTAAAAAAATCCTAAACCATGCACAACGCATGGCCACCCTACAAATGGGACACTTTCTACGCTTACACACCGTGAGGAGATAACGGCGAAATTGTCTCGCTGAATACAATACACGGACACACCCTTATTCCTACACACATAAGGTTCAAGTTCGCTACCAAAGGGCACTTTGGGTCATAGTATAGACAAAGGGCTAACAAGAGAAATCGGCCGGTTTGGCCTTATTCGTAGATTTATGTAACAGAGTGCTTTAACAGGGAGTTATGGGACCAGGTTGTCTTATGAAATATGCTAGTGCGGTTTCTTGGTCAGCTCTAAATCTAGCCTGTTTTGAGGTCTGTTCGTGGTGGTAGTATTTTGGTTGTAATTAATAGTTTATCAATGTTTTGTGTTAAGATACTTGCTCATTAAAGTTATTGATTTGTTGTGCTTTCTTCGTCTGTCATGAACGTCATGAGTTGAACTTAGGTTTTTATGATCAGTAGCATAAATAGTAAGTTCCCAATTTTGGGCAATAATCCACAACTTGGATCCCATGGTGGTTATCACATGTTTTAAATTTTTGGTTATAAGACAGACAATTAGATTGCCGATTCCATCACTGTGTTTACTTCCACCGTTTATGAGCAGTGGTACAATTTGCCACAACTGGGAATCGAACCAATAACCTCAGGCTTAGCAGTAGCGCTTGTTACCACTGAACCAACAAGGCAATTTGTTCGAATGGATTGGTGATCCCTTTACCTTTATTTTATACTAGCTTATGCCCGCGGCGTCGCCCGCGTGGAGTTCGAAAACTATCACTACTACTACTATCAGGATAAAACGTATCTTATGTGTTAATACAGGTTATAAACTATCTGTGTTCCAAATTTCATCCCAATCCGTTCAGTAGTTTTTGCTTTGAGAGAATGACAAACATCCATACTCACAAACTTTCGCATTTATAATATTAGTAGGATTTCATCACTGACTAGACTTATATTTTCAACGCATTCCGTTTTGCTATCCATCTGTTATCAGTTGGGTCCTTATCGATTCTTGCGGGATGATAGAGTCTGATCTCATATCTGTTGATAAGAATGAAAGGTGTGATAAACAGCTGATATTGTCTGTTGTTTTATCCTATGAAGATACTCGTATCAATGATACGCGAGATGGAGTCTAGAAAAATCTATTGTGTTTTGGAGTTTAAGTGCCCGGTTACTTCGGTCATCAGATAAATACTGTCATGATGCGACTACTTAGGAGGAGCTCATCATCATCATCATCATCAGCCTGTATTCGTCCGCTGCTGGACATAGGCCTCTCCCACGACACGCCACTGAGCACGATCCTCGGCCACTCTCATCCAGCTCTTGCCAGCCGCCTTGCAAAGATCATGGCTCCACCGAGTCTGAGGACGTCCTACGCTACGTATAACGATCCGTGGTCTCCACTCAAGAACTCGTCTACTCCAACGGTTATCGGTTCTTCGGGTTATATGGCCGGCCCATTGCCACTTCAGCGTGCTTATGCGGTGGGATATGTTGATAACCTTAGTTCTCTGTCGGATCACCTCGTTACGAACTCGATCTTTCAGAGAAACCCCGAGCATAGCCCTTTCCATAGCACGTTGAGCGACTTTAAATTTGTGGACCAAACCTACCGTGAGTGTCCACGTTTCGGCACCGTACGATATGACGGGTAGGACGCACTGATTATAGACTCTCGTCTTTAGACTCTGTGGAGTGGAGGAGCTCGTGGCTAAATGATTACAACCGCACGGCTCGATCTTTGAGGTTAAGCCGTGCTTGCCGAGGTTGGTCCGTGGATGGGTAACCATAATTAATTACATAACGAGTGCCTCGGAAAGCAAGTTAAGCCGTTGTTCCCGGCTGACGTTTGTAGATCTTTGAAAGTCGTTACGAGTAGTCAGAAAAGTCTGACATCCAGTCTTACCAAGGGATATCGTATTACCCAGTTACTAGGTTGTGGAGGTCAGATGCAGTCACTTCATGTAAAATATTGGTACTCAGCTGCATCCGCTTAGACTGCGGAAGCCGACCCCAAGATAGTTTGGGAAAAGGCTAGGCAGATGATGATGATGATGGTTCAACTATTTAGTTGAACCATAAAGGGAATCGTTAAGGAAGGACTTGGTTTAAATACATAACATAAAACTTTATATCCATAAAGCTAAGTTGATCTTTTACTGATGCCCGTTTTCAATAAACAGCTTTGTATTTGGCTAAATAAAGTTCTCAAACTCTTTACTTACAAAAACGACTTGTATAGCTATAGCCAATTATTAATTTTGCATTCATCGTCCAGTATTAATGAATAGAAGCTTATATAATATAATAACATTATTAATGATATTGCTGATCTCAGTTGGTCGATCTCGGTCAGGATCAGGTACGTTTAGTCGTTACACATTACATTTGTCGGCATCGTCCTTTGAAGTGTGTATCAGTATAAACATCTCAACAATGTCGTTATCCTAGTGGGTATTACAATTAACAATAAATACTATACTTGATGTAATGTCACAATACGACATTTAACATAGTGCTGCACATTTGTTTATTGGACGTCACTGACTTCGATAGGGCTGGCTAAAGAAAACCGGCCGATACTAGAAGAAAATAATGATAAAACATATTTGGTATCTTTATCGTGCGGTACGTGCCTATACCTGCCCCATTGTTCACAAAAGCTAAGATTCGATTTCGATTCGGAAAGTCGTATGTCTACCTCGCTCGCTTTCGTAATGCCAAAACAAGACAGACAAACGACTTATCGAATTGAAATGGAATCCGAGCGTTTGTGAATACGGGGCCTGGTGTCTAGAGTTCTTATGCCAGCCATAGGCCTGTTTTCTGCTTGAATGGCAACATTATTGGCAGCAATATTTGTTGGAACTTTAAAAAATTACAAATGAACGTATTGTGAATAAACTGTGTGCCAGATAGATAGTAAGAAGTAAAAGAAAGAAGCAGGGAAGGTGAAAGATGATCGGTATAACGAACGAAGCGGTGTTTACTGGAATGACGGCTGACAGGACAGGTACGATAATGAATTAATAGAATGGAATGATGATGATAAGAAATAAGACTTAAGTAGTAACTACAAGGCCTCCGAATAAATTAAGATAACAACAGGAAGATGATGGTGAGGAACTAACATTGTCTAGTCAGGAGATAAGTAGACTAGATGAGAGATAAAAAAGCCTAATCAATTCAAAGCCTCCCGTCTCGACTGGCTCGTTGGTTTAACTGCTGAGAACGAGATTCTGGTTTTGAATCCTAGGTCGGGCAAAGAGTTATTGGGTTTTTCCTTTAGCAATTTCTCAGTAGCAGCCGCGGGTTCTGGATTTGTGCTCCGTTTGCGGCAATAGGCTAGCCCCGAATTACATGTGACTTAAACATAACTGGCGAAACGTGGGTGTACTACGAGTATTAAGTACACCTCTGCCTTACCTCTCGGGGATCACAGGCGTGATGTTATGTTATGTGTCAATTCAAAGAATTTCGTTGAGCTCCTTGAGTTACAAGTCGAGCTACACGATAACTGACAAATGCTTGCACTGACTGGACAGGTCCACTCAAATCTGTGTGGTTCTTTCTTCAAAAGACCATTTCAGATACTAATCTGCATAGTCCTCATGTAAATTGAGCAATGTCTGGACTTTAAAAGAGTAATAAGTTAACAGAGAACCTTTTAGTTTGTTTCGGCTGTTTCTTCTCAGAGTAGTCAGGTACGAAACACCGGAACCATAGAGTTTTAAAAAAAAATGACGTGTTAAAGTGTTTGTAAAAGCCTATTTGCAAAATAAACATCATTTATCATTTAAAGCCTGCAATTGATTTATTCAAGACAAGGTACTAGAAATTCACGGCCAATTTCTACTCAACTTAGCCAGCCCTACGGCCAGTCATTACAGTGCGTAGCAGATCAATTAATAATGCTTGGCATTTAAAAGAATCTCGACGTTGCAGGAAGGCCCGAGGTCGACCAGTAACATTCATAAGCTATCCCTTTGCACAAGGATACGGAACTCAAAGCTCACGCTCGCTCCCTAAATGGATAGGCAGATCCTGCAGTGCAGGTTTGTCAAGATTGATCTTTGATTCGAAAGGTGCTCGCAAATGGTGTAAAAGGTTGCATAAAAGTATGAATGTTTACTTAGATGTTGTTTTGATTATTAAAGTTTTAATAGGAGGCTGGTGCTCGGTCAAAACCACTATTTTTATACACATAGCATTTAGAATGACATTTCTAAGAGAAATGTCAAAATGTAAACGGTATTCTTCTAATTGCAAAAGCTTTACGCCAAATAAATGTATTTCATTTTGTATGAAAAGTATCCTATGTGCTTTTCTAAACCATTAACTATCCCTGTGCGAAAATTTCATACACATCCATTCAGTAGTTTTTGCTTGAAAGAGTAGCAAACATCCATACATCGACACGAACTTTCGCATTTGTAATATTAGTAGGAAGTGGGATAATCAACATTTCTAGGGAAGTGCTCAGGACCATGTTGAGTCGAAGCCTTCTTGCCAGTCACCTAAGATCACTCAGAGACTAATGAAGTTTCAAATAGACGAAAAAGTACGTGATCGTATTACCGACAGACGTTGTGATTGGCCTATTCTACCTCCAAAAAAACTTCACGATTCCTAAAACTGTTCGTAAAAAAACTCGAAGGCCTACATAGTGACACTGACCACAGTGAACATTCACAATCAGCCGGTCGGATGCGCAAGCGCACCGTTACTACCGTTTTTGCGATCACACGTAGACATGGAATGGAAAAAGAAATACTAATTTGAAAAAAAAAAAACCATTTAACGCATGGTTTTTAGTTCTAACTAGCTGTACCCAGCATGCGTTGCAATGCACTTTTTACTACCCACCTACCCTATCCGACCTACCTACCCTATCCTACCTACCCTACCCTACGCTACCTACCTACCTACCTACTCTACCCTACCCTACCTACCTACTCTACCCTACCCTACCCTACCCTTACTACCTACCCTACCCTACCTACCTACCCTACCCTACCTACCTACCCTACCCTACCTACCTACCCTACCCTACCTACCTACCTACCTTACCCTACCTACCTACCCTACCCTACCTACCTACCCTACCTACCTACCCTACCCTACCTACCTACCCTACCCTACCTACCTACCCTACCCTACCTACCTACCTACCCTACCCTACCTACCTACCCTACCCTACCCTACCTACCTACCCTACCCTACCTACCTACCCTACCCTACCGTATCCTATGTCCTTCTCCTGGCTCTAAACTACCTCCCTGCCAATTTTCAGCTAAATCGGTTCAGCCGTTCTTGAGTTATAAGTGAAGTAACTAACACGACTTTCTTTTATATATATAGATATAGTGTTAGCACGGCGACCATTCAAGCTAGACAAAACCAGTTTATGCGGATCTCCCATTGAACGGGAAATCTGTAGATTGCAAGCCCATGTTATACTGGAAAAGTATGGTTTCATGTGTCGCTGAGTGTACCGATCCAGGAAATATGTATATATGCTGGGGTACTTAAATGTGAAAACTGATAAGGTTTTCTTTCAGAATCTGTTTCCAATTAAGCAACTATAACGTGCCTCCAAACAAGTCAAGAGTGAAAACGTTAGATACAATAACACTGTCTTTGTGTCTGTCGCTCAGTTGGGTAACAAGACAACCGAAACATCAGAAGAGGCAGTACAGTAGTGGATAAACAAACCGAGCCAATTATAAAGCTGTTTCAATTGTCTTTGCGCAGAGTTTACTAAGCGGTGAATGCACGTGTGGGGATAATAAACATAGACGAAAAAGAAAAAATACGTATTAAAGAAGGTAACTCATAAACTACCTAAGCGAAATTTATAAGATTTATATGGGAACACCGCGCAAAGTTCCTCTACCAAATGAACATACAAGGTGTTGTTTTGCATCCTCGTCAAAATTCAGGAGGTTGTCATAAAAGACATAAATAATCAATATGAATTACGGTAACTAGTTAATTATTAAATAACGCTGATATTTTTGGTTGTTTAAGTTTGTCAGTATTTCAGAATAACTATCTTACCGTGTTTCGGGAATAAGAAATTATCGAATAAACGTTTGAGATTGTTTGTATGAATCAAACCGCGGTTGTAGGGCGAGAATCAGACGGGCCGCGTTTAAAACACGGGTGGTTCACACTTACCGATTTCCGAAAATAAGAAAAAAGAATAAAAATTACCTACCGATTTTATTATTCATTCGAATCGAGAATCATTAGCATAGTTACCTCCTTGAATTTGACGAGGATGCAAAACAGCACCTTGTATAGTGCAAAATGTACATAATCATAGTTCCAAGCTGGGGGACGAGGATGCAAAACCACGCCTTGTAGAACCAATGTCACCGTAAATCAGTCCATAATAGACGGAAATATCGATGAAAAACCATTAAAAAATGGCCGAATATAGAACCTCCTTTTAGAACTCGATTAAAAGTAGTTTGAGGTCCTGATTCTTACTTTTCGAAAGGAAAACTTTATCTGCATTAGTTGGTACAAGAAATTGCACTAAAAGTTCAGTATGTCTCAAACCTTGACTACAAATTGTTAAGCTAATTAGCAAAACGAACGATAATTACTGATAATAAATAGGGAAAGGGAAATCAGGAGAAAATCTTAATTAATTTTAATAACATGTAATTAAAATGATATTAAAATGTAGTTTTTAATTAAAAGGCCACATCCTAAGGCCATATTCTTTAGGACTTATAACGTATCGAACATTATCCGGGTCTTATGTGCTTTGCGCAAAGAAAAAATCATGTGGAAACTGGCATTTAGTAGAACCAAAAATTTGAAGAAATTATTGTGACGTCTACCAATCCGCAAGGGTCATGGTGGTGGATTACAGTCACTCCCTAGCTCAGAGAAGTACTGTGTTACAACAGTGGGAATGTAAGCTGATTAATGATTATACATAATGTGTCTTGCATGAGACTATACAGAAGTATATGAAGGGGTGAGATCTCCTCTAGGATTATCAAAAAATCTTTACTCTTAACTGTCCCGATCCGGTGCATTCGGCAATGTTCGGCAAGCCGAAGTTGTACAAGATGGCGACACGTTCATTCCATTTTTAAATATGACAGTTGTTTATTTGTCAGATAAAAATACGATCATGTTTACCAAACTACAGTGTATACGGAAACATTTTACCAATTTATGTGTTCGTAATATGTTAATATCCAAAAGGTTTTCGGGGCAGTATTAAAATGCGTGGCTGGCTGCGTACTTTTTAAAGTTTATCATGCGTAAAGCGCTATATTGTGTAAGGATATAAAATGCGTCTTGTTTTGCATACTTACTAAAAAAATGACATCTTAATTCTTTACAGACACAAATCTTCTCATGGGAGTAATTGAAGGGAAAATGCGACTATTCTTTGTTGCTTCAACACTTGCCAACTTTTGTTTTAGAAGTGGAGTCTAAGAGTCATCATCATTTCAGTTTTGAGACGTTCGAACTTGGATATAAGATATAACCCAAGGATTGCCACAACAAAGGTTACAGAAGTTAGATCTAGGATTTTCAATCTCAGCTTTGCGAGATTCGAGTTCTCGTGAGATGCCCTGACAAGACCAATTCATCATCTCCTAGCCTCTCCCCAACGATGTTGGGGTCGGCTTCCAGTAATCCAGTCTAACCGGATGCAGCTCAGTACCAGTATTTTACATGGAGCGACTGCCTATCTGACCTTCACAACCCAGTAAGTAGTAAGACTGGTTGTCAGACTTTGGGGCCACTGACTACTTGAAACGACTGTCAAAGAAAGATGTACAAATGACAGCCGTGTCCAACGGCTTAAAGTGGTTTCCGACGCACGGAGGAAACTCTGTATGCAATGGGTGGTCACACATCCAAATACAAGACCAATCAAACATAAATACAACTGTGTGAAATTCAGCACCATATGAATATCAACCAGTAAAAAAAGATACAAAGAAAAATCCAAAGTTAAAAGAGAGTAACGCATAAAAGATAACATTTCTTTTTTAGGGTTCCGTACCCAAAGGGTCAAACGGGACCCTATTACTGAGACTTCGCTGTCCGTTCGTCCGTCTGTCACCAGGCTGTATCTCATGAACCGTGATAATTAGCCAGTTGAAATTTCCACAGATATTTAATGATATTTCTGTTGCCGCAATAACAACAAGTACTAAAAACAGAATAAAATAAATATTTAAGGGGGCTTCCATACAAAAAAGTGATTTTTTGCTAGTTTTTATAAATAATAGTACGGAACCCTTCGTGCGCGAGTCCGCACTTGGCCGGTTTTTAAGTATTCTTTGTTTCAGTTACGACTCCGTTATTCTAGGTATTCACGTTCGGTACGATTTCGTTTGCAAATTCGTGCACGTAACATGTGGGTGGGTAAGTGGGTAATTTTATTAATTATTGTTAAATAATACGGAGAGAGTGATACGCATGGTAAATTCGCTGCCTGATTGCGTAATTTATTCTCTTTTTTATCATTGTAAGGTTTTTTGGATCATTTTTAGTTTTTAGAACATATCGAGTACGTTTGTTGTTTTTTTTTTGTACTTTTGAGTAGTAATGTTGGCCTCTTTTTATGAAGACAAATCATGCACTCAGTGTCATATTCCATCTTACACATCATCTCTTAGTTGCCACGGCTTATTTCGAACTAAATTATTTTATTTTTTAATTGTCTTTTTTTTTATTTTACTATGGACACTTTTAACGTGGACGTCTTGCTACATCGTTCTCACATAATGTACAATCTTAAAATGAATGATGTAACCAAAGTTTTTGTAACAAGATTCTGATTTAAAAGAGTGTCCATGGAGTTTCTTGCCCATTCTTCTCCATAGAGATCTACGCTTTGGAATGGGCAACTACAGTACTTTCACAGTTATTATGTCTTGTGACTGGGACTGTAGCTTCATTTTTATTGTTGTTTGACTATCAAAAAATTCCCGGAAATTGCCTTACTTGAAATAAATGATTTTGTTTTGATTTGATTTGATCAGACCACATAAAAAATTTACATCAGTAATTAAAAAAAAAACACGGGGTTGCCCCCAGGACTACGTCACTATTCACGCTTGTTAACCCCCGACCAAAAGAGGGGTGTTATAAGTTTGACGTGTGTATCTGTGTGTCTGTCTGTGGCATCGTAGCTCCTAAACGGATGAACCGATGTTGATGAAATGGGTTTCATTTGAAAGGTGTTTTAATCGAGAGTGTTCTTAGCTATGTTTCGAGAAAATCTGCTCAGCCGTTTGAAGGTCATCACCCCTTTTCTAGGTGAAGGGAAATTAACAACTTCCACAGGTCTGGTCGATTCGAAATTTGAAATCTTGTCACTTGTAACCATGGGCATCGCCTTTTCATCGCATCGTTTTTTTTTTAAATTTAGCTGTTTTCGTTAATGGTCGAGAAGACGCGCAACACCGAGAAAAGTGGAAGCAATGGGGGAGGCCTACGCCCACGATTGGGACAGTCAAGCCTATGATAAAATAATATAAATTAAAAAAGCGTGAATTAAAAATTTAAAAAACCCCCGACACCGAAAACCTCTAAAAACCAAAAATAAAATCATCCAAGCGTCTTAGCGTCGGGGGACCGCTAAGTAGACCGCTTATTACAAACACAAAACACAGCGGACCCCCGACGCTAAGACGCTTGGATTATTTTATTTTTAGTGTCGGGGGTTTTTTAAATATTTAATTTAATTTTTTTGAAAACCAGGCTATCCTTGCACGTTAACCAAGGGAGAATACTCGATTGTCGCGACAGAACAGTAAGTTCTGCGGTAGTGTCGGTAAATCACCGGCTAATCGTCAAACGCAAGCTACAAGACAAATTCTTTAGGAAATGAGATATCTGAAAACGTTGCTATTCATGCAATGGATTACCAATGTGGTATTATGATTATGACACACTCTTAACCTAAATGTGATCGCTGTCTTTGTGGTATTGCTTGATAAACGGTATCCACATTCTTGGTGTTCTAAATTAAATGTGTTATAAACTTATAATAGAATATTCTGTCTGCCCACCACATTCACAACCACTGCAACTTCGGAATCCAGCATCACCAGTGGCGAAGACCAGAAAAGTGCCGAGGCAATGAAGCCGGAGTCCCGGATAAACAATGCAACTGTGTTTGTATGCCGCAACGAAATTAATCGGAATAGTGGAGGAGTAAGAAAATGCAAAATTTTCTCCATATCAAGCAAATGACAATAGGCCAAAACTATTATAGTAGCTACCAGTAGTTGGTCCAAGGTCAATGTCAAAATAATACAAGGTAGCCGATAATGGCGAAATGTTCTGATTACCCCTTCTAATACAAAAGAAATTTCATTATTTTTCTTAAGGAATATATCTTCCTTTTTGTGCCTTTTTTGCAGCGTCCTCTAGATTTAATGGTCTGTGTTGTCAATCATCTGTCCGTCTAGCTGTTTCTTCACTAGGTTAGGGTCGGCGTCCATACATGTCCATACACGTCCATCGGCGTGCTACGCGTGCAGGACGTAATATTGATAATTGTAAATGACAGGCTTGTTTTGTGGCAATTATGTAAAAGAAAATTTTCTCCTAAACACACAAAATAAATTATAACTCTGCAGGGGTTGACTTTAAGGACCTCCTGTAGAACAATTTTTTGCAGGTGATTACCCCATCTAACCCCTCGTTGCGTTTGATCCACGACTTTTTGGCCACCCTGTATAAATGAAGGGTCATTTTAGCTTTAAGGTTTTTATACAATTACTGATAACTCGTTGTAGCCCTTGCAAGACGTCATGGTAAGTTACAATGCAAACAATTTAGTTACCAAATTTTCTATAGAAGTACAGTTGTTTATGAGTTCGTTAGAGTTTTAGTTTTTATTACTATTTTTGAGTATTTTTTAACTTTTAATTATTTATGGCGCGTAAATGGTTTCAAATTGCCTTCAAATGATTTAATCTAGGTTTTTTCATAGGAAAACTAAAAATCTAACTAAAACAGAAACTACTGAACTGATATTATTTTAATCTACAGATTACCTTTCATTTAATATTGACGGCTTTCCTTTGGTTAAGGGGGAAAAAAAAAGGAAAATTAAATATAAGAAATCAAAAATCAAAATCAAAAGTCATTTATTCAAACTAGGCTGATAATCAGCACTTTTTGAACGTCAAAATTACAAGAGACAGTCCCCTAAAACGCCCGCCCTTCGCCACTTCCTAGTGTTTTAGCTGGGAAGAAGAAGTGGCGGAACAAACTCCCCAGCAACACATCTGTCTGTTAGGTTAGAAGAACCAGATTCTATACAAAAGTGTTCAAGTTTATATAAACAAGGAATCCATTATATCAAATTAATGTCACATGTCAGCTAGCACACACCAATAATAAAATAAAATATTAAAAAATATACTCAAGAATAAATAAAGCCTCCAGACATAAAGGGCGTGCCCGCTTACACGTGCATACAGACGAATAAAATAAAAATAAAGATAAATAATAATAAAGATAAAGTAAAATAAAATAAAAAAAATTAAATAAAATATAAAGTAAAAAAAAAAAAAAACAAAAAAAAACTACGCGTGAAGTTATATAATACCATAAGCTAATTAGAGAAAGAAAGAACATAAACATTGTCTTGAGTTCAACCCAGCGACCAACTATTCTTATCGTTTAAGTAGTCGTTAATGGAATAGTAGGCTTTTGAACAAAGGTTAGATTTCACTTTAGCTTTAAACACATTAAATGGCAAGTCTAAAAAGGAAGATGGTAGCTTGTTGTAAAATGTTATACCAAGCCCTACGAATGAATTATGAACCTTATGAAGCCGGTGAAAGGGAGCACGTAGTTTATGCTTATTTCGAGTGTTTATGTTGTGAATATCACTGTTTTTACAGTACAAATGGATATTTTGTCTAATATATAAAATGTTAGCTAAAATAAATTGTGAAGCCACCGTGAGAATACCAATCTCTTTAAAAAAATCTCTCAAAGATACTCGTGCACCCAGCTGGTAAATTGCACGAACCGCTCGTTTTTGAAGAACGAATATATTTTGGATATCAGCGGCTTTGCCCCACAGCAGAATACTGTTACGAGCTGGGTATAGGACAAATTAACACACTACCAAATAAACACTAAAAATCTTTAATTAACTTAAAACAGTTTAAAACACTTCACAAACACTTAAACTTAATCACAATTACAGAATTTATCACTAATCACTTAGATATCGCACTAGTCGTTCACTTCGATCGCTTCGTTTCGTAGCCAAAATCAGACTAACTCACTTCCGCTAACCCGTCGCCTATTTATACGGCCGACCCATGTTCGAGAAACTTCCACAACTTCCGTGAATGTCTAGGTGGTTCCTTAGGGGAAACCCATCCTTCGAGAAAGTTCTACAACCTTCCCGAACCTTCTAGATGGCTCTATAGTGGAACCAATCCTTCTAGAAGGTTCCAGAAAGGTCCAGAACTTTCTCGAACTTTCTAGACACTTCCATCGTGGAACATTCTAGACTCGACCGTAGTCCTAGAATGTTCTCGTAAAGCAGTCGGCGTAACACTGCCCCCTCCTTAGACATGCTCGTCCCGAGCATCGTTAGTCCCGTAGTATCGCGCTAATCGGTCTACATGTACGATCTTAGGCGCACCTCGTGGACCCTTCTGTATCCGATAGGTGACATCGTTGATCCTGGTCACGACTCGGTATGGTCCATCCCATTTTGCTTGCAATTTCGGAGACTTCCCCTTGCTACGCACTGGGTTATGCAGCCACACAAGTGAATTCACGTCGAACCCTCTACTGTTTGCCTTCCGGTCATAACGGGTCTTCATCCTCTCAGACATTTGTTGGCCGGATTGTCTGATATGCTCATACACGTCATTCAACTTGTTACGCAAGTCACTTGCATAATCGGTTACACTGCGTGGAGCATCAGGAGCAGTTCCAGTGATTAAATCTGCTGGCAACCGTAATTCCCTTCCAAAGTTCGCAAAGGCTGGTGTCACAGTCGTACTTTCGTGGACTGCACTACGGTAGGACAAAAGAAACGGCTGTATGTGCTTGTCCCAATCCCTTTGCCTGCTTTCCACGACTTTTGCCAAATATCTTTCCAACGTTTGGTTGAAACGTTCCACCATTCCATCAGATTGTGGGTGGTAAGAGGTGGTTCTGGTTTTGTGGGTACCCATCAATCGGCAAGTCTCCTGAAATACTTGTGATTCAAAATTCCTTCCTTGATCACTATGAATTTCCAAGGGTACTCCAAAACGACAGAAAACTTCCTGAACCAATTTATCTGCGACTGTTGTAGCTTCTTGGTTAGGAATGGCAAACACTTCTGGCCACTTGGTGAAGTAATCCATGACAACCATGAAGTACTTGTTCCCGCTTTCACTTTCCGGAAATGGTCCCGCAACGTCGAGTGCTATCCGTTCCCAGGGGGCTCCAACGTTGTACAGTTTTAATGCACCTCTGCTGCGTGTTTGGGGTCCTTTCACAGCCGCACAAGTGGTACATTTGCGACACCAGTCCTCCACATCTTCTCGACAGTGGATCCAGTAAAACCGCTCTCGGATCTTCAGTAGAGTCCGTTTTACCCCCATATGTCCGCCTGAACATCCATCATGATATAGCCGTAGAACATCCGGTACTTTAGCTTTAGGGACAACCATTTGTAGATGACACCTGTCCCCTTGAGCGTTTTCCCATTTACGGCACAAGACTTCATCCTGGATAACCAAGCTGTCCCATTGTGCCCAATAACTCTTTGTGATGGAACTCATCGCTGCCACATCACTCCACTTGGGTTTAGGAGCACCAGCTGTGATCCACTCGAAAATCGGCTTGATGTCCAAGTCATTTTGCTGAGCTTGCTGTAGGGTTTCCTTCCATTCATCGCTGAGATCTGTTCTAAGCATCCTCACGGTTGCTACCTCCTTAGTCTCTTGCCTGGCACAGTGCTTACAATCTTCAGGACAAGGTCTTCTTGACAAGGCGTCTGCGTTACCGTGAGTTCTCCCACTGCGATGTTCAGTTACGAAGTCAAACTCTTGCAGTAGCTCAATCCATCTCGCCACTTGTCCCTCCGGATTTTTGAACTGTAATAGCCACTTCAAGGCAGCATGGTCAGTTCGCAGCTGGAATTTCCGCCCCAGCAAATATTTACTGAAATGCTGCAATGTTTTTACTACGGCAAGCAGCTCCCGTCGAGTAACGCAGTAATTTCTTTCCGGTTTGGATAAAGATTTGCTGAAGTAAGCAATCACAACCTCCTGGTCTCCTTTCCGTTGAGACAGCACGCCCCCAATTCCAGTATTACTTGCATCTGTGTCAACTATGAAGTCATTTTCAGTGTCAGGATATCCCAAAATAGGTGTTTTGCACAGACGTTTCTTCAATTCCTGAAATGCGTCGTCGCAGCTCTCGTCCCAACAGAATTGTCGCTTTTCCTCAGTGAGCTTGTGTAAAGGTTTCGCAATGTCGGCAAAATTCTTTACGAACCGTCGATAGTAGGAGCACAAACCCAAAAATGCTCTGACCTGTGTCTTGTCTTTCGGAACTGGCCAGTCCTTGACGGCGACTACTTTTTCCGGGTCTGTTTGAACACCTTCCCCCGAAACGATGTGTCCTAAGAAGTTCACTTGTTTCCGGAAAAACGAGCACTTCTTCGGACTTAACTTGAGATTTGCTGTTTGGATTTTCGACAGCACTCGGTTGAGGTTTTTAAGGTGGTCTTCAAATGTACGGCCCACGATGATTATGTCGTCTAGATAGACAAGACATGCGTCTCCAATCAATCCGGCGAGTACTTGCTCCATCAGCCTTTCAAATGTTGCAGGAGCATTGCACAATCCGAATGGCATAACTTTAAACTGCCATAACCCCTTTCCTGTTGAGAATGCAGTTTTCTCTTTGTCTTTGGGGTCTATTTCTACTTGCCAATAGCCACTTTTCAGATCCAGCGTGGTAAACCACTTCATTCCAGTCAGCGTATCCAGTGTGTCATCGATCCTAGGCAGTGGATAGCTGTCCTTTTTCGTGACGTCGTTCAGTCGTCGATAATCCACACAAAAACGCATGCTGCCGTCCTTTTTCTTTACCAGGACTACAGGAGAACACCATGGACTGGATGAAGGCTCTATAACACCGTCCTTCACCATTCCATCAATCATGGTTTCCACTTCTCTTTCCCGTGCAACAGGCAGTCTTCTTGGTCGCTGACGGATGGGTAACTCGTTGCCTGTATTAATCTTGTGCTGAACCAGTCCAGTTCTCCCTATGTCAGCATCATTTGTAGAGAAAATGCCGGCGTACTGAAGTAATATTTTCATAGCCTTGTCCTTTTCTCCTTCAGATAAATCGCAGTTTTCCAAAAGCGTTGACACGTCAAATTTTGCACAACGAATTTTATTTTGGGTAGGCCGATCTTGTAATGGACGCATCCAAGCTACTTCTTCGCAAGTGCCGATCAAGGTGCCCTTCTTAATCACTTGCTCCTTGTCACTTGGATTTAGTATGCGTACTGCTGCGACGTTGGTGGCTTTTACCAGAGTTCGTGCCGTCTTCCATGGAAAGTCATTGTTCGCCCTTTCTATCAGAACACTTCGAACTTTGTGTCCAGAATACTGAGGTAGACGAATTGGCACGATCGTTTCTGATCTGCTAGGAAGAACAATCTTCTTCAAGCAGTACACCTTCCCTGATGGTGCACCTTCCATGAAGACTTCCTCTAAGCCACATTTCAGTACTCCCTGATCAACGTCGATCTCACAACGATGTTTCCGCATGAAGTCCAAACCCAGGATACAATCGTCCACTATGTCGGCCACGATGACATTGTGACAGTAAATTCTGTCACCCAATTTTAACTTCACTTGCTTCTTGCCTCGGACGGTTATGTGCTGACCGGTAGCTGTAAACAATTGCATACGGTCGTGGTTATTGAAGTAGTCCCCAAGAAACCGACTTGCTAGGTGAGAATTGACGACCGTGTGAGAAGCTCCAGTATCTAACGTCAGTTTGCATGGTATTCCGTTGACTTCGCCTTTGATGGTCAGGCTGTTCCCGTCATGAGCTTGTGAGATCAAGATCCTCGGGGCTCTTTCAATACCAGCCAGCACCCGCCCCCCAGTCCTGGCATTTACTCGTTTCCCTGCTGTGGCTGGGCAGTCACTTCAGCTACTCTCCCCTGCTGAGATTGATCTTCTCTCGGTGTGCTTCGCTTAGGACAGCTTGACCGAAGATGACCCCTTTCTCCACAGGTGTAACACCTAGGGCTGTACCCTTGCGGACGGTCGCGTACAGGTGACGCCACAACCTCCCTGATGCGGTGTGTTCGGTGGTCCTGCCTCACTGCCTCTACTTCTAAGGCATGGGCCAAGGCGTCTTTCAACGTCTCATGATGCCCAAGTCTCACAGCAGCTCTAACTTCCAAGTCGCGTATTCCGTCGACGAAAGCCTGTACCAGATTCCCATTGATAAGTGCAGGGACAGACTGGTATGCTTTGCGGACCAGCTTTTCTACTTCCAGGGCCCACTGCTGCAGATTCTCGGCACTGCGTTGAACGCGATCCTTCAACTTAGCTCGGAATACGTGCTCCAGGTGCGCATCGCCGTATCTGGACTCTAAAGCCTCCAGCAGCTGCTCGTAGGTCACATCCTTGCCGAGCGCCTCAAGGATGTTTAGGGCCTGGTCTCGGAGGCCCAAGGTGAGCGCGGTCATGGCTTGCGCTTTGGTCCAGCCATTCGCCTTCATAACGGCCTCAAATTGGATTTTATAGGCCGACCACGAAGATGTTCCGTCGAATGGAGGCACTTTAAACCCACGTGCTGAAGGTGCAGCAACCACGGAAACCACAGTCCCATCTCCAGCCTTAAGTTCGTCTAAGGCCTTCTTCACACCAGCAATCTGAACCTCGGCCTCCGAGATACGATTCTCATGCTGGTGGACATGTTCCTTCATCACCTTAAGATCTTTGCCAAAGGTTGCGTGAAGATCTTTTATCAGGAGCATCTGTTCTTCTTGGCGGCGGACCTGCTCCTCTTTATCTCGCTGTAACTGCTCCTCCAACCGGTAAGCTTGCTCCTCTTGACGGCGAGCCTGCTCCTCCTTATCTCGTTGCAACTGATGTTGCAACTGGCGAGCATGCTCCTCTTGACGTCGAGCCTGCTCCTCTTGACGGCGAGCCTGCTCCTCCTTATCTCGTTGCAACTGATCTTGCAACTGGCGAGCCTGCTCCTCTTGACGGCGAGCCTGGTCCTGCAGTAGTGCCATTAAAACAGTCAAGTCTGGCGCCGCAGATGCTGGAGAAACTCCGGATGAGCCAGCGACTGGCTCCGACGTAGGCTGGGCACCAGCCGGTGTCTGTGTCGGAGAATCTCCAAACCTCCTTTGGTCCATATCTTGCTGTCGATGACTTCTGGTGCGGACACCGTCTGTATCGTCCTTTGGTAGAATTGGCATAATTTATCCTCACTTCTGACACCAATTGTTACGAGCTGGGTATAGGACAAATTAACACACTACCAAATAAACACTAAAAATCTTTAATTAACTTAAAACAGTTTAAAACACTTCACAAACACTTAAACTTAATCACAATTACAGAATTTATCACTAATCACTTAGATATCGCACTAGTCGTTCACTTCGATCGCTTCGTTTCGTAGCCAAAATCAGACTAACTCACTTCCGCTAACCCGTCGCCTATTTATACGGCCGACCCATGTTCGAGAAACTTCCACAACTTCCGTGAATGTCTAGGTGGTTCCTTAGGGGAAACCCATCCTTCGAGAAAGTTCTACAACCTTCCCGAACCTTCTAGATGGCTCTATAGTGGAACCAATCCTTCTAGAAGGTTCCAGAAAGGTCCAGAACTTTCTCGAACTTTCTAGACACTTCCATCGTGGAACATTCTAGACTCGACCGTAGTCCTAGAATGTTCTCGTAAAGCAGTCGGCGTAACAATACCATAGGTCATAACACTGTGAAAGTAAGGACCTAGAACTGTTATCTATCAGCGATAACGGTGATAGAAACGTCTAAAATGTATTGAATTAGCGTACAGTATGACCAGTTTAAGCTTGCACTACGGGGTGGTGCTGCTTGTCAGAAAGAAATGCAACGCAAAACTTGGTACATTTATTTTTATTCTGTATTTTGCCGCCAGCACAGATATGTTGGTCGAGCTATCAAAAAACTTAAAAATATCAATCCTGTTGTCAGTAGTTACGGAAATACGACAACATTTGAAAGCGATTATAAATTATAGCTGCCCAGCGCAACTTCGTCTGCGTCACATATTCCCCGTTTTAGCAACATTTTTCATTGCTGCTCCGCTCCTGTTGGTCGTAGCGTGATGATATATAGCCTATAGCCTACCTCGATAAATGGGTTATCTAACACTGAAAGAATTTTTCAAATCGCATCTGTAATTCCTGAGATTAGCGCGTTCAAGACAAACAAACTCTTCAGCTTTATAATATTAGTATAGTATAGATGGCTCCTTTTACTACTCCTGAATGAATGTCGGCCTGACAGATTTTACATCAACTAAGTACGACATTGAACTATACGAAAACCAATTATAATAGCCAATTTAATTACAGATCTATCGTTAAGACAGCCCACACACCCATTCCATATTGAAATACTAACTAAAACAAAGTATTCCTTAATTAATACAGCCATAACTTGGAGGAAATTTAATTAGGTAAGGTTTTATGAGGCTAGTAAAGATATTACTGCTTACTTAGTTTTTACTATGGTTTCGAGATCGCATTGTTAGTTGTGTGAAGGAGATGGAACTAGTGTACGGATAGTGCTGTCTCTTTCGTAGATCACTATCTGATATGGAGTCGTCAGATAGTCTATGTGTAACAAATATCTTGGTGGGTTATTTTAATGATTGTCCAACAGTATTTTAGGTACATTTTCTTGTACGAACGTATAAGTGTCGGTACTTTGATACAAGCCTAAAAGCTTTGCTTGCACTTATAACCTAGTACTCTTCAGAATGTTAGGGTTTCGGAACAGTTTGCTTGCCTTATGGATTAGCCGTATTTTTTTTGCCACTGGGCACGCCACTGGTTTTAGCTGGTTGGTTAAGACAATTTTGGAAGTTTGCTGCAGCATGCTCAGAGAAAACGGACTAAATTACCACTATGTGAAGACCTGGTGTAGTAGGCCGTGGGTTCGAAACTAGGTAGGCGCATTACTTTGTGTAATTTATTTCATCACCGCTGCTCTCAATACGGTGAAGGAAGACATCGTGAAGAAACCAACATGTCCTAGAACTACAAATTCGAAGACATGTGACATCTATCAACCCGCAATGGGCCCGCGTAGTGGATTACAGCTGACTCCCTCTCAAGAGGCCTGTGTCTCAGCAGTGGGAACATTATAGGCTGCTGCAGCCAGAAGACATAGTGGCAGACCACGCAGAAGATGGCAGGATTAGGTGGTTAAAATCAATGGACAATGGTCCAATCCTGGACGGAAACAGATGAAAGTCTTGGGAGAATGTCTTGTTCCAGGAGTGTGATTACGTGGGATGACGTTGACCAATAATTGTGATATTCTTGATTTTTTATTTTGTTGGGTAGACTAGCTATAAGACCGCCATTGTAATCCATAAAATAATAAATCTTGTAAAAGAGCTGAGTAACAATTTTGGTGAATAAAGTATATTCTATCTTACTATGGTCCATTTCTAAAAACTTATATTTGCCATCGTGGTGAAAAGCATTAGCCAATCGACAGAAGTCGACGCCAAGGTTGCGCTGGACGTATCAGAAGGTAGTAGAATACGTCACTCGGGGAGGTTCCTCTCATGCACCCTCATTTTGCGTAGCAAAGACAATCTGTATAGATGGGGGTTCATGGACAGCTCAGATTTCAGGTGTGTCTCCACAGACAATGGCCCACCTTCCATCTTACGCTGAATGCCCTGTCAACTGCGCACTTGAGGATCTTATGACTGCATCAGCGAGCGGAGTTCGCTTGGCTGAGTTTTGGGCTAAACAAAATTAGCGATTTGCCGTCGACACGCTAAAAAGAAGATTGCTAAAAAAAAGATCCTATAGTGCTGGTTAGCAGAGTAACAGAACAAAAAAAGCCTCTGAAGCAACGCAAAATTACGCCACAACAAAGATGAAAAATAACTGTCGAACTAGCTGTTACAAGAAGTCTGTCAACACAACACAAGTTCTGTTACCGAAAGTTAGTAGTTCACTGAAAAAACTGTCCAATATTACTTGTTCATTTCTAATTCGTCACGGTTAGTCATCAGGAGTTTTTACTTCATACAGAGAAGTGACGGGTTGACGAGTCGAGTCGAGTACTATAGTTACTTCGTGTTCAGTAGACAGTTACTGGCTAGAAACTAGTTCAGATTACCAAAGCAAGTTGCTTTGGTAACATTTTGTGTAAGTTTCTTAAATGGTAAGATGGAGGATTGATGGATGGATGTATTTCATGATGGAGTTTGACGAAAATATTTATTATTATTGATAGCTTTGATGCGGTAATTTTTAAAGATTTAAACACAGCGTGTTTTATGGATTGCAATGGATGACTGGGTGAAGGATGATATGGCAAGAAAGGAGGTGTCTGATGAGATGATAAGTAATAGAGAAGTATGGAAGAAAGAGACCCCAAATAAATAAGGATAAGGATAGGATAAAGATAATGGAAGATTGTTGACAGACACGGTATCGTAGGTTTTCACGGCAAAAACGTGCACAAGTGGCCTTACAAAGATGAAGAAACAAAACAGTGATTTTCATTCGGTGTATGATAATTATGTATTACATTGGCACCATGCTTGAAATCATGCGTTCGGCATAAGGCTAACGGCTTCAGGGCCTAAAAGAGATCACATTCTATCAGGGATAAAGATGATGGGAAGTCACAAGTCAATGTCAAGTAACATAACTTGCTGAAAAGTGTATGCCAATACCTTTGAAAGGAGTTGCATAAGTCGTTTTGCCTCGTTGGTTTAGTGGTCACAATCGCGACGGCTAAGCATGAGAGCACTTGGGTTCTATTCCCGGATCAGGCAAATTTGGTATTGGGGTTTCCATCAGGAATTTTAATGTAGTAGTCTATATTTGTGCACAATATTGATGCCAATGAGCTTGCCCTTTTTTTTTGCGGATGGGAAATTATCAAATGACTTCTCCCGCTCTGGGCGGAGCGGTAGGGAGTGTCAGACTTGACTGACTAAAACCCACCCATGTTCCTTCTAAGCCCTTTGTGTTCCAGGGCCGCGGTATCTCTTTCGAACAACCCGCAGCCCTAATGAGCTTGCCCTGACTTAAACATAACTGGCGCTATGTGGGTGTACCATTAGGTACATCTCTGCCTAACTCTTCGAAGATTACAGGCGTGATGTGTATGTTATGCTACGGAAATGTTTATGACAATTCTGTTGAAAGTAGTTGCATAAATACAAAACGCTTTGAAGGACATTGCAGATGAAGAGATTGATTAATTTGATTGAGTGATTGTCGAGGCCATCTGACCAATAGATTTTGGCACTTAGCCAGAATGATTAACTCCCTAAATAAAACTAAACAGCTTTAAAAAACACAGAAAGCTAGCAACATACAAGCATCCATCTCATTACCTTTGCATCTAAAAACACTAGCCGAGTCCACATTCCGGGGCTTGCAAAACAAACAAGTCACATGTAAGTGCCTTAAATGGCGTTAGCACATGTCTCCTCGTCCGGTGTAGTGGAGCTTGCAGGATTGCTCGATTTAGTTTAAATATTTTGGTTAATGTCGCTTAATTAGTGTTAGGGGTATGTGTGTGATTGTTAGTTTTCGCATATTTTGTGGAGTGTTTGTGAGAGGCCTTAAACAGGAAGCGTCGGTAATGAATGAGGGATCTAATTGAAAACGCATGGCGGTTAGTGACTCATACAGAACTTGAAAAATAAAACAATAATTTCACTATGTTCGCATAATAAAGTACAAAATTAAAAAGCTAACGTAACAAATGACAATGCTTTTTAAACGCTAGATTTTACATATTCCTTGGACTCCACACTAGGATACCGTGTCGTGGAGTCCAGTCTCTTCCCAAATAAGGGTAACCATGTTAGCTTTAACTGAACTAATTACAGAACTTCGAAGTTTAAGATACCGATGGTATTCATAAAGTTTAAAAGAACGATTTGCGTAAGTTAGAAGGTACGGTATAACCACTTATGTAAAAGTTAAATTTTATTTATCGTGATCTATGGCAGACATCACGTGGCATGTCCTGTCACCTATGCACTGGACGACCTTATTACTGCGTCTACAAAGTAAGTCCGTGAAGCCGAATTTTGAGCCAGACATGTTTCAACTTTTAGTCATCGATATGCAGTCAAGCTTCAATTGTAATATTCTGCTGTTTTGAAGACACCTTTACCTAAGCTAACGCAACTTGATGCCTACACATTAACATGGCCAAATCGGTTGATATCCGCTTCAATTGAAGGCATAGCTCGTGAGATTTCAGCTCATTAACCCACAAGTTAACTTATTCTTGATTTACAAAATGGAGCGAATCTGCAGGCTCTACAAGACACATGTCTGTCGAAACTAGAGCCTCGACAGATGGCCGGTTGTATAACAAGCCGGTGAGATTGTAAAACTGTAACTTTATGCGAACAAGCCGAGCGTGGAGGAATGAGGAAAGATTGTGGACTCTTTGGTGTAAGGTTTCCTTTGTGATAGTCGCTTGTTTACTTCCAGGGAGGTTCCCGAACAATGGTGGATGAAGCGTGTCGGTATGTGCAGGCTCTTTGGAGTAAGATGTTACTGTAAACGTGGCCTCAAAACGGAGTTTTACAAGACGAATGTTTAACGTGGTCCCGATTTTGGCAAATATATTTCGAAAATTGCACTGGTAAATTTTGTTTTTTAATACTCCTACGATTACATTATTTTCTCATTATTAGCAGCGCTTATGTGAGATTGGTAGGTAAAATATGGAGAAACCAACCTAGCAGGGACAGCACAAAAAAACAATATCAAAAGCCAGCCAGCAAGAATGTAACAGGAAGGCGCGGCCATCGTACAATTCCAAGATCATGGGCATGACGGTGATTTTACGAGTTTGGTAGACCGCTAAGAACGTAGTAAAATCACTTGAGTAACCTCAAACCATATAAGCGGATGCCAGACCGTCATCAACAATATCTATAGAAACCAATCTCCTTGAAATATCCAAAGATTTACATGTAGGTATTAGTATAATTTGTTCCAGTCTAGAAACTAATAAAGATTCAACGGAAGAAATTACCCGATTCGTCTCAATGATGAAACTAATGGACATAAAAACCAAAGCTAGCAAAGACAACACAAAAAGATTTCTAATAATTATGAAAGCATTAAAGGCAGACCAGAATTAAAAAGAAAATAACAGCATGGTGTATTAAAAACTAATACAGATACGATCAGAGAGATAGCCATCGAAACAGAATCAAATACAGCCGAGTTGTTTGGTACAGACATCACAACCTATCATTTAGAGGTCCAAACGAAAAAACTTTTGCAAAAACGAACACAACACATGGCCTGGACGACCTTTGAAATTCCATTAAAGAGAACCGACCAAATAAAACCGAACCTTAAACTAATAAACCTAAAGTTGAGTTTAAAGTGGATAATGATGAGTTTTATGATGTTATGGTTTGGTAAGGAAGAAAGGTAGTACAAAAAGAGGAAGAGGATTGTGAAGCGGTACCCTAACGACCTTGGGTTACTGTAGGCCGCGTATCGGCTGTTGCTCCGACTGGTTTAGAGCCGGTTGCGTTTTTGTACAACCACTTTTGGGTCGAGTTTGATCGATGGCTTTTTGGGGTACTCCGTTTGAAGTGGTATTCAGTTTGTGTTTGGGATAGGGATCTTCTATAGCGAATGTGGTATTTCTTTTGCATGTTTTGTGATATTTCTAGTCTTATTTGCTGTAGATTGTAAAGCTTTTAAGGATCATCATGCCTGTGTTGTATTTCATTACTTAAGTATTCATATTCAAATTATGGATCGATTCCTAAAATAAAAATGGACTATTCAATGGTAATTCGGTTCACTAATAAATAACTGCAAGTAACACCATATTCATATTGCTTCGAAGCTCGATTACGGTGTATATTCAAACCGTTGTACAATTTACGTTAGTACAACTCATGGTAGTACCGTTTGGAGGTCTACTTACCCCCTTAAAGATGAAGCATTAAACTGCATGCATCTACTTTCTTTCAAATTGTGTATTACAGCCATAAGAACCTGTAAATAATGTCCATGGTTCAACATTACTTATTAATTAAAAGGCTATTTAGTTAGCGCCGCCTATGACCTCCAAGCTTGTTTAATGTTTCTACTGGTAAGTACTTTTTTATATTGTGCCTTCATCCCTTGTAGCGCGAAAGTTACAATGATGTCTTTGTTTTTCGTGTTCTTCATTATCTCAATCCATTCAGGGATCAACGCAGCATGTCTTGTTTGTCCTTACTTATGTATTATTCGTCATCTCATCAGTCACCTCCTATCTAGCCATATCACCCTTCAGATAGTCAATCCGTCTTTTTGTGATCTACGGTATCATAATTTAATTCTTTTGTTTCTTCAAAAGTCATAATATCATCGAATAAATTAATTCGATTACACGTTTTTACTCAAAAACTTTCGTTTTCCACCAGTATTCGAGTCGGCACACTTACTTCGCGGCCCTGTACCACGCCTCGTTTGTCCACTCCGGCGCATCTATGCAATTATTAACTTTTACTTTCTTAGGTGATTTTTTTCTTAAGTTTCGATGCAAATGCGGATAGAAAGTTCCGGGAAGGTAGGCGGAGAAATTTGTTGCTTTGACTTTTGATTAGTTTATAATGTTGAGAGTTTGTTTTTATTATGTTTGGCTCTATATGGCCCTTTCTATCATTATAAAGAACGACCTTGAGGTGACGAGTTGGACATCTGAGTAGACTCATCTGTATTAAAATTCATAGTGAAATTACCATGATCAGTGTTAGATGATAATCTTTTACAAGAAATAGAGACGATAAATAAAAACAAAAGAGTGAAAGATGCACGGAGGTACTTTAGGATCGAAAACACTAAAGCTGTTAACCTTGACAAAAAAGCAATAGTAAAGGTCATACAAAACAGTGAATTAAATAAGGAGGAGGATGCATTACGAGTCAAGTTCAGCACGAATAAGATGCATCGTGCATTTTTACTTTTATTACTTGAAGGTCTAACAAATGCAGATGATGATATTTAGCGGTGCATTAGCAACGTTCTATTCCTGTTATGTCGGCTAAGAAATAATATGAATCTATTTTTGTCTGACTGTGAGGAAACCGGCATGTCCTTGCACCGAAAATTCAAAGACAAATACATTCATCAACACTGGGTCAGCGTGGTGGATGAGGGGAAACCTTTCTCCCAGCAGTGGGAACATTTTTATGATGAGGATCAAATGCATATCTTCATACTTTTTTCAATATTGCCACTACTCACAACTAAACAGTCATTTTTTTTATCATCTGTGTGAAAAAAGCGTTGTTGGAAAAGTGAATTGTCAGTTTTCTCCAAGCATACAGTAATTAATTGTATTTCCTTTATGTTGTATAAATTGTTTATCGGTTGCACAATTTTTCAATATTCAGTAGTTAATCTCGTCTGAATCACCATCAACATAAACTACAGCTATATCTTGTCGGTCAGTTTCATAGCCGTGAATCGCCACGTTTACCAAATTGTATAATTAAACAATTAGAGCGTGAACGTTACCGGTGTAAGCATGTAACTGAATTGTAATTTTGATAATTGTTACCTTTATACAAGGAAAATATAATAATATGGCTGAGTATGATAAGGTATCCGAGGTTAATGACTCCGCGTTGATAATTGTAGACTTTATATTCATTTATTGTACTGTCTAGTTGAAGGTTCAGGAATAAATGATAGCATGACTGCTGACAAGGGAGAATGGAAGAAAAAACATGTGCCGACCCCAGCTAGATGGACTGATGTACTTAAAAGGTGGATGCGAAAGGAAAGCTGAGGACAGAGTGTAGTAGCGCACCTTGGGAGAGGCTTATTAGCCACAAGTGATTTGGGATATCCATTTATATATATATATATATATCCATTTAGACTAACGGCCTCATCTTGGCCTGTATCTCAACAGTCGGATGATTACGTATGTTATGAAATGCATTTTCTGGCTATAAAACATGCTATAACTTTTTAATTACACGAATATAATCTCCATGCCTTGAAAGGTAAAACTACTGAACATGCACTTTTCGGTGCAGAAAACTACCTGCCGGTATAGTTCGAAAATGTCATAAAAAAAACTAAACACCGTAGTTGTAACATGAAAAGGGCGGACCGTATCCGACAGCATGGAGTAGTTGAAGTGATAAACAAGCGTTACCATATGTTTAGTTTTTACGAGCACTTGTTAACTTGGGACATTTCTATCATCGTAGAAGCGCATGTTTCGAATAAGTTAGATAAGGTGTTTCTTGGCAGTATTTAATATTGTAATAATAAATCAAGCAAATATTAGTACCTAATAATTGAATGTAATTCATATAATAGAACTAGCTTCACCAACATTTATAATTATACATTTACAGTTATAATTTAAGTGAATGTTCTTTTTTTCTGGTCTGATTTGGTTTGTAGCTATAACTAGTTTTATAGTCACTTATTTATTTATCTAATAATACATATTATGTTTTCTGTGCTGATGCTCGTCTAGTGGCAACCACTGTTCTTTAAATATGTCTATTCACTGCATTATCCGCAGATAATGCAGTAGACTGCAACATTACCACTTATTTTTGTTAACCCTATCTTTTATATATGTTTTAGTGGTTTATTATCCCTTAAATAAATGAAATAAAATAAAACATCGTCACATTCTTGACATCGTTATTGTTTGTTGGGGTCGTCGTTTTTTTTTTTCTTTCAGTTGGTATCATCCCATTACACAATATCATCCATGTTGATCATAAAATTCTCTTTACCAAACAAATAAACAGTTTCGATAAACAATCAGACAAGCTTTAAAGTTGTCAATCTTCACAATCAGAAAGTCAATCCCAACAGCAAACTACAAACACTAAAACTAGTTGCCCTTTTGAAATATTAATAGAAATCGAAGAAACCATTACTATACTTCACACAATAATTTTTACTGCAAACGTAGATCCGATAGACATGATAGTCAGACCTTTAACACTATAAAAGGATACCATAAAGAAAGATTCAGAAGTCTTCACGAAGAAAGCGAATGAAACAAATAAATGTCTAGAAAATATGTATTTTGAATTCAATAAACAATGATTAATGGACAGGACGTTAATTGAATATGTCAAAGTAGCGGGCTATCGGAAGTGTTTGGATCAGAATCACGAGTGCTACTGCTGAGCTATTCAACCTCGCAAATGACAAAGAGAAATATTCGGTGTTGATAGCCAACCTTCAGTAACTTGAGGTGGAGTGACACCAGAATAAAAAGAAGAGGAAGTCAATGGCGTACACGTCTCAATCCAAATTAAATCAAGAAAGGTATACACTGCTACAACAGAGATCATGACAACATTGACGTGGTATTGGGAGTGGTATTTCTGTCTTTTCATATCGAGTGTCCCAGGTTCCAATTTAGCCCCGGCTGGTAGCAGTATCTCACACAATAAAGGCAGTAAATACCAATAAACAATGCACTTTAATGAATCGAGATGTCTTAAACATGCCACATTAGTCGTATTGATGCTTTGAGCGAAACCTTATGGTTTGTATAAATCGTTTAAGAAAGTGGCCCAGACTGTGAAAATGTTGCTGAAGGCAGGAAAAAGATTTATTTGTTAGAGTTTACGATTATTTTCTCTTGGCTAAACAATGAGTTATTTGTTACGGTTGAATTTTCAATTGGTTCAGGAAAAGTATTGGATGGGATATTTTATTACAGGGCTGATGATAGATTTAATGTTTTAAAAAGAGCTGAGTAAACAGTTATAAAAGGAATTAACTTTCTATTTTTTTAAATAACCATCACGATCAACTAGAGACTAACATAGAAATAAACTTTCTCATAAAGCGACAAAAATCTACGCCTGCTATAACAAATAGAGATGATTAAACGTAGGTGTCAATTATTCACGCTTAATACCTTTAAAGGCAAGTAAATCCACACACGGCAGTGACGCATCAATGCAAATTTAGTTTTAGCAGAAAACTGAAAGCCACTCTCTCCAAAATACTTTTTAGTATTCAGATAGACCTAATAATGACAAAGTTGCGACCATTTTCAGAGGTCTAGATAATAAAATGTACTTCAAAGAGGAAATCAATACACAGTTGGTTGACAAACACATTTCTCTGATATAATACGGATAGAAACCTAATCTACTCCATAATCGGAAACTTACGACAACAACACATAAAACATCGATGTAAGGAGTCTAAAGATTGCAAAAGCACAAAGACGATAACATACTAGGTTATCGCGGACAGACATCAGAATAATACATTTCCTTCAATCCAGAAACATGTTCCGAATGCTAAATAATTGACTGTAGCTGACACACAACCTCCTTAAGAACATGTCTCGTTTCATTTTAAATAGACGAAACATGACGATTTCAAAAAAATCAAGTTTCTATTTCATGACTCAGATAAGATCATCGTGATACAAAGGGTTTTAAACAATTTTGTAAGTGCTTGTCACCTGGTATCTCGAGTTGCGTCAGTTGATACAGAAACGTAGCCTGAATACTAAGCGAAGCCTCCGCTATTGTTGAATATTTCATAGAGACTTCTTGTAAGTGATGCGAGAGCCTCTTACGTAACTTTATTGAGATCTTTCAGGTGAGCCGAAATAATTGGTTCGAATCATATCAATATAATTACACCTATAGATAAATTAAGTTTCCCAATGCTCAATTCTAGTGGCAATTATATCTGATTCGTAAAAACAAATATTGCTTCAAGCTGTGCTAAATGCCAATCAAAAATAGATTGAATAATTAACTATTTTATTTAATTGAATCCGTGATAGCCATGAGGTTATCGGAGCAATAAAATACAAATTAGGTGTATCAGACAGAATAAAACGTTTATGTGTGTATTTTATCAGCCGTGTACTGGCTGAGACAGTTTTTATTACTTAAATATATACTGTTTTCAAGACAACATCCCAACTTCACAAGCTGACGTAGAAAAACATTATTCATATTCAACAATAATGAACGCAATCATAGAAAGAGAATCATTCAAGATTGCTAAAGTCAATTAAGTATAAAATAACAAAGTTGAAATAACAGATGAAGGCTGGACAGAGAAAGGGAATGATGGTGTGAAATAATCATATCGTCTACACAACCATGGAATAGCAACTGGCACAGTTCAGCCATTACGGTAGCATTTTGTAACGGTCCGCCAGTTTTTTGTCAGATTAGAACTGCCCGTACAATGCATCGTGATTATGGCATGTCAGCCACTAAATTATACTAGATACCAAGAACTGGTTTCACGAAATATAACTCCCTGTTGCACAGAAGCTGATGAAAAGTTACAACCGCCATAAGTCATTCATATCAAATGATATAATGTATTAGAATGCAACTTGGCTTACGTAAATGCAATCGATGGACAATACATCAAATGAAATTAATTCAACGGACCGAATATTTGACAATACGAATCTATCTGGGATGGTGTCGAACAATTGAATATAGCAGACAACATAAAACGTGGATGAGATAAAGAACATAATAGGAGATCATTGACTGAACGCTACACAACGGAGCTTAAAAAGTTCCAAAGTATCTTTCAATAAAGAAAACGTTCAGTAATTTGAAACTCATATTTGATCTACGCTAATGATGTTAAAATAACTATAGTGAATGTTAATTTTCGCCGTGTACGGTTGTACGGGTTCGTTGCCCTTCGTCCGCCATATTTGACCATAGACTATGGAGTAGTGTTGTCGGTTAGCAGAGCATGACCATAAATTACAAAAGCCTCCTATTTGCTTGTTAGTCAGTTTTGTGACGCATCACCGAGTTTTTATTTTGCATTCACTGATTTTGTTTTTGGTATTTGAAATTGGTTTGACGTGTTGGTTCTACAAGTCTACAGTCTTCGTACTTTTACCTTATGTAATGTGTCGGACCGGACGCCTTTTTTGGCTGGAAAGTAACGGCAACTAACGGGTAAGATCTTTGCCTATTATCAGTGCACGAAATTGTGTTGAAAAAACGTCTACCATCAAAACAAAACATCTTCTGATTCGACACAGTTTACCGAAAACACAAACAATAGAGCAAGGTTAAAAATAATAATACCGTTCTCATAATTATGAAGTCTGCCAATTATTATGATAAAGTCGAAGTGATTGTTACTTACGTCTTTCAAGCCACATACCATAGCATTGCAATATATATTCCGAAATACAAGTATTTGTAGAGTAAGGCAACAAACGAGAGATGTAACCGCAATGTATATCTTTTTTTTACATTATTTACAAGAACTTCATACGAAATAACACGTTTTGAAATAAGATTGTATCGGCATTCTGCAATCATAAGATTTCAATCTGGTTGATCGACAACTTGATACACAAGAGCCAATATTAGAATTGAGAAATGTTAGCTAGGAGAATTAGTGAAACAGATATACATAATTATATTGAGGTGTTAAATCCAATCAATCTAATCTTTCTGTCAATAAAAACGTATCTTGATGAAAAATAACAACGGAGTCGATTTTATCTCTTTATTTAATCGATAGCTTTGATTTTAATTTCTTGATCGTCTTTTATCTATCAATTTTCTAATCTAAAAAATCCCTAAGTCAACATTAATTAACAACGTAGTTAAAACATAAATGATTAAGGCGATTATAAAACTAGAATTCTGACATTTGACCTCCAGATAACCCGGGAAGATAATGTCAAAGCAATTTCTCTGGAATTGTAACTGTAGCGTATGATAAGAACCGGTCCTAAGATGGAGCCTTGGAGGGCGCCCGAGGCGAATTTTATCATATTCAATTGAATTTTTATGCTTCAAGCATGATGGACAGTTTTGTAATATTGTTTGAAGTTAAATAAACGACTATATTCGAGGCACGTCATATCGTTTTAAGCTTTTTTGGTTACCGTTTTAATGCTTTCTTTATCTTCATAATAAGATATCTGTATGCAAATTCTGTAGTATTTTTAATTTAGTTCAGACTGTTTTGCTTCCCGTTCTTCAAGAATGATTTTTAGTTTTTTACTTACATGTCATTTTTTTAAGAAAATCTCATTTGTACTCGTATTATGTTTAGGTTATAACTCAATTAAAGGAAACCCATTCAAGACAATTTCATATCCGGTGAAATCAATAACATCATTCTTCTTTTCTTCTTTGTAGCGTTCAACACATCAGTTTGAACTGCTAACCCTACAGCTTCGCAACTGTAGATGAATTGGACAATATTACATTCGCAGGTAGAACTAAAGTCATTTACTGAAATTAGACCTGTTTGCCTTAATAAGGTCAAAAATAACATAACGCAAAACAGTCTTCCAAATCCAGCACCTTACGCCATCTATTAATGTACACAAGCAAGAGAGACTTATAATACCCTAGTAGTACATCAGTCGGAGCTAAGGATGATGATGATAAAAAGCATCTTAAACCAACAAGTTCTCATCTAAACCTCGTCCGTTGTCCTTTACGATGCGCGAAGCTGTGCCAACAATAATTGCGTTAACATGACCGCACGCTATATTTAGCGTCGATTAGGAACACGATCACGGGATTAGGCACACGATCTAAACAGTTAATAGATTCTGAAGAAGAGATTTGTTCGGGAGTCTATTTTGAATTCAGATATCAACCTACGATCCTAGGAGTCTTATTTAAAGGGATGAGATGAGATCTGATGATGTATCGAGACTCATCTTGTCGATACAATCTCGATGTAGATCATGAGAAATATCGCTTACTATCTCCACAATAAAACGGTCTACCTTTCCAAGTTATACAGGATTAGAAGCATTACCAATTACCATATCAAATGATTTCACTAGGTCACCGTCTGTACTAGCAACTATAAATCAAATTTAAGACGTCATTGCGCTCCGGTCCACTTCTCTTTCATGCCATTACTATGTTATTTCCATGAATATTAATTTGAGCTTACCAATAGAGATGTGAATGTAGTAGATAATGCATTATAGGTTCTTTTGTCCGTATATCAGCTTTAATAGAAATGTTCATGCCACGGTACGTACATTCCACGGCCAAGCATTTAATCTTGACTCAAATTGCAGTAGTCTTTGTGTTCACAGATATTGAATTCTGATTTATAGATCAAAGGAACTTTATTACTAGTTTTTGTTATTCAACTATCGGAATTGACGTCTAAAGTAGGGCCTCTATTTAGTATATATTTATAAAAAAACTTGCCTTCATGGTATTTTTTGCTACAACTCATGCAAGATGTGGTTGTGCATATCCTTCCCAGTCCTCAATTAGCATACTATCAGGTAGATCTAAGCTATTGCAATTATGTAGAAATGGAGCCTTATTCGTAATAGATTCGAGATCGCTACGCAACTTCCATGCGATGGCCAGCAACATGGTAAGATGCATCGAATGGATTCTACTGATCCGAATTACATTGAAATATCATTAGAGGTATCCTTAATAAATTATACGACGTGATTTCATAGAACATTGCGAAATGAATCAAGCATGAACATTCTAAAACCTATAATTTATGTTTTAACACTTAAATATTTAGATTTAAAGTGTTATGTATTTATTTGCAAATCGTAAACATAGCATAATATATCATTTACATGCAACGACAACAAAATCTAAAGGTTGCATTCATTTAGTTTGCAATGGCTTCATATATTATAATCTTGCATGTATGATGAAGTAAAGACGGCTTAACATATTGTAGAGGAAGAAGGCGCTGGTTCTCAAAATTTCCAGAAAAAAAAACAACTTTTCTATATCCTTCATACGTCTTGTCGTCTAGCAGATCTAAAATTCTCAGTATAATGTTGATTATAAATATCGTATCACCGAAAAAGCAAATAATAAAATGAAGACTTTAAAAGCAATAGAAGATGAACATTATGAAACAGTAGGAAGTCAAAAGTGACAACAATGCAATATTAAGAAATACTTTAGCTTTTATTTTTAGCAGCAAATGAACTCCATTACCAAAAATCGGCATTACAAGCCCCCCTAATACTCCTCATGATGCAAACAAGGATACAAATCAAACCCAACACCTTCAAGCTTACAAGATAAAATCTGCCAAACACATTGAGAGATTGAGAACCTCTCGCATCATAATTAATCGGCAACAAAATCATAAGTGCGTTCCATTACTCGCCAAGCACTAAGGCTTATTACCGAGGATGTATTATGAAAGGCAGTGGGCGTTGCATTTGCTTATCTGTCCGTACATGCAGCTAATACAAACACCCACGGGCTGGAATGAAATATTGCTTTAGGTGTTTCATAGGTCAGTGCGAGCTAAGTGTTTTTGTTTGGTTTGTGTTGATGTTTGAGCAATTAGGGGGTTTTAATTGCTCAAAAGTGTTTTTGCTTTGGTGCAACTTTATATTTGATGTAAGATATGGCTATGTCAATATGAATTGTGAGAGGATTGATATGAATAAAAAAGGAGTAAATGATAGCAGAACTGCTGACAGAGGATAATGGAAGAAAATAACGTGTGACCGCAAGTAAAATAGGACAAGGGCAGGAAGATGATGAGATGTAACGATGTCGTGTGATAAAATATGTTTAAAATGCTTGATAATATCCTGAACGAAGGAAGAAGGATTTGAAAGCTTTATTCTGCCTCCTTCAACGGTTTTAAAATGAGTACCTAATGAATTTGGAGGACTAACAATGTAAATGAAATCACGACGAAACAAATTTATCTGCATCTTATTCATGTTCAACTACATCAGAATTAAATTTCATTGGAAAAGATGCTGCTGAATATTACAAATTGAATCTTTGAGTATCTTTCCTAAAATAGTTGTCTCAAAAGCTATAAAATACAAGTTTTATCTTCACCTCTCCTTCTACACATGATGATCTGAGTCACAGTGTTGCCAATCTGCAACACTAGACCCGACCGTTATTCGGATACAAAAACAAAGATAACGCCACGGCGTAGGAAGCAAACTTATCTAATATGGAGATAAGTGTGAGATAAATAATCGTAAAATACTTGATATGGCTGCTGCTAAAAATATACGGAAGTGTCTCTTTACTTTAACTGTAGTTAGTAAAATTTTATTTGTGTGGGTGACTTAGAAGCTGCAAAAGAAGAAGAGAAAGATATAAAGTTAAGATTAAATGGGACTTTAATTTAAGATGTTCACACCGCCCCTGTGTCTCACGAACAGCAAACAAGAACTTCGTCAGTTATGTTTAGTCCCACGTAGACGTAGTAGGCAGGAGGCGAATCTTCTGCCAGCATTCGGGCATAAATCCAGACTAACTGCAACTAAAAGAAACCTCAAAGGAAAATCTTATATCGATTTGCCCGCCTTGAGAAGTCGAGATGGAAATATTGCATATTTCGGTCAAAAGTGCATCATACATAACAAAATCAATGACGCAACTCATAACAGTTGCACAAACGGTAGCAAGCTGTACCCAGATGAGGAATATTACAACAATTTCCTGTTCCGAATAAACTAATAAACCGATACCAAGAATACAGAAATAAATGCTACAATTCCAAAGAATTCAATAAATGCATTTATATAAGCAGTGAGTATTAATGGAAAACCGATATTAAGTAAAACAATAATATTATCGAGTAATATCGGGGTCGGCGTATAAACAGGTTCATGCGCCTTCACCTCGTAACAATATAAACGCTCTAATAGATAAAGCAGATAATTTATCCTTATCTTGTATAAGCCAATATTTGAAAGACGTCAAGGGTAAACAAAGTATACATATAAGGAGGGGGACAGATGGCTAGAAAGGAAGTGACTAGAGATGACGAGGAAGAGGTGATTTAAACGATGATGACTCAGAAACTGGGTTGTGGAGTTCAGATAGGCAGTCGGTGCACGGCGGTGGTAAACGGCTGCATATGGTTACACTGGAAGACAGCCAAGACTTAGTTGTGAACATATTAGGAGATTTAATAAAGTTATAAGCATACAAACTCTATAAAGATTTAGTCAAATCAAGTACAGAAAAGTCTAGAAACAAACATAGATAATATGAATTCACAAACAAAAAAGAGTAGGATTACTTTCACTAGTAACAATAGATTCTTATCTCTCGCCACTTTATGATCATAAGAGTATCCAATAGGAGTGTCAATAAATTGCGATAAGGGCAATGAGGATGTAAATTTCCATTTTCAGAACAAAACACTTGGACTTTAGTCAAATGACCTAATTAATTGTTACCCATTTATTTGTGGTTACTGAATTTTCCATCAAAACTTTATATGCACGAAAGAAGCAAGTGCCTCAAATATTAATATTATTTTGTTTCTCAACATAAATTTAGATAAAGATCATCATCCTGGTCGTATCCCAAGTTATTTGGGTTCAACATAGCATGCCTTATTCTTCCATACATCCTTTCTGTTCAACACAGGAGTCATCTCAATTTTAAATCTACTCTAAGAGTTTTTCGCTTTCAGTAGCGTCCATCATATCCTGTATCATGCAATTTCTTTCATTTTTTTTTGTATTTCTCTTTTCTTATTCTATGTGTATTTCGATTGTAGACGAAAATATCATAAATTTGTTGTCACAACCGATACGCCACCGATTTGTTAACAAGATAACCAGACTTGAGACTGCAATAATTGTGTTTATTGCGGAACAGATAGCAATGCTATGAATCTGGAAATGACCTTATAAAACATAAATAATGAGGGGAAATAATTGTAGGAATGTGAAGAAAATGGCTTGGATTTATTAATTAAAATACCATTTGTGAAATACGTATTGGATTAATAGAATAATGGGCAGAAGGATGATTAAGAGAATAGACAAGTAGAGGGTTTTGATTCAAAATCAAAATATTTTATTTTACATAGGCCTACATGGGCACTTATAAAACGTCAACAAAAGGTGCACGGTTCGGGTTGGTCGTTTCCTATGGAGAAGAACCGGCAAGAAACTCAATGGTTACTCTTTTAAAATCATTTGGTTATACAATATTTGAAGTTACAGCGTTAGTACTTAAGTATGGGAGGACAGCTAGGCCCGACAATAAGTCGGTTGCATGGAAAAGAATGAGAGATATTAATTGTCATTGTGACATGGGAATGGTAAACAAAAAGCTGTGATAGCAGAAGCATTATCATAGGATAGATACTGTTTTTAAGATTACCGTCAGATACTCGTAATAAGAGAATTACAGAATTGATGTAAGTAATTTTCCTTCTTAATGTTTTCCTCATGAAACATACCTTCCATGATTGAAAGTCTTTGATGTTTTCCCTAAAGCGTTTGACGAGAAGTGTGTAATAAAATCTTAAAACCTAATACCCCACAAGCTCAGTGTTCGCGCAAAACTTGATGTTGCAGACATACTGATTACAACACACAAGTTCCTGCATATCTTAGTTGATTGAGTAATGTCTCTACTTTTATGGTTCTATTAACTTTAGCTCAGGATTAAAGGTTGAATACATTAGCTTATATTAATTGATTCGATTAGGTTTTATATGTCTTTGTTTTAGGAAATTCTTATTAAAATTTTTGATGTTTGAAAGAATTTTGATGGTCTTGGCTTCGGGCGGTTTCTGAGAATTGTTTCCAATGATGTTATTGTGAATCGCTAGAGGTATTTGGTATTGGTATTAATCCTAATGAACAGCTTATTTAATCCTACGAACCGCTTATAAGGAAATTTGTGTTCTTAAGCCCAACCTTAAATAAGAAATCTTCTTGAACGTATGCTTATAATCTGCGAAGTTTAGTATGTAATGGCTCAATAACATATTATGTTTAAACTTTTAATCCTTACACAATCAATTTCACAAAGTAACGTCTCCACTGTTCATTGGATTATGTTGCGTTTGCGCAACTGTCGCCAACAATGGCGACATAGTCGCGCGATTAATGATGTTTATTCATATAATCGCAATATCCTTTTGTCTGGCGTAACTTTTACTAATGATCTAGCTAATGAGCATATTTTGATATACATATATGAGCATATATGTTTTTCATTCGAGTTTTGTAAAATTGATTAATAAATATATGTGGTCTTGTAGTTCTTGGTAAAAGAAAGGAACACAAATAACTTTATTAAGTCTCGATTCTTCCCGTAAACAAAATATAAAGGACAATGGGCATTTTGGTATGTCATTAAAGAGGTGATTTTGGTTTAGATACTTTTTTAGTTGTATGTGTCATCATGCCGTGTTTCAGATGTTTACATTTATGATTTATTTTTTATGTTTATTAATAGTACCACTTAATAGCAGGCCATAAATATTCACGATGGTTTACTGCGTGTTGGCAATTGCAGCTATTATTATGATAACAATCAAAAGCTAATAATTTTAATGAAGATAATACCTCCAGAATTGATACAGATTCCAATCACATAACAACTTTAAAAACTCTTGTCAAATACAAAGAAAGAGCCATAAATCAGACTTTTCTACTTAACCGATCTCACATACATAATCCAATTATTAAAATAAAATTTAAACATAATTTATGATTACAATAAGCATTATATTAGAATATCGATGACATTTTTATGCATTTTAATGTCAATTTCTTTAATATATTATGACATTTCGACTCAATGACAGATGCATATATGTTTGTCGTCATATAAAATGCTTTGCGATTTACTTTTTCCTGTGACCACGTTTATGTAAGAGGTCAGTGGTCTTTTGTGTTTATCTTTTTCTGGTAACTGATCAGGGAAAAGATGTGTGTTGTGTAATTTGAAACTGCAAGAATGTCCCGATAAGGTTTGTTTTAACTTCATTGTGTAGAACTTTAGATAAATAATGTCGAACTGTCAATAAAACATGAAATGTAATGCGAATTGAACTAAGTTATTGAATCAGTTTTATAGGAGTCAAAATATTGTAGATAGTGCCGATCAATATCTATGAGAAGGAGTCCAATTCCTCGGTGAAAATCATGTCATTAATTTTGTTGAAGGTTATTTGGTACAGCTCAATATTATCGTGTCCTTTCGAAAATACTTCAAGACATATTGAGAAGATAATTTGGTTAGATAATAAAATATTTTGGAAAGTAATATCCAAACTGCCTGGTTGGTCTAGTCGGACGCAAGCGCGACCGCTCTGCATGAGGTCCGGGGGTCAATTTCCAGGCCAGGCAGTGTTATTGGGTTTTGTCATCATACATTTCTGAGTAGCAGTCACGGAGTCTGAGATTGTGCCCGTTTGATGACAATAGGCATAAAATAAAAGGCAAAAAGTGGGTGTGTTATTAGATACACCTCTGCCGAACCTTTCGGGGATTATAGGCGTGATGTTAAGTTATGTAATATGTTACTATATAGCACCCTAAATACCAAGTATTTACTTCAATCGATCCTCGTACCTCGTTATCCCCCAAGACTTTCGCATCATACGAATTTGACACGACTCGACGCGAACGCTTATCAAGCAAAATGTCGTAACCTGACATTTTGTAGGATTATCAATTTACAGTGTGACAAGTAAATGCATATTTAATGACCGGTTCCATTGCTAATTTTCAATGTACCTACATTTTATACATATCCGCATCCGATTGGATAATCTCGATTGCTTGGATTTGTAAGATTTTAATAGTAAGATTCGCCTTAACGAGTCAAAAATTTATATCATTTTTGTTTCGTGGACAATGACATCCGAATAGTATTGTCTTGCTCACTCATACGAATGATGCGGATATGTGGGCTCAGTCCTTTCAGTGCTGATCACTTTTTCGCGCGACCTTTGTATCGTGAGGCACATCTAGCGATTTAAATATTTTGGGTGAAGCGTTTGTGGATTTATGTTAGTCTTTGTTACGAATTTACTAATGTTTTGTCAGTGATGTAATATGTTTCGCTTTATGTTTGATTTTATGGTCTATGGTGTATGTATGAAGATGAGTTCATGGAACTGTTGAGTTGATTGTTGTATAATATGAACATGTTAAATTGTTGTGTTTGCGAATCAATGGAATGATTTAATCAGAATGATTTTGTGGTACCTATTGCTTATTACTGCAGGAATGCATAGATCTTTACCTTATTTTATAGATTTCATGTTATTTATGTATTAACAGAAGTTGCGATTAGCTGCAAATACCTACCTGCCTAAGATGTGCTACTTGGGGCTGTCCGAGCTAGACGTGTTTAATTTCTAATTACAGAACTTAAGTAAGTTTTTCCCCGAACGAACTCTTTAGCAATGAGATTATTGTTATCAACATTTAATAAGTACTCATAGAAGTGTTCTACATAAATCTTTCCCTTGAAAGGTATTATACAGGTATCTTCTGTAGATAGAGCTGATAAAAGGTAGACGTATGTCTACTTTTACCTACAGTTCTTAGATATTTATCTACTTTTCTTATTTTGTGATGACAAAAGGTCTATGTACGGTTGACTTACAAAAACACTAAAAGTACTATAGTACTGAGTTATTTTACACAACACGCTAAACAAACCAGTTTAGTCCGACAGATCAAAACTGTCTCATTGGTGTAAAGGTTGCAAGCGCTAGCGCTGAGCATGAGCTTCGATTCTCTAGTCGGACAAAGTTCAATAGGGTGTTACCATCAGAAATAGGTCAGTAGCAGCGCGTATTCTGGCTTCGTGTGCACGTTGATGGCAATTGGCTCGCCAGTTGACGTACGGGTGAACTAGAGGATAGGGTACACCCCGGCCTAATCTTCCGGGGATTTCATGACAGAACAATACGTGTACATCTCTGCCCAACCTTTCGGCGATTACAGTTAATCGCCGGAAAGTTGGGCAGAGATGTACACATCCACCTAATAGTACACCCAGTCACCCACATTTCGCCAGTTATGTTACAAGGTGTTGTTTTGCATCCTCGTCAAATTCAAGGAGGTCGTCCCGAATCAATAATAAAATGGGTAAGTGATTTTTTTTTTGAATTTACGGTTATCGGTAAGTGTAAACCACCCGTGTTTTCAACGCGGCCCGTCTGATTCTCGCCCTATGACCGCACTTCCACACATACAAACAATTTCAAACGTTTATTCGATGATTTCTTATTCCCTAAACCACGTTAAGGGGGTTATTCTGATATACTGACAAACTTAAACATCTAAAAAAAAAACAGCGTTTATTAATAATCAACTAAGTAGGTACCGTAATTTTAATTGATTATTTATGTCTTTTGTGACAACCTCCTGAATTTTGACGAGATTGCAAAAAAACACCTTGTATAATGGGGGCGAGTCTATTGCCATCAACCGGGCACAGATCCTCCGTGGCTGCTTCTGAGAAATTCCAGATAGTTACAATCAATAAAACTGCCCGACACGGGAATCGAACACAGGCCCTCTTACTCAGCAGTACAACAACTATTACACTCGCGTTAATTCCAATCATTCAATCGCAGTTCACACAGTTAAAGTTAGCACAGTTTCGCATGACGTAAGGAGCGTTGCTTTTATAAGAACACTCTCGTTGTGGTGACATAATGCGGGTTCGGTGCCCGACTCGCGCACAGGCGTGTAGCGGGACTTTGTGTACTATTGTCGAAGGAGTAGACGTGTGAAATGTTACAAGTAGACGACTAATTAGGTGTTTTGTAAGGATTCCGGGAGGGTAATAAAGAGCGTGTTTTGTTTTTCTAATGAGCTTTTGATCCGTGAGACAAATGTAACGCTTTGGAATGTGACGATGATTAGGATGTGCGTAGACACTGGTAATTAAGTTTTTTTTTAATTGTCTAAATAAAAAGTGCACTGTATGATTTTGAACGCTCATACGAGTACATAACGCGCTGAAAGTGTATTAGAAAATCACCAGAGTGCTTTTATTTAGGTGAGTATGCCTTTAGTTGTTGTCCAAAAACTTGCATTTGTCCATTAAATTAAATATTTTGTTGTTTGTTCTCTATTTCTTACCCTTCTCTAAACTGATTTTCGTTGCTCTTTAGTTAGGTACTACAAACTAGCTGTCCCCGTGACTAAAAAAAAAGTTTTCTTTTTTTTTTTTTTGTTTTTGCATTTTTTTTTTATTCATATTTATTTTTCTAAAATAGAAGTAGCCTAAGTTACTCCTTATTACATCAGCTATTTGCCAGTGAAAGTCCCGTCATAACCAGTCCAGGTCCAGTCGTTCCAGAGATTAGCCGGAACAAACAGACAGACAAAAATTGTAGAAAATGTTATCTTGGTATATGTACCATATATACACATTATTTTCTCCTACCACTATCTGGCAGTTTGAGTACTTTAAGCGACCTACCCAAATGTCCTTTCTTTGGTATTGTTCGTCGTTTCGTTGAGCTCCTTGAGTTATAAGTCGCGCTACACGATAACTGACAAATGCTTGCACTGACTGGACAGGTCCACTCAAATCTGTGTGGTTCTTTCTTCAAAAGACCATTTCAGATACTAATCTGCATAGTCCTCATGTAAATGAAGCAATGTCTGGACTTTAAAAGAGTAACAAGTTAACAGAGAACCTCTGAGTTTGTTTCGTCTGTTTCTTCTCAGAGTAGTCAGGTACGAAACACCGGCCCCATCTAGCTTAAAAAAAAAAGACGTGTAAAAGTGTTTTTTAAAAACCTACTTGCTAAATAAACATCATTTATCATTTACATTCATTTCATATGCATAAATTAAAAAGCGGTTATTTTGCAGTAAACAGACACTTCAATTTATTTATTTATTTTGATGTATAGACTAGAAAAGTATAGGTACTTACACTACCAAATAACAGAAAACTTACTGTTCAAAAGAAAGTAACTTATATACGCTAGAACTCTCAACTTGGACCACAAATCTATCGCAATACAAACATGTGAGCGAAACTTGTTAACTTCACTACATGAACCACACTTGTATGTACAACACAATTGTCTATGTAATAATATATACATATGTACACAAATGTCAATGTGTGAGTGTGACAATTATATACGTGACGAAATGCAATAGAAATAATTGAGATATCCAGAGATAATGGGATCGATTCAGAAAATGACGATTTTAGTATGTAATCGATTCTGTAAAGGCTGGCTAAAGACCCACATATATGTTATAGTTCAGGTTACCAAGTCGGTAGCAAGATCTTGGTAGTTAAACCTGTCTTGCTACAGACTTGTTAACGTTATAATTTTATTTATGGATACTATATACAAGGTGTTGTTTTGCATCCTCGACAAATTCAAGGAGGTTACTATGTTAATGATTCTCGTTCCGAATCAACAATAAAATGGGTATGGAATTTTTATTTTTTTCTTATTTACGGAAATCGGTAAGTGTGAACCACCCGTGTTTTAAACGCGGGCCGTCTGATTCTGGCCCTGTAACCGCGCTTCCACAAATTCATACAATCTCAAACGTTTATTCGATAGTTTCTTATTTCCTAAACCATGTTAAGGGGGTTATTCTGAAATACTGACAAACATAAACAACCAAAAAAATCAGGGATTATTAATAATTAACTAGGTACCGTAATTTTAATTGATTATTTATGTCTTTTGTGACAACCTCCTGAATTTTGACGAGGATGCAAAACAACACCTTGTATATATATACGAAGATCAGAGGTCAGTCTTATTATATTTAAGACTAGCACTTCGCCCGCGAAAATTGTGGCATAATATAGCCTATGTTACTAGCTAAAGATGTAGCTTTCTAATGGTGAAAGAATTTTTTAAATCGGTCGAGTGGTTTTTGAGTTAAATCGTAACAAACAAACAATCAAATCTTTCCTCTTTATAATACTAGTTTAGATGTGTTAAGTATCCATGAAAGTGTGAAATTGCATTGCAATGAGTTTATAGGAATTAATATTATTAAGTGATGTTTATGTTTAAATATATAGATATAGTCTATTTACTGGCAAATGAGACACGAGAGAAAGCAAAGTACACCCAGAGCTGATTGATTCCAAAATTTGTATTATATGTCTATACGTGAGGATTTGTCATTGGCTCTCTGGTGACTATTGTTCCTTTTTTTGTTTGTTTTTATTAGCTGTAAGTCCTCCATGTTCTAAATAAATAAATAAACCTAACTTGGTATCATTTCATTATGTTGTGCAAATACCTATTGAAAAGTGTCATAAGCAGCTACTCGTATCAATAACTTCTATCACTCAATCTTTTATATCAGTGATCGCATTTTTATGTATTAAGTACGGTAAACTAAATTACAAAATATTATGTAGGACACTCGATATTGTTGATATTGAAAATATTTCGATATTTGTCGCTATCACTATAGGGAAAGTGTTATCAGACTTTGAGATATACGTCTCCAAGTGACGTCATAAGTCATCTGTCAAATGACTGTCAGAAAGAACGATCGGGGACATTCGGTTAATTCGAAGTTACCGAATACAATAAAAAATAAGTTTTATAATTATATAAATTGTTTAACTTACTAATATATATTTGAAATTGTTTTATTCATTATACATTTTTTTTATTTTACTGTGTTATGTTCGCATTGTTTTATAATTTCGGACGTTTTAAAATTCCGCCCGCATAATTCCGGACATTCCGAACGTATAGCACCTTATATAGAGGTCCGGAAGGTGGAGAACAGTGTCATGGCGCAGGTTGGCGAGGGTCTAGGTCCACCAGAGGACTGTGATATGATCAAACTCAAACTTGAACTCAAACTCAAGACATTTATTTCAATTAGACCATTACAGGCACTTTTGAAAGTCAAATCATTTGCTTGATTGATCATCCATACATAACGCTTTTCCCCCATGGGGGTAGCCAGAAACCAAAAAACGCCATGATCCACAAATCCTCCTCATCCACGTTCATACATGCAGTAGTCGTACTGATTTATCAGTGCTTTTTCCAACAACGACTTTGTTGCAACTGGACTCAATTTGACACGCAACAGAAATATGTTCCTGATCTAAATCACAAGAGCTGTTTATTAAAACTGACAGATTGCTAACCTATGCTCCTATGTACTGAGTCCGACTGGCCCATTTCTCTCAATTGATTCCAACACGTTAACTTATTGCGTGAAATAGATACGGTGTCGTATGTACTAAGTGTTGGTATTTAGATTTCATAACAGAGAAGCACATTGTTCTTAATTGTTATCGAATATGAAGACTGAAGGGCCAAAGTTATCACGCAGTGCCAGAATACGGGCGTCTTCCCCAAGGGAGGCCTAGAAAGCGCTGGGGTAAAGACTTCGAGGGGTTTGTAAGAGATTGACCGAAGAAAACGGCACGAAGAGAAGAGTAGGGAGTTTTTTTTTGCCGAGCAGTGGTTCAATATAGGCTAAGGTAAAAAGAAATTGAAGCAGCGGGTGTATTTCGGCACTCGTTACCCGTGGTCCCGGTGGGTTGACCCATTACCGGGTCCAAGGGTAATTTTAATTACCCGTGGTTCCATGGCATTAGGGACTGCTGACTATATCGATAGAAAATGAAAACCATCACTTGAAGCAGCGGGTGTATTTCGGTTGATAGTGATCGTTTTTTTGTAGAGGAGCTCGTGGCTAAATAATAAGAGCCATATGGGTCGATCTTTAAGGTTAAGCTTTGCTTGGCGAGGTTGGTCTGTTGATGGGTGACCATAATTACGTACCAAGTTTCCTCCGTGCCTCGGAAAGCACGTTAAGCCGTTGGTCCCGGCTGTCATTTGTAGATCTTTGACAGTCGTTACGAGTAGTCAGAAGCTAAAAGTCTGACATCCAGTCTTATTAAGGGGTATCGTATTACGCAGTTACTGGGTTGTGGAGGTCAGATAGGCAGTCGCTTCACGTAAACCACCGGTACTCAACTGCTTCCGGTTAGACAGGAAGCCGACCCCAAGATAGATTGGGAAAAGGCTAGGCAGATGATGAGTGATCGTTTTTAACAGAACATCCGGGTCTGGCTGTTTGTGTATGTGAGTTTAAATGTTTGTAAACGCACCCACGATACAGGAGAAACTCGCAAGTATGAGGCAAAGTTTAAAAAAAAAAAAAACCTCACCTTTATGTATTACGAAGTTAGGCAGAGGACACCTACATCTGACCAGTAATGATTAAGTACCCCATAAAGGTGGCGAGTCTATAGTCATCAATGGAGCACAAATCAAAACTCCAGACAGCTACTGAGAAATGCTTGACTGAAAAAACCAAAATAACTTTACCCGTCTTGAGTATCGAATCCAAGACTTCATGCTAAGCGGAACTGTTTGAGACCACTAGACTAACTAGTAGATTATCGTCAAATCAAGATACGATTTAAATGTAGGGCAAATTCACGCAATATTCTTTAATGCTTTGACTTCCACTGTCCAGTTAGCTATATTACCAAAGATGATTAATGATTTCTGTATTACAAAGTTATGTGGCAATCTTCTTCTTTTTTAAATTGGCAGCATGACTGTTGATACTGTGGCGTTAATGACCGACCTACTTATGACGAGTGTACAGTCGAGGTGCTCATATCTTTGCGAGTTTAAAAATCCATTCCTTTATCCTACTAATCCTATAACTAATATTATAAATGCGAAAGTAAGTTTGATTGTTACGCTTTCACGCGAAAACTACTCTACCGATCATCATGAAACTTTGTACACATATTCTTGGATGTATTAGAAGTAACATAGGCTATATATCATCACGCTACGACCAATAGGAGCAGAGCAGCAATGAAAAATGTTGCGAAAACGGGGAAAATGTGACGCAGACGAAGTTGCGCGGGACAGCTAGTAAAATATAAACTCGAAAATTTGTAAGTATGGATGGATGGATCAGATGGATGGATGTTTTTTACTCTTTCACGTAAAAACTACTGAATAGATCTGGATGAAATTTGGCACAGGCATAGATAATAATCTGAAATAGCACATAAGAGACTTTTGATCCCGGTAGTGTGATCCCGCGGGACAATAACCGTAAAAACGGGGGCGAAGCCGTGGGCAGAAGCTAGTCAAGTCCATACGACTTGTTAAAAAATTCTGGGCCCAGTATGTGGCCACACTGGCCACTCTAATCGCGACGTCTGTGGCGTCTTTTAGGTGCAGGTGTTGGGACAAGGAAATTCAGATTGACACCAACCCTGCCTAAAACTTTTTGAATCGATCTATCATCATCTTCACCTAGCCTGTCACAACTATGTTTGGGTCTTACCGGATGCAGCTGAATACCAGTATTTTACATGGAGCAACTGCCTATCTGACCTTCACAACCCAGTTAGTAATGGGTAAAACAATCGCTCTATCATATTTTGAAATAATTTTTCCTTTTTTTATTGAATTTTAAAGCTACAAACTACAAGCTACACGACGAATTTTAAAGATGACAAACGTATTTTGGTTGTGACTGTGCATACATTATTTATTTAGTTATATTATCATCTCTTATCTAAAGCGCAGAAACAAAACAAACAGTCTTATTAAATATAGTTAATCTAGATCTTGTGATGTTACTAATAAGCTTAATGATAATTTTCCTGTGTTTAGAGTTATAATCTAGAATGCAGTGTGCATGTTTGTTTATCTAGTACCTAGTTATACCTAACTAGACATAGATTTAAGTCTGGCCTAAGACATAAATCCTAACAGTGTCAAATTATTATACTTCTTGTACGCACGGCGACCATCAAGCAATACAAAACCAGTCATGCGGATCTCTCAATGTACGGAAAATCGTAAAAAGCGAGGTCATGATTTACTGGATTACTTTTTTTTTACGGATGGGGAATCATCAAATGACTCCTCCTGCTCTGGGCGGAGCGGGAGGGAGTATCAGACTTGTACTGACTAAAACCCATCCATGTTCCTTCTTAGCTCTTTGTGTTCCACGGCCACGGTATCTCTTTCGAACAGTCCCGCAGTCCTGGCAGGCATCGGCCCTCTCGGACCTCTTCCGCTTTGCTGGCATCTTACCTAAATTTAAAGAACCAACCAGAAGAAGTTAAATTAAACCTTAGGCTTCTAATGCAATTGTTAGATCAACTATATCTGCCTAGAAAAGCAGATAGAAAAAAAAATGTCCGCGACCAACGAGATCAAAGATCAATACTGCAATAACTTAGCTTCCTCATTCTTATTTGAGTTAAATGTAGAACCCTACACTCTTATCATTATTTTATGTGCCACAAATCTAGAACTCAAGAGATATTTATTTAGATTTATAACCGAGATAATCAAGCAATAAGATATAAAACCAATAAGTAATAACTTGTTGTTTGTTCAATTCATTGTATCGCTTAGAAATCGAACTTGAAACCTTCACCACAACCGCAGTATCGACCACTGAGGCAACTTTCTTCTATTCCCTTACAAACAGAGCAAAGATACGGTCTTGACATAATCGAAACCTTAGCCCGTGTCCTAATATAAATTATCTTCGAGCTCCATACCTTCGTAAAATCAGAATGCGCCTTCTGTTTACGTGAAGACGAAATTCAGGTAAGTCAAACACAATGTTACAGTCGAAAGTCCACAAGACGATCGCTTTCGTTAGGACACAGCCTACCAGTTTTCCAAATAAATGATTGACAAATGGTCGCAATTGCTCTCTATCTATTAAGACACCGGGTTTCATAATTATTATAGTAAAACAATTGCACAGATTAAGTACCTAATTAATATTAGTCATATTTTAGTCCGTCAGTAGTAAATAATAGTTCTACGTACGAAATTAATTACGATGCAATTATTCTGTGCGGGCCAATTTGTTGGGACATTTGTCTTATTTCTTCGTCTGAACTAGCTTTAATGTCAATTATTGTATTGTGTAATAAAGCAATTATCGTTGTAGGTAAGCATTGGTCCTTTGAGTCTTCTAAAAGAAGGAGGACCAAATTCCTAAGTCTTTTTTAAAAGGCCTACCTTCTTAGGCAAAACTAATTTCACAAAATGTCTTTGGCAAAAAAAAAATTGTTTGGAAAATGCAGAACAACCATTCCCAGTAAATACAGTTCTTTGATCTCATTATGCTTGAATGGGACTGGAATCTCGAGCCGATATTGACAACCCGAGATCTCCAAAAACTTCATAAGCAACTTGGTGTCAGTGGTCTGTCAGTGCATCCGTCTCAGTAGCATAATATAAATTATAGTAGCAAGCAATCTATGACTTACGTCAAGAAAGCACCAAACATACCATTGTACAAATGGCAAGCCCATTAAATAAAGACTGGCCATCAACAAACAATTCCGTGAAAAAATAACCTAAAAAGTTCAAAAAAAGAACTCATAAAAACAAAGATGTCCGTCCATTAATTTTGTAACGGTTGCACAAGATGGCGGCGCTGACCTACGACATTTCCCGCCATAATGCTACCGACTACCGTGGCGTAACTTGACTGATGCCGACTTTTGGGGCTCAACACCTTTTGTTAACCAAAGCCTTGTTGTGTTTCAACCACCTCGTTAGTTCTTTGTTTTGCAATTATGTCACTAAAGTCGAATTTCAACAAAGAATGATAACCAAAACGCGTTCAAGACCTGTCAGTGACGATGTTTCACGACAATGATGACACTGGCAGCTTTTTAGATGCTCTCAGCAGTTTATATGCAGTTTATGTGACCAGTTGCAAACGCATCAATTTCCTCTTGATGGCGGTTATGGAATTAGCCATGGAGAACTTAATGTAAATTTCAAAAATGTAATGCATCGACGTAAAGTATCGAAAAGCTTGTGAATACTGTTGCATAAGCACAGAGAGCAGTGATGGCAGCCCAGACTTACTGGCAGTAAGCCGTGGGTTAGAACCCAGGCTGGAGCATAACTTTGTGTAGTCCACTGCTCTCAAAAAGGTAAAGGAAAATATCGTGAGAAAACCGGCATCCTAGAACTAAAAATTCGAGGACATGAGACATCTACCAACCCGCACTGGGTCCGCGTGGTAGATTACAGCCACTTATAGAGAGGAAGCCTGTGTCCCAGCAGTGGGAACATTACAGACTGATTATGCATAAAAGCGATTGCCAATTGACCAGGCTCCGTGATTTGCTGCCGAAATTGTGGCACAGATCTTTATCAGGATAAGTATCGGCTTTTGATCTTGTTTATTTTAGATCAGTTATGTTTAGAGTTGTTAAAGCCGGAGGCTCTATGCAGCTGTTATCTATAATTAAGTCGAAAGTAGTTAACACAGCTTCTTTGCCAACAGGATTAGGTAATACGGAAGCAAATAGTCGTGAATCAGCCAGCTAGATGTGCCGAAAGTCATGAAGTTTGGTCAAACGAATTTCATATAGGTGTCTCATTAGTATTTTTTTTGGCACTAGCTAGAGTAACCAAATTAAAGACATCGACGGCAGTTAAGGAGGATAACACAAAGTAAGTTTAATTCGATGTCAAAGATTTCAATAATTCGATGTCAAAGTTTTCACTAATTCGATGCGATGTGCCTTCACTGTCAAGTATCACGAGCTTACAAAAAGAAAAGTAAGCTTGCAAATCGGGCATAGAAAGATAGATAAGATGTGTAGTATGAGTAAAGGAGACAATACTATTCAAATGTCGTTGTTAACGTAACAGAAACGTGATAACTTTTTGACGTGGTTGCGGGAATCTGACGATTTAATTTTTTACTAGTAGTGTTTTATGGCTTGGTCAGTGAAGTATTGCAAGTGCATTGTGAGCAAAGGTTAACATAGTGCTTTGGCAGGGTTATCCAACAGTTTTCGAGTACGTTGACCTTTTGGAACATAATGGTTCCTTATGTATTCTCGTTAACGGGTCAGTTTGTCGTCTGTTTCAGTTAATAAATATGTTCTGACATTTCACAACGTTTAGATACAAGTTTACAGTTCTTAGTGTAAGTAGTAGAGTGGGCTTAATCCTCAACGCTCGCGTTGCTTGGTAATTGTGACACGTCTTCGAATTATTGGTTCTAGGACATGTCAGTTGGCTTAACCACGTATTGTATTTGGTGGTCCTCTGGACGGAGGGTCCTCCCCTTTTCTATAGAGTACTAGCTGTCTAGCGCAACTTCATCTGCGTCACATTTTCCCCGTTTTTGCAACATTTTTTATTGCTGCTCCGCTCCTATTGGTCGTAGCGTGATGATATATAGCCTATAGCCTTTCTCGATAAGTGTGCTATCTAACACTGAAATAATTTTTCAAATCGGATCCGTAGTTGCTGAGATTAGCGCAAACAAACAAAAACATAGGATAGGTGACGTCATGTCATGGAACCAACAATTCTAGCAGTTGCTACATCCAGCTTCGACATCCAGTCACTAGAAGAGGCCTGTGGGGATGCAGCATAGGAGCTATACCTAAGTATCATAGCAACAAGATGGAACGGAAAAGGTATACAAGGTGTTGTTTTGCATCTTCGTCAAATTTCAGGAAATTGTCACAAAAGACATAAATAATCAATTAAAATTACGGTACCTATTTAATTATTAATAAACGCTGATTTTTTTGGTTGTTTAAGTTTGTCAGTATTTCAGAATAACCTTCTTAACGTGGCTTAGGGATTAAGAAATTATCGAATAAGCGTTTGAAATTTTTTGTTTGTATGTAAGCGAGGTTATAAGGCGAGGATCCAACGGGCTATGTTTAAAACACGGGTGTTTCACACTTACAGATTTCCGCAAAAACTAATTTTATTATTGATTCGGGACGAGAATCTTTAGCATAGCTACCTCCTTGAATTTGACGAGGATGCAAAACAACCTTCAGTCTCATAACGTTCAAGTTGCAAAATAACATATGGTAGCAAAAAGTTCAAATCTCATATGACCCAAGTCTCGAAACCTCCAATACATACTTAAGGGTGTGCTACAGACCATCAAAATTAACATGTTTCTCCATCGGACAAAATCCTAATAGCGAAATAAATTATACATACATTTGGGTCGAATAGGTATTAAGTATTTATCCCTTTCCGTTACACCCTGTATAGGCATATATAATACTGAGTGAATGTTGACGTTATTTGGATTCTTGACGTCATCAAAACCTGTGGACGTCGCACGGCGAAAGTACAAGCGGTCAGAGGTGCCCAACCATTGTCACTCTGTCAGTGGTCACGGTACCTGCGCTAACTGGCATCTGTGACGAGAATTTGATATTATGCTATTGTTACGAGTTCCAGAGGTCACCGCTTTTTGTCATGTTACCTCATGTCGGTGACAAAATATTATAATTTAAAGTGTATCTAAATGTTTGTTGGAAAATACGGTTTTTAGGCGACGTAATCGTTCGTATTTACTTAAATTGTTTAGTTTTCTCCGTTTTATCATGTTTTTCTTGTGTATTTCATAGATTACATAATCAATCTAAAACGTGCCCACTGCTGGTACACAGGCCTCTATGATAGGGAGAGTGCTATGAACAACGCGGGGCGGCAAAAGCCCAGATTGGTAGAAATCACGATATTTGATTTTGTGGTTCTAGGATATGGCCGGTTTCCTCAAGATGTTTTTCTACACCGTTTTGGGAGCAGTGAGGATGAAATAAATTACTCAAAAGTGCCCGCTTGGGTTCTTACCCAAGACCTTAGAACTCGACACGTTTAAACTGCTCCGTGCAGACTAGCTATAAGTATTTGATTTCTCTTCTCTTAATTAACTAATCCAATATTTGGATAATTACGTAAACTTTTAACAAATTAGATTTCTATCAACATGTGTATTCATATCTTCATAATTATTTATATTAATGGCGTCGTTTAGACAGCTTCTGTGTTCATCCAAACTTATTAACATATTTAATTAAGTCCATACCTACATTATTAACATTTAGTAAGTCATCATCTGCCTAGCCTTTTTCAAAATGTCGGGGTCGGTTTGCAGTCTAATCTCTAACAACAGTGAGTATTATGAGCATATGGAGTGGTGTGTTTTTGTGTTGTTGCCCTACAAAAGATGGGACACTAGATATCATGTCCTGCCTATCCTGTTGCTTGCGCATCACAGGATAAGATAAAGATAAAGAGATAAAGATTCATTTATTTGCAAAAACATGTGTAGATAATATACATAGTATGATTATTATAGATGTCAGAAGGTCTTCTTTGGCTCAACATGTTTGACCATGGCTGGTGTACAGGAGCTGATGAAAATTACTGAAAGTGTTTAACTTGTCGCCTTTTGGGCTGACTTAATCTAAATTGTCATCGACGCACTAAGAAGATGACTATAATTATATTTGACGGCACGGTTGGCGCAGTGGTTGAGCAATCGACTGCTGCGCTGCGTGTCGCGGGTTCGATCTCCGCACGAAAAAAATATTTGTACGGCCTACAGATAGTTGTTCCGGCTCTGGCTGTTTGTGTACGTGAGTTTAAATATTTGTAGACGCAACCACGATACATACGGAGAAATTCATAGTGTGGAGCAGCGATTAAAAAAAAAGAGACAAAAAAAAAATGCCTACTGAAATGAATGATACTTAGGCTACAGTTATCAAGGATCTTAAACGCATTTTATCTATAAACTAAAGATTACAGCAATTAAAGTTATTAAAATAATTATTTTATTCGTATTAATTCTAATGTGCTCTCAGCAAACAGAAACAGTATTCCATTTAACCAGAGTTTAATGATACTGATAATTGCAGAGGAAATAACTTCAGACCTTTAAGTGCTGCTTACCGTTATAGGAAATTAATAATAACTAGCAGATCCGCAACTTCGTCTGCGGCAAGAGGAATAAATTTTCCTCGTTTTTGCAACGTTTTTCATCTATGCTCCGCTCCTATTGGTCGTAGCGTGATGTTATTTAGCTCATAGCTTTCCTCGATAAATGGGCTATCTAAAACTTGTGAGTTTTTTTTTCAATTCAAACTAGTAGTTCTTGAGATTAGCGCGTTCAAACAAACTAATATTAAAAATGCGAATAACTCTATTTGTTTGTTTGTTACCTTTTCACGACTAAACGGCTGATCGGATTGTTATAAATTTGGCAAGGAGATAGATTATATCCTGGGTAAGGACATAGGCTATGTTTTTTACCCGAATGTGGCGAAGCCCAAAAGGAGGCATTATTAGAGCATCCATGTTTTGCTTATATCGCAGCATGCAAATAGATATTATAGGTTCCATTACTTTATGGATCTCATAGTTAGTAGTCATCCGAAATAAAATGAGTTTATTTATTTATTTTTATTATTAAAAATTCCCGTATATCAAAAATATCTTCTATGTATTAAACATTATGAGTGCTTAACCATGTATTTAGCTTTTTTTTTTATAGCAGTCGGGTTTTTTTTTTTACTACTTTTTTCTCACATAGGTATCAAAATTTCAACGCGAACGAAGTCGCGGGCAAGATCCAGTATCAGTATGGATTAATATAAATTCTCAAGAATGTTGGTACCTTGGTACATTAAATAGAATGATAAATCATTAAGGTGAATCAGTTTGGCTTCCTTATTTAATAATGATGGCTTGACTGATCATTCTAGATGTTTAACGCTTTGAAGGAACATGTAGCTTTTTCTATGAAAGCTGGTGCCTTTTAATCTGCTCTTGTTTGCCGATGGCTAATAAGGCCCGGATATAGTGCATAACGATCAGCGATAGCAATCTAAACTATAATCCATACTAATATTATAAAGGTGAAAGTCACTTTCTTTTTTTGTTTGTTTGTTTGTTATCTTTTCAAGACTAAACGGCTGATCGGATCTTAATGAAATTTGGCAAGAAGATAGATTTCAACCTGGGGAAGGACATAGGCTATAAATCATCACGCTACGACAAATAGGAGCGGAGGTAGCAATGAAAAGTATTGTGAAAACGGGGAAATATTGACGCAGACGAAGTTGTGCGGGACAGCTAGTAATAATATTATAAAGAGGAAAGATTTAATTGTTTGTTTGTTTGTTACGACTTAACTCAAAAACTACCGACCGATTTTAAAAATTGTTTCACCATTAGAATGCTACATCCTTACCGAGTAACATAGGCTGTATTATATCACAATTTTCGCGGATGAAGTCGCGGGCTAAGTGCTAGTGATAAATAAGTTATAGAAACATGAAATATAAATTTAGGCATACTCGTAGGTGTACCTTATAGTAACCCACATTTATTTTGTGTTACACATGTATTAGGGGGCGAGCCTTTTGCCATCATCTAGGCACAAATGTAGACTCCGAGGCTGCTACTGATAAATTCCTGAAGATAAAACGCAATAACACTGCTCGTACTGGGAATCGAACCCAAGGCCTTATGTTCAGCAGTCGCAGTTGTGACTACTAGACTAACGACGCAGTTAAGTTACAGAAATATAACAATACTAGCTGTCCCGCGCAACTTCGTTTGCGTCACATTTTCCCCGTTTTTTTTCCATTTTTCATTGCTGCTCCGCTCCTATTAGTCGTAGCGTGATGATATATAGCCTATGTCCTTCCCCAGGTTAAAATCTATCTTCTTGCCAAATTTCATTAAGATCCGATCAGCCGTTTAGTCGTGAAAAGGTAACAAACAAACAAACATACAAACAAACAGAGTGACTTTCGCATTTATAATATTGGTATGGAAGTATGGATTACCCTCAATTAATTGTTTTGAACATTTTACCTGATGTTTGGCAACAAGGATCTTGCGAAATCAATTAGAAAACTATGGCCCTTCTGCATTACATAACCAAAAACAAGGCGTTAAGAATTCCTAAAAATCAAGTAATTTATGGGTTAACCTAAATACATCCAATAGCAATTAATTAACAAATCGTGATCAACTAAGAACTTATCTTTATTTCGGATCAGTTGTCTATGGAAAAGGCTTGTTATGTAAATAAAATATGAAGGGTCAAGTTTAATTAGCTAGAGAAACTCTGCTCGCGTGATGAGTGGCATGTTCCTCTCACCGCGCAGACTTCATTCACCGATCATTCTTCGTCCAGTCTATTTCTCTGTGGAACGCGCTTCCCCAGGAAATCAGGATGGCAAGTATGGCAACAAATCGTCTATCTTTTAAAATGAAAGTTCGCGAGCACATTCGGAAGAAGCTAGCAGTATCGTCACAAAGTTGATATTTTCCTCATTGTTTGTCCTTTTATTTAAGAATTTATAAACTGATATATATTTATAATATTTTGATATACAGGGTGTAACGGAAAGGGTATATAGGTACATACTTAAGGGTGTGTTGCAGACCATCAAACTGAACATGTTTTTCCATCGGATAAACATCGTAATAGCGAAAAAATTTCCTGCTGCCCCATACATAATCCAATACATATTCGACCCAAATGTATGGGGCAGCTGATACTTGCTTGTACTTGAAGTGTTAAATAGATAAATAAATTTAAACATCATCACCATTCTCTGCAACAGTGATAGCCTAGAGTTTTGTCCGTCGGACTGCCACGTTATAGGTTAAGGGTTCGAAACCAAGACACACACCTCTGATTTTTCTGATTCATGTGCGTATTGTATAATTATCACTTGCTTCGGTGAAGAAAAACATCGTGAGGAAACCAGCATGCCTGAGAGATATTTCTCGACGGCATGTAAAGCCAAGTCAGAGGCCCATTGTCGGCATAAAAACTTTGACACCAAGTTAGGCATTAACCACAAAGAAAAACACCGGCCTAGTGCGAGTCGGACTCGCGCACGAAGTGTTCCGTACCATTATTTATAAAACCAAGCAGAAACACTTTTTTTGTATGGGAGCCCCCCTTAAATATTTATTTAATTCTGTTTTTACTAGTTGTTGTTATAGCAGCAACAAAAATACATAATCTGGAGAAATTTCAACTGGCTAACTATCACGGTTTATGAGATATAGCCCGGTGACAGACGGACGGACGGACGGACGGACGGATGGACAGCGAAGTCTCAGTAATAGGGTCCCGTTTGACCCTTTGGGTACGGAACCCTAAAAAGACCATCATTCTCCTGCTCTTCTCTCAATTTATTTGGGGTCGGCGGAAGAAGTAGACATGCTGTCTACTTCTTCCATACTTCTCTATTACTTGTCATCTCGTGGATCCCTTTTCAAGCTATCGTATTCTTCGGTCTTTTCATACTCAAAACTTTCTTCAGGTCATTTTCCAATATATAAACATGCTATAACAAGAGATTTGAGTTTTTTAGCTGGCTCATTAAATATGACCGTATAAAACTATGTCGTTGGTATGTGCTCCAGTACTAGAACTTAACTCTTATTTACACATCCTATAATAAAAATATACAGTTAAGAAATTCCGCTTCGAAATTAGCATTTTGCGACACTAATCCGACGTGCCAAGGCTTTATATTATTAATAGTAAGGTTTCCGGTAAAATAATAATGTCTTTCACACGATCCCAATAGTTTTAAGTTACGAATTCTGTAAATTATTTTTGTAATCATACTTTCTGGTGTTAACGATGAAGACTTCATTAAAAATGTTAATCGGTTTTCATGTGTTTTGGCTTTGGAACCTGAATAACGTAAGGGACTTGGACTAGGGACCAGAGGTATAAAATCCATAAGATACCTATTAAAAATGAAGAGCTAAGGAGGAGCTCGTGGCTAAATAATTACAGCTGCTCGGGTGTATATTTAGGTTAAGCTATGCTTGCCTAGGTTCGTCCGTGGATGGGTGACCACCCATTACATACCGAGCTGCCTCCGTGCCTCGGAAACCACGGTAAGCCATTGGACCCAGCTATCATTTGTAGATCTTATAAATTGATTGAATAAATGTATATAATCTTTAAAACAATAATTCTAACATTCTATTTAGTAATATTAAAACACTAATTTATTAACTAGGTAACTAAAAATATAATATATCACATTAAGCACCTAGTGTTCTTCCTCCTCTCTCCTACTTGATCTTGCTGTGCCCGACAGGGTCCATAATTGTGACTAATATAATTATTTCCCTTCCATCTATGTATTAATATTATGGTACGCAATAAAGAATTGAGAATCTTTGACAGTCCTTACAGTTACTCAGTAGCTCGAAATCTGACAACCAGTCTTACCAAGGGGTATCGTATTACCCAGTACTAACTTATGCAGATCAGATAGACAGTCGCTCCATGCAAGATACTGGTATTCAGCTGCATGCAAAAGTTGATCATCAAAACGTAAAAACCAAAAAAACTATGAACGAGTCGTACGAATTTCGAACACAAGACCTAAGAACTGTCAATAAGAAGTTACAACCTTTTTAACACATTACCAATACGCATTCCAGCATTCGTCCTTGCGCACATTCCTACACTAGTGCACATAGGCGTGCCCAACTGTAAATAAATAACGTTAATTTTATGTAAGACTTGCCATTAAAGAAATCGTGAGTTCTAACAGCTGGTTGGCATTAGTCTCGTGGATAGATAACACATCTTATTGGGTTTGTTAATTGATTTTATTACAGTGGAGCTAGTAGCAGGTGGAATTTTGATGGTAGGTAGGATTGGTAGCTGTTAATACTGTGATTAAACCTAATTATATATGTTACACTAGCTGTGCAGGCGACTTCGTCCGCGTGGAATAAGATTTTTTCTAAAATAGTAGTAGCCTAAGTTACTCCTTATTACATCAGCTATCTGCCAGTGAAAGTCGGCGTCAAAATCGGTCCAGCCGTTCCAGAGATTAGCCGGAACAAACAGACAGACAAAAATTGTAAAAAATGTTACTTTGGTATATAATATGTACCGTATATACATTCATATCCATGTAGGAAAAGGCGGTTTTTTTAATATTACAAACAGACACTTCAATATTATTTATTTGTATAGATGGTAAGGGGTCGTACTAGTTAATCTACAAAATAAAACATAACGCCACGCATTTAGTCGTCGGGCAGAGGTGTACCTAATAGTACACTGACATTTCGCCAGATATTTATTTATTTATTTAAACTTCATGTACAATAGTGGTACATAGTCGGACTTAATGCCACAAGGTATTCTCTACCAGTCAAACTTTGGGTAAAATACGACAACATTGTGATAGGGTACAAAAAATATTTACAAATAACTACAAGTTTTCGAAAATACATACACATACATAGGCATATCATCATCAGCCTATAATGTTCCCACAGCTGGGACACAGGCCTCCTATCTATGAGAGGGAGTGGGCTTTAATCTACCACGCGGGCCCAGTGCGGGTTGGTAGATGTCACATGTCTTCGAATTTTTAGTTGTAGGACATGCCGGTTTCCTCAAGATGTTTTCCTTCACCGTTTTGAGAGCAGCGGTGATGAAATAAATTACACAAAGTAATGCGCCTGCCTGGGTTCGAACTTACGACTTACTGCTTGTAAGTCGGGGCTAAAACCACTGGGCCACCGCTGCTCTTCTGAGTTCACGGGTAGTAGTACCCTGTAGGTTTTGTTTCCCTTGCGAGTGTCGAAAGTTTGCGAAAATTTGCGGCATAAACGGCTGTATCTTTTGATTGCGTTGGCTTAAAAGTTTGATTTTTTTAAAGTTCCAAGGGACAGTAGACTTGAGTATTTTACATAAATTCCAGCTTGATACCTCCACGCGTTCCTGAGAAAAAAGGTCTTGACAGACGGACAACAAAGTGATCCTAAAAGGGTTCCGTTTTTTCCTTTCGAGGTACGAAACCCTAAAAACGAGATACCTAATAATAATTACTATGACTAGACTTTAAATTAAGAGCTATTTAGTCTGACTTATGTTAAAGTCCCTAAAATAGGAGGCTAGCCTATTGCCATCAACCGGGCACAGATCCAAACTCAGTGGCTGCTTCTGAGAAATTCCTGTTAGAAAAACCCAATAAGACTTTGCCCAACCTGGGATTCGAAACCAAGAGCTCTTGCTCAGCAGTCGCGCTTGTGACGATAAGACCAACGAGGCAGTCTCTAATGCTCAGTGTTGCCAGATGACCGTCTCGCGTTCCCCCCAAACTTTCCCCGAAATCCCCCTAAATTTAGGTTTTGAGGAAAAAAACCCCCACAAATAGCATTTCTTCTAATTAATAAAAATATTTTGTTTCAAATGAAAAAGAAAAACAATTTTATACTATTTTAAGAAAAGCTTCCATTACACAGTCAGCATCTTTACTCGCGTCGGCGTCGTCTGCAGTGCCGTACATTTTTTCCGACTTAATTTCTTTAACATATTTACACTGGGTTTGAAATTAAGTTCGCGTTCAGTTATTATATTTTTAATCCGACACTCAATTTTATGAACAAAACAGATTAGTTTTGTTTATAAAAATCCCCCAATTCCCTCCAAACCGATTTTTTTTCTCTCCACGAATCCCCCTAAAAATTCTGTCCCCTCATAACTTTAAAAAACCCCCAGATTTGGGGGGATTCCACCCAATCTGGCATGACTGCTAATGCTCTTAATACGAGCCTAAATCATTAAATGTATGAAAAAACTTAAAAAAAAAACAAACAAAGAGCGTCCTAACTACTTATCAAGTCGGCAGTTCTTTCATAAATCATCATGACAGGCAGACTCAGTGGGTTCTCTTACTCACAGTAAACACTCAGATAACCGTTGTTATCTTAACCCAATTGTAGAGGTCAACGTACCTGCAACAGAAATAAAGTAAACATTAGAGATAATTATATAAATAAAGATTATAATTATGTATAAATAGTCTATGTTTAAATAAAAGAAGAGAAAAGTAGCTGTACTAAGTGATCATGTGTGTAATGTTAATGAGCCGCATTTTTATTATTTTCTCTCCTGACAATCTGGTGTTTATTAAACGGTCCTTGTTTTGATTAATTAACCATTCGCTTGCCTTACTCTTTTCTATTTGGGACTAGCGCGACCTTCGGCCGCTTGAAATTATTATAAAAAATATAACTTCCATAATTGGATCAGATTTTGTTACCAATTTCAATAAAATAAAAGTCGCCTAAGTTACTCCTCATAACATCAGTTAGACTAACTACTAGTAAAACTCCTGTCAAAATCCGTCCAGCCGTTTCGGAGATTCGCCGGAAAAAACTCTATTTATTTGATGTATTTATTTTATATAGTTTCGCAATCGGATAATTATGAAGAGGGGTTTCTTCATACTTATCCAATTGCGAAACACTAATATCGCGATTAGAAGGTTTTGAAGGAAATCCCAAACCCACTGCTTTATTTGTTTGAAAACGTTTGTCACTCAACACTGTACAATTTTATTTTATTTATTTGGGACAAAAAACGGTTATACATTATAACATTTACAAAAAGTAGTGATATTTTAGTCGAAAAAAATTAAAGAATTGCATAAGTAAATATGTTAAGTAATTACCCCACATGTTCCTCTTACAGACAGGTAGTTATTTAGATTTCATAATAATACCAACAAACCATGTTTAATAATAACACAGAACAATCATCATCATCAGCCAATAATGTTCCCACTGCTGGGACACAGGCCTCCTCTCTATGAAAGGGAGTTTGCTGTAATCCACCACTCGGGCCCAGTGCGGATTGGTAGATGTCACATGTCTTCGAATTTTTAGTTCTAGGACATGCCGGTTTCCTCACGATGTTTTCCTTCACCGTTTTTGAGGCCAGCAGTGATGAAATAAATTACACAAAATAATGCGACTGTCTGGGTTCGAACAAAAAGCTTAATGCTTGTAAATCGGGGCTGCCACCACTGGGCTACCGATACTCTCGAACAAAACAATTAATTTATCAATGTTTCTTTAACCACAATCAATAAACACACGCGGGAATGTCACAACAGGAACATGGGAACTGTACTAAATACACAAATTATTTATTATCTATACAAATAAATGAAATCGAAGTGTCTTGTAATTTCAATGTAACAGCTTTTTACTGAATGCATATGATATATGTTTTTGTTTGTCTGTCTGTTTGTTCCGGTTAATCTCCGAAACGGCTGGACCTATTTTGACGGGACATTAACTGGCAGTTAGCTGATGTTAAATGGAGTAACTAAGGCTACTATTTTATTTTAGAAAAAGGATTGGGGTTCCGTGAAAAAATAATAAAAGCCTTGAAATGGTTAACAAAATCCGATTCAAATAGGGAACTTTTTTTAGTTTAAAATAATAATTTAACGCAGACGTACTGCGTCAGACCTTCGTCTGCGTATTAATATTAAGGCAAATCAGATAATTCAGCTTTGTCTCTGGGGAGTTCGGGGGTGACAAGAAAATAGTCCGTAACGCATTTGCGAGCTTTTGGTATTGGCTATGCGTGTTTTCGGGCCAATGACTAACTATAACTATAACCGCAGTCACCTCGAATATGGTAGTCAAATTTGGAATCCGAATTTTGCAGTGCATTCGGACAGATTGGAACGAATACAAATTTAAAATCCCTTATCTGAGTTACAGTGAGCGTTGCGCTCGATTCCACTTACTTCCACTTGCAACTCGGAGAAATATATCTGACATACGGTTCCTAGTGAAAATAGCACAATCAAAAGTTGAATGTCCTGAACTTCTTTCTAAGCTGTCTTTGAATGTTCCACCCCGACACTCTCGCTTGAGAAATCTTATTCGTGCTCCTTACGCTCGCACAGTATACCGCAGCAACTCCTATATGCTCCGTTCAGTCAAAGCATTTAACCTAATTCTAATTAACGAACACCCCTCAATTGATTTGTTTGCAAGCTCCCTAACGACAATTAGTACAGCCTTGTCTAAAAACTCTGTCCATGATGAATTGTAATAGTGATTGGACCTGCCTGTGCAGGCACTTAATTTAGTATCGTACCTAATTTAATGTTAAGTTTATTCTTATATTCTGTTTCCTAAAATTATGCGTAGTGTTTATTATGTTAATATATTGTGCAGCAAAATTGTTTACTTCTATTTGTGGAGGCTTGTAAATGGCTTGTTGTTGTTACATCACTATAAGTTCTGTATTGTTAGCTGTAAGCCACCCAAACACAATAAAATAAAATAAAAATAAAATAACGACTGTCAATGATCTACAAATGACAGCCGTGACCAACGGCTTAACGTGCTCTCCAAGGCACGGAGTAAACTCGGTATGTAATGAGAGGTCACCCATCCACGGACCAACCCAGGCAAACGCGGCTTAATCCAAGATAGACGCGAGTGGCTGTTATATTTAATCACGAGCTCCTCCGAGTTCGCTTTAGTTGGAACAATACGTACTTTTTTACGTAAAACCTTACACCACCACGTAAATACCGTGTGAACAGCGCCATTTACCATAAATCATGTAATTACGACAACAGTACTGTTAACCGACATTGTAAAAGGCAAGTAATGATATTACCACACATAATGACACGCAGTAAGCTTTATGGCTGACTTTTAATGAGTGAGATGTGATGGTACTCAAAATGGTTAATTTAAAGGTTTTTTTCGTGGTAGCGGTAGATGTAAATCGTGGTTTTGACACCGCTACTGCATGCTAAGTATTATAAAGATAATTTTGTCATGCTATTAATCGAAATGTGATGTGCTATCCTTGAAAAGAAATATACCTACTATTTATACATTTCTAGAGATCCGAAAACCGAAAAAGTGCCGTAAAAAGTTCGCGAGTGGACACAGTGAGTTTCATGGGTCGGGAACAGAATTGAGTTGTGAGTGACAGTGGTACTAGTGGTAGTGGTGAAATCGAACAAGAAAGAGGGTAGACCGATTTGTCTGCTCATAAACATCCATCACCCGCAATAACTTCAGTTTATCCGTGATCATGAAATATCAGGAACTCAAAACAAATAGTAAGCATGCTAAATATCCCGTTTCAAGTGAAGGCTATACAGATGATGAGGGTTGCTATACAAACTTGTGCGAAGCGTACTTTGTCTCCTGAGATAGCTACTTTAGATTACTCCTTTAACTATAAACCACCAGAAATGCACTTGTTAGGGTTCTCTACCCAAAGGATCAAACGTGACCCTATTACTGAGGCTAAACCTATCTCATGACGTGATAGTTAGCCAGTTGAAATTTCTGCAGATTATGTATTTCTGTTGTCCGCTATATAACTAAGCTATACTTAAGAGGGCTCCCATACAAAAAAGTGTTTTTTTTTTTGCTTGTTTTTATAAATATTGGTGAGGAACCCTTCGTGCGTAGGTCCGACTCGCACTTGGCCGGTTTTTTTTCTTACGCAACCAAGAACATTGCTGCATGCAAAGAAAAGTAAAAATTCGTAACACAAGTACTAATATTGTCATATCGCTCGATATAATCGCGGTATCATTTCTGTTGGTATCAGATATCATGTGTCAACTTTCTATCTAGAACTTTCCATCTGGCGGTCGGGTTACCGTGAAATACGATGCGGGGAAACATTTTCATTTCACTACACTATACGATAAAATGGAAGAATGATATGATATTGGTGGTTGAATGATGTGACTGTAAAGAAACTTTATGTGATTTGATTTTACCCATATTTTACAGTAAACCTTGGTGCACGATTTGAGGATGCGATGCGACACAAAGTAATACCACATACTAATGTGTAAATGTGTGTCATATTTTGGGGCAACTGCAGCGAGAGGGAAAGAATGTTTAGGGCTCAAAAACGATGTATTAGTTCAATGACAGGTCTGAAGTCTACTGAAAGTTGTCAACCTGTATTTAAATCCCTAAATATTCTGACATTACCTTGTTTATATATACTAGAAGTTGCCCTATTTGTTAAATTAAATAAACACCTATTCACCTCGATGATTGACATAAGACAACGCACAGCACCATTGAGATCCCAGTATAAAAACCAATTGTGCACAGGGAGCCATAAAACAGCCTTATTAAAAATAGCATCCTTTCCATGGGACCGCTTGTATATAATAAATTACCAGAAAATTTAAAAGACCTTCCCATAAAAATGTTTAAAAAACAATTAATGAAACTATTGTTGGAGAAATGCTATTACACTTTTAAAGACTTTTTGAATGACAAAACTATTTAGAAAATGTTATTGATAAATGTGCGTTGTCCTTGTGATTTAGTCTTAGATTATAATTATGACATAGTTATTTATTTATTATTTTTTATGATTGTTGCTATATTGTAATTTGACAAACAGATTGTGACATTACCAGATTATGTAAAAATTATAACTCGTAGTAATTGTGATTGTCGTTAATCATCATCATCAGCCTATATTGTTCCCACTGCTGGGACGCAGGCCTCCTCTCTATGAGAGGGAATGGGCTATAATCCACCACGCGGGCCCAGCGCGGGTTGGTAGATGTCACATGTCTTCGAATTTTTAGTTCTAGGACATGCCGGTTTCCTCACGATGTTTTCCTTCACCGTTTTGAGAGCAGCGGTGATGAAATAAATTACACAAAGTAATGCGCCTGCCTGGGTTCGAACCTACGACTTACTGCTCGTAATTCGAGGTTGCTACCACTGGGCCACCGCTGCTCTAAAATGTTGTCTTGTCTTGTGTTGTCTTGTCGTTAATGCTTTGGATTATTTTGACATTAAGCTCTTTAACAGTACACATTATGATATATATTCTTCATTGTATTATTTGCGAGAGATTTATATTTAATTCATTGATTATTTTGATTGTTAATATTATTGATTGATTTAGTCAGATCTGTAACTACCTATTAAATTTGACTATGGCTAATAATAATTGCATCGATGGCTGTATTAATAGTACTATTTAATTCAAACCTAATATGTTGCATGCCGTAAGGTAAAATGTATCGGGGCACTTAATAAATATTCCAACTCACATATATGTATACCTACATTATCAGCAAATAAATGATTTCTTTCTTTCTTTCAATGTCAATAATGATATTTCTAGTAGAACAAGCCTTCAACCCGATTGAATTTTCCAACATTGAAAATTTCGAAATTTCCACATTTACACTCCATTTAGATTTACATTTTCATTCATGAATCGCTTCTTCTGTGTCGTAGTCAAGGCTCATTACCAAAAGAGATTTCAAATAACTTTACAGATCACAAGTTCACCCTTATTCATTTTACGGGATGAACATCCCCATCATGGCAGTCGCTAGACAGACGACAGACAGGGGTGGTACGGATCGATAGCGGCCCTACACACCCCTTCGTTCATTTTTTATCTCAACAATTCACCGTGACATTTTCCCCCTGAAATCCTCTCCTAAATGGTATGATGATAACATCCCCTTTGGCTGAATTTTGTTGGGGTAGGCATCTTTTAATTTTCCTGTATAAATATTTGAGGTGAGAACTCACATTGAACAAAATGTAGTGCGTAAAATACAAAGTGTTGTTTTGCATTCTCTTCAAATTCAAGAGGGTAACTATCCTAAGGCTTATGTTTAACATAACACCAGATAAAGTAAATATAACCTTAAAAAACATTTTTATACTGCCTAAAATAGTAAATGATCACCAGAATTAAAAACCTGAAAATCACAGCTCCGAACTAAGGCGTAGTCGACGGAGCCCCGCTACGCGGGGCTCCTATTTATCTCTGCAGGGTTTAAAGTAACCTAACTGTCCGAGTCGGGGTGCCCAATATCCCGAGCTCGCTTTGCTCGCACTTGCTTCCTAAGTTCTTCTTGCCACAAAATTTGGTGATCATTTACTATATTTGGTGATCATTTACTATATTTGGTGATCATTTACTATATTTGGTCTTTGAATACAATTTTTTTGGTGTTTAGTATTTTTTTTTTTGGTAACGTAGCTTAGGATCTCAAAGTATTTTTTGGTGCTCATTATATTTAATCCCCTATCTTAACAATTCTCGTCACGAATCAATAATAAAATGGGTAGGTTTTTTTTTAGCTTATTTACGTATATCGGTATGTGCGAACCACCCGTGTTTTAAACGTGACCCGTTTGATCCTAGCCCTATAACCACGCTTTCGCACATACTTACAATCTGAAACGATTATTCGTTAATTTCTTTATCCGTAAACCACGTTAAATGTGTTTTTCTGAAATACTGACCTATTTAAACAACCAAAGAGAGACTCTTTTTTTTAATAATTTAATCGTAATTTAAATTGTTTATACATATATGTCTTTTGTGACATCCTCCTGAATTTTGTCGAGGATGCAAAACAACACCTTGTAGAACGGAAACAGCATGCGGTCAAACGCCCAATCCCATTTATGTTGTACCGTTCTTTGTCCATCCAATCGACTGCCTCTGAAGGTATTTATTTATTAAGCATATATTGTCTGCTTTGTTCCGAAACCATAAAATAGAGCTAAAACAATACACAATGCCTAATAGAAGTTAAATGAATTCACAAGCAAGAGCAGGAAGCTAGCTACAAAACTTACCTTAAGTAATTTCCTCAAACGAATCGGTTATAACTTATCTAACTTTATTTTATGAAGAAGAAGTTGACTATGCTCAGAAAGATATCATCTGCCTAGCCTTTTCTCAACTATGTTGAGGTCGGATTTCAGTCTTACCGGATGAAGCTGAATACTCCTTGGTAAAACTAGTTGTTAGACTTTCGGACTTTTGAGTATGAAGTATGTAGCCGTAATAAGGTTTACAGTTTCTAAGTAGCATATTGTGTGAGGTCCTGGGTTGTATTCGCAGGTCGAGCTAAGTTAATGGGGTTTTCCCATAAGGATTTCCCTCAGTAGCAGCCACGGAGTTTGGTGTTATGCCCGGTTGACGGCAATAGGCTCGCCCCTTTACATGTGATTAAACATAACTGGCGAAATGTGTGTGTACTATTAGGTACACCTCTGCTTAACACTTCGGGGACTGCAGGCGTGATGATATGTCATATAACTCGAAAATCGTAAACCCTGAGGTTCTAGACCCAAAAAAAAGGCTGCTGATAACTGCTTTGCAGCAATTTTCGTTTTTTCGTTTCTTTGCTCCCCTAACTGTCAGAAAACCAGTTCAATTCCTTTTGAAAACAAACTTATTTCACAAGTTACGCTGTCAACGCCCGCGGAGCCAGAAGCCAGACAAACCAAGGCCGTAATATAATGCTTTTACGTAAACCTAATCCGCTTAAGTAACCTCTTGTTAACGCTTCCAGAAACTGGGACGAGTTTGTGCGTAAATAAATGTATGTAAGGGTAAAGACAGACGTGTACATAATAGTATACCCACCCTTAGCCAGTTATAAAAGATGTTGTTTTGCATCCCCGTCAAAATTCAGGAGGTTGTCACAAAAGACATACGTAATCAATTTAAATTACGGTACCTAGTTAATTATTAATAAAGGCTGCTTAACGCGGTTTAGGGAATAAGAATTTATTGAATAAACGTTTGATATTGTTTGTATGTGTTTAAAACACGGGTGGTTCACACTTGCCGATTTCCGTAAATAAGAAAACAAAAACAAAAAATATGTACCCATTTTATTATTGATTCGGGTAGAGAATCATTAGCATAGTTAGTTACCTCCTTGAATTTGACGAGGATGCAAAACAACACCTTGAATAAGATTTGAAAATGACATGGTATACTAAAATATTATATAGTTTATCCGTGATCATAATGTTTGAGACAGCGCCGAACTCAAAACCGCGAACTCAAAATAAATATTAAACTAGATTCGTCATTTATGTCCAAGTCCCATATAATAGGGGGCGAGCCTATTGCTACCAAACGGACACGTAGCTGCTACTGAGAATTTCCTGATAGAAAAACCATTGCTCGGAAATCGAACCCAGGACCTCGTGAGCAGTCCCCCTTGCAATCACTACACCGAGAAATTTATTAAATAGGTCTTGAAAAGTAGCTGGTGAATAGGGGATGATCACATTTTTTTTTGTCCGACGGGTAGAATATTGAAAAGTATTGGACACGTATTTTTTCTTTTTTCACGTGGTCATAAAATTACGGAGATATATTGAGTTGAAATGGCGCATGACGTCACATGTAGGTAATTTTTATACCTACTTGTGACGTAGGTAGTGAGCCCCCACTGTCCAACTTTAATGAGACAAAAAATACGTGTCTATTATTTTTGTATTACCTGTCTGACGGATAAAATAGAATGTCGTTTTCTTTACCCAGTCTTCACCCCTATTGTAGGTGCACTTTTAGGTACACCTCTGAGAAACCCGTCGAGGATTACAGGCGTGATGTTTTGTTATGTAAAGTATGTATGTGTAGCAATAGCGGTTACAAGTGTTTGGAAATTATCATATTGTACATGGAGGGCGGAAACCGCATCTTGTGGTCGAGATAGGAAATCTTACGGAGTTATGACATTTCCTAACGTATGGCCTCTATTACTTTGTATGGTAGTTTGTTGCATACATCGTTTTTTTTATGGGAAACGGCAAAAAAAGAATTTAAGAATCTCTTGCTTTGTCTGTATAGAAAATTCGTTTTGAATTTGATTTAACATTATGAGTATTGGCAGATGGCAAAAAAGGACAAATAATATGTTTCGGGAACTAAAGAGAGACCACCATCCTAAATGATTTTTTTCGTGGTCTGAACGCACTTCAAACGTCACTCATGCCTGTTTTATTAGGTGCCATTTTTTATTCTTGGATACGGCCATTTGAATACAAGGTGTAACGGAAGAAACGCAAGACCTCCCGTGTGGTCTCTCGGACCCTGAAACTGAACAACATTTGTTCTATGAGTTTTTGAAATTCTTTTTTACGAATTTATTTATTTATAATTTATCATAGAAATATAGGAACTGCCGCAATCAGCTGGTCACGTATGGTAAAACTAAAATAAAAATTATGTATTTCCAAGTCATGAAAAAAAAAACTAAAAGCGTTTATTTCAATTAGACCATTACAAGCACTTTTGAAAGCCAAAATACAAAAAAAAAACGCGAAGCTACAGTCCCAGTCACAAGCCATAATAACTTGTGAAAGTACCGTAGTTGCCCATTCCAAAGCGTTGATCTCTATGGAGAAGAATGGGCAAGAAACTCCATGGACAATCTTTTAAATCAAAATACCTATGTTACAAAATCTTGGTTACATCATTCATGTTAAGAGCGGCCAGAGTAAAATATTTAATCGGTAATTCAAAAATTAGAATAAACCGAGGCAGCTAAGAGATGACCAGTCACAACTGACAGCGCCCGTTCACGAACATGACGCATGTATCAACCATCATTCAAAGAGCAAAAGTTGTTAAGTTGCATGGTCTGACACCACACGAGATGTGTTGCGTTTATGTTACACCCTGTATGAAAGCTCCATACAACACTGCCTCCTTAACCTCGTTCTTTCAAAACCACGCGTAGGCCTCAAAATCTGTACTACCCACTTCATATTTGGCAGAGAGTTAATCTCTTCACAAATATAATCTGTGAGTGGGTGAAATCTTAACTGTCATCAGACTTTTTGAATAGCTGTGATAAAACTGAAGGTGGTACTAATTGGAGACGTTATTGTGAGATGGGGAAATAAATTAGGAGAATTTATCTTTAAGTTAGTTCATAGCAAAACTAGTTAAATTTACCTAAGACCTGATAACCTAAATACGTCCACCAGTATTACCTGTCATGTTATCATCTGCCTAGCCTTTTCCCAAACTATGTTGGGGTCGGTTTTACATGAAACGACTGCCTATCTGACCTCCACAACCCAGTAACTGGGTAATACGATACCCCTTGGTATGACTTGATGTCAGTCTTTCGGCTTTTGACTACTCATAACGACTGTCAAAGATTTACAAATGACAGCCGGGACCAACGGCTTCACGTGCTTATCGAGGCCTGGAGGAAACTTGGTATGTAATTATGGTCACCCATCCACGGACCAACCTCGGCAAGCACGGCTCAACCTTAAAGATCGACCAATGCGGCTGTTATTATTTAGCACGAGCTCTCTTTCTTACCTGTCATGTCTCATAGCATAATATGAGATCAAACGAACTTCTTGAAGTGAAGTTCGATCATTATTATATGAGTCGCTTCATTCGAAGATACAAATAACCATGTAGTGCCTTTATTCTACAAGGCTCTATTCGCACGTTAAAAGAATCGACTTTAGTCGATTGTCATTTTTTTTTTTTTTTTTTTTTTTATCTGTCAACCTCACTAGCGTGGCGTGATGTTCGTGCTATAAGCTTCATTCTTGTTTAGAGATCAGTTTTCTACGATGGGCTTGGGTGGGTGAGGACTTTGTATCTTCGAATGAAGCGACTCATATAATAATGATCGAACTTCACTTCAAGAAGTTCGTTTGATCTCATATTATATTTCGTCGCTTCATTCTTCAGATACAAATAACCATGTAGATGTTTAGAGATAGGTTTCCAGATTTGTAAATAAAACTTTACTTATCAGTAGAAAACTTTAATTTGGATAACAAATAAAAACAATTTGTTCTTAATTGTAAATAATTATTATAAATTAAGTACCTAATCATACAAAAACAGAAAAATAAAACAATAAATACCTAAATTTATTTTGATTTAATAAGTTTGAGATTTATATATTATATGGTAATTTATTACTCAAGATTTAAATTACTTATGGCGCAGACAGATCGAGCAAATATTGCATCATCAATTAATGGTCGATTATAGAACCGAGCAAACGTCTCAGACGAGCTAGCCCAGCCAGCTGTCTTCCTGATGGTGTCAACACACACTCCGGCGGAGGCCGCCGCCGAGGTGGAGGCGTGGCGCGTGCTGTGCGCACTGAACACTGTGACGTCGACGCCGCTCTCCGCTAGGGTCTGCTTGATCCACCTACTAATTGTTTGTGACGATGCCTTTTTATGTGGTCTTTTAACTGTAAGCAAAAGACTATCGGTTCCTTCGGTTCATAAAGCAGATGTTATCTCGAGGTAATCATCGAGAGTCTTTGCAGGGCATATCCCCGGGTTTTCTACGAAATACGGTAAATATAAAACAGGTTGTTCTCGATTTGCTGCTGAAGTCTTTATCATGTCAGTTATATATATCTTTATACCAGTGGGGGATCTATTGATATTTTGCACTCTTATAAGGGAGAAAGTTTGTACTCGGTGGGAAGTACATAACGCTAATAAAATTGACATTTTTTTTGTTAGTTTAGTAAGGTCAAGATTGGTATTTGGGTACCATTGGGAAACGTAATCCAGTATTACTTTTGGGTCCCAAGTTGTATTATATTTGGGACGAGATGGTTTTTGCCTGTAAATACCTTTGAGTAGACGTTTTATTCTCTCGTCTGCTCCAATGTTATTCCCGAGGAGTAATGAAAGGGCAGATCGATGGCTATTGATAGCACCGTATGATGCTCCCTTGTAAAAAAGATCCACCAGAAAAGCTATAACCGATGATACTGAAGCTTTAAAGGTATTAAGGTTATTTTCGAGACAATATTGCCACCAATATTTGTAAGTGACGGAATATTGTTTCATAGTATTATCCGAGATGGAGCCTAGCATCAAGTCTAGCGCTACATCCGGGGTATTCAGTCTCGTAAATGCTGCCCTGAGAGCGTCGCGGCCCCCAGTGTAAGGCTGCTGCGAAGCGGGTGGCAAGATCTGTAATTTGAATGCAAAAGGTCCTCATTAGGATCCAATAAAACAATATCTGACATGAGCATTCTTTTCAGCAATGGAAACCAAGGTTGTCCAGGCCAATAAGGGAAGACTAGGATACCGGTGGCTGAGTCGTCAATGATTTTTCTCAAACATTTTAGAATCAAAGCAAACGGTGGAAAAGCGTAGAAAAAAGCTGATTGCCAACTAACTGTAAAAGCGTCAACTGCTATAGAATCAGGATCTGGTCTCCATGAAATGTACTGGCTACATTTGGTATTGGTGCGGGAAGCGAATAAATCGATTTTTGGTTCACCTAGAGTTTGAACTATCGTTTGGAAAGCCCAATCCGATAGTTCCCATTCGGTGTCTGCATTAATTTTCCGAGATTCTTCATCGGCTTCTATATTGTCATGTGTATTTATATACGACGCAAATAGAAATATATTTCGCTTTTCACACCATTGCCAAATGGTTTTGGTCAGTTCGTTTAAATGTGGGAACCGAACTCCTCCCATACGGTTAATATAGCTGATAGCAGTTGTATTATCCACACGAAGCAATACGGAACAATTAGAATGCAAGCTTGCAAAGCACTTCAAACCTAGAAAAACCGCTAGCAGTTCGAGGTAATTGATGTGGAAAAATAATTCCTGGTTTTTCCAGCCACCGTTTGCTCGATTACCATTACAGACTGCCCCCCAGCCGGTCCTAGAAGCATCAGTGTAGATTTCTAAATCGAAATGTTCATATCTTCTCAACGCGTTATAGGTTAAGTTGATGTTACGTCTCCACCAATCTAGGTCGGGTAAGACGACTTCCGATAGCTTTATTTTTGCTTCAAAGTCACCGTACTTTTGAAGGGCCAAATATTTCTGACGTTCAAGAGTTTTAGTGTATAACCAACCATATTTAACTGCCGGGCAGGCTGCAGTAAGTACTCCGAGCAACTGTGATAGTTCCCTAATGGAACACTTAGGAAGAGAAGAGAACTTAATGACCAATTGCATAATCCCTGTTCGTTTGTCATCTGGCAAGCCTAGTGACATATCGACACTATTAAATATGAAACCTAAAAACTTACAAATTTGTAGAGGTACTAGACAACTTTTTTCGTAATTAATGACAAAACCTAAGCATTTGAGCAATGTTATTGTTTCATTAACGTTGTCACGACATTCATCGTAAGTATTTCCGATGCAAAAAATGTCATCGAGATATATTACTGACCTATAACCCCTGTGTCTTAGATGGAGAATGACCTCCTTCATTAACTTCGTGAAAACCCTAGGAGCAACAGATAGACCATAGGGCATTGCGTTGAACTCGTATGTTTGATCAAACTGAAAACGTAAGTATTTACGATGTTCTTTGCAAATTGGGACTAAAAGGTATGCTTCCTTTAGGTCAATACTTGCCATGAAACCATCTTTAGGTAAAAGTCTAGCTGCAGTCCTATGGTCCTCCATTTTAAAGTGAGCAGTGGAAACAAACTTATTGAAA